>CM038216.1:13437434-14734934 GCA_021442155.1 Cymbidium sinense | reverse complement strand
CTAGTTGGCCAATTGAGGCTTTGGTAAAGTTCAACAAGTGATTTAGAATGATTTTGATCCATTGGTTGCAATAAATTTGGCTTAGATGAAGATTTGACACATTTTGATCTTTTAGGTCAACTTAGGTCAACTTGGGTCAAGTGGCCAATTGGGCTAGGTTTGGCTCAATTGATGGCTTGGTCAAGTTCAATCATTATTTTATGAATTGGTTTAGATCAATGGTTTCAATCAATTTTTCCTATGGTGGATTTTGGCTAGTTTAGCTTTCATTTGGGCTAAGTTTTGACTTGGTCAAAGGTTAGGTTTGACTTGGCTTGACCCAATCTGAGTGATTGATCATCCTATGATGATTGTTCCTCACAATGTGAGGCTTAGATGGGCTTAGTTCAATCCAATTTGGGTAGGATTAGAATTTGGCTCAAAAAGGTGCTTTAGGTCACTTTGGGTCAAGTGAGCCTAAGTGGGTCAATTGGCTTGATCAAGGCTTGATTCAAGTTTGGTTGAACTCACATATGGACTTATGATTGAAATATAAATCCAATTGCAAGTGATGTGAAGTCAAATGGGTTTGGATTCATTTGACAATTTCAAATTCAAAAAGGTGAACTTGGGTTTGATTTTGATTTTGGTTTGATGATTGAAGTTTATTTTCATATTTGGGCTTATGATTGAAGGATTGATTGTTTGAGGAGAAAATCTAAAGGTTTGGATTGATTTGAGAATGATTTGGTTGAGTTGAAGAATTTGACTTGAAAGGGTATATGTCAGATTTAGGTTGGATTTGGGTTTGAGTTTTGAATTAGTTTTGGTTATTTGTATTTATATTTCATTTATATTTGTGAATATAAATGAGAATATAAATGAGTTATGAGAAATCTTTTAAATTTGGAGTGATTTGAATTGATTTGATTCAGTTCAATGATGAAATCAAAGGCTTAGGAAAGATTTTTGGATTTGGAATTCAATCATGGATTTCAATCATTTAGAATTGATTCATGATTTGAGAAAATCAATTAAGTTAGGATTGATTTAAGATTTGATTTGGAATTGATTTGAATTTTAGAAAATCAATTAGGTTAGAATTGATTTAAGGTTTGATTTGGAATTGATTTGAATTTGAGAAAATCAATTAGGTTGGAATTGATTTAAGGTTTGATTTGGAATTTGAGAAAATCAATTAGGTTGGAATTGATTTAAGGTTTGATTGAATTGAATTGAGCTAAGTCCATAAGATGAAATCAAAATGGCTCAGAAAAGTTTTGGGTTTGAAGTTGATTTGAAATTGAAGTTAATTTGAATTTGAAGTTGATTTGAATTTGAAGTTGATTTTGAATTTGGAGTTGATTTGAATTTAAAGTTGATTTGAATTTGAATTTGAATTGAATTTGAAGTTGGTTTGAATTTGATGTTGGTTTGAATGATGTTGATTTGAATTTGAAGTTGATTTGAATTTGATGTTGGTTTAAATTTGATGTTGATTTGAATTTAAAGTTAGTTTAAATTTGATGTTGATTTGAATATGAAGTTGGTTTGAATTTGATGTTTTACTTGAAAGAAGGAAGTAAGGATTTGCTTCAAGCTAAAGGGTAAAACAATTCTTACCCTTAAATGACCTATTCCTATGACTAACTCTTCTAAGTCTCAGGGTTAGTGTTGCTCATTTCAGTGTCTTAAGAATAAGGAACTCTTAATATCTAAGATGAGTCCTATGTCTAAGATGAAGAAGTTGAGAGCTTATTCCAAAAGTGAGGTCAACACCAATCTAAAATTTATTTCATCCACATCAAGAAGATCCACATAAGAAAGTAATGCCCCTACTGCACTCAAAGCATGTTGGAATTCTGAAAGTAATTCCCGCACAGGCTCTATAGGACCTCTTATTATTTGACCAAGATCCTGGACTAGATCGCGTGACTTGAACTTAGTTTTCTTTCGCTCGGTCAAAAGAACACCACATCTATTCAGTACATCATGCAGATTCTTGGATTATATGGATTTTTCGATTTCCATGGGGAGAAGACACTCTTTTCAATCAAGAGCAACTAAAACTAATTCCACATTTGTGGATTGGCATTATTGGCAAACAGAACATCTTCAAAAGAACCAATATTTCCAGGAGTCCCAGCTTTACTTAACCTCCAGTTTGATCCACTGCCCTCATATACCTCGATTGTATGATCTATTCTTTTGAGTAAAATATCACGAGCAATGTTTTCAAACATATTTATGCTCACACTGACACTGGAAATACCATCATTAGTACTACCAAGTTGCCGAAGGACCGTGGAGGTGCGATAATATGTTTAATTTTTAAATTAGTCTTAATTAAAAATATAATTAGCTAATTAATTCGTTTAAAAAAAATTTAAATAGTCTTATTGGTACTGGCAAGCGACTACGATACCAATCTGACTGGACGACTGATGCATAAATAATTTTTTTTTAAAAAAATTAACATGGCGTAGGAACGTCTTCCTCTCTCTCTCTCTCTCTCTCTCTCTCTCTCTCTCTCTCTTCGTTATAATAACTAAAATATAATTTTTTTATAAATATTTTTTATAAAATATTTAATAACTAAATATTTATTTATTTAGTTATTAATTTATTTATTTATATATATAATTAAATATATCATTTAAAAATATTTTTAATTATATATATAAATTTATAAATTTATTTAATAATTTTTTTATTAATTAATATATTTATTTAAAATATATAATTTTTATTAATTTTTGTTAATATATAATTTAAAACTATTTAAAATATATAAATAAATAATTTTTAATAAATAAATAAATTATATAAATATTTAATAAATTATATAAATAAAGTATATATATATATATATATATATATATATATTTATTTAGTTATTTATATATTTAAATTATATAAATATTTTTAAGTTATATAAATAATTTAAAAATATTTAAAATATATAAATAAATAAATAGTTATATATATATATATATATATAATTAGTTATTTATTTATTTAAAAATATTTATTTATTTAAAATATATAATTAGTTAAATAAATAAATAAAAAATTTTAAATTATATAAATATTTAGTTATTTATATATTTATAAAATATTTAGTTATTTATATATTTAAATTATATAAATATTTTAAAGTTATATAAATAATTTAAAATATTTAAAATATATAATTTAAAAGTAATTTTTATAAAATATTTTAATTATATATATATATATATATATATATATATTTATAAGTCCATAATAATAATAATAACAAAAAATATAAAAAATATAAAATATAAAAAAATAAATAAATAAATAAATTTTAATAAATAAATAAAGAAAGGAATAAATATATAATAAATAAATAAATAAATATATAAATAATTAAATATTTTATAAATATATAAATAACTAAATATTTATATAATTTAAAAAAATTTTATTTATTTATTTAACTAATTATATATTTTAAATAAATAAATAACTAATTAAATATATATATATAACTAATTATTTATTTATATATTTTAAATATTTTAAATTATTTATATAAAAAAATATTTATATAATTTAAAATATATAAATAACTAAATAAATAAATATATATATATATATATATATATATATATATATATATATATATATAAAATTTATTTATTTATTAAAAATTATTTATTTATATATTTTAAATATTTTTAAATTATATATTAACAAAAATTAATAAAATTATATATTTTAAATAATTATATTAATTAATAAAAAATTATTAAATAAATTTATAAATGTATATATATAATTAAAAATATTTTAAATTATATATTTATTATATATATATATATAAATAAAAAAATTAATAACTAAATAAATAAATATTTAGTTATTAAATATTTTATAAAAAATATTTTTAAATTATATATTTTAAATATTTTAAATAATTATATTAATTAAAAAAATTATAAAACGGCTCTACCGCTCTCTCTCTCTCTCTCTCTCTCCGTGATTCCGAAAATCACGGAAAAAAAAATTTTAAATTCCGCCAGTCGTTCGTTTAACGGATGGCTGGCGCCGACGTGGATACACCTCAGCGCCAGTCGTCCGTCAAACGGACGACTATGCCTATTTTCATAAAAAAAAAATTTTCATGCCTAAATGCCTAATTATGATTAATATTATGCCTATTTTAAAAAATTTTTCTAAAATATTATATATATATATATATATATATATATATATATATATATATATGATAAATATAAAATATTATATATACATAATATTTTTAATAATTATAAATTTAAATACTCATATAATATATTAATTGATTTAAATTATTTTAATTAATTTAAATTATTTTGATTTTATATTAATAATTATATAATATATTAATATTTTGAAAAGTTTTCATTTCTAAAAGTTTCAGCTTTCAGTTTTTAATTCCATTATTATAACGAGAGAGAGAGAGAGAGAGAGAGAGAGAGAGAAGACGGTTTTTAATTCCATTATTATAAAGAGAGAGAGAAAGAGAGAGAGGAGGAAGACGTTACCTGCGCTATATTGATTTTTTTAAAAAAAATTATTTATGTATCAGTAGTTAACGGAGGACTGACGCTGATGAGCTGCCCAGTCAGCGATAATCATCATTATTTTTAAATTTTGTTTTAAATAGATTAATTAGTTAATTATATTTTTAATTAAGACTAATTTAAAAATTAAATCGCGATAATATGTCTTCGCAATGAAGCTAGTATTTTTACCAGGGATGGTATAGTAATCCTTGCTGTCAAAAAAGCGCACAGATGCCAAAGAAGAACGAAGAAAATCTCGCGGGTATGCACAACAGCGTTTTAGTGGAGAGAAAAGAAGCGGGAAGAAGAGGTGGTGACCAAGAGAGAGCAAGAGTCTTCAGTTTTGCTTGCAGTTGAGGAAGAGGCAACGAGAGTCGAACGAAGAGGGAGAAGTCACGAGCGGGAAAGGTTTCTTGCGATTAAGGAGAAGAGATCGTGGTTGCCGTTTTTTTTGTTTCGGAGGATGAGCAAGAGGGAACGGTTTCTTCCGAATTGAGCCATTTTTCCCTTCAGACAGACGAGAGCTTGCGCGTGATAAAGAGGATCGGGGCTTTCGGCTGAGAACCAATTGCGAGCTTTTCTCTTTTTTTTAAAGGAGGAGAGAAGAAGGAAAAATAACAGAGGGAGGATAATTATTTAGGTAACTATTATTATTATTATTATTATTATTATTATTATTATTATTATTCATTATATATATATATATATATATATATATAGAGAGAGAGAGAGAGAGAGAGAGAGAGAGAGATGAAACGTGAGGAAATTAGTTTCTCGTTGCACAAATTTTATATAGTTAATTTATGTTAATTAACTCATTTCCATTTCATTTTCACTCCTTTTTCCTCTTTTTTTTTTGAATATGTAATACCTATTTATAATTAATATTTATATAATATAAATATATTTATGCATTACTATTTTTCCGTATCTTTTTTTATTCCAAAAAATGGAATACCAAAGAGGGTTAACAAATGCCCCTAGATAAATATGATGTGCGCATGACGGGAATCATATTTGTTGCGAGCTAATTGACCTCATTGATAGTGTAGCTCGTTGTTTTCTTCCTGTTTATGTTTTGTCATGCTATCACCTGAATTTTTATGTGTTTCCTCCGATCATTTGACAGGAGAATGTTAGTCTAGAGGAGACCTGATGACTTATCATCTACTGAGTCTAGTGAAGAGGCAATTTGTTTGGAGATTGATAGATACGATCCTGGTGGAGATGCTGATATCAGGGATATGACTGAGTAGCACACCAATATGTTGAGAGGGCGTGATCTTTACCAGGGTTTCTTTGCACGATCCTCCATGCTTCCTAATTGTACTTCAGACTATTTTGCTTCTCAAGATCTCGCAAATTGTGTGGCTACCATTTAAAAAAAGATTACAATCCTGATAATCTGATAAATCAGTCGATATGGATATTATGATTGATTCTGCATCATTAAGCATCAGACTTTTGAGCCCTTGTTGATTCAGTTGAGCTCGTCGAGACTTGAGATTCATCCGTTAGCAAGATCCCTAGTCTTCCACCTGGATATGTCACATGGGCTAGGCATGTCTTGCATGCTCATAGAGACACTTTACGGATAGTAGGCATTTATGAGGTGGTATATGTGTCTTTATTTGATTTTGGAGGTATTCCTTCTTCATGGGTTTGCGGAGTAGCGGAGTCCTGGGATGCTAGTAGTTACACTTGTTGGGTTGGTCCGGAGGAGTTGACAGTTACACTTTGGGACTTACAAGCTTTGTTAGGCCTTCTGGTGTTTGGTTATCGTTACAAGGAGTGTGTTCTGCTTGATGAGGAGTTATTCTGCAGGCAGCCTTCATATGATACTAATCGACGAGGTAGGTTAGCCATGCCACCTATCTATATTGATCTTTTGAGCCACTATCACCAGACTTTTAAGGCATTAAGACGTTCTAGACGATCATGAGCTACACTACCTGTGACTGCATGCATCCGGAGTTTCTTATAGGATTATGTTCTATCTGAGGAGATTGTAGCAATACATGATCTTTTTCATTTGAGTGTGTCTGATGGTAGATATTTATCTGAGGAGACTGTGGAGCTTATTAGTTTGATTTGCGATAGATGCGGGTTGTGGGTGAGGACACACCACTAGAGCGTAGAGTTAGATTCTCAGCTATCTTGAGGTTTCTTCGATAGCAGGCGTGGTGTCTCGAGTCAAAAGTCCACTATTCCATGATGACTTTCCATGATCTATGAGGTCACCCTTTAGCCCAGACATACCCCAGGATTGACCATTGAGTGTGCCTGCCTTTGATACTACCACCTCAGATTTTGTTACTTCTTTTGTGGAGTCACTTCTCCCTATCGAGCCTTACTATGTCCACTATCTTGGGGAGGCTTCTAAGGTGAGAGACCCCATACCTAGTGGAGCTTCTGTCAAGCCAGTACGTAGTCCTATAACTTATCAGATAATGAAGGTCACTGAGGACTATGTCACCTATGATACACTAGCTCAGTCAGATTCGCCATGTTATGTGCTTTACTTCTTCGCTTTATTCTTTAATTTCACTTCTTTACATTTACTACTCTATCTTATACTGATTATTTTCGTTCATTTCTTGTAGTGCTTGAGGTGGGTTACTAGTTTGAGATCTACCACCGATATCCATCTACACCAGATGCACACGATAGAGGTATGCAGGATTACAACTTGATGTTTTTGAGGGATGTGATTTCTAGGCTTACTCCGGGCTCACTATAGTCACTAGATCGATTCACACCATACATGAACACCATTCTGGATCTTCTAGCTCGCACTGGCTTGGAAGAGCAGGTTCTTATGTACTAAGAGGCTCTTTGTAGAGACGTAGAGTTTTTGGTCCACCAGATGAGGTCACTTAGTATCATCCATTTCAACACTTCACTAGTAGAGCTTCAAGAACAGGTCAGGCTTCATAGGGAGGTAGCTGACCAAACACATGATTAGTTTGAGATGAGTGGTGAGACTCTATGACACGATTGTTAAAGATTGATATATGCCACTTCTGAGTTAGATAGAGTGACTGCCAGGATCAAGAAGTTATGGAGGGATCTTCCGAGCGTGATATCCAGTAAGTCGGACTTGCATGCTAAGCAGGATAGAAGGGCTCGAGCTAAAGAGCAAGAGCAACACCATTACCAGGTACGCCACAGACCTATGGTAGATGTTGAGGCTGCTTTGACTAGAACTAGGGAGGCTTTATAGTTGGTTGAGAGTGAGCATCAGTCTTTAGCAGTTTATTTAGCACAGCTTCAAGAGCTTCAGTCAAGGTTTCCTTGATGAACCTTTTCTTTTTATCTCTCTTTTTTTATTAGTAATGTATTATCTTATTTTGTTAATGGAAAATCACTATTTCTCTCTTCTTTTATTTTGTACTACAATTGAGATTTTGTATCTTCATCTCATATCTTTGAGATATTTTACACAAATGTTGTTTTAAGGTTAAATCATCTTCTATAATCTTGTTTATAGTTCATTAACAAGTTAAGAAAACTTTTAATTGTGAGTCACTTTGATATGTTAACTTGTGGTGATTATTTTTTGATGTGTATGTGTGTGTATATAGGGGGGGAGGGGACACCACGTAGATCTAAGGATGTACTTATTGAGGTGATCGGGATACGACATCGAGGAATAGTTCACTATCTCAAAAGATATAAATTACTACCATACTATGGACCTAATCACCTAATAAGAACTCTTAAGGCATGATGGGTCTTCGAATGTACCCGAGATTTTCCCCTACTTTATATGGACAAATAAAATAGGATTTATTTAAACCGAGTTCTAAAGTTTCCTATGGGGGCAAGCCCCTATAGTTAATTACATCCTAAGGAAGGTGAATTTCTTAGGAATACTCTCAATTAAAGTAGGCAATTATTGTCTCCAAAGAATTCAAAGATAGGAAAATCAATAAACTGGTCATATTTGGAAGAGCAAATGGGATATATCAAAATGAAAGACTTATTATCGAAACCAAAAGGAGATGAGTAGAGGATGCTCATGATACTGGAAGCCTAGTGTGCATCCTAAACTATCCCATAGTTGGGCTTTATATATTTGAAATCGAGGAGAATTGTATATTTGAGTTGATATTTTATTAGAAATTTAGGACTTTTAATTCTACAATACAAGATTGTGAAAATGCCTAAGAGGTGAGGATTTATGCTTGTAGCACCAAACAAAAATAGCAACCTTAGATCCTAAATCTAGGGAGCTTTAGCAAGGACTAAAGCATGACTTATCTAAAGCAAAAGTGAGCATGTTGTTTACCTCCACAAGAGAGGGTAAACGACCCAACTGCTGGACTTATAATCGCCCGGAGTGGTAGCCAGCTAACTCCTCTTATACTTTAAAATCTTGTAGACAAGTCTTATGATTTTGTAAGATGGCCAGATTGTTATTATTTAGAAAAGAAACTAAAGTCCTTAAACCCACTCCCTAAGAGACTAGAGTAGCATGAGTGGCATGAATAATGACTTAGTCTAATGCATATTTTATCAAATTTTATTTGATTTATGACTCTTTATTTTGACACAGGCTATTAAATTTTTATATGCCTAAATGAATGATGAAGTTGTTCATGGGCTAAATTAAAAAAGAAAGATGTGTTCTTCCATCATAGGCTCCTAAAGGTCAAGCCCTTTCTATTTGGGAAAGATGAAAACCCTCTCTTAGCAAGAGCGATATAAAATGATATGCATGATATTAAGCATTCAACATCCAGCTAAAGGATTTCTAAATATTTTATTATCATGATTTAATGCCTAAGCTTTATGTGAGATTATGAGTTCCTTTAGAAAATTTAGTTATGAGTTGTTATTGGGATATAAAAATTAATTTTTTCCTAAGATCCTAAACGAATCTAGGCCACACATTAAATTATCATACATGAAGAAACTAGAAAAATACATGTCATTTATATTCCATAATATAAGCAGTTCACCAAACAATTTACAACCTCAACATAAAAGATTAAGAGGCCATTGTAGTCAGGTACCGTTCCCGAAAAGAGGAGTGGGTAGCTAGGCTCTACCCTTCCATCATATATATCATGCATATGATTAAACCCTAAGCATAGCTATACATGCAATTTGTATCTTAGCACATTTAAATGATGAATATGAGTAAATGTATTTGGAATTGGCATTTCATTTGGTTGAATGATTTTGTCATATTAATTTAAAGCTCTATCTAAATTCTTATGCAAAAGCATAAGAAAAGAACCTTAAATCACATGACTAATCAATTCAACAAAATAAACAAAGTATGAATGCATGTCTTTTTAATAGAAAAAAGGGGGTTCTCATTCATTAGCTAAGTACACATCCACATGTATAAAAGTTTTAAGACAGTATATCGCCATTGTTCTACACCAAGGGAACGAGGTAGGAACCTCCTTGGGGCTACCTAAGGTGATGCATCCCTGGAATGTCTAGACTAATATTTCGCTATCCTTAGATACATGTGAATATATAAATAACTACAAGAATAGAAAGCCATGCAAAAATTGTATTTTGATTTGATTGATTTATTTTATGTAAACGAATTAAAGCTCTATCTAAATTCTAATGTCCAAATGCATAAGAATGAAATCAAGTAGGTAGGCCACCATTGTTCTACACCAAGGGAACGAGGTAGGAACCTCCTTAGGGCAACTTAAAGCCGTGCGTCCCTGGGATGTCCAGACTAATATACCGCTAACATTCTTACTTATGAAAATCAACACAAGATTGTAAAGAAGAGACTTCATTTCATACACTATATTTATATTCACTTGCATTTCCTATGTATATATCTAACTAAATTTACAATATATATGTGTACTCATTCATTAATAAACTTTTGAAAGTATATTTGAGATTTAATAGTGATACTAGCCAAACATATTTTTAATTAAGCCAACACATGCAAATTGACATAAAGAAAATCATTTTATTTAATAAATTTAAAAGAGATAGATGCATGAATCATATGGCATACAACATTTAGCATGATTGGAAGGAAATAAAATAACACAAGCATGTGATTTCATTCAATCCAACTAAATCCTAAGGACAATCAAACTAAATAAGATTATTTAAAATAAATCAAAGTTCTTTAATGACATTTCATTTTCATGTTTGATTTGATTTTACATAAGTGAAAGAGGTTTGCTAATCCTAATCCCATCCCTCATGTGTGAGTTAATTTGGTTTAATGAAGAATAATTAGGTTGATTCTATGTCTTAATTAGGTTAGGGTATGAATTAAGTCAATTAATTAACCCTAACCTACATCACCTTAAGTTAATTAAATAATTAATAATGAGCCAATATGATATGGAACCACATTAAAAGTAAATTTGCAATGCTCCTAAGAAGTGAAAGGGGCCTAATATTATTGGCTTATGATTAATAGTTAAGTAGGCTTAAGGGATCTCACTTAACTACTTTTATAGTTTTCTCACACATTTGAGCTAACCATAATTTCATTAGCTCTCTCTTTAGGTTATTAAACACCCAATGAGCTACCCAAGATTGATTAAAGGTGATTAGATGTGAAGTAGATTTTAGATTAAGTTCATTAAGCTTATTAATTAGTTTGATTAAGCATTAAGTATTTTTAATTAATGAAATGGAATTAACTTAAGGAAAGAGATCAAGAAAGAGGCCTTAATCTGAATCCCTAAGTTCCATATTTGATCAATTAAGCTTTGATTTTATCTTGAGATTAACTAATTAATTAAGCAATTAATTACCTCATTAGTCATTAACTAATCAAATTCCAAAAATGAAGAAAACTTAGGATATTAATTAGAAAAATATCCCAATCACATTCCTAAAACTCCTTTACTATTCAACAGAAGTAATTAGGCTTAAATAAGTAATTAAGTCACTATTCATTCACTAATTATCATTAATTAAATTAAGAATGTAATTAAGGCTTAATCAATTGATTTTCTTAATTAAGCAACTAATAAAATCCTAGAAAAATAGGGGAGACAGAGGTCATCTCCCTAAACATCCACAAAAAATTTGAGATTAATTGGGTGCTTTTTTTAGGAGTAATTAAGTTAATTAAATCTTAATTAAGCCAAAATCATTATTAAAAATCAATTAATAATAATTTTCCTAGATTTTACTCTGAAATATCTTTAAAATGAGTCCAAGTTTGTATTCTTTAGATTTTTTTAGAATTAGTTATGAATTTTAGAAGTTTCAGGCTTAAAAATGGATTAAGCCTTTTTATTCCATCGCCACATGGCTACCGACACGACACTTTTCACATGGCGTGATGGGATTGGCTATTTAAGTTGTCACATCCATCGCTAACTCGATTACACGCAGACGCTAAGTGGACCGCCCAATCTAAGATCGACACCATCGAAAGGAATCAGGGATCTAATGTGGGATTAGATCATGACCTTCCATTTTGATCATGCAGAACAGACAGTCTGTGATCCGTCCCATTCAAGAGCAACAAAAGATGGATGTCATCCATCTTTCCCAATTTGATCTGAGCTCACCCGAGCTCGGATTTCCTCGAAATTCATCCCACACCTTAGAGGAGGGGATGCGCACACATCCAATGGCTAAAAACTCATGACCTTCAAATTTATTTCATAAAAGACCAACTAATTTTTCATACAAGGCTCGATTTGTAAAATAACCTCACTGGAGCTAATGTCCGATGATGAGATTGACGAAGGTAGCTTCACCTAATTGAGGCAAGACCCTGTTGAGAAGCTTGGGTCTCAATTTGATGTAGACCTCTCGGTTCATCAAGCCATGCATGCAAGAGGCTTTTGCTTTGATCAAACTCCAATCTCTGGTGCTCCGGAAGGCTTGGAGATGATTCAATTAGCTTTGACGAAGTAAGAGGATGGTGTGGGTGCAAGGAATTTGTATTTGACCAAGTATATGGGGAGTATTGATCAAAAAAGTGATGTCCCATTTTGGCTTTGCTTGGCGAGGAGGAATGCTGATTGAGGGAGCTTGGGGAGTGCTCTTAGAACCTTTGAGGGGTTTCAAAATCACTTAGTAAACTCACACAAAGTAATTGGTGTCATTTGTCACCCCAATTGAGGGGGTATACCCTCTCAATCGTACTTGATGGACGGACGGGATGACTTCTAGAAATCCAGTTGATTGGCCATGGTTGAGTCTTCGGAGGGGTCATGGTCAGTGCCACGTGCCTCGCTAGGAGTGGATGATGTGGTGGCAAGAGTCTCAAGGCTTGATATGGAAGGAATGAGTTGGTTTGGTTCTTCCCTTGCACCCATGTGGTTCGGCCATGGAGGTGGCTATTTGGCTTGCTTCCCTTGGTCCATGGCAAGTGCTAAGATGGTTTGGGGTGGGCTAAGGTGGCCTAGGAGTTCCTCATTAGGAAGTTTGATGGCTGCCATGGAGATGGGAGAGTGGACTTTTCATTTTAAGGCAAGAATCCAATGCAAAGAGGGGTGTCCATTAGTTAATCCCCTTGGGTTGGGTTGGTTTCGAGCTAACCTAGGGTCCATTTGGGTTGGGTTAGGCCGGCCACCAAGGTTTCATAAGGTGGTTTTGGGTGATTTGGCTTAATTTGGTCAAAATGGGTTTATTTGTGTTAGGTTGGGTTGGGTTGACCAATTAGTCAAATTGGGTTAAACTAAGACTTGGGTTAGGTTCATCTGATGATTTGGGATGTTTTGGTTCAATTGGTTTTGATTAATTCGGCTAAGGTTTAATTTTGGCTCATTTGGATTCAAAAGGGTCAAATAGGTCAAGTTGACTAATTTGACCAATTTGACCAAGTTGGGTTGGGTTAGGTGTTGAGTCAATTTTAATTGGTTAATTGAAAATGATTGTAGGCTTTGGTTTGGTTTAATTTAGGATTAATTTGAATTTTGGCCAATTCTACCCTTTAGGTCAATTTGGGCTAGGTTGGGTCAAGTTGATCAATTTATCAAATTGGGCTCAATCATGGCTTTAGTTAAGTTCAATAAGTGATTTGGAATAAACTTGAGCTGTTGGTTGCAATCAATTTGGACCAAGTCATGATTTGACCCATTTTAGCTTTTTAAGCCAATTTGGGTCAACTTAGGTCAAATGGCCACTTAGACTTAATTTGGCTCAATTAAGGGTTTAGTCCTATTCAATCATTGATTATGAGTGGCTTCGAGTCAATGGTTTCAATCAATTTGGTATATGGTTGGTTTTGGCTAGTTTGAGTTTCATTTGGGCTAAAGGTTGACTTGGTCAATGGGATTGGTTGACTTGGTTTGACCCAATTCAAGAGAGTTGATTAACCTAGGATGATTGTCGATCATGATATGGGGTTTGGATTAGCTTAGTTCAGTCAAATTTGGGATGAACTAGAACTTGGCTCAAAAAGGTCTTTTAGGTCACTTTGGGTCAAGTGGACTTAAATGGGTCAATTGGCTTGATCATGGCTTGACTCAAGTTTATTTGAACTCACATATGGACTTAGGATGGAAATATAAATCCAATTGCAAGTGATTTCGAGTCAAATGAATTTTGGTTCATATGACTATTTCAAGTCAAAAGGGGTCAACATGGGCTTGACTTGGGTTGACTCGGGTTTGGTTTGATAATTATAGTTTATGTTTATATTTGTAATAATGATTGAAGGAGTGATTGAATCATGAAGAAATAGATGGGTTTTGAGTTGATTTGGGTATCATTTAGCCAAGTTGAAGAAATTGGCTAAAAGGGCTAAAATTAGGAATTTGATTTGATTTGAGTTTGGTTTTAGCCACTTTGATTTATATTTCATTTATATTTGTGAATATAAATGAAGATATAAATGATTCATGAGAAACTAACTTGAGTTTGGAGTGATTTGGAAGTAAATTTGACCAAATTGAGGGATGTAGGTCGAAAGGGCTTAAGTAAGTGATTGATTTGGTTTGGTTTAGTTTGATTTGGTTTGAATGATTGAATTTAGATTTCATTTATATTTATGAATATAAATGAAGGAATGATTGATTTATAAAAAATCAACAAAATTTGATTTGGTTTGAAGGTGGTTTTGGCTAAGCATATGAAGATGGTTCATAAGGCTTAGAAAAGGGTTTTGGAGTTTGAATTCAATCATTGTGGTGAACTTTTTATATTCTCCGCCTTCATCTATCCTTTTGAAAAAAGGATAAATGAAAACATAAATATAATATCTTTTGTTGGGACACCAGGTAGATCCGTAGATTTTCTTATTAGGGTGATGGGGTACGACATTGAGAAAAAGTGTACTATCTCAAAAGATAGAAGTCACCACCATACAATAGACCTAATCACCTAAATAAAGACTCCTAAGGAATATGGGTCTTCGTATGTACCATAGATTCTTTCCCTACTTTACATGGAAAAGTAAAGCAGGGTTTATTTTAAATCGGATTTGTTAAGTTCTCTATGTAGGCAAGCCTATATAGTTAATTACATCCTAAGGCACATGATTCCTTAGGAATACTCTCAATTAAGGTAAATAATTATTGTCTTCAAAGATTTCAAAGATAGGACCATCAATCAATTGATTTATTTTTAGATGATCAAATTGGATTGATCAAGAGGAGGAAGTTATTATCGAAGCCAAAGGAAGATAAGTAGGGGATGCTTATAATACTAGGAAGCCCAATAAACATCCCAAACTATCCTATGATAATGTTTTATATTTTTGTAATTGAAGTGATTTATTTATTTAAGTTGAATTTTCATTAGAAATTTAGGGCTTATAATTCCATGACACAAAATCATGGAAAAGCCTAAGAGGTGAGGATTTATGTTTGTGGCCCTCAAAGGGAAGTAGCAACCTCTGAACCTAAATCTAAGGAGCTTTGGTGAGGGCTGAAGCATGACCTAAATCTAAGGAGAACATGGGTATTTGGTTTACCTCCATAAGAGAGGATAAACCACGTGACTGTTTGGACTTACAATCGCCTAAGGGTGGCCGCCAACTAACTCCTCCTACGATTTTAAATACATGTAGGCAAGTCATGCTTTTGCAGGATATCTAAGTTGTTGCTTATTTAGCAAGAGACTAAGTCCTTAAACACACTTTCTAAGAAACTAGATCATGTACGACATGCTTTAATGACCTAAATCTAATACAAATTTTATTACATTTTATTTTCATTTTGGGCAATTCATTTGACATAGGCTTATAGGATTCATATGTCTAGTGCATGAGAAGTTGTATTATGGGCCAAAATTAGCAAGAAAGGAGGTGTGTTTCCACCATGGCTCTCAAAGGTCAAGCCAAATTCCCTGGCACAGGTGAAATACCTCTAAATCAAGAGTGAAGTAATATGTTTTTTGTGCATGATGTGAGAAAGAAAGTACAACATCCAGCTAAGGGGTTGCAAATCTTTTTATCTTGATTTATAGCCTAAGCTTTAGGTGAGGTTATAAGTTATTAATTTTTAGTTTTGAGTTGATTCATTAGATAGAAAATGTATTTTTTAGTAAGAGCCTAATCATCATCCAGGCCATAGAGCAAAGCAAGGAAGAAAAATATGCTATCTTAATGCACAAGTTAAAAATATATCAAACCATTTTTAAAGCTAACACAAAAGAATAAGTGGCCAAGTGTGATCGGGCTCCACCACATAAACCCAAAAATAAATTGGGTAGCCAGCTTCTACCCTTATACATCCAGGATTACAAATGAATTAATTACAAAAATGAATTCATGTTATGGGGGTCTTCATTCTTCATTCTTCTTTTTTTCTTTTGGTTCTTTACTCATTTGGTTCTTTCTTTCTTTTGACTTGGTTGGAATGTGGCTTGCTCCAAAGGCTTCACATGGTACATAAGACAAAGTCTTATGACCAATGTTCATCCAAATCCCCCATGACAATCATTCCAAATCCTAATTCATAAAATTACATGAAAAAGGAAAGAAAATCTAACTAAAACTTGCAAAATAGAGATTAGCTATATAAACCATACATCCGAAGCATGTATTGGGCTTAGTACCCAACACATGGGTAACCAAATCCACCTGGCTTATTTTTGATCATGCTTAGGGGTATAAGCGACTTGAACAGCAAAAATAATTATATTTTTATTACAACACCCCTTAAGCACAATCCACTGCAGAAGATAATGATTAGACTAAGATCATCCTACCATTTAGTCTGCACACATACACCCTAACGTCCAGACTAAAATATCATATCACAAAATAAAAGCAAACATCAAACCATGCACCGCCCTAATATAGGACTAGAATTGGTGGCTTAGCCTAATGTGTGTGTCTTATAAGGTTTGTGTGGTATGCTTAGTTAGGCTTTAAGGTTTAGGTTTTCTGGGTATGAAAATGTTCAATTTAGAGGGTGGTCTTATTTAAATAGTTTATTTTATTTAGTTAATTTTTATTTCATGATTTGATTTGGTTTGAATGAGCCTACACTTAATTAATAAGTGTTGCAAAGATAGAAAAAGAGAAGAGAACTCTTTCCTCCCTACTTTAAGTAATTTCTAAGGTAAATTCATTAATGACTTTTTATTTAGTGAATATTTTATTATGTGTTTAATTAATCCTAAGTTTGGAACAACTCTAAACAAACCCATTCAAAGAGAAAGGCATTTCAGATTAAGTAAAGCGAATTACTACCACAAAATACACAACACTTTATTTCTTTCCTAACATGTGTAACATGCATATGGATGGACCCTAAGCATATCTATATATGCAAATGGAAATGTTTAGGACACCTTAGTGATGAATGCTAAGGGATGTTACTTAAGAAAATTTGGATGCTTCATGATGCATGATTTTGTTAAGTAGAAGAGAGTGATTCTTTTATCCATTTTTCATATGCACATTCACAGGTATAAAAGACATAAGTGTGTACGATGCCATTGTTAACACCAGGAGTGTAAGGTACAAGACCTACTTGGGGCTATTTAAAGCCTCGCAACCCCAGAATGTCTAGACTAATATACCACTTTTCATGTGCATGTACAAAAAGAAATGCATGGAAATAGAATCATGCAAAGGTTTATGTTTGTTTGTTTGATCTTGGTTGTTTAGTTTACATATGTGATGTGGTATTCCTGCTTGAGTCATGACATAGGAGTGTATAGGAATGGATTTAAGCAAGTGTTATGTCTTTTTCAAATGGACTATACACTTTGGAAATCCTATACACTTCTATGTTAAGAAAGAGAGGGAGAATCACATAACACATTTTATACTATTCACATGCAAGTTCATAAGCAATTACCCTTCATTTGTAATGTTTGATTTATAAGTTTTAAAAAAATAGTTTTGGATTTAGTAGTGATAATAACCATTTATATTCTTACTTTAGTCAAAGCATGCAGTTTGACAATAAGGAAAATATTTTATTTTAATTTTATTTTTAAAAGACATGAATGCATAATTTTTATATGACATGCACATTTAGTATGCTAGGAAAGAAATAAGGTGATGCAAGCATGTAATTTCATTCACTCTAATTAATTCCTAAAGATAATCTTATGGAATAAGATTATTTAAAGTGAATCAAAATTGGTTTAAGGAATGTTTGATTTGGTTTTGAGTTTGATTTAAATTTATGGGTTTGCTTGTCCTAAGCCATCTCCCACATGTATATGTTATTTTAGTTTGATTTTTAGAACTCTTAAGTAGATTTTATGTTTTACTCAGGTTAAGGTGTTCATTAAGTTCATTAATTACCACTTTCCTACACCACTTAAACATATTTAACCAAATAATTATGAGCCAATGTATGACATAAAACCATAAAGAATTTAAACTAGCAATGCATCTAATAAAGAAAGGGGTCTAATGCATTTAGCTCATAATGAATGACTAATTAAGCTAAAGAGTTTAATTTAAATACTTACATAACATTTCCCACATATATGAGTTAGGTATGGTTTCCTTAAGTTTACTTAGGTTATTGAACACCTACGCATCTACCCAAGAAGGAATTGATTAAGTGATTAAGTTTTTGAATTAATTTTTAATTTGAGTTTGGTTAATTAAGCTATTAAATGAAATCATCAAATCATTAATTAATTTGTAAATTAGTTAAGTTTTTATTCAAGTGAAATTGACTTAGGGGAAAAAATTTAGATAAGACAATCCTAATCTCATTCCCTAAGTCTATCCACTATTCCAAGGTGATTAATAAATTTAATTAATGAATTTATTATCATTTAATAGGTTAATTAATCACTTAATTTATTAAGGGAATGATTAGAGATGAATTGAGCAATTCTCCTAATTAAATCATTAATAAATTCCAAGAAAATTAGGGGAGGCAGAAGTCATCCCACTAAATTTACCTAAGAAGTTTGGAATCAATCAATGGAATAATTAGGGAGTAATTAACATAATTAGGTTCCTAATAAAGTCTAAGTTATAGAAAATTTACTATTATAAATCCATTAGACTTAATTTTATATTATTCCCCTTTGAATTATCTACATAATGCATTTTATTTCATATATTTTTTGATTTTTTTACATTTAGTTATGTAATTTTGAAGTTTATGTCATTAAGGATTAATTAAAATGCTAATTATATAATTAATCATGTCGGCGCCACGTGGATCGCTGATGTGGCACGCGCTTTCCACGTGGCATGACAAGATTGGTTATTTAAGTTGACACATCCAATGCCTTATCAGCCGGAAGCGCTACGCGCTTTCTCCTCGACCTTCCGATCAAAGATGAGACGGTTATGATTAAGCCCGCGATTCCTAAGGGATAAATTCATGGATCCTACGTAGATTAATCAGGACTGTCAATCCAAAATGCATGGATGGACGGTCCATGATCCGTCACTGAGCTCGCCTACGGGAGAGGGCATCCGTCTAATCCTTAGGGCTTGATCCAAGCTCGATTGAGCTCAGATTGAGCTCAAACTTAACCCACACCATCATCATGCAATGAGAAAGACATCCAATGGTCAATTTGTAATGGGTGAAAGTTACTCTCATAAAGGACCAAACACTTCCTATTTTAGGCTCAGTTTGAAGGCATACCTCACGGGAGGCTTTTACCAGTACTCCCAACCATCGAGGTAGCTTCGTCTAGTGGAGACAAAGCTCTATTGAAGATTTGAGGGCTTGAGGTTGAGTGGATCTTCCTATGGACCAAAGCGGGCTTCAATTGCTTGCGATCTTGATCAAATTCCCCTCTCACGTGACTTGAGAACTTGGATGAAGACTTGGGTGAGCTCGATTGGGTTCCTTCAAGGTGCTTGAAGGAGGAATTGAGCTAAAATTGAGTATTGAGTGAGATTGAATTTACCTTGAGCTCCCTATTTTCAGTTTAAGGAAAATCAAAAATGGAGAATTCAAATGAGCCTTTGGAACCTTAGATAAGCTTGAGAATACTTGCTTTGAGTTCCTTAGCTTCAATCGAGTGTGAGTGAGTAAAATCAAATGAAATTAGGGGGAGTATATCTCCACGTAGAAGGATCGGATGACTGAGAGTGTAGATGCCATTTTGATCAAACTGTCCACCTTGAGTGGGTTATTTTGGTCATTTGAGGTGCAACATGGTTTGGTTTTGGCAGAGGGAGGTAGTGGAGAAGTTGCACATGTGGAGAATTAGAGTATGGGGGTGATCCATGTGCTTATTTCCAAGTGAGTGGTCAATTTGACCATTGAGTTGGGTTTGGCTGACCCAAACCCATTGGGTCATGTGCACCACACCCACTAGTGTCCAATTGGTCCACTAAGAGGGTGCCAAGTGGCCATGGAAAGGATATGGCCAAATTCCAAGTGGAATTGTCCATAAGTTACCCCTTAACCCAGGGTAGAATGGTCATTTGGCTTTGATTTTACTTTGGGTAAATTTAGAATAGTTTGAAATTGGGTTAGTCTAAATTTCAAAGATTTTGGAGTTGATTTGATGTCATTTGGCTCATGTTGTCCTATTTAGGTCAAAATGGGTCAACTTGGATCAAGTTGACCAATTGGTCAAATTGGGTCAAACCAAGGGTTCGATCAAGTTCATAGGACTATTTGAAATGTGTTGGCATCATTAGTTTGGTTCAATTTGGTTTATATTTGGTTTTGGTTCATTTGATTTCATTTAGGTTTAATGGGACAAGTTGACCAATTTAGCCCATTTGACTTAATTGGGTTAGGTCATGGGTTGATTTAGGTTTGGTTGGTCATTCAAAAAATATTGCAAGCTTTGGTTTCAATTAATTTTGGTTTGTTTTGATTTTGGCTCAATTTGACCTTTTAGGTCAAGTTGAGTTCATGGTCAATTGGCTCTGGGTGGTAATTGAGGCTTTGGTCAAGTTCAATAAGTGATTTAGAATGAATTTGACCCATTAGTTGCAATCAATTTAGCTTAGATCAAGATTTGGAATATTTTGAGTTTTTAGGTCAAGTTGGGTCAACCTGGGTTAAGTGGCTAATTGGGGTAGGTTAGGCTCAAATGATGACTTGGTCAAGTTCAAACATTGATCATAAATTGGTTTTGACCAATGGTTTCAATCAATTTGGCCTATGGTGGATTTTGGCTAGTTTAGGTTTCATTTTGGCTAAGTGTTGACTTGGTGAACCCTTAAGTTTGACTTGGTTTGACCCAATTTGAGTGATTGATCATCTCATGATGATTGTTGCAATGTGAGGCTTAGGTGGGCTTAGTTGAATCGAATTTGGGTATGATTAGAATTTGGCTCATATGTGGTACTTTAGGTCACTTTGGATCAAGTGAGCCTAAGTGGATCAATTGGCTTGATCAAGGCTTGATTCAAGTTTGGTTGAACTCACATATGGACTTATGATTGAAATATAAATCCATTTGCAAGTGCTTTGGTGTCAAATGGGTTTTGATTCACTTGATAATTTCAAGTTCAAGTGAACATGAGTTTGACTTGGGTTTGATTTTTTGGATTTAGTTTTGGTTTGATGATTGAAGTTTATATTTATATTTGGATTCATGATTGAAGGATTTATTGAATCATGAAGATAAATTAAGGGTTTGGCTTGATTTTAGTTTGATTTTGCTAAATTCAAGAATTTGACTTGAAAGGCTTAGGTTAGATTTGGGTCGAAGTTAGACTTAATTTTTGAATTTAGTTTTGGTTAGATGATTTAATTTTATGTCTATATTTGGATTCATAATTGAAGGGTTGATTGAATCATGAAGAAAAAGCAAGGGTTTGGCTTGATTTGAGTTTGATTTGGCTAAGTTCAAGAATTTGACTTGAAAGGCTTATGTTGAATTTTGGTTGAATTTGGATTTGAGTTTTGAATTTAGTTTTGGTTTGATGATTAAAGTTTTTGTTTATATTTGGATTCATGATTGAAGGATTGATTGAATCATTAAGAAAAATCAAGGGTTTGACTTGATTTGAGTTTGATTTGGCTTAGTTAAAGAATTTGACTTGAAAGGGTTAGGTTGAATTTTGGTTGAATTTGGATTTGAGTTTTGAATTTAATTTTGGTTATTTGAATTTATATTTCATTTATATTTGTGAATATAAGTGAGAATATAAATGGGTTATGAGAAAATTTCTTGAGTTTGAAGTGATTTTAATTTGATTTGAGCTAAGTCCATAAGATTGGATCAAAGTGACTTAGGAAAGGTTTTAGAATTTAGAATTCAATCATGGGTTTCAATCATTTGGAATTGATTCATGATTTGAGAAATTCATTGGAATTGATTTGAGGTTTTTTTGGAGTTGAAGTTGATTTAAGTTCAAGGTTGAATTGAATTTGGAGTTTGACTTGAAAGAAGGAAGTGAGGACTTAGTTCAAGCTATAGGGTAGGCAAATTTTCCTAGCACTCCTAAGGCATGACCTATTCCTATGGCTAACTCTTCTAAGTCTCTAGGGTTAGGTTAAGTGTTCACCTAATCACTAGAAGTGTCTTAAAACTAAGAAAACTCTTACTGTCTAAGAGGAACCCTATGTCTAAGATGGATAGGTTGAGAGCTCATTCTAAAAATGAGGTCAACAAAGGGCGCCCACTAGGTGTGGTGTGACTAACAAGGCATACCACACGTATTAGTGTTGATCGAAGCGAACAACAACATTGAATGATCAGAAGCCCTAATGATCTTCTCCCAAGCCAAGGTGTAGAAGGAATCAAAAGCTTGCTGCAATGAGACTCCACTCATGTCAATAACATAATATAGTGAAGGATGAATCCTCTAGGGACTGAATATGTGAACCTTCCACTAGGGAAAGAGGTTCAAGTCATCCACTGGGGGGATGAGAAGTTATGAAATCCATTGATGGATTAGAATTCTAGATCTGCTGGGGGAACTAAAAAGATTTGCATCTTATTAAGGAGAAACAAATTGATCTGATTAGTTGTTTTATTTGTTTTTGGTTATTTAGTTTGGCTCCACTGAGGGAGATTGATTGGATTTAGTTTGTTTGCTTTTAAATTTTGGATTTTGATATAAACCTTGTTGGTTTGCGATGGACTGCACCAAATAGGGGCCGTATAGGCCTTGATTTAGCTCAGATTTACCAATCCAAAGGGGTACTCTACCAACCACATAGTTGGGCTAACCAACCAAAGGGATTGCCTTTTGGTGTGCAGCAACTATACTAGGAAGAAAGCATAGTAGACTTACATCCTCCAAAATAGAGATCAGTTGTTGGGGTGATCAGTTGGAAAGGCAACGGATTGAACCCAACTTAAGGTTGACTACTGAGTAATGTCACTGGGGGACTTAGACCAGCTCAAAGATAGTCAAGATTAATTTTATTTTTTTTAATTATTTTTTATGAATCCCATCGGTTTGCGATGAACTACACTGAGTAGGGACCGTGTTGACCTTGATCTAGCTCATAATTATCAATCCAAAGGGAGTAGCTTCCCGACCGAGGGGATAACTATCCAGCCGAAGGGGTGCCTTATGGTTTTGCAGTAGCTGATTCAGGGAAGAAAGCTCAGGTACTTGTGTCTTCCACTATAAAAAGACTATTGGAGTGACACATTAACAAGGCAACATGTCAACTTGACCTAGGGAAGCCCACGGTTTGCGACAGTCATGCTAGAAAGAATGTGTAGTGGACTTACATCTTTCAAAGTGAAATAATCGCCGGGGAGACCTGCTTGTGGCAAATAGATTGAACCCGACCTAAGGGCTACTACAGAGAGAGTGCTGACCCGGGGACTTATCTTAATGCATGTAGTCAGAAAATTTCTATAGGGAGTTTTCCTAACATTGACCTAAAGATAGGATGCATGCTTGGGAAAAATGGGCCCTTTGGGGGCTTGAATTCCTAATCCACAAGCAAATTAATTTGTTTATTTTATTTGTTTATTTATCGTGGACCCTGTTGGTTTGTGAGGGATCATACTGAGAAAGAGCTTATATCAGCCTAGACCTATCTCAGATTTACTGAACCAAAGGAGAATCTGTGCATCCGCTGAACGGATTCTCCAACCATATGGGTGGCTACTAGGAAAGGGGGACTGTCCAATCCAAAAGTAACCCGAGTAGTATCTAAATGGGGTCGCAAAGCACGTGATCCAGATAGAGTGCCCGTAGGGGGTGGGGCCACTAAGGGCTTGATTCAACACCCTCGAGAAGATAATCTACATAGGTATTCGGTGGCCAACTCAGGGAGAATGCTCGAGGACTCACATCTGCCAAGAGTGGGGTATCCACCGAGTGAGTTGCTGTCAGCATAGCGAACATCAATGAACCTAAGGTGCCCATTAGTTTGCTACAATCAGCCTAGGAAGAAAGCTCAGGGACTCACATCTTCTTATATTATAGAATCGATTGCCGAGATAGTCTGTCTTCGGCTCGACAAGTGCTATCCAAACTAGGGCGACTACTGAGTGAATGCCTCTAGGGGACTTATATCAACTCAAGAGTAGTCAAGAGGAAAGGAATCTCTAGGAGACTTATCCTATATCTCAAAAATACTCAACCTAGTTAGTGCATATGGCTAGTTCAAGAAGAAAGCACGGGGGCTCACATATTCTTAAATAAAGTCAACATGAGGTAGCTTACTGGCTGCGCAGTGAAGTGTACCAGACTAACAAGGTGCTCGTTGGTTTGCAATGGTCAAGTTAAGATGAAATCGTAGAGATGCACAACTTCCAAACAAAGGATCACTAGGATGACAGGCTAACGAGGTAGCATGTAGACCTGACCTAGAGCAGCTAAGGTGTGAGTGCCACAGAGGGCTTGCTCTCACATAAAAAAAATAGCTTGAGATAAAAGATATGCATTTGTTTCTGTGCTTGTGTTAAAGGAAATAAGATGCAGCTTGAGTTATCTCATACCTATTCTAAACACGCTTGGGGAATTTTATGAAATGATGCCATGAATGGCAACTAAAATTCCCACCATGAAAGGATGTTGCTTGGGTTCTCTCACACCTATTCTAGTAGCGTTCGGGAATTATGTTTGATTATGTTTGTGTTGTGAAAGAGGGATAGGATGCCTCTTGGGTTCCCTCACACCTATTCTAGTAGCGTCGGGGAATTGTGTTTGATTGTGTTTATGTTGTGAAAGAGGGATAGAATACCTCTTGGGTTCTCTTACACCTATCCTAAAACACGTCATGGCGGATTCGCAAGACAAGCAAATAACTCTTCAAATGAAGAGAACATTTTGAAGAATTGAAATGAAATTTTGGTCTTTTGATTATGATTATTTTCAAACATGTTTTTATGGGATTCTCATTTATATTCTCTTTTATATTCTCCAAACCAAAACTAAATCCAAAAAATCAAACCAAATTAAACCCATGTTCAACCTTTGAACTTAAAATTGTCAATTGAATCAAAACCCATTTGACGCCAAATCACTTGCAAATGGATTTATATTTCAATCATAAGTCCATAAGTGAGTTCAACCAAACTTGAATCAAGCCTTGATCAATCCAATTGACACACTTAGGCTCACTTGACCCAAAGTGACCTAAAGCACCCCTTATGAGCCAAATTCTAATCCCACCCAAATTGGATTGAACTAACCTCACCTAAGCCTCACATTGTGAGCAACAATCATCATGAGATGATCAATCACTCAAATTTTGTGAAACCAAATCAAACCTAAGGGCTGACCAAGGCAACACTTAGCCAAAATGAAACCTAAAATAACCAAAATCCACCATAGGACAAATTGATAGAAATCATTGATCAAAATCAATCCATGATTAATTATTAAACTTAACCAAGTCATCATTTGAGCCTAACCTAGCCCATTTGGCCAGTTGACCCAAGTTGATCCAACTTGATCTAAAAAGTCAAAATGTATCAAATCTTAATCTAAGCCAAATTGATTATAACCAATGGTCAAATTCATTCTAAATCACTTATTGAACTTGACCAAAACCTCAATTGGCCAATTAGACCCAACTTAGCCCAATTGACCATGAACCCAACTTGACCTAAAAGGTCAAATTGAGCCAAAATCAAATCAAACCAAAATTCATTGAAACCAAAGCTCGCAACATATTTCAAATGACAAACCAAACCTAAACCAACCCATGACCTTACCCAATTAGGTCAAATGGGTCAAATTGGTCAACTTGAACCATTTGACCAAAATGAAATCAAATGAACCAAAACCAAATATAAACCAAATTGAACCAAACCAATGATGCCAACACATTTCAAATAGTCATATGAACTTGACCCAACCCTTGGTTTGACCTAATTTGACCAATTGGTCAATTTGACCCAAGTTGACCCATTTTGACCTAAATGGGTCAACATGAGCCAAATGACATCAAATCAACTACAAATTCTTTGAAATTTGGACCAACCCAATTTCAAACTATTCTAAATCTGCCCAAAGTAAAATCAAATCCAAATGACCATTTTACCCCTAGGTCAAGGGGTCACCTACAGCCAATGCCAGTTGGAATTTGGTCATATCTTTTCCATGGCCACTTGACACCCTCTTAGTGGACTAAGAGGACACTAGGGGGTGTGGAGCACATGACCCAATGGGTTTGGGTTAGCCAAACCCAACCCAATGGCCAAACTGACCACCCACTTGGAAATGAGCACATAGATCACCTCCATACTCTCATTCTCCACATGTGCAACTTCTCCACTACCTCCCTCTGCCAAAATTGAACTATGTGCCACCTCAAACGACCAAAATAACCCACTCAAGGTGGTCAATTTGACCAAAATATCATCTACACTCTCGGTCGTCTGATCCTTCTAGGGGGAGATATACTCCCTCTAATTTCATTTGATTTTCACTCACTCACACTTGATTGAAGCTAAGAAACTCAGAGCAAGCATTCTCGAGCTTCTCCAAGGTTCCCAAGCCTCATTTGATTTCTCCATTTTTGGCTTTCCTTAAGCCAAAAATAAAGGATCTTAAGGAAAATTCCATCTCACCCAATACTTAATTTCAGCTCAATTCCTCCTTCAAGCACCTTGAGTGAACCCACATGAGCTCACCCAAGTCTTCATCCAAGTTCTCAACGCACAGGAGAGGGGAGCTTGATCAAGGCCGCAAGCAATTGAGGCCCACTTTAGTCCATAGGAAGATCCACTCAACCTAAGCTTTAACAAATTTTTCCACTGACTGCTCACTGGGAGCACTAGTGATAGCCTCCGAAGAGGTATGCCTTCAAACCGAGCCTAGAATAGGAAGTGTTTGTTCCTTTGTGAAAGAAACTTTCACCCCCATTACAAATTGACCATTTGATGTCTTGCTCCTTGCATGATGATGGTGTGGATTAAGTTTGAGCTAAATCAAGCTCAGATCAAGCCTTAAGGAGTGGATGAATGCCCTCTCCTGTAGGCGAGCTCAGTGACGGATCATGGACCATCCATCCGCATGTTTTGGATGGATGGTCCTGATTAATCCAATTATGATCCCTGGATTTATTCCTTAAGAATCACAGGCTTAATCCTGACCGTTTGATCTTTGATCGGAAGGTCGAGGAGAAAGCGCATAGCACTGCTAGTTGACAAGGCATTGGATGTGTCAACTTAAATAACCAATCATGCCAATGCGAAAGACGCCACATCACGTCAATCAAGGGATTTTATATAATTAGCATTTTAATTAATCCTTAATGACTGAAACTTCAAAATTACATAACTAAATGTAGAAAAATAAAAAAATATAAAATAAAATGTATTATGAAGATAATTCAAAGAGGAATAGTATAAATTTAAGTCTAATGGATTTTTAATAGTAAATTTTCTATAATTTGGATTTTATTAGGAACCTAATTATGTTAATTACTCTCTAATTATTCCATTGATTGATTCCAAACTCCTTAGGTAAATTTAGTGGGATGACTTCTGCCTCCCCTACTTTCTTGGAATTTATTAATGGTTTAATTAGGAGAATTGCTCAATTCATCTCTAATCATTCCCTTAATAAATTAAGTGATTAATTAACCTATTAAATGATGATAAATTCATTAATTAAATTTTTTAATCACCTTGGAATAGTGGATAGACTTAGGGAATGAGATTAGGATTATCTTATCTACATCTTTTCCCCTAAGTCTATTTCACTTGGATAAAAACTTAACTAATTTACACATTAATTAATGATTTGATCATTTCATTTAATAGCTTAATTAACCAAACTCAAAATTAAAAATTAATTCAAAAACTTAATCACTTAATCAATTCCTTCTTGGGTAGATGCTTAGGTGTTCAATAACCTAAGTAAACTTAAGGAAACCATACCTAACCCATATGTTTGGGAAAGGTTATGAAAGTATTTAAATTAAACTATTTAGGTTAATTAATCATTAATTGTGAGCCAAATGCATCAGGCCCCCTTTCTTTCTTAGGTGCTTTGCAAATTTAAATTCCATGTAGTTTTATGTCATAAATTGGCTCATAATTATTCGGTTAAATATGTTAAAGTGGTGTAGAAAAGGGGTAATTAATGAACTTAATGAACACTTTAACCTAAGTAAAACATAAAATCCACTTAATGGTTCTAAAGATTAAACTAAAATAACATATACATGTGGGAGATGGGTTAGGACCAGTAAATCCTTTTCACATTTCTTAAATTCAAATCAAACTAAAAACCAAATCAAACTTTCCTTAAACCAATTTTGATTCACTTTAAATAATCTTATTCCATAAGATTGTCTTTAGGAATTTATTAGAGTGAATGAAATTACATGCTTACATCACCTTATTTCTTTCCTAGCATGCTAAATGTGTAAGTCATATGAAAATCATGCATTCATGTCTTTTAAAAATAAGATTAAAATGAAATATTTCCTTTATGTCAAATTGCATGCTTTGGCAAAAGTAAGAATATGAATGGCTATTATCACTACTAAATCCAAAACTATTTTTAAAACTTATAAATCAAACATTACAAATGAAGGGTATGCTATTTACAATTGCTTATGAGCTTGCATGTGAATAACATATAATGTGTTATGTGATTCTCCCTCTCTTTCTAAACATAGAATTTTATAGGATTTGCAAAGTATATAGTCCATTTGAAAAGGACATAACACTTACTTAAATCCATTTCCTATAAACTCCTATGTCATGACTTAAGAAGGGATACCACACCACATAAGTAAACTAAACCAGCAAGATCAAACAAACAAACATAAAGCTTTGCATGATTTTATTTCTATGCATTTCTTTTTGTACATGCACATGTATTCAAGAAAAGTGATATATTAGTCTGGACATCCTGGAGTTGTGAGGCTTTAAATAGCTCCAAGTAAGTCTTGTACCTTACACCCCTGGGGTTAATAATGAGGTTGTGCTCACTTATATCTTTTATACTTGTGAATGTGCATATGAAAAATGGATAAAAGAATCACTCTCTTCTACTTAACAAAATCATGCATCATGAAGCATCCAAATTTTCTTAAATCATACCTCTTAACATTAATCGTGAAGGTGTGCTAAACAGTCCCATTTGCATGTATAGATATGCTTAGGATTTATCCATATGCATATTAAACATGTTGTAAAGAAATAAAGTGTTGTGTGTTTTGTGATAATAATTCACTTTACCTAATCTTAAAATGTCATTTTCTTTGAATAGTTTTATTTAGAGTTTCTCTAAACTTAGGTTTAATTAAAACACATAAAAAATTAATTAAATAAAAATTCATTAATGAATCTACCTTAAAAATTACTTAAGGTAGGGAAGAAAGAGAAGTTCTCTTTTCTTTTTTCTCTCTTTACAACACTTAGTAATTAAGTGTAGGTTCATTCAAACCAAATCAAATCATGAAATAAAACTTAACCAAATCAACTAAACCACTTAAATGAAACCACCCTCTAAGTTAAACCTTTCATACTCAGAAAACTTTAACCTTAAAGCTTAATTAAGACATACCACACTAACCTTAAATGGCACATACATTAGGCTAAGTCACCACTTCTAGTCCTATGTTAGGGTGGTGCATGGTTTGATGTTTGCTTTTATTTTATGATATGATGTTTTAGTCTAGATGCTAGGGTATATGTGTGTAGACTAAATGGTTGGGCGATCTTAGTCTAATCATTATCTTCTATAGGGGATTGTGCTTAAGGGGCGCTTTAATAAAAATATAACTGCTTTTATTGTGCAGGTTGCTTATACCCCTAAGCATAATCTAAAATAGGTTAGGTGGATTTGGTTGCCCATGTGTGGGGTGCTAAGTCCAATACATGCTTGGGATGTATGGTTTTTTTAACTAATATCTATTTTATAAGTTTAAGCTAGATTTCCTTTCCCTTTTTCATGTAATTTTGTGAATTAGGATTTAAAATGATTGTTATGGGAGATTAGGATGAACATTGGTCATAAGACTATATTTTATGTACCATGTGAAGCCTTTGGAGCAAGCCACATTCCAACCAAGTCAAAAGGAAGAAAGAAGCAAATGAAGAAAGAACCAAATGAAGAAAAGAAGAATGAAGAATGAAGACCCCCATAACATGAATTCATTTTTGTAATTAATTCATTTGTAATCCAGGTTGTATAAGGGTAGAACCTAGCTATCCAATTTATTTTTGGATTTATTTGGTGGAGCCCGACCACACTTGGCCACTTATTCTTTTGTGCTAGCTTTATAAATGATTTGATGTTTGTTTAGCTTGTGCATTAAGATAGCATATTTTTTTAGTTTCTTTCTTGCATTGATGTATGACCTGGATGATGATTAGGCTCTTATGGAAAAATAAATTTTCTATCTAATTAATCAACTCATAATCTCATATAAAGCTTATGCTATAAATCAAGATAAAAGGATTAATAACCCGTTAGCTGGATGTTGTATTTTCTTTCTCATATTATGCACAAAAAAGCATATTGCTTCACTCTTGATTTGGAGGGCTTCCACCCATGCCAGGGAATTTGTCTTGACCTTTGAGAGCCATGGTGGAAACACACCTCCTTTCTTACTGATTTTGGCCCATAATTAAATTTCTCATACGTTAGACATATGAATTCTATAAGCTTGTGTCAAATGAATTGTCCAAAATGAAAATAAAATATAATAAATTTTTCATTAGATGTAGGTCATTAAATCATGCCCTACATGATCTAGTCTCTTAGGGAATGTGTTTAAGGACTTAGTCTCTTTCTAAATAAATAACAGCTTAACTATCTTGCAAAAGCATATAACTTGCCTACATGTATGTAAAACCATAAGAGTTAGTTGGCGGCCACCCCCAGGCAGTTGTAAGTCCAAACAGTCGAGTGATTTATCTTCTCTTGTGGAGGCAAACCAAATACCCATTTTCAACTTAGATTTAGTTCATGCTTTGACCATCGTCAAAGCTCCCTAGATTTAAGTTCAGAGGTTGCTACTTCCTTTTGTGGGCCATGAGCATAAATCCTCACCTCTTAGGCTTTTCCATAATCTAGTGTCATGGAATTGTAAGCCCTAGATTTCTAATTAAAATTCAACTCAAATGAATAAATCACTTCAATTTCAAAAATATTAAGTCTAACCATAGGATAGCTTGGGATGCTTACTAAGATTCCTAGTATCATAAGCATCCCCTACTTATCTTCCTTTGGCTTTGATAATAACTCCCTCTTCTTGATCAATTTCACTTGGTCTTCTAAAAATAAACCAATTGATTGATAGTCCTATATTTGAAATCTTTGGAGACAATGATCATTTACCTTAATCGAGAGTATTCCTAAGGAATCCTGTTCCTTAGGATGTAATTAACTATGGGGGCTTACCTCCATAGGGAACTTAACGAACCTGGTTTAAAGTAAACCCTACTTTACTTTCTTATGTAAAGTATGAGAAGAATATCTGGTACATACAAAGACTCATAGTTCTTAAGAGTCCTTATTTAGGTGATCAGGTCCATTATAGGGTGGTGACTTCTATCTTTCAAGATAGTACACCTTTCCTCAATGTCATACCCAATCACCCTAATAAGAACATCAGCATATCTACGTGGTGCCCCAACAAAAGGTGTTATATTTATATTTTCATTTATCCTTTTTCCAAAGGGATAGACGAAGACAAAGAATATAAAAATTTTACCAATTATGTTGGGTTTAGTGGGTGGGGAGGGCTCAAGCCAAATTTCAATCATTTGGAGTTGAATTTGATTTGGAATTTGAGATGGGATTTGATTTGAGATTGAATTTGATATTTGAGAAAATCAATTGAGTTGGGATTGATTTGAATTTGGTTAAAGTTAGTTCCATAAGATAAAATCAAAGGACTTAAGAAGGGATTTATAATTTGAATTTAATCATGGGTTTCAATCATTTGATTTGAGATTGGATTTATGATCTTGGATTTGAATTTGAGGTTTTGTTTGGAGGAAGGAAGAAAGGATTGGGTTTAAGGCTATAGGGTAGGGAAGTCTTCCTAAATCCCTAAGGCATAACCTATCCTTGGCTAGCCCTTTTATGTCTCTAGACTTAGGTTAAGTGTTGACCTAATCACTAGAAGTGTCTTAAGACTAAGGAACTCTTAGTGTCTGCAAGAGTCCTAGATCTATGATGAGAAAGTTGAGAGCTCACTCCCGAAAGTGAGGTCAACAAAGGACGCCCAATAGGTGTGGTGTAACTGACTAGGTGCACCGCATATATTGGTGTTGACCGAGATGATCAACAACATCCGAAGGATTGCAACCACTAACAGAGATGTTCTAGTCCTAAACTTGAGATGTATAAGGAATCAAGATCTTAGTGCAATGCAACTCAACTTATGCCAAGGATATAAGAGAGGAAGGAAGGATCTACTTAGGGATCAAGCATGTGAACCTTCCACTAGGGAAGCAGGTTCAGGTTATCCATAGAGGATAAAAGTTGAGTTTGAAAAAGATTTGGGCAGAAAAGATTCATTGGGGATAAGTGCATGAACCTTCCACTAGGGAAGCAGTTTCAGATCATCCACTAGGATTTGACTAGGTTTGATTTTATGAGGGATCCACTAGGAGGGGATATGATCTGTGCCTCGCTTGGGAGGAAATCATTTTGATTTAATTGGTGGGGCATCCACTGGTGATGGGAATTTAATTTGACTTGTGATGGCTTATGGTTTGGGAATCCACTAGGGAGAGGATATGATTTGGTTTTGAGGGCACATCTGCTAGAGATATGAGCTCATATTTGCTAGGGATATGGTAGATTTAAATTTGGGTTCCCCTAGAGGGAGGATAGTGAATTGGATAAAATGGACCCTGTCGGTGTGCGATGGATCCACTAAGGAGGGGCTAATGTTCACCTAGTCCTGTCTTAGGTTTACAAATACAAAGGGATAGTCTGCCGGCCATCAAGTAAGACTAATCAACCTAAGGATTGCCTTTTAGTGTGCAATGGTGAAGTTAAGAAGAAAGCTTATTGACTTACAACTTCCTAAACAAGGAACCAATGGGGTGATCGATTGATAACATAACAAATTAAACCTGACCCAAGGTAACTATTTGAGTGAATGTCATTATGGACTCACATCGACTCAAGAATAATCAAAATAATTTTAATTCAAATTTTAAGATGGACCCTGTCGGTCTGTGATGGATCCAATAAGAAGGAGCTAATTTCAGCCTAGTCCTATCTTAGATTTACAAATCTAAAGGGATAGTCTACTAGCCGTAAGGTAGAGCTAACTAACCTAAGGTATGCCTTTCGGTGTGCAATGGTCAAGTTAGGAAGAAAGCCTGTAGACTTACAACTTCCTGAACAAGGAACCACTTGGGTGATCAGTTGATAGCACAATAAATCGAACCCAACTTAAGCCTGCCCGTCGATATGCAATGGTCATGCTGGAAAGAATGCGTTATAGACTTATATCTTTCAAAGCAAGGATGATTGCCAGGGTCACTCGTTGGTGGCACAATAAGTCGAACCCGACCTAAGGGCGACTTCTACGAGAGTGCCAGCCTGGGGACTTACCTCAACTCAAAAGTAGTTAGACAATTCCTATAGGGAGTTTAGTTGACATTGCCCTAAAGATAGAATGCTTGCTTAGGAAAAGATACCACTGGGGGTTTTCCTCCTAATCCACAAGAGAATATATATATATATATATATGTATGTATGTATGTATGTATATGTATGTTTTATTATTATGATGTCTGTGTGGACCCCGTTGGTGTACGAGGGACCACACTGAGAAGGAGCTTATATCAGCCTAGACCTATCTCAAACTTACTGGGCTAAGGGAGAATCTGCATATCCATGAGATAAATTCTCCAACCACATGGGTGGTTACTAGGAAAGGGGGACTGTCCAATCCAAAAGTAACTGGGGTAGTGTCTAAATGGGGTCGCTAAGGACGTGATCTAAATAGAGTTCCCACATGGGAGGTGCCGCTAGGGGCATAATCCAAAACCCTATAAAAGAAATCCTTTAGGTATTCGATGGCCAACTCAAGGAGAAAGTGTATCAGTCTTACATCTACCAAGAGTGGTGTATCCACTAAGTGGGACACCATTAGCATGGCGAACACCAACCAACCTAAGGTGCCTGTCGGTGTACGACAATTAGTCTAGGAAGAAAGCGTGTAGACTTGCATCTCCCTAAAGTAAAATTGATTACCTGGATAGTCTGTCTTTGGCTCGATAGGTGATATCCGACCTAGGGTGACTACCAAGTGGGGAGTCCCATATAAGGACTGGACCTTGACTCAAAGTAGTCAGGAGGAAAGGAGCCACTAGGGGATTTACCATATTCCTCAAATATACTCGACCCAATAGTACATGATGGCTAGTTCAAAAAGAAAGTGTGTAAGCTTACATCATTTTAAATAAAGTCATCATGAGGTAGCTTACCGACCCCTCAGTAAGGCTTACCAAATTAATAAGGTGCTCATCGATGTGCAGCAGCCTAACCAGGAAAGAAAGCATAGTTGACTTACATCTTCCTAAACGAGGGACCACTGGGGTGACACACTAGCAATGTAGCATGTCAGCCTGACCTAGAGCAGCTAATGAGTGAGTGTCATAAGAGGCTTACTCTCACATTAAAATAGCCTGAGACAAAAGATACATGTTTGTGTGTTTGTCATATATACTCAACCAAGTCAATTCATGATGGCTAGTTTAAGAAAAAGGCATAGTAGACTTACATCCTCTTAAACAGAGCCAACATGAGGGAAGTTTACTAACCGCGCAGTAAGGCCTTCCATGCTAATAAGGTGCTCATCGGTGTGCAACGATCAAGTCAGAAAAGAAAACATAGTAGACTTACATCTTCTTGAACGAGGGGCCACTGGGGTGACACACTAACAAGGAAGCATGCTAGCCTGACCTAGAGCAGATAATGAGTGAGTGCTGGGGGGGCTTGCTCCCACATCAAGGTAGCCTGAGACAAAAAATATGCGTATGTGTGTGTGTTGTGAAAGAAGGAATAAGGTGCCACTTGGGTTCTCTTACACCTACCCTACACACATAGTGGTGGATTCACTAGCAAAGATATTTCTAAGCAATTATGAAGAGATGAAATTTAAAATGAAGAGAAGTTTTATTATTAATTATTTTCAAACAAGATTTATGGATAATATTTCTTCAAGTATAGCCCGTTGATTGGAAGCATAAGGCACTCTATCTTATAATTTATAAGCTGATAGGATCCTCCATGGTTGGCCTTTTCTATGGTGAAAGAGCCTTCTCAAGTGGGTTCAAACTTGCCTCACATCTTTCAATGGGCAACAATTGGTCTCTTTAGAACTAAAACAAGCTCTCATACTTGAAAAGCTCTAGGATGGACCAACTTGTTATGAGCATAAATCATTTTGGTTTTATACAACTCAAGATTCTAGCACGCACATATGTGTCTCTCCTCCAAACCTTTGAGCTCTTTTAACCGTAACTTAGCATTCTACTCCATTATGATTTTATCACCCATAGCTATCCTTAATGATGGGAGTTGGACTTCTAAAGGTAGAACTACTTCAGACCCATACACTAAGGAGAAAGGGGTAGATTGAGTTGGAGTCTTGTACGTTGTACTGTAAGACCACATGGCTTCAACCAACTGCTCATGCCACTGCCACTTGTTGTCATCGAGTGTCTTCTTTAATATATGGATGAGAGTTTTGTGGAAGGCTTTTGCTAAGCCATTTTCCTCGGGTAATATAGATGGTGGAATATCTCCTATCTATGTTGTGTCTCTGGGCAAAGCTGTTGATTTTAATGCTCTTGAATGGAGTATCATTATCAGATATAATTCATCGAAGCACCCTAAACCTATATATGATATGGTTCCTGAAAAATTGGAGGACATGCTGAGCTGTGACCTCTCTGAGTGGGATTGCCTCTGCCCACTTAGAAAAGTAGTCAATGGTAGCTAGAATGAAATGGTGATCCTTGGAAGGAGGATGATCGATTGGGCCCACTATGTCAGATCCCCAACACTCGAATGGCCATGAGGCCAATGTAGGATGTACAATGTTGGGTGGTTGATGTAAGACCACACTGTGCACCTGACATTGGTGGCATCTCCTAGCTACATCCATACAACCAGTGATCATTGAGGGTCAGTAGTATCCTAATCTCTTAATCTTGGCTTTCATCTTCGGACCGGATTGGTGTGCTCCACATAAACCTAAGTGTACCTCGATCACAATCTTATGAGCTTCATGTTTGTCTAAATAACATAACAATATATGATGGAAAGACCGCCGATATAAGGTGCCATCCATGAGAGCGTATGAGAGAGCCATTGCTTCACCTGATGTGCTAGTGACTTCTCTTGAGGTAGTTTTCCTGTATATAGGTAATGCATGAATGGTTGCCTCCAATCTGACTCATCATCCTTTTTGGCAATGACAACCTCCCCTTTAAGAGAAAGTCTCTCGATGAGTTCAGCATCAATAAGGGATAGGACTTGTCTATTTTGGACTTCTAGACATGCTAGCTCTTTGGCAAGCTTGGCCAATGCATCTGTTACTGCATTTTCTCCTCATGGAATCTTGTAAATGGTAACCTCTGGGATTTGGGCCAACAACTTAATGGTATACTTATGATAATGATGAAGCTTGAACTTTAGAACTTTGTAAGACCCAACAATTTGGTTGATAACTAATTGAGTGTCCCCGAAGATGTTGATGCTTTGGATGCATAGTATAATGGCTAACTCCAGATCGGTAATAAGAGCCTCATATTCATCTTCATTATTGGTTCATGGATTGGAAAGATGATTTGAGAATCTCATCACATCGTGGTTTAGAGTTAGGAGGACTATTCTTACCACTGTCATTCCTGGAAGAGTAGATCATGGTTCTTCTTCTTTTTGAATGGAACTCGTACTATCAAAATACATCTCCCAATGCAGAATGCTAGTGTCCCCTACGTTCATGATTTGTTCATCAGGGAGGTCATCACTAAGCAGGGAATCTGTAAGAAGTGGGCATGCTGCTAAGAAATTTGTTAGTGCTTGTCCTTTCACCGCACGAAGGGGTTTGAATGTGATATCAAACTGTGACAAAATCATGGACCAACGTGAAAACCATTCAAATAGTGTTAGCCGTGTCATGAGATATTGTACTGGATTGATCCTAGAGATCAGATTCACCTGATGAGAAAGCATGTAATATCGTATCTTTTGGGATGCAAAGATTAAAGCTAGGTAGTTCTTTTTAATAAGTCAGTAGTTTGCCTCAGCAGGGATCAGACGATGACCGAAATAGTAGAGTGCATTCTCTTTCCCTTTGTCTTTGGTTTGAGCCAATAAAGCACCAAGGGAGTCATCTAATGCAATAGTATGTAATATAATTGGCTTTCCCAGGATAAGGGCTGCTAGAATTAGTGGCGTCATCAAGTAGTGCTTGATGTCTTCGAAAGAATGTTAACACTTATCGTCCTACTTGAACTTGGCATCCTTTTTGATAAGTGATGAGAATGGCTGGTGTGGTGAATAAATTCTTACAAGGGAGTAGCCTTTCAAATCTATGGAGAAAAGAAAGAAGAGACCTTATAGAAATTCATCTTGGTAAGACGCCACACAGATCCGCAGATGCACTTATTCAAGTGATCGGATACGTCATCAATGTATAATGTACTATCTCAAAAAATAGAAGTCAGTAAACTTTAAGGAAATCAATCACCTCAATAAGGACTCCTAAGGATGATGAGTCTGTATATGTACCAGAGATTCTTCCCCTACATTACATGGAAAATTAAAGCAGATTTTATTTTAAATCGAGTTCATTAAGTTCTCTATAGGGGCAAGCCCCCAAAATAAATTACATCTTAAAGGATAGGAACCTTTAGGAAAACTCTCGATTAAGGTAAATGATAGTTGTCTCTGAAGATTTTAATAGGAAGGACTATCAATTGATTGGTTTATATTTTGAAAATCAAATGAGATTGATCAAAAGAGGGAGTTATTATCGAAGCTAAAATGGGAATAAGCGGGAGATGCTCATCCTGCTAGGAAACCTAGGGAGCATCTCAAACTATCCTAAAATTGGGCTTTACATTTTAAAAATTGATTTAGTTTGTTTGAGTTGTATTTTTGTTTAGAATTTTAGGGCTTAAGATTCTTTAACACAAGATTAAAAAAATTCATAAGAGGTGAGGAATCACAAAGGGGAGAAGTAATCTAAGAACCTAAATTTAGAGAGCTTCGGCGAGGGCCAGAAGTACAACCTAAATCTAAGGCAAAAATGGGTAATTGGTTTACCTCCATAAGAGAGGACAAACCACCCAATAGCTTGGACTTACAACTGCCTAGGAGTGGCCACCAACTAATTCCTCCTACGATTTCAAATACATGTAGGGAAGTCTTTATGCTTATGCAAGATAGCTAGGCTATTTTTATTTATAAAGAGACTAAGTCCTTAAACTCACTCCCTAAGGAGACTAGATCATGTAAAAGGATATGCTTCAAATGACCTAAATTTAATGCATTTCAAATTTTATTTTATTTCTTTTTTGGATAATTAATTTGACTCAAGCTAATAGGATTTTTATGACTAATGCATGAGAAAGTAGATTACTAGCTAAAATTAGCTAGAATTTTAGGAGGTGAGTATCCACCATGGCCCTCATAGGTCAAGCTGGGTTCTCTGGCAAAGATGGAACCCCTCCAATCAAGAGTGAAATAAGATGTTATTGTGCGTGATATAATAAAGAAAAGAACTCATCCAGCTAAGGGGTTTGTAATTCTTTTATCTTGATTTTAATCCTAAGTTTTAGGTGAGGTTATGAGTTGTTTAGTTTTAATTTGAATTGTTAAGTTGGATAAAAATTTTACTTTTCCCTAAAGAGTCTAATCCGCATCCAACTATACATAAAGCAAGGAAGAAACTAAGAAAAGCATGCCACTTAATGCACAAATTAAACAAACATCAATCAATTTATAAAACTAGCACAAAAAGAATAACTGACCGTTTGTGGTCGGGCACCACCGCACAAACTCAAAAAATATCCATAAAAACCATGTTTGGAAATAATTCTATCAGTCAACAAAAATCTGATTCCATTTCATCAAAATCTTCTCTTCTTTAGAAGTATTGTTTGCCACCATAACATATTTAGAGTAGGTGTAAGAGTCCCCCAGTGGCATCCTATCCCTCTTTCACAACACAAACATAATCAAACACATTTCCCGGCACTATCAGAATAGGTGTGAGAGACCCCACATGGCATCTTACTTTGATTAACACAACTAAGTTAGGTGTGAGAGAACCCGAGCGACATCCTTTCTTAATGGAAATTTCTATTTACCATCCATGGCACCATTTCATCAGAATCCTCAGCGTATTTAAAGTAGGTGTAAGAGAACTCGAGAGGCATCCTATTCTCTTTAACACAAGCACAAAAATAAATATATATCTTTTGTCTTGGGCTACTTTGATGTGGGAGCAAGCCCCCTATGGTACTCACTCATTAGCTGTTCTAGGTTGGGTTTACATACCACCTCGCTAGTATGTCACCCTAACGGTCACTTTCTTGTAAGATGTAAATCCCCATGATTTCTTCCTAACTTGACCATTGCAAACCAACGAGTGCCTTATTTGTATGATAGAATTCACTGCCTAGCCAGTAAGCTACCTCATGTTGATTTTGCTTAAGAAAATGTGAGTCTCTGAGCTTTCTTCTTGAATTAATCATCATGAACTAACTAGGTCGAGTATATCTGAGGTCTAGGATAAGTCCCCCAAAGGATCCTTTTCTCTTGACTACATTTGAGTTGATATAAGTCCCCTAGTGGCATTCACTTAGTAGTCATCCTAGGTCGGATGACACCTATTGAGCCGAAGATAGACTATCCCAACAATCAATTTTTCTATAAGAGGATGCGAGTCCCTGAGCTTTCTTCGTAAGCTGATTGTTGCAAACTGACGGGCACCTTAGGTTGGTTGATATTCATTATGCTGACAATGGCTCACCTGGTGGATACACCACTCTTGGCAGATGTGAGTCCCCGCGCTTTCTCCTTCAGTTGGTCACCGAATGCCTATTTAATATATGACTAGCCACATCATCTTCTTTAGAGTTTTGGATTAAGCCCTTAAAGACGCCTTTCCCTGTGGGAATTCTATTTGGATCATCTCCTTTGCGACCATATTTTGACACAACCCGGGTTCCCCTTGGATTGGATAGTCCCCCTTTCCTGGTAGCCACCCTTGTGATTGGAGAATTTGATCAGCGGATGCATAGATTCTCCTTTGGTTCAATAAATCTGAGATAGATCTAGGCTGATATAAGCTCCTTCTCAATTTGATCCCTCATAAATGAATAGGGCCCATGATAAATAAACAAAACAAATAAATTGATTCAATTGTGGATTAGGAATTTAAGCCCCCAAAGGGCCCTTTTTTCCTAAGCAGCATCCTATCTTTAGGGTAGTGTCAGCAGAACTCCCTATTGGAATTGCCTGACTACCTGAGTTGAGATAAATCCTTGGGTCAATACTCACTCCGTAGTCGCTCTTAGGTTAGGTTCAATCTATTTTTCCACAAGCAGGTTACCCCGACAGTCATTCCGCTTTGGAAGATATAAGACTATGACACACTCTTTCAAGCATGATTGTCACAAACTGACGGGCAGCCCTAAGTTAGGTTTGATTTATTGCCCAAAGCAACCGATCACCCCAGTGGTCTTTGTAATGGAAGATATGAGTCCCCGAGCTTTCTTCCCTTAAATTGATCATTGCAAATTGAAAGGCACTCTTTAGGTCGGATAGTTCTCCCATCAACTCGGAAGCTACTCCCTTTACTTCAGAAAATCTAAGATAGGTCTACGCTAATATAAGCTCCTTTTTAGTATGATCCATCACAGACTGACACAAACCATCAAAATAAAATAAAAATTAAATTAATCTTTAACTATCTTTGAGCTGATTTAAGTCCCCCAGCAGCGTTCACTCAATAGTTAGCCCTAGGTCGGGTTCGATTTGTTAACTTGCCAACTGATCACCCCAGTGGTTCCTTATTTTTGAAGATGTGAGTCCCTGCACTTTCTTCTTAACTTGACCATTGCACATCGAAAGGCATCCCTTTGGTTGGTTAGTCCTACTATGTGGTTGGTAGACTATCCCTTTGGATTGGTTAATCTAAGTTAAGTCTAGGCCTCCATGGCTCCTACTCAGTACTATCCATCGCAAACCAACAAGGTCCATTTCAAAATCCAAAATTAAAAATTTGAAACATATTCAACCCTCTCCCCCAGTGGAATTTAATTAAATAAATCAAATTTCTCCCCAGCAAAACTCAAATCAAATCAAACCTCTCATCCCCTTATGGATGACTTGAACCTGCTTCCCTAGTGGAATGTTCACATACTCTATCCTGAGTGGATTCCTCCTTCCCTCTCTTATGTCCTTAACATAAGTAGACTCACATTGTACTAAGCTCTGGATTCCTTCTACACCTCGGGTTAGGAGTAGATCGTCTCTATTGGTGCTTGTGATCGTTCAATGTTGTTGATCATTTCAATCAACACCAATACGTGCGGTGTTCCTTGTCAGTCACACCACACCAATTAGGCACCCTTTGTTGACCTCATTTTTAGGATGAGCTCTCAACCCCTCCATCTTAGACATAGGACTCCTCTTAGACTTTAACAGATCTTTAGTCTTAAGACACATCTAGCGATTAGGTGGATACTCTACCTATTCCTAAAGACTTAGAATAGTTAGCTATAGGAATAGGTCATGCCTTAGGGGTGTTAGGAAAAGTTGCCTACCCTATAGCTTGAACCACATTCCTCAATTCCTTCCTTCAAGTCAAACTTCAAATCAAATCAACATTAAACTTAAATCAATTCCAGCTTAATTGATTTTCTCGAAACTCAAATCAATTCCAAATGATTGAAGCTTATGATTGAAATTTTAACTTCAAAATCTTTCCTAAGTCCTTTGATCCCCTCCTAAGGACTTAGCCTAAATCAAATCTAAATCAATTCAAATTCATGAGATTTTCTCACAACCCATTTATATTTTCATTTATATTCACATATATAAATGAAATATAAATTCAAATCAATCAACTAAATCCAAAATTAAAATCCAAATGAAAAATATTTCCTAAGTCACTTTTATTCCCTCTTAAGGACTTTGTCTGAATCAAGTTCAAATCATTTCAAATTCATGAAATTTTCTCATAACCCATTTTCATTAATATTCATATATACAAATGATATATAAATTTAAACAACCAAAACCAACTCTAAAAATCAAACTCAAATTCAATCAAAATCTAATCTAAGCCTTTCAAGTCAAAATTTGAACTTAGCCAAATCAATTTCAAATCAAGCCAAACTTTTTATTTTTCTTCATGATTCAATCAATCCTTCAATTATGAATCCAAATATAAACACAAACTTCAATCATCAAACCAAAACTAAATTCAAAAATCAAACTTAAGTCAAACTCATGTTCACCCTTTTGAACTTGAAATTGTCAAATAAATCAAAACTCATTTGACTTCAAATCACTTGCAAATGGATTTATATTTCAATCATGAGTCAATATGTGAGTTCAATCAAACTGAAATCAAGCTTTGATCAAACCATTTGACCTACATAGGCTCATTTGACCCAAAGTGACCTAAAATAGCCCTTATGAGCCAAATTCTAATCCTAACCAAATTGGATTGAACTAAGCCCACATAAGCCTCTCATCATGAGATAATTAACCACTCAAATTGGGTCAAACTAAGTCAAACCTAAGGGTTGACCAAGTCAACACTTAGCCAAAATGAAACCCAACATAGCCAAAATTCACCATAGGCCAAATTGATTGAAACTATTGATCTAAACTCATTCATGACTAAAGTTTGAACTTGACTAAGTCAACATTTGAGCCTAACCTAGCCCAATTGGCCACTTGACCCAAGTTGACCCAACTTGACCTAAAAAGTCAAAATGTGTCCAAACTTGATCTAAGCCAAATTGGTTAACACCAATAGGTCAAGTTCATTCCAAAATGATTGTTGAACTTGACCAAACCCTAAATTGGACAACTAGACCTAGCCTAGCCCAATTGACCTTGAACCCAACTTGACTAAAAGGGTCATATTGAGCCAAACTCAAATATAAACTAAATTGATTAGGAAGAAAGATACCAATCCATTTCAAATGACCAACTAAACATGAATCAACCCATGACTTAACCCAAATAAGTCAAATGGGTCAATTTGGTCAACTTGACCCATTTGACCTAAATGAACTCAATTGAACTAAAATCAAATATAAACTAAATTGAATCAAACCAAAGGCACCAAAATATTTTAAATTATCATATGAACTTGACCCAACCCTTGGTTTGACCCAATTTGACCAATTGGTCAACTTGACCCAAGTTGACCCATTTTGACCTAAATGGGTCAACATGGGCCAAATCATATCAAACCAACTCCAAATTCAATGAAACTTGGCTTAACCTATTTTTCAAACATACCAAACATATTAAAATTGAATCCCAAGCCAAATGACCATTTTACCCCAAGGCCATAGGGTTTATTTTGGCCAAATCCACTTGGAATTTGGTTAAATCCTCTTCATGACCACTTGTCACCCTCTCAGTGGACCAAGTGGACACTAGTGAGTGTGGTGTACCTAACCCAATAGGTTTTGGTCAGCCCAACCTAGCCTAAGGTCAAAACTGACCACTTGCTTGAAAATGGCCACATGGGATCATTCCTCCACTTGATTTAATCACATGGGAGCTCCATTACTCCACTCCTTAGGTCAAACTGAATGCAAGGACACCTCTAACAGCCTAACAAACCCACTCAATGAGGCTAATTGGATCAAAATGGCAAGAGAAGGGTCGGCCGTCTGATTGCTCTAGGGGGAGATATACTCCCACTAATTTCACTTGAATCTCATTCTACACTATTCGATTGAAGAGTAAGAACTCAGAGCAAGCCATTGCTAGTGTTCCCAAGCTTCCTAGAGTGAGTTAGAAATTCCATCTTCTTAGTTTTCCTAGGTTGAAAATAGGGGAGCTCCATTGAAATTCAATCTCACTCCACACTCAATCACTTGAGTATCTTAGAAGCTAATTCTATCAAATGATAGTAGATCTAATCCTCTATTATTAAATTAATAGAGTTGATAGGATTTAAAATTATAAACTAAAAGTTAAAGCAAACTTATGAACCCCGATGATGGCAAGTCCCCATAGTTAATTACATCATTACGAAGGTGAATTTCTTATGAATACTCTCGATTAAAGTAGGCAATTATTATCTCCAAAGAAAATATGGGATTATCAATAAATTGATCATATTTGGAAGATCAAATCGGATGGATCAAAAGGAAAGACTTATTATCAAAACCAAAAGGAGATGAGTAGGGGATGATCATGATACTAGAAAGCCTAATGAGCATCCTAAACTATCCTATGGTTGGGCTTTATATATTTGAAATTGAGGAGAATTATATATTTGAGTTGAAATTTTATTAGAAATCTATGACTTATAATTTCACAATACAAGACTGTGAAAATGCCTAAGAGGTGAGAATTTATGCTTGTAGGCTAAAAGGGAAATAGCAACCTCGGATCCTAAATCTAGGGAGCTTTAGGGAGGACCAAAGCATGACCTAAATCTAAGGCGAAAGTGGGCATGATGTTTACCTCCACAAGAGAGGGTAAACAACCTGACTGCTGGACTTATAACCGCTTGGAGTGGCAGCCAGCTAACTCCTTCTACATTTTAAAACCATGAAGGCAAGTCTTATGATTTTGCAAGATGGCTAGATTGTTATTATTTAGAAAAGAAACTAAAGTCCTTAAACCCACTCCCTATGAGACTAGAGCATGAGTGGTATGAATAATGACTTAGTCTAATGCAAATTTTATCAAATTTTATTTGATTTTTTACTCTTATTTTGACTCAAGCTATAAGATTTTTATATGCCTAAATGTATGATGAAGTTGTTCATGGGCTAAATCTAAAGAGAAAGGGGTGTTTTTCCATCATAGGCTCTCAAAGGTCAAGCCTTTTCTATTTGGCAAAGATGGAAATCCTCTCGTAGTAAGAGTGAAACAAAATGACATGCATGATATTAAGCATTCAACATCTAGCTAAGGGGTTGCTAAATATTTTATTATCTTGATTTAATGCTTAAGCTTTATGTGAGATTATGAGTTATTTTAAAAAATTTAGTTATGAGTTATTATTGGGATAGGAAAAATTAATTTTTTTTTTCCAAAGAGGCTAAACGAATCTAGGCCACACATTAAATCATCATACATGAAGAAACTAGAAAAAATACATGCCATTTCTATTGTAAAATATAAGCAAATCACTAAATAATTTACAACCTCAACGTAAAAGAATAAGACGCCATTGCGGTCGGGTACCACTGTACAACCCGAAAAGAAGAGTGGGTAGTCGGGCTCTACCTTTATACATCCCAGTATATGAAAGAATAATTACAATTTAATTACAACAAATGAATGTGAGCTATGGGGGTCTTCAAATCTTTAAAGATCCTTCTTTCCTTTATTTCTTTCTTTCATTTAGTTGGGCAAGCTCTATAGGATCACATGGTACATAAGACTTGGTCTTGAAACCAATGTTTATCCTAAGCCCCCATAGCACAAATCCTAATTCCTAATGTAAAATTAAATTAAAAGTAGGAAAAGTAAATATAACTACACCTCCAAGATAAGTGTTAGCTAAGCACACCATACAACCCAAGCAGTTATATGAATAATTTGGACTTAGCACCCTGCACATGGGTAACCAAGTCCACCTATCCTAATATAGATTATGCTTAGGGGTTAAGCAACCTTCACAGCAAAAATATTTATATTTTTATTACAGTGGCCACTTAAGCATAATCTCTTGCAGAAAAATATGATTAGGCTAATCATGGCCTAACATCTAGTCTACGCACATACACCTTAACATCCATTCTATAAAATTACATCACAAAATAAACATACATCAAACCATGCACCGCCCTAACATAAACCTACAAGTGGTAACTTAATCTAATGTGTGTGTTAAGGCTCGTGTGATATGTCCTAGCTAGGCTTTAGAGTTAAGATTTTCTAAGTATAAAAGACATTTAATTATCAAGGGTGATTTCACTTTAAATGATTTAATTAATTAACAAATTTTACTTAATATTTTCTTTTGTTTTATTTGACCTACACTAAATAACTAAGTGTTATGAAGAGAAAGAAAGAGAGGATCACTCTCTTTTATCCCTACCTTAAGTCACATCTAAAGCAAATTAATTAATCAATTCCCTTTAGTGAATGACTTATTACATATTTTAATTAATCCTAAGTTTAGATTCACTTTAAATAAACTCATTCAATAAGAAAGGCATCTTAAAGTTAGTTGGAATGAATTATTATCACATGACACATGCCTTTACATTTCCTTCCATCATATATATCATGCATATGATTAAACCCTAAGCATAGCTATACGTGCAATTTGTATCTTAGCACACTTAATTGATGAATGTGAGTAAATTTATTTGGAATTGACATTTCATTTGGTTGAATGATTTTGTCGTATTAATTTAAAACTCTATCTAAATTCTTATGCAAAAGCATAAGAAAAGAACCTTAAATCACAAGATTAATCAATTCAACTAAATAAACAAAGTATGAATGCATGTCTTTTTTAATAAAAAAAGGGGATTTTCATTCATTAGCTAAGTACACATCCACATGTATAAAAGTTTTAAGTGAGTCTGTCACCATTGTTCTATACCAAAGGAACGAGGTAGGAACCTCCTCGGGGCTACTTAAAGCCGTGTGTCCCTGGAATCTCCAGACTAATATACCGCTATCCTTAGATACATGTGAATGTATAAGCAACTACAAGATTAGAAAGCCATACAAAAAATTGTATTTTGATTTGATTGATTTATTTTATGTAAATGAATTAAAGCTCTATCTAAATTCTAATATCCAAATGCATAAGAATGAAATCAAGCAGCTACGTCACTATTATTCTACACCAAGGGAATGAGGTAAGAACCTCTTCAAGGCTACTTAAAGCCATGCATCCCTGGGATGTCCAGAATAATATATCGCTAACATTCTTACTTATACAAATCAACACATGAATGTAAAGAAGAGACTTCATTTCATACACTAAATTTTTATTCACTTGCATTTCCTATGTATATATCTAACTAAATTTATAATATATATGTGTACTCATTTGTTAATAAACTTTTGAAGTATAATTGGGATTTAATAGTGATACTAGCCACACATATTTTTAATCAAGTCAACACATGCAAATTTACATAAAGGAAATCATTTTGTTTAATTAATTTAAAAGAGATGGATGCATGAATCATATGACATACAATATTTAGCATGATTAGAAGGAAATAAAACAACACAAGCATGTGATTTCATTCAATCCAACTAAGTCCTAAGGACAATCAAACTAAATAAGATTATTTAAAACAAACCAAAGTTCTTTAATGTCATTTCATTTTCATGTTTGATTTGATTTAAGAAATGTGAAAGAGGTTTGTTAATCCTAATCTCATCCCCCATGTGTGAGTTAATTTGTTTTAATGAAGAAAAATTAGGTTGATTTTATGTCTTAATTAGGTATGAGTCAATTAATTAACCCTTACCTACATCACCTTAAGTAAATTAACTAATTAATAATGAGCCAATATGATATGCAACTACATGAAAAGTAAATTTGCAATGCTCTAAGAAATGAAAGGGCCTAATGCAATTGGTTCATGATTAATAAATTAGCTTAAAGGATCTGACTTAACTACTTTTATGGTTTCCTCACACATGTGAGCTAACCATAATTTCATTAGCTCTCTCTTTAGGTTATTGAACACCTAAAAAGCTACCCAAGATTGATTAAAGGTGATTAGATGTGAAGTGGATTTTAGATTAAATTCATTAAGTTTATTAGTCTATTTGATTAAACATTAAGTATTTTTAATTAATGAAATGGAATTAACTTAAGGAAAGAGATCAAGAAAGAGGCCTTAATCTCAATCCATAAGTCCCATATTTGATCACTTAGGCCCTGATTTTATCTTCAAATTAATTAATTAATTATGCAATTAATTACCTCATTAATCATTAACTAATCAAATTCTAAAAAGTGAAGAAAACTTAGGAAATGAATTATAAAAAATATCCCAATCACATTTCCTAAACTCTAGCTCAAGAGGTAAAGGCTTATAATTAATTAAGTCATTATTTATTCACTAATTATCACTAATTAAATTAAGAAAGTGATTAAGGCTTAATCAATTGATTTCCCTAATTAATCTACCAATAAAATCCCAAAAAATAGAGGATGTAGAAGTCATCGCCCTAAACATACACATCAAAATTTGAGATTAATTGAGTGATAAATTAAAAAATAATTAAGCTAATTAGATTTCTAATTAAACTTTAATTAAGCCAAAATTACTATTCAAAATCAATTAATAATAATTTTCTTAGATTCTACTCTGAAATATCTTTAAAATGAGCCCAAGATTTTTTTTTTTTTGGATTTTTCTAGGATTGGCTATGAATTTTAGAAGTTTCAGCCTTAAAAATGGATTAATTAGGCCTAATTAAAGCCTTAATCCTGTCGAGCCATGTGGCAGCTGACACGACGTGCTTTCCATGTGGTATGATGGGATTGGCTATTTAAGATGTTACATTCATCGCTGACTCAGATTGTGGTGGACGTCCTAACTCCATGGACTATCCGATCTAATATCGAACGACCATAATCAGATCTGCGGCTTAGGAAAGGAATCAAGTGATCTAACATGGGATAAGATCATGATCGTCCATTCTGATAATGCGGAACAGGCGGTCTGTGATCCGTCCCATTCGTGAGCGACGAAAGATGTCATCCTTCTTTATTCGACGAGCTCATTGAGCTCATTGCCTCAAATTTATCTCACACCTTCAGGGGAGCACATCCAATGGCTAAAACTCATGACCTTCGAATTTACTTCACAAAAGACCAAGCAATTTTCCTTACAATTCTTGGTTTGTAAATTACCGAAGCTAATGTCAGGTGGTGAGGAGCTCCTAGTTGAGAAGGCCCTATTTAAAAGCTTGGGTCTCTTTGATGCAGTCTCAATCAAGCCACACGTAGAGGCTTGACTCTAATCAACTCTAATATTGAGGGAAGGCTTGGAGATGATTCAAGAGTAAGAGGATGGTGTGGGTGCAAGGAATTAGTATTTGATCAAGTAGAAGGGGAGTATTTATTGGGAAGGTGATGTCCTATTTCAGCTTTGCTCGGGCAGGAGGAATGCCGATTGAGGGAGCTCAGGGAGTGCTCTTGGAAGCTCAGAGGGGTTTCGAAATCACTTAGAAAACTCACATAAAGCAATTGGTGTTATTTTTCACTTGAATTGATGGGGTATACCCCTCAATTGCACTTGATGGGTGGACAAAAAATCTAGTCGATTGGCCATCGTCAAGTTATTTGGAGGGGTCACGGCCAGTGCCATGTGGCTCACTAGGAGTGGAAGAAGTGGTGGTAGGAGTCTCAAGACTTGAAATGGAAGGATTGAGTTGAGTTGGTTCTTCCCTTGCACCCATGGGGTTCAACCATGGAGGTGGCTATTTGGCTTGCTTCCCTTGTTCCATGGCAAGTGCTAGGATGGCTTAGGGTGGGCTAAAGTGGCCTAAGAGCTCCTCATTAGGAAGTTTAATGCCTGCCATGGAAATGGGAGAGTGGACTTTGCTTCTTAAGGCAAGAATCCAATTCAAAGAGGGGTGCCCATTGGTTAATCCCCTTGGGTTCAGTCCCATATGAACTTGGCTGGTTTAGAGCTAACTAGGGTCCATTTATGTTTGGTTAGGTCAGCCACTAAGGTTCCATAAGGTGGTTTTGGGTGATTTCGCTTAATTTTGTCAAAATGGGTCTATCTAGGTTAGGTTGGATTGGGTTGGGTTGACCAATTGGTCAAATTGGGTCAAACCAAGACTTGGGTTAGGTTCATATGATAATTTGGGATATTTTGGTTCAATTGGTTTTAATTAATTTGTCTTAGGTTTAATTTTGGCTCATTTGGATTCAAAGGGGTCAAATGGGTCAAGTTGGCCAATTTGACCAAATTGGGTTGGGTTAGGTGTTGAGTCAAGTTCAATTGGTTAATTGAAAATGATTACAGGCTTTGGTTTGATTTATTTTGGGATTAATTTGGATTTTGTCCAATTTGACCCTTTATATTAATTTGAGCTAGGTTGGGTCAAGTTGACTAATTGATCAAATTGGACTCAATCATGAATTTGGTCAAGTTCAATAAGTGATTTGGAATGAACTTGAGCTATTGGTTGCAATCAATTTAGATCAAATCATGATTTGACCCATTTTAGCTTTCTAGGCCAATTTTGGTCAACTTAGGTCAAATGACCAATTACACTTGGTTTGGCTCAATTGAGGGTTTGGTCATGTTCAATCATTTATTATGAGTGGCTTTGAGTCAATGGTTTCAATCAATTTGGTATATGGTGCATTTTGGCTAGTTTGGGTTTCATTTGGGCTAAAGGTTGACTTGGTCAATGGGCTTGGTTGACATGGTTTGACCTAATTCAAGATAATTGATTAACCTAGGATGATTGTTGATCTTGATATGGGGTTTGGATGGGCTTAGTTCAATCCAATTTGGGTTGAATTAGAACTTGGCTCAAAAAGGACTTTTAGGTCACTTTGAGTCAAGTGGACTTAAATGGGTCAATTGGCTTGATCATGGCTTGATTCAACTTTAATTGAACTTGCATATACACTTAAGATGGAAATATAAATCTAATTGCAAGTGATTTGGAGTCAAATGAATTTTGGTTCATATGACTATTTTAAGTCAAAAGGGGTCAACATGGGCTTGACTTGGGTTTGATTTGACAATTATAGTTTGTATATATATTTGGAATACTGATTGAAGGAGTGATTGAATCATGAAGAAATCCATGGGTTTTGAGTTGATTTGGGTAGCATTTAACCAAGTTGAAGAAATTGCGTAAGAGGGCTAAAATTGGGAATTTGATTTGATTTGGGTTTGGTTTTGTCCACTTGGATTTATATTTCATTTATATTTGTGAATATACATGAAGATATAAATGATTCATGAGAAAATCACTTGAGTTTGGAGTGATTTGGAAATAAATTTGACCAAATTGAGGGATGTAGGCCAAAAGGGCTTAAGTAGGGGATTGATTTGGTTTGGTTTAGTTTGATTTGATTTGAATGATTTCAATTTAGATTTCATTTATATTTGTGAATATAAATGAAGGAATGATTGGTTTATAAAGAAATCAATCAAATTTGAATTGGTTTGAAGGAAGTTTTGGCTAAGCATATGAAGATGGTTCATTTGGCTTAGAAAGGGGTTTTGGAGTTTGAATTCAATCATGGGTTTCAATCATTTGGAGTTGAATTTAATTTAGAATTTGAGTTAGGTTTTGATTTGAGATTGAATTTAATATTTGAGAAAATCAATTGAGTTGGGGTTGATTTGAATTTTGTTAAGTCTAAGTCCATAAATAAAATCAAAGGGCTTAGGAGGGGATTTAGAATTTGAATTTAATCATGGGTTTCAATTAGTTGATTTGGGATTGGATTTATGATCTTGGATTTGAATTTTAGGTTTTGTTTGGAAAAAGGAAGCAAGGATTGATTTTAAGGCTATAGGGTAGGCAAGTCTTCCTAAATCCCTAAGGCATAACCTATTCCTATGGTTAACCCTTCTAAGTCTTTAGGCTTGGGTTAAGTGTTCACCTAATCACTAGAAGTGTCTTAAGACTAAGGAACTATTAGTGTCTACAAGATTCTTGAATCTATAATGAGGAACTTGAGAACCCACTCCAAAGGTCAACATAGCTTAAGTTAACTTTAGGCAGAATAGCTATTGTCATCGAACTAGTAAGCGGGGGCTCTACCACTATGGCCTTTTCTTACGACTTGTCGAGTGCGAAGTGCAGTCAGTGACTCAACCACATTTAGGCTTGTTGAGTCAGACGGTCAGGACCCACTTAAGTCTTAGACTTGAGTTGTGAATAAAATTACACTTTTCCAACTTAACAATATCAAAGTTTACAAATTTGAAGTCCTCTCACTTGACTTTTAGAACTATTGCAAGTATAGAAGATGAATCTTTCAACTGCAGAATCATCTTATGTGTAGTTTATTTAAAGATACATCTTTACTGTTCATGATAATTAATAGTACCTTTAATATTAGGATAATAAAGCAATCAAATGAGGATCTTGGCTCAAGCTATAATATCTACCCAAATCAGAATATATTCAAGGATCTCATCTAATGGCACGATATCAACTTAGATAAATATATAAAAATGCCACCTGTATAACAGGGGGGCTTTGGAATAACTGTTGAGAGAATTTAGAATGTTTTAGTCCTATGTTTTGTGCTTTGATGAATTTGTTGAAGATTCAATCTAAAATTTTTATAGTTCATATTTCTTTCTATCCTAGCTTTATGTATTGACGAATTTGGCGAAGGAATTTCTTGAATTGGCTTAAAGACTTGTCAGGTGATACAAATTTACCTTATGCCATAGCTTTCTACTTTCATGGGCTTATAGAAGGATGTCTATCTATAACCTAGCCCTCAGAGCTTGTGATGGGTCAATGGTGAAGAGTCATCAGTCTTATGCTTTGCACGTAACAGATATATTGATGACATGACTCCCTTAGTTTAGCCTTTAGCTTTATACGAACATTGGGATGACTTTTTCGATCATTTGCTTTCTGTTTGGTTGGACTTACTGAAGAAAAGTTTCCTTCGATCTTTATTTTCTGCTTTAATAGACTTGTTGAAGGAGTTGACATTTCTCATTTGAAATTGATACTAAACTCGGCTTAGTGCCTTCTCGAGTGAAGATCTTTTTGTTGAATTTTGAAAAATGACTTTACGACCATTAGAGATGATCTCCCAGTCTGGGTCACTTAAACTCACCAAGTTAAAGGGATTTGAAAATTTGGATGCTCTCATCTTTGAACTAACATAGTAGGAGAATCCCTTATTATAGCCTTTGTAGTGTATTAAGTAAGCAAACCTATCAGTGACTCGGCTATATTTGGGCGTGTTGAGTCCGACCTTATGCACCCACTTGTCTTGGACTTGAACAATTATTGAAATATTTTATCATCGATAAAATGAGATGGGGGATCTCTTACTATGGCCTTTGTAGCGTATTGAGTAAGCAGACCTGTCAATGACTTGGCCATATTTTGGCGTATTAAGTCCAACCTTATGCACCCACTCAAGCCCTAGAATTGATGTATAGATGGAAGATGTGTTTCCAACTTAATTTGTTGATATTTATAGACTTGAAAGTTTCTATTTTTGGTTAGTAAAACTTTAAAACTTGTGAATTTGAATATATAATTTGAACATGTATATGGAGATCTCGACCTTAGGCGCGATATCAACCTAAATACAAAAGGAGACCCCCTATCTTACAAGAGAAAGCCTAAAATTTTACTATAAAATTTAAAAAAATGCCCCCTATCTGACAGGGGGATGTTTGCTTTATTTCAAAAAAGCATTCTTATGTTACGAGAGAATTCTCAAGAAAAACTTATACATGTAATGAAGGTGAAGAATAATTGGTATTCCCAACACCAGGATCAATTCTCCTTTTTGAAAAGTTTAAGAACACACCATATGATCGAATGCTTTAGACATTCTCGCTCGATAGGCTTCTAAATTTTACTTAGCTTGGAGCCTAGCTTTGTCAAGCGCATCAAACACTTCTATCCATAGACGAGCATTCTCATTTTTTGTAAGATATTATTGAATGGTTACTCAGAGTGAAGGTAATTCAAATTCAAGTGAAAGACGCCTTCAGCCCAAATATCAAGATAAGAGTGGCTTAAGTAGAATACTCGGATGTCACGTCATTGTCTTTCTTTAAGGAAGTTTCACTTTGAGGCTTTAGCCTCCAAATTTTCCTACCTTTTTCTTGTCGGGACCTTTCAATGGTGAATTCTTGGACCTATGGTCCAAGTGTCACACCTCAATGCTCACAGTGCGGGACTTGAATTGGTTGACGTCTTGCCAGGTTATAAGAAGAGATCTCCTTAGAGGAGTAACACTAGCCTCCCTTATGACAGGACTTTGATATTTTACTTTTATCAGTCTTTTCTCCTCAGTAACTTTGAGGACCCGATGCACTCTTGCATATACAGTTTCAAGTTTCCTCACTGAAGAAGCTGGAATCTGACAGTGTAGGGTCTATAATGACTTTTTGATTTGACTAGTAGAACTATTCCGCTTTGCCCATCTTAGGCTGTCAAACCTATTATGGGTTGGAGCACTGGCTTCTCGTTCAAAGCTAGTTGTACAAGTTTTTGCTTGAATAATGGTTGTTGAAGACGTAGTTCAGTATTTCTCTTTCTTCATTGTCTTTAAGTTATCTTGCTTCCTGTGGTGTTTATTTTTGGTTTATGTTTATGGGTGGGGAGAACACCATACAGATCTGAGGGTGTACTTATTGAGGTGATCGGGTACGACATCAAAGAATAATGCACTATCTCAAAAGATAAAAATCACTACCCTACGATGGACCTAATCACCTAATAAGGACTCCTAATGTATGATGGGTCTTCTAATATACTAGAGATTTGTTTCCTACTTTACATAGATGAATAAAGTAGGGTTTATTTAAATCGGGTTCTAAAGTTTCCTATGGTGGCAAAACCCTATAGTTAATTACATCCTAAGGAAGGTGAGTTTCTTAGGAATAGTCTCGATTAAAGTAACCAATTATTATCTCCAAAGATTTCAAAGATAGGACTATCAATAAGTTGGCTCTGTTTGGAAAATTAATCAGAAAAGATCAAAAAGGAGAGACTTATTATCGAAGCCAAAGGAAGATGAGTAGGGAGTGCTCATGATACTAGAAAACCTAGTGAGCATTCCAAACTATCCTATGGTTGGGCTTTATATGTTTGAAATTAAAGAGATTGATTTTATTAAAGTTGATATTTTATTACAAAGCTAAGACTTATAATCCATAACACAAGATTGTGGAAATGCGTAAGAGGTGAGGATTTATACTTGTAACCCGAAGGAAACAGCTACCTTGGATACTAAATCTAGGGAGCTTTAGTAAAACCAAAGAGGGACCTAAATTTAAGTGAAGATGGGTATATAGTTTACCTCCACAAGAGAGGATAAATCACCCGACTGCTAGACTTACAATCGTCTAGAGTGACAGCTAGTTAACTCATCTTACACTTTAAATCCATGCGGCCAAGTCATATAAATTGCGAGATAGTTAGGTTGTTATTATTAGAAAGAAAATTAAGGTCCTTAAACCCACTCCCTAAGAGACTAGAGCATGAGTAATATGAGTAATGACTTAATCTAATGTAAATATTTTCAAATTTTATTTGTATTTGACACTTCACTTTGACAAATGCTTTGAGATTTTGATGCCTATATGCATGTTGAAATTAGGTTATTGGCTAAATCAATGAGAAATGGGTATTTTTCACCACAAGGGATGCCCTCACAGGTCAAGCATTCTCATATCGTGCAAGGATGGAAATCCCCCATTTTCAAGGAAGAAGGAATATACATGCATGATATTAGACATACAACCATACAACTAAGGGGTTTTTAAATATTTTAATTATCTTGATTATATCCTAGGCTTTATGTGAGGTTATGAGTTATTTATAAATTTAATTATGAGTTATAGTTGGGTAAAAAATTTATTTTTCCCTAAGAGCCTAATCTCATCTAGGCCATACAGCAAACACCAATAAAAAAGAAACTGTGAAAAGGTATACCATTTCTAGTGCACAAGTTAACAAAAATATCAAACAATTTTATAGCTAATGCAAAAGAATAAAATGTTGGTGCGATTGGGTACCACCGTACAACCCAAAAATAAAAATGGGTAGTCGAGCTCCACCCTTATATAATCTAGATTACAAAAGAATAATTACAATTAAGAATGAATACATGCTATGAGAGTCTTCATCTTCTTCAAATATATATGTCTTCCTTCCTTCTCTTGGCTTCTTTGATTTGGCTCACTTCAAGGCATCACACGGCACACAAGACAAAGTCTTTCTAGCTAATGCTCATCCAAAATTCTTCCATAGCACTAATCATAATTCCTAATTGAAAAATTACATTGAAATAGAAAGATAAATCTAACTACACCTATAAAATAAATGTTAGCTAAACATACATTTCACCCGAGAAATTATATTTATAATTTGGGCTTAGTACCCAGCACATCAGTAATCAAGTCCACCTGTCCTAACTTGGATTATACTTAGGGCTTTAAGCAACCTGAAAAGAGAGAGAGAGTTTATATTTAATTTTTAATGGCTCCGTAAACATAATCTCCTACGGAAAATATGATTAGGCTAATAATGGCCTAACATCCAGTCTACGAAATGTACACCCTAACATCTAGTCTAAAATATTACATCACAAAATAAAACATACATCAAACCATGCAACGCCCTAACATAAAGCTAGAAGTGGTGACTTAATTCTATTGTGTATGTTAAGGCTTGTGTGGTATGTCCTAACTAGGCTTTAGAGTTATAGTTTCCTAAGTGTAGAAAAATTTGACTTAAAGGGTGGTTTCACTTTAAGTTATTTAGTTGATTTACAAATTTTTAACTTAATGTTTTATTTTGTTTAATTTGACCAACACAAAATAACTACATGTCATAAAGAGAAGAAAAGAGAGGATCACTCTTTTTTATTCCTTTCTTAAGTCATTTCTAATGTCAATTAATTAAATAATTCTCTTTAGTGAATGGCTTATTATATATTTTAATTAGGCCTAGGTTTATGTTCACTTTAAATAACCTTATTCAATAAGAAAGATATCTTAAGATTAATTGGAATTAGTTACCATCACATGACACATGTTTCTTTTTTTCTTTCAATCATATATAGCATGCATATGGTTAAGTCCTAAACATACATATACATGCAATTTATATCTTAGCATACTTGAATGATGAAAGTAAGAAAATGTATTTGGAATTGATATTTCATTTGGTTGAATTATTTTGTCATATCAATTTAAAGCTTTACCTAAATTCTTATGCAAAACCATAAGCAAAGAGCTTTAAGTTACATGATTAATGAATTCAACCACTTGAACAAAGTATGAATTCATGTTTCTTTTTAATAGAAGAGGGGATTTTCATCATTAGCCAAATGTACACACAAATGTATAAGAGTTTTAAGCGAGTACGTCGCCATTGTTCTACAGCAAGGGAGTGAGGTAAGAACCTCCTTAGGGCTACTTAAAGTCTTGCATCCCTGGGTTGTCCAGACTAATATACTTAATATCCTTAGATACATAAGGATGTATAAGCAACTATAAGAATGAGAATCATGAAAAAGTAGATTTGATTTCATTAAATTATAGTTTTAATCCACTAGTTATGTCACACACACACACACACACACACACACACACACATATATATATATATATATATATATATATATATATATATATATATATATATATATATATATATATATATATATATATATATATATATATATATATATATATATATATATATATATATATATATATATATATATATACTAAGTAGATATCATGCCATTGTTTGGCACCAAAAGAATGAGATAGGAACCTCCTTAGGGCTACTTAAAGTCGTGCATCCCTGGGATGTCCAAACTAATTTACCCACTATTCTTAAATATATATATGACTGTGAAAGCAACTATACAAATGAAACTATATAAAAGTTGGATTCAATTTAATTGATTTATTTGTGTAAATGAATTAAAGCCTTATCTAAATTCTAATGTCAAAGATGCATAACAATAAAATCATGGAAGTACGCCGCCAATGTTCTGCACCAAGGGAGTGAGGTAGGAACTTCCTTAGGGCTACTTAAAGCCATGCGTCCCTGGGATGTCCAGACTAATATACCCGCTAACATTCTTACTTATGCAAATCAACATATGAATATAAGCCACACATATAAAGCAATTTTTGATTTTATGTTTGATTTTATTTATGAAATGTGAAAGAGGTTTGTTGGTCCTAATCCCATTCCCATGTGTGTGAGTTAATTTGATTTAATGACAAACAATTAGGTTGATTTTATGAATTGGTTAAGTTAAGCATGGATTAAATCAATTAATTAACCCTTACCCATGTCACCTTAAGGTAATTAATTAAACAATTATGAGATAATATGATATGCAACCACATAGAAAAGTGAATAGCATTTCTTCTATGAAATGAAATGGGCCTAATGCAATTAGCTCATAATTATTAATTAATTAAGCTTAAGGAACTCACTTAATTACTTTCATGGTTTTCTCACACATGTGAGCTAACCACAATTTAATTAGCTCTCTCTTTAGGTTATTGAACACCCAAAGAGCTACTTGAGAGTAGATTCAATCAAATTAATTAAGTTCATTAATTATCTAATTAAATCTTAATTATTATTAATCAACAATATGAAATGGACTTAGAGAAAGAGACAACGAAGGGAGCCTAAGTCTAAATCCCCAAATCCTTTCAATTAATTAATTAAAGTTCAAGTATGATTTGGATTTTGATTGATTTTCTTAATTATTTAATTTATGGTTTTTAATTAATTATTTATTTAAGATGTAATGGAGAAGACTTAAAGAAAAGATTGGAAGAGGGGGGTCCCAATCCATTTCTCTAAACATCATCACCATTAACAAAGGTTAATGAGCTTAATTGATTGATTAATTTATTGTTCATTTGCTTAATTATTATTAATTAAGATAGGAGAGTAATTAAGGCTTAATCCATTAATTTCCCCAATTAATTATCTAACAAATCCCAAGAAAAATAGGGGAGCAGAGGTCATCCCCCTAAATATCTCTAGAAAGTTTGAAATTAATTGGATAATTAAGCAGATAGTAATTAGGCTAATTAAAATTTTAATTAAATCTTAAATAAGCAAAAATTAATGTTCAAAATTAATTAATAATAATTTGAATGGATTCTCCTCTGAAATACCTTTAAAATGAGCCCTCATTTGCAATTTTTTTAGATTTTTCTATAATTAGTTATGAATTTTGGAAGTTTCAGTAATAAAAATAGATTAATTAACCTAATTAACCCTCTAATCCTGTCGGTGCCATGTGGCTGCTGACGCGATGTACTTTTCACGTGGCGCAATGAGATTAGTTATTTAAGCACATCCAATGCCGATGCAGACAGCGGTGGAACACGTTTTCGCATGGGTCGTCCGATCTGAGATCGGACGACCATGATTAAATACATCGATTAAAGGAGAAATGAGGGGTTCTATGCATGATCAGATCAAGATCGTCCATTCCGATCACTTGGAATGGATGGTCCGTGATCTATATCCTCCCGAGTGGTGAGAGATGGATATCGTCCATTGATTGTTGCTTGATCTGAGCTCTTCCAAGCTTGAATGGAGATCAAATTGATCCCATAAATTTAGGGAAGTACAACAAATACATCCAATGGTGGAGATCGCATGAGATGCAAGTTTCCTTCACAAAAGACCAACCTATTTTAATCTAAGGATCGATTTTAATGGCATACCTCACTGGAGCTTATGACCAGTGGTTCCAACGATTGAGGAAGCTTTGTTTGGTAGAAATGAAGCCCTGTTGAGCCGCACGAGCTTTCATTTGGTGTGATTTGCTCAGAAGACCAACCCATGACACGTAAGTGATTGGCCTTGGTCGAAGTCCCACCGGTGATTTGAGGCAACGGAAAGTAATTCGTTTCAACTCATCTAGGTCCAAGGATGGTGTGTGCAAAGTTAATTATACTTTGGTGGAGGTTTGAGCAAATGGCAATCAAAGGTGGCCTCCCCTATTCCAATTTTTCGTAAAACTGAGAATGGGGAATTTGGGAAGCTTAAGAAATGAAAAGGGAAGCTCTGGGATCTCTCCTGGCTAGAATGAATCGAGTGAGTGTATGTGCTTGAGAGAATGAGGGGTATACCTTCTTCATTGCTTGGAGGTTGATTATTTTGCCTTTTGATCAAATGGTCACCATGGGGAGCCCAGTTTGGGCAGAGAATCACTCCACTTGGCCTCTCATGAGTAAAGGAAGGGTGAGAGGTGGCTTCCATGGGAGTAATGGGTGTCCTTGGTGGTTTGAAATGCTCCAATGGGAATGGGGAGGTAATTTCGCCTCCCCATGAGACATGGCCAACCCAACCACCCTTAGGTCATGTCATCCACAGTCCTTGGAGCCTAAGTGGACCTATGAATGGGTGTCAAGTGGCTAAGGGGAGGAAATGATGAGATATGCAAGTGTCTTATCTCATGGGATGCCCTAGACCTAAGGGCAAAGTAGTCATTTGGCTATGAATTTAATTTAGGCAGATTTGGGATGGTCAAAAGTGGGTTAGCCCAAATTTCAAGTGGTTTGGAGTTCATTTGGTTTGATTTCGCTTGATTTGACCTATTTAGGTTAAATTGGGTTAGGTTGGGTTAAGTTGACCAATTGGTCAAATTGGGCTCAATAATGGTTTTGGTCAAGTTCAATAATCAATTTGAAATGAACTTGAACCATTGGTTGTAAGCAATTTGGGTTGGATTGTGATTTGACCTATTTTGGCTTTTTAGACCAATTTGGGTCAAATGGCCAATTGGACTTGATTTGGCTCAATTGAAATCTGGCCATGTTCAGTCATTGATTATGAATTGATTTGAATCAAAGGTTTCAGTCAATTTGGCATATGGTCTATTTTGGCTAGTTTAGGTTTCATTTGGGCTAAAGGTTGACTTGATCAATGGGCTAGGTTGACTTGGTTTGACCTAATTTAACACAATTGATTAACCTAATATGATTGTTGATCATGATATGAGATTTGGATGAGCTTAGGTTAATCTAATTTAGGTTGGATTAGAATTAAGCTCAAAAGGGTCCTTAGGTCACTTAGGGTCAAGTGGACATAAATGGGTCAATTAGTTTAATCATGGCTTGATTCAAGTTTATTTGTATTGATAAATGGGTTTGAGATGGAAATATAAATCTAATTGCAAATGATTTGAAGCCATGTAGATCTTGGTTCATATGATAATTTTCAAGTCAAAAAAGGCTAACTTAGGTTTGATTTGGGTTGACTTGATTTTGGCTTGGTGACTGTAGTTTATATTTATATTTGGGTAAGTGATTGAAGGAATGATTGACTCATAAAGAAATCCATGGGTTTTGAGTTGATTTGGATGGGATTTGGCTAAGTCCAAGAAATTGGCTAAAAAGGCTTGAATTGGATTTTTGATTTGATTTGGGTTTGATTTTGGCTATTTGGATTTATATTTCATTTATATTTGAGAATATAAATAAAGATATAAATGATTCATGAGAAAATCACTTGAGCTTGGAGTGATTTGGAAGAAAATTTGACCAAACCTAAGGTTGTAGGTCAAAAGGGCTTAAGTAGGGAATTGATTTAGTTTGATTTATTTTTGGTCATTGGAGGGTGGATTTCATTTATATTTGTGAATATAAATAAAGAAATAATTGATTTATAAAGAAATCAATTGAGTTTGGGATAATTTGGATTGATATTTGGCTAAGCTTATGAGAGTGGTTCATAAGACTTAAAAGGGAAATTTGATCTTAGATTTGATATGAGATTGATTTATTTTGTTTGGAATTGATTTATGAGTTGAAATTTGATTTGAGAAAGTCAATTGAATTGGGGTTGATTTGAATTTGGTTAAGGCTAAGTCCATAGAATGAAATCAAAGGGCTTAGGAAGGGTTTTGGCATTTGGATTTGATCATGGGCTTGAATCATTCGAAATTGGAATTTAATTTATGATTTAGATTTGGAATTTGAATTTGAGATTTGAGATTTGGTTTGAGAAGGAAAGCATGGATTGGGTTTAGACCATAGGGTAGGCAAGTTTTTCTAAGTCCCTAAGGCATAACCTATTCCTATGGCTAATCCTTCTAAGTCTCTAACCTTAGGTTAAGTGTTCACCTAATCACTAGAAGTGTCTTAAGACTAAGGAGCTCTTAGTGTCTACAAGAGTCCTAGATTTATGATGAGGGAGTTGAGAACTCACTCCAAAAGTGGGGTCAACACTTCCACATGAAGAAGCTTTTGTGCCGCTATTTCTTCTCGAGGCTTCGTCCTCTATATTTATTTTCTTTTTGTCGGGACCTTTTAGCGATAAATTTTTAGACATGTGGTTCATGTGTCACGCCCCGACATTAACTCTGGTTGCATGGCTAGTGATTCAAAAAGCAACTACTGAGCTCACAGTTCAACATTTCTTTTCATTCTTTATCTTCTACTCAATTTTTCTTTAGAAGATGAGGCTTCAGCATCATGCCTTCATAGTGCTAAAGGTTCAACTGACAAATGGTCGCATTCATAGGCATGACTAAAACTTTTTGCCTAGTGACGATTATTTTCATGACTGGTGCCTCCGAATGACCCAATCTTTCAAATATAGAGGCTCTCTTCCGAGGAACCTTAATAACAGTAGCGACTATTCCAATTGTTCTCCTCCCCTACACAAGTTGGTGTGTATAATATGCAAATGCTTCGGGTGGAGGATTATTTGTAGCGGTGATAGCTAGGAAGTTTACGCTACCAATTTGGATTGTAGCTCCAGCATGTCCATTATTGATTACATCATTAGCCAGACGGATATTGGCTCCACAACCTAGCTGTATAATGAACGATGTGCTCTGAAGATCCATATGCGCAAATGAAATATGGGGATTTGTAGTCAGAAATTGATGTATCACCCCACACTTTCATAATATAGATATACAATAGAGCAAACTGACATAGAAAACAAACAAATTAGTCATAACGATATGGTTGATTTAAATTTAATTTCATTGATGATTGATTTTAAATTTCAATTTTCATCATGCTTTACTGCTACTATAACTCAAATTTGACTAGCCAAAGATGGAAAGAAAAACATGTCCCCGAGCAGAGTCACCAGAAGTCTATGGGCTCCGAAAATTCACCATCGACCTCTCACAATATAAGTGTCAATGAAATTTTTAGAAGACGGATGGAATAGTAGATAAGATACCACCCAGAGATTTCTCCCTCATTTGGTGAGAACTTTAGATCTAGTTCTAGGTTTCCTATAGACGCAAGCACTTATAGTTAATTACCCATCCCAATACTGAGAGAGAACATTTGATTAAGCCTAGTCATTAGATCATTAAATGCATAGCATATAGTAGCAGCTTGTGGAGTTTAAAATTTAAGACTTATGAAATTTATTATTTTAACTTAAAGCAGATGATTGATAGAATGATGATGTGCCTGATCTAGCTCCCATGATTCCATCATCCCAGGCTATCGCGATCCCTAGTCTACTTAGTCAGAGGAGGTAGTCAACCCAACCTGACCAAAGGATCCTTATTAACAACCATGGGTTGCATCGTCCAAATAATCTTTGTAGAATTAGGGTGATGTTTGTCTAAGGAAATAAACTTAAGTTTATCTTAGCTCACAGAGGGCTTTTTTCTCTATCAGGTGTACCCTATGATTCACTTCTCAAGGGACAGAGCCATTGGGGTACATACAGGCTACGATCGTGATTGTAATATAATGGTGTCATTTCCAACCACCGATCAAAGGACTACGAATCGATCATATGTGGAGCCCATCCAAACCGCATGCAGAGGACACGGGTCACATCCTTACTGACTTGAGATTGATTGAGAGTGAATATAGAAATACATTTTATTTGACATTAGCTCTTTTGTAAGCTAAAGTTTTCTTAATTTGTCACCTTTAACAAACTATTGTGGAAGGTGGATTGAGTTTTATCTTTAAGTTCTTTTTAGTTTGAATTTCATTTAAGCATTTAACACTTAGTAATTTATCCAATTTTTATATTTATATAGACACTTGATTTTGATTAATTTAATTTGAGCTTGCAAACATATTTTGATGGTAAGTATCTTCTCCAATTAAAATCTCTATTCAACACAGCCATCATTGAGGTAGTTAATTGATTAATTTGAATATATTTAAGAACTTTAAATCCTGGAAACTCTATTTAGCTCCTAACGGAGGATCAAATCTACTATCATATAATAGAATTAGCTTCTCAGATATTCTAATAAGTTGAAATTCTTATAATAATTGAATTTTTTAGGTTTTGTTAACTTGGACCTGGTCCTAAGACCAAACCGGGAAGCAACCCATGCAGCATCCTCAAACACTAAATTTATGCATTCAGCGTAGTGTCGAGGCCCATGCAGGTGTTCGATAGTTCAGATTATTTTATTTTTAAATTATGAGATTAATTTGTATTTTCATTTAATTCTAACTTAGCCTATGCAGCCTTTTTAGATATTAAAATATATATTTTAAATCTCTATGTCTGAGCACATGCAAGTATTTATAGCTTAGATAATTTCATCTAATAAATAAAATCATTGATTTTGAAAATCATAATTAGAATGAAATTCCTTAATTTTTGGATTGAAAGAAGCTATATAATTCATCGAAAACTTAATTTAGCATCGTGGTCTATCTGCTTGTACGAAGAATTACAAATCCGGTGGTGATGAAGGAGTTTTAAACTATTCTAATAGTTTGTTGGATCCCTTGGAAATAATATTTAATTATTTTATTTTATTCAAAGTTGTCTAATCTTTGGATCTTTAATATACTCTCATTTATATCTATTGAATATCTTCAAACTCGTTACTATCTCTGTTCAATTTTTTTTTTGATCCAATTTGAGCATTTAATAAGATGAATAATATGTTTCAAATATTTTTCAAGAATTCCTTGATTATGCATATTAGCAATCCTTCAATTTCATTATGAATCTCTTATGAATCCTTTAGTTTTCTTTAATTTACTTTGAGTAAATTATATTTGAAGACTATATCTTAATTCCAAAGGGATCTCTTGTGCTTTGATTAGATATTCAATCAAATCATCTTTCTCGTCAATTGAAATAAGTTATTGAAGTTTATGTTTTACCACCAAAAATATCTAACTCATTTCAATTACATTGAGTATCTCGAATATATTTCTATATTGTATATTTGAATCTTAAAATGATTGAAATTTTCTTTGATTATCTTAATGTGAAATCCAAGATAATTAAAATATTAAGTGAGATGTTTGTTCATTTGAGAAATATTAATCATCGATTTCAAATTTTGATATTTTTGTTTACTTCAAAATTTAACAAACTCAAATTAAATTTTAAAATTAGCTCAGAATTTTAATTTAAACTAATTTATTTGAGTTTTCGACAACGTAAAATTCAAGAAAATTTCTGAAGATTTCGATATATGTCACACATTTAACAATTCGCTTATTCTAGACGCTATTAAACGCGTGTCTTTAATATCATAATTATTTTTTTCCACTCACTACACCCTATTGGATATTAATAGGGTCTTGAAATCTATAAAAAAAAAATATAAATTTCTCTGCCTCGTCAAAAAAAAGATGCGGACAAGTACTTAATTCTGGTACAGTTTAACGACTGGTACAGGTTAGCTGCTCTCTTTCAAGGTTATGTGTCAAGCGCTCAATATCCGGTATCCTCTTCAACTGTTGCCTCAAGGTTTGACGTAATTCTACATCATCAACAAATGCTTGAACTATATCCAATCTAAAATTTATTTCATCCACATCAAGAAGAGGTGGTTTGAGCCACCTGTTTAGTAATCTCTTGCCCATTCCAGCACTGCAGGTTCTATTCATAAGACCAAGTAAACTAAAATTTTTTTCTGCATCTGTTTTGCTTTCTAGAATATTTAAAACCCTTATGGCAGCAGAATTTAATCGTATGTATCTAGACTGTACTTTTGGATGGCATAATTACCATAGTTGTAGTCATCAGCAAGAAGATCCACATAAGAAAGTAATGCCCCTACTGCACTCAAAGCATGTTGGAATTCCAAAAGTAATTCCCGCACAGGCTCTATAGGACCTCTTATTATTTGACCAAGATCCCGGACTAGATCGCGTGACTTGAACTCAGTTTTCTTCCGCTCAGTCAAAAGCACAACACATCTATTCAGTATATCATGCAGATTCTTGGATTATATGGATTTTCCGATTTCCATGGGGAGAAGACACTCTTTGCATCCAAGAGCAACTAAAACTGATTCCACGTTTTGTGGATTGGCATTGTTGGCAAACAGGACATCTTCAAAAGAACCAATATTTCCAGTAGTCCTAGCTTTAGTTAACCTCCTGTTAGATCCACTGCCCTCATATAGTTCGATTGTATGATCTATTCTTTCCAGTAAAATATCACGAACAATGTTTTCAAACATATTTCTGCTCACATTGACACTGGAAATACCATCATTTGTACTACCAAGTTGCCGAAGGACCGTGGAGGTGCGGTAATATGTCTTCGCAATGAAGCAAGTATTTCACCATGGACGGTATAATAATCCTTGCTGTCAAAAAAGCGCACAGATGCCAAAGAAGAACAAAAAAGATCTCGCGGGAATGCACAGCAGTGTTTTAGTCGAGAGAAAAGAAGCGGGATGAAGAGAGCGAACGGGGAGAGAGCGAGCGAGAGAACCCTCGGACGAGAGAAAATTAGTTTCAGGTTTTATTTTAAGATTAAATTTACACAAATTTTATATAGTTAATTTATATTAATTAACCCATTTTCATTTCATTTTCTCTCCTTTCTCCTTTTTTTTATATGTAATACCTATTTATACTTATTGTTGCTAGAAAACCGCTACTAGAGAGTGAAAGTTTACTTGTTTGAAATCCAAAGACACACATGTGTTTAAAGAAATAACAAGAAAATTACAAATTTTACGTGGAAAACCTAAAAGAGGGAAACGGCTAGCCCAAGAAAAGCTTCCACTATGACTGTTTTAGAGTACAAGATCTTCCGATACGGATTAATTGTATATGAGAAAGGAACAATGTATGTGACAACGATCGTTGTATTGTTAAGAAGAGAGGTGAACCGGGAGCAATCACCTGAAATACCGGGAACAATTACCGCGAAATGTGAAACAATCACTGCGAAATGCGCGGAACAATCAGGTCAGGCATGGTCACATGATGATGATGAGATCAATCACGGCGACGGCAATGGCACGGTCGGTAATCGCCGAGTGGCGATTGTGCTTGGAGGATCTTTAGAGCTCTCTCCTCTCTTATTTTGGCTTCCCTCATACGGGAAGGCTATTTATGGAGGAGTGAGCGTTAAAGAATAAATGCAAAACCCGTACCACTCCACTTCATCGGACGGCTCAAAATGATCCCCTTGATCATATGATGTATTTTGTGTATTTGAATGCTCAAATGATGTCGGAATTATGATATCTTGGGCTTGTTAGATTCGGCTCGTCAAGATGCTCGATTTGACTATAAACACTCCATGTTTAAGGGTCGATTGATAATAAACGCTTGATCTCAGTTAGTTTCAACTTCGGGTCAGCTTGCTTTTAACATCAAGATTCGTGCTTCGACTAGTATAATTTTCAGGGTCATATTAGTTGCCCCCCTATTTTTGGATGATATTATCTCAATCATCCAAAAATATATATGCCGAATATTTGAAAATAGCATATTCTTCAATAAAATTTGCGGGTCCGTTAACCATACATTTTGAGAGAACATATCTTCACGGGAGCATAAGATTATGACCATGAAGCGGTCACGGACGAGTACGCTGCAGTATGAGATTGAGTTATGGACCAATTCGCAGATATTTACTACGCTTGCGTGAAGGTTCCGGTTGGGATTACGCATAACGGGTTGTAAGAAATCGCTAGTGGTCGTGCGTTGACAAGAAAGGAGCCGCAGGCTGCTGGTCGAATGACTGACGGGCCGTGGAAAGCGGACGGGCCGGCAGTGACGAATGAACGGTCTTAAACGAGTCGGTGGTCGCGAGGACCTGAACGGCCGGATAGGGAACGCTGGTCGCGGGTCAATGCTGATGCGGCCGAGTAGTGGGTCGAGGCGATAACAGTCACGGAGCGAGAAGCACGCGGTCCATATGTGGTCGCTGATCGCGGGCGAGCGGGTTTGTACAGGGCGATATAAGTACGGTGGCCGGTATGCGCTGAAGGGGACCGCTGACTATGGCCCAAACGGGTTTTGATGCTGCCAGAATAACGATTTTGGGCGGTTTTTGATGATTTTTTACTCTTTTGCCCTTACAAGGGTCTATAAAAACCTCCCTAGGGCCAAGGGAGAAGGCACACTTCTTCGTTGCTCTAGTGCTTCTCTTCTTCTTGAGTGAGGGTTGTTCGAAGTCGATAAAGGCCCACGGTACTTACGTCGTTGTTTCGGTTTTCCCTCGAAAGAGGCATCAACCGGCCTCGTCGGACCATCCGGGTTTGGAGGCCATCAAGGTGGTTTACGCCATTGTTCGGTTTTCCCCGAAGAGGCCAAGGCCTGGCTTGACCTTCGGAGACGACCGCGCCGTGATATACGTCGTGTCTACAGTTTTCTCTCGAAAGAGGCATCAATTGTACTCGTCGGACCGTCCGGGTTCGGAGGCGATCAAGGCCCACGGTACATATGTCGTGTCTACAATTTTCCATCGGAAAGAGGCCAAGACTGCCGATCGTCGTTGAGGCGATCAAGGCTCGCATACGCCGCGGTTCATAGTTTTCCCTCGAAAGAGGCCAATGCACTCGTCGGACCGTCGAGTCGGAGGCGATCAAGCGCGCGACATACGCCGTGTCTACGCTTTCCTCAAAAGAGCGCCAAGCATTCGTCGGACCGTCCGTCTGGAGGCGATCGACGAAACCGGAGATCTGAGTTGATGGCGATGCACGCGATGGCGGCGACAGCTGGTCGGTGACGCAATGTGGTGACCGAGGAGATTATTGATGGTGGCGCATGACCGGCGACGGTAGTGAGCGGACCGGCAATAGTGGCGGCCGACGGGTGGTCGGCCGGCAGAATGCGCAGCAAGTCGATGGTGGCGACTGGCGTCGGTAGTCGGCGGAGATGACCTGCGACGATGGTGGTGAACGGCAAAGATTACCGATGATGATCGGCGACGGTGACCAGCGATGATGACGACCGGAGGTGGAGGCCAGAGGTGGTCCAAACCAGCGACGGTAGTGGTGGTGACCGGCAGTTGATGGGACCAGTTGGTAGCGGCGACAGGTGTCGGCAGGAATCGGCAGAAGAATGCGGTGGCGACGGCGTGATAGGCGCGCGACCGGCGACAGTGGTTGGCGACCGACGGGGTGGTCGGCGGCAACTGGCGACGGTAGTCGATGGTCGGCGGGGACGACCGGCGATGATGGTTGGCAGCCAACGAGGATCTTTGACCTATCCGAGGTTGTTTGTCATAGTGTGACTCGATGACGTTAACCTGTATGGATGAGGTCGAATTGAATCCGTTGAGGATTTTTAACCTATCCGAGGTTGTTTGTCAGAGTGTTACCCGATGGCGTTAACCTATATGGAAGAAGTTGAATTGAATCCCCTGAGAACTTTTTACCCATCCGAGGTTGTCTGTCAGAGGGTTTGCTCGATGGAGTTAACCTGTGAGGAAGAGGCTGTGGGAAGTCCACCAAGGACCTTTTGACCTATCCTAGGTTGTTTGTCAAAGTGTTTGCTCGATGAAGTTAACCTGTATGGAAGAGGTTGAATTGAATCCGCTGAGGATTTTTGACCTATCCGAGGTTGTTTGTTAGAGTGTTTGCTCGATGACGTTAACCTGTATGGAAGATGTTGAATTGAATCCGCTGAGGATTTTTGACCTATCCGAGGTTGTTTGTCAGAGTGTTTGCTCGATGAAGTTAACCTATGTGGAAGAGATTGAATCTAATCCATTGAGGATCTTTGACCCATCCGAGATTATTTGTCAAAGTGTGACTCAAAGACGTTAACCTGTATGGAAGAATTTGAATTGAACCTGCTGAGGATTTTTGACCTATCAGAGGTTATTTGTCAGAATGTTTGCTCGATGACGTTAACCTGTATGGAAGAGGTTGAATTGAATCCGCTAAGGATTTCTGACCCATCCGAGGTTGTTACCCGATGACGTTAACCTGTATGGAAGAGGCCGAATTGAATCCACTGAGAATTTTTGACCTATCCGAGGTTGTTTGTCAGGGTGTTACCCGATGACGTTAACCTATATGGAAGAGGTCGTGGGAAGTCCACCAAGGACCTTTTGACTTATCCTAGGTTGTTTGTCAGAGTGTTACACGATGACGTTAACCTGTATGGAAGAGGTCGAATTGAATCCGCTGAAGATTTTTGGCTTATCCGAGGTTGTTTATCAGGGTGTTACCCGATGAAGTTAACCTGTATGGAAGAGGTCGTGGGAAGTCCACCAAGGACCTTTTGACTTATTCTAGGTTGTTTGTCAGAGTCTTTGCTCGATGACGTTAACCTGTATGGAAGAGGTTGAATCAAAACATCCGTTTGTGGTTATATTCAAAGTTGCTCCTTAACCTTGGTCTTTTTTTTTTCTATGAGTATGATTGGAAAATCATAATTTACAAATATATATCTCTTCTCAATGTTGAAATATCCTCCAACTTTGACTTATTTCTTGGGATGGTAATCGATTAGATGCTTAATATGGGTGATCTTCTGAGATTAAGAGTTGTCCCCCAGTTTTTGACAAAATATGAAGGAACAAAGTTTGATGAATCTTCATTCTTCGTTTACGCTCTTTAAAAGCTTGAAATGCTCAACCTCGATGGTGGTTTTGATATTGTTGAGAAATTGGTCATCATACAAGATAAAATAATGGGAATCAGTTTTCCACGGACAACGCCAAACTGCTAGAAAAACTGCGAGAGTGAAAGTTCTTTAGCCTTGTAGGAAATCCAAAGACACACACATACATGTGTTTAAAGAGTGAACAAGAAAACTGCAATTTTATGTGGAAAACCTCAAAAAAGAGGGAAAACCACGGGCTTACAAGAAAAGCTTCCACTATGTATCTTTTTCAGAGTTCAAGATCTTCCCGATACCGGGATTACAGAATTGTATATGAGAAAGGAACAACAGCTATGTGACAACGATCGTAAATTGTAGAGTAGCGTGATGAGGGTGAACTGCGGAGCAATCATCGTAGAATGCGAGGAACAATAAATGCGGAACAATCACTTGCGTAAATGCGGAACAATCACCGGTAGAAATGCGACCAATCACCGGTAGAAGTCATCGATGATGGAGACCGACATATGACGACGGCAAGGATCAATGACGGTTGGCGGCCACGGCGTGGTTGACGATCGCCGAGTGCGGTGTGCTTGGAGGATCTTTAGAGCTCTCCTCTCTTATTTGGCCTCCCTCATATGATGAATGATTATTTAGAAGAGGGGCCACTGTAAATAAATGCAAAACCCGCACTACCACTTCCTGACGGCTCAAAATGATCCCCTTGATCATATGATGTATTTTGTGTATTTGAATGCTCAAATGATGTCGAATTATGATATCTTGAGCTTGTTAGATTCGCTCGTCAAGACGCCGATTTGACTATAAACACTCCATGTTTAAGGGTCGATTGATAATAAACGCCGATCTCGCTAGTTTTAACTGGGTCACTTTTTAACATCAAGATTTGGCTCGACAAGTATAATTTTCGTGATCATATCATTTATATATATATATATATATATATATATATATATATATATATATATATATATATATATATATATATATAGGCATCACTATTTTTTCTTCTCTTTTTTTATTTATTTCAAGAAATGGAATACCAAAGAAGATCAACACTATGTACACATAAAATTATACTAAATAAATTTTATACTAAATTAATGATATATCACATAAGTCAAATATTAATTAATGTTGAAGGACAATTCATAAAACAAGTAACGCATGAATTTGCATAAAAATTCTTATTTGAAAATAATTATGGACACAGATGAAGAATTTATTCCATTGAAAATAAAAGAGTTATAAATAAAGAGTGATTACTCATATATTATAACCGTAAACTCTAATTTACATAAATATATGTTTATACTAATATAATTATGCTTACATTAAGTGTACATGAATGCAAATTTAAAAAATAATATTATTAAAATTTTAACAATTTTCTTTGTAAATATTTTTAATAAATTAATTAAAATAATAATATTATCAAAATAAGTAATTAAAAGAATTATGATATTAATGAAAATTTAGAGTACCTTTTTTTGTAAATCATTGTTGATAATATATATTAGTACACTTTTTATAATTTATTGATAAAATCATTCCTGTGTACTCGCCATTATCAAACACATTATTTATAATCAAAATAGAAATAAAATAAAATAAAAAATAAAATTGATCCCAAACAGCCCCTGATATGAACATAGTATTAAATTTCATTTAATTATGTCGCGATGGTACTGCATAATGATCAATGGAATTCTCATGATCCAACATTAATTAAATTATTATATTTCTGACTTGTATACGAAAAATGAAATTTCATATGGCTGAAGCATTTGCAGGGAAATCCACTTTTTAAATGAAATACATCTTTTCATTTATAGTAAAAATGTTATATGCACTAATTTCAACATTTGATATCAGATATATAAGTATAAATTTCAATTTTAAATATTAAATATATAAATACATAAAAGTTATGTGATATATATATATATATATATATATATATATATATATATATATATATATATATATATATATATATATATATATATATATATAATGTTCCTAATTTTCTTATAAAATTAATGAGATATCATTATAGGTTAATTCTCAATTAATAGGTTTAGATTAGAAAATACTTAATATGTAATTAATATTTATATATGACCAAATATACATTTATATTAAATTTTTTTTTTTTTTAATTCTCTCAAAATTTTCTAAAGTTTCATCTTACTGTCTTCATTAGAAAAAAATTAGCAAGGTTTCTCATTCAGATTGGAAATTATGGGGCACTGACGTCAAAAAATTGATTTTAACGGTTTGTGTATATGTCCTCATGCATGTCATTATAGAATATCCTTTAATTTAACTATATTTTTTTTATTTCTTCGGAAAATCATTTATAAATTGTGTTAAATATAAGAAATTTAATAAGCAATTTGCATCTAGCCTTCATTTTTTTTCCTGGTAGAAAAATAAACAAAATTTTAAAAAAAAAATCCCTCTCTCTCTGTATTGACTACGAAAATAGATTATATTGCTGCTTAACAGTATGCAGTCTTTTTTGTACTGAAACAAATGAAAGAGTAACATCAGATGTGATGAGAAAATATAATTATGATTTTGTTTTTATTTTTGAATAATGAAAGAATATTTAAAAATAAAATTACAGTAAGAACTATACAGGAGTGCGCCATGAAATTCAGGCAAGTTGAAAGACCATTATTTTATCTTGATTTCATTTTTTTAAATAAGAAGACTGATTCTGTCGATTTAGTCGACAGCATATAGTGAAATAAATAGGAATCAATTGCTCTCTAGACTAAGTTCAAACTCACATGTGATGATGTAAAAGTTATGAAGGCTAAACATGATATCTCAAGAGTACTGATTCCATCTTTTGGCGTGTTAATGAAGAAGACTGATTCTATATAGTTAGTTCACACCAGACGATGAAATAAGTAGGAATGGGTTGCTTTTTGTTCTTAGCTCAAACTTTACTCAGAATCAGTCACATGTGAAAGGTTTGAAGCAAAGTAGCTCAAGTTAGACAGATAAAGACCCCTTTTCCAACTTGCATTAATATTTCTGTTAGAATCAAAGAGTCTTTGATCATACCAACTAGAGTTGAAAATATAGAGAGAAACATAAAAAACAAAAGAGTTTGAGAAAAGCTCTGGAAATTTTAGTATAAGCTCTGAAAAAAAAATATAATATTGTGGGCTTCAAAAATTCGCTACCGACCTCTCGTTGAAGAGAGTATAATTTAAGTATCGGTGAAACTTTCAGAAGGCAGATGGAATAGATAACACTACCTAGAGATTTCGTCCTCTGAGAACTTTTTAAATCTGATTCCAAATTTCCTATAAGCGCAAGCCCCTATAGTTAATTACTCCTCTCAATACCGAGAGAGCACTTTCGATTAAGACTAGTCGATGAATCGTTAAATAACGAGTATATAATAACAGTAAGCGGAGTTTAGAATTTATGAAATTTATTATTTTAATTTAAAACTTTTGGTTGGGGGAACGATGACACGTACGATCTAGATCCCATAGTTTCGTCATCCCGGGCTGTCATGATCCCTTGTCTACTTAGTCAGAGGAGATAGTCGATCCAACCTGACCGAAGGATCTTTATCAACAATACATGGGTTACGTCGACCAAGAAATCCTTGTATACTTGGGGTGGTGTTTATCTAAGGAGACAAGCTTAAGTCTACCTTAGCTAACATAGGACTTTTTGCCCAATCAAGTATACCCTATATTTCACAACTCAAAGGGCAAAGTCATTGGGGAACATACGGGCTACAATCGTGACCATAATATAATGGTGTCATTTAGCGACAACCACCCGGTCAGAGGACTCTGGTCATAAATATATCATGTGTGAAGCTCTTGGCCAAAACGTAGTGGACATGACGTCACTGGCGGCATGAGATTGTTTGAGAGTAAACATAGTTGTATACTTGATTTGACTTTGGCTCCATTGTGAGCTAGGGTTTTCTTAATTTGTCACATCCGACAAATAATTGCAGAAGGTGAATTAGATTGTTAGCTTTAAGTTTTTAATATTAAATTTCACTTAGGCATTTATAATTTGGTGATTTATTTGATTTTACATTTGATACTTGAGTTTGATTGATTCAATTTGAGATTGTAAGCACAATTTTATGGTAAGTATCCCCTCCAGTTGAAATCTTCATTCAACACAGCCATCATCGGGGAGATTTATTGTTTCGCTGTTTTAGATCCTGTCGACTCTATTAATTTAATAATATAGGATTAGATCAGCTGCCATATGACAGAATTAGCTTGTGAGATGTTTTATTAGGTTGAAAAAATTATAATAACATCATTAGATTTTTAGGTTTTATTAACCCGAACTTGGTCCTAAGACCCAACCGGGAATCAACTTGCGCAGCATCCTCAGACACTAAATTTAAACATTCAGCATAGTGTCGGGGCTCATGCGGGTGTTTAAATCATTTAATTTATTATTTTAGATCATGTCGACTCTATCAATTTAATAATAGAGGATCACACCTAGATTTATATTTTGAGGATTTTGAAATTGAGAATATTGAATATAATATCTTAAATATTTAGATAATAGTTATCCTCTCTTCAATCAACTCGTCATTGGGAGTTAGTAGATAATTAGTTATCGCCAAATGACTCTTCTCGAGATTTTCTCAGGTGGAGAATGCTAGAACAACATCATTAGGTTTTGTTAACTCGGAACCAGACCCAATAGGGAATCAACCAAGGATCTTTGACACTAAATTTAAGCATTGAGATGGCGTCGGGCCCATCTTGTGTTTAAAATCATTTAATTTATTGTTTTAGATCTTGTCGACTCTATCAATTTAATAATAGATGATCAGACTTAGATTTATATTTTGAGGATTTTGAATTTGAGAATATTGAATATAATATTTTAAATATTTTGATAATAGTTACCCCTCTAGTTGATATCTTCAATCAACTCACCTATCATTGGGGAGTTAGGAGATAGTCGTTATACTTCCAAATGACAAAATTAACTTCTCAGAGATTTTCTCAAGTGGAGAAAGCTATAACAACATCATTAGGTTTTGTTAACTTGACCCATAAACCCAACCGAATCAACCGCGCATCATCACTAAATTTAAGCATTCATAAGGGGCCCATGCGAGTGTTTAAATCATTTAATTTATTATTTTAGATATTGGCAACTCTATCAATTTAATAATAGAGGATCTGTCCTAGACTTATATTTTGAGGATTTTAAATTTGAGAATATTGAACATAATATCTTAAATAATTTGATAATAGTTCTCTAATATATCTTCAATCAACTCGGTATCATGAGTCGAGAGATGATATTACTACCAAATGACAAAATTAACTACTCAGAGATTTTCTCGAGTGAAGAAAGCTATAACAACATCATTAGGTTTGGTTAACCCGGACCCAGTCCATAGACCCAACCAGAAATCAACCCGCACAGCATCCTCAAACACTAAATTTAAGCATTCAGCATAGTGTTGGAGTCCATGCGGGTGATTAGAATACTTGTACTAATTTTGGAAATATCAAATTTAATTGGCGATTGCTTTATATTTTGTACAAGAATTCATTTCTTTCGAATGATTGCATAAATTCTGAAGCACTTAAATTGAGTGATTGTTGGCTCCATAATTTATGCAAAATTAATATATTTGAAGTCTATTTAGAATTTAAGCCAATGTCTTCTAGTTGCTTCTAATTTTGTGTTGCAGATTCAGTGGTGTAAGGTATTTCAACTCTTGTTCAATTATTTAGATTAATATTCATTTGTTTGCATTTAGTTCATAGCTGATTGAGTTCTTTAAGTTTCAATGAAACTTAGCTTGTGATCGTTGAGAAGCTCGTAGGCTCATCACAAGTCACATTCAAATTCTTTTTTTTTTTGCTCTGAACGGTTATATTTGATCCTTATTCTGATTGAAGGACAAGCTTTCAAATCCAATATAAGTTTTGTTTATACTCGTAAGCAACTATCAAGATAACCAGAAGCTTTATTTGGATTTTATTCTTGTTAGGAGGCAAATTCTCAAGTTAATTAAAAGTCTTATTTATGATCGTCAACAAGTTGTCGAGATCATTTTTATTTAAAGACTTTTAGAATTTTATATGTAGGTTTATTCTTGAATTTATCATTTTTAAACAAGCTCAATTTAAGCTCATCAACACTTTTATTTGTTCTTGTTTAAATCTCCAATCAATCAAAATTGGCGACCTCGACGTTGTCCCATAGCGAGTGCATCAGGACCTTCCGTCACTTTACTAAGCATAGCGTTGATTGTCTTGCGACACTTCTTGTTAACTCTACTAAGTATAACAGGGTCTTCAAACACCTGCATAAAAAGAGCATATATGTTGGTTTATTATTTAATTTATCATTTTTAAATAAGTTTAATTTAAGCTCTTCAACACTTATTTGTTCTTGTTTAGATCTCCCGTCAATCCAAAATTTGACCTCGTCGCCCCTCATAGGGGTGCATGGCTGTTTTGACCTACCGCTCTTCTTCCTTGGCGGTGGTGTCTTGAGACACCGCGGTCATAGTTTTCAATTCCACCACGCTCTTTTAAGCGCAGTGGGGTCTTCAAATATCTGCATGACAGAGCATATATGTATATTCTTTCATCTCGCTTCATTTTCATCATTTTTCTTTTGAAGTTATTCTCTTATTATTATGTTATTTTAAGTCATTTGTTATTGTCTAATCTAACGATATTTTGGCGCTTTCCGTCATCCTGCGTAGAGATCGAGGCTATTTTGACTACCCGTCCACGCTCTTTTAAGCGCGGTAGGTATCTTCGTGATTCAGTCTTCAAAACCGCGTTCTTACGGAGAGGTCTTTCAAACTCATCAGCTCTACTGAGCATAATGAGGTCTTCAAACACCTCTATTTTGATGCTGCGATATATTTAAACACAGACCATCCTTATTATCTGAAATTGAAATGCCAAGGAAAGCAATCCTTGTGGCTGACTTGGCTAGAAGAATAGGACTATTTAACTCTTCCAATGCCATACCCTTTCTATAATCATCATTTATACCCTCTCTTTCAAAACCATCTAACTCTAAAGTTTGCGTACTATTGAAGGGAGCCAATGACCATAGAGCTTTGAATGCAGATTGGCCTCCGATCAGTGACAAGAGGGCATCAGAAGCTACTCGAACATCAACTAATGCTAGCAATTTAGCTGGAAGCAAATCAAGAGTTATATTGGATTCTTGATGGCCACCATCAGTCTTCTTCTCTCCACAAGAACATCTACATATGCATCATGAATCAACTCAGGGGACAGCTCCAGTGCATATCCAGCATGAGGCTGAGTAAGTTTGTATCTATGTTCAGCAATAAGGAATGGCTGAACAATTGATGCAACTGTTACAACAACAGCACTGGATGCTGACATAGTCATCTTTCTTGAGCTTTATTTTAGCTAAGACGGGAGAACTGAGCAGAAGACATAGAATGAGGTGAGCACACGATGCAGGACAAGGAGAGCACGAAGAGTGACAATGGCTGCTGCAGGAGACTTCCACGCATGCAAAGTCGAAGATGAGAGATTACCCATGAATGTCTGAACATTAGAAGACTGTCAAACAGTCATCCATAGCTTTCTAGAGCAATGACGAAGCTCTTAGCTTCCCCACGTGCAACAATAAAGAGCAGCAGATAAATTGTCCCCCCAAGCAGTAATGAAGAGGTGCGGATGAAGCTTCCTTAGAGTTGCTATCCGCGAGATCTTTAACGGCATGTGATGGCACCCACCGAATCCTCTTCCTCTCCGCCACCAACTTCGTCATCTCGCCGATGGGGCTTCTGGGATTCTCTTCTCCGGCCGTGTCGTGTTCTTAATCGAGGCCGTAGATGGAAAGCCTCGAATCATGGCAAACGGTCGTAGTGAGAAGAAGAGGGACGGCTGCGAGAGAGGGAGAGAGTTGAGCGGGTTCGGTTAGGAGGCAGAGATGGGTAATTTGGAATATGGGAATCAATCTCCTTATTGGTGGATGCTGCAACCTGCTCGTTATTGCCTTGTGGAAAATACACCACACGAGCTCCTACCACAGGCAACAACACAAGAAGGACGGACGGAGGGCCGAATGTTCGGCCGAGAGCTCCAGGTTCTCGGCTGCTCGCGCGTGAACCGAGAGCAGGGAGTTGCCATTCGTTCATGTGATCTCCAAGAAAATAGAGATGAACCCGCAGCCTTCGATTTTGGAAGAGAGAGAGCCAAAGAGGGAATCGAGGGAGACAAGACTCGTTCAACTGAGATGATCCCGTGGCTTGCGACTGTCCTCGCGAGAAGATAAACTGAGAGGGCTTAATGAGCATGGGAGGGGTGATGTGGCGACCAATTATTGGTTGAATGGGAGGTGGAAGCATGGGAATGGGCGTCTACAAGTTTCGAAGCAATGACTGGATGTGATTAAGAGATAATTAGGTGAATTTATTTTAAAATACGTGCTAATTTAGATGAAATTTTAAGTGCAATTTATTAAATTAGATGTATTAGGTAATTTTGATGTTGTGGGATGATAATAGTCGTTTATGATTAGTTTGTTTAGCCGTTAATGAATTGGGTTATTTTTAGTTTAAAAATGCGTATTATTGCTTCCGACCGCTCGACATTCACGTAGACTTATCTGAATTGAGCGTGGATAGTCTCATTTGATAAATTTCGATGTTTCAAAGCGGCCTTGTCAATTTCAATAGAGGTTATTTGCGTGTCGTCTTCACGACGATATGTGTGTTACATGACTCGATCTCTTGATTGATTTCGAATTGCAATATTTATATTTCGATCAATTTCAATGTTTTGATGGTGAAGTCCGTTTATCGAGAGATTTATTTAATTTTTTGGTCACGTCAGGTGCATTTTGAGCGATTTATGCCTTCACCCGTCGTCGAATTCGACTTGTGAGCTTGACTCGACTTATGACACATATATGGAGGTCAACAAATACCTCCTAATAAATGTGATTCGCGCATGGAGCGAGTCGCGTTTGTTGAAAACTAGTTGACCCTTTGGGCTGGCTATGGGTCTTGGATCACGTCAGCTTTCAACTTCCCTAGATTCACTGAAGAGCTTCTTCCACCATTTACTCTTTGTTTCGATGGGTTTGTTGAAAGTCTCTTTCTTTATTATCTTCACAGATTTGGATTTCTGCCAACCCTAGCTTTGTGCTTGATCAGGTTGGATGGAAGAATCAGTTTACTTGCTTTGAGATTTGAAATTCCTTCTGTCCTAGCTTTTAGCTTGACGGACTTTGATGAAGGATTGACTTGTCAAGAAGTGTATGTACGCCCTAATTCTTGTGCTTGTTGCTTTGACAGACTCATTGAAGGGTGCATACAGTTGACCCAGCCTTCCGGCTCATATTAAATCAATGTTGAGTTATCAACCTAGCAATGTGTGCTTTGACAGACTGAATAACTATGAAATCCTTTTAGTTTGGTCATCGCCTTTGTGTGAACTATGGAATCGCTTCCTTGGTCTTGTGCTTTTTTTCTTTTGCAGACTTGAAGAGGGAACTGGCTTTGATTTGTGCTTTATGCTTGATCAGATCATTTGAAAAGAGATTGGAATATCACATTGCAGGCAATATATAGAGTGATTTGATGCAGCTCTGAATTTAAAGTTTCCTCAGATTATCTTGGTCTGTCGATCGAGTGGAAAGATCTCTTAGATTTTGGTTGCTTGTAGTCACTAAGTTGGATATGATTTGAGATTGAATAGCTATCATCATTGGGCTGATGAGCAGGGGCTCTTTCATTGCGGCCTTTTCTTGCGGCTTGTAGAGTGAGGAGAACGTCAGCAACTCGACCATTTGTAGGCTTGTTGAGTCCGACCTTTAGAACCTACTCGGGTCTTCGACTTAACCTGTGATGGCTTGGTGGTCTTATCATTAGACTGACGAACGAGGGCTCTTTCACTGTGGCCTTTTCTTGCGGCTTGTTGAGTGAGGAGAGCGTCAGCAACTCGACCATTGTGGACTTGTTGAGTTCGACCTTTAGAACCCATTCGTGTCCTAGACTTGAAGACATAGGGGTTGATGTTATTCCAACTTAGTTGATTGAAGCTTCCAAAATTGGGAGTTCTTCTGACTTAATCTTCGATATTTGATGAATCTTGGAGACAAACTTTTGATATTTAAAGTTGTCGTTTCGTGCACATAAATAGTTTCTTTTTGCTATTACAAAAGTCCATAATTTTAACGATAACAGTTATAGATATATTCAGGATCTCGGCATAAATCTCGATGTCAATCTGAATATATACAAGAAGACCTCCTATTTCACAGGAGAGGTTGAACAATCTTGATCACAAAAATGATGCTCCTTGTTTAATAAGGGGATTGCAAACTAGTTCTAAGATATATTACACAGCTTGATTTTCTTTAATGCGAAATAGAAGTGATATATTTTCAATCATGATATGTGTCTATCCAAGGATCTCATCTTAAAGCACGGTATCGATTTAGATAAATATATAAAAATGTCCCATATCTAACAGGGGGGCTTTCATATTAACTATTGAGAGAATTTGGAATATCTTTGGTCTTATGCTTTGTGCTCTCGGACTTGTTGAAGACTTTCTCCTGAGAGTTTGAAATTTGTATTTACCTCCTATCCTAGCTTTTTGCCTTGGTAGACTTAATGGAGTTGATAGTTTTTTATTGAGATGAGAACAACTTCGATCCTATGCTTTGTGCTGGACTTATTGAAGATTCAATCTCAAAATTTGAAATTTATATTTTCCTCCTATCCTTGCTTCGCTCCTCAATGGACTTGATGGAGTTGATGATTTGTTAGCGATATGAGAACATCTTCGGTCCTATGCATGGTGCTTTGACAGACTTATTGAAGATTCAATCTTGAAATTTAAAATTTATATTTTCCTCCTGTCCTAACTTCGTGCCTTAGCGAACTTGATGGAGTTTATGATTTGTTGGTGAGATGAGAACGTCTTCAATCCTATGCATGGTGCTTTGACGGACTTATTGAAGATTCAATCTCGAAATTTAAAATTTGTATTTTTCCTCCTATTCTGGCTTCGTGCCTTAGTAGACTTGATGGAGTTGATGATTTATTAGCGAGATGAGAACATCTTCGGTCCTATGCATGGTGCTTTGATGGACTTGTTGAAGACTTCATCCGGATGATCTTGTATTTCCCTTATCCAGCCTCATTACCTTGTGATTTGATGGAGGAAAGTCCGAATTGTCTTAAAACTTGTTGTGATCTGAAATTACCTTTTTGTAACTTTCACTTTGGTGCTTATAGAAGGATGTCTTGACACCTAATAGAGCTGTTGTTGATAGCAATAGTCATCATCATGCTTTGCATGAGACATATCTCAATTCAGCCTTTGGTTTTGTATGAATATTAGGATGACTTCTTCGGTCCTTTGCTTTCTGCTTGTTTGGACTTGTTGAAGAAGAATTTCCTTCGGTCTTTACTTTTTTGCTTTGACAGACTTGTTGAAAGAATTAAAATTTTATAATTTTTATTAATACCAAACTCAGCTTAGTGCCTTCTCGAGTAAGGATATTTTGTTGAATTTTTGAGATGACCTTACGACCATTAGAGATGAACTCCCAATCTGGGCCACTTGAACTCACCAAATTTGAGGGATTTGGATATTTGGATGCTCTTGTCTTTGAACTAACAAAGTAGGGGGATCCCTTACTACGACCTTTATGGAGTATTGAGTAGACTTGTGGCTTCGGTGTATTTGCTTGTTGAGTCCGACTTTATGCACTACTTGAGTCTTGGACTTGAGATTGATGGAGGATTTCATCATCGGGCTAATGAGATGGGGGATCACTTACTTCGCTTTGTGGTGTGTTGAGTAGCAGATCTATCGGCCGACTTCTATTGAAATTGCACCATACACTCAAGCCCTAGATTTGATGTATGAATGGAAGATATATTTCCAACTTGATTTATTGTAGTTTGCAGATTTGAAAATTTATCTTTTTGGCCGGTAAGACTTTAAGTCTTGTGAACTTTGAATACATAATTTGAATATGTATATGGGGATCTCGACCTTAGGCACGATGTCAACCCAAATACAATAGAAAGACCCCCTATTTCACAGGGAGAGCCTAACATTTTGCTATAAATTTAAAAATGCCCCCTGTTTGACAGGGGGATTTTTGCTTCATTTCAGAAATGCATTCTTCTATTACAAGAGAATTTTGAAGCAATACTTACACATATAATGACAGTGAGGAATAATTAGTCTTCTCGAGATGACCAATTCCCTTCTTGAAAAGCTCGAGCGTCTTGTATGATCGGCTTTGGGCGTCCTCAGACTTCTAATTTTTCTTGAGCTTGGAGCTTAAGCCAGCATCATGCTCTTAGATCATGCGGCATTCTTATCTTGAGTGAGACTGTGTTGAATGGCTACTCGGAGTGAAGGTAATTCAACTTCAAGTGAGAAGACTGGTTCAGCTCAAAATACTAGCGTATAAAGAGTGGATTTTATGGAAGTACAATCCGAATGTCACGTCGTTGCCATTCTTTAAGGCAGTTTCACTTCAAGGTTTTGGCCAAGCATATACAATTTTGAGTTTCCTCACTATAAAAGTTAGAACCTAACATTGTCGGGTCTAGAATGACTGTTTGATTTTACCAGTAGAGCTGTTCCACTTTACCCATCTTAGGTTGTCAAACCTATTATGGGTTAAAACATTCACTTCTGGTTCCACAGTCGGTTATACAATTTTCTGTTTGAATAATGGTCGTTGAGCACGCAGTTCAGCATTTCTCTTTCTTCTGTCTATGGGTTAGTTTGCTTCCAAATGAAGAAGCTTCTGTGTCATCACTTTTTCTTAAAGCTTCAACCTCCATATTTATTTTCATTTTTGCGAGGACCTTTCGGTAGTGGATTACCGAATGCATGGCTCAAGTGTCACAGCCCGATGCTCACCGTGCAGGGCTTGTTCAGAATGATTTTGAGTTCTTATTATCACTGATGGTAGCTTCTGTAGTTGAGCATTCTCAGTTTCTCTGATAATTGGCCTTTGATTTCATTTATTCATAAGACTTTTTTCTGTGACAACCTTCAGGACTCTGTGTACTCGAGCAGATAAAGTTTCAAGTTATTTCTTCAGAAGAGTTGGAGCTAACTATTGTTGAGCCAAAAAGATTGCTTAACATCACCAGTAGAACTATTCCTTTTCACCCATTTTAGATTTTCAAACTGGGTGAGTGAACACTGCGGTATCAAGTCGTCGACAAGTGATTCAAATAGCTAGCTCGATTCGACATTTCTTCTTCTTTCCCTTCCACTCAATTTTTCTCTAGAATAGGAGACTTGACATTATGCCTTCTTAGTGCGAAGATTCAAGCGACAAAGTAGTCACATTCATATAGATATGAAACTTTACTATTAACGATTCTTTTCATGACCAAGGCCTTAAAATAACCAAATCTTTCAAAGGCTCTCTTTCGAGGAACTTTAGTAGCAGTAGTGGCCATTCCAGTTGTCCTCCTCTCCTGCATAGGTTGGTGTGTACAATATGCAGATGCTTCACGTAGAAAATTATTTGCAACAACGATATCTAGGAAGTTTACACTACCAAATAGATGGTAGCTCTAACATCCCTAATATTGATAACAGCATTAGCTTGACAGATTTTGGTTCTGCGACCTAGCTTCATGATGAACTATATGCTCTGAAGATCCATTTAATATAGAGAGCAAATAGATAAGTCATAAAAATATGATTTACTTAGATTTAATTTCATTGATAATTGATTTTAAATTTCAATTTTTAATTATACTCCACTATTATTATAGCTTAGATTCGACTAGCCAAAGATAGAAAGAGAAACATGTCCCCAGCGGAGTCGTCAAAAATCTATGGGCTCCGAAAATTTGCCACCGACCTCTCGATGAAGGGAGTATAATTTAAGTGTCGATGAAATTTTCAAAAGAAAGATAGAATAGTAGATAAGACACTACCTAGAGATTTCATCCTCATTTGGTGAGAACTTTATAAATATGGTTCCAGGTATCTATGGCGCCCCTAGTTAATTACCCCTCTCAATGGAGAGAGCACTTTTGATTAAAGGTCGATAAATCGTTAAATAATGAGTATATAATAGCGATAGTGGAGTTTAGAATTTTAAATTTATGTTTTAATTTAAAACTTTTGGTTGGGAGCGATGGCCTTTGATCTAGATCCCATGGTTCTATCATCCTGGGTTGTCGTGGTCTCTAGTCAACTTAATCAGAGGAGGTAGTCGACCCAACTTGATCGAAGGATCGTTATCAACAACACATGGGTTACGTCATCCAAGAAATCCTTGTAGACTTGGGGTGGTGTTTGTCTAAAGAGACAAGCTTAAGTCTACCATAGCTAACAGAGGGCTTTTTGCCCAATCAAATATATCTTATGGTTCACAACTCAAAGGGCAAAGTCATTGGGGAACATACGGGCTACAATCGTGACCGTAATATAATGGTGTCATTTAGCGACAACCCGTCAGAGGACTCGGTATTGCATCATGTGTGGAACTCTTGGCCAAACGTAGTCAGATGACATGTGTCACTCCTTGCTGGCATGAGATTATTTGAGAGTAAACATAGTTGTATACTTGATTTGACTTTGGCTCCTTTGTGAGCTAGAGTTTTCTTAATTTGTCACCTCCGACAAACAATTTTGGAAGGTGAATTGAATTTTTAGCTTTAAGTTTTTAATATTGAATTTCACTTAGGCATTTATAATTTGGTGATTTATTTGATTTTACATTTGATACTTGAGTTTGATTGATTCAATTTGAGATTGTAAGCACAATTTTATGGTAAGTATCCCCTCTAGTTGAAATCTTCATTCAACACAGCCATCATCGGGGAGATTTATTGTTTATTTGGATCACATCGACTATTAATTTAATAATATAGGATTAGATCGGTGCCATATGTAATTAACTTATCGGATGTTTTATTAGGTTGAAAAAAATTATAATAACATCATTAGATTTTAGGTTTTGTTAACCGACTTGGTCTAAGACCAGGAATCAACTCGCATGACATCCTCAGACACTAAATTTAAACATTCAGCATAGTGTCAGGGCCCATGCGGGTGTTTAAATCATTTAATTTATTATTTAGATCATGTCGACTCTATCAATTTAATAATAGAGGATCACACCTAGATTTATATTTTGAGGATTTTGAATTTGAGAATATTAAATATAATATCTTAAATATTTTGATAATAGTTACCCCTCTAGTTGATATATTCAATCAACTCAGCTATCATTGGGGAGTTAGGAGATAGTCATTATACTGTCAAATGATAGAATTAACTTCTTAGAGATTTTCTCAAGCAAAAAAAGCTATAACAACATCATTAGATTTTGTTAACTCGGACCTAGTCCATAGACCCAACCGGGAATCAAATGTGCAGCATCCTCAGACACTAAATTTAAGCATTTAGCATAGTGTCGGGGCCCATGCGGGTGTTTAAATTATTTAATTTATTATTTTAGATCTTGCCGGCTCTATCAATTTAATAATAGAAGATCAGACCTAGATTTATATTTTGAGGATTTTGAATTTGAGAATATTAAATATAGTATCTTAAATATTTTGATAATAGTTACCCCTCTAGTTGATATCTTCAATCAACTCAGCTATCATTGGAGAATTAGGAGATAGTCGTTATACTGCCAAATGATAAAATTAACTTCTTAGAGATTTTCTCCGGTGGAAAAAGCTATAACAACATCATTAGGTTTTTTTAACCCGGACCCAGTAGGTTGACCCAACTGGGAATCAACCGCGCAGCCTCCTCAAATACTAAATTTAAGAATTCACCATAGTGTTGGGGCCCATGCGGGTGTTTAAATCATTTAATTTATTATTTTAGATCTTGTCGACTCTATCAATTTAATCATAGAGGATCATACCTAGATTTATATTTTGAGAATTTTGAATTTGAGAATATTGAATATAATATCTTAAATATTTTGATAATAGTTGCCCCTCTAATTGATATCTTCAATCAACTCAACTATCATTGGGGAGTTAGGAGATAGTCGTTATACTGTCAAATGATAAAATTAACTTCTCAGAGATTTTCTCAGGCGGAGAAAGCTATAACAACATCATTAGATTTTGTTAACTGACTCCAACCATAGACCCAACCGGAATCAATTGCGGCAAAGATCCTCGAATCGAATTTAAGCATTCAGCATAGTGTCGGGGCCCATGCGGGTGATTAGAATACTTGTACTAATTTAGGAAATATCAAATTTAATTGACAATTGCTTTATATTTTGTACAAGAATTTATTTCTTTCGAATGATTTCATAAATTTTGAAGCACTTAAATTGAGTGATAGTTGGCTCCATAATTTATGCAAAATTAATATATTTGAAGTCTATTAGATTTAAGCCAACGCCTTCTATTTGCTTCTAATTTTGTGTTGTAGATTTGATGGTGTAAAGTATTTCAACTCTTGTTCAATTATTTAGATTAATATTCATTTGTTTGCATTTAGTTCATAGCTGATTGAGTTCTGTAAGTTTTAATGAAACTTAGCTCGTGATCATTGAGAAGCTCATAGGCTCACATAAGTCTCATTCAAATTCTTTTTTTTTGCTCTAAACGGTTATATTTGATCCTTATTCTGATTGAAGGACAAGCTTTCAAATCCAATATAAGTTTTGTTTGTGCTCGTAGGCAACTATCAAGATAATCAGAAGCTTTACTTGAATTTTATTCTTGTTAGGAGACAAATTCTCAAGTTCGTTAAAAGTCTTATTTATGATCGTCAATAAGTTGTCGAGATCATTCTTATCTAAAGACTTTTAAAATTTTATATGCATGTTTATTCTTTAATTTATCATTTTTAAACAAGCTCATTTAAGCTCATCAACACTTTTATTTGTTCTTGTTTAAATCTCTAATCAATCCAAAATTTGGCGCCTCAAAGATCGCCCCTCGATAGAGGGCTGCATCGAGAGCCTTTCCTCGACTCTATCAAAGATAACGGTGTCTACGACACTACGCCATCTTCTACCCGTTAACTCTACTAAGCATAACAGGGTCTTCCAACACTTGCATTAAAAGAGCATATATGTTGGTTTATTATTTAATTTATTATTTTCAAATAAGTTTAATTTAAGCTCATCAACACTTATTTGTTCATGTTTAGATTTCCCGTCAATCCAAAATTTGGCAGCCTCCCGGCATCCTCCCCTCATAGGGGGCTGCATCGGGGACTGCTTTGACCTACCCGCCAAGCTCTTCTAAGCGTAGCGGTCGGTGTCTTGCGACACTGCGATCATAGTCTTCAATTCCACCACACTCTTCTAAACGCAGTGGGGTCTTCAAATATCTGCACAACATAGCATATATGTATATTCTTTCGTCTCTCTTCCTTTTCATCATTTTTCTTTTGAAGTTATTATCTTATTATTATGCAATTTTAAGTCATTTGTTATTGTCCAATCTAACAGTATTTTGGCAGCCTTCCGGTGTCGTCCCTGCATAGGGGGATGCATCGGGGGCAATTTTTGACCTACCCGCCACGCTCTTTTAAGCGCAGCGATCGGTGTCTTGTGGCACCGCGGTCGGAGTCTTCAAACCCGCCATACTCTTTTGAGCGTAGAGGGGTCTTCAAACTCATCAGCTCTACTAAGAAAATAGAGATGAGCCCACTGCTCACGCATGATCCGAGTGTAGGGAGTTGCCATTCATTCATGCGATCTACAAGAAAATAGAGATTAGCCTACTGCCTTCGATTCTGGAAGAGAGAGAGCCAAAGAGGGAATTGAGGGAGACGAGACTCGTTCAACTGAAATGATCCCCAGGCTTGCGGATGTCCTCGCTTGAAGATAAACTGAGAGGGCTTAATCAGCATGGGAGGGGTGACGTGGCGACCAATTATTGGTTAAATGGGAGGTGGAAGCATGGGAATGGGCGGCTACAAGTTTCAAAGCATTGATCGGATATGATTAAGAGATAATTACGTGGATTTATCTCAAAATACGTACTAATTTAGACGGAATTTTAAGTGTTACAACCCTAGTTAAATTGGATGTCTATTCTATGTAAGTTTTACATTACAGACGCAATGGCGTAGTCCGTTTCATAATCGAATGCTGTTTCGTTCAAGCCGACATCGAATTTGGTCACTTTCAGTTTAAAAATGCGCATTATTACTTCCGACCGCTCGACGTTCGCGTAGACTCATCCGAATCGAGCGTGGATAGTCTCATTTGATGGATTTTGATATTTTAAAACTAACGGCGCAATCAATTTCACGAACAAAGGTTGTTTGGGTAATGTAGTGGCTTCTCGACCTCGATATGCATTTTGGCGCTTCGATAGCTCGATCTCTTGATTGGTCGACCGTCGGATTGTGCAATATTTATATTTCAGTAAATTTTGACATTCTGAATGCGATGGTGAAGTCCGTTCGTCGATCGGAGATCATTCTTACTAATTTTGATGATGTCCAGTGCATTTTTAGGCCCAATTTACGCACTATCACTTTCGTAGACCGTCGAATTCGACTTGTGAGCTTGACTCAACTTATAACACATATATGGAGGTCAACAAATATTTCAGAGCTGAGGGTACATAACTTTTTTTTACAATATTTGAACTTCTATGCATTCATTGGATGATTAATGAATAAAGAGAAGCAAGGATTAAATTTTAGATAATATCGATATGGGTCATGCAATATGATTTACAAATAATATATTTAATAACTCTATCAGAACTCAACATAATGAATCAATGGGATCAAGTCAAACGATTTTAGAAACAGAGGCTGTCCCTACCTTTTGATGGGTTGGAGTGAAAGACAATTAAGGTTGGGTGGAGGTATTATGTTGATGAGGATCATAATAATAATTATAATTGATATGATCCTAAAAATTTCACTAGTCGAAGCACGAATCTTGATGTCGAAAGCAATCTGATTCTGAATCAAGATTAACCAAGATCAAGCGCTTATTATCAATCGACTCTTAAACATGGAGTGTTTATATTCAAATCGAGCGTCTTGACGAGCCGGATCTAAGAAGCCCAAGATCTCATAATTCTGACTTCATTTATGCATTCAAATGCACGAAATACATCATATGATTAAAGGAATCATTTTGAGCCGTCCGATGGAGAGGAGTGATTCAGATTTTGCATGTATTTATAGAGACGTCACTTCTCCAATCTATAAATAGCCCCTCATTCTTCATATGAGGGGAGGCCAAGCAAGAGAGAGGAGAGAGCTCCAAAGCTTGAAAATCCTCCAGGCATAATCGTGCCACCACTCAACGGTCGCCGACCACCCCTGTTGGTTACCAACCACCGCTGCCGGCCACCGCCGTCAACCACCACCATTTATCCTTGTCGTCATCAATCTCCGTCTCCGATCATCACCACCGACCACTGCCACCGGTCCTCATCTCCGGTCATCGTCGTCAACCATCATCACCGGTCATCGCCGACCGACACCGTACCGGCCACTACCATTGTCCATCATTACCGATCCTCGGCCATCTTTGCGATCACCATCCGATGACCTTCATTGTCGGCCATCAATTTGTTGTTCACCATTACTATATTTTATTGCTCGATTTTGGGATTCCCATTGTCGCCTTCATATATATTGTAATCCGTATCGGAAAACTTGTACTTCAAAACAAATACATTGTGAAAGATTTACCTAGCCCGTTTTTCCCTCTTTTCGAGATTTTTCACGTAAAATTCTAGAGTTTTCTTGTTCACTCTTTAAATACTTGTGTGTCTTTGGATTTCACAACAAGGCTAAGTAAACTTTCACTTAGGTTTTAGCACGCATGCAGCCATGCCATCTGTGGGAACTGATTCTCATTATTTCATCTTGTATGACAACCAAGTTTCCCAACAAGATCAAAACTACCATCAAGGTGGAGCATTTTATGCTTTTAAGGAGCGCAAGCGAAGAATGAAGATTCATCAAACTTCGTTCCTTCAGATTTTGTTGAAAACTAGGGGGTAACTCTTAATCTCAAAAGATCGCCCATGTTAATATGTTAAACATCTAATCGATTACCATCCCAAGAAACAAGTAAAAGTTGGAGGATATTTCAATATTGAGAAGAGATATAGCTTTGCAAATTATGATTTTCCAATCATACTCATGAAAAAACAAGACCAAAGTTAAGTAGCAACTTTGGCTACAACCACAAACGGATGTTTCGATTCGACCTCTTCCATACAGGTTAACGTCAACAAGTAATACTTTGACAAACAACCTCGGATAGGTTAAAATCCTCGGATTCAATTGATCTCTTCCATACGTTAACGCCATCGAGCAAAGACTCGACAAACAACCTCGGATAGATCCAAACTTTGCACCTACTCCACACAGGTTAACGTCATCGAGCAAAGACTCTGACAAACAACCTCGGATAGGTCAAAACTTCGCACCTAATCCACACAGGTAAGAAGTCAAATAACACTTTGGCTAATACTTAGGATAGGTCAAAAGGAACTTGGTGGACTTCCCACGACCTCTTCCATACAGGTTAACGCCATCAGTAACATTCGACAAACAACCTCGGATAGGTCAAAATCCTCGGATTCAATTCGACCTCTTCCATAGGTTAACGCCATCGATAACACTGACAAATAACCTGGATAGGTCAAAAATCCTTAGCGGATTTAATTTGACCTCTTCCATACAGGTTAACATCATCGGGTAACACTCTAACAAACAACCTCGGATGGGTCAAAATCCTTAGCGGATTCAATTCAACCTCTTCCATACAGGTTAACGTCATCGGGTAACACTCTGACAAACAACCTCGGATGGGTCAAAAATCATCAACGGATTCAATTCAACCTCTTCCATACAGGTTAACGCCATCGGGTAACACTATGACAAACAACCTCGGATAGGTCAAAACTTTGTACCTACCCCACACAGGTTAACGTCATCGAGCAAACACTCTAACAAACAACCTCGGATAGGTCAAAAATCCTCAGTGGATTCAATTCAACTTCTTTCATACAGGTTAACGTCATCAAGTCACACTCTGACAAACAACCTCGGATAGGTCAAAAATCCTCACTTTCGATAGTATTGCGTTAACTTTATCGCCGTTACTGTTGGTCTGCGGCCGGTTACCCTCTCACCGCTGGCTAATCACCACTGCTCGACCACCGCTGGTAATAATGTTCGTTATCACTGGCTACGCCACGCATTGTTGCTGATTACTGTTGCAATTACTGCTGCGGCTACCACTGCATTCATTGCTGCTGGTTACTGCTGCTGACATCACGGGCCATCCGCTGGTTACTACCATTGCTGCTGGTTATCGAGACCATCATCGACCATCTCGGGTACCACCATCGTTGCCGGTTATCTCGGATTACTGACGCTTGCATTGCTGACTATCATTACTAGAGTCATTACACTTTGCTGCCACCATCGGTTACCGGTCACACTGCTGACCACTGCTGCTGACCATTTGGTATCTCCGGTTAATAATTATCATTGGCTGTTGCCCTTCGACGTACGATCGCTAATTGCTGACATACGCTATTGCTTGCCACCACTTCGGCCAACCACCGCTTTACATAGTCACGCCGCTAACTACTGCTGTTGCTGGCCACTATCGCTGACATAATTGTCATCCTCGCTGACTATCGATTAACAATTGCCGACTACTGTTGCTCAGTTGCCGGTTGACCATTGGCGCCACGTCGGTCCGCTGGTCCGCCGCTGACGATATCCGCCATCCATCATTGGTTATCGTCGACGGCCGACCACCGACGCTACCATCGTATCGCCATTAACGCCTTCCTATCGACGCCGATGATCGCTTCAACCCGTCGGTCACCGTGTCGGTTGACACTCTTTTCGAGGGAAACCGGAGCCATATATATGAACTATGGGTCTTGATTGCCTCCAACCGGTCGATGTCAATGTTTGACCTTTGAGGGAAAACTGGAGCTCATTATGAACTACGTCTTGATCGCTTTTGAACCCGGTGAGTCACGATGAACACGGGTCTTGATTGCCCTCCAACCCGGTGGTCCGACGAGGTTGACACCTCTTTCGAGGGAAACGGAGCTCATTATATGAACTACGGTCTTGATCAACCCGGTCGGTCCAACAAGGTCAGTTGACAACTATTTTGAGGGAAAACTGGAGTCTTGCCGTATGAACTATGGGTCTTGATCGCCTCAACCGGTCCGACAGGTCGGACACCTCTTTGACTAAAAACTAGCTCCGTATGAACTATAGATCTTGATCGCTCCGAACCCAGTCGGTCCGACGAGATCAGTTGACACCTCTTTCGAGGGAAACCTGGAGCCATGTCGTATGACCTATGGGTATTGATCGCCTCCAAACCCGGTCGGTCCGATGAGGTCAGTTGACACCTATTTCGAGGGAAAACTGGAGCCTTGTCGTATGAACTACGGGTCTTGATCGCCTCCAAATGACCTCCTCTTAAGAAGAAGATGGGCACTCTAGCATATGAGGAGTGTGTCTTCTCCCTTGGCCATAGCGGGTTTTTATAGACTCCCTATAGGGGCAAAAAAAGTCAAAAATCGCTAAAAACTGCCCAAAACTGTTCAAAACGGGCGGAAACGGGCCAAAACAGGCGAAAACGGACATTATCGCACCGCATGACCTGCGGCAGCCACACAGCCAGACGCGTTGTCTCAGATGTGGCATGCCTGGCCGCTCCGCCAAATTTTATCATACACCAGATCACTCCAAGGCTGATCCACCGGGCCAAGCGTTCACTGAGGCCGCATTGTCGCGACCGGCGCTCGACCCGCTCCTCGAACCACTGATCGCCGCCGGGCCACGCTGTCGTTCGATGGCCCTCACCCACCCGCACGACAGTTCGTTGCACCTCCTTCCTTGGCTCGTCCAGCCTTCAAACCGACCCGAAACCGATGCAAGCACCCATAAATATTCGGATGAGTCCATAACCCCAAAATCTTGTGCGCTATACATCATCCCTCGATCCGCTTCCGTGATCATAATCTTGATCCCAATCTCCATGATCTGTTTCTCAAAATGTATGATTAATGGACCCACAAATTTCATTGAAGAATCGCTATTTTCAAGTATTCGACATAGATATTTTGGATGAGATAATATCATCCAAAATGAGAAATCGATATGACCCTAAAAATTGCACTAGTCGAAGCACGAATCTTGATGTCGAAAGTAATCTGATTCTAAATCAAGACTAACCGAGATCCAGCGCTTATTATCAATCGACTCTAAAACATGGAGTATTTGTTGTCAAATCGAGTGTCTTGACGAGCCGGATCTAACAAGCCCAAGATCTCATAATTCTAACTTCATTTGAGCATTCAAATACACAAAATACATCATATGATCAAAGGAATCATTTTGAGCCGTCCGATGGAGAGGAGTGTTCCGATTTTGCATGTATTCTGAGATGCCACTCCTCCATCTATAAATAGCTCATTCTTCATATGAGAGGGGAGGGAGGAGAGAGCTCTAAAGCTTGAAAATCCTCCAGCATAATCGTAACACTGACGGCCGCAACCACGCTTGGTTACCAACCACCGCCGCCGCCAGCCATACCGCCACCGCTTATCCTTGCCATCATCAATCTCCATCGCCGGCTATCACCGCGACCATGCCGCCCCATCGCCATTATCGTTGTCAACTATCGTTGCGGTTATCATCCACCACCGACGCCACTGCCGCTAACTACCATCGTGCCACCGCCATCTCGACCATCTTCGCCGGCCACCATCCGATGACTTTCATCGTTTGCCGCCGACTGCTGCTCACCATTACTATATGGTTTGTTCTGATTTTGGGATTCCATTGTCGCTCTTCTCATATACTTGTAATCCCATATCGGGAAAACTTGTACTCAAAAATAAATACATAGTGGAAGATTTCTACTGCCAGCCTGGTTTTTTCCCTCTTTTGAAGTTTTCCACGCATATCTGAGGTTTTCTTGTTTCACTTTTTAAATGTGTGTCTTTGGATTTCACAAGTGCTAAACTTTCACTCATGTGATGGTTTTCTAAAGACGCAACAATAATTATTTCATGTATTATTTTTATTCTAACTTCTTCTTTGATCTCCATAAACCTTCAATTTCGTTTTAAAAAAAAATTCTCTTGGAATTATCAATTTGCACATTTGTTAAGTTATCTTCGAACACATGCATGTAATTTTCTAACAACTTAAATGGAAATCTTTCGGGGAACTAATTTTAACATGCCTAGCATTAAAGATCAATCTGATCTCGACAACAGGCCCAAATTTAACTTAGGCCCTTGGCCGCATAATGGTTTTAAAGCAAGCCCTTTTTTAAGAAGATTTAAGAGAGGTGCGATTTAAGTTGTGTTTAGGACGGTGGGGCAGTGCGGTGCGATGCATTTTCATATCATATCATAGATGTCATTTGGGAAATTACAATATGATTATTTTGAAAAATTTGTGATGAAAGTTGTGTTTTTCATCTTCACTTGCTAGAATGAGCTGGTTGTTAAAAAAATTATAATTTAACTTTTTAAAATAAAAAAAATAATAGTACCACATGCTGCTTTTTTAATAGTAACTTCTTTTATAATAAGTACATCACTACTTTTTAATACGGCTACAGTGGTCTCAAATAGATCTAATAGGGTAATTTTTTTTAATTAGAAATGTAATAAATGTGAATGAGATGTAAAAGAATTAATGTATCACCCCCATCTAATATTAAGATAATAAGATTTACTTTGAAACAGCATATAAAATGGAATATAATAAAGCTAATACACATGATTTTGATAGCATATTCATAGTTCTTTTTATTCATGCATTTATTTATTGATGCAGAGAAATTTTGAATAGATGGCACTAATAATAATTTTTAAAATTTATTGCCAACTAAATCAACTAAGAAAAAGTAATATTAGAATTGATTCATACACATTAAATTGAGGAAATTTACTATTTTCTTCAAAGTTATTTTGTGAGTGTTGACCTCCATATATACTACATGAGTCGAGTCAAACCTATAAGCTAAAGTTGTAGAACTTCGGATGTAATAATGCTCAAATCGAAGTTAAAATGCACTAGACTTCATTGAAATAAGTTGAAATGAGATCTGATCGACGAACGGACTTCATCAGAGTCATCAGAGCTTTCAGAACGTCGAAATTAATCATAATATAAATATTACACAATATAACAAGAATTGATCAATATCGAGCGATACCGACGATATATCTGGGAGAAACTACGAATGTCGCCCAAACGACATTCGCAAAATTACGTTGTTACAAACATCAAAATCTTTCAAATAAGATCAGATGAGCTCAATTCGGATAAGTACGCGAACGCCGAATTTGAAGCGACACGCATTTTTAACAAACGATCAAATTGACGACTCAACCAAACATGCCGATCATGAAATTGCCGCACTATACGGTTTCGTAATATCAAAATTAATTAATTGATATTTCATATTATTATCCAATGAAGGAAAATAAATAGAATAGGCAATTTCACACATATTGAAGTCAAGAGGCTTCAACGCTATCCGAATGAACTCCTTTCGCAAAATTAAGTGGGCCATTATCGTCAAAATATCAAAAATTATTAAATAAAATTTTTCACGATCAATTCGATCAAATATGAAGTAAATGAAGAGCCTTAAAGTACGACGATGTTTAAATTAATCTTAAATTTATCTCGTATCTTTCCCTCAACCGCTCGGTTTTCCCTCTTTACACACGCGCGTTCCATTCGGTCTCCCTCAAAAACCGCAAGAAACTCCAAACCACAAAAAAAAAAAACCTCTCCCGTTCGCGACTTCCCCCTCTTCGTTCGGCTCTCGGTTTCGTCTCCCTCAGCCACAAAGGAAACCTCCCCTACACAAGGTAACTCCTCTCTCGGTTCGTCTCCCATCAAGCCGCAAGCCTCCTCCTCCTTACTTCCTCTCGTTCGGCTCATCCTACCCGAGAGAACGAAGTATTCCCTCCCTGCTTGCAGTTTCCATCTCTCCTTCAGTTTTGGACAAACCAAGCAAGACGCTCAATCCCAAAACAGAAATCCCTCAAAACGGTAAGCTCTCGTTCTCTCCCGATTTCCCTCGAGCCGAAGGAACGAAGCCCCACTCTCTCTTTGTTTTCCTCCCATCCTCTCGATTTCTTAAGATCGAACGTTCGATACGATCAAAAAACCATCGCCCTTCAAGCCTTGGTCGGTAAGCTCTCGATTCCTTCAAACCATTCCGAGGATTTTTTTTTATTCCACTCTTCATTCCCCTTCTCCACACTCGCTCGATCCCTAAATCCGAAACCCCCTCTCTCGGTTCGTCTCCACCAACCGCAAGCATTAGCCTCAATCCGCCATTCACTCTCGGTCTCGTTGATACCTTCAAACCGCAAGCCACAAGCTTCACATTCGCCTCTCGTTCTTCCGATTCATTCAAGCCGCAAGCATCCCTCCTTACATCACTGACCGAGTCAAATTGTTTATGATTGTGATTGGTTGTAGATGTGTAAAGAAATGAATGTGAGAATTATATGTATATGTGCTTCTTTTATGAAGGTTTGAAGGCCTTGTCATGCTCATCGAAGCATGACGATTGTCATCTCATTATGTGGCAGTTCCAAAAAGCAGATGATACATACTTAAATGCAGCCAAAATTTTGACTAAATTTTTTACTTTAAAAAATGGGAAGAATCAAGATTTATTTAAAAAATAATCAATTACATCAAAAATAAACAATCTAAAACAAAATATGGATGTAGAAGTTACATATATATTTGCTTTTACGCATGATGAAAACCCATTACGCTTCATCGTGACGTAACAGATTGAAATTGATCGGCGATTTCAAAACACCAATCGTCCGTCATCGCGGATGATAATTCAAAATATGTACTTACATGCCGAATACTTGAAAATAAATTTCATCAAATTTTTTAGACTTAAATTTAAAATTAATCGGATATTAAATTAATGGTGAAACATAAAGTCTTAAAATAAAATAAATTCATGAAAATTGAATCTAAACGAGCTCAATGAATGCTAATATTAAACAAGAATGAGCTAAGTGAGAATGATTATGAATAAAAATATATATGCTAAATATAAGATTGAAAAATGATAATAATTGAGCAACACAAGAATAAATAATGCACTTACATGCTATAGCAATGGTTAGTTGGGTAACAAGAACTAATTGAACTTTATAGCTTACGTTATATCATGTATGAATATGATTGAAAGAGAATAAGCCGAATTCAAACATGAATTTGAATTCATGGCAAACTTATAAGAAGGTTGTATGAAACTAAAAGGCTAATTTTGAACTTTGTAGCTTACGTTATATCATGCATGAATATGATTGAAAGAGAATAAGCCGAATTCAAACATGAATTTGAATTCATGTCAAACTTATAAGAAGGTTGTATGAAACTAAAAGGCTAATTTTGAAATGGAGAAGAGCCTAAATCAAACTCTAGAGTGAGGTTCACAAAGTACGTGCCTTCTTACATGGCAATGTCTATTTTAAAATGAATTGAAGAAGGCTCTCAATGGACATGATATTAAAGTACATAGGATTTGTTGAGCGCTATTTTCAAATTAAAGTAAAATTAAATAAAATTCATAAGAGATTTTCACTATAACTAAATAGCCTTTTAGCAAGCATAATTGAAACTTCTTATTGAATAATCGGTTTGTATTCAAAAGAAGCTTGAATTTAAATAAACTCACTTAAAGGAAGTATAACAGCTTGTATGAGCGAATATCAAATTTGAATGTTGAATTTGCAAATATCTAACAAGTCTATAATGAGCATAAGTCAACCATTGAAGTTTAGAAATTATGCGAATAAATAAAATGCAAGCAAAGATACAACTTTTTAAGTACAAATACAAACATAATTCTGCAATATAATTTGTCACCGGATCTGCAACTCTTTCTACAAGCAGACAGAAGACGATACTAAATTAAATTCTACAAAAATTATAGAGCTTCCTTCAATCAAGAATTAAGGGATTTAATTCTAATTATGATTTCAAAAATCAATGATGTCATTAATTAGATGAAATTATCTAAGTTATAAATATATGTATGTGCTCAGACATAGAGATTTAAAGTGCAAAATTTAATATCTGAAAATGTTGTGCAAGCTAAGTTGAGATTAAATAAATATGAAATTAATCTCATAGTTTAGAAATAAAATTACCTGAATTATTAAATACCCGCATGGGCCCCAACACAATGCTGAATGTTTAGATTTAAGTGTCTAAGGATGCTGCGCGGGTTAAAAATAAATAAATTTAGAATTTATTTTGTATTTGAGAATATATTACAACTTCATAATTATATTTCAAAAATACAAATATTTAAATGAACCAATCATTGAATTTTTAAAATATAAATACATTTATTGGAATACAAAAGATATTCAGTTGCAAAGTTATGAAATATAACTATGAGCTTTAACTTAAAGATCTGATCCTCTATTAGGAATTAAATAGAGTTGACAGGATCTAAAGTTCTTAAATATATTTAATTCAATCAATTAACTACCCTGATGATAGCTATGTTGAATAGAGATTTCAACCACAGGAGATACTTCTGTCAAAAATGTGATTTTAATTTCAGATTAAATTAACTTAAATTGAGTATCAATCCAAATACAAAATCTAATATATCACTAAACTATTAATGGCTAAATGGAATTCAATCCTTAAATATTTAAAGCAAACTCCACTTAATCTACCTTCCCCAATAGTTTGTCGAAGGTGACAAATCAAGAAAACTCTAGCTCGCAAAGAAGCAAATGTCAAGTCAAGTACACAACTATGTTTACTCTCAAATAATCTCATGCTAGTGAGGATGTGGCATGTGTCCTCTATCCACGTGATTTAGCCAGCAGGCTCCACATATGATGCGGTTACGACCAGAGTCCTCTGACCGAGTGGTTGCCGCCAAATGACACTATTATATTACTGTCACGACAGTAGCCATATTCCCCAATGGCTCTATATCTTGAGTTGTGAACCATATGGTACATTTGATAGGGAAAAAAGCCCTATGTTAGCTAAGGTAGACTTAAGCATGTCTCCTTAAACAAACACCACCCCAAGTCTACAAGATTTCTTTGGATGACGCAACCCATGGCTGCTGACAAGGATCCTTAGGTCAGGTTGGGTCGACTACCTCCTCTGACTAAGTAAACTAGGGACCACTACAGCCTAGGATGACGGGACCATGAGTTCTTGATCAAGTGTGTTATCATTCCTTCAACCATCCAGTTTAAGTTAAAGGATGATGAACTTCATAAATTAAAATTTCAAAACTCCACATGCTGCTATTATATGCTACACATTAAGCTATCTAATGACTAGCATTAATCGAAAGTTCTCTTTCAGTATATAGAGGGGTAATTAACTATAAGTGCTTGCGACTATAAGAAACCTGGAACTAGATCTAAAGTCCTCGCAAAATGAGGGTGAAATCTCTGGGTAGTGTCTTATCTACTATCTCATCTCCATTCTAAAAATTTCACCAACAATTAAATCAAACTCTCTTCAATGCGAGAGGTCGGTGGTGAATTTTTGGAGCCCACGGATTTTTGGTGACTCTGCTGGGAACAAGTTTATCTTTCCATCTTTGGCTAGTCATATATATGCTATAGTAACAACAAAATATTTAAAAATTCAAAACAAAAATGGTGATTTAAATGTATAATAAATTCAAATTACTAATGTATGAGACTCTGTGTCGAATGAATTATTCTGTAGAGTATATTTTTATTACAATATTATTTTGTTCTGTAGTACCTATGCATTTTGAAAGTATGGGGTGAAATAAAAATTATTAATTACTAATCCTCATCTTTCACTTGTGCATAATGGATCTACAAAGCACTCCTTTCACTGTTCAGCTAAGGCGTGATATAAACATCTGCTTAGCTAATGCCATCTTCAACACAGAAGATGTTGGAGCTACCATTTAATTTTGTAGCGTGGATTTCCCATCTATTATTGTTTCCTCCACCCACCATGGTGCACTCAGGTCATCATGCCAAAGCTCCTACTCATCATGCTCGCCAACCGCTGTTAAGGAGTTCTCCCGATAGAGAACTTCGGTTTTTGAAAGATTAAGTCAATTTGAAGCCCTCGTGATGAAAAGAATCGTTAGTGAGCAAACTGTATCTTTGATGCCTCATGGTACAATTGCTTCGCCAGTTGAAACCTTTGTACCTGAAAGATATGATTTTGAGGCTTCCTCATCAGGAAGCAAATTAACTAAAAGGCAAAGAAGAAGAAGAAATGTTGAGCTGAGGTCTCAGCAGATCCCATTCAAGCAACCCAGTGAACAAGCAATACTACCACTAAAAGCAAGTATTCCTATCCATAACAACTTTGATAATCTAAAATGGGTAAAAAGAAATAGCTTTACTGGTAAGGTGAAGCAGTCTTTCTGGACTCAATAATGTCAAGCTCCACCATCATAGAGGAGACAACCTGAAACATTGTCCACTAGAATATACAATGTCCTTAAAGTAGCCAAGGAAATAGGCTTAATGAAAATAAAATTTCAGAGGCCTGTGATGATTGAAGATACTGAGATTCCACCAAGAAGGTTGTCATCTCTTATGGTAACTAGTCATCAAGCCAACTATGTTTCGTGTTGTGAGCATCAGAGTGTGAAACTTGGACCGCATGTCCAAGAATCCACCGCCAAAAGGTCTTGGAGAAAGGGTAAGCAGATATGGAGGCTAAGGCCCCACGATAAAATTTTGAAGAAAGAAACAGGTGTGACATCTGATGCACATATTCAGAAATCCACCTCAAAAATAACTCATCAGAAGTGAATACTTAAAAAGAGGGATATCACTGATAAAAGATATGATGATCGACACATTAGAGAATCCTCTAAGGGATCCCGTCATCAATCAGATTCACACCCACGGGAGAAAGTTGATTCTGATCGCAGTCCCCCAATGGAAGAAATAGTTATTCCTTATAATGAACCAAAGATCCATTGGAAGCATCGATCAAAAATTCATGTGCAAGAAGAAGACGAAGAACAAGACACTATGAAAGTATAAGTTGTTTATATAACAAGACATATAGATGAACTTTAGCTCAGCATCATCAACATCATGAATCTAGTGAGCATGAACCTGAACTCGATGCTTACAAAGGAGAATCATCATAAAAGAGAGTAGAATAAGAATCTTCAATCTCTACTGAAGAGGAAGAAGAAGAAGATCAAAATGAAAAGGAAGTTATGGGAGTTAAAGCTGTTTATATGGTTGAACCAAGAAATTATCAACACACATTTTATAATCGCTATCGTCACCTACAATAAATTCCTACAAACACACAAGGAGAAGGGAAATCAAGTTCTTCCCCTGAAGATGACTAGGGAGGAGAACAACAATAAAAATAGAGGAAGAAGAAGAGCCTGTATTGGTTGACGTACTGGCGCTAGCTAGATAGTAAAGATAAATGTAACGTCAAATGGAAGCCAAAGATAAAGAAATTTCACAGGTTGGTACCAAGATGAATGACATGATAGTACAAATGAATATCATGATGAATATGTTAGAGAAGAATATCACATCAATTGTAGCACCTATTTCATCTGCTAATCAACAGGTAACTAATAATATATACCACCAATTGCTCTGATACCTCAAGCTCCTCCTACAGTACATGCTATGTTTGAAGGGAGGAGTGAAGTTAATCAACTAGCTCTTCAACTTATAATTCAGAATGTGGCTAGTGCACCAAGAATAGTAATATTTGCTCAACTAGAAATAATAATTAATGAAAAGATTAGAGCAGTTATAGCTTTATAGCAGGCTAACAATCTAGTGAGTAAAAGTCATCCTTACGCAGTTGAATTTGATCAAGTGTCATACCCGAAAGGTTACTCAGTACCAAAATTTAATATTTTTAGTAGGCATGTTAATCCAAAGCAACATCTAGCCCAATTCAAGACTACTTGTGATAACACAAGAGAAAATGATGCACTACTTTTTCGCAAGTTCGTCAACAGCCTGACCTTAACTGCTTTAAAGTGGTAAGCATAACTGCCAAATGATTCAGTCAAAACCTTCGTTGAGCTAGAAACAATGTTCGTGAAAAGGTTCACCAATGCAACCAAGAAGATAACGATCGCTGACCTTACCTTGCTAAAAAAGAGAAAAGATGAGTCAGTGACAAACTTCGTAACTCGTTGGCATAACCTAAGCATGAAATGTGAACAACAATTGGATGAAGAACATGCAATCCAATTGTTAATAGACAATATGGATGATAAAATGGCACCATTTTTATGTATAGCGTCAATTACAACATTCCAGGACTTGCTCGATAGGGTGGAGAAATTTGAAAAGCTAAATCACCATAAGTCTGAAATCTATATAGATAAATCAAAGAAAAATAAGCCTTCAGACACAAGAAGAATGAAACCCATGCTGCTTCCTATAGCTCAAGTGGTAAAAAATGAGTAATCTATAATGTAGATAAAGGAAAACAGACAATGTACAATGATAATAAGGGAAAAAAACTTGTTCATCCTAATCCATAACTAAAGTTGGTATTGGGAGGCAATGATAAATCTCAGACTTTTCTAGGTAATAGAGAGCATCCAAAACAAGCAACAAGAGATGATGAGTGAATGCAATCATCTCTTAAGGAAAAAATGAACAAAGAATATTCCTTTAAGAGGGACAATGTGGCTAAATTATTTTGACAAGCGGTCAAAGCTGGTCTACAATTACCAGAAAGTAAAAGGCCTAAAGAAGCTAATCAAGTCAATAATCTAAATTATTGTACATATCATCGGGTGATCAGTCATCATATTGAAGATTGTTATGTATTCAAAGATTGGCTAGAAAGGAAGTATTGATGAGGTGAATTTATATTATTTGATAGTGTTCTAGTCAACCCGAAGAGAGAATCTACAAGGATGATTATGTCCTCTTTCGTATCATCCATTAAAGATAAAAATAAAGAAGAATTGATTCAGATTGAAGAATGGGAAATAGTAGTCTCTAAGAAGACCGTGAAAATGTTGAAGCGGCTAAAAGATGTCCCTAGTGTTAAGTAAAAATCACCACTTAAACCTATATTGGACTTAAAAGAAATGTCTAAATCAAGTATTTTAGCTTCTCGGCGGTATTTTGATAAGTGTGCTTCATCACAACACGAGGAGCAGTCTACTAAATGTAGGCCTCATAAGTCGAAAAAGTCAGCTAAGAAAAAGAAGATCAAGAAGAGAACTATAACTTAAAAGATTATTAATAACTTAGAGGAGTATCACCAGCCGACAAGACAACCATTTAGGCTTGTAGACTTTATGCCTAAACTCCATATTATTGAATTGGATGAAGAAGGTAATGATAAATTTTTTTCCAGTAAAGACATGCCAAATTATTTATGTGATATCAGATTTTCTTTAGTATCAGTTACTCCAAAATGACGATGGTTGTCAGACAAACTCAACCAATCCATTAAAATTCTTCTCAAAAAAGAAAGAAGAGCCTGAGGAGTTAACATCTGATTTTTATCTAATGACTCAATAAAAGGATAATAGTTTAGATGAAGACTTATGTTTTCTAAATGGAGAAGAGTCAAACTCATCAACAACATCACATATGAAATATATGAAGTTGAAAAGTGAGTTTAACTCTTTTGGTCAATCCTCCAGAATAAAAAGTGAATTTGAAGAAACTACCTCTTCAGAGGAATCTGAGCATGACAAGGTGATTCAAGTTTAGTTGAGAAGTGATAAAGTCTTACCGTCATTTTCAAAGAAGGGGAATTCAACTAAAGACAAAGGCAAACAAATTGAAGTCAACGAAGATATCATTCTAAAAAAAATCTTAGAATAAAGCCTAAATCAAACGAAAAGATGGATTATAATATTTTATCACATCTGAGAAAGATCCCTACATCATGAAGTGTGTATGAGGCCCTCATAATGTCAAAAGATCTTTGAGAAACTTTAATACAGGCTCTCAAAGATCCGAAGAGTTATGAAGCTTACTTTGCCAAAAAAATGTATGACTGAATCATTATAAACTCAAGATCTCCCAGTGATCACATTTTCCAAAGAAGATCTTATGTTGGGAACAGTAGATCACAACCGTCCTCTATATGTTACCACAGAGAGTGATGGCATCTTGATCAACTAAATACTTATTGATCCAGGTTCTTCTATCAATCTTATGAGTCTAAAAGCATTAAGAGGATTATCACTTGATATCCAACATCTTGGGAGGGATAAGTTGATTGTTCATAATTTCAATGAGAAATGGCAAAAAATTCTGGATTATTTTATTCTCCCACTCAAGTTTCAAGATTTGTATACAGAAGACAAGTTTCATGTAATCGATGCTGATACATCATTTAGAGCTCTCTTGGGTCAGCCATGGCTGCATGAGTGTGGCATGGTCCCATCAACTATGCATCAATGTATGAAGTTCCTAAATGATATAGAAGAGTTCAGAATTCTTGGCAACTTATAACCATTCTCCGTCCATGAAGCAAAGATTATGAAGATGCAAAATATTTCATCCCTAAAAAACCTAAGCCAACAGAGCCTCTTGAGGAGGCAGCATCCATTTCAGGAATTAAAAAATAACTTTAGAAGGTGAAAGAGGAGAAGAAAAAAATGAAGAAAAAAAGGCAATGTCGACTCTCCCTAAAGTACTTGATTCTACACCTAAATTAAGAAGATCAATTCATTTGGGAAGTGACACAAAAAAAGAAGAAAATATTCCTGTCAAACCTAAGGGAACTTATAAACTTTCAAGAAAGGTAAAGTATAAAATAAGTGATTCTGCTTCAGGCTATGACTTTGAATCTACTTATGGAAATAGGGTTCAGAGGATCACATCAAGAAGGATAGCTCACTTGATAGTGTCAGATGACTCCTTCAAAATTATACCCATCCCTTAGTAGTGCTTCAAATAAATCACTCCATTGGAGGTTCATAACATTGAAGAATTGATAGCATTCTATGTACCACCGTTAATTGAGAGTGGTAGAATAGAAATCTTATTTTACAAGTCTGAAGAGTCTCAACCTCGTAATTTTTATTGGCATACTCAACATGAAGATTATGTTGATATGGAGCCAAAGATGAAGAAGTGATAAGTTTGTCACTAAAGGTCTTGGGTTCATCCATAAATCTCATGAAAATAAAGTTTGTTATAAAATAATAGAAGCTGAGATTAAAACTAATAGTGACGAAGGAGATGATCTCAATGAAATTCTTCTTACAAACGATGAAGAAGTAGAAGCCAAGCCTGCACCTCAAGAACTCAAAGATGGTGGACAAACAGCTACTATGGATGAACTCAAAGAAATCAACCTAGGAGTTGAGGATGACCCTCATCTAACTTTCGTCAATGACATTCTTCCTGATGAGAAAGTGGAAGAGCTAAAAGTGCTACTTTGTGAATTCAAGGATTGCTTTGCTTGGACATATGCTAAAATGCTAGACTTATCTCCTGATGTTGCAGTTCATAAATACGTAATCAAGTTAGATACAACACCTGTTAAACAAGCTCTGAGGCGAATGAGATTAGAAATCAAAGAATAGATGATCATTGAAACTAAGAAGCTAATTGAAGCAGGATTCATACGTGAAGAAAAGTGTTCTGATTGGATAGCTAATAAAGTGCCCGTGAAGAAGAAAAATGGTCAGGTTCGCATATGTATCCACTTCCGGGATCTTAATAAAGCTTGCCCGAAAGACAATTTCCCACTTTCTATTTTAGAATTGTCAGTTGATAACACATCCAACTATGATATATTTTCTTTTATAGATGGATCGTCGGGATATAATCAAATCAAGATGGCACCTAAAGATGAAAGACATATATCATTCAGAACACCTATTGACATCTATTGCTACACAGTCATGCCTTTTGGTTTGAAGAATGCTGGAGATACATACCAAAGAGCCATGACGCATATTTTTGTTGAGTTGATTCACTAGAAGATGGAATTTTATGCTGATGATTTGGTGGTAAAGAGCTTAAATCGTGAAATTCATTTTGAAAACTTAAGAATTGTATTGGAGATAATCAAAAAATATGATCTCAAGATGAATCCTCTAAAATATGCATTTGGGGTATCCTCTAAAAAATTTCTTGGCTACATTATACATCATAGGAGAATCAAGATTGATCCTACTAAAATCAAAGAAATTGTGGAGATGTCTCCGCCGAAGAGTTTGCGTCAGCTCCGTTCTTTACAAGTATAGCTTGCATTCATCCAATGATTTATATCAAACATATCAAGATGTTGTCAGCCCTTTTCAAAGTTGATGAAGAAGAATGCTCTATTCAAATGGGACAAGGAGTTCCATGAAACCTTAATAGCATTAAAAGCTACATATTAAATCTACTAATCATTGTAGCGCCTACTCCTGGGAAGCCCCTCATTCTATACACAACTGCATTAGAAGAGTCCCTGGAAGTATTATTGTCATAACAAAATAAAGAAAGCAAAGAGAATGTTATTTATTATATCAGTTAGAGATTGATAGAAGCTGAAATAAGATACTCTATGATAGAGAAGCACTGTTTGGCTTTGATCGTTGTAGTCCAAAAGCTTCGCCATTACATATTTTCTTATAAAATTACTCTCATCTTAAAGATTGATCCGCTGAAGTACTTGATGATAAGACCAGCGTTGACAAGTCTCTTGGCAGGATGTGGAGTATTGCTTTTACAATTTGATATCACATATATTCTGCAGAAAGCAGTAAAGGGATAGATTTTAGTAGATTTTCTTGTTACACATCCCATTCCTGTAGACTCAACTCTTAACAATGATTTTTCTGATGAATAAATTATGCTCATTCATGAAAGAGAAAAATTACAAATTTAAAAAATATACTTTGATGGAGCCTCATGGATCAAACAAGTCCAACTTCTAAATTTTCTAAGGGCAAGAGAAGGAATCAGCATCATCTTCATAACACTAGAATGAGGAATAATGAGACGATCATATAGGTTGACAGAGCCAAGTACTAATAATGAAGCTGATTATGAAGCATTGGTAGTTGATCTTGAAAAAGCTATTTTCATAGGCATTCAAAACTTGCATATTTTCAGTGATTCTCAGCTTATTATAAATCAAGTACTTGACATCTATAAAATCAACAAGCTTAGGTTAGCTTTTCACCACAAGCGAGTTATTGAGCTTATGAAGCAAATATCAAACATTACACTAACTCGAGTCTCTCGATTCAAAAATAGTAAAGCGAATTGTTTAGCAGAATTAGCTAAGGAGATGACAAGTATGAATGGTGTTATGTCATGATCAGGATATTTACTCGATGAGTTCTAGAGCCAACAAAGTATCAATCCCCATAGATAGAGGGGTTATCAAATTTGACCTAGCAGGATACGATTCAGGTTGCTCCTCATACTCCCCAAAATTAACAATGAGTTATACCAAGAAAAGCTAAGCATGACATTGCTTTAGAAAAGTAATGGAAAGCCTTTATAGTAGAAGAGCCATATGATTGGAGGAAACCCTTCATCGACTACTTTAAAGAAGGTAAATTACTAAGTAATAAATCACTGACAGCTCAAATCGAGAAGAAAATATTGCGCTATGCTTTCGTCAACAATACTTTATATCATAGATCCTTTAAACAAATGTGGCTACGATGCCTAAATACATATGAAGCTAGCAAAGTGATGGTTGAAGTTCATGAAAGACTTTGTGGGGCACACCAGTCAGTCCCCAAGATGACAGTAAAGATCAAAAGAATGGGTTATTATTGCCCATCTAAGGTGAGAGACTATATCAATCATGCCAAGAGGTGCCATGAATGTCAAGTACATGAGAATATAATCCACTACACCCAATGATAGCATTATGGCCTTTTGAATGTTAGGGTATAGATGTAATTGGACCGATTGATCCACCATCATCAGTTGGTCACCGATTCATCCTAACAGCGACTGAATATTTCTCTAAGTGGGCTGATGCTACCCCCCATTTAAAGAAGTTATTGTTAATCAAGTGATCAACTTCTTCACGCATACTATGCTCTATAGATCTAGAGTGTCATGTCAAATAATTTCTGATAATGACACAGCTTTCAAAAGTACAAAGATTTATAGATTCATTGATCGACATAAAATTGATTGACAATATTTTTCAATATATAATCTAAGTGTAAATGGTTTGACAAAAGCTTCAACAAGACATTGGTCAACTGTTCAAGACAATCCTCACTAAAAATAAGAGATAATGGCATATCAAACTGATAAAGGCATTATGGGTGTATCGAACTACTTATAAGATGCCGGCTAAATCCACTCCTTAGTCATTAGTAATTGGAACCGAGGCGGTCCTTCCTCTTGAAGTTGAGTTGCCTTCACTTCGAGTATCCATCCAATAATATCTAATTGAAGATGAAAATACTCGTTTGAGAAAAGAGGAACTCGACGCGCTTGATGAAGTTAGTTTACAAGCTCATCAAAATCTAGAAGTTTATCGAGTAAAGATGTCTATGGCTTTTGACCATATAGTGCAGCCTCGACCATTCCAAGAAGGAGAATTAGTCTTGGTAGTGAGAAGATCAATTATTCCTAATCAAAAAATTGGTGTAAATTTGAGCCTAATTGGAAAAGCCTTTTTTTCATTGATAAGGTGTATCAATAAGGGGCATACCAACTCATTGACCTAAATGATAAAAGACCAATGCTGTTAATTAATGATCGATACCTGAAAAAGTATTATACATGATAAATATATTCTTGAGGTATAATGGAAATCCCCCTGCAAGACAGGGGCATTTTTTTTAGTATATTTATTTAAATTGACATTGTGCTTCATACCTAGATCCTAAATAAATATACCTACTCAAGATGAGGAAAAAAATTCTTCGCGAAAATTCCCCTATTACACAAGGGGCATTTTTAGATTTCTATATATATAAGAAATTAATGTTACATGTTAAACCCTATTAATGTTAGATATATCAACTCAAATATTGATGTATTTACCTAATTTTATCTTAAAATTCTTTCAAATGTGTTTTAGAATTCCCCATGCAAGATAGGGATGTTTCTTTATTTTTATATGGATAGACATCGTGCCATAAGACGAGATCCTTGAATATATTCTGATTCAGGTAGACATCATACTTTAAGCTGAGATCCCTATTTGATTACTCTAATATGCTAATAGTAAAGTTACTTTGAGTTATCATGAATAATAAAATAATATATCTTTAAACAAGTTACACATAAGATAATTATGCATTTGAAAGATTCATCTTCTATGCTTGTAATAGTTCAAAAAGTCAAAAGAGAGGATTTTGAATTTATAAACTTTGATATTGTTAAGTTGGGGAAGCACAAGTATAATCACAACTCAAGTTTACGAATTAAGCGGGTCCTGACTGTCGGACTCAATAAGCCCAAATATGGTCGAGTTGCTGCCTGCTCTTTTCACTCAACAAGCCGCAAGAAAAGGTCACAATGAAAGAGCCCCTGTTCTTTAGTCTGATGACAAAACCATCAATCCATCATAGTTTAAGTCAAAGACTCGAGTACGTTCTAAAGCTCAGACTCAATAAGCCTACAAATGGTCGAGTTGCTGACGCTCTTCTCACTCAACAAGCCGTAAGAAAAGGCCGCAGTGAAAGAGCCCCTGCTCGTTAGTCCAATGATGATAGCTGTTCAATCCCAAACTAAATCCAACTTAATGATTACAAGCAACCAGAATCTAAAAGGTATTTCTACCTGATCAGTGAACTAACACCTTCTGAAGAACTAACTCTCAATTTAGAGCTGCATCAAAGCAATCCTTATGTTGTCTGCAAGGTGATATCCCAATCTTTTCAAACAATCTGATCAAGCACAAAGCTAGGGTCGGAGGAAATTCAAATTCATAAAGGCACAAAAGAAAGAGATCTTTAGCAAACCCATTAAAGCAGAATAGATGGTAGAAGAAGCTTTTAATCCGATAAGTCAATCAATAAATATTGATCAATCCCATTGTTTAGCTCATCTAAGCATAATGCATCACACTGCTGACAAATTTCGTCAAAGCTCCATAATCTAATGAAAGTGAAGCTACAATGATTCAAGATCTTTGGTCAATTCAAAAGCTCAGTCAGTTTTTAACAAACATGATCCACTCTATGCACGAATCACATTTGTTGGGGGGCATGTATTGACCTCCATATATGCTACATGAGTCGAGTCAAGCCTATAAGCCAAATCTAAAGAACTTCGGATGTAATAATGCGCAAATCAGAGCTAAAATGCACTAAACTTCATTAAAAATAGTTGAAGTGACATCCAATCGATGAACAGACTTCATCATTGCATTTAGAATGTCAAAAATGATTTGAATATAAATATTGCACAATCTAACGGTAAATTAATCAAGAGATCGAGCAGTCAATATGCTGACATGCATATTAGAATAGGAAAGTTGCAATGATGTTCAAATGATACTCGTTCAAAAAATTGATTACACCGTTAGCTTTAAAACTTTGAAACCTTTAAAATAAGACTGCCAATTCGGAGTTTACGAACGTTGAAATGGCCAAGCGACAATACATTTTTTGAACTAAAATTGATCCATTGATTTGAACCAAAACGACTAAATCGAAATTGCATTCAGAACATCAAAATTAATTAGAATTAGTATTTTATATCGACCACTTATTATCCAATAAAGAAAAATAAATAAAATTGATACTTTTACGCATATTGAAGTTAAGAGGTTTCGATAATATCTGAATAAGCTCCATTCGCGAAACGGACAATGTTGTTGTCGCCAAAATATCAAAAACTATTAAACAAAATCTTTCGCAGTCGATTCGATCAAATGTGAAGCAAATTGCAAGCCCCGAAGTACGATAACTTTTAAATTAGCCTTAAATTTTCCTTGCATGATTCCCTCAACTGCGCGGTTTTCCCTCTTTACACATGCTCGTTCCATTCGGTCTCCCTTAAAAACCACAAGAAACTGCAAACCGTAAAAAAAAGCCTCTCCTGCTCATGACTTCCCCCTCTTCAGTCGGCTCTTGGTTCTGTCTCCCTCAGCCGCAAAGGAAACCTCCCTCGCACAAGGTAACTCCTCTCACAGTTCATCTCCCATCAAGCCGTAAGCCTCCTCCTCCTTGATCTCGTTCGGCCCGTCCAACTTGAGAGAACGAAGTATTCCCTCCCTGCTCGCACTTCCCTTCTCTCCTTAGTTTTCGACAGACCAAGCAAGACGCTCAATCCCAAAATAGAAATCCCTCAAAATGGTAAGCTCTTGTTCTCTCCCAATTTCCCTCGAGCCGAAGGAACGAGCCCCACTCTCTCTCGGTTTTCCTCCCATCCTCCTGATTTCTTGAAGACCGAATGCTCGATCCAATCAAAAAATCATCGCCCTTCAAGCCTCGGTCGGTAAGCTCCCAATTCCTTCAAACTATCCAAGGTTTTTTTATTCTATTCTTTATTCCCCTTCTCCACACTCGCTCGATCCCTAAATCCGAAACCCCCTCTCTCAGTTCATCTCCACCAACTGCAAACATTAGCCTCAATCCGTCATTCACTTTCGGTCTCGTCAATTCCTTCAAACCGCAAGCTGTAAGCTTCGCATTCGCCTCTCTTGTTCTTCCGATCCATTCAAGCTGCGAGCATCCCTCCTTACATCGTTGACTGAGTCAAACTGTTTATCATTGTGGTTGATTGTATTTGTGTGAAGAAATGAATGTGAAAATTATATATGTATGTGTTTCTTTTATGCAGGTTTGGAAGCCCTAGGGCATGATGAGATGAAAATTGGCTGAGGTGTTTCAAAATACCGCCCGTCAAGTTCATCAGGGAGTGACGGGTAAGCCCTAAAATTGTTAGATGTGGCACCCATATGCCAAAAAACTGTCAAAATTTTGACTAAATTTTGGACTTAGAAAAAAGAGAAAGAATCAAGATTTATTTTAAAAAAAATCAATTGCATCAAATATAAAGAATCTAAAATAAAATATGAATGTAAAAGTTATATATATATTTACTTTATGGTGATTGGATGCCTTTTATCGTATGAAGTGATTAAAATTCGTAGCTTTTAAACCAACCGTCGCCATTAAAAGCACGAATAATAAAAGCAGATACCTCTACATGAATATCTAATAAATGAAAAATTTTATTAAATTTTTGAGACTTAAATTTAAAATTAATCGGATATTAAATTAATGGTGAAATATAATGTCTTAAAACAAAATAAATTCATGAAGATTGAATCTAAACAAGCTCAATGAATGTTAATATTAAACAATAATGAGCTAAGTGAGAATGACTATGAATAGAAATATATATGTTAAATATGAGATTGAAATATGATAATAATTGAACAACACAAGATTAAATGACTCACTTACATGTTATAACGATGATTAGTTAGCTAAGAAGAACTAATTGAATTTTATAGCTTACGTTATATCATGCATGAATATGGTTGAAAGAGAATAAGCCGAATTCAAACATGACTTTGAATTCATGTCAAACTTATAGGAAGGCTGTATGAAGCTAAAAGGCTAATTTTCAACCCGAGAGAACCCAAATCAAACTCTAGAGTGATGTTCACATAGAGCGTGTCTTCTTACATGACAATGTATATTTTAAAATGAATTGAAGAAGGCTCTCAATGGATATGAAATTAAAGCACATAAGATTTGTTGAGTGATATTTTCAAACTAAAGTGAAAATCAAATAAAATTCATAAGAGGTTTTCATTATAACTAAATAGCCTATTAGGAATCATAATTGAAACTTCTTACTGAATAATTGACTTTTATTCAAAAGAAGCTTGAATTCAAATAAGCTCGCTTAAAGGAAGTATAGCAGCTCATATGAGCGAATATCAAATTTGAATGTTAAATTTGTAAAAATCTAGTAGGTCTTTAATGACCATAAGTCAATCATTGAAGTTTAGGAGTTATGCGAATAAATAAAATGCATGCAAAGATATAACCTTCTAAGTGCAAATACAAACCTAATTCTGTGATACAATTCGTCACCGGATTTACAACTCTTTATACAAGTAGACAAAAGACGATACTAAATTAAATTTTACAAAAATTATAGGGTTTCCTTTGATCCAAAATTAAGGAATTTTATTCTAATTATGATTTTCAAAAATTATTGATTTCATTAATTAGATGAAATTATCTAAGTTATAAATACATACATGCTCTGAGACATAGAGATTTAAAGTATAAATTGTAGTATCTAAAAAGGCTGCGCAGGCTAAGTTAAGATTAAATAAATATGAAATTAATCTCATAATTTAGAAATAAAATTACATGAATTATTAAATATCTGTATGGGCCTCAACACAATGCTGAATATTTAGATTCAAGTGTGTGAGGATGTTGTGCGGGTTGAAAACAAATAAATTTAAAATTTATTTTGTATTTGAGAATATATTACAACTTCATAATTATATTTCAAAAACATAAATATTTAAATGAACTAATCATTGAATTTTCAAAATATAAATACATTTGTTAAAAATATAAAAGATATTCAATTGCAAAGTTATGAAATACAACTATGAGCTTTAACTTAAAGATTTGATCTTCTGTTAGGAATTAAACAGAGTTTACAAAATCTAAAGTTCTTAAATATATTTAATTCAATCAATTAACTACCCCTATGATGACTGTGTTGAATGGAGATTTCTACCGGAGGGGTTACTTCCATAAAAAATATGATTTTAATTTCAGATTAAATTAACTTAAATTGAATATCAATCCAAATGTGAAATCTAATATATCACAAAGCTATTAATAATTAAATGAAATTCAATCATTAAATATTTAAAGCAAATTTCACTCAATCCACCTTGTGCAATAGTTTATCTTAAGAAAACTTCACAAAGGATAATGTCGTTATTACATATTAAAAAAACAATCAAGTGATGGCAGATCCTCGCCCCTGGTTCGGTCAAGAGCTCCATATATGATGCGATTACGACGAGTCCTCGAGGTTGCCAACGAATGACATTATATTATGATCACAACTATATACCGTATGTTCTCCAATAGCTCTATATCTTGAGTTGTGAACCATAAGATGCAAAAAAACCTTCTGTTAGGTAAGATAGATTTAAGCTTGTATCTTTTGACAAACACTGCCCCAGGTCTACAAGGTTTCTTTGGACGATGTAACCATGGCTGCTGACAAGGATCCTTCAGTCAGGTTGGGTCGACTATCTCTTCTAACTAAGTAGACTAGGGATAACGACAGTCAGGGATGACGGAACCATGGGATCTTGATCGGGCCCGTCATCATTCCTCCAACCATCCGGTTTAAGCTTAAAGATGATGAACTTCATAAATTCAAATTCTAAAACTCCACATGCTGCTATTATATGTTACGCATTAAGCGGTCTATTGGAAACCTGAAACTAGATCTAAAGTCCTCCAAAATATGAGTGAAATCTCTGGGTAGTGTCTTATCTACTATCTCATCTATCTTTTGAAAATTTTGCCGATATTTAAATCAAACTCTCTTCAATGCGAGAGGCCGGTGGCGAATTTTCAGAGCCCATAATAAGGCATTTTTATAAGTTGTAAGATGGAGCAACTCTATTTAGAGTAATGCTACTTTGAAGACTAGGGTTAACATTTTATCATATGTATCTCGTTTTGATTTTGATAATCTGTTTGAAGTTAATTTTAAATAAAATCAAGGTCAAAACGTTTAAGTTTGGGAATCAGAGCCGGTTAAACATTCTTGCCATTTAAAAATCTCTAAGGAAATACGTACTCTGAAGCCATTTGATTTTTTGAAAAAGAAATGTAGTGCAATTAAGATATAGTGAAATTAAAATGTAATGTATTTAAATATTTTTAAAATATTTGAATATGTAAAATAATTATAAGATATCTTATTTTATATTTAATTTAAGGTAAAATAAAATCAATGTGAAACTGTGCAGCATTATGTTCTTGTTGCATAGTAAGAAATAAAATACCAAACTTTTGCATATATGAATGAACTTAAATCGTGAGTAACTAACAAAAAAGGATTATCATGAATTTCAAACGGAACATCATATATTTATCTATATATATATATATATATTGCGTGTTAGAAAATCAATTACGGTAGAATAAAAGTTTACGCCTTAGTTTTATTATAGAATCCAACACACACACAGATGTTTGAAGAATGAATAAGAAAACTTCAGAATTTTTACGTGAAAAAACCCTTGAATATGAGGAAATAACTATGGGGTCTAGCCTAATAAAAATCTTCCACTATGTATCTATTTCAGAGTACAAAGTTTTTCCGATAACTGGATTACATAATTATATATGAGAAGGGCTGACAATGAGAATCCTAGAATCAGGCAAAAATAGCTATGCAGTCGTAATTAGGTTGTAACAGATGTTTGTGGCGGTTGATGATGGTGAACAGTGTCGATGGACGGATGTGATGCGTGGTGATGACCGCGAGATACGGCGAGGGTCGGCGATCGACGACGGTCGCGATGACCGGCACCATGATGCGATGAGCGGATCGGCGATATGGTCGGTGTGATGACCGCGACGGCGGTGACGACGCCGATCGACGGTGGCGGTGGTCGGCCAATGGCGGTCGCCGAATCTAATTAGTGGCACGATTACGGGAGGATTTTCGCTTTCCTGTTTCTCTTTCTTACCCCTCATGAATGAGGCTATTTATAGATTAGAAAAAGGGTGTTTTATGAATACATGCAAAATCCAAACCACTCTATCGGATGACTCAAAATGATTTTCTTAATCATTTGATGTATTTTAAATATTTGAATGTTCAAATAAAGTCAATCGAGATTCGGGGCTTTAGATCCATTCATTAAGACCATTTAATTATAAACACTCCATATTTAGAAACTATTTAGGATTTAATTGATATCCAAAGTTTCTAATGATATTTTATTTTGACTCGGAATTTTGATCGATGCTGACATCAAGAGTCGACTAGTGAGATTTTCAGCGCCATATATATATATATATATATCAGAAAGATCTGATTAAATAAAAATTATGGGTTGGTTGTATCTACAATGAACATAAAATTGAGATCTGAACAGCATTCAATAATCAGAAAATATATTCATTGGAACAAAAGTCTTTGTTCCAATCACTGCACTCATAAGCATCCTCCAAATAGAGTCGGCAGCGCTCATTCTTAAAATCTCTAATGGCGAAACCATAGCGCCGATCTCTGCATCATCTCCATGGAAACCAATGCAACCATTGACATTCAATTCCTGCAACTCTTTACAACCTTTCACTATAACCAGCAGCTCTTTTTTGCGCAAATAAGATCTGCTCAAATTCAATTTCTTGATCTGTGGAAGATAACTAACGATCGCCATGGCATCCCCTTCTCTTATCTCCCCTGAAATAATTAGCTCGGAGAACTTGTTACAGTAAAGGCTAATGTTCTTCAACAATTCAGAGAAATTCAAAGGGTTGGCTTTCAGTTCTAGCCGCTCAAGATCTTTCCATTTGCGTACAAGTTTTGGAATAAGGGTTTCTTCATCTGAGCTCAGGATTGGTAGAGCAACAGATTTTAGCTTTGGACACCTGAAGCAGTAGAATCTCTTCATGATTAGAATCAAATCGATTCATGAAATATAATTTACAAAAACAATTAGAAATCTGTTATAACATTTGCTTCACTTACTCATTGGAAATGAGCTCCAGATCCTCTAAGGAAGTGAATTTGAGTGGAAGACTTAACTCAGTTACAGAATTCATGCTGTTCTTAACGGATAGTTTTAGTAAGTATGTGAAAGAGAAGTAGGGGAGGGAGTATAGAAAAGTGAAAGTTTTGGAGAAATAGCTCTGATATGGCACCAAAAATACTACTAGTCGAAGCACAATTCTTGATGTTAAAAGCAAGTTGATCCTAAGTTGAAACTAATCGAAATCAAGCACTTAAAATATCATTAGAAACTTTGGAATATCAGTTAAATCCCTAAATAGTTCTTAAATATGTAGTATTTATGATCAAATCGAACGTCTTGACGAATTCAATTTATGGCCGATTCTTGATTACGTTTAAGAATTTAAGTACACAGAATACATCAGATGATTAAGAGAATCATCATGAGCCATCCGATGGAGTGGTTTAGATTTTATGTATTTCTGATCTTTTCTCATCTATAAATAATATCTCATTCTTCACATGAGTGGGAGCAAAGAGAAGAGAGCTCTAATGCGATCCTCCCAAAGATAATCGTGCAATCAGCGGTCTGACCACCGACGCTGGCTGGTCGCCGGTCCGCTTGCTCGCACGGCCGATTATGCTCGACCACTGTCATCGTTATCGTTATCGACCGCCGATGGTCACCGCAACCATCTGCCGGCGCCTCATACCGTCGTATTATCACCATTCATCGCTATCACCGCCTCGGTCATCGCTATTACTGGGTCGTCGTTGCTCAACTATCGCATTTGGTCCGCATCAATTATCGATTATCATCGTCGTCATTCATTACATTATTATTCATCACGTATCATGGTTGTCGATATCTCCGTGATCAGATCGCTAACCGCACATTATCAGCCATTCTATTCTACCACAATTATTATTAACCATTTTCAGCGTCGTTGTTCGTGATTAATTCCATTATCGCTTTTCTGTCTGATTATGTAATCTCAGACGGAAAACTATGCTAACAGGATATATAGTGGAAAATTTTTTGGAAAGGTAGTGATTTTTTTCTCTTTTCTAGGATTTTTCACATAAAAAATCCGTTCTGTTTCTTCAAATATATGTGTGTGTCTGGATTTAACAAATGTAAATTTTTATTCTACCGCAACTGATTTTATAGCACGCAATAAGCTCCATGAAAGAACGTAGACTCGCCGGAAGTCGAGCTTTTTCCAGCAAAGAGGGTGTTTGGCCGCGGCGAGCCATGATTTATAGGCGAAGGGGACGGCGAGGGTGAGGTCGTCGAGGCCGATCCTCATGAAGATTTCAACCAAGCAGTTAATCTCCATTGCTGACCATGATATACTGCTATCCATGTTCAGCTTTTGGGATGGGAATTGGGGAGGAGGATGAACTGTTGTGATTGGATTTATATAATGCTTTTAAATGATTAATTATTGCATAAATTAGGTGGCTATTATTTTATAAAAATATTCTATTTCAATTTAAGAGATGTGATTCTTATAACGACTCTTTAGCTAAATTTAGGATAGCTTTGAGGTTGTGATGCAAAAATTGAGTTTTTTAATCTGATTTAGTAGAATGTGATGACTATTAAAAAATTATTAATTAATTTTTATAAAATAAAAAATTATTAATTAATTTTTATAAAATAAAAAATTATTATTATTATAATTTATTAAATAATAATTTCTTTTATAATAATTTCATCGCTAATAAAGCAGCATGGACAACAGATTTGGTTCAAGTCTTCGGAGAAGACAAAGTAGATACGGGATATGAACGACCGCTCTATTTTCTTTTATGGATATTTTATTCTTCTGATTTCTTTGAATTTTGGAGCTCACGGATTCTTTTGATTCAAAGAAACTGCCAATTCTATTTTATGCGCTTTCATCATTTTTCAAGTGAGAATTTTGCTGACGAAATTTAATAGTGGGGCCCATTTGATTATTTGTAGGACTGTAATTGAGCCGAGCAGAGTAAAGTTTGTGTTCAGTTCGGATTTAGGCTGAGCTTTTGAGCTTTTGTATAAATGTTCTATGTTCAAATTTGATTTATACTTGATTTATTTGAAATAAGTGAACAAATATATAATTGAATTAATGAGAGACAACGACCAATTGGCACAATCAAAGAGGAAAAAGAGGGAAGTTGAAAATGAGAGGTAAGAAGTCGAAGAGGAAGAGAGAATGATCAGTTCAAACCACGATTTACCTCCGCTTTACCTCGTGAATCGATTGAAAAGAATGGAGGGAGAGACCAACGAAAGTTGATAATAAGATGAAAGAATGACGGCGAAAGTCGAAGCCGCAGGCAAGTTAGGGCTTCGGCGCTTCGCTTCAAGGGACGAACTGACAAAGCTTAGGGAGTTTTCATGAATGCAAATGCGAGAATAAAGCCTCGACTCTTAGCGGCTTAGGTTTTAACGAAGCCATTTAGGATCGTTTTATTTGGGTGACTTGGGTCCATCCATTTGGCCATTTATAATTAAATTAACTAACTTGTTAGCTTTAATTAAATACTATAATAATTAATATATGAGTTTGTTTGTGTATTTATCTTATAATTTATAAAACAATAGTATCAATTATATTTTATTAATATTTAATTAAATGTATCATATATTTTTATAAATTATACTACTAAATTTAGTAAATTATTATATTTTTATTTAATATATAATTAAAAGAAATATAAGTTATATTTACTCATATTTTGAAGATAATATATTAATTATTATCAAACTTAATATTAATTATTTAATAAATTACTCGTCGAACAATAAATGAGTATGTTCATGAACATAAACAAGCAAATAACATCATGCTCAGGTTCAGTTCATTTAACCTTCAAGTTTTCAAAAAATGTTCAAGCTTATTTTTTGATTAATTTGAACAAACGTGAGCATCAATTAAATTCAGTAGTAGTTCAAGTCATTTTGGTTCATTTAATTATTTGTAAATATGAACAAAATATTTTATAAAAATTAGGAAAATTTGCAAATGTGATACTTTGATTTTTCATAAGCAAAGGGGAAATTTTTTTTTAATTTGCATTAGATTAAATTGATTTAAATTTTAAGCTTGACTTTAAAACAAAATATTAAATTTGAAATTCATCATATAATTAGGTTCAAAAATATTTTGATCATATAATGGATAAGAGAAGATTAATCTATGAGAAATAAAAATAATTTGTTAATTTTTTTTATTTTTTAAATCATGATAAAGACACATTTATGAAATTGTAACAACTATAAATTTTAGTTTAAAAAAAATTAAGAAGCCGTTTTGGATCTTTTTTTAATATATTTATATTATATTATATTTTAATTTAACTTAAATATATTTAGTGATTTAATTCGTCTTTAGAAAATCGATTTTACGCCTTCTTTGAGTCCAAAATACACGCGTATTTAAAGAAAGAAAACAATAAAACCCGAATTTTACGTGGAAAATCTCAAAAGAGGGAAAACCACCTGGCCCAGCTAAGAAAAGCTTCCACTATGTATCTGTTGATACAAGATCTTCCGTCGGGATTACCGAATTGTATATGAGAGCGAACAAATAAGAATGCATAACGCCGACGATGGACGCGATGATTTGACGATTAAGGACGACGATGTTGACGATGATGTCAACGATTTCGGGTGATGATGACCGGCAGTGGTCGACGACGGGCGAGGATCACGGTGGAGGCGATGGCGGCGGTCGGCGTGGACAATAATCGTCGAGTGGTGGCACGATTGCGCCTGAGGATCTTTAGAGCTCTCTTCTCTCTCTTGCCTCCTTCTCTTTCACCTCCCTCATACGAGAATGAGGCTATTTATGACGGAGGATGACGCCTCAGAATACATGCAAAATGAACCACTCCTCTCCATGGATGGCTCATGATGATTCCCTTGATCATATGATGTATTTTGTTTATTTGAATGCTCAAATGAAGTGAATTGTAAGATCTTTCATTGTTTGAACCGCCACGGTGACGCCGATTTACTATAAAGACTCTATATTTGAGCTTTTGGAATTTAACGATGCCTCAAAATTTTCAAATGATATTTTAAGTCTTGATCTCACCGCCAATTGATTAAATTGCGATCACGATTCGTCTGTATGAATTTTCGTCATATCAATTGCCATTTTTATTTTTGAAAACACCCACCCAATATATCTAAGATTTATTTTGATGGCATTTAAAAATATAAAATATGAAAAATATATTAAATAAATATATTTTTAAAAGTGACCTAAAAATAGAGAAAAAAAGTTTATATACATACAACACAATTTTTATGTATTTACACTTCTAGCACCTAAAATTTAACATTTATATTTCTAAAATTTTGCTAATGAATAAAAAGTTGTATTCACGCGAGACTGTGCGATCCTTTGATTTGGAGCATTGCTCCCAACATGGAGATGCAAGTTCAAAGCGTATCAGGTGTATGAGTTAATTGTCCTTATAGCTTAACCCCGCTCCCACAAAGATACTAATAATGATATTTTGATGTGATATTAAGTATTTTATATATTAATATTAAAATTTAAATATTAGATATATAAATATATAAAAATTATATAATACGCATATAAATGTTCTAAAATAAAGTTAAAAGCACAACGAAATTGATACCTATTAAGTCTTAAAAATTTTATTCAAAGGTTCAGAGTTTATTATTATTGTTTTTTTTAAATACATATAATGTGATTGTAGGCTTTAATATTTAATTCCTTTTCACCGACAATAAAATATAAATATTTGATGAGAAAATAAATATTATTCAAGTCAGAAGGAAGAACTTTTACCCTATTTTCAGTTTTGATTTTCAAACTTCAAATTCAAAATCGATAAATTGTAATTTTCTCCTAATATTCCAACTTAAATAATGTGACGTCACACGACGAGTATACTATTAGTCTATATAGGATAAAATTTTAAAATTAAGCTTAATTAAAAATTAATTAGATAATTAAGCACTATTTAAAAAAAAATGAAAAATGAGCATAATCAGTTCGTTTAATGGACGACTTAGGCTCATATAGAATCCTAGTTGGCCAAATCTCTCATTGAACGGGCAATTTATAGTTATGCCTTAGTTGTCTGTTGAGCTGGCAATTTTAGATGACGTAAAATCCTAGTTGGTTGAAGTCGCATGCCGATCTTCTATTGAGCAGGCAACTTTAGATGATGTGGAATCCTAGTTGGCTGAAGTCGCGTGTCGAACTAGCAACTTGCAATTTTTTTTTTAAATGAGTTCAAAATCCGTACTTATTTTGGGCATAACTCACTTATATTTTGTTCGGATCAAAGATTTTAGTATATTTGGAAAGTTCATGAAATTCTCTACGATTTTTCAGTTGACAATTTTAGACGATTACAGCCCGAAAACAAACAGTTTTTACATATGTACGTATTTTTAAATATGAAATACAAACTACCAACCCTTTATCAATTTTCTGGCCATATCTTAGCCGTCTTAGGTTTGAATTAAGTGATTTTAATGTATTTGAAAAACTTATAAAATTCTTTATGACTTTTCAATTGAAAACTTTCGAAGATTACGGCACGATAACTCACATTTTTTCATATGTTCGTATTTTTCAGGTGCAAAATATGAATTACGTCCCTATAGCGATTTTTTAGCCATATTTTAGCCGTCTGGTGTCTGAATTAAAAGATTTTAGTATCGTTAGAAATTTACAAAATTCTCCATGACTTCAATTAAAATATTTTGACCATTATTGCTCGATAAATTACATTTTTTACATACGTTCATATTTTTCTGGATCAAGTAATTTTAATATTGTTGAAAAGCTTACAAATTTCTCCACCATTTTTCAGTTGACAACTTTCAATGATTACTGCTTGGTAATCTATAGTATTTACTTAGGTTCATATATTTCCAGTGTGAAATAAGAACTACCAACTATGAAATAGTTTTTGGGTATATCTCAGCTTTCTACTGTTCGAATTGAGCGATTTTGGTATCATTGGAAAGCTTATAAAGTGTTCTACGATCTTTAATTGACAACTTTCGATGATTATGACTTTATAACCTACTATTTTCACATACGTTTTGATAAGTATTTTTTTCTGAATTAAGCTTTAATTTCTGTATTACTGCTGATAAACTGGGGTTTGAGTGATTAATCCTTTCTGGATTGAATTCTCGCCGGTTTACCGCTCCAACCGGGTTCGTTGGGTGTGATTTGAACTTGATTCACCTGAAGGACTCGGTTTTGAGTGTTGGAACGCGCTTTGATCCGCTGGATGCGCTTTTAACGCGGCCGTTGGATGCTAGCACGCGGATTGGGTTCTTCTTAGATGGAATCTTGCGCCGTTGGATTTGTGTGATTAATCCCTGCCCTTGGTTCTGTTTCTTGATCAAGCGGCTTTCCTTCTTTCTGATGCTGAGTGGATTACAGATGTTGTGTTGTGATCGGCTTGATCGGGGAAATGAATCTGATCCATGGATTGAAAACGCGCGGCTGATCTTGATCGTTGGATCGAGAATTTGAATTACCCTAACCTTATACTTGCCTTATTCTTTCTGCGTTTACCGCCTGCTCGAGTCGCCTAGGTTCCCGAGGGAGATGGGGAAGAACAAGTGTTCATCTGATTCTTCCGATGGTCGATCCTGAAGATCCACCGTAGAAATGTTCGAGTTGCCTTGGCTCTTCTTGGCCCGATTTACTTCGGGATAAGCATTTGTTTTAACCTATTTTCTTTCGCTCGTTTATTTCGAGCCGCCGTCGCCCGAGAAGAATTGCGGTACGGGCGGGAAGGCTTGGTTCCCTGATGGTGGTGGTTTCCGGTGAGGTAAACCGAGAAGAAGATAAGCAGGGGGAAGAGATGAAAGGGAGACTGAAGAAAGATAAGTTTTACCTTCTGAAATCTTGATTATATTTCTGTTTGGCTTTGGAGTCCTATTTATAGTTTTCTGTTTAGGTTGGATCTAAGCTCTCATGCCCCTAACTTTTTTTACGCCTAACAGATTTAGACGGATCGTTCGCTTGGGTAATTCTTTACAAATCATATCACTTGCTTTCTTCTTTGCTTGAGGTATGAGCAAGGAGTCATGTTATCTACTAATCTTCTTGTTTTCTTGTTATCAAGCCTCTTTTTGGCGCTTTATTTCTATGATGGGATTTACTTCCTGACTATATGGTTTTGCTTATGTTGCTTTAGTTCAATATCTGTTAGACTCGTTGGTTGTAACGCATTCTGTTAGATCTTTCGTTTCTCAGTAATTGCTCTTGTTCTTTCTCAGATAGTCATCCCGAAAGGCTGTAATGATTTGATCTATTCTCGTTGTATATATTGTCATTGTGAAGCTCTTGTACTATTTAATGTAAGTTCTCTGTTGGAAAGTTAATGTTGCTATTTAGAATTTGGTTTCTGATTTCTGTAAAGGCTATTATATGATTTGGGATCATATCACGTTTATATTTTTTCAATGTGAAATACAAACTACTGATTAGGGGTGTAAATGACCCGAGCTTGAGCGAGCCGAACTCTTGTTCGTGTTCGGCTCATTTGAAAATTATTTTGTTTGTGTTCGACACGTATTCGAAATGGCTCGTATCAGCTCGAAATGTAATAATCCGAAAAATCTTTAAGAGGGAGAATTCGAACCTGGGCTAATCTTTTAATATAATATAATATAATATTATATAACATAATATAATATAATAAAACATAATATAATATAATATAGTTTTTTATTTCGAGTTAAATCGAATCGAACATGATCGAACAAAGGATTGTTCATGTTCGGCTCGTTTATAAATCGAGTTTGAAATATTTATTTGTGTTCGGCTCGCTAACTTAACGAACTAATAGAACATGAACTGTTCACGAACAACGAGCTCTTTTGACAACCTTACAATTAACCCTACAACAATTTTTTTGGCCATATCTCAAATGTCTGGTGTCTGAATCCAGCAATTCTGGTATGATTGGAAAGCTTACAAAATTAGCTATAACTTTTGAATTGAAAACTTTTAACAAATGCAACTGGATAATCACAGTTTTTACATAAGTTTATATTCTTTTCGATGTGAAATACGAACTATCGACCCCGCAGTTATTTTTTGCTTATATCTCAGCCTTATAGTGTTGGAATTGAGTGATTTTAATATCATTGGAAAATTTACGAAGTTATCTATGATTTTCTAGTTAATAACTTTTGACAATTATAATTTGATAACTTCCAGTTTTTATATATGTTTGTGATTCAATTACACGATAGAAATGTAGCTTACATAAGTTGAACATCATAAGGTAAAAGACAAATTATTGAGATACCAAGATTAAGGTTTTAAAAACATCAAACTTCACATGAAATCTAATGAATTCTTGTCTTTAACCATATAGACTTTACTCAAATGTCTAGGCACATACTACTCCAACGAAAGAGGACTTCATTTCTTAACAAGTTAACAACTTAAAACTAGCCTACTTCATTTCATCACACCATTATTTTCATACCACTCGAAAATAGTTCATCACTTATGTTACTTTTCAAATTTCATGTCAACTAAATTAATAACTAAAAGAAGAAGACATTCACATTAATATAGTTTGCCTCACTTTACTACAAAAATATAAATACAAATAAAAGGTCTAATATGCGCACATAACATAAATAAAAACTAACTACCGCAGACGAGATCTACAAAATGGAATCACATCACTTCCACAAGTGTAATGAACCGGTGGTCATAGTGGATGTTCTCTACATGATGTTGTTGTTGCCCCTCTTTTTTCTCAACTTGTTTGGTAATGTGTGGTGTTATGAGTAACTTAGAGCTGTGATTTTAAGTATCTAAAGTGATGCCTATGAAGGGAGTGGGAAATTATAATACACTCTATGAGTATGTGTCATATAGAACGACGGAGGACCGAAGATATGAGGGACTATCGCATGCCATTACTAGATTGACTAAACATAGATTCATTATATGAATACAAAGATGGATATGTGAATGTATATGTAGAAAGACCGATAACTAGGCTAGTAGATGAACCAGCACTCATCCCCAAAGTATCTGGCTAAGCAGTTAATGGTGCAACAAATAAAATACTTACATTATCAGTACCTTTGTACCTATAATCTGAAATGTATATATATCATCATAGTTTCATGGATAACTCTTCATACTTATTGATTAATCGTTGAAATTTTATATCATCAACTTTCTCAAAACAAGATCGAAATATATCTTATGTATCTATATAAAAAATAGATCTTTAATAATCTTTCATTATTGAAACATAAATTATAGCTTTTTATAAGCTTACAACTGATTGCTTTTATGTATCGATTGATCGTATGATCAATATCCTATGAAAAAACATCTAATAAGACAACAAGACACGAAACTTCTACTTTGTTGTGAAAACCACCATGATAGAGTAAAAGTTTACTTAGCTTTGTATGGAGTCCAAAGACACACACACAGATATTTGAAGAATTAACAATAAAACTCCATAATTTTTACGTAGAAAAATCTCAAAAAGAGGGGAAAAAATCACGGGGTCTAGCCTAGTAAAAATCTTCCACTATGTATCTGTTTCAGAGTACAAAATTTTCCATAACGGATTACGTATGAGAAGGCGACAATGAGAATCCCCGCAATAACAATATATAGCCATGGTTAAATTGTAGCTTATAGTAGATGATGGTGAATAAGGGGATTAGTGAATGATATCGTGGTACGGAGATGCCGGCGATGGCTACGGACGGCTAATGGCTCCGATGATTGGATGCGGGTTATGATGGTGGTGGCGACAGTCACGGCGGTGACCGATGACGCGATGACGGCTATACGACGGCGCAGACTACCGGTGGTCGGCCATCCGAGTGGTGACACGATTATGCTTGGAGGATTTTCAAGCTTTAGAGCTCTCTCCTCTCTTTAGCTTGGCCTCACTCATGTGAAGAATGATGGGCTATTTATAGATTAGAGGAGTGGTGTTTCTGTAAATACATGCAAAACCCGAAGCACTCCACTCCATCGGACATCTCAAAATGATTCTTTTGATCATTTGATATATTTTAAGTATTTGAATGCTCAAATGAAGTCAGAATTATGAGATCTTGGGCTTGTTAGATCCGGCTCGTTGAGACGCTCGATTTGAATATAAGCACTTTATGTTTTAGTGCTATTTAAAGATTTAACTGATGTCTCAAATTTTCCAATGATATTTTAAGTGTTTGATCTCGACTAGTTTCAACTTAGGATCAGCTTGCTTTCGACATTAAGATTTGTGCTTCGACTAGTAAAATTTTCAGTGTCATATCAGTTGCCCTCCTATTTTTGGATGATATTATCTCAATCATCCAAAAACATATATGCCAAATACTTGAAAATAACAAATTATTCAATGAAATTTGCGGGTTCATCAACCATATATTTTGATAACGTGATCTTCAAGAGCAAGATTATGATCACTAAGCGCCTGACGATATGTGGATACGCTACGACGCAAGATTTGAGTTATGGACCCATTCGCGGCGCGGTTTATGGAGCTGGCTCTCCCTGTGGCGGTCGGGGGTTCGGTCGCTGAACGGCAGTCGAATGGGATGGAGGCTCCGAACGTCGGCGGGCGCCAGCTTGGATCGCTGGCCGGGTCGGTAGCCTGTGGTCGCTGGGTCGGGAGTTCGTCGCTGAACGGCAACAGTCGGTTGGGGCTGGGCCACGGGCGAGGATCAAGGCCGGAGAGCGACGACGCTGCATGCTGGGCGAGGCCCATGAGGGTTTTTTGTTTAGCTGCTTTCACCCGTTTTGGGCAGTTTTGAGCGGGTTTTTGTTATTTTTCTTTAATTTTTTCTTTTTGTCCCATAGGTCTACAAAACCCTCGGGCAAGAGAGAAGGCACACTATATGGGAGTGTCCCTCTTCTTAGAGGAGGTCGCTAGAGGTGGTCGGCTGCAGACATACATCGTGGTTCAAGTTTTCCCGAAGAGGCATCAACCGCCTCGTTGACCGAGGTTTTGAGGTGATCATGGCCCACAGACATACGTCGTTCTATAATTTCTCTCGAAAGAGACGCCAACTCATCATCACCGACCGAGGGCGATCAAGGCCTCGGCATACGCCGGTTCGCTTTCTCGAAAGAGGTATCATCAGATCGCCGGATCGACCGAAGTTCAACGCGATCATGGCCCGCGATACGACGTTCCCTCAAAAGGCATTATACTCGCCGACCGACCGCCGGAAGCGATCATCCGACGATAACTGAGACGGGTCGGCCGATGCCCGACGATGGTGACCGGCGTCGGTGGTCGGCGGCGGTGACCGACGATGGTGGTCGGGGAGGATAACCAGCGACGATGGTGGCAACTGGAGGATATGGCCGGCGATGGTCAACGGGGACCGGCGAAGGTCACGGCGACGGTGTAGCCGAAACGCAAGATGGTGGTGACCGGGAGATGATGCTACGGAAGTGGCTGGCTTGGCGAGCAGTCGACGGGTTGGTGGCAAATGCGAATCATAATGATGACGCGGGCGACAGCATAGTCCTGGGATGACCGGTGACGATGGTGGTGACCAGCAGAGATTGCCGGCGATGGTTGGCGGCGGTGACCGGCGACGATGGTTGGCCGACGGGTGGTTGCAGCGCAATCGGCGGTAGGGCGACCGGCGTCAGAATGGCTGGGGATGACCGCGATGAAGTGGTGACCGACGAGATTGCCGATGGTCTACGGCGACCGGCAGAATAGCGGGCGCGGTGACCAACGGTCGGGTCGACGGGGTGGTCGAACGAATCGATGATAGTCGACGGTGGCGCGACCAGATCGGGCGGGATGACCGGCGATGGGTAGTGATAAGCGAGATTGCCGGCGAGGGTTGGCGCGGTGACCGCCACGTGGTCGACGGAATCGGCGGCGAAACAACCGACGATGGCGACCGGTGACGGCGGCAAGGTGATCTTTGATCTATCCGAGGTTGTTTGTCAGAGTATAACTCGGTGACGTTATCCTGTATGGAAGAGGTCGAATTGAATCCGCTGAAAATTTTTGACCTATCTGAGGTTATTTATTAGATGTTATCCGATTACGTTAACTTGTATGGAAGAGGTTGAATCAATCGCCGAGGATTTTGACCTATCCGGCGGTTATTTGTCGAGTGACTTCGATGACGTTAACTATGGAAGAGGTAATTGAACGCTTGAGGATTTTGACCTATCGGTGGTTAGTCAAAGTGTGACTCGATGACGCTAACCGTATGGAAAGAGGTAATTGAATGTTGAGATTTTGACCTATCCGATGTTGTTTGTCGAGTGTTACTCGCGACGCAACATGTATGGAAGAGGTCGTGGGAAGTCCACCGAGGACCTGTTGACCTATCCTAGGTATTAGCCAAAGTGTTAATTGACTTCTTACCTGTGTGGAGTAGGTGCAGAGTTTTGATCTATCTGAGGTTGTTTGTCAGAGTCTTTGCTCGATGACGTTAACCCCTGTGGAGTAGGTGCGGAGTTTTGATCAATCTAAGGTTGTTTGTCAGAGTCTTCGCTCGATGACATTAACCTGTATGGAATGGGTCAAATCAAAATATTTGTTTGAGCTTGTAGCCAAAGTTGCTTCTTGACCTTTGCTTTTTTCATTGGTATTATTGAGTTGCTTCTCGAACTGATAATCAATTAGATATCTAGAATATCAATTTGGATAATCTTTTGAGATTAAGAGTCCCCCTCCAGTTTCTGACAAAATCTGAAGGAATGAAGTTTGATGAATCTTCATTCTTCCCTTGCGCTCCTTAAAAGCTTGAAATGCTCCACCTAGATGATGGTTTTGATATTGTTGGGAAACTTGGTCGACATACAAGATGAAATAATGGGAATCGTCAATGATCATGCAAGAAAATCAGAGAGTAAAAGTTTATGCCTTAGCTTTGTTCATGAGTCCAAAGACACATAGATGTTTGAAGAATTAATAATAAAACTCTAGAATTTTAGGAAAACCTGAAAAGAGGGAAAAAATCAATGGCTAGCCCAAGAAAAAATCTTCCACTATGTATGCTTTGAGTACAAAATTTTCCGATAACGGGATTATAAATTGTATATGAGAAGGGTCGACAATGAGAATCCCATAATCGTGCAATAATATATGCCATGATTAAAAAATGTTGCTGTAGTACATGATGGTGAACAACTCAATCACGACAAATGGTGGTGGTGACCGGCGATGGTCTACATGACCAACCACGTATCGTATCGACGACGGTCGACGGCAATGCCCGACGACGGTGGTCGCGACGTATGGTCGACGGACGACAGCATAGCGACCGATGACAAGAGTCGGCGCGGACCGACGGTGGTCGCACCGAAAGTGGTGGCACGATTATGCTTGGAGGATTTTTAAGCTTTAGAGTTCTCTCCTTTCTTTAACTTGGCCTCACTCAAATCAAGTCAGAATTATAAGATCTTAGGCTTGTTAGATTCGACTCATCGAGACGCTCAATTTGACTATAAGCACTCCATGTTTAAGTGCTATTTAGGGATTTAACTGATATCCCAAAGTTTCTAATGATATTTTAAGTGCTTGATCTCGACTAGTTTCAACTTAGGATCAGCTTGCTTTCGACATCGAGATTCGTGCTTCGATTAGTAAAATTTTTAGTGTCATATCATACTTAAATATAAAAAATTAACCAAATTCTTCTTTTCTTTTAAATGACAGCATCTTTGAGAATTTCAAAGAAGTTGTGTTCCTCGCAAAAGTCGGATCATCTCATTTTGAGACTCTTCCATTCGGCGAACACGATCTTCTAAAGAGATTCTCGCTCCTTCATCATGGTCACGCCTATCTGGGAGTGAGGCGAGCTTGGCCCTTGGTTCAAGAGTTGGTTTTGGAGTAGTTGGTGAGGCGTGAGACGCAGTATATGCCTATTGTCCATAATGCAGATGTCCACAGAAATTGTGATTGAGGGGTTCTTTTACCACAGACGGCGCCAAACTGTTGCATGCTAGAAAATCAATTGCGGTAGAGTAGAAGTTTTCGCCTTAGCTTCATTGTGAAATCCAGCACACACACAGGTATTTAAAGAGTGAACAATAAAACTCCAAAATTTTTACATGGAAAACCTCAAAAGAGGGAAAAACCATGGGGCCTAGCCCAGTAAAAAGCTTCCACTATGTATTTGTTTCAGAGTACAAGATCTTCCCGATACCGAGATTATAGAATTGTATATGAGAAAGGAACAACAACTATGTGACAATGATCGAATAAGCAGTAGTAAGATGATGGTGAACTGTATGGAGCAATCACCGAAAAGGGGAACAATTACTGGCAGAAACGCAGGAACAATCACTGGTAGAAGTCCTCATGATGGAGACCGACAGAGATTGACGACGGCAAGGATCAACGGCGGCGGCCGGCGGCGGTGGTTGACGACCGTCGAGTGGCGGCACGATTGTGCTTGGAGGATCTTTAGAGCTCTCTCCTCTCTCTTGCTTGGCCTCCTCATATGAGGAATGAGGGCTATTTATAGATTGGAGGAGTGGCGTCTATGTAAATACATGCAAAATCCAAACCACTCCTCTCCATCGGATGATTCATGATGATTCCGTTGATCATATGATGTATTTTGTGTATTTGAATGCTCAAATGAAGTCAGAATTGTAAGATCTTTGGCTTGTTGGAACCTCCGTCGACGCCGATTTGACTATAAACACTCCATATTTGAGAGCTTTTTAAGAATTTAATAGATGTCTCAAAGTTTCCAATGATATTTTAAGTGCTTGATCTCGCAATTCACTGATCAACTTGCTTTGATTAAGATTCGGTTTCACTAGAGGAATTTTTAGGGTCATATCAATTGCCCCTCTATTTTTGGATGATATTATCTCAATCATCAAAAAAATATATGTGACAAGTATTTCAAAATAGCAAATTCTTCAATAAAATCTGTAGGTACATTAACCACACATTTTTAGAGAACAAATCTTCATGTACAAGATTACACGAGGGTGACATGAATGTACCACAATGTATAAAAATTGAGATTACGGACCCATCCTCCGAATCTGGCCATAGCGTCATGGGGTCCCAATGGCATCAAGGCTACCACCGTGCATGGTTTAAGTTGGGTTCGCGCAGCGGCGTGCAGTCGGGTCATGGTCGCGAACGCCTCGCTGGTCGCTGGACGCAGACGGGAGTGGCGGGCGGCTGTCATGGCGTACCATGGCAGAGCCACGGTCCCAAACGACGCTTTTGACGGTGGTTTTGGTGGTTTTGATAATTTTACCGCCCCTAAAAGGGTCTATAAAACCCCAGGGGAGAAGGCACCTTCTCTTCTTCTTGAGAGAAGGTCGCCGAGGCGATCAGCCCACTGACTTATGTCATTGTTCCCTCGAAAAGGCGCCTCGTGGACCGTCGGGTTTGGAGGCAATCAGCCCATGGTACTTACGCCATTGTTCCGATTTTCCTCGAAAGAGGCATCAACGCCTGACCGCTCGGTTTGAGGATCGCGCCCACAAGACTTACGCCGTTGTTCGATTTTCCTTGAAAGAGCCAACCTCACCGTCCGGTTTGAGGTGATCAAGGCCCACGGTACTTACGTCGTTGTTCCGGTTTTCCCTTAAAAGAGGCATCAACCGGCCTCATCGGACCGTCCGGATTTGGAGGCGATCACTACGACTATAATCGAGACGGGTTGATGCGGCTCACCATGGTGGTGACGTTGATGGCGGTGACCGCGACGGTCGGCGGAGAATCAACGACGATGGTGGTGACTGGCGGAGATTGGGCGAGACCGACGACGAATTACGGCGCATGACGATGGCGGCTACCGACGGGGTGGTCACAATGCGAATTGGCAACGAATGACGGTATGACAGCCGATAGTGGCGGGATGACCGCGATGATGGGACAAGATATCAGGATGACCGGCTTGGCGGACCTGATTAGCAGCGGTGACCGCGATGTGGTCGCGGCGCCACCGGTGATGGTGGTGTTTTTTGACCTATCCGAGGTTGTTTGTCAGAGTGTGACTCGATGACGTTAACCTGTATGGAAGAGGTTGAATTAAATCCGCTGAGGATTTTTGACCTATCCGAGGTTGTTTGTCAGAGTGTGACTAGATGACCTCAACCTGTATGGAAGAGGTCAAATTGAATCCGAGATTTTGACCTAACAGGTTGTTTGTCGAGTGATCGACGTTAACTCAGTATGGAAGAGGTCCGATCAAGTCTCATTGGGATTGATCATGCCCGATTGAGATACAACGTGAGTTGTATATTCTTCAAGTGGGAGGATTAAATGAAGAAGAAACAAACTTATAAGAAAAAGCCATAAACTCATTACTTTAATAATATTGGTGATACAATATTGTCACATGATAGCTTAACAAAAGGGACGAGATACATTTTAAAGAAAGTTAATAAAAGACAAGAGGTGGAGAGGAAAAGATAAACAGGATAAATTAAAGACTATAATATTTATACACCCAGGATTACATATAACATTTTTTAGAGACCCTCCATGTTCCAAGTTCTAAGGATGATTTTTTCCTCTCATTAGTTATACTGACAGTTGGTCATCATCAAACGGTGGAGAGTGTCTTTTACAGGCAAAACCCTCTGAGGTACTTCTTTATCTTAAAGATTAAAATTCTCGATGTTGAAGGTCACCAAAGGGCGTGGTTGAGCTTGTTTGAGATAACATGATTGTGTTATTTGTTGATTTCCATAGACCACTCCAACCCCAATGGGAGTTTGAAATTTTATCTTAAGATGAGGTACCGAAGTGATAGCACCGAAGATTGATTGGAGGGGTCTTCCAAATATAGTGTTGTATGCTAAATTTGACTTGACCACTATGAATTGGACTGAGTGAGTAACTTGTTGAGAAAATTCTTCGAGAATAACGGGAAGGGTGATTGTCCCCTCCACTCGTACAGGGCGATTATCAAATCCATATAACGGTCCTACAGCGGGTTGAAGTTTTTCCTTAACCAGACCCATGCTAAGAAAGGTGGAGTAAAATAAAATATCAACGGAACTCCCATTATCAATCAAAATTCTCTTAACAATATAACAAGGGTCACCAATCCCTGCACTGATGACAAGAGGATCTTGATGTGGAACTTGGACTCCTTCCAAGTCTGAGTTATTAAAAGTGATGGGATGATTAATACTAGATTTTTTAAACTCCGGCTCTTCAAAGGCGGCGATGAAGACTTGATTAGATAGTAGTGGCTCACTTGCGATCGTTTCAATTTCTCCAATTATTTGGTGACTATTATGTTATTTCTGTGATGATTGTCCCGGTTGCCCCCCAGTTGGAGCTATGTTTGAGTGAGTTAGTTGGTTTTGCATAAATTGACGCATATATCCCTATTGAATAAGCCTCTCAATCTCTTCTTTAAGTTGTTTACATGCCCCTGTAGTATGTCCACGACTTCGATGGAAGTGACAATATTGCTCTTCATTTCCTGAAGTTTGTTTCAGTGGATGTTGCAACTTAATGGTCTCTTCATCACGAATAACCATCAAGACGCTAACAGATGTTCGTGTATTCCGCTGATGTGAGGGCCATGGAGGAGATCACGCCTTGTTGCTTCTTCCGATGGGATTCGATCGTGTTTCCTAGAGCACTCTTACGTTTCCCTGTGGATTGTTCAAATTATTTTCGGTGGGCATTAATAGCACCATCAGCAGAAACTTGCGCTTCCACACGGTGAATCAAGACGGTGTATGAGCGGACCGTATCTCGCATGAGCGATGAGTAGAAAGGTCCAGGACGGAGCCCTCCAAGGAAAACTCCTCTTAGTAATTCAGGGTCTACCCCAGGTATTTGGCGAGCTTCTGAGGAGAATCTCTGGAAGTAGTCTTTTAGTGATTCACCATCATTTTGACGAATGCCAGAGAGATGGGAGGAATCTTTAATGATCCTCCAGTTTGCAATGAACTATTCTACGAAAACTTTGGCGAGTTCGTAAAAGGTATGGATGGATCCCCTTGGAAGGGAGTAGAACCAAGTGCGAGCTTGCCCCTTAAGGGTAACGGGAAAGACTTGACAAAGCAATGTGTCAGGATCTCGTTGGATATGCATGATGGTCTTGTAATGGTCGATGTGTTCATATGGGTCAGTTGCCCCATCATAGGAATCAATTCTTGGAAGCTTGAAACCTATGGAAATAGGATGTTGAAGAATAGCTTCAACAAAAGGTGAGGACTCCTCATAGCCGCGGTGAGGGGAGGATGATTTCTATCTTGAAGGTGAAATTTATCTTGCATTAAGCATCATAATTCTGCATGTATAACATGACGAGTGGGGTCAACGGGACGAGAATGTGTCAAGCTACCATTAGTAATTGGTGGATTAGCAGTCGGTTGAGCTGCACGTGATGGATGAGTAGAACTAGCGTGTCGGGATCGATCACGAGGAACTTGTGTCAAGGAGATTAGCATTTTGACCTCATATGGCTAACGATCGATCTTGGGGAGATGTGGCCAGCTGTTGTGTTCCTCGCAAAAGTTGGATCATCTCATTTTGAGACTCTTCCATTCGCAACACCTAAAGAGATTCTTGTCGCTCCTTCATCGGTCACGCCCATCTGGGGAGTGAGGCGGCTTGCCCTGGTGGTTCAAGAGTGGTGAGTGAGTGAGGCTCTGTGGTGACGAGTATTGCGCCTATTGGCCATAATGCAGATGTCCACATAAATTGTGATTGAGGGGTTCTTTTACCACAGACGGTGTCAAACTGTTGTGTGCTAGAAAATCGCCAAGGTAGAGGTTTTTTTAGCTTGTGAAATCCAAAGACACACACATGTATTTAAAGAGTGAACAATAAAACTCCAGAATTTTTACGTGAAAAATCTCGAAAAGAGGGAAAAATCATGGGGCCTAGCCTAGTAAAAAGCTTCCACTATGTATTTGTTTCAAAGTACAAGATCTTCCGACAGATTACGAATTGTATATGAGAAAGGAACAACTATGTGACAACGATCAGTATTGCAGTAGTAGTGAATGCAGCAATCACCGGTAGAAATGCAGGAACAATGCAGAACGCAGGGAACAATCACTGGTAGAATTCCTCGAGATGGAGACCCACGTGAGATTGATGACGCGAGATCAACGGGCGGCGACGCGGCATGGTGGTGGTTGACGACCGTCAGTGGCGACGACAGGTGGAGGATCTTTGAGCTCTCTCTCTCTTATGGCCCCCCATAATCGAATGTATTTATAGATCGGAGGAGGACGTCTCAGAAATACATGCAAATCCAAACCACTCTCTCCATCTGATGATGATTCCCTTGATCATATGATGTATTTTGTGTATTTGAATGCTCAAATGAAGTCAAAATTGTAAGATCTTTGGCTTGTTGGAACCCCCGTCGAGACGCCGATTTGACTATAAACACTCTATATTTGAGAGCTTTTAGAATTTAACCGACGCCTCAAAGTTTCCAAATGATATTTTAAGTCTGATGCTTTTAATTTCATCGCCTGCTTTGCATTCGAATTGAGAGGAATTATTTTGTCATATATATATATATATATATATATATATATATATATATATATATATATATATATATATATATATTCTCTCATGTGATCTTCATTTTTCCTCTCATTCGAATTGCTTTCTTTATAATTTTCATTGACTAAGGGGTTTCGGTCAGAAAGATAGAATATGAATTGACTAAAATTTTCAAATAAAGAAAAAATTATCCAAGCTTGAAATTTAGGCACAATTGAAGTTTGCAGAATAACGATTCAAGTTTTAATTCTTATATATATATATATATATATATATATATATATATATATATATATATATATATATAATTTGAATCTTTATATTTATATAATATTCTAATATTTAAATTTTATTATAAATATTAATCACATTCTTGTACATACAACCCCTTAAAATATATATTGTTTCATACGATTTAGATATTAGAAATATTATTAAATTAAATATATAAAAATGTATATCTTAGATATATGAAAAATAAAAAATTATTAATGAATTTGTAAATTTTTAATAAAAAATTATTTATGCTTTTCAAATAATAAATTTAATTTTATATATTCCACTCTAAAATACATGATTCCTTCCATCGACTTAGGCCTCCGGGCCGGCAATGACCTGATGGTTTGTCTTGACCGAAGCCCAATATCTTTTCTTTTTAGCCACTCTTTGAACTTTCCGTCGATTGAGTGCTGTTAAAGTAATTCCAACTCAATACAAAATAAAAAATATCAATTTAAAGCCAAATATAAATCACGAGAAGCTCAAGTCAAGTTTCAAAGTTGATTAGAGAAATTTTTATTTTATTTTATAACATAGGTTAAATTATTAATTTGTATATATTTATTTTCTATTCAGATAGCATAGTAGAATTGCATGAGATTAAATAACTACTCCATTGCTAATGATGGAGTTTTAACATCAAATTAAGAGCTTAAGAATAATTATAACTGTACGAAAAAAATTATGGTGGATATATAAAATTTTTAATTTATAAAAGCCAATTGTAATATTCTTATCATTATCGCAAATAGTAGATTAAAAAATATAATTTTTTTATTTCAGATTCTTTAAAATATAGTCAAAATTTGGCTAAAATAATCATTTATGATGTGATTTGTATAAAGAATCTGGCTTTTGTGAGAACAAGGAATGAAAACAAAAATAAAAAAAATAATAAAATCGTAGACCAAGGAATGAATAAGGCTTAATTTAAGTATGAATTTATTTAGGAGAGCATCTTTATTCTAATTATCATATATATCCGAACTAAATTTTTATCATATTTATCTTAACAAATTAACATTTATTAATTTTCTATAATATTTATTTTACTAATTAGATATAAATATCTTAATATTTTATTTATTTTATTATAAATTTTATAGTAGATATCTTATTTTTAATTTATCTGCAAATTGAATTATTGAAATCATATTATTTCATGCAATATAATTAAAATATAATATGAATAACACTGCATTAATTGTTTAAGTTCATTGCAATAAAATTTAATTCTCACTATTCTGTGTTTAAAAAAAAAAAAAGGTAATAGGAGGATTTATATATATACCATACAATTGTTATCTATTTATGCATCTAATATCTAAAATTTAATTTAAAAATATATACAATACTTCAAAATTTTTAATATTACATAATATATATATCATATAATTCTTATGAATTTAGGTGAATATATTTTATTTTTAAAAAATTATAATAATGATTTATTTGATGTGATATTAATGATTTAAGTGCTATTTATATGAATATTAAAATTTAGATATTAGATGTATAATATTTATGTGATATGTATATAAATATCTCTTATTTTGATATTAAGAATATGATACATTATTTGATTCAAATAAATACCAATTTCTAACACAAAGAAATCTTTGTTCTTCATAAAGAAAATCTAATTAAATTTTATTTAATATCAGTTGTATATCTATGAATACAATTAATATTGCATCATGTCAGTCCATATTCCATTCATCATGTCCTGCATTTGACCATCTCCTTCCCCAACTTCGAACACAGAAGAATTCCTCTGAAGAAAATAAAAAAGATTCATTTCAAGCCAAAAGATTTAACAAAAAAATTAAAAAAAATAAATTGTCTGTTTCAGATTATAATATTCCACTCAAAAACTAAGTTCTCATTCGATCAAGAACTGAAATATATCAAGGATTGTTTCAATAATTAAAAAAAGCAGTGTTTTATATGCCTTCTTAAAAGAAGGATCAGAGAACATAATCATATGAACAGAACTTAGGCTCATAATCATCATGTTCATAATAAAGCTTACATCCTTCCATTCTGAACTCTTTAATGCGATAAACTTTGGCACTGATCTCTTCATCATCTCCATTAAATCCAACACAATCAATCAAATTCAGTTTTTCCAACTCGCTGCAGCCATTCAGTATAATCATCAGTTCCTTCTTGGGCAAATAAGAGTTTTTCAGCTCCAATTTCTTCAGCTTCGGCAGATATCTAACGATAGACAATGCGTCGTCTTCCCTTACAGATCCTGAAACCGTCAACCAGAAAAAATTTCTGCAATTTAAGCTTATATTCTTTACCAGTTCAAGGAAATTCGATGGCGTGGATTCCATTTCTAGTCTCTCCAGATCCTTCCACTTCCATACAAGCTGTGGAATCTGAACTTGTTCAGATTGTGACATAATTGGCAGAGCAACATGCTTCAAATTTGGGCACCTGAACCATTAGCAGAATCCATTTTCAATATATGAATTTATGATCATCAAATTATAACCATTGCGACCGTATACTTACTCATTGGATGCTAATACCAGATCCTCCATGGATGTGAATTTCAGAGGAAATCTGAGGACAGTTACCGATTTGCAGCTTCGGTTCACAGCAAGTTTTAAGAAGTAAGTGAAGGAGAAGTAAGGGCGACGGTATTGAAAGGTGAAGTCTTTTGAGAAGTTGCTCCATGGGAGGAGGTCGAATTGCCGGAAATCGAGCTTTTTCCAACAGAGAGGGCGGCGGGCGGCGGAGAGCCATGATTTGCAGACGAAGGGGATGGCGAGGGTGAGGTCGTCGAGGTCGAGCCTCATGAAGATTTCAACTAAACAATCCAACTCCATTTCTGACCATGAACTGTTGCTATACATATTTAGTTTCTGTGATGGAAGAAGAATGAGTTCTTATTCTAGTGGCTTTCTAAAGAGATTTCTGTGTTATTTGCCACACCTTTCAAGTAAATATATATTAGGGGATATGCAATTCTGCTGTAAGTCGTATATGCTGTCTTTACTGACATTGGAATTAAATAGGAAGCTTGAATGGGAAAAAAATTTATAATTCATTCTATCAAAATATTTAAATTGGCAATTTATTATTATTTATTTATTTTATCACGAAAATTATATAATATTTGAAGTTTTTGGCTGGAGATGAAACTTTATAACAGCGAAGATTGCAATTTAGCTGTAAGTCATACGCTGTGTCTTTAATGACGTTTGGATTTAAGTAGGAAACAAGTTTGGGAATAAATTTTATAATTTATTCAATAACAAATTTAAATTGAGAAAATAATTTTACTTCTATTTTGCAGAGCCCATGAAAAAAAGAGTCAATATTCATAAAACTAACTCTAAAATACATATAATTTTCATGATAAAATATATTTTACCGAAATTGAATTTCAAGCTCAGGGCAGGTGAGACTTAGTTCTACTAGAGATGTAAAAGAACTGAAGTTACTCATAATTTGAGTTTTAATTTAATTAATTAATCGAATTTGAGCTAGAGCTTGAGTTTTATTTTGAGAGTTTTAATTATTTTGCGTCGGCTGGTCTAAACATTTTCTAGCACGCAAAATAATTAATCGATTTTCTAGGCTGTAGTTATTATTATAAATATATAGATATACTTGAGAAATCTCGTGTGAACATAAATGTCAAAATAAAAATAATATAATTTTTTTATTATGAAATAATGAAATATATTATTTTTAATTAATGATTCAACTCAAGCTATTATTTGAAATGTAATTGTCTAATTTGTTTTTAACTCAAGCAATTCCAGCTTCTATTATCTTAAATTTTTATTACAGGACATTTACATATATTATATATACTACCTATATCTTATACATCTACTTATCTAACATATACCTTTTTGTTACGTGCCAGAAAACTTGTAGGAGTAAAATAAAATTTCACCGCTACTTCAGATGAAATCCAACACATACATATAAATATAGAAAAACCTGCAATTTTACTGAAAAAATTCGAAATAGAGAAAATCACGCGACTAGCAAGAAAAATGTTTCATTATATATCTTCTTCAGAATACAATGTTTAAGTTTCTCAATAATTATTATAAGATCATATGAAAGTTCGACACAAGAATTCAGACTAAATAACAACAACCATGCAAAGAGGTCCAGAATCTATACAATGAAGACAATGGCATGATCGATAACTATGATGACGAACTTCGAACTTCTAACTTTCTCTCAGTTTTCTCCCATGTTCATTTCTAGCTCCTTTCTCTATTCATGACAAGAATGAAGTCCTATTTATAAGATTCTGAAAGGGACATTTTAATCATTGTAGCCAAAATCCCAAAACACTCAATCGGGCGGTGTATATCGATTCATTTGATCATATATAAATTTTCAGTGATTTGATCATTCAAACAATCTTCGATTTGTGATCTTGTGTCATGGGATCTTCTCGCCGAAAATGATTCGACTTTAAGCACATCAAATTTGGAAGTCATTTGATCATCTAGTAAGTGTTTTTAAGTTTTCATATATAACTTTTGGGCGTGATTTGGGCTCAATATTACTTGATTCTAGCATTATTGAGTTCGTCTCAATGAGTCATTTAATTTGATTGTATATATACTTTAACTTCAAATATGTGCTTGATTTATAAATTTTAGAAGGATATATTTAATATTTTTTCATCACATTAAATATATAAGTATTATTATCTTTTTAAAAATAAATATATATTTTCATGTATAAATAAAAAATTAGTAATATAAATATATAATTTTAGAAACTAGATATATGAATAAATAAAAAATTATATGATATGTGGGTAAATTCTTTTATTAACTGTTGATTAAAAGATAATAATTAAAAATTCATTTTTATCTTGGTGTGCGGCACATGGAAAATATTATTATTCGCTGTTAAATAGATTGACTTTTTTTCCCCATTTTTGTTTAGGCAATTTTTTTAAATTAAGTATGGTTAGAAGCTTAATTAGGTAATTAAGTATTAATAAAAAAATTTAAGAATAGGTATAGTCGCCCAATTAGTATGATCCCACGCCACATCGACTCGACTGGCGTGGTCGTAATTACGTTGTTCGAAGCTACGCCCACTAATCGCTGGCTTCGTTAATTTTATAGGTCGCCTGACGCCGTGTTATTTTATTGTGAAGCCCGCCTGAGACGCTTCGTGTTATTTTTTAAAGGTGTGATTTGTGTGAGAATACACGCTAGGGCTTGAAATGGTTCGTGACCGCATCAAGTTGATAATAGTTTAATGGATAACAATCATATGAAGTTAACCAATTCATTTCAAAAATGGACAAATAATAAGAAATTCATTATGACATAACCAAATTTAGCGTGTACATGACTCTCAAGTTTGTAATAAAACAGATAAATAAAACGTAGTACAGACATAAAAGTGTACTGTCCTAAACCCTATGCCGTGTGACAATTGTCTTCCTCCTGCTGCGGAATAGCACCACTCCTGTGTGTGTATCGGTCGTGTGAACGAGATGGACGATCAAGCAGCTGATGGTGACCCTTTATTGCAAGATCCTCAAGCGGCCATATCATTCGCGGATCGGAAGATAGGTGGATGCGACTCATATGTAGGCTAATATGTAAGGACTGGATCAACATAGGATGACGGAGAAGATGGCCCGACGCTTGGGTGTGCGACACCCTCTATAGGCACCGATCCATAATATGTGTCACCAATATGTACACGCTCATCCAAGTCTCTGCATATCAGCTCATACCTATCAACACATCCCTGTAAGGGGTGATCATCCACAACACCGAATTATGGCTGAAAGATGTCCCGAGTTGCCGCAATATGCTCCGCCTATACAAAAAATAGTATGTAAAATTAGCACTTACATAAATATTGAATTAAGATGAATACTTACTTATATCAGAACTTACATAAATACGCTCCACTGGTGCTCTAGCGTAGTAAGTGGTTGGAGGATCGTCGGGCTGCCAAGAAATACTGAGAAGCCCACGACCGCAACATGTACTTGATAGTGTCTTCCTGCCCACATCCTCATCTAGGCCTTCGACGAGGCAATCCCTCCCTCCTGGGCAAAGAATGTGATCAGAATCAACCCGCCGACATCCGCTTTACCCCACCATCGACCCTTTTGAAACTGGGGTCAATCTACATCTACTGGGAATAAGGTTGAACTGCAGACTCTATCTCGGTAATGCCACTCAACCCTCTTCCAAATGAAGAGGGACTCGTATAACCATATGTCGAGCCGAGCATGTATTCGATAGATGTGATGCCACCGATGGCTCCATCACTGACATATAGTAAAAATTATGTTAAAACATAATCTGCATTACAGATATTTGAACTAAAGTGTTATTTGCAGATCCAACCTGTGTTTGCCGCAAGCCATCTAGCTCATTTATGTACACTACAATATTTTCCATTGGCTGCTGACGAACATACTTCTCATTCCATCTGCACACAGAATACAGTTTAAACATATATATAAGCTGCATAATTTGAAAGTGCAATTAACAACACATACCTCAAACCAATGCCGGACAAAGAAGCTAAAGATATGGAATATGTAGAGTTGGTCCGCCCACATGAATATGCTCCCAAGCCCAAATCGAGGTGTAGGCAACTACCATGTTGGCCTATTGCCTGGGCCGACTCGCACTATATAGATGAGCTAAAACCGCTCCACCCATGACATCATGCTAAAGGAATCCAGTCATCAGAGTGGTAAATACCGTAGTGGACCTTTGAACCGTATCAAGCAAGCAGTAAGCATAATCAAATAAAATATAAGCACGTGAAGGAAGAACACCTCTCGTGTAATGACTCTCAGAAAGTCCACCGAGCCAGGCATGTCAAGATGTGCTCACCCATCTGAATGTCGACCGACAGATGCCGGATCATGATACATCACGCCCGTAAGGGGTGTCGCCCCAATAAGTCATCGCAAAGAATCGCCAGTGTCCCATCTCTTCCCTCAATCAACGGGCCTATGATAAGTGGCCCATCAACCCGTAGTCTCAGGATCATCGCCACGTCCTGGAGCGTCAAAGTCATCTCGCCTACAGCAAGGTGGAAGGTATTGGTCTACAAAGACCATCTCTCAACCAAGGCGGTCAGCAAATGATGATCTAGCCGAATGAAGCGTAGCTGACTAACATAGTGCCCACCCGCTTCAGCCACGGATGAATCGTCAGACGTGAAGGGCCACTCCTTCAAAGATAAGCAAGTGTGATGCCTCAATTTGCTCGCAAAAAAAAAATCTAAAAGTCCCAAATATAAGGTAATTAAAAAAAATAAAAATAAAATTCACTTACAGATCGTGAGCGGCTCGATCCCCCACGCAGGGAGGCAATACTAGGATGAACCTCGCCAGTGTAGTCTAAGGGTGGCCTCCCAAGCATGGCTATGTCCGACGCCTAGTCGGCAGCGTTCTCCGCCATGCACTGAAAAGAATCACAAATATAATAGTGTTAAGATATAACAAAGAAAAGATTTATCTCAAAGGAAATTTGGAGATAACTTCATGATAAGATATATTACTCACGCAGTCCACACCAATTATGAAAATCTTTTCTATCTTGCTATAAGGAACTTTCTGCAACTTAAAAAAGCCTTAAAATTGTAAACATATTTGAATTTGCAAAAAAATTTAAAAAATTGCTAGAGCCCTTAAAATACATAATCACTTGAGAAATATTTGAATCATAATTTCTTCCCAAAACGAAAAGCAACTTCCATTCATAAAAGTTGGTATCTCAATTTACTCAAGCGCTTGCAATGTTAAATATCAATTTCAGCTTATGATGTTGAACAAGTCTCATTGCAAGATCTCAGTAATGCATTCTTAGGCATACACAATGCACTTCACGATTATCAATAATTTGAGTAAGTCATGATCAAGAATGTTGGCACTAATAATCACAGAATGTACTTATTCAATGAAATATTAAATCTAGAATAATATAGCCAACTAACAATTTCAAACTAAGGAAAAAGCATGTAAACATAATATCAATACAATTAACCTATCTTTTAAAGAATATAAGATGAATAATAATCATTGCACCATCACACATATAACATTTAACTAGGTTAAGCAAAAATGAGGTCTAAATTGATCAGTAGCCATTAAAACATCAATTTTCTTTATTCAAACTAACTCAAGCACCACCAGGGGTTATAGAATCCCTTCGCCACTATAATTTATCTTAGAATAATGGGAGAGGGAAGTCATCAAACGGCGTAAAAGCGGCTGTCCGGAAAAAAAAGAAGTTTCTATCGAATACACGACAAGACGCCGCAATGAAGCGGTCGACCTACGACGGCCGAAAAGTTTCGAGAGGGGGGAGGACCGTGCTCGGTGGGCGGTCGGAGTTTGGTCGGAGCTCCAACGGGCGGAGGAAGTGATTTCGGAGTCGAATCGAGCGAAACTAAGAAGATAGAGCCGATCATGGCCAATCGACCCTAATAATATGGGGGCCACCCAATTAGGCGCTCGTATCAGGCCGCTACCAATCGGCGCTTGTAGCTCCAATTAGTGCACCGCCTCAATTCGGAATGCCACGCCTAACCGACGTATGGCTGGCCGCCTAATTAATCCGACTATACCTATTCTTAAATTTTTTTTATTAATACTTAATTACCTAATTAAGATTCTAATGATACTTAGTATAAAAAAATTGCGATATATTGCAATTCGTTCATCTGTCGTCACATGTCTGTGATTGATCTATTGGCTTGTCTATATCCTCTCAAATTATATGAAAGTACCCCTTTTGCTGAAACCTCTAGACGCTATCAGCTATATGATACTAATATGCTACCCTCTGCTTCTTGTGAACCTTCTTATTGCTACTCTCTCTTCTTCGCGCTCGTACAGCTGCAACTCATGTATTTCATTTTGGAGACTGCAAACTTTTGAATAGTCTCAACCGGCCCTGAATAGTCTTGGATAGAATTCTGATTTTCTAAAATCTGTTTAGATTCCTGAGCTCACTTCTATTTTTTTTCTATATTTTTAGTTTTGTTTTCCTTTTTCTCTTCTCTCTTGTACTTATTATTTTGGAAAAGGTGAGGGCATAAACCTAATTTCATTCCAATAAGAGTGTTACACAGAAATAAGACTTACAGTAATCCCAGTAGGGACCGAGGAAAAAAAAAGAAGAAAAGCTAAAAACAGAGTGAAGAAAGTAGACTTAATGGTCGTAAGACTAACTGAAAGAGTAAAGGAAAAACAGGAAATTGAACTAAGGGGGACTCAGATCACAAAAATCATCCAATCTTAGGATGAAGGATAGCTAAAAAATCCAATCGCGATTGCCACAGTTGTCATACTAGAGATCCTCAAGAAGTATCAGTAGATATCTATAATCATGACAAATAAGGAGAATAAGACCCTAATTGCAACAACACCATCCAAAAATGAATGCCAGTCGAAGGCCTCCAACAAAAAACCAAAACATTACCCAAGAGATCATCATCGTCCGAGAAAGAAGATAGGGAAAGAAAATGTAGCAGAAGAAAAACATAGCAGAAGCAAATAACGAATTCATGAACTATCGTGAAGCTTCCAATTCAGAAGAGTCTGAAGAACACCATCAGGCCAATGATTTTTGAAAATCCACTGTCTTAACTTATACGCCACAATAGATCTAATATGGCTCTCCATCCAAATAGAAAATTTTGCAATCTGATTATGGAAATGGGAGTTCCTTTCCTTCCAAATCACATACACAGATACTGAAATAATTAAGTAGCATGATTTAGCCATAACTTTATTATCAATATTACTCATATCACTCAACACCTACGGGAGAGTGGCGTGCATCAGAAGGAAGTTACCGTAGGTAAGAGTTTCCTTATAAAACTCATAGATTTAGGGCATTCGAAGAAGATGTGGGAATGAGATTCTAACATTACTTAACAGAAGTAGCAAAAATGTGTAGAACCCAATCCTCTAGATTGGAATATATATAAAGTCTTAAGGCCTTTAAGGAAGGCCATCCAACAAAAAATTCACATATTGAGAGCATGCTCTTTAAATCATATTTCATTATACCAGTTTATCTTAGGAGTGTGCTCAAACAAGGCATTAAGGATAAGCTTGGAAGATAGCTTAGAAGACCTTTCCCGTAGAACAACATCTGTTTGCTTACTAGGAGTGACTCCAGACAACACATTAAATTAAGTTGGGAACCGAGGCTGCAAGCCAGTAGGGAATGAAATCGACCCATTGTAAAAGATTGATTTTAAGGCAGCATTAATAGGTTTATCAAAAAGGGAGAAACATTCACTTCCCATAATCTTAAATAAGGATGTATCATTGCACCATGGGTCAAAGAAAAGAGATAATGACGATTCATCCCTAATATTAAAGAAAATTTTCTATCGGAATTGAGAGGCACATAGTTTAAGTTCTCTCCATAAAGGGGAGATACAAGTGGCATTCTTATGCCAAAAAGATATATATTTGCAATGATACCAAGCAGCAAACTGAGAAGAGTTGTTTAAGACTCTCCACATGCATTTTACTTTGCTCAATAAATTGAGAGTAGAAGTAAAATAAAGTCCAATACCACCCTAGTCCCTTGGGAGGGCAGTTTTAGCCCAGGAAATAAGTTGTAATTTGCGAGCTTCGCCATTATGAAAAAAGAAGTTAGCCATAATGGAAGAAATCTTTTTTAAGATGCATTTGGGAACATAAATCGATCTAAGCTAGAAAATTAAAAAATTGTTAACTCTAGCACGAAGGAGTTAGAATCTTCCACCAAAGGATAAGAGTTTACTTTTCCATCCTGCCAACCAGAGATAAAGCTTATAAAGAGAGCAGTAAAATGACCAGACTTGAGAGAACCAGTAGTAATAGGGATACCCAGGTATTTGAAAAGAAAGCAGCCATCATTGATATTGACCAGCTTCAAAGGGAATTGACAAAATAAAAATTCTTGGAGAAGCAAATCAAGGATTTTTTTCTCATTAACCTCCAATCCAAAGTAATCAGTCAAAGTATCCAAGGTTCCTTTGAGAGAATTAATAGATTGTCTACAAGCTTTACCCATCACCAAAATATCATCTATAAATTATAAATGAGAAATAACAGTTATCTGTTCATCTAATAAGCAAGAGAATGTATCCATGGAAATAGAAAAAAGAAAAGGTGAAAGGGGACACCCTTATCTGAGTCCATTGGAAGAGTTAAAATAACCATTAATCCCTCCATTAAGGATAATAGGGAAAGGGATGTAGCTAATGCGCGCTTCGATCCATTTTATAAACCGCAAGGTTAGTCCTTTTTGAGCCAATCTATGAAGAAGTATTGGATGATTTATTAAATCAAAGGCTTTACGGAGATCAACCTTTGCATTGAAAGAGTTACAGTTGTTTTTTGATAAGAAATCAAAACTAATTTCATGGGCCAGAGTAATGTTATCAGAGATATCTCTTCCTTTTATAAAAGCAGACTGAGCCTGATGGGTAATAGACGAAAGAACTTTTTTTTAAATCTGTTTGTAAACACTTTTGCCACCACCTTATAGAAGGTATTGCATAAAAAATTGGCCTATAATCAGAGAGAGAATTAGAGTGCATAATTTTGGGAATCAAAGTAATAAGAGTGTGCTTGAAGAAAAGAGGAAGTTTCCCTGGTTTGAAAAAGTGATGCACGACCAAAAGAAACTACTTACTAGTTATATCCCAACTAGCTTTGAAAAATTTTACATTAAAGTCATCAGGACCGGGAGATTTATTATCATCAAAATTATGCAGAGCATAAATAATCTCCTAATCAGAAATATCGATTTCCATTTCAGAAGCTTGCATAGAGGACACGCCATCACCAATAGGCAGATTGATATTCTAGTAGGCACAAGGACCCCTGTAGTTGAAAAGTTCAGAGAAATACCTGCAGATCTCATTAGCAATAGAGTTAGGCTCAGTGATAATTCCACTATCAGTCTAGAGACTCTTGATACTGTTTGAATTTTGTCGATCTTTAATAGAGCAATATAGAAATTTGATATCAACATCTGAAGAGGTGAGCCAATGAGCCTTGGCACATTGAGCAGCCCAGATGCTCTCATCTTTAATGAGATTGGTGTACCTATCCTTAATGTCAATCGATTATTTCAAGAGGTTGTCATTAAGAGGATCTTTCTCAAGGCACAAGAGAATATCTTCTTGTTCCTTTTTAGCAAAAAAATTTTGAAGATGAAGGGAGGAGGAAGTCCATTTCTTCTTTTTGAGAAGTAATTTAGTGAGCTGAAGCTTTTTTTGTAAAATAAAAAGAGGATCACCTTGAATAAAGGTATTCTAAGCTGTGCTAATAACATCTAAGAATCTATTATGAGAAGTCCAATAATTCCTAAAACAAAACCTTGACGGAGCAGTAGGTAGGTCATTGACAAAGGTAATCAATGGAGAGTGATTAGAAGAAAGAGGAGCGGGGACTTTATAATAAGAAGATGGGAAGGAATCAATCCACAAAGAATTGCAGATGACTCTATCAATCTTAGTAAAGATGAGTTTATCAAATTGAAGATTGGACCAAGTATAGAACAAACCTGTACTAGGAAGGTCCAAAAGGCTGCGATATTGAATACAATATTTGAAGTCCAGCATTTTACTTGAGGGAGTAGGTTTTCCCCCTAATTTTTCTTTGCAAGATGATACAATTAAAATTCTCCTGAATGATCCATGGGGAATTCATGGAAGAAATAATTTCTTGAATAAAACTCCATAGAGCCCTTCTATCATAAGGACTATTATGACTATGGACATAAGTTATGAAGAACTCAAGTAAATCGATACATTTTGCAGAGCCATGGATGAATTGAGCATCCTTAGAGTGTCTAAAAGGAGATCACATCTGGATTCTACTTGAGCCAAATTCTGCCCCCAGGACAACTATCAAAATTATTAGAGCAATCTTCTGGATGAAACAACTGAGGTTTTTTTGAAGGGAGTTTGCTATTCAGAGATGAAAACAATAATTTAGTTTCCAAAAGATAAAGAAGATCAAGTTTGAAGTCCTTGATAATTCTCTTATAATTAGAAGATCTGCCCTCAACAATGAGGCCTTGGACATTCCAACACCCAAACTTAGGATAATTCATAAACATCATAAAAATAATGAAAAGGCTATTTACCCTTTTCTTCTTGGACATAGCCTTCTGGCTATGCCTATTATGGTGTGAAGAAGCTTTGGACGGGTTGTGATCGGAGGAGCTTTTATTCGGAGTTTTAGAGTACCGTTCCATCAATTTTTGAGATTGTGCACGCGCAGGGGAAGCTGTAGAAGACCGAGTGGTAACACCCACTGTGGAGGTAATGAGGATATCATATTGGGGAGGGATATCATTGCTCATTGAAGATATGTTAAGGGTGGGATCTGATATTTCTTCTTAAGAGGGAGAAGGAGCCGGTAGCTGATTCAAGTCATTAATAGGTGAATCGGCTGATGGATCTAGGTCTGACGGATTAGAATTTTGTAAAATAAAATGAGTAGGAAGCATAGTCTCCTAAACAGAAGTAAGGGCGGAGGTATTAAAGAGATTGGTAGAGTGGTTTTTGAGAGAGAGGCGAGGAATGCAACTGTGACTTCGACCCCTAGAAGCAGGCCTCTTCTCTAGGTTAAGTGGACAAGATGCATCTTCATGAGAGAAGGAAGAACATCTATAACACGCCTTCGGTTTTCAGTCGTAGAATATCTCTTGTTGAAACTTACATCCATTCAAGTTAAGAGAGACCGAGTTCGGGAGGGGAGAAGAGGGGTTAACTTGTACACATACTCTGGCAAATGTAATCCTAGATTTGGAGGCAGTCAGGTTATCGACCGCAAGGGGAATACCCACCGTGCTAGCCACTTTGGAGAAGCCAAAATCGTTCCAGCAGCAAAAGGAGAAGTTCGACAATTTGATCCAGAGTAGGATGTCAAAAATATGTTCTTTGGAAGGTCGGAAGTTCCACGACAATTTTTGGAAAATAAAAGGTCAACCGTTTAGGAAGCGCGGACCATGATCCCAAACTATATCGTAGTCTTCTTGACAAGTAAATTTAAATAGAAAGAAGTCCCTATCAAGAGATAGAAGATCTAGCCCTCCCTTGAAGTTCCATTTTCTTTTAATGGCTGCTAAAAGAGACCCATAAAAGGGGAGTTTCCCAATAGCATGGCCGACTAAGGAAAGAGACCAATCCTTTGGACCCTCCTTAAGCTCAATTTCAGAGAAACAGACTTCATCCGAGGTTGGGGGCACAAATGATAACGCAACAGAGCGGCTATTCTCATTTTGGGACATAAGAAGGTCTTTCCAGTTGTAAGATTTAGGGGGACAAGACCTTTGGAACCCCAACCCAAAATAGAACCTGGGATAGAGGAGGGAAGAAGAGGGAAATTAGAAGAAAAATCAGCATTGGAATCCATAGAGGGAGGAGAGGAAGGAAGAAGTACCTCCGGCACAAGGCCAGAGGCCACAAAGAGGGAGGAGAGTACCAAGGGGGAGAGCACCAACCCACAAGAAGGGAAGAAAATGAACTAGGAAGCGCCGCCAAGGTTTGGAGGTAGTGGGGAGGAAGCATAACCGCGCGTGATTCTTTCTCTCTTCTCTCTTGTACTTTGATTTCTCTATATATATGGGAAGATCAGCAAATAAATTCAAATCATATGATAATATACGAAGACACAGATCATTTACAAATAGTTTGCTTAATTTTCTTATCTCATGTGGATTGCAAGCAATTAATTTTCTTATCTCATTTTTCGTGTGTGTTTTGTGATCCTATTCTCTTCGCCAACAATAACAAATTTCATACTAATTAAAGAGATATCTCATAAGCCGAATACACTTAATTCTCAAAGTGATGGCTGAAAGAATAATCGTGAAAGACAATTAATAAAATACAAGATAGAAATACATATTTTTACATAAAAAATCTTACATGAAAAAAAATCGTGGCAGAGATGAAGAGTTCATTATATTAAAAATATAAATAAAAAGTGATTAGTCACAAGGCAAAATCATAAACTCTAATTTACATAAATATATGTATATATTAATATAATGACAGATGCACTAAGTGTACATGAATATATTTTTTTAAAATAATATTATAAAGTTATAACCATTTTCACAGTTAATATTTATTTAATAATTGAAACAAAATAATAGGTATATCATTATAAGTAATTATATGAATTATGATATTAATGAAAATTTAGAGTATTTTATTTTGAAATCATTGTTGATAAAATATATTAGTATAAGTATATAATTTTTCATTTAAAGTATATATAATATCTCAATAGATTAGTCACAAGGCAAAATCATAAACTCTTTTTAAGCCGTTTACTCTATTCATAAATTTTTATAAATCCATAATTTCATTTAAATATTTTAATATAAATAACTCAAGATAATATATATATCACTCTGGTAATATATTGTTTAAAATTAAATTTATTATGAAATAATTAATGATAATTACAAATAAAATATGATTAATAATAATATATAGACTAAAATAAATTCACCTTGATCTCATATCAAATCATCGAGAATAAATTGGCAGAAACATACTTAAATTTATTGAAAAATAAACATGAGATTTTCAGCTTTTAACATTTGGAGCTATATTATTGAGAGAGAGAGAGTATTCTTTTTACTCAAAATGAGAATTTAGGAAGAAAAAAAATAAGAACCAATCATCTAGAATGAGGGCTATAACTTGAATTTATTTTAGGGGTATTTATGTACATAACTTATTATTCATATATATTTACATAACTGATACTTAAAATTTAATATTTACTAATTTTTTAAATCTTTAATATTATATTAAAAATATCACTATCATTCACTTTTTAAATTGAAATCTAACTTTTTATTCATAGTAAAAATGCCATATTTATAAATATTAAATTTAGCTATTAGATATAAATGTATAATAATTGTGTGCTATTTATGTAAATCTTTATTTATTTTATTCTAGACATAATACATTTTATGGGCATTTAAATTCATAGCACATAATTTTTATATATTTAAAATTTAATATTTATATTCGTGGCATTAAATTTTTTAGATCACATCAAAATTATCACAAATATTATCTTTTTTAAAATGAATATATCTTCGATAGATAGATATTTAAATATCAAATTTTAGATATCATATATATAAATATATATAAACTATCTCTCATCCTAAATTTTTTTATAAACTTAATTAGATATCTTATAAACTAATTCTTAATTAATAGGTTTAAATTAGAAAATGCTTAATATATAAATAACATTTATATATGCTCAAACATTCAAAAATTTTCAACACCAAACACTATAGTTATTATAAAATAAATGCATGATTGACATCTGATGTGATGAGAAAATATAATTATGATTTAGTTTCAATTTATGAATAATGACAGAATATTAATAATGAAAAAACAAAACAAAACTTCACAGTAAGGACTAAACTATACAGGAGGGTTCCGTGAACTTCATACAAGGCAAAAGACAATTAGTTTATTTTATGATTCCATATTTTGGTGTTATGATAAGAAGATTGATTATATAGATTTTGTCCACCGCAGAGAGTATTTCCTCGTATTTATATTTTTTCCATTTACAATAATAAAATAAAATAAATCAATTCATCTACTCAATCAATAGAATTGAATGAATGAATGATATCAAGTCAAATGAATGAGATCAAATTACCCACCGCTCTCCAGCAGTATAAGAATCCTGACCGATTCGATTCCTTTTCGAATGGACGCCGGAAATCAAGGACCCCAGATAGGTATGATGAATGTGCCGCTTATACCACACGAGACAATTACACATCCTCACCACAAAGATGATGTAATGTTGGGTGAATACCTATAAAAAAAAAAAATCAAGTCAAATGCTAATGATGACCGAAATTTAATATACATATATGCACCTAAATATATGTCTATATATATATATATATATATATATATATATATATATATATATATATATATATCTGGGCATAGGCTCTGCCTTACCCGTCGAGAAAATCGATCTGCCATTATTTGGGAAGCAGAAGCTGTCCTTCTTTTCATGGGTTGGAGTGAAAGACACTTAAGGTTGGGTGAAGGTATGGTGAAAGGGGAGACCATAATAATTATTGTAATTATTTCATACATTTTTTAATCTTCTTCATCTTTGATCTCCACAAACTTCAAATTCATTAAAATAATTTTTTTCTTGTTAAGTTCTCTTAGAACACATGCATGTAATTTCCTGACAATTAAAATGAGAAGTCCTTAGGGAACTAACTTTAAAATGCCTATGATAAAATAACAAAAAGTTCTCGACAAAAGGCCCAGAAAGCCCAAACATGTTTACTAGGCCGCTAGCCTCATAATTATTATAAAGCAGGCCCTTTTTTTATGAAGTATTGTGTTGATAAGATTTAAAAGAGGCAAGACATAGGCTGTGTTTGCCATAATTTTTTACTATATTAATTTTTCAAAACGTAGTTAAAAAGTAAAATAATTTTATTTAACTACTAATTTTTAAGTTGTTTTTTAAAAAATTTTATGAAAAAAAAATTATTTTGAGAATCAAAATTATTAGAATGTGATGATTGTCAAAAAATTATTTTTTGAATCTTTCATAAATAAAAATATTTGTAATATGCACAATAATTTTTTTAAAAATTTATTTTTTGTTAATAATTTTATAATTAATTTTTTAAAAAATTATAATTATGTCAAATAGACCGTTAATAAGATAATTATTTTTTAAAATTAGAAACGTAAATAAGCGTGAATGAGATGTAAGAGATTTAATCTGTCATCCTATCAGATATTTCTTCTTTTTATTTATTTATTGGCCATATAAGAGATGAAGATTTTAATGGTGCAGGAAAAATTAAAATACAGGATATTGATGATAATTTTCAAAATTTATTGTCAATTTAATTAACAAAGACCTAAAAAAAATTAATATTTGAATTGAATCATGCACATAATATTAAAGAAAGTTACTATTTTCTTCAAAATATTTTTTTTTTTTCGGTTTAGAATCAGGGATGGAATCACTCTTATTTTTTAGAAGGAGTAAATTTATATTTTAAGATAAAAAAAATTGTAATAGAAAATAAATGACTAATTTAATACTCATATAAAAAAATTAAAAAATTAAAAATAAATAAATGCCTCCCTCAACTCTATCTGATCGGCCGCTATTTAGAATAATATCATAAGAAAAATACTTAAAGAATTTTAGAACAGCAAAGATTTAATATTGTTTATATTCAAGTTGTAGCTGTTACCTGTGTTCAACCTATCTGTCTCGTTATGAATTATATTTTTTTTATAAAGCATGAATATTTAAATCAAAAATAATAATAATAATAATAATAATAATAATAATTTTTGAAAAAAATAGCTAATAAAAATATATAAACAGTTATATATATTATAAGGCATATAAAATAAATTTTTTCAAGATAATTGATTTCCGATTTTTTTAAAAAAATCTATAATACTCTCAATTAAATTAAAAAAAAATAATCCTATAAGTAATTATCGCCGCCTTCAATGACCTTTTTTCGCATGCCCGGAATGGACCGCTCTATCGGCTTACTTCACCTTTTACGATAAATTAATTATTATCAGGTACAACATAATTAATTTATTCCACGGTCAATGAAGCAATGGCTAATACTTTATACTATGATATTATAAAATTAATAATTTATTGGAAAATGCCCTCAATTTTCTTAAATGATAATAATAATATTATTATTTTTAAAAAAAAAGAGAAAAAAAAATCTCGCTCACTGAAATGACGATCGACGCACGTTAAATACGACTAAAGAGTTAAGTATATTATGATTACGCGAGCAACATAATAGAGATTTTTATTTTAATAATTAAGAAATTATTTAAATTAATGATCCCTTAGGAATGAAAGTTTTTCTGACGGCTCGTTTGATGATCTGAAATTAAAAATTATCTTTTTGAGAAATGATAAAATTTGCTGCGTTTAATATTTGATTGGATGGATTTAGTTGTTAGATTATTATGTGTTAGAAAGAGAGTTTAATATCTTACAATCAAATTTAAAATCTTTCATACAATTAGGAAAAATAAATATAGCATACAAGAGATAATATCTTTCGAGTTAAGCGAGTTCTTTATCTTTTGAAATCAAGGGTGTATTTGTGACATTTTTTTAGCTACTTTATTTTATAGAAAGCAGCTAAAAAATAACCACAACTGTATTTAACTACTAGCTTTTGACTGATTTTTAAAAAATTTTGTGATAAAAAGTTATTTTTGAGAATCAGAATTGTTAAAGTGTAGCGGGTATTAAAAAGTTAATATTTTAATTTTTTTTAAAAAAAATTATATATAATTATAAAAGGTCACTCTTGATATATCATTTAAAATTTTGAATGATATGACATAAATCATGCTGCAATATAGGTATTACAATATTTTGAAATTAAGTTTAGAATCATTTGAATTTTGATTTTAACAAATTTATAGTTAGATTGAGCCATTCTATGAGATGAACCCATCAACGTTAAACTTGATTTGATTCGAGTCCGAATGAGCTCAAATTAATTACTTGAAGTATAATTAAAATCTTCAAAGCATTAATTAAAAAGTGAAATAATATTTAAATTTGACATACTTTAGTCGAATCGAGTAGCTCGCTGAGAGAAATCTAAGAAGTCTAAGATCGCTCAATTCGAAGGTCATTAAGACACTCAATATATTTTTGTTTTTTATCTAAATTTATCGAAATCTAATCTCAAAACTCTATAAATAATACCTTATTTTCAACATAAAGGAGAGAAGAGAGCTAAGAGATAAATCCAAACCATGGAATAGAGTTTCAAGGGATGAACCCTAACATTAATTGCTTATCACTAGTAGTTATTATAGCCCAACTACTGTTATACCACTATTGCAGCCCTTCTATTTTCAAATTATTATTGCCTACCTATTGTACAGTATAAAGATAAAAAAAAAAATTCCAAAGTTTATAATTCTATCATCTCCAATTAGAAAGAAGAGTGAAACTCCATAATTTCAAATGCATAATAAATTATTTTTAATCAGGTTAAGTCCTATAATTTTTCTCCTTTTTAGGTATTTCATATAAAATTTTTGTTTGTATCTTTATCATTTATATTCATGCATATGTTTTGGACATTCGTATTGAGCTAAGACTTAATTTATATTTAATATTATAAACTATTTACATATGATAACTTTAAAATGACAATGTAATGTTAAAGGCTTAAATTGTGGTGTGTGATTCTAGTAGTGGTTGTAAAGAAAGTTTAAAGGATTTGACATACCTATTCATATATTTGAGTGCTTTGGAATTTAATCAAAGTAGGTAAGGATAAGAATGATGATTTATCTTAAAACTTCATCTCTCAATCATACTAAGATTAGGTTTTTCTTGCTTGAGTTGAAGATGGTGTTGGCAACCTCTTACTTAGATTTGTATGGTAAATAGCTCCTCACATTCATAAGAGTCTGACATCTTAATCTCAGAACTTTCCACTTTAGCATTACTATCAATGAATGGTTCGAGCATGGGTGATTTATGAAACTACATCATGATTTTACTTAGCATTAATAGCCACCTTCATTTGTTTGTAATCCTTCTAGAACTTCTTCATAAAGAGGTGAATATAAACTTTTTAGTATTTCTTTTTACCTTGTCTCAAGACCTATTAATGATAATATTAAAATTTGTTTCAAAAAGAAGGGCTTGCAAAATTGAATTTATTGGATCCTTAATTCCTTGCGAGATACTTCGATCCACTTTCCTTTTCTCTTGGTTGGAGCTTTAATGCCCCCTTCTTGTAGAAATTTTCTCTTAATTGTGTCTCAAATATGCTCCCCTAGCCAAGATCATTGATGTGGATAAATAAAATATTAATAAAAATGTTCTTATATAATCTCATTATGTTATAACCATATTACACACTTTATCATCGTACAGTAACCTCCTGCTTAAGTACGCATCCCGGATACGTACGCAAAAAATTTGTGAAAAAACCCGGATCAATTTTTATTGAAGAAACATATCATGCAAAGTCATTTGACGAGCATTTTTAACTTTCATACGTTTAGAATTAGCCGAGATTCATCGTAGTTTTCTTTGGAAAGATTCAAAGGTATTTCGAGGATCATCATACGTATCACCCGCTTCGTTTTGCACCTCAAAACACAACAACTGATCCTCTATTTCAAGCAGTGCCTTATCCAGCTGATCGAAACCGTTGAATATGACGTCATTCTCTGCAGAGGGATCGATGATCATCATGCAACTGCCTTCATTCTATCAAGAATCCTTAACTTGCAAAGTCTTAAGCACTTCATCAACATCTTCCAAAATTGCTTGTGAATAAACATCATTATTCTCGTCATCGAGATGTAAAAAATCCTCCAACTCGTCTTTTCCAATTGCAATATTCAAAGAGTTGAGATTGGAAATAATATCAGCCATGAAGTCTTGGTCCACTTCATTGGTCGTCTCCGTTAAAGTCATAATTTCTGCCTTTTTGAACACGTTCTTGATTGAACTTTCTGAGATTGCATCCCAGACCTGTTTAACATACAATACAACATCTAATAAATGGGCTGGATTTCCATAAGCAACACCTACGGCACCTCTTGGTACTCGTTTGGCCTGTTCTTTCTTATGCGATTTTACATCATCGCTGAACTCATAAAAGTCCAAGACGTCTTTCAAATAAAGATACTTGTATCTCTTTTTTAAGGCTTTTATGATCCACATATCGCATGGCTGTTTCCAACTAGTGCAATTAGGAGGAAAGAAGGCCACCTTGACATTGTCTCTTTCAAATGCGTCAAAATGACCTGGTGCATTGTCCATCAACAACAACACACGACGACCAGTCCATTTTTTCACTTCTGGAAAAAACAATTCATTGAACCATTTCCAACATGTTTCTACATCCATCCACGCTTTCTCTTGATTGAAATATTTCATAGGTCATTCGTGATTCTTAATACATGCAAGACTTTTGGGTTTCCCAACCAATGCACAAGGAATTTTATGTGTCCCTGTAGCATTGGCACATACAACCAATGAAACCCTGTCTTTCACTTTTTTCTTTCCTCTTGCAGTGCTAATATCTTCATGAGGCATGAGAAGAGTGAATCTTGGAAGGACGCGGTAAAACAAACCCGTTTCATCCATGTTATAAACATTTTCCGGGTCATATTGCTCGATTAAAGCATAAAACTCACTCAGTCGTGCCAATAATTCAGGATCATCTTTGTTGACTTCAGCCCCTTCCCCGTGAAGGAGAATTTTCTGCAGGCCTTTTCGAGTCCTAAATTGACTGAGCCATTGCCAAGAGGCTTTGAAGTCATTATCAGATAGGCCAAGTTCTTCAGCAATTCTCTTCGCCTTAGTGATGACTAAGGAGGGAGGAACAAATTAACTCATGCTATCAATCCAAACGTAAAGCATATCTTCCACTTGAGAAAATCGACCAATGGATGCTCTATAAGTTTTCGACCTTTCTTCTTCATACATTAATGAAGATCGATTCTGTATGGCTTCTCGATTCTCCCAAGTTTTCCGGATTGCACCTTCACTGACTTCATTCTCCCGGGCTAAAGCTCGCTTTGGGGTCCGGTTTCAATTTAATTTCGGTCCTCTGGAACTCATTTAGTCTCTTTCCTTTGCCGACATCGGGAGATAGGGAAGTGAGAGTGTCTAAATTGTTCTGGCACGCACCTACCAGCTCACGCACAAAAGCTGGATCAATTTGCGTACTTAACCGGGAGTCGACTGTAATCATATCTTCAAAAGACACAATAATCATTATGACTTGTTTTTTGAACTCCATAGTATGATATTACATGTTCTACTCTTATAGCCAATAAAATTTGTGTCATTTAGTACATCTTTCTTCTTCATATCTAATCGAGTAGAATTCTTATCGAAACAGTTCTTAAACTGTGCTTCCATGAAATATGTTAATGCCCATAAATTAGACACAAGTTTTTGAAAATATCTAAGTGTACTAAGTAAGCTTTGATTAAGCAAATAAAACGTTCTCATGGGAAGAATGCCCATAATAATTGATGCAAGTCACAAGCTAATCTACTTAAACGTCTAATATATATGCATCCATTAAACTACCAATGATATGCATCATTCTTCACCTTGATATATAAATCATACAAATATTTTGATTAATATACCCCTATTAACTCGATCCACTTAACCCAAATGAACCCCCATACAAACCCACCTAACATGAATAACAATTAGATAATTCTTGAATTAATTTTGTGTTAGTTTTGATCAACTTGAATCCAACTCAAATAATAATAAAAGTATTTTATTTATTTTTGTATCATTGAAATCATCACAAGAAACCTAAATGAGCCATCTAAACCCTTAACCAATTTAGATAGTAGGAACCACTTTCACTCTGTCAAGGTTTGCATGCATTGATTTGCAGTGAATGGAATCATCTCCTGATTTATAAATGTTGGGAACAGTACTGCAGCATCAATACAGAATGCTTTGGACTCAAAAAAAAAAAAAAAAAAAAAAAAGGAGAGACCTATATTTATGATTAGTAAAGAAAGGCAAGAAAATAAAACATAAAACCAACAAATGGCATTGATGGTAAACTGTTTTTGACATGGGAACTAGCTATTGAATGCTTAATCAATACTAGTACTAATTAAATTAGAGAAAGCAGCATTTTGATAAATCAAGGTTCATAACATCCACATCTCAATACAATCATCAAAAAACATGAACATCTGCTCCAATACTTCACTCTGATCTACAAAATTGATCAATTCATCTTCAATCCTGCATCCCTCAAACTCAAAAACATGTATGCCTCTAGCTCTCCATTTCACGTCTTCATCAACTTCAAAGCCAACGCAATCCTTCAAACTCAATCTCCTCAGTTCCCTGCACCCATCAACTATAGCTAACACCTCCTCCCTCCCTATCCGAGACCCACTCAAATCCAGAACTTTGATTTTTGGAAGAAAATCAACAATACCTGATACATCTTGTTCTCTGATCAAACCACGAATTTTAATACCATAAAACCTGCTGCAATGAATTCCTATCTGCTCCACCATTTCTCTCAAATTTGACGGCTTTGATTCAATTTCAAGCCATTCGAGATCACTCCACTTGCTTATCAGACTCAAAAATTGAAATTCATCATCAAAGTTGATGCGGGGCAAGCACAAGGCTTTCAAAATAGGGCAAGTGATTGATGCGAGAGATAGAACCTCCATTGAAGGAGGGAAGAGAGAAGAGAAGCGGAGCTCAAAGGCGGCACCTTGGCTTCGTGCAATGGCGAGCTTGAGGAAGCTGGAGAAGGTGAAGCGAGGAAGGGAGTATTGGGCAGAAAATATTTTGGAGAATGAAGATGATGGGTAAAGGTCCAAATGGCGGAAGTCGAGGATTTGATAGAAGAAATGGTGGGAAGAAACCTGGGACCAGGATTTGCAGACGAAGGGGATGGAAGTGGTGAGGTCGTCGAGGCCGAGCTTGGAGAAGATGATGGAGAGGCAATCGAGTTGCATGCCTTCCCAGTTTGTCACTGTGGAAAGGTGATCCATGGAGTTGGGAGATAGAGCAGATTGGAGCTAGAAGATGTTGGGGAGATCAAGGTTACTTCTGCGGGCATTCTTTCAAACAGCTGATGCGCGTAAAAGAAAGGCCATGTGACTCGAGAATGGTCTGAAGGGTCTATTTTGTGACGTAATGACGAGGCAGCCGCTGTGCCATTTGTGCTTTCCTCAGGTCTGGTTCGGCCAGCTTTATTATTATTTTATTTTAAAAATATTTTTTTACTTTTCTTTGAATATTATTATTTTTTATTTTAGAAAATTCTGTAGTTTTATTTTCGAAATTTACATAAATAACACACAAATCATATGCTTTCCTAGGCATGAAAAAGTGCATTTTCTTTAAAAATTTAATGATGATATAATTTTTACCATGCTATTTATATAAATATTATTGTTGATTGCTAGAAAATCAGTTACGGTAGAATAAAAGTTTATGCCTTAGACTTATTATGAAATCTAGCATACATATAAGTATTTAAAAAGTGAACAAAAAAACTCTAGAATTTTTACCTGAAAAACTTCGAAAAGAAGGAAAAACTACGGGGCCTAGCCCATTAAAAATCTTCCACTATATTTTTGTTTTGGAGTACAAGTTTTCCGATCTGGATTACGTAATCAGAGAGAATGACAATGAGAATTCCAAAATCAGTAGCAACAACCATATAAGAATGGTGAATGGTCAACGATCGACCAAAGGTCCTGGATGGAGACCGGAAGATGGACGCCGAGGATCGATGTACCGACGATGGTAGTCGCGGGCGGATCGGCATCCGTGCGGCGATGATGCGATTATGGTGACGCGATGACCGCAGAACGGGGTCCGGCAGTAGCGTGACGGCTGATGGAGATTGACGACGCGGATCAATGGCGCCGGTACGGCTGGCCGACGGTATGGCCGACGGCCGCCTACGGCGGTGAACTAACGCGTGGTATGACTGCGAGATTAACGATAAGCTTTAAAGCTCTCCTCTCTGCTTTACCTCCCCATACGTAAGAATGAGGAGTTATTTTGGGACGGAGGAATGACATCTCAGAATATATGCAAAATCCAACCACTCTCCATCGGATGGCTCAAAATGATTTCTTTGATCATTTGATGTATTTTGTGTATTTGAACGCTCAAGTTAATTATTAGATCTGCTTTAGATCCGCTCATCAAGATGCTCGATTTGACTATAAACACTTCATATTTAAGAGTTGATTGATAATAAGCATTTGATCTCGGTTAATCTTGATTCAGAATCAGATTGCTTTCGATATCAAAATTCGTGCTTCGACTAGTAAAATTTTCAGGGTCATATCATATATATATATATATATATATATATATATATATAATTGCGACTTTTCTTGTCTTGAATATTATAACTGTGCCAATTCTTCATTTTAATCCTCATCTTTAATTTATTTTCAGCCTATATATTCTGTTGAGCCTATCGCTATCGAAGTAACGGTCCTTAATTGTAGATGCCAAATAGAAACTTTATCTAGTCAAGGCTTTGAACGAAAAAGAATTGTAGATGCCAAATAGAAACTTTCCTTAATTTATGAGATTCTGTAAAAAAATAATTTTAAGAGGCAGATTAAATAAAGTAAATTTAGAGTTTTTCAATTAATTTTATTTTTAATTTAATATATTTTGAATGTGAGTGTGCTCTCCTAATCAACTTAAAATCAAATATTTTATTTTTTTTTAAAATTGTTAATTAAGATTATTATTTTCATATACATATTTAATATTCATAAGTTTTATGTGTATGTAATGTGCTAGAAATTTAATAGTAATATAATGAGAGAGTATAATATGTTAATATTGCATGAAAATTTAGAATACTCACACAAATAAAAAAAAAAGAATAATGAAAAAGTAGAAAAAAAATCACATGATTTAACCTAATTAGAACAATTAACTATTATTTGAAATTAAAGAGCTATAATTTTTCACATAATTAGAGAAGATGTGACTATAAAGTTGAGAGCACTTTTGATCTCTTATAATTTTAGATAAAATTATAGGAGGATTAGTAGAGGAATGAGAAACATGATTTGACTAAGTGAGTGATGACAAACTAATGTTCGATAATAATCAAGCGATATTAGTTAGGTGATGGATGGCTACGTGACTGTAGTTTGGCAATGATTGTTAGATGATTATAGTTTGAAGTTAATGATGGCCAGTGATAATACATAGAATATTATATAGACATACAAAATTCTTTAGATCTTCAAAATTCTCTTCAAACTTAAGTTCAAACCCCACTTATATGAAGAATGAAGTCTATTTATAATTTTTTTATAGCAGCATTTTATTTATTTTGCCAAGATTTCCATAACACTCTATTGAGCAATATATATTGATTCATTTCATCATAAATCATTCAATCAGTATATCTTCGAATGATTTGTCTTGGAATTATTAGATTTCTCTCATCGAGATGCACAATTTGACATGTAAAATTTGAAGAATAATTAACTCTTTAATTAATGTCTAAAAATTTTTCTCTATACTTTACATGCTTACTTTGTGCTTATTTAGATTCAATTTAAATTACTTATAGTATCATTAGATTCATCTTATGAATATAAGCTTAGTTTGACCAGAAGTTTATTGAAATCAGAACTTAAATGCTTTTGCATTTAATATAGATAATGCATCTATATTTATCTCAATCAGAAGAATTTTTTTACGTATAAATATATTAGTATGTATATGTCTGTGTATTTATTAAATATCAAATTGATTTTGAGTTTGACTAATCTAATTTCAAGTGGGCCATATTTAAGTTAGAGAAAATAAATTTTAATTTCAAGTTTATTAAGATTTAAACGACTTTTAGGTTCAGATATAAGCATCAATTTTACTCATGGTTAATCATATTCATAATAGGAGAACTTTTGATTAAATTATTATTAGTCTCTACATTTAAAAATAATCACTAATATTAATATTTTTAAATAATAAATATATATATATATATTATGTATATATTGTGATGTGAATATAAATAAATAATTAATAAAAATTAGATGTTATAAATATAAATATATTACTGACAATAAATTTGACAAATTTAATTTTCTAAGGCTTAGTTTCGTAATAGTTAGAATTTTTAAATTTCCAAATAGTAAAAGCATTAGTCTTGCGTCAATTCTGTGATAAAATAAGAGTTATAGTCTTTGTTAGAGATGTCATGCCTTCAATATACAATAATTAACTCTACAATATGGTGAACAAGTTTAATTTTTTTAAAAGAAATTTGATTTTAAATTACACTAAATTTAAGACAGTAATATGACACACTGACATCATTTTTTTTATAAAGAATACCATATTACTTGTAAAATTACAAAATTTGCATTATGCAGTATATATATATATATATATATATATATATATATATATTCTTACATGTTAAAATTACCACTTAAAATACTAAAGGCACAACTATTCACACCAATAATATGAAGATGATATAAATAAACTTATGCAAACAAGAGAGTGAGTAAGAATAACAGCACAATCAAATCATTCTAGCACTAATTTAGCACAAAAGCAGTTATAACATGTATCTCCATATTAATAATCAGGCATAAGTAACCAATTAATCAAATATACAAGAACATAGAATTAACTTAAAGAATTATGATTGTTGCGTGCTAGAAAACCAGTTGCGGTAGAGTAAAAGTTTACGCCTTAGCTTCTTTGGGAAGTCCAAAGACAATACGTATTTTAAAGAAATAATAAAACTCCTGCACTTTTACGTGAAAACCTCAAAAGAGGGAAAACCACGGCTAGCCCAGAAAAGCTTTCACCACGATCTTCAGTATACAAGATCTTAGAATCGAGATTGCTAATTATACATGAAATGGACGATGATGTTGACGAAAGTTGACGACGACGTTTACAAAAGGACGAGATCGATGTTGACCGATGATGACCGATGACAAGAACGATGCACGGCCATGATGAGGGATCCATCACGGTGGGCGATGGATGCAACGGCGCATGGCGCATGTCAGCATTGTGCTTGGAGGATTTTAGAGCTCTCTCCTCTTCTTGGCCTCATATGAATGAGGCTATTTATAGATGGAGAGTGGCGCCTCAGAATACATGCAAAATTCAACCACCTCTCCAAATGGACCCCATTTGATCATATAATGTATTTTGTGTATTTGAATGCTCAAATAAAGTCGGAATTGTAAGATCTTTGGCTTGTTGAACTTCGACGCCGATTTGACTATAAACACTCCATATTTGAAAGCTTTTTAGAAATTTATGTCTCTCAAAGTTTCCAATGATATTTTAAGTGTCGATCTCGACAAGTTTCAATTGATTAATGCTTGCATCAAGATTCGCTTCACTAGAGGAATTTTCGGTCATATCATTGTTCTCCTATTTTGGATGACATTATCTCAATCATCCAAAAATATATATCAAATACTGAAGATAGCAAATTCTTCAAAAAAATTTGATGATCCATTAACTACACATTTTGAGAAAACAGATTTCAGAGCACAATATTATTAGACGATCAAGTCGAAATGCTAGCGCGGATTTCGAGGTAATTGACCCATCCCGGCGAATGGGCGCATGCCAATGGGCAGGCTTGGGCTGCAAGGCCGCCGATGATAGCGCACACCAAGACATTCGATACGCGCATACAAGATGCATATTCATGGCCTCATATAGATCACCATGGAAGGCCATCCTCATGGGGTCATACACGGTCATGGCAGAAGTCTGGTCGCTGAACGCGATCAGGCGAAATGATCCTACGGGTCGCTGGCTGATCACGGTCATGGGGAAGATCTGGTCCTGGAACTGGATGCCTATATTCAAGGCTGAATGCCAGGCTGGTATGGTCGAATGCGTTTCATGGCTGGTTATGCACGCCATCGCTCGATTTGTCACTGGTCAGGTTTGCCAGGGTCTCTGTGCGGAGCAAGCATACTCATGGGGGTCGTCATGCTTGGCTCATGCATCGCTGAAGAAGTATGCCCCACGGGTCCGAATGACGATTTTGACTGTTTGACGGTTTTCGCCGGTTTGGGTGATTTTACCTTTTTCTCTGGGGGTCTATAAAACCCCTGGTGGAGATGACCTCTTCTTCTTCTTGAGAAGGTCGTGAGGCGTCGTTAGTTCATACGCAAAGTCTGATTTTCCCTCGAAGAGGCGCGAGCCTTGTGGGACCGACCGGGTTTGAGGCGATCAAGACCCGTAGTTCATACTGAGGCTGCTTTCCCTCGAAAGAGGCATTGACCGCTTTTGTGACCGACCGGTTGAGGCGATCAAGACCGTAGTTCATACAATTCCCTGCTTTTCCTAAAGAGGGGCGTTGATCCCCTCTTTGACCGACCGGTTTGAGGCATCAAGACCCGTAGTCATAGATCTTCATTTTTCCTCGAAAGAGGCGTTGACCCTGTTTGACCGACCGGCTCGAGGCATCAAGACGGTGATTTCAGACTCTGATTTTCCCTCAAAGAGGCATGGCTTGACCGGACCGCTCGGAGGCGATCAAGGAGACGATAACTGACTGGGTCAGAATGCGACGACATGATGACGGGAGATAACCAAATGACAATGGTGGTGACCGGCGAGAGATTTAGCGGCACGGCGGGACCGCCACGATATGGTGGTGGCTGCGGAATGAACAACCGGAGATAGGCACGTGGCAATCGATGTCGAAAAGGTGAAGATCCGATGGTCGCCGGATGATCAGACCGCGCGGACCGGCTACGGCGGCCGACGGAGGTTTCGGCAGCGAATCGCACGGCTGCTCACGGCGGCTGACCGACGCTGGCACGAATGACCGACGATAATGGTGATGATCGAAGATTGCGATGGATGGTCGCGCAGCGCACCGCGTAGAATGGCAGTGCGGATCGCGCTATATATTGGCCACGGGGTGGTGGCATCCAAGAAGAACGCTTCGACGCATGGCAATCGCCGCTGGTACTGGTGGGATGATCAACGACGATGGTGGTGACCGACGGAGGTTGCCGGAGATGATCGACGGAGATTGTCGGCGATGGTCGCAGACCGACACTCGGCATGACCGCTATGTGGTTGCTAGTCCTGGGTGGTCGGCAAGTACGATATGGTGGTGGATCGGCGCCGTAATCGCTGGATGACCGACAACAATGGTGATGTTTGACCTATCCGAGGTTGTTTGCCAGAGTGTGACTCGATGACGTTAACCTGTATGGAAGAGGTTGAATTGAATCCGCTAAGGATTTTTGAGCTATCCGAGTTGTCGAGTGACTCATGACATTAACTGTAGGAAGATTAGAATCAAAGATTTTGACCCATCCGGTTGTTTGTCGAGTGTTACCCGGCGATGTTAACTGCATGGAAGAGGTTGAATTGAACCGGCCGAGGATTTTGACCCATCCGAGGTGTTGTCGTCCGAGTCCCCGATGTTAACTGTATGGAAGACAATCAACTACCGGAGATTTACCTATCCGAGGTTGTTTGTCGGTATTACCATGATGTTAACCTGTATGGAAGAGGTTGAATTGAATCCGAGGATTTTGACCTATCCGGTTATTTGTCGAGTATTTGCTACGACGCTAACCTCTGGAAGAGGTTGAATTGAATCCACCGAGGATTTTAACCTATCCGAGGTTGTTTGAGTCTTGCTCGATCGACGCAACCTCGGAAGAGGTTGAATTGAAGCCGAGAATTTTGACCTATCCAGGTTGTTTGTCGAGTCTTTACCGATGACGCTAACCATGTGGAAGAGGTTAAATCAATCCGAGGATTTTCACCTATCCGAGGTTGTTGCGTGGTGTTCATGACGCAACCTGCATGGAAGAGGTTGTGGGAAGTCCACCAAGGACCTTTTGACCTATCCTAGTTGTTGTTTGTCTCTTGCTCATGACGTTAACTGTGGAAGAGGTCGGAAGTCCACCAAGGACCTTTTGACCCATCCTAGGTTGTTGTCGAGTCTGCTCCGACGACGTTAACCCGTATGGAAGAGGTTGAATTAATCGAGATTTTGACCCATTTTGTTGTCGAGTGTTACCCAATGACGCTAACGATTGGAAGAGGTCGAAGTCCACCAAGGACCTTTGACCTATCCTTGTTTGTCGAAGTCTTGCTTGCTGATGTTAACCTGTGTGGAAGAGGTCGTAGGAAGTCCACCAAGGACCTTTTGACCCATCCTAGGTTGTTTGTCAGAGTGTTACCCGATGACGTTAACTTGTATGGAAGAGGTTGAATTGAATCCGCTGAGGATTTTGACCCATCCGAGGTTGTTTGTCAGAGTGTTACCCAATGACATTAACCTGTATGGAAGAGGTCGTGGGAAGTCCACTAAGGACCATTTGACCTATCCTAGGTTGTTTGTTAGAGTGTTTGCTCGATGACGTTAACCTGTATGGAAGAGGTCGAATTAAAACATCCATTTGTGGTTGTAGCCAAAGTTGCTCCTTAACCTTGGTCTTGTTTTTCCATGAGTATGATTGAAAAATCATAATTTGCAAAGCTATATCTCTTCTCAATGTTGAAATATCCTCCAACTTTGACTTGTTTCTTGGGATGGTAATCAATTAGATGCTTAACATGGGTGATCTTGAGATTGAGAGTTGCCCCCTCCAGTAATCAAGGAACAAAGTTTGATGAATCTTCATTCTTTTCGCTCTTTTGAAATGATCCACCTCGATGGTGGTCTTGTTGGAAACTCGCCATACAAGATGAAATAATGGGAATCAAAGATCCCGACGGCCAAACCTATGCTAGAAAACCATAGAGTAAAAGTTTACGACTTAGCTTCTTTTGGAGTCTAAGACACACAAGTGTATTTAAAGACAATAAAACTTCGTAATTTTACTTGGAAAACCTCAAAAGAGGGAAAACCACGGCCTCCCAATAATAAAATGCTTTCACTATGTATCCGTTTCAGAGTACAAGATCTTCCCATAACGGATTAATTGTATACTGAAAATGCGATGATGTCGACGAAGTTGACAAGTTGACGAATAAAGTTGACGCATCGACGTTGACGATGAAAATGTTGACGCCGATAGGTTGACGATGATGACAATGAATGACGACAATAATGGCTATGGATACAATCAGTGGTGAGCCGATTGAGGAGGATCTTCGTGAGCTCTCCTCTCTTGCTTGGCCTCCCTTGGTGTCAATCGTCGGGTGGGTTCGGTCCACCAAACCGACCGACCACCAAAACGCGACTAACCCGACCCGATTTTGAAACGGGTCAAAACTTCAACCGACCGACTGATTAACCGATTGACCGAATGACCAACCCGATTTCGGGTCAATTTCGATTCGTCGATTAATCCCGATCAATTTCGTCAATTTCGTGTTGAGGGTCAACAACCGACCAAAATTTTCAATTTCTTCAACCAACCCAACTGGTCAACCCAAACCCGAATTCGAATGGGATCATGGTCGACACCTACCTCCCCTCAATGAATGAGCTATTTATAGATTGGAGAGTGGCCTCTATAAATACATGCAAACCAACCACTCTCCATCTGGACATGATGATTCCCTGATCATATGATGTATTTTGTGTATTTGAATGCTCAAATAAAGTCAATTGCAAGATCTTTGGCTTGTTGGAACCGCTCGAGACGCCGATTTGACTATAAACACTCCATATTTGAGAGCTTTAGAAATTTAACGATGTCTCAAAGTTTCCAATGATATTTTACTTGATCAAGTTTCAATCGATTACTGCTTTAGCATCAAGATTCGTGGAATTAGAGTCATATCAATGATAATATATATTTTTCATGATATAAAACCAGTTACCTATACGAATACCTGATACACGCCTAAAATAGAGTTGTATTATTAGAGTAAAGGCTATAAGAGTCTATTTTAGAAAGATGTGGTGGGGCTTACAATTTTTTTTTTTTTTTAAATGTAAAGCCCCAGCTTTCTGGTCATCACCACAGGGAGATAGGTAAGATTGAAAAACCCAACTTTCCCACCATAAATTCTTCAAAAAACATGCAAAATGCGATTTTCCCAAACGAAATCGTAATGCGGAGCGGCACTATACTGCACCGTGCCACCACCCCAATTGCCCCCTAAGTCTAGTGATTTCTCTATTTGGCTATATATAGAAATTCAAGTTTTGAAAATTAGATTAGACATTGAACAAGAAAAAGAAAGATTCAATGATTCAAATAAAGTTGAATTGATCTGACTCAATCACTTCGATTAAATTCTAAAATTCATAGCTTACACGTTTTCTTTATAGATGAGTGCATCCGAAATGCCTATACATAATGAGAAAGGCCAATCAAAAATAATAATACAAGATAAAACTCAAATCCAAAACTCTCTTCAATATTGAAGGTGAATGCAAAAAAAATCAAGTAATAAAATATAAACAATCTTTCATACACAAAATTAAAGACATACAATTAAAAAATAATTTGCAAAAATTCAAAATATTGCAAGAAAAAAGTTGCTACCAAGGATTGACAAATGGATCTCAAAAAGGTTTGGTAATTTGGCAAAGTCAAAGCCTACAAAATGGCTAACTACATGATCATAATTACAGTCAATTAAAATTCACAGGATATATGTATTGATTGTAGAAACAATCATCATTTGTATATACAACTTTAAATCTTGGATTCTTCGAAAGTTATAATGTCTAGCAATTATTAATGACTATGTTCTATCAAATCATATGTACAATCATGTAATTGTATATGTGATTACTAGATCATATATATATGATCCTTCATGCTTCAAAATTTATAAAAACTACCACCTAAAGTGACAAAGGTAATTTTGATTGCCTATAAAATAATTCTAAATAATTTTACAAATTATTTACTCAATTTTTATAAATATAAATAAGAAGAATAATTTTATCTACTTATAAATAATGTATGTCATTATATTTTAATTTGTAAATCTAACTTAAATAATTTACATAAACTAAGTTACACAGTGTCAGTAGATTATTGAATATTTGGATGAGTTTTCATATCTTGTGCATTTGTGCTCGATCATCCTGCAATTGACCAATCTTCAAATTTAGCAAAGCACTTCATATCTTATAAAATAGTTAATTTATAAAAACTATTTGATAAATTGTTAGACGATATTATATAAAATTTATTATTATTAAATCAATAATGAGCCACATATAAGCTATAATGTCCAAAACAATTAGAAGGGTTTAGCTTGATCAGTGAAAGAGAGCAGCTAGAAGGCAAGTCTGGTGGCCGGTAGTGCAGATCCACAATAATGGAGGTGGCTGATGGCTTTCAGAGAAGCTTTCACAACAAATTGTGAGGGTTTGCAATTGAAACATAAGGAAAGTGACTGAGCTTGGCTACTATGTAATAATAAATAATTAGTATAATAAAAAATATATATCCAAGTATATTATATATTATATTTTAACTATAACGTATATACATATAATGACGTATATAATCATTCCTTCTTGAAATTATTTTATTGTTTAATAATCAAGTGGATGAAAAGAAAAATGAAGAGGGCGAAGAGAGAGAGAGAGAGAGAGAGAGAGGAGGGAGTTAAAAATTTAGTGAGGCAAAAAAAAAAGAAAAAGAAAAAAGATTAGTAAATGTTCATATCATATATTTATTTTTTGAATTAGTAGATATATATTTCTTTTTTTTTTTATCATTGATTGATATATTCTTAGAAATTCATTTTTATCAAGTTGAATCTTAATGTAGGATTTCAACTGAAAGATTTTGTAATATTAATTGAATGATCAAAAGATTTTCAATTTTTACATGTTTATAGCAAAACAAGCATTGAGAGGAATCCAACAAAATAAAAAGTACTCAATTTTAATGCCATCAATGCATTTAAATACTAAAAGATCAATCTATAATCAAGAAATCAATATTAATTATCAAATAGAGTGTTATGAGGTTTAAGCTTAAATTATCAAAATATCATTTTAAAAAATCATAAATAAATTCAATCTCTCTACATGAAAGGAACCTTAACTTAAATATGAAAAGAACATAAGTATTTGAAGAACTCTAGGGCTTGAGACCCTCGTCTTATACTCGACGCCTATAATCATTGTTAACCATCACCATGCTATCATAACCCATATGATGTCTCCTAATAATCGTAGCCCTATTGTCACCGTCTAACTATCATCACACAATCAGTACAACTCATTCGCCCACCCATCTCTTGATCATTGTCATCACATTTCACTGCTTCAATATTTTTTGTTATAATCACAAAATACCAATTTTGTATTCTGTATATCAATTTTCTAATAAGCAACATTGATGAATGTAGAACTTGTGCTGAGATATGGGATCTATCATATTCATTGGCTACATGCGGTAAATTAATGAATAAGCTTTACATTTTAGTAAACTCTATTTTTTTCTAGTTGCTTTAGTACTCATGCTTTAAGTGTTAGAAATGGGAAACCTGCATGCCCATCAACCTTTTGTTTGTTTTTTTTTAGAAATATATATATATATATATATATATATATATATATATATATATATATATATATATATATATAACATAATTTCTATATGTTTATATATCTAATATTTTGTTTGTATAATATTTACCTATGAATAAAAAAGTTTTTTCACTTTTAAATGTAATAACAATAGTATTTATTATGTGATAATGAAATATATTTAATTTTTTTAAGTATTATGAGTGTAAATATTAAAATTTAGATATTGAATATATAAATATATAAAAAATTACTGTATATATGTAAATGTCCCTTTTTTTTTTCCCAAGTTGCACTTGGCCACCACCTCATCCACATGCCTATCTACCTTTCTTCTGTCGAAAATGCATGACCAGCTTTAGTCTAATTAATATGTTAGTCAACACATCCATATCTAGCGAGGTCACAGATATATTTAATATAATAAATATCTTAGCTATTAATGTTGATATAAAATAAGAAAAATGCAAGTTGGATTTTTCATTGTAGAGAAAGTCTTGAAGGGAGACCAAATAGGGCTGGACAGCCCAATAGAGCTCTTATATTGACTGTTATATTTACTGTCAATATTGTACGATGTCATGAATCAAAAAATAAATAAATTATTCTTTTATTTGATGAAAATTTTTTTATTTAAATTAAGTGCTTGTTTAATATATATATATATATATATATATATATATATATATATATATATATATATATATATATATATATTAAACTTGTATCATAAATCAAGACATACCCATAAGTTTAATTATGAATTTCTGATGTAGAGAGTAAATGCATCAAAATATACCTGACGCCACCAAAATGGTTGAAACTACTGATCGAGAACTGACTTCGCCATCACGCTCGTAACGTCAAATTGATCATAATAAGTATCGATAATCAAAAGATCAACTACCCGTCGATCGAAGTTATTAATGTGTCGATAATGATATCGAGTCTGGCTGCGACGATATCCGAACGCACTCGCTCATGAAATTGATCGCGTTAGCTTCGTAATACATTGAAAACTATCAAATAAGATCGCCCACACTTAATCCAAGCGTGCAAAATGTCAATCGGCAACAATAAATCGAGGCGTAAATACATGGACGCCACCAAAATCAACTAAAATGACCTCCGATCGAATGACTTTGCCATCACGCGAACGGAAAAGCGATATAATATCGCATAACTTGATGAGCAATCGATCAAGACTGCCAACGCTACCGCAGACATATCGAGATCGAGAGACCCGTGCGACCTCCGCTCGAAATTGATTACATCGTAGCTTTCAAACATCGAAATCTATCAAGAGCGCGTTCGACTCAATCGGATGCTATGAAAATCGGTGACACGATTGACAACGAATTTCAATTCGACGACGACTCGAGCAAAACTACCGACAATAAACGACGCATTGAATCAATCCAAAATGTTGAATTTGCTTAGAAATGATATTCATATTATGCAAAGTTGAGTTCAACAGAGATGCACATTTTTTTTTAATTAAGTGCATTTGTGACTTAATCAAATAAAATTTAAATCCACAAAACAAAAAAAAAGAGAAAAAATTTTATTTTATTTCCTCACTCAATCGCACGCCATTCGAATCCGTCAACCGTTCCCTCCTAGTTGAAGAATTACTCCCGCTCTTCCGTTCGAACGACTCAACCGCAAGAAACCGCTCCCGCTTGCAACTTCCCACTCTCCCATTCAGTTTTCCTCAACCGTATGAAACCGATACTCCCCTCTCGTTTCTCTCATACAAAAAAAGAGAAAACCACAAGCCTCCCTCCTCGTTGGACTCCCTTATGTTCTCACAGCAGGACACAAGCACAAATATTTATTTGATCCTACAAAGAGAACACAGTTGGATTGGGGAACCAGATACAAGATCATAGAAGGTATTGGGCGAGGCCTCCTTTATCTTCATGAAGATTCACGTCTCAAAACAATCCATTGAGATATTGTTGACCTCATCATATGTGTCATAAATCAAGACGAGCCCACAAGTTTAATTTGATGGACTTCGGAGGTGACAAGACACAACGCTCAAAATGACCTGACGCCACCTAAAATGAAACGACTGACAATGAACGAACTCGCCATCATGTTCATGTGTTCAAAATTCGGCCACGACCTCTTCATGAAAAAGAGTGTTTTAAAGTTGGTGTAATTTTGTAAGCGCAGAGAATAATATAAAGACATTACCTAGAGATTGCCCTCATTTGGTGAGAACTTTAGATTCTGTCTGTGTTTCCTATAGTGCAAGCCCCTATAAGCACTACTCCCTCTCAATAAGTGAGAGAGAACATTTGATTAAGGCTAGTCATTAGATCCAATGCGAAGGAGATAGTAAAGATCACGTGAGTTTCGTAAGATATGAAATTCATCATTTTAGCGTAAACCGGATGGTTGGGGAATGACGACGCCCCATCTAGATCCCATGGTTCCGCCATCCTGAAGTCGCGGCCTCTACTACTTAGTCGAGGAGGTAATCGACCCAACCTAATGTAAGGATCCTCATCAACAACATTACGCCATCCAAGAAATCCTTGCACTGCTGTATTTGTTCATGGAGACGCTTAAGTCTATCTTAACCGATGAGGGTCGCTTTGTCCTATCAAGATATCCTATGATTCACAACTCAAAGAGCAGAGCCATTGAGAGCATACGAAGCACCATTACTAGCGTGAGATTGATTGAGAGTGAACATATCAGAATATTTGATTTGACATTGGCTCCTATGTGAGCTAGAGTTTTCTTAATTTGTCAATCTCGAAAAACAGTTGCGGAAGGTGGATGAATTGAGTTTGATTTAAGTTTGTAATGATAGAGTTTCATTTAAGCAGTTTCAGATTGCTACTTAATTTGAATTAAAAAATTGATTAATTTGAACATGTTTAAGAGCTTTAGATCCTGTCAACTCTATTTAGTTGCCAACAGAGGATTAGATCTACTGTCACTTGACAGAATCAGTTTTTCAAATATTTTACTAATTTGAAACTCTTATTATTGGTTTTTAGATTTTATTAACCCAGACTGAGTCCTAAGACTAAACCGGGAAGCAACCCGTGCAACATCCTGAGATACTTGAGTTTAGGCATTCAGTGTAATGTCGGAGCCCATGCGGGTGTATCTAAGACTTTATGTAATTTTTATTTCTGCATTTTGAGATCGATTTCAGATTGCTATTTAATTTGATTTGAAAAATTGATTAATTTGAATATGTTTAAGAGCTCTAGATCCTGTCAACTCTGTTTAGCTACTACAGAGGATTAGATCTACTATCACACGTAATCGGTTCTTGATATTTCACCGATTTGAAACTCTTATTATAGGTTTTAGGTTTTGTTAACTGACGCCCCAAGACTAAACCGGGATACAACCCACACAGCATCTTCAGACACTTGAATTTAAGCATTTAACGTAGTGTCGGGACCCATGCATATGTATAGTAATTTTAGGTAATTTTATGTTTGAATAATTTGAATATGTTTAAAAGCTTTAGATCGCAACTCACCAAGCAATGAGGATTAGATCTACTTTTGAAACTCTTATTATAAGTTTTAAGTTTTGTTAACCTGCACCGCCTTAAGACTAACGAACAACCCACTAATATCCTCGATTAATTTGAATCAAGCATTCAAGAGGTTGCGGGTGTATAGTAATTTTAGGTAATTTTACGAATTGTGAGATTGATTTTATATTTTCATTTTTTATTCCAATGCTTTTCTACATTAAAATTTGCACTTGAAATCTCTATGTTCGAACATGCAGATGTTTATAGCTAGTCTAATTAATGAAATCATTGATTTTAAAAATCATAATTAGAATGAAATTCCTTAATTTTTGATCTAAGGAAGCCTTATGATTTGTATAGATTTTGATTTAATATTGCATTTTGTCTGCTTGTACAAAGGGCTACAGATCCGGTGGCGAAGAAGGCATTACAAATTGATCTAATATCTTATTAGATATTAATTTTTATATTCCAATTTCTGATAGCCTTTTTTGATATTAAAATTTGCACTTGAAATCTGTCCGAAGCAATGCAAATAATTGCATCTAATTAATGAAATCATTGATTTTGCAAATCATAATTAGGATAAAATTCCTTGATTTTTTGTTGAAGGAAGATTTTTTATAGATTTTGAAATATTCACCTTTGCTTGCAGACAAAAGGCATCAAGGATAAAAGACATTTTAAAAGAAAAAAAGATTTTTATTTCATTTTTATTCAAATTTGTTTTCTCACCCCTTCAAATTTGATTTTTTTATTCAAATTTGATTTCCCAAATTTGATTTCCAATATAAATGGGGGAGTTCATTCTATTCTATTTATTTGAAATGTTATAGCTAGGATATTTGAAAGGGAGTGGTTAGGAACTTTAGTGGGCTTTCAATCCTGCTTCAATAAATTTTATAAGTATTTTTCATCTTTCTTTTATTTTGTTTTGTTTTTATATCTGCCATATGTCATTTTTACTTTCCCACTTGACGTAATTTCGGCAGCCTCCCGGCGCCATCCCCGTATAGAGGGCTGCATCGGGAGTGTTTTGGCTTACTCGGTATGCTTTGTTGAGCGTAGCGAGTGGTGTCTTGGGACACCGCAACCAGTTTTTCATCTCGTCATGCCCTATTGAGCACAACGAGGTCTTCAAACCTGAAAGAAGACATACAATGCAATATATATTCATTTTACTTTTTTTTTCTAAGTTTGGAAATTAGACAAAATTTTGGCAGCATTTCGTCTAAGAGGAGCGACATCTAACAAGTGGTGGCTTACTCGATATGCCCTGTTGAGCGTAGCGAGCGGTGTCTTGCGACACCACATCCTTTTTTTTCATCTCGTTGCGCCCTGTTGAGCACAACAAGGTCTTCAAACCTTTTCTTGGACGTGAGAGAGGGGAATGCCAGAGAGAGAGGAGAGTAGGAGAGAATCAGAGGGAAGTTGCAGAATGGGGGCAATGGTTATCTTTTTAATTTTTTTTAATTTCCTTTTTCAGAAAATTGAAAATAGGGGAGAACGATTAAGCATGGGGGTAATTTGAGAATTTTTAAATTAATTTTAAATTAATTTAAATTATTTTAATTTGGATTTCATGCTAGTACATACACATGGTTAATAAATATATCAATTTAGGATAATTCCATTGTTCTGAACGTAATGGCGTAGTTCGTTTCATGATCGAAGGCCATTTGGTTCGAGTCGGTGCCAAATTGAGTCAATTTTAGCTCAAAATGCGCGTCACCACTTTCAACCGCTCAATTTTTGCACAGACTCGTCCGAATTGAGTGCGAATAGTCTTATTTGATAGATTTTAGCATTTCAAAGCTAATGGAGTGATCAATTTTGTGAACAAAGGTCGTTTGACTTACGTCGGTACCTCCTGACCTCGATATGTGTGCAGACGCATTGACGACTCGAGCGCTTGATCAGCTGCTCATCAAGTAATGCAATATTTATATCCTAACTAATTTCAACATTCTGAATGCGATGGGGAAGTCCATTCATCGATCGGAGGTCATTTGTATTGATTTTGGTGACGTCTAGTGTGTTTCAACTTTGATTTGTGCACTGTCACTTCAAATCACTCGATATTTGTATAGACTCATCCAAATTAAGTGCAGATAGTCTCATTTAATAGATTTCGACATTTCGAAGCTAACAACATGATCAATTTCATGAACGGAGGTCATTTGATCATCATCGTAGCTTCCTGACTTTGATATGCGTATTGATATATTGATAGCTTGAGCGGTTAATCGATTGATCGTTGGATTTTGTAATATCTATATTCTGATCAATTTTAACATTCTGAATATGATGGTGAAGTCCGTTTGTCGATCGGAGATCATTTCGACCATTTTCAGTGATATTTAGTACATTTTGAGCCTCAATTTACGCACTATCACCTTCGAAGTCCGTCGAATTTGACTTGTGGGCTTGTCTTGATTTATGACACATATGTGGAGGTTAACAAATGCCCCCCAACAAATGTGATTTGCGCATAGAGCGAGTCATGTTTATTGAAAACCTGACCATTGACCATACCCATGGAGCTTGGATCATTTTAGCCGATCATAGCTTACGAGCTGGATTTGTCATTAGTATGTTGCCCTATTCAGGACATGCTAAATGACAAGCTTGAATGATTTGTCAGAATTAATATGTCGGATTGATAAGAGTTCTTACACCACCTACTCTCTGCTTCAATGGCTTTGCTGAAGATATCTTTCTTTTATGTTGTTGTATATTTGAGTTTCCACGAACCCTAGCTTTGTGCTTAGTTGGGTTTGATGGATTAATTGATCTACTTGTTTTGATGAAGGACTCCACTGGGGAATCCATTTATGCATGCTTGGTTGGATTTGAAATTCCTTCTATCCTAGCTTTCAGCTTGACGGACTTGATGAAGGATTGACCTGATTTGTCAACATTGACTTGTCAGGAAGTGTATACGATGAACCGTTGCCGCTTTGATGGATTTGTTGAAGGATACATGATGAACTACCACTTATATAGGGTCAATGTTGAGTTATTAGTCTAGCAATGTGTGCTTTAATAGACTGAATAACCACAAAATTTCTTTAGTTCGGCCATCAATTTTGTATGAACTATGGAATTGCTTCCTCGGTCTTACGCTTTCTGCTTTGATGGACTTGATGGAGAGATAGACTTTGATCTGTGCTTTGAGCTTGATTAGATCATTTGAGAATAGATTGAAATATCACATTGCAGGTAATATGAAGATTGATTTGAGGTAGCCCTAAATTGAGCGTTTCTTCAGATTGCCTTGATATATTGATCAAGTATAGAGATCTCTTGGATCCTGGTTGCTTATAATCACTAAGTTGGATCTGGTTTGAGATTGAACAGCTGTCCTCATTAGACTGACTAGTAGGGGCTCTTTCATTGTTTTCTGATAGGAGAGAAAGAACTCGACCATATTTGGGCTTGTTGAGTTCAACCTTTAGAACCTACTCGAGTTTCTGGCTTAATCTATAGTAGATTGATGGTTTTGTCATCGGACTAATGAACCAGGGTTCTTTCACTACGGCCTTTTCTTGCTGCTTGTTGAGTGAGGAGAGCATCAGCAACTCAACCATATGTGGGCTTGTTGAGTCTGACCTTTAGAACCCATCCGTGTCCTAGACTTCAGGATATAAAGGTTGATGTTTCTCCAACTCAGTTGATTGAAGCTTTCAAAATCAGGAGTTCTTCTGACTTGATCTCCAAAATTTGGCAAATTTGAGAGATAATTTTCTTGACATTTAGGGTTGTGTTTTCATGCTCAGAAATAGATTCTTTTTGTTTCTACAAGAACATGAAACTTAACAATGATAATTATAGATATATTTAGAAATTTTGGCGTAATGCTCAATTTCAACATGAATCAGAATATATTTGAGGATCTCGTCTTATGGCATGATGTCAATTGAAATAAACTTAATATAAACTCAAAAAAATGCCCCTGCCTTGCAGGGGGGATTCTAAAGTACATTTAGAAGAATTTTTAAGATGAAAATATACAAATACATCCATATTTGAATTGATATACTCTAAAGGAGATTTTAACTGAAAAATTTTCACGGAAAAGTTCTTCATATGGAGTATGTTTATTTAGGGATCTCGGTATGAAGCACGATGTCAACATAAATAGATATACTAAAAAAATACCACTTGTCTTGCAGGGGGATTTCTATTGTACATCGAGAATGTATTTATCATGTATAATACTTTTTCAAGTATCGACCATTAATTAGCGGCATTGATCTTTCACCCTTTAGGTCGATGAGTTAGTATGCCCCTCCTTGATACACTTTTTTAATGATAAAAGGGCCTTCCCAATTAGGCTCAAATTTGCCACCAAATTTTCGATTAGGAATAATTGACCTTCTCAACACCAGGACCAATTCTCCTTTTTGGAATGTTCAAGGCCACCATATGGTTGAATGGTTTGGACATCCTTGCTCGACTGGCTTCTAAATTTTGTTGAGTTTGGAGCCTGACCTCGTCAAGCCCATCAAAATCTCTCATCCATAGACAAACATTCTCATCTTGAGTGAGATTATGTTGAATAGCTACTCGGAGTGAAAGTAATTCAACTTTAAGTGGCAAGACTACTTCAGCTCCAAATACTTTGGCATAAGGAGTGATTTTGTGGGAGGTTAGTCCAGATGTCATGTCGTTGCCTTTCTTTAAGGCAGCTTCACTTTGAGTTTCTAGCCTCCAAATTTCCTTATCTTTTTCATCGGGACCTTTCGACCACGGATTCTTAGACCTGTGGTCTAAGTGTCACGCCTCGATGCTCACTGTGAGGGACTTAAATTAGTAGATATCTTGTCAAGGCTGTAAGAGGAGGTCTCTTTGGAGGAGCAACTCTAGGCTCCCTAATGACAGGACTTTGATATTTTATTTTCACTAGTCATTTCTTCTTAGTAACTTTGAGGACCCAATGTACTCTTGCATATACAGCTTTGTGTTTCCTCACTGAAGAAGTTGGAACCTGTCATTATCGGGTCTATAAGTACTATTTGATTTGACCAGAAGAGCTATTCTGCTTTATCCATCTTAGGCTGTCAAACCTATTATGGGTTGAAATACTCACTTCTGATTCATAGCTAGTTGTATAATATTCTACTTGAATAATGGCTGTTGAGCATGCAATTCAACATTTCTCTTTCCCACTATCTTTGGGTTAGCTTACTTCCATATGAAGAAGCTTTTGTGCTACTACTTCTTCTCGAGGCTTGGCTTCCATATTTAATTTTCTTTTTGCCGGGCCCTTTCGGCGGCAGATTCCTGGACATACGGTTCAGGTGTCATGCCCCGATGTTCACCGTATAGGAATTGTTTAGGATAATCTTGAGCATCACCCATTGAGAGTATCCTTTTTATTGAAACTTTATCATTTTCTCTGATAATCAGGCATTGATACTTTTTCTTCATAAGACCCTTCTCCTTGATAACTTTCAACACCATGTGCACTCTAGAGGATAGAGTCTCGGGATGCCTCCTTTATGGGGTTATAGCTTGGTGTCGATGCTCCCAGAATGATTGTTTAATATTACCAGTAGAGCTATTCCATTTCACATACTTGATATTTTCAAACTTGTTGTGAACGGGAACACTCGCTTATGGTATCAAGTCTGGTCATATGATTAATGATTCAGTCAGCGACTGCTAAGCTCACAGTTCAATATTTCTTCTCCTTCTTTGTCTTCAACTCAATTTTCCTCCAGAAGAGGAAGCTTCAACATTATGCCTTCCTAGTGCGAAAGGTTCAATTGGTAGAATGGTCACATTCACAGACATGATTGAAGCTTTCTGCTAGTGACGATTCTTTTCAGGACTAGCACCTCAGAATGATCTAATCCTTGAAATACAGAGGCTCTCTCTTAAGGAACCTCGATAACTGCAGCGATCATTCCAGTCGTTCTCCTCCCATGCACAGGTTGGTGTGTACAATATGCATGTGTAACAGGTAGAGGATTATTTGCAGCAGTAATGGATGGAAAGTCTACACTACCAAATTAAATAATAGCTCCCACATCCTCAGTATTGATAATGACATTAGCTAGATGGATGCTGGCTCCGTGACCTAGCTCCATGACGAACGGTGTGTTCTGAGGATCCATTGATACAAAGAACAAGCAGATTAGTCATAATGTCATAATTAGCTTGTTTAAGTTTCATTGATAATTGATTTTACATTTCAATTTTTATCATGTTTTATTGCTACTATAGCTCAAATTTGATTAGCCAAAGATGGAAAGAGAATCATGTCCCCATCGGAGTCACCAGAAATCTGTGGGCTCCGAAAATTTGCCACCAACCTCTTCATGTTTTGAAAGTGTTTTAAAGTGTAATTTTCGTAGATGGAATAGTAGATAAGAAACTACCCAGAGATTCCGTCCTCATTTGGTGAGGACTTTAGATCTAGTTTCAGGTTTTCTATAGGCACAAGCCCTTATAATTAATTACTCCTCTCAATAAGTGAGAGAGAACATTCAATTAAGGCTAGTCATTAGATCTGAATGCATAGTGTATAGTAACATCATGTAGAGTTTCAGAATTTAAGATATGAAATTCATCATTTTAGCTTAAACCGGATGTTGAGGGAATGATGACGTGCTCGATCTAGATCCCATAGTTCCATCATCCTTTGCAGTCGCGGTCCCTAGTCTACTTAGTCAGCTGAGGTAGTTGACCCAACCTGACAGAAGGATCCTCATCAGCAACACATTGGTTACGCCCAAGAAATTCTTGTAGTGGGTGTTTGTTCAGGAGATGCTAAGTCTACCTTAACTGACAGAGGGCTATTTGCCCTATCAAGTATATCCTATGATTCACAACTCAAAGGGAAGATCCATTGGGGAGCATATGGGCTACGATCGTGATCATAATATAATGGAGCCGGACTGGCCAAACCACCCGATTAGAGGACTCTGGTCGTAACTATTTCATCTGTGGAGCCTACTAACCAAGCCACACAGTTAGAGGACACGGGCCACATCCTTACTGGCATGAGATTGATTGAGAGTGAATATAGCAGAATACTTGATTTAACATTGGCTCCTATGTGAGCTAAAGTTTTCTTAATTTGTCACCCTCAATAAACAGTTGTAGAAGGTGAATGGATTGAGTTTGTTTAAGTTTTTAATAATAGAGTTTCATTTAAGCAGTTTCAGATTGCTACTTAATTTGATTTAAAAATTTAATTAATTTGAACATGTTTAAGTGCTTTAGATCCTGTCAACTCTGTTTAGCTGCTAATAGAGGATTAGATCTACTATCACTAGATAGAATCATCTTTTCAAATATTTTATTGATTTGAATATAATTGGTTTTTAGGTTTTGTTAACCCGGACCCAGTCCTAAGATTAAACTGGGAAGCAACCCACGCAGCATCCTGAGACACTTGAATTTAGGCATTCATCGTAGTGTCAGGGCCCATGCATGTGTATTTAAGACTTTATTAGTTTTTGTTTCTGAGTTATGAAATTAATTTCGGATTGCTACTTAATTTGATTTGAAAAATTAATTAATTTGAATATGTTTAAAAGTTCTAGATCTTGTCAACTCTGTTTAGCTGCTAACAAAGGATTAGATCTACTGTCACATGACATAATCAGTTTCTCAGATATTTCACAGATTTGAAAATCTTATTATAGATTTTTAGGTTTTGTTAACCTGGACCTAGTCCTAAGACTAAACCGGGATACAACCCGCACATCATCTTCATATACTTGAATTTAAGCATTCAGCATAGTGTCAGGACCTATGCTAAATAGAATTGACAAAATCTAAAGCTCTTAAATATATTCCAATTAATCAATTTTTCAAATCAAATTAATTCAAATTAGGTATCAATCTAAAACTGCTTAAATGAAATTCAATCATTAAAAGCTTAAAGCAAACCTCAATCTATCCACCTTTCGCAATTGTTTGTCGAAGGTGACAACCTAAGAAAACTCTAGCTCATAGAGGAGCTAATGTCAAATCAAGTATTCTACTATGTTCATTCTTAATCAATCTCTTGCGCGTGGCCCATGTCCTCGATTGCGGTTTGGCCAAGAGCTCCATGATGATGTAGTTATGACCGAGTCCTCGACGGGTTGGTTGGGTCACCAAATTCCATTATATTATGATCAACCATACGATGCTCCTCAATGCTCCTTGAGTTGTGAATCGGGGTATACTTGATAGGGCAAACAACCCTCTCAAGACTTAAGCTCGCCTACATGACAAACACCACCTCATGTCTACAAGAATTTTTTGGACGACATAACCCATATGTTGTTGATAAGGATCCTTCGATCAGGTTGGGTCGACTACCTCCTCTAACTAAGTAGATTAGGGACCACGACGACCCGGAATGACGGAACCATGGGATCTAGATCGGGCACGTCATCATCCCCCCAACCACCTCGTTTAAGCTGAAATGATGAATTTCATAATCTTAAATTCTAAAACTCCATATGCTGCTACTATAAACTATGCATTAAGCGTTCTAACGACTATCTTTAATCGAAAGTTCTCTCTCACTTATTGAGAGGGATAATTAACTATAGGGGCTTGCGCCTATAGGAAACTTGGAACCAGATCTAAAGTACTCACCAAATGAGGATGAAATCTCTAGGTAGTGTCTCATTTGCTTTCTGAAAATTACATCGACATTCTTCAAATCACACTCTCTTCAATTCTTATTGTCGAAAGGTCGGTGGCGAATTTTCGGAGCCCACAATATATATATATATATATATTAGTAGAGTAAAACAAATAAATAAATTTACTTTACTTAGTATTTTGTTTTCTTATTTGGAATATAGTAAATACAATCAGTATTTTGTAAGCTAAGAGGTAGTTTGAGATCACTTTTATTCTTTATAACTATTTTTTATATCTATTTTTTATTTTTAATTTTAATTTTATTTATGTTTTAATTTAAAATAAAATATGTTAGAAGATGATAGTTATTTTTAAAATTACTTAAATTTAATTTTAAAAATAGTGTGATTTTTTTTTTAAAATTGAAAAAGAAAAACACTTCAAAATATTAAAAAAAATATTTGAAAAAAAAAACAAAAATAAAAATGATCCAAACATGCCCTAAGTTTTTTCTTTTTTTTATAATGCTTTTCTCAACAGTGAATGCGAAAGTTTGTTAATTTAATCTGCATTATAATTTGTGCTTTTGGATTTTGAAAGTTTGCAATTTAAAGTTTAAAATTTCAAGTAAATATAAAATTTAGATGTTAAATATGTAAATATATAAGAATTGCATGCTATGTATGTAATTGTCCCTAAAAGTAATTAGATTCCAAAGATGCCTAATATGGAAGCTAATATGCAAACCAATATCAAATATATCAAATGCCTGGCTACAATTGTGGCATGTCATAAATGATTATACATTAATAAAGATTTTTAGGATATCTCAGTTTACATCAATCATCTTTTTTTTTTCCACATATAGCAAAAGAAAAGTCAATATCTACTTCAAATAATATATCTTTGAGAAGACTTTTAGATGCTCAAGTCATTAAAGTAATAGCTTGAGAGAATTCAGAAAAGATAATTTCTTATTAACAATCTATCATCAATGAATTAGATCACCTTAGGATGGACCACTCATTCTTATTAATTTACTTATAAACCTAATACTCTTAGCGACCAAATCGGAGTATAGTTATCGTATTTAATTACGATGATCTTCTTATTATGTCAAATATATAGTTAATCATGAGATTCATACTCACAAGAAGTCTTAGTCTCTACATAAATATGTTTAATATTTATCTCAATATACCTTTTGATATTATATTCTTAATTGAAGAATCCACATAATTGATGAGCTTAATTGTAATTATCATAAATACATATTGAAATGATCTAATAATGTATTTGAACTTAATATATATATCCCAATGACCTATCTCAAAAAAATAATTGTATAGACCAATGATTAAAGTGTTGATTGGGCTATATTTATATTTGTTGCTACATTGACTTTAAGGTTAAGGTGAGGCAACTCTTTTCCTTGTGGTGAAATATATTGTAATAGTTTGTTCACTGAATGAATGTGTGATCTATGTTAGTGGAGTTCTAAGTAATATATTGATTGCAATTGAATTATATAGAACTATTTGAAGCCTTTAGATTTTAAATATTGAGTTGTTGGGGGATAAGATAATTTTGAGATTGATGTTGAGTGCGATTTGAGTTATTTCATTAAATTTTGATTAATACTTTTAAAAATATGTTCTTGATTTTATGAAATTGATAGATTTAAATATTTTGAATTTAAATTTAGTCTCAAATTTTCTTTCACTCATCAGGAAAAATCATAAAATTATAGATCTTCACACAACTAAAACAGACAAGATTAATTAATACTTCATATTTTTATTAGTACATATGTACAACCAAGATTACATACACTCCACACCTAAAACCCACTTGATTACAAGCTATCAAACATTCCTCTAAATGTATCAATGAGAATTAGGTTTTTCAATATATAATTAACACTGTAGAGCATCACCTTCGGTGACTCAAACTTAAAACATTCCCATCTCAAAACAGTCATCATAATACATTAACATGTGCTCCCAATGTTGAGTCTGAACTATGAAATTCGTGAACTCATCTTCAACCCTACACCCTTCAAACTCAAAAGCCTCAATACTCTTAGCTCTCTCCTTCAATTCACTATCAACCTCAAGACCAACGCATCCCTTCAAACTCAATCCCTTCAACTCCCTGCAACCATCGACTATGGCCAACACCGCCTCCTTCCCTATCTGAGACCCACTCAGATCCAAAACTCCAATCTTTGGAAGAAAGTTCACAATTCCAAAGACGTCGTTCATCTCAATCGAACCGCGGATCTTAAGTCCATGAAAGTTTTTACAATGGATTCCAATCTGCTTCGTCATTTCTCCCAAATTCGACGGCTTTGATTCCATTTCAAGCCATTCGAGGTCGTTCCACTTCTTTATCAGATTCAGAAAAGGAACTTCGTCGTCAAAGTTGATCCGTGGCAAGCACAAGGTTTTCAACCTTGGGCAAGTGATTGATGCAAGAGATAGAACCTCAATTGAAGGAGGGAAGAGGGAGGAGAAGCGGAGCTCGAAGGTGGCCCCTTGGCTCCGTGCCATGGCTAGCTTGAAGAAGCTGGAGAAGGCGAAGTGAGGAAGGGAGAATTGGGATGAGAACATCTTGGAGACTGAAGAGGATGGTTTGAGGTCTAGGAGGTGAAAGTCGAGAACTTGATAAAGGATAGGGTGGGAAGAAGCCAGGTACCATGATTTGGAGACGAAGGGGACGGAAGCGGTGAGGTCGTCCAGGCCGAGCTTGGAGAAGATGAAGCAGAGGCAATCAAGGGGGATGTTTTCCCAGTTTTTGGCTGCGGGGTGGTGACCCATGGAGTTGTGCAGAAGAAGAGATTGTTGTTTGGAAATATAATGGGGAAGAAGATGGAGATGCCGGTCAAGAACAACTAATCCTTATTATATAGTCCTATAGTCCAATAAATACAAAATTATCTGTAGCGTCTTTGAAAAATAACTTCTCTCTCTATCAATGTAACAGTCAAATTTGTCGAAGGCTGGGCTTGGAACAAAGAAATCTGATAGATGCCGGTCAAGATAAACAACTATTAACATGTCATTGCCATAGAAAAATGTTATCCTTCAAACGTTAAATTGAGAAGTGTTCAATCGGAATAAGTTATAATTTGATATTCATTCTAGTCAGCATTGCTCCTTTTTTATAACTTGTTTTCTTGGTCCAATACACATGCATTCATACAAAATAATTATATATTGAAAATAAAATTTGATAAATGCATCTACTCCTTATGAAATCTTGAAGCTGTTATAGATTTGATTCAAGCATGCAATTTTAATTTAGTTCAACGTGAGTTTGACTAATTAATTGCTTCATTAATTTCGATTTGAATTCAATTCATCTAAATAATGACTTTTTTTTAGGGATGTGATACAAACCAATTTCTGGATTTAGGTCTGTACAGTGATGATTGGGTCTGTTTGGGTGTAAATTTGAGCTTGATTCACCTCTGAGTTGACTCAGTTTGAGTGTTGGAACCCGGCTGCCTTCTGATCCGTTGGATCTGCGCCTTTTTAACGCGGCCGTTGGATGCTAGCACTCGGATTGGTCTTTCTTGCGTTTGTAAGCTCGTTGGATTGCCTTGATTTGACCGCCTTGGATTTGTTTCTTGATCGTGGTTCTCGTCTTAGGCGTTAGTGGATCACGCGTGCTGCATTGGTAGCGGCTTGATCTCGGAATTGAATCTGAGCCATGGATGTTATCTGCGGTGGCTGTATCTGGACCGTGGAATGATATTTGGATTGATACTAACCTTATTTCTCTTTTTGGTTTGTTTTGTTTCGTCTGTTCGAGTCGACGAAGAACTCCCGAGAGGAAAGAGGGCTGCGGCTGGGATCGGAGGAGAAACTACGATTTCTCCTGGGAATGCGGTGGTTTCAGGGAAAACCTAGAAAAGGTAAAGAAGAAGAGACGAAGGAGAAAGAGAGACCGAGAGCTAAGTTCCTTTCAAATTCTTGATTATTTCCACGGTTGTCTGTTTTCCTCTATTTATACTCGACGCTCTTCTAGAATCTTCATCCGCTATGCCTAGATCGTTATTTTACTAAGTGGATCCAGCTCAGAATCGCTTGGAGGTTGTTATTTGCTATAATCATGGATCTTGCCTCTATCGTGTATTCTTGTTATGCTGATGTAGCCACGGTTTTCTTGAGGTCTGCTCTAATTTCTGTTGTTGCTAATTGCTGCAGGATGTTCTTTGAATTATCTGGAGTATTCTGCTGTGCTGTTGCAGCTATTATTACTCTAGCTGGTTTTTTTTTGGTTCTATTGCTGTTCTGGACATGTATTTAAATTCTGTAATATTCATATTTATTTTATGCTCGATTTAGTGATTACGTAATATTTTCCTTCGTTATTATCGGGTCTCGTATAATGAGTTTCAATCATTCCTCTGGTCGAACTGCTGGATTTTAATTACATGTTGCTTTGGGGATATGGATTCATATCATTACTCCCCTCCTCACACTGACCTTGTCCTCAAGGTCAAAAATTCTGGATAAGCTTTCTGTATTTCTTTACTTGATATCCCTGGAACATCTGTGGCTAAAATTTCCTTCCCATTCTTTTAAGGTTTCTGTAGTGTGTTGATCTCTCTGTATTGCTGTTCTGTGATCCAAACTGTAACAGTCTTGGCTGAATTCCTACCTTAGGAGCATCACTTGATAGGATTTCTCCCTGGACTTCTCTGTGATCTAAAACTTTTGACAAGCTTGATTACTATCTGCCCATCTTCTGAACTGAGCTGATAATTTCACTGGCTGTAGTGTAAAAGCTTGTCTGTTTTGTAGTAGTCTTGGATTGAAGCTTTCTTCTATTGTATTGGCCATTTGTTTCATGTTGGTTTTGAGCTTCCTGATTTATATGGTTCTCATCAACCTATCTCAAAATAAAAGCTCCTTTGTATGTGGCTGGATTATGTGACACTGCTCTGTTTGTCCCTCTGAATTGAGGCTGTAAAAGATTTGTGCCAGCTGACTTATTAATATAGGCTATCTTATTCTATATAATTGGGTTCTATCTGACATAAAATCTAAGCTAAGTTATTGGTTAGCAGTATTTATAATGTGTATACTTATACAATCTCTATGTCATTTGCCTTAGCCTGGATTGAATGGCTGATATTTTAAGCTTGTATCTAATGTCTCTTCTTGTATCCACTGAATTTCTGGTGGAATATCATGTTGTAGTTGATGGTCTTGGTCTTCATTGACCATCATGAAGGCACATAAGTTGGCTTGACATATATGCCCTTTGTGATATTTTTCCTCACAATTAAAACACAATCCTTTCTTTCTTCTTTCTTCTAATTGAGTAGTTGTTAGCCTCTGAATTGTTATTGGCTGTTTATTTGGATTGCTGCTTTGTTGATTGGTGTTTGTGGAAGGAGGCGATATGCTGTACTGCTTGTTTTAGTCTTTGGAAGTTGGCTGATTTTGTAGTTTCTTGGCATTGTTACATCATCAGCTGATTCAGTGCATATTGGGCCAAATCTCTGAATAACTTATTCTTTAAATTGTGGCCAAGAATGCAATTGTTTATTTACTTGCATCCATTGATACCAGCTCAAAGCAGGTCCATCCATGTATATTGAGGCTATTAAAAATTTGATCATCGAGGAGTTATAATCTGAAAAAGCTCGCTTTCAAGAGCCATCCTCTAGGGTCTTCTCCCTTAAATGGGCACATCTATTTTAAGAGGCATTGATATGGGTGTGTGTGTATGTGGTATGTTTGGAGAATAGGATTCATAAAGGGATGCATCACATACACGCTTGGAGGTTGTTTTTCTAATCTGCTTTTCTATTGTGTCAATCTCTTTGATATTTCATTCAATGCCATAGTGATTGAGGTCATTTGCTGTTCATTGTTGTTCAATCTGGTAACACATGCTTCAAGTGTTTTGGAAGTGTTTCTGGTTCCTTCTGTCATTTTCTGAGTGTTGTAGGTGTGAGTTGTGGGACTCAACAAGAGCACCAATGATATGAGCCAATTTGGATTTAGTGCATGAAGATGATGATTGGTTTGGGTGTAAATTTGAGCTTGATTCACCTCGAGTTGACTTCGGTTTGAGTGTTGGAACCGTGCCTTTCCGATCCGTTGGATCTGCGCCTTTTTAACGCGGCCGTTGGATGCTAGCACTCGGATTGGTCTTTCTTGCGTTGCTTGTAAGCCGTTGGATTGCCTTGATTTCTGATCTGCCCTTGGATTTGTTTCTTGATCAGGTGGTTCTCAGTCTTTACAGGCGTTAGTGGATCACGCGTGCTGCATTGGTAGCGGCTTGATCTGAATTGACCGTCGTGGATGTTATCTCTATGACCGGACCGTGGAATGATATTTGGATTGATACTAACCTTATTTCTCTTTTTGGTTTGTTTTGTTTACTGCTCGAGTCGTAAGAACTCAGAGGAAAGAGGGCTTGGATCGGAGGAGAAACTACGATTTCTCCGGTGGAATGCGGTGGTTTCCGGTGAGGAAAACCTAAGAAGGTAGCAGGAAGAGAGAGAAGGAGAAAAGAGAGACGAGAGCTAAGTTCCTTTCAAATTCTTGATTATTTCCACTGGTTGTCTGTCTTCCTCTATTTATAGTTCTCGACTCTTCTAGAATCTTCATCTCGCTATGCCTAGATGTATTTTACTAAGTGGATCCACCGCTCAGAATCGCCGTTGAGGTTGTTATTTTCTATAACTGCTAAGGATCTTGCCTCTATCGTATTCTTTTTATCTTGATGTAGCCACGCTTTTCTTGAGGTCCGCTCTACTTGTTGCTAATTCTTTGGGATGTTCTTTGAATTATCTGAGTATTCTTTTGTCTTGCCTATTATTATTTGGTTTTTTTTGGTTCTATTGTCGCTCGGACATGTATTTAAATTCGTAATATTCATATTTGTTTTATGCTCGATTTAGTGATTACGTAATATTTTCCTTTCGTTATTATTGGTCTCGTATAATGAGTTTACGAATCATTCCTCTGTAAGTAATTGGATTTTAATTCTGTTGTTGCTTTGGGGATATGGATTCATATCAGGATGTTAGAGTCAATTCATACCTTTAACGTTTCATATTTAACAGCAGCTGCATGAGACTTTATTACCATGTTGATTCAAATATAATTAGTATAATCTAATTATAACTTGATTTTCTTCGATATCGATTTGAACAAGATTTTGATCAACCAGGCTAAAAAATAATTGAAGCTTTCAACAATTTTTTTTTACAAACACAACACACAATTCTTATATATTTATATATTTAAGATTTAAGATTTAATATTTATATAAATGATACTTAGATGGTTTGACCACATAAAAGCCATCCGATGACATTAGGAGAGATGCATTAGATTTGACTTATGTTAAGAAAGGTAGAGGTAGACCTAAAAGACTTGGTTAAGATGTATAAAAATGATCTTAGTATACTTGAATTAAATAAGAATTTGACACATAATAGCACACAATGGAGACGAATGATTCATGACCACCACCTGGGATTAAGGCTTGTTGTTGTATAAATGATACTTAAATCTTTAATATTATAATAAAAAGTAGCATTATTATAATATTTTAAAAGTAAAATATATATAAAATTTTTTATATTTATAAATGTTAAAATTTTGATAGTAGATATATAAATATATACAAATTATGTGTTACATATAAATTTTTAGTTGCTCAATATTTAAAAAATAAAGCCTATTTTATGAGAGATTATTACGTGTCGAGTCCGGATATAACTTTATATCTAGACTCCAATAATATTGCATCATATGATACTTAGTTAATACATAATTATTAGGTCTAAATTATCAATTATAATATATTAATATATATTGATATATAATATTTATATATAATAATACATAATATTTTATAAATAATATATAACATTGTATATTAAATTATTGGAGTCTACATCCAAACTCCATGTGTAATAATTTTCCAATTTTATAGGGTTCAGTTCTCGTCGATTACCCATTCAGACCAATCCAGCACAACTGCGCTCATGTTGTTCTTTTCATCTTCTACTTCAAGATTCCTTCTCTCCATCTCTTCCGATGCCGACGATCGACGCCCGACGGACCAGACCTCTCTTCATCACTCCTAGCATCGACAGCCGACACTTGCACCTCTCTCCCTCTCTCTCTCTCTCACTCCCGACGCAGATGCCCAACACTGCCATCGCTATCCCTCTCTCTCAACTCCGACGACCGATGCCCGAATGTGCCTAGCCTCCCTCGTTCATTCCTGACGCTAACGGCCGGTGTCAGCACCTCTCTCTTTCCTTCCCTCGCTCCCGAGGTTGACGGCCGACGCTCGCATAATCATACTGAGGGCCCATTTGGGGTCGCGTCACAGCTTCTTCGCATCGCGAAAACGCGACGCGGCATCATTTAGGGACTATGACAATGTCTCTTTCGACATTGCTTCCCGTTCGAAAATGGGGGTTTCTAACGGAGGGATGCCGACCACGTTCACTTATATGTAAGGAACTTTTACCCTGTGAGCCCTCGCCTCAACCCCGTGATCCCGAAAATTTACATCACCTCGCTGCCCTTCGCTTACATCCATCTTTCATCCCCCAAGCAGGTGTGTTCTGACCAACATCTTCACTTCTTTATGGTATCACCTATGATATGTTACTTCCTTCTTTCTACATAGTTTCATTCTTACGGTGTGTTCTATCTCATCGTTTCCTCAGTTTCTCCCTACATTTGTGGTTCCTACTGAACTGAGTTTTCTTTTCTTCTTTCCCCTCTATTGCAGTTGTAATCAAGTCAGATGTGACTATTTCATTTACTATTTCTATTAGCTGTTAAGGGCTGTGGTGTTTTCAGGAGAATTTCAGGGATCTGCATTCTTTGTGGTTCCAATTAAAATGATTCTTGCTCTCTTCTTTCTCTTGTATTACACTTGTTATCAAATGTGCACTGGCTGTTTTGTTTCCCATTTGTTTCCCATTTGTGGCTATGCATTAAAGCAATGCCATTTTGTGGAATGTCTTTAGAGTTTACTAAAGCATTTATGGTTTCTTTCAATTTTCTTGGCCTTCGGATCATCTTGTGATTGCAGCATGCTTCATCTAGGCCGTTTGGATTTTTTGTTGTTGTTTATTAGGCAGCATGTTTCATATGTTTTTGGATCTTTATTGTTGTTAACATATTTACATACTTCATATCTTTTCTGTGAGTTTAGAGTGATTGCAATATGATTCATGTAATGCTGGTTTGATTTGGTTAATATTTTTCTTTGGTTTCATTAAGACATTGTGGGATGGATTACTTGTAAATTACAAGTGGCAATAGTATTTTTTTTTTCTTGCATACAAGTTTAACATTATGTTATTGCATGTACATGTTGACCTCACTTTTGGAGTGAGTTCTCAACTTCCTCATCATAGATCTAGGACTCTTGTAGACACTAAGAGCTCCTTAGTCTTACGACACTCCTAGTGATTAGGTGAATACTTAACCTAAGCCTAGAGACTTAAAAGGGTTAGCCATAAGAATAGGTTATGCCTTAAGGACTTAGGAAGACTTACCTACCCTATAGCCTAAACTCAATCCATGCTTTCCTCCTCAAATCAAACCTCAAATCCAACTCAAATACCATATCTAAATGTAAATTCCAAACCAAATCATTGAAACCCATAATCAAATCCAAGATCAACTTTCTTCATAAGCCCTTCGATTTCATCTTATGGACTTAGCCTCAACCAAATTCAAATTAACCCCAATTCATCTAATTATTTCAAAGATCAATTCAATCCCTCAATCATTTACCAAATCTAAATCCAAATTCCAAACTAAATAATTCAATCCCAAGATCAAATCCAAAATCAAATTCCTTCCTAAGCCATATGACCCATTCTTATAAACTAAGCCAAACCTCCACCCAATTTAATCCAAACATGATTTATCTCTTCATGAATCATTTATATCTTCATTCATATTCACAAATATAAATAAGGTATAAACTCAAATAGCCAAAACTAAATCAAACTAAATCCAAATCTAATCAAATCCCTTCTTAAGTCTTCTGGACCCACCTCGATAAGCTTAGCCAAATTTCATACAAATCAACTCAAGATCAATTTGTTTCTTTATAAACCAATTATTCCTTTATTTATATTTATAAATATAAATGAAACCCACCCTCCAATGACCAAAAATAAGTCAAACTAAATGAATTCCCTACTTAAGTCCTTTTGACCTACATCCTTAAGTTTGGTCAAATTTGCTTTCAAATCACTCCAAACTCAAGTGATTTTCTTATGGAACTTTTATATCTTATTTATATTCCCAAATATAAATAAAATATAAATTCACATGCCCAAAACCAAACAAAAATCAAACCAAAGCCCAATTTTGACCTTTTTAGCCATTTCCTTGGACTTGGCTAAATCATATCCAAATCAAGCCAAAATCAATAGATTTTCTCTTGAATCAATCATTCCTTCAATCATTTATCCAAATATAAATAAAACCTACAGTTATCAAACTAAACTCAAGTCAAACCAGTCAAGCCCAAGTTTTCCCTTTTAGCTTGAAAACTTTAATTGAGCCAAAACCCATTGGACTTCAAATTGATTGAAGTTGAATTTATATTTCAATCTTAGGCTTACATATAAGTTCAACTAAACTTGAATCAAGCTAAAACCAAACCAATTGACCCCTTTAGGTCCACTTAACTCAAAGTGGTCTAAAGAACTTTTTTGAGCTAAGTTCTAAGTCAACCCAAATTCGATTGAACCAAGCCCATCCAAACTTCATATCATGATCAACAATCACTCTAGGATGATCAACCACCTTTAATTAGGTCAAACCAAGTCAACTTGGTCCTTTGACCAAGTCAACATTTAGCCCAAATGAAACATAAATAAGCCAAAACCCACCATACCCCAAATTGCTTGAAACTATTGATTCAAACCAACTCATGATCAATGATTGAACATGACTTAACCCTCAATTGAGCCAAATCACGTCCAATTGACCATTTGACTGAAGTTGGCCTAAATTAGTCTAAAAGGCCAAAATTGGTCAAATCATGATTTAACCTAAATTAATTGCAGCCAAAGGCTCAAGTTCATTCCACATTGATTATTGAACTTAACTAAAGCCATAATTAAGTCCAATTTGACCAATTAGTCAACTTGACCCAACCTAGCCCAATTTGACCTAAAGAGTTAGATTAGACAAAATCTAAATTAAATCTAAATTGATTCAGACCAATGCCTACAATTATTTTCAATTGGCCAATTGAACTTGAACTAACACCTAACCCAACCCAATTTGGCCAAATTGGTCAACCTAGCCCATTTGACCTACATAAATCTATGTGAGCCAAAATCAAACTTAGGCCAAATTGATTGAAACCACTTGAATTAAAACTCTTTAAATCATCATTTGAAACTAACTCAAGCCTTAGTTTGACCCAATTTGACCAATTGGTCAACCCAACCCAACATGAACCCATATGAACCCATTTGACCAAATGAAGCTAAAACCCATAAAATCAACCCATAGGACTTTGGTGGCTGACCAAACCTGACCCAAACTGACATTAGGTCAGCCCAAGGTCATCCCAAAAGCCAAGTGGGCCCCATCCAAGCCATAATCCATTGGTTAAGCCCTCTTCACATAAGATTCCACCCATAAATGGCAAAGTCCACTCTCCCATCACCTTAGCAACCATCCAACTTCCAAATGAGGAATTCCTAAGCCTCCTAGCCCACCCTAGAGGGAATAGGACTTGCCATGGATCGAAGGGAGGTGAGCCAACTCACCTCCCATACAAGCCGAGCACCCAAGGGATCAAGGTATCCAAATTAGCCAAGATCAAGCCTTGAGCCACCTCCCATGACTTCCTCCAACCCAATCGAGCCACGTGGACTCGATTGAGACACCTTCGACACTCTGATAGTGGCTGGTCGGCTTAAAAATGGGAGGCCATCCCGTTCGTCCAACTCAGCAAGGGTATACTCCCCCAATTCGATCAAGAAACACACCAATTCACTTTGTGCAAGCTTCATAATACCAAGCCGAGCTTCCTTGTAAGTTCTAGAGTGATTCCAAGTTCCCCACATTCGACATTCTCTCTTTCTATGCAAAATCGAAATAGGGGAGGCTAGCTTCGATCCTAACTTCACCAATATCTCACCTCAATCAAATTCCTTGTTCCTACACTATCTCTACACTTCATCGAGGCCACCAAAATCAATTCCCGTGCTCCAAATCATCTCCAAGCCTGAGTTTGATCAAAGCCAAATACCAAGGAGGAGGATCTTAATCTCCAAGGTGATTCACACCAAATTAAAGCTCATGCTGATCAACATAGCTTCATCTCAACTAGATAAAGCTTCCTTAAGCGTGTGAACCGGTCTTAGCTCCAGTGAGGTATTTCCATGAAAATTGATCTTTAGCTTAAGTGTGATTGGTCCTTTTTGAAGAAAATTCCTATTTCATTCAATCTTGACTGTTGGATGTGCTCATCTCCTTCCCTTGATGGTGTGGGTTGATTTTGAAGTCCATACCAGCTCAGGTGAGCTCAGATTGATAGATCCATGGCAGACGGACGTTATCATTCATCACTCATAGGAAGAAGACTCACGGGCCATCTGTTCCACATTATTAGAATGGACGGATCTGATCAAATCACACTAGATCAAATGAGATTATCCCCTTATGCCTTAAGTTTAATCTACACTGTCTGATCTGTGATTAGACGGTGGGGATCAATGCCGCATCCGTCGCCAACTAACTCGGCATGCGGATGTGACAACTTAAATAATCAATCCCACGATGCCATATGGAAAGTGCGCCGCATCAGCGCGCCATGTGGCACCACGAGATTAAGTTTAATTAGGGTTATTAATTAGATTTTAAGGCTGAAACTTTCATAATTCATAACTAATTGTAGAAAAATTCAAAAAATATAAATATGGCTCATTTTAAATGTATTCAAAGAGGAATCCATTAAAATTATTCTTAATTAATTTGAAACAATAATTTTAGCTTAATTGAAGTTTAATTAAAAATTTAATTAACTTAATTACTCCTTAATTAAGTACCCAATCAATTCCAAACTTTTTGAGGATGTTTAGGGGGATGACCTCTTCCTCTCATATTTTTCTTGAAATTTATTGGTAGCTTAATTAGAAAAATTGATTGATAAAGTCTTAATTATCTTTTAAATTAATTAAGAGATAATTGAGCATATGAATAGTAATTAATTAATTATTTAGACTCTTTAATCACTGTTGAATAACAAGGAGACTTAGGGAACTGGATTGGAGCCTCCCTCCTAATCCTTTTCTCTAATTTTCTCTCTCTTTTCAATCAAAGTGCTAATTAATGATTAATTAATTAATTAATTAATGACTTAATCAGCTAAGCTAAAATCCAAATCACATTAAGTCATGCTTTGTGAGGTAGGTGGCTTATGGAATTAGGTTTGGACCTCTTTCCCTATCTTCTTTCCTTTAAGCCCATCTCATTTCTAAGATAATTGTTTAACTTTGTTAATTAATTAAAGTGAAATAAATTAATGGATTAATCATCTAATTAAGAATTTGATTTCCTTGTTTTAATCTTAGGTAGAGCTTTAGGTGTTCAAGAACCTAAAGAAGTTAGTGAAATTATGATTAGTTCACATGTGTGAGAAAATCATGAAAGTAATTAAAATAGTTCCGTAAGCTTAATTAATAAATGATCATGAGCTAATTGCATTAGGTCCCTTTCATTTCATAGGAGCATTATTATTTACTTTTCATTATATTTGCATATTACATTAGCACATAATTATTTTATCAATTACCTTAAGGCAACATGGTCAAGGGTTTCATTAATTGATTTAATTCACACCTTAACATAACTAATCCCTAAAACCAACCTAATTACTTTCCCTTAAATCAAATTAACTTACACATGGGGAATGGGATTAGAATTAACAAATATTTCTCACACCTCTTAAATCAAGTTAAACATAAAATCAAAAGTGTCATTAAAAAACTTTGGTTTATTTTAAATAAGCTTATTTAATATGATTGCCCCTAGGAATTAGTTGGATTGAATGAAATTACATGCTTGTGTCTCTTTATTTCTTCCCAAACATATTAAAATATTGTAGGCCACTTGAATCATGCATTTATTTCTTCAAAAATTAATTAAACATAAATGATTTCCTTTATGTCAAGCTTGCATGTGTTTATTCAAATTAATATATGTGTGGCTATTATCACTATCAAATCTAAATCTACTTTCCAAATCTTATAAATAAGTGATTACATATGCTATAAATGCTAGTTATAAATACATAGGAAATGCAAATGATTATATTTTATGTGTATGAAATAAAGTTCTTTTCTTTCATTCACATATATTGATTTATGTAAGTAAGAATGTTAATGGGCATTTAGTCTAGACACCTCAGGAATACGAGGCTTTAAGTAGCCCCAAGGAGGTCATTTGATTACCTCATTTCCCTGGTTAACAATGGCATGTAGTCTATTTGATTTCATTCTTACATATTTCAATATTAGAGTTTAAATAAGACTTTACTCCATGGACATAAATCTTTTCAATCAAATAAAATACAAGTTTGTCATGGTTTGCGCTCCTTTATTTGCATGTGCATCCATATGTATTTGAGAAAAGCAAATAGTTGGTCTGGACACCCTAGGAATATGAGGCTTTAAGTAGCCCCAAGGAGGTCATTTGATTATCTCACTTTCCTGATTATAAGAGCATATACTGGCTCATGTCTCTCATACATGTGTGTGTGTACTTAATTAGGGAGTCAAAGCCCCTCCTTTTTTTACCAAAAATACATGCATTTGTAATTATGTAAGTGATAGAATTAATTAATCATGTGATCAAAAGCTCTCTCTCTTACATTCTTATGTATTTTTGCATAAAAATTTAGATAGAGATTTAAATTAATATGATAATCTGGTGTTTATTTTTTAAATATGTGTATGGAGGACACCACACAAATCTAAGAGTGTACTTATTGAGGTGATTGGGTACGATATCAAAGAATAGTGCACTATCTTGAAAGATAGAAATCACTACCTTACAATGGACCTAATCATCTAATAAGGACTCCTAAGACATGATGGGTCTTCGAATATACCAAAGGTTTCTCCCCTACTTTATATGGATGAATAAAGTAAAGTTTATTTAAATCGGGTTCTAAAGTTCCCTATGGGGGCAAGCCCCCATAGTTAATTACATCCTAAGGAAGGTGAATTCCTTATAAATACTCTCAATTAAAGTAGACAATTATTGTCTCCAAAGATTTTAAAGATAGGACTATCAATAAATTAGCTATGTTAGAAAATCAAATGGAATAGATAAAAAAGGAGAGAGACTTATTATTGAAGCCAAAGGGAGATGAATAGGGAATGCTCATGATACTAAGAAACCTAGTGAGCATTCTAATCTATTCTATGGTTGGGCTTTATATATTTGAAATTGAAGATAATTATATGTTTGAATTAAAATTTTATTAGAAAATAAAGACTTATAATCCCACAATACAAGATTGTGGAAATACCTAAGAGGTGAGGATTTATGCTTATAGCTTGAAAGAAATAGCTACCTCGGATCTTAAATCTAGGGAGCTTTAGTGAGGGCCAAAGAACAACCTAAATCTAACCAGAGATGGGTATATGGTTTACCTCTATAAGAGAGGATAAACCACCCGACTGCTTGACTTATAACCGCCTAGAGTGGCAGCCAACTAACTCCTCTTACATTTTAAAACCATGTCATCAAGTCATATATTTTACAAGATGGTTAGGTTGTTATTATTAGAAAGAGACTAAAGCCTTTAAACTCACTCCCTAAGAGACTAGAGCATGAGTGGTATGAGTAATGACTTAGTCTAATGCAAATCTTATCAATTTTTATTTGATTTTTGACTCTTTATTTTGATAGGGGCTATTTTTTATATGTCTAAATGCATGATGAAATAAAGTTGTTGGCTAAATTAAAAAGAATGAGGTATTTTACACCACATAGGAGACCCTCAAAGGTCAAGTCTTCCCCTATCGTGCAAGAATAGAAACCCTCTCTTAGCAAAAGTGAAATAAGATGACATGCGTGATATTAAGCATACAACATCTAGCTAAGGGGTTGCTAAATCTTTTAATTATCTTGATTTTAATGCCTAGACTTTATGTGGGGTTATAAGTTATCTAGAAAATTTTATTATGAGTTGCAGTTGGGGTATAAAATTTTTTTTTTTTCTAAGAGTCTAATCAAATCCAGACCATACATTAAATCACTATATATAAAGAAACTAGAAAAAGACATGCCATTGCTATTGCACAATTATAAATAAAGCATCAAATAATTTATAAACTCAATGTTAAAGAATAGGCTAGTGCGGTCGGGTACCGTCGTACAACCCATAAAGAAAAATGGGTAGCTGAGCTATACCCTTATACATCTTGGTATATGAAAGTATAATTACAATTACAAATAAACAAATGCTATGGGGGTCTTCATTCTTCATATCTTCAGGTCTCCTCTTCTTTTCTTCTTTGTTTAGATTTGCTTGCTTCAAAGGCATCACGAGGGCCTCCCAGAGCCACCGCTCATCGTAATCTCCCATAGCACTAATCTTAATTCCTAATGCAAGATTACATTAAAATAGGAAAAGTAAATCTAACTACACCTACAAATAAGTGTTAGCCAAACACACCATACAACCCAAGCAGTTATATCTATAATTTTGACTTAGAACCCTACACATGGGTAACCAAGTCCGTCTGTCCTAACTTAGATTATGCTTAGGAGTTAAGCAACCTGCAAAAGAGAGCATTTTTATTTATTTTTAAGAACCCCTTAAGCACAATCTCCTGTAGAAGACATAATTAGGCTAATCACGACCTAACATTCAGTCTATAAAGCATACACCCTAACATCAAGTCTACAATAATATATCATAAAACCAAACGTACATCAAACCATGCACTGTCCTAACATAAGCTAAAAATAGTGACCAAATCTAAAGTGTGTGTATTAAGGCTTATGTGGTATGCCTTAACTAGGCTTGGCTTATGTGGTATGCCTTAACTAGGCTTTATCATAATTTTCTAAGTATGAAGGACATTTAATTCGAAGGATGGTTTCACTTTAAGTGACTTAATTGATTTGTAAGTTTTACTTAATATTTTCTTTTATTTCATTTGATTTACACTTAACAACTAAGTGTTATAAAGAGAATAAAAGAGAGGATCACTCTCTTTTATCCCTACCTTAAGTCACATATAAAGTAAATTAATGAAATAATTTTCTTTAGTGAATAGCTTATTATATATTTTAATTTAATCCTAAGTTTATGTTCACTTTAAATAATCTCATTCAATAAGAGATGCATCTTAAAATTAATTGGTATGAGCTACTATTACATGACACATATCCATTCATTTCTTTTCCTCATATATAACATGCATATGATTAAGTCCTAAACATATTTATGCATATAATATATTTTGGCTTATTTAAATGCAAGATGCATAAATGAGTTTTATAGAAAAGAGGATTTTCATTCATTAGTTAAATACACATTCAAATGTATGAAAGTTTTAAATAAGTACTTCGCCATTATTTTGCACTAGGGGAGTGAGGTAGGAACCTCTTTAGGACTACTTAAAGTCGTGCATCCCCAGAATGTCTAGACTAATATACCCACTATTATAAGCAACTATAAAAATAGAAAACCATGCAAAAGTAGAAATTAATTTAATTAATTTATTTGAGTGAATGAATTAAAGCTCTATCCAAATTCCAATGTCAAAATGCATAAGAATGAAATCAAGCGGGTACATCGCCATTGTTCTGCACCAGGGGAGTGAGGTAGGAACCTCCTTGGGGCTACTTAAAGTCATGCATCCCCAAAATCTCTCGACTACTATACACACGAATGAAAGAAATGAACTTCACTTCATACACTAAGCTTATATTCACATGCACCTCCTATATATGTATAGCTAATGTCACAACATATATTATTATTCATTAATAAACTTTTGAAAATACATTTGAGATTTAATATTGATAATAGCAACACATATTTTTAATTAAACCAACATATGTAAATTTGACATAAGGGAAATTATTTCATTTAATTAATCTTTGAAAAGGATGAATGCATGATCACAAGTGGCATACACCATTTAATACAATTGGAGAGAAGTAAAAGAATATATGCACATAATTTCATTCAATCCAACTAATTCCTAAGGATAATCATATTAAATAAGATTATTTAAAACAAACCAAAATTTCTTAAAGTCACTTTTGATTTCATGTTCAACTTGATTTAAATAGTGTGAGAAATAATCTTTAATCGTAATCCCACTCTCCATATGTGAATTAATTTGACTTAATGAAAAAGAGCAATTATGTTGATTTTATGAATTGGTTAAGTTAAGCATGGATTAAATTAATTAATTAACCCTTACTTATGTTACCTTAAGATAATTGATTAAATAATTATGAGCTAATATGATATGCAAATAAATTAAAAAGTAAATAATAACGCTCCTATGAAATGAAAGGGGCCTAATGCAATTAGGTCATAATCATTTATCAATTAAGCTAAAGGAACTCACTTAATTACTCTTATGGTTTTCTCACACATGTGAGCTAACCATAATTTCATTAGCTTTTTTAGGTTCTTGAACACCTAAATATCTACCCAAGAATGATTAGGGGAAAAATAGATTTAATTAGGCTTGAGTTTCATTAATTAATCCATCTCTCTTTTAATTAATTGTCAAAATTAATAATTACCTTGAAATGAGATAGCTTAAGGGAAAAGGTAGGAAAAAGAGGTCCCCACCTAATCCCATAAGCCATCCACTGAGCTTAAGCATGATTTAATGTGTTTTGGATTTTAGTTTAGCTAATTAATTAATAATTATAACTTTAGTTTAAAAGAGAGGGAAAATTAGATAAGGGATTAGGAGGGAGGCTCCAACCCACTTCCCTAAGTCTCCTTACTATTCAGCAATGGTTAGGGAGTCCAAATAATTAATTAATCACTATTCATATACTTAATCACCCTTTAATGAAGTTAAGAGGGTAATTAAAGATTAATCAATAAATTTACTTAATTAAGCAACCAATAAATTCCAAAAAATAGGGGAGGCAGAGGTCATCCCATTAAATATCCTCAAAAAGTTTGAAATCAGTTGGATGATTAATTAAGGAGTAATTAAGCTAATTAAGTCTTTAATTAAACTCTAATTAAGCTCTATTTACTGTTCAAAATCTATTGAAAATATTTTTATTAAATTCTCCACTAAAATATCTTTAAAATAAGCCCTTATTTGTATTTTTTTTGGATTTATTTATAATTAGTTATGAATTTTGGAATTTTCATCCTTAAAAATAAATTAATTAACCCAAATTAAAGCCCTAATCCTGTCGGCGCCACGTGGCTACTGATGCGGCGTGCTTTCCATGTGATGTGATAGGATAGGTTATTTAAGTTATCACATCGTGCGGCTAAGTCAGCTGACGGTGGATGCACTTTCTCGTGGATTATCTGATCTAAGATCGGATGGCCACGATTAATCCTATGGTTTAAAAGAGAAATCAGGGATTTAAGTGTGATCTATGCACAACCATCCATTTTGATCACGTGAAACGGATGGACTGTGATCTTTCTCCTTCATGAGCAACAAAAGACGTATGTCGTCCATCTTTCTCCGTTTGATCTGAGCTCACCAAAGCTCAGATTGCTTCCAAAATGATCTCACACCATCAAGGGATGGAGAGAAATAAATCCAACAGTCAAAATTGCATGCCATACAAATTCTCTTCGAAAAGACCAACCACTTTTTCCTAAAGCTACAATTTTGAGGAATTACCTCATTGGAGCTCAAGACTGATGGTGGGATTGATAGAGGTAGCTTCACCTAGTTGAGGTGAAGCCCTGTTGAGAAGCTTGGGCCTTGATTTGAAGTAGATCCCTCGGACGACCAAGATAGGTGGTTTGGAGCTTCGGTCTTGATCGAACACCCCCCTTCCAGTGGCTTAGAAGCATGGGAAAAGGCTTGAATGGCTTTGACGACACACGAGGATGGTGTGTGCAAGAGGAATTGAAGTTTGGTTATGTGGAGGAGGAGAATTGCTTGAAGGATGGATGCCATATTTCAGCTACACACGGGAATGGGGAATTCCAGTGAAGGAAAACTTGGGAGGGCTTGGGGAGGCTCTCTGGGATATTGAAAACACTCAGGAAGCTTAGTGTGTTCGAATTATGTCAATCCCTATGAGAATTGAGAGAGTATATCTCTCAATCGAGCCTATTGGATCCGTCCCTGATTTTCAGCCAGTTCGTCGCCACCAACCTGTCGGAGGGGTCCTAATCGGGTCCACGTGGAATGACTAGAGTGGAGGAAACTGTGGCAGGAGGTCCAAGGCAAGATATGGGTAGGTTGTGGTTGATTTTATCCTCCTTTTGTTTATGGAGTTCAACTTTGAGTGAGGAAGAGGAGTTGGATTCCTTTTGGTCCATGGCTGGTCCTAGGCTTGCTTAGATTGGGCTATGGGGCAGATGATACTCCAAATAGCAAAGTTTTGGACTACCAATGAAAGGGGGGAGTGGACATTGCCACTTTTGGATGGAATCCAATGCAAAGGTGTTTGTCAAATGGCTAATCCCCAAGGATGGGGCCCACTTTGCTTATGGGTAGACTTTGGGCTGACCAAGGGTCAATTTGGGATGGGTTTCATCAACCACAAAGGTCCCATGGGTTTGTTTTGGGTGCTTTGGTTTCATTTGGTCAAATGGGTTCATGTTAGGTTGGGTTGACCAGTTGGTCAAATTGGGCCAAACTAAGGCTTGGTTTAGGTTCAAATGATGATTTGAAGAGTTTTAGTTCAAGTGGTTTCAATCAATTTGGCTTAGGTTTGATTTTGGCTCATTTGGATTCAAATAGGTCAAATGAGCTAAGTTGACCAATTTGGCCAATTTGATCAAACTAGGTTGGGTTAGGTGTTGGTTCATGTTCAATTGGTTAATTTAAAATGATTGTAGGCTTTGGTTTGATTTGATTTGGATTTAATTTGGATTTTGGCTAATTTGACCCTTTAGATCAATTTGGGCTATGTTGGGTCAAGTTGACCAATTGGTAAAATTAGGCTCAATTGTGGCTTTGGTCAAGTTCAATAATTTATTTGGAATGAACTTGATCCATTGGTTGCAATTAATTTGGGTTTAATTCGAATTTTGGCAAATTTAACCTTTTAGGTCAATTTGGGCTAGGTTGGGTCAAGTTGACCAATTGGTCAAATTGGGCTTGATTGTGGCTTTGGTCAAGTTCAATAATTGATTTGGAATGAACTTGAGCCATTGGTTGCAATCAATTTGGATTAGAGCATGATTTAACCCATTTTAACTTTTTAGGTCAATTTGGGTCAACTTAGGTCAAATGACCAATTATACTTGGTTTGGCTCAATTGAGGGTTTGGTCATGTTCAATCATTGATTATGAGTTGGTTTGGATCAATGGTTTAAATAAATTTAGTATATGGTGGGTTTTGGCTAGTTTCAGTTTCATTTGGGCTAAAGGTTGACTTGGTCAATGGATCAAGTTGACTTGGTTTGACCCAATTCAAGGTGGTTGATCATCCTAGGGTGATTGTTGATCATGATATAAGGTTTGGATAGCCTTGGTTCAATCCAATTTGGATTGAATTAAAACTTGGCTCAAAAGATCCTTTAGGTCACTTTGGGTTAAGTGGAACCAAATGGGTAAATTGGTTTGGTTTTGGCTTGATCCAAGCTTAGTTGAACTTATATAAGAACCTAGGATTGAAATATAAATTCAACTATAATTAATTTAGAGTCTAGTGGATTTTGGCTCATTTGGAGTTTTCAAGTCAAAAAGGCTAGCTTGGGTTTGACTTGGGTTGACTTGAGTTTGATTTGATAAATGTAATTTATATTTATATTTGGCTAAATGATTGAAGGAGAGATTGATTCATGAGAAAATCTATTGATTTAGGCTTGATTTGGATATGGTTTAGCCAAGTTCAAGAAATTGGATAAAAAGACTTGAATTGGGTTTTGATTTAATTTTGGATTTGATTTGGCTATTTGGATTTATATTTCATTTATATTTAAGGATATAAATGAAGATATTAATAATTTATGAGAAAATCACTTGAGTTTTAAGTGATTTGGAAGAAAATTTGACCAAGCTTAAGGATGTAGGTCAAAATGGATTAAGGAGGGAATTGATTTAGTTTGATTTAATTTTGGTCATTGGAGGGTGGGTTTCATTTATATTCATGAATATAAATGAAGGAGTAATTGGTTTATAAAGAAACCAAATGATTTTGGGTTAATTTGGTTTAAGATTTAAGTAAACTTATGGAGGTAGGTCTATAAGGCTTAAGAGGGGATTTAGCTAGACTTGATTTAGTTTGATTTTGTCTTGGCTATTTGAGTAAGGATTTCATTTATATTTATGAATATATATGAATGAATAATTAATTTATAAAGAAATCAACCAATTTTGGGATAATTTAGGTGGAGATTTGGCTAAGCTTATGAGAGTGGGCCATAAGGCTTAAAAAGGAATTTTGGTTTCAGATTTGAGCTGATGATTGAATCATTTGGAATTGGGTTTGAGTTGGGATTTGATAAATGATTTAGAGATTGAATTGATATTTGAGAAAATTAATTGAATCATGATTGATTTGAATTTGGTTAAGGCTAAGTCCATAAGGTGAAATCAAAGGGCTTATGAAGAATGTTGATCTTGGATTTGATTATGGGTTCCAATCATCTGGTTTGGAATTTGGATTTAGATTTGGTATTTGAGTTGTATTTGGGGTTGGGTTTAAGAAGGAGAGCATGGATTGGGTTTAAGCTATAGGGTAGGCAAGTTTTTCTAAGTCCCTAAGGCATAACCTATTCTTATGGCTAACCCTTCTAAGTCTCTAGGCTTAGGTTAAATGTTCACCTAATCACTAGAAGTATCTTGAGACTAAGGAGCTCTTAGTGTCTACAAGAGTCCTAGATCTATGATGAGAAAGTTGTGAACTCAGTCCAAAAGTGAGGTCAATAGATAAAAATAATTCAATCAAAAGAAAAATATAAACTTTAAATAAATATATGTTCATATTCATCATTTAAGTATGCCAACACATAATGCATGTATAGGTATGTTTAGAACTTAATCATATGCATGTTACATATGATGGGAAGTAATGAATAAGTCTATTTAAAATGCATGTATAGGTATGTTTAGAACTTAATCATATGCATGTTACATATGCATGTGTTGTGTGATAGTAATTAATTCCAATTAATCTTAAGATGCCTTTCCTATTGAATAAGTCTATTTAAAATGAACCTAAACTTAAGATTAATTTAAAATATATAATAAGCCATTCACTAAAGAGAATTGATTAATTAATGTGCTTTAGATGTGGCTTAAGATAAAGACAAGAGAGAGCGATCCTCTCTTTTCTTCTATTTATAACATTTAGTTGTTAAGAGTAAGTCAAGTGGAACAAAAGAAAACATTAAGTGAAAATTTCTAAATGAACTAAATCATTTAAAGTGAAATCATTCCTTACAATTAAATCCTTTCATACTTAGAAAATTATAACAAAGCCTAGTTAAGGCATATCACACAAGCCTTAATGCACACACTTTAGAATTTAGTTACTACTTTTAGCTTTATTGTTAGGGTGGTGCATGGAGTGATGTATGTTTGGTTTTATGATGTATTATTGTAGATTAGATGTTAGGGTATATGCTTCATAGACTGGATGTTAGGCCGTGATTAGCCTAATCATGTTTCCTGCAGGAGATGCTTAAGGGGTGCTTAAAATAAATATAAATGCTCTCTTTTACAGATTGCTTAACCCCTAAGAATAATCTAAGTTAGGACAAATGGACTTGGTTACCCATGTGCAGGGTGCTAAGTCCAAATTATTCATATAACTGCTTGGGTTGCATGGTGTGTTGAGCTAATATTTATTTTGTAGGTGTAGTTAGATTTACTTTTCCTACTTTTAATGTAATTTTGTATTAGGAATCAAGATTAGTGTTATGGGGGATTAAGATGAGCGGTGGCATGAAAGGCCTTATCATGGGAGGCCCTGTGATGCCTTTGAAACAAGCAAACCAAATGAAGAAGTGAAGACATGAAGAATGAAGAATGAAGACCCCCATAGCATTTATTTATTTGTAATTATAATTATTCTTTCAAATATCGGGTTATATAAGGGTAGAGCAGTGCTACCCATTTTCTTTTCAGATTGTATGGTGGTACCCAACCGCATCGGCCTTTTATTCTTTTATGTTGGATTTATAAATTGTTTGATGTTTTGTTTATAATTAAGTAATAGAAATAGCATGTCTCTTCTTAGTTTCTTACTTATATGGTAATTTAATGTGTGGTCTCGATCCGGTTAGGCTCTTAGGAAAAAAAAATTAATACCCCAACTACAACTCATAACTTAATTTTCTAAATAACATATAACCTCACATAAAACCTAGGCATTAAATCAAGATAATTAAAATATTTAGCAACCCCTTAGCTGAATGTTGTATGCTTAATATCATGCATCAATATTACTTCACTCTTGTTAAGAGAGGGTTCCCATCCTTACACGATAGGGGAAGACTTGACCTTTGAGTGTCTCTCATATGGTTGAAAATACCTCTTTCTTTCTGATTTAGCCAATAACCTTATTTCATCATGCATTTAGATATATAAAAATTCTATGGCCTTTGTCAAAATAAAGAGTCAAAAAATCAAATAAAAATTGATAAGATTTGCATTAGATTAAGTCGTTGTTCATATCACTCATGCTTTAGTCTCTTAGGGAGTGGGTTTAAGGACTTTAGTCTCTTTCTAAATAAAAATAACATAATGATCTTGCAAAATCATATGACTTGCCTACATGATTTTAAAGCATATGAGGAGTTAGCTGGCTGCCACTCTAGACAGTTATAAGTCCAACAGTCGGGTGGTTTACTCTCTCTTGTGGAGGTAAACCATATACCCATCTTTTCTCAGATTTAGGACGTACTTTTGCTCTTGCTAAAGCTTTATATATTTAGGATATGGGGTTGTTATTTTCTTTGGGCTACAAGCATAAATCTCCACCTCTTAGGCATTTCCATAACCTGTGTTGTGAGATTATAACTTCTATCTTTCTAATAAAGTTCTAATTCAAACATAGAATTGTCCTCAAACTTCAAACATATTAAGCCCAACCATAGGATAAGTTGCAATGCTCACTAGGTTTTCTAATATCATGGGCATTCCCTACTCATCTCCTTTTAGCTTCAATAATAAGTCTCTTCTTTTTGATCCATCCCATTTGATTTTCAAACATAACCAATTTATTGATAGTCTTATCATTGAAATCTTTAGAGTCAATAATTACCTACTTTAATCGAGAGTATTCCTAAGGAATTCACCTTCCTTAGGATGTAATTAACTGTGGGGGCTTGCCCCCATAATGAACTTTAGAACCCAGTTTAAATAAACTCTGCTTTTTTCATCCATGTAAAGTAGGGAAAAAATCTCTAGTATATTAGAAGACTCATCATGCTTTAGGAGTCCTTATTAGGCGATTAGATCTATTGTAGGATAGTGATTTCTATCTTTCAAGATAGTGCTCTATTCTTTAATGTCCTACCTAATCACTTCAATAAGTACACCCTCAGATCTATGTGGTGTCCCTCATACACACATCTAAAATAAACACCACAAGACATTGAAGAACTTATTGCATTTGTATGTTATTGGGAGTGTTAACCTCACTTTTAGAGTGAGCTCTTAACTTATTTATCATATATCTAGGACTCTCATAGACACTAAGATTTCCTTAGTCTTAAGACACTTATAGTGATTAGGTGAACACTTAACCTAACCCTAGAGATTTAGAAGAGTTAACCATAGGAATAAGTTGTGCCTTAGGGATTTAGGAAGACTTGCCTACCCTATAGCCCAAGCATAATCCTTGCTACCCTCTTTCTAACTCAAACCTCAAATTTAAATTCAAAACCCCAAAATCAAATTCAAATATCCAATGATTGAAATCTATCACCAAATTCAAACTCTGAATCCCTTCTTAAGCCCTTTATATTTAGCCTATGGACTTCGCCTTAACCAAATCTAAGTCAACCCCAATCCAATTGGTTTTCTCAATTATTAAATTCAATCTCAAATTAAATTCCAAATCATAAATCAATTTCAAACTCCAAATGATTGAAATCCATGATTAAGTCCAAATTCCAAAATCTTTCCCTAAGTCTTATGAACTAGCTTCATATGCTTAGCCAAAGCTCCTTCAAACCAACTCAAACTTGGTTGATTTATTTATAAATCAATTATTACTTCATTTATATTTATAAATATAAATTAAATCCAAATTTAACCCATTCAAATCAAATCAAAATAAATGAAACCAAATCAAGACCTTTCTTATGCCATATGGACCCACCTCCATAAACCTAATCAAATCTTGATCCAAATCAACCCAAACATGATTAATTTCTTTATAAATCAATCATTCCTTCATTCATATTCATAAATATAAATGAAACCCACCCTCCAATGACCAAAAATAAATCAAACCAATTTAAAATTCAAGTTAGCCTATTTAAACCTACACCCCTAAGCTCAATCAAATTTGCTTCCGAATCACTCCAAACTCGAGTGATTTTCATAACCCATTTATATCTTCATTTATATTCACAAATATAAATGAAATTTAAATTCAAATGACCAAAACCAAACTCAAATCAAATCAAATTTCCAATTTTAGCCCTTTTAGGCAAACTTTTGAACTTGGATAAATGGCATCTAAATCAACTCAAAACCTATGGATTCCTTCATGATTCAATCACTGATCTAATATAAACATAAACTACCATTATCAAACCAAATCCAAGTTAACCCAAATCAAGCCCAAGTTAATCCCTTTGGCTTGAAATTATCATATGAACCAAAACCCACTTGGATATAAACCAATTGCAATTGAATTTATATTTCAATCCTAGGCTCATATGTGAGTTCAACTAAACTTGAATCAATCCTTGATGAAGCCAATTGACCCATTTAGCCTCACTTGACCTAAAGTGACCTAAAAGACCTTTTTGAGCCAAGTTTTAATCTAACCCAAATTCGATTGAACTAAGCCCATCTAAACCTCAATCATGATCAACAATCATCATGGGGTGATCAACCACTTTGAATTGTGTCAAACCAAGTCAAACCTAGCCTTTGACCTAGTCAATATTTAGCCGAAATGAAATTCAAACTAGCCAAAATCCCTCATATGCCAAATTGATTGAAACCATTGACTCCAACTCACACCTAATCAATGATTGAACATGACCAAGCCATCAATTGAGCCAAACCAAGCCTAATTGGCCACTTGACCTAAGTTGACCCAAATTGGCCTAAAAAACCAAAATGGGTCAAATCATGATTTAACCCAAATTGATTGCAACCAATGGCTCAAGTTCATCCCAAATCACTTATTGAACTTGACCAAAGCCATGATTGAGCCCAAGTTGACCAATTGGTCAACTTGACTAGCCCAAATTGACCTAAAAGGTCAAGTTGTCCAAAATTCAAATTAATTCCAAATTAAATCAAACCAAAGCCTACAATCATTTTCAATCAACCAATTTAACTTGACTCAACACCTAACCCAACCTTATTTAGTCAAATTGGTCAACTTGACCAATTTGACCCTTTGAATCCAAATGAGTCGAATCCAAACCTAGGCCAAACTAATCCAAATTAATTGAACCAAAACATCCCAAATCATCATATAAATCTAACCCAGGCCTTAGTTTGACCAAATTTGACCAATTGGTCAACCCAACTCAACCTAGCCCAAATGGAACCCATTTGACCAATCCAAGCCAAACCACTCAAATCTAACTTATGGGATCTTGTGGGCCGACCTAACTCAGCTTAAACTCATCCTTAGTCAGCCTAAGACCTCCCCAAAAGCTAAGTGGGACCCACCAAGGGGATTAGCCCTCAAATAATGGGATTTAAACTTCAAAACTATTGGATCCAAGCTAAAGTCAACTCTCCCATCCCCATGGTAGACCCTTAACACTCCATGGAACTTTCTCCTGACCCAACCTAGCCAATCTAACCCACCCTAGGTCAGCCAAGGACATTTGGGAGCTGAGTTGGCTCACCTCCAACCCAAACTAAGCACTCATTAGATCCAAGGCTTTACATCCTTGCATAATGGATCCATGACAGCCTCCCATCACTCCTCCCATCCCTGATGTGCCACCCTGATGGAGACATCAGATGGGATGCGACGTCAAATGTGCGATGCCTTCCATCCATCATAGGAAATTGAGGGGTACACCCCCCTCAATTCGAGCAAAAAAAAGAAGATAATTCACATCGTGAGCCTTCCTAAGTTAATTTCGAAGCCCCTCACAGCATTTCCAAAGATCCCCAAGCCCTCCTTGATCAACATTGTCCATTCCCAAGAAAAGATGAAATAGGGCATCCCAATGCTAAGAAATACTCCCTCTCCACTAAATCAAATCCAAATTCCTTGCACCCGCACCATCCCCATACCCAATTGAAGCCAATATAACCAATTCTCAAGCTTCCAAGCCATGGGAGGTGAGTTCGGTGATTCGTGCATGGATTGGTCATCCAAGCACTACTTCACCAATCAGCTCTTCAACATGGCCTCACCTCAACTAGGCAAAGCTACCTCCGGTGTTACACCACTGGAAATTAGCTCCGGTGAGGTAATTTCACAAATTAAGCCTTGTATGGAAAAGTAGGTTAGTTTTTGTGAAGGAAATTCAAATCCCATGTGAATTTGATCGTTAGATATGTGCGTCTCCCTTCAGCGAAGGTGTGGGAAGAATTTGGAGATAATCTGAGCTCGAACTCGAGCTCAGATTGATCGATAGAAGACAGACAACATTCATCTTTCATCGCTCATGAATGGGATAGATCATGAGCCATCCATCCCGCGTGATTGGAATGGACGACTCTGATTAAATCCTGCGGTAGATCCTTTGATTCCTTTCCTAAACTGTGTATTGAATCGTGGCCATCTGATCTTAGATCGGATAGTCCACGGAGAAAGTGTGTCTGTCGCTATCCGAGTCAGCCTTCAGATGTGACTACTTAAATAGCTAATCCCACACGTCACATGGAAAGCGCACCGTGTTAGCGCGCCGCATCAGCTACCACGTGACCCGACAAAATTAAGGCTTTAATTAGGGCTAATTAATTGGTTTTTAATCCTGAAACTTTCTAAAATCACAACTAATTATAGAAAAATCCAAAAAAAATATAAACTTAGGCTCATTTTGAAGATATTTCATATCAGAATCTCGGAAAATTATTATTAATTGATTTTGAGTAATAATTTTAGCTTACTTAAAATTTTACCAAAAATCTATTTAACTTAATTACACCTTAATTAAACACTCAATTAATCCTAAATTTTTTATGGATGCTTAGGGGAATGACCTCTGCCTCCCCTATTTTTTTGGGATTATATTGATTGCTTAATTAGAAAAATCACATGATTAAGCACTAATCACTCTCTTAATCTAATTAATCATAATTAATGAATGAACAGTGACTTGATTAATCATTTAAACCTACTTAACTCTCTTGAACAATAAGATAGCTTAGGGAATCTGATTAGGGATACTTTTCTTAATTCATTTCCTAAGTTTTCTTTACTTTTAATAGTTAATGAAATGATTAATTGATTAATTAAGTGATTAATCTTCAAGATAGGGAAATCAAAATCTAATTGAATGTTTAAAATGATTTAGGGGTTAGGATTGGGGCCTTGCCCTTGATCCTTTCCTCTAAGTTGATTTCATCATTCAAATTAAAACATAACTAAAGTGTGTAATCAATTAATTAAAGGCTTAATAAAATTTAAATTTTAAAAAATCAATATATCTGCACCTAAGCAACCTTTAATTGATCTTGGGTAGCTCCTTGGGTGTTCAATAACCTAAGGTGAGAAATAATGAAATTATGGTTGGCTCAAAGGTATGAGAAAATCATAAAAGTATTTAAGTGAGTTTCCTTAAGCTTAATTAACTATTAATCATAAGTCAATTACATTAGACCCCTTTCATTTCTTAGGAGCATTGCAAATTTACTTTTCATATGGTTGCATATCATATTGGCTTATTATTAATTAGTTAATTAACTTAAGGTTATATAGGTAAGGGTTAATTGATTCACTTAATTCATATCTTAACTTAATTAAAACATAAAATCAACTTAAATATCCTTCATTAAACTAAATTAATTCACATATGGGGAATTGGGTTAGGATTAACAAACCTCTTTCATATTTTCTAAATCAAACCTAACTTAAAGTTAAAAAATGTCTTTAAAGAATTTTAGTTTATCTTAAATAGCCTTATTTAATATGATTGTCCTTAAGAATTAATTGGGGTAAATGAAATCATGTGCTTATATTCCTTTATTTCTTTCCAATCATGCTAAATATTACTTGCCATATGAAATAATGCATTCATTTCTTTTAAAATATAATTAAATAAAAAGTTTTCTTTTATGTAAAATTGCATGTGTTGACTTAAATTAAAATATGTGTGACTATTATTACTATTAAATCAAAAGCTATTTTTAAAAAGCCTATAAATTAATTATTATAAATGAAGTAATATTAATTATAAATATCTATAAGCTTGCATGTGATGATAGTATAAGATGTGCAATATGAAGTTCTCTTTCCCTATCTTAACATGGATTCACATAGGATTTGCAAGTGTATGGTTCATTTGAAAAGAACACAACATTTGCCTAAATCTACTCCTATGCATCTCCATGTTAAGATTTAGAAAGAATTTCATATCACATATGTAAATCATACAACTAAATCAAATATGACTTCTTGCATGATTCCTTATTCATGTGGTTCTTTTTGTACATTCATATGTATCTGAGAAAAGTGGTGTATTAGTCTGGACACCCTAGGGCTGCAAGGCTTTAAGTAGCCCTAAGTAGGTCTTGTACCTTATGCCCCTGGTGTAGAAAATAATGACATCATACTCACTTAAAACTCTTATACATATGTATATATGATGTGGCCAATGAATAAGAATCATAAATCAAATAAATCAAACATAATTTTTGCATGGTTTTTCTTATCCTTATAGTTTCTTATACATCTACATGTATCTAAGAAAAGTGGTATATTAGTCTGGACATCCTAGGGCTGCATGCCTTTAAGTAGCCCTAAGTAGGTCTTGTACCTTACACCCATATTGTTGAAAATAATGGCGTCATACTCACTTAAAATTTTATATATGTGAATGTGTATCTAGCTAATGGATGAAAAGTCCCTCTTTTCTATATAAAAAGGCATGCATTCATAATTCAATCAAAAATGAAATATTTAAATTCCAAATATACTTCTTTGAATTCATCATTCGAGTATGCCAAAATACAAATTACATGTATAGGTATGCTTAAGATTTACTCATATGCATGATATACATGATGGAAAGAAATGAATGAAGGTGTGTTATATGATAGTAATCCATTTTAATTAATCTTAAGATGCCTTTCTTATTGAATAAGGTTCTTTAATGTGAACCTAAACTTAGGGTTAATTAAATCACATAATAAATCATTCATTAAAGAAAACTAAGCTAATTAACTTACCTTAGAAATGGCTTAAGGTAGGGATAAAAGAGAGATTCCCTCTCTTTCTTCTCTTTATAACACTTAGTTGCTAAGTGTAGGCTATATGAAACAAAAAAATACTAAGCAAAATGTTTAAATCAATTAAATCACTTAAAGAGAAATCAACTCTTTATAAATTAAATCTCTCACACTTAGCAAATTATAACTCTAAAGCCTAGTTAGGACAATGCATGCCTTAACACATACACATTAGATTAAGTCATAATTTCTAGCTTTATGTTAGGACAATGCATGGCTTGGTGTATGTTTGGTTTTATGGTGTATTATTTTAGACTGGATGTTAGGGTGTATGTGCGTAGTATGGATGTTAGGCCGATATTATCCTAATCATATCTTATGCAGAGGGACATGCTTAAGGGGCCACTAAATAAAAATATAATTACTTTTTGTTGTGCTGGTTGGTTAGCCCCTGAGCATAACCCAAGTTTGGACATGTGGACTTGGTTACCCATGTGTGGGGTGCTAAGTCTAAATTATTCATATAGCTACTTGGATTGTATGGTGTGTTTAGCTAATATTTATTTTGCAAGTGTAGCTAGATTTACTTTCCTTCTCTTTTAATGTAATTTTGCATTAGGAATAGGATAAGTGTTATGGGGGATTAGGATGAGCATTGGTTATGAGACCAAGTCTTATACACCATGTGATGCCTTTGGAGCATACAATATCCCAATCAAGCCAAAAGAAAGAAAGAAATGGAGCAAATCAAGATGAAGAAATGAAAGATGAAGAGTGAAGAATGGAGGATGAAGAATGCAGACCCCCATAACACTTATCATTTTAAAATTGTAATTATTATTTCATTATGCCAGTATGTATAAGGGTAGTGCTTGGCTACCCACATTTCTTTTCAGGATGTACGGCGGTACTCGACCGCATCAGCTCTTATTCTTTTACGATAGCTTTATAGAATTGTTTGATATTTTATTTAGCTTGTGCATTAGAAATAGAATATATTTTCATAGTTTCTTTATGATTGGTGATTTCTATGTAGTCTGGATGCGATTAGGCTCTTAGGATGAAAAATAAATTTTCTACCCCACTAACAACTCATAACTAAAATTTTAAAATAATTCATAATCTTAAATAAAATAGCCTAGGCATTAAATCAAGATAATAAAATTTTTAGCAACCCCTCAGATGGATGATTGTATGTTGAACATTGTGCATAACCATATTATTTCACTCTTACTAAGAGAGGGCTTCCATCTTTGCTAGATAAAATGGGTTCAACCTTTAAGAGCCTATGATGGAAGAACACCTCTTTTCCTCTTGATTTGGCCCATAATTAATTTCTCATGCATTTAGGCATATAAAATCCCATAACCTGTGTCAAAATAAAGAGTCCCAAATTACAAAAAATATGATAAAAATTTGCATTAGATTTAATTCATTATTCATACCTCTCATGCTTTAGTCTCTTAAGGAGTGGATTTATGGACTTAGTTTCTCTTATAAATAAATAATAATCTAACCATCTTGCAAAGAATTTGACTTTCCTACATGGATTTAAAGCTTATTATGAGTTAGCTGGCTGCCACTCCAAGCAGTGATAAGTCCGATAGTCGGGTGATTTACTCTCTCTTATGGAGGTAAACCATATACCCACTTTTGCCTTAGATTTAGGTTATGTTTTGGCCCTTGCTAAAGCTCTCTTAATTTAGGATCTGAGGTTATTATTTCTCTTTATGGGCTACAAGCATAAATCCTCACCTCTTAGGTTTTTTCATAATCTTGTATTATGGAATTATAAGTCCTAGATTTGTAAAATAAAATTTTAACTGAAATAAATAAATCTCCTCAATTTCAAATACATAAATCCCATCCATAGGATAGATTGGAGTGCTCATTAGGTCTCCTAATATCATGAGCACTCCCTACTCATCTTCTTTGGTTTCGATAATAACTCTCCCCTTTTGATCTATCCTACTTGAATTTCTAAAATTTAACCAATTTATTGATAGTCCTATCTTTGAATTCTTTGGAGATAACAATCGCCTACTTTAATCGAGAGTATTCTTAAGGGATTCACTTCTCTTAAGATGTAATTAACTATGGAAGATTACCTCTATAGGGAACTTAATGAACCCAATTTAAATAAACTTTGCTTTACTTTTTCATGTAAAGTAGGGGAAAAATCTTTGGTATATTCAAAGACCCATCATGCCTTAAGGGTCCTTATTAGGTGATTAGGTCTATTATAGGATAGTGACTTCTATCTCTCGAGATTGTACTCTATTCCTTAATATAGTATCCAATCACCTTAATAAGTACATCCTCAGATTTGCGTGGTGTCCCCTCAAATATACACAACATAAATGCGATTCCAAAAATAAATATCACAAATTTTTCTTGCGACTCTACTGGGGATAGTTCCTCTCTCCATCTCTAGTAGATGATTGTAGTCTCTAAGCATCGATAGTGGACTTGCATTTTATGTGAGTCCGAGACTATCTTTCCTTTTGTTGGCACTTAGCTTATTTCATTCTTAAGCAAAGTTAGCCAACATGCTTTAAGTTTTAGGACCTCACTCCTTGTAGGTCTTGAAACCCCTATTGGGTTCCCCAATTGGTGAGAATAGAATTTATAAATGAAGGGGGATATAATAAAAATTCAGAACCTCCTCACCACTAGTTTGGTGAGGCAAGGTTCATCATAAAATTTAAAGAAAATAATTTCTTTCACAAAATGACACTTTTCAAAAGCACATATTTTTGAAAATAGCCATCTTCATTCTACATACTCAAATTTGTTGAATAAAGATTCTACTTTCAAATCATAAAATAAAATTGAAGCTCCACTCAACATATTCCACATATGTTGGAGTTGAAGCTTCCCTCTTTTCAAGAGCAAATCATGTCATGTTTGATTCCCACTTAACATATCCAAACTTGTTAAAGTGAGAATCTCTTTTTAAATCAAACATAAATTTGACTTTCACTTAACAACTTCAATTTGTTAAGTGGGGGTCTCATTTTCAAAACATAAATTTAACTTTCACTTAACAATTTTAGTTTATTAAGTGGGGGTTTCATTTTCAAAACATAAATTTGACTTTCACTTAACAATTTCAATTTGTTAAGTGGGGGTCACATTTTCAAAACATAAATTTGATTTTCACTTAATAATTTTAACTTGTTAAGTAGGGGTCTCAATTCCAAAGAATAAATTTGACCTTCATTTAACATATTCAAGTTGTTTAGTGGGGGTCTTATTTTCAAGACATAAAATTGACTTTCACTTAACAACATCAATTTGTTAAGTGGCGGTCTCATTTTTGAAATATAAATTTGACATTCACTTAACAATTTCAATTTGTTAAGTGGGGGTCTTATTTCCAAAACATAAAATTTGACCTTTGCTTAACATATTCAATTTGATAAGTGAGGTCTCATTTTCAAAAAATATACATTTAGACTTTCACTTAGCATGTCCAATTTGCTAAGTAATAGTCTCACTTTCAAAGCATATATTTGGTTCTACTTAACACATCAAATTTGTTAAGTAAGAATCATATAATTATGCCATATTGGATTCCCACTTCACATATCAAATTTGTTAAGTGAGAATCCCATTCTCAAGTCATATCATACTTTGATTTTCACTTAACACAACAAATTGTTAAGTGGGAGTCCCATTTTCAAATACATATAAAAAATATTTAGGTTTTCACTTAACACACCAAATTTGTTAAGTAAGGGTCTCTTTTCAACACACATTTGATCTTTATTTAACATACCAAATTTGTTAAGTAAGGATCCAATTTTTCATATCAACTACACTTGAGGTTTTACTTAACATACAAAATTTGTTAAGTGAGAGTCTCATTTTCAAAGAAAAATAAACATATCTCAAACACATTTAGGACTTTCACTTAACATACCAAATTTATTAAGTTAGACTCCCATCTTCAAAGAAAAGCAAATCTATCTCACAATCACACTTGACTTTCACTTAACATACCAAATTTGTTAAGTGAAAGTCTTATCTTCAAGCACAAATCAAACACATGTGGTCTCTACTTAACATACCAAATTTGTTAAGTAAGGAGCCCCATTTTCAAATCAAAATATCACACAATCAAATCCTCACAAGCAAAAATATTTCAAACACACAATCAAAACCTCTTCTTAGCATACCCAAATTTGCTAAGTAGGGGTTCCTTCAAATAATACATGTTTTCAAACAAGAAATATAAAATGCAAACAAACACCAAAAAAAAGAAAGAAATCTCTCCTCAAATTTTTGAACCCCATCAACATACCAAAATTGGTTGAGTATGGGTTATAAAATCAAAAATCAAATGGAAAAAGACTCTCCTCCAAATATCTAAATCTATCCAATGAACCCCGCTTAACATATTTGAATTATTGAGTATGGGTTCAAAACTCTAAACTTCTATTACTTTCTTGGAACAAATATCAAGATAGAAATCTGATACAAGTTATATTTCAACATATGTAGACATATAACTTAGATCAGTCAGTGCAGTCTTTACAGACAGTACATATAGCTTCTCAAAAGTTTGTTTTCACCTTCCCCTTTGGGATGGACTTGGCCTTGGATCATGCCAGCCTCCCTAAGACTGACTCTATGCATTTGGTGTTCTTCGGCCAAGGTTTCAAGGGAGCACGTGTTACTTGTGAGGGGGTAACCCTCACTACTGTCAGTCATGATGAGGTGGTTGGGAAGAAGCCACTCATCCGTATTGACATGCCCTCAGATTCTGAGTATTCTCTATTGAAGAGAAAGGCTATATTGGTTCCCACTCCTCATTCTATGATAGTCCCAACACTGCCCATCCAATTGTTCCTACCATTGCTCCAGTGAGAGCTACTACCTTCTCGTCGCTCACTCCGAAGGGGAAGGCTATCTTAGCTTCTGAGATAGCCTCCTCCACTTTCAAGGTAGGTACTTGCTTTCGCCCTACCTTGTTCACTCATACTCAACACCAAAATAAAATGCACAAGATTAAATGGGAGCATGAGCAAGCAGCCAGAGAGCTAGAGGCTGTGTCTCATGTAGCCAAGGAGGGTTCTCCCCGAGAGGTCTCTCCACTTCTGACCAACAACAAGTTCCATCCCCTCTCTACCTCAAACAGAGAGGAAAATTATTGGAGGATTACTGCTTCTCCTCCACCATTGGCATACTATGAGACAGGATAAGGGGAGGAGCCCTATCTTGGGACTTAGGGCTGTCAAGTTGGGAGCATCTGGATGCTCAGTCCGATACTGTTTGATCTATGATCGCTGATCTATAGGAGTGTTAGAGGTCAAAACCATAGAGAGAGGGTCATGGAGGCCCAGACATATACTCAGGCAGGAAGGAGAGAACAGAGGAGGTATGTCAGGCAGTCGACAGCCTCCGCTTTGATGGACTTTCCCAATCGACCCCCCATCAGGGCTGATTATTTGGATAGGATTGTTCATACTAGTGCTACCCACCACAGGGAGAGATTTCCCATTGAGGAGCAGTTGGTGTTACCTTCACATTGCTCTCCTTGCCATCCACCATCATACAGCTCCCAACATCCACCACTCCCACGAATATCTAGAAGCTCCCATCCTAGGAAAGACCATCCCCTTTGGTATTTCGACTATGGCCAAAGAATTCTACTTCATCTACTCCACTGATTGAGGTGAGGATAAGTTCCCCTACTCGACCTCCCACTTCAATCTTGGAAAGAAGGAGTGGTGACCCCACAGTGTCATGATCCCACACCACCACCACCACCACCACCATCAGAGCCAGTGATAGCGGTAGTTGTAGAGGGTGAAGGGGATAGTTTTGCAGTTCCCATGGCTGTGGATCTCCTGAGGGACACCACTCCACCCATGAGCCCTCATGAGCATGTATCTTCCAGTAAGCATGACCCTCCTAGAGCTAGCACTCTAGCGGCAGGCTGTGTTAGATGTATTTCAGTTAGCGACCATAGTCCCTTCATCGGTCAGCCTTGATTATTTGTGCCAATGCAATTAGATCATTCCTTTGATAATATCGTAGCAGATTATTTTGCTGAGAAGAGGGAACTCTTAGGTAGTGATCGCACAGACTCAGATGATGGGAGGGTAGCATTTGATCCAGATGAGGATGACCTTCTTGAAGATTTATCCGAAGTTCACATGGTCGATACTAGGGAGTCCCTCCATAGAAACTGACATAGTCAGGAAGGTATTTTAGTTGAAGAAGATGATGTCATCCATTCAACTCAACACCTGCTCCAATAGCTTAGATGGAGGATGATAATAATGACCAAATGGGGAAGCAGATCGAGGAGTTGATGGGAGTGGTGTTAGTATTGCAGAATTTAGCTGCAGTTTCACAGCCTTCCCCCGTAATAGCCGACAGAGTAGAGTTGGCACAGACTTTAGATCATCCTAGATGCTTTTTTGTAGAGGGACATAGTGGTAGATTCCATAAGAAGGTGGTGGACAACACCTCCATGCATGAAAAAGATATCAAATACATGGTGGAGCAATAGGTGAGAGATGCGTTGGCGCAAGCTTGAAGTAGCTCATCTATTCCAAAGGGTAGACCCTACTCGGAGGAATTTGATGGTGTCCAATATACTAAGGGTTTTGTGCCTCTGTCCTTCAAAATTTTTTATGGTTGTGGGAATCCCTGACAGCACATAGCACTTTCAAGCCCAGATGTTGCAATGCCAGTGGCAGCGATGCACTCTTATTTTGCCTCTTCATTAGTAGCTTGATAGGCATCACATTTGATTGGTACACTGAACTACCTAATGGTTAAGTGAAGACATTTTCTAAGTTGAAGTAGCTCTTTATTAAGAGATTTGTAGGAGCTCAGCAAAGGGTAACTATGAGCGATCTTGTTGTAGCTCAACAACACCCTGGTGAGTCCCTTACTGATTATACTCTTAGAAGGCACAATTTAAGCATAAAATGCAAACCACAACTGTCTAAATAATATTCCATTGACATTATACTCAAGAATATTCATGGCTTAGTCACCTTCATGCTTAAAGGGTTCACCATTAAGACATTTGAGAAATTAATCAGTAAGACAGCTAGTCTACAAAGGGAGGTCAAATAGTTACCTTTCCAAGATTAGTCAGCCAAGCCCACACCATAGAAGGCATTCAAGAAAAAGCTAGGGCCAGTCACACCAGTTGATAAGGGGAAGCAGCCAACCAGGGTTTAGCTAGACAGACCTCGAACTCAACAGCCTCCTCTACCACCTCTTTTGCCACCTCCTCATCCATCATATCAGCCATCTTAGTTGCCATAGTGGCCTCCACCACCGCCTACTCAGTAGTATCCCTATCCACAGCATCAACGGTAGTATTCCTGCCCACCATTAGGTAACTACCATTTACATACTCTTATCAACAAATTGAATAAATCTTATTCATTCAAGAGGGAGGTAGTCATAGAGATCTTTACGAATCTCTTAAAGAAGCCTGGTTTTCAGTTACCAGAGCCTAAGAAGCTAGAGGATGTGGGAAAGATTCATGATCCAAACTTTTGCCCCTACCATCATATGCTAGGACATATCATGGAAGATTGCTTTACCTTTAAATACTGGCTTGAGCTTAGCTACAAGTCGGGGGCCATTATCATCCCTAAGGAATACTTACTAGAACAACCTTCTAGTTCTATTAGGGTAATCCTTAGGGATACACACGATCATCTCAAGATAGAGGAATGTTAGGATATCTCTCTATCCCAAACCTCTAAGAAAATCATTTCTAAGATCAGAAAGTTACCCTTAGGGTGCAAGCCCAAACCTCCTAACTATAGGATTTGGTGTTGAGGACAACTTAAGGGAGGTAAAAGCCCAGTAGCAAAAATGACATCTTCCACTTGCCCGAAATAGCACATTAGCCCAACCATTGATCGAGTCCAAAGACTCCTACTGCAGTACGCCTCTGACTCTTCTTCTAGTGTATTGTATTAGGAGGTGCCAAATCCTCACTGCTTACTTTACTTGATTTCTACTTTGTACCTTCATCCAAATCTAAGAAATCAATGAAGAGGATGACTGATTCTTCTTACATTCTCTCTACTTTTGATGATCTTGATGATTTTATTCTGATAGAAAGCTCTCCAACTACTAATAATTATAACGATTATGATCTACTCCTTTCTAATTTTGAAATGGATTACCCATTCTTAAATCACCTGAGTTCACCCATTGAGATAGATTTGGAGTCATCTGACTTTGATAATCTTATACGAGAAGCTGTAGTTGAACCTGTTGAGCAGGTAGAAATTTCTACTAAACCATCTCATGAAGTCATTGAAGTTAACCTCCGTAGTGGCAAAGTTCTACCTCTTAGGTAACACCTCAGGATAAGGGTAAACAAATCATTGGTTCTAGCGATCAAGAAACCTCTCCAAAAATGCTCCACCTATAGATATGCTTATGGAGGACCAACCCAGAGTTGACTACAATGTCCTCACTCACCTGAGAAAGTTTCCAGCTAAACTAAGTATATATGATGCCATTATCTTATCCAAAGAGACGAGGGAGTCATTGATCAAAGCCCTTCTTGATCTGAAAATATGCTTAGCTCAGCTAACTGCTATTAGAGAGGAGGCATGTTTTTTAAGAGAAGCCCATGGAGTTACATTCATTGATGAAGACCTTCTGTTGGGGACAACGACGCACAATCACCCCCTCTACATCACAGTCAACATGGGCATATTTAGTCTCTCCAAAGTGTTAGTTGATCGAGGTGCGTCAGTGAACATTATGAGTCTAAAGACCCTTGTTTACTTGAAGATCAACATCTCTAAACTTCAAGGAGATCGGATGATGTTGAGAGGATTCAATGAGCAAGGTGAGAGGGCTTTAGGCTCCATAGTGTTGTCGTTGAAGATAGATGACTGGAAGATAGAAGCCAAGTTCTACATAATTGATTCAGATACACCTTTCACTGCTTTCCTCGGTAGGCCTTGGATATATGAAAATAACACAGTTCCATCCTCTTTGCACCAGTGCATCAAATTCAGAGGAGGTGGAATCGAGTACTATGTCGAAGGAGACTTGAAATCATTCTTAGTCAGAGAGGTCCAGATTTATGATGATGCAACCTACTATCTTCCTCCAAACTAAAAAGTCTATTCTCGTGAACTTGGTGAAAGTTCAAAATTAAAAGAAAAAGAAAAAAATTGAAAAATAAAAAGAAAAGAAAAAGAAAGTACAAGTGAGCGAGAATCAGACACCGAGGAAGCGATAGAGCCAGATATTGGATTCCACCCATAATTTGTTCCTCCATACGAATACATGGGTAGGATGACTCGACCTCCACCAGATAGAGGAAGAGGAAAGTCCAGAGGCAGTTCTAGAGGTGGAAGACCTCCCTGCTAGTGGCCAGCCGGTAGGAGCTATGTTCCAGCTCACAAGAGTACCCCCGCTATCCATATAGACTTATAGTCTAGTTCAGAGGATGATTCTCATGTGGTTAGCTCACCGATCAACCCCTCTCAGCAGGTCCCTTTGGAGGTGACATTCGAGCCAGAAGTGGTGAGGACCAGGCCTCCAAGCAAAGCATGAATGTATCCAAATCATCATTATGTAGAACAATCAAGTAACAGTTAGAAAATTTAGCTTTAACCTCACTTTCTTCTCAGAAAGTTGAAGGTTTAGTAGTTACGGAGGCCCCCATGTCATCCACAGATGTCAAGACAAAGAGATTTTTTGTTGAATGCTATGTTGATGATCTAGTAGTTAAAAAGCAAAGAATAGGAAGACCATCTCTTTGACTTGAGAGTAGTTTTCAAATGGTTAAAACAATTTAACCTCAAAATGAATCCCCTGTAGTATGCATTCATAGTAGCTTTAAGGAAATTTCTTGGATTTGTTGTCCAACACTGGGGAATAGAGATCGACCCAGAGAAGATCAAGACTGTCTCAGAAATACCACCCCCTAAAATTCTAACTCAACTCAGATCATTTCAAGGGTGGTTGCCGTATTTATGACGCTTCATATCCAACTTATCAGAAAGATGCCAGCCATTCTCAGCACTTGTTAAATTGGACATCAGGTTCAAGTGGGATGACAAGTGCCAATATGATTTTGTAGACATCAAGCACTACCTGATGCCGCCACCAATTCTAGCAACCCCTATCCCGAGCAAGTCATTGATCCTCTACACCACTGCATTAAATGACTCTCTTGGCACTTTGTTGGCTCAAACTAATGACGAAGGAAAAGAAAATGCTCTCTATTATCTCAATCATTATCTAATCCTTGATGAGGCAAACTACCCACCTATTGAAAAGCATTTCCTAGCTTTAATCTTTACATCCCAAAAGCTACGACATTACATGCTTTCTCATAAAGTGAATATAATCTCCATGTTAAATCACTGCAATATCTCATGACACGTTCAACGTTATCTGGACGGTTGGTGTGATGGCCCATGATTTTATCGTAGGTTGACATCACATTCGTACCCTGCCCTGCTATGAAAGGATAGGTGCTGGAAAATTTCTTAACAGCACACCCGCTTTCTACTATTTCTTTGCTTAGTGACGACCTCCCTAATGAACAAATCATAAACTTAGGGGACACTAACATTCACCATTGGGAGATGTATTTTTATGGTGCAGCTTCCTCTCAAAAGGAGAAGAATCATGATCTACTCTTTCATGGAAGGCAGGGGTAGGAATAGTTCTCCAAACTCTGGACCATGATGTGATAAAATTCTCATATCATCTGTCTAATCCATGCACTAGCAATGAAGCTGAATATGAGGCTCATTGGTTAGGTCATTATACTATGCGTCTAGAGCATCAACACCTTCGGGGATTCTTAGCTCATCTTCAACCAAATTAGTGGGTGGGTCCTACAAAGTTCTAAATCCTAAACAACACCAGTACCACAAGTATACCATGAAGTTGTTGGCTCAAATCACAGAGGTCACTATTTATAAGATTCCTCGAGGAGATAATGTTGTAGCAGATGCATTATCCAAGCTCGCCAAGGAGTTGGCATGCCTAGAAGATGAGTCCATTTCAATAAGGGTCCAAAATAGACAAGTTTTATCCCTTATTGACGTTGAACTCATTGAGAGACTCTCTCTTTAAGGAGAGGTTGCCATTATTGAAAGGATGATGAGTTAGATTGGAGGCAACCATTCATGGATTAACAAAAAATAGGTAAACTACCTCAAGAGAAGTTAGTAGCCCATTAGAAGAAATAGAGAGCTCTCTTCTATGTTCTCGTAGATGGCACCCTATACCGGCGATCCTTCGATCATATGTGGTTACGTTATTTAGCCAAACATGAAGCCTATAATATCATGACTGAGGTACATTCAGGTTTATGCAGAGCTCACCAATTTGATCTAGAGATGAAACCCAAGATCAAAAGACAAGGATATTACTGGCCTTCAACGATTACAGACTTCATGGATGTAGCTAGGAGGTGCCACCAATGTCAGGTGCACAGTGTGGTCCCGCCTCAACCTCCCAACATTCTACATCCTACTTTGGCCCCATGGCCATTTGAGTGGTGGGGCACTGACATATTAGGTGCGATCAATCCTCTTTCTTCCAAGGGTCACCGATTCATTCTAGCTACCACCGACTACTTTTCCAAGTGGGCGGAGTCAATCCCACTTAGAGAGGTCATAGCTTAGGATGCACTCTAGTTTTTCAGGAACCATATTATATATAAGGTTAGGGTACCTTGATGAATTATATTCAATAATGATACTGCATTCAAGAGCATCAAAATCAATTGTTTTGCTCTAAGACACAACATAGGTTGTAGATAATCCACCATCTAGTACCCAAGGGCAAACAGTCTAGTAGAAGCATTCAACAAAACTCTCATCTAAATATTGAAGAAGACACTCTATGAAAATAAGCAACAGTGACATGAGCAGTTAGTTGAAGCCTTGTGGGCCTACCATACCATATACAGAACTCCAAGTCAATCTATCCCATTTTCCTTAGTGTATAGGTCTGAAGCTGTTCTACCATTAGAAGCCCAACTCCCATCATTAAGAATAGCTATGGGTAGCAAGATTACCATAGAGCAGAATGCCAAGCTACGGTTAGAAGAGCTCAAAGGTTTATAGGAGAGATGCCTCCGGGCATGCCAGAACCTCAAGTTGTATAAAGCCAAATGATTCAAGCTCATAATAAGTTGGTTCGTCCTAAAACTTTTCAAGTAGGTGAGCTTATTTTAGTTTTAAAAAGACCAATTATTGCTCATCAAAAGATGAGACGTAAGTTTGAACCCATTGGGAAGGCCCTATTGTCATAGAGAAGGCATACCAAGGAGGATCTTATCAACTTATAAACTGTAAGAGAGAGCACCCTATGCTTCCAATCAACGAGCTCTACCTAAAAATATACTATCCATAAATCTTATTTAAAAATAATCATCAATAAAATTTCTTTTTATATCAAACTCCATCTCTTATGTGTTAAAAATATCTTTCACTTACGAATCTGCCACGGTGTGTTTTGGGTAGGTGTAAGAGAACCTGAGCGGCACTCTATCCCTGCACAACACAAGAAAAAACTACATTCGATCCTCCAGTGCTATTAGGATAGATGTAAGAGAACTCAAGCAACATCATATTCCTTAGTTCACATCACAAATGGACACATATCTTTTGTCTCAAGCTATTTTGATGTGGTAGCAAGCCCCCTAGCACTCACTCATTAACTACTTTAGGTCAGGCTGATATACTACCTTGCTAGTATGTCACCCGAGTGATCACTTGTCTGGCAGATGTGAGTCCCCATACTTTCTTCCTGACATGAACACTACAAACCAATGAGTACCTTGTTAGTTTGGTAGGCCTTACTGCACAGCCAATAAGCTACCCCGTGTTGACTTCGTTTAAGATGATGTAAGCCTACATGCTTTCTTATTGAACCAACCATCATGCACTAACTAGGTCGAGTATATTTAAGATTTAGGGTAAGTCCCCCAGTGATTCCTTTCCTCTTGACTATTTTAATCTTGGGTTTAGTCCCTACACAGGACTCCTCGCTTAGTAGTCATCCTAGGTCAGATTGCCCCTATCGAACCGAAGACAGACTATCCCGGTGATCAGTTTCACTTTAGAGAGATGTAATTCTACACGCCTTCTTTCTAGATTGATTATTGCAAACTAGTGGGCACCTTCGGTTGGTTGGTTATCGCAATACAGACAGCCACCCACCCGGTGGATACACCACTCTTGGCAGATGTCAGTCCCCACACTTTCTACTTGAGTTGGCCACTGAATACCTACAGGCTTTCTTTTACAGGGTTTTGGATAATACCCTTAGCGTCACCTCCCATGTGGGCACTCTATCTGGATCACGTCCTTAGTGACTCCATTTAGACACTACCCCGGTTACTCTTGGATTGGACAGTTCTCCTTTCTTAGTAGCCACTCCTGTGGTTGGAGAATTTGTTCAGCGGATGCGTAGATTCTCCCTTGGTCCAGTAAGTGCGAGATAGGACTAGTGAGATATTCCTTCTGTGGTCCCTCACAAACCAATAGGTCCACGCAAACATAAAACAAACAAAACATATCTTCACTTGTGGATTAGGAATTCAAGCCTCGAGTGGCCCCTTTCTCAAGTAGGCATTCTATCATTAGGGCGGTGTCAGCAAAACTCCTTATAAGAATTGCCTGACTACTTTGAGTTGAGATAAGTCCCCGAGTCATCACTCTCATAGTCACCTTAGGTCGTAACTTGTTGACCATGAGTTACTCATCTTTATTTGAAAGATATAAGTCTATCACAATTCTTTCGATGATTTAAATCGACGCATCCTTAGATTAATTTATTGTGCAAGAAATCGATAGCCCCAGTGGTTCCTTGTGTAAGAGGATGTGAGTCCCCATACTTTCTTCCTAACTTGATCATTGCACACCGAAAGGCACCCCCTGTGTTGGTTAGTTCTACTTCACGGCCAGCAGACTATCCTTTTGGATTTGTAAATCTAAGATAGGTCTAGGCTGATATTTGCCCTTCTTAGTGGATCCATCACACACCGAGGGAATCTATCAAATTAAAACAAATGTGATTCAATCAAATGACATCATCTTGACTACTTCTGAGTTAATATAAGTCCCCTAAAGGCATTCATTCTATAGTCACCCTAGGTTGGGATCGATTTGTTGCATGCAACAGATCACCCCAGCCATTATCCCATGCTTTTGGACATGTAAGTCTGCTATGTTTTTTTCCTTAGCACAACCGTTATACACCGAAAGGCAACCCCTTAGGTCAAATAATTCTATAATGTGACTGGTGGACTGCCCCTTTGGAATGGTAAATCTGAGATGGGCCTAAGCAGAAATAGCCCCTTCTCAGTGCGGTCCATCACAAACTGACAGGATTCATCTTAAATCTAAAACTTAAACAAACAATCAACCAACTTTTCCCCTGCGAGACATCAATCATCCCGACCTCCCCAGTGGAGTCAATTCAACCCAATTCAAACTTGCATTCCCCAGCGAGTGCTCCCTTAAAAAGAAATTCAAACCCTTCTTATCCCTATTGGATAACCTAAACCTACTTCCCTAGTGGAAGGTTCATGCATCTATCCCTCGTGGGTTATACATCCTAATCCCCAGCAGATACTCTACCCAAATCATACCTTGCATCCAAATCCAAACCTCTTATCCCTACTGGATAACTTGAACTTGCTTTCCTAGTGGAAGGTTCACATGCTTGATCCCTTGGTGGATCCTGTCTTCCTCCCTTATGCCCTTGGCATGAGTTGAGTTGCATTGTACTATGATCTTGATTCATTCTACACCTCAGGTTTAGGAGTAGATCATTTCTGTTAGTGTTTTTGATCCTTTGGATGTTGTTGATCATCTCGGTCAACACCAATACATGTGGTGTGCTTTGTTAGTCACACCACACCTATTAGGTGCCCTTTGTTAACCTCACTTTTGGAGTGAGGTCTCAACTTCTTTATCATAGATCTAGGACTCTCATAGACACTAAGAGTTCCTTAGTCATAAGACACTTCTAGTGATTAGGTGAACACTTAACCTAAACCCAGAGACTTAGAAGAGTTAGCCATAAAAATGGTTGTGCCTTAGGGATTTAGGAAGACTTTCTTACCCTAAGACCAAACCCAATCCTTGCTTCCCTCTTTCAAACCCAAACCTCAAATTCAAATTCAAACCACAAAATTAAATCCAACTATCTAATGATTAAAATCCATCACTAAATTCAAACTCTAAATCCCGTCTTAAGCCCTTTGATTTTATCTTATGGACTTAACCTTAACCAAATTCGAATCAACTCCAATCCAATTGATTTACTCAATTTTCAAATTCAATCTCTAATCAAATTCCAAATCATAAATCAATTCCAAACTCCAAATGCTTGAAACCCATGATTAAGTCCAAATTTCAAATCTCTCCCTAAACATATGAACCACCTTCATATGCTTAGCCAAAACTCCTTCAAACTAACTCAAACTTGGTTGATTTCTTTATAAATCAAATTTTTCTTCATTTATATTCACAAATATAACTAAAATCTAAATTAAAATCATATAAATTAAATCAAAATAAATTAAACCAAATTAAGACCCTTCTTAAGCCATATGGACCCACCTCCATAAGCTTAATCAAATCTTGATCCAAATCAACCCAAACATGATTGATTTCTTTATAAATCAATCATTATTTCATTTATATTCATAAATATAAATGAAACCCATCCTCCAATAACCAAAAATAAATTAAGCCAATTCAAAATCCAAGTTAGTCTCTCAAAACCTACACCCCTATGATTAATCAAATTTGCTTCAAAATCACTCCAAACTCAAGTGATTTTCTCATAACCCATTTATATCTTCATTTATATTCACAAATATAAACAAAACATAAATTCAAATGACCAAAACCAAACTCAAATCAAATCAAATTCTCAATTTTAGCCCTTTTAGCGAAACTTTTGAACTTGGCTAAATGACATTGAAATCAACTCAAAACTCATGGATTCCTTCATGATTCAATCATTCTTTTAATCATTGATCCAAATATAAATATAAACCACCATTATCAAACTAAATCCAAGTCAACCCATATCAAGCCCAAGTTAACCCCTTTGGCTTGAAATTGTCATATGAACCAAAACCCACTTAGCTCCAAACCAATTGTAATTGGATTTATATTTCAATCCTAGGCTCATATGTGAGTTCAACTAAACTTGAATCATAGCTTGATCAAGCCAATTGGCCCATTTAGACTCACTTTACCCAAAGTGACCTAAATGACCTTTTTAAGCCAAGTTCTAATCCAACCCAAATTGGATTGAACTAAGCCCATCTAAACCTCCATCATGATCAACAATCATCATGGGGTGATCATACCCCTTGAATTAAGTCAAACCAAATCAAACCTAGCCTTTGACTAAGTCAACATTTAGCTCAAATGAAACCTAAACTAGCCAAAATTCACCATATGCCAAATTGATTGAAACCATTGACTCAAACCCATTCATAATCAATGATTGAACATGACCAAACCATCAATTGAGCCAAACCAAGCTTAATTGGCCACTTGACATAAGTTGACCCAAATTGGCATAAAAAGCCAAAATAGGTCAAATCATGATTTAATCCAAATTTATTGCAACCAATGGCTCAAGTTCATCCCAAATCACTTATTGAACTTGACCAAAGCCATGATTGAGCCCAAGTTGACCAATTGATCAACTTGAACTAACCTAGCCTAAATTGACCTAAAAGGTCAAATTGACCAAAATTTAAATTAATTCCAAATTAAATCAAACCAAAGCCTACAATCATTTTTAATCAACCAATTTAACTTGATTCAACACCTAACCCAACCTAATTTGGTCAAATTGGTCAAATTAGTCAACTTGACCAGTTTGACCCTTTTGAATCTAAATGAGTCAAATCCAAACCTAGACCAAACCAATCCAAATTAATTGAACCAAAACATCCCAAATCATCATATAAACCTAACCCAAGCCTTTGTTTGACCCAATTTGTCCAATTGGTCAACCCAACCCAAGCTCGCCCAAATGAAACCCATTTGACCAATCAAGCCAAACCACTCAAATCTGACTTATTGGATCATGGGGGCTAACCTAACTGAGCTTAAACTCATCCTAGGTTAGCCTAAACCTCCCCAAAAGCCAAGTCAGCCCCACCAAGGGGATTAGCCATCAAACCATAGGATTTATACTTCAAAACCAATGGATCCAAGCTAAGGTCAATTCTCCCATCCCCATGATAGCCTATTAGCACTCCATGGAACTTTCTCCACCCCACCTAGCCCACCTAACCCACCCTAGGTAGGCCAAGGACCTTTGGGAGGTGTGGTGAATAAAAATTTCTATATATTGTCACCTTCAAATCTGTGGAGAGAAAGAGACAAGAATATAGAGATTCATCTTTTTAGGATGCCACGCAGATCCACAAATCTGCTTATTTAGGTGATCGGGTACATCATCAAGGAAATAGTGTACTATCTTAAAATAGAAGTCACTACCCATTAAGTTCCCTACAGGGGCAAGCCCCCATAGTTAATTATATCCTAAGGAATGATGATTCCTTAGGAAACCTATCAATTATCGTAAATGATCGTTGTCTTCAAAGATTTTAATAGGAAAGGAATATCTATCGATTAGTTCATTTTTGAAGATCAAATAGGATTGATAAAAGAAAGAGTTATTATTGAAGCTAAAAGAAAGATAAGTCAGAGTTGGCCACGATGCTAGGAAACCTAGCGAGCATCTCAAACTATCCTATGGTTGGGCTTTACATTTTTGAAATTGATTTAGTTTGTTTGAGTTATATTTTTCATTAGAAATTTAGGACTTATGATTCCTTAACACAAGATTAAGGAAATGCCTAAAAGATGAGGAATTATCCTTATGGTTCACAAAGAGGAGAAGCAACCTCAGAACCTAAATCTAGGGTGTTTTGGTGAGGGCCGAAAGCACAACCTAAATCTAAGGCAAAAAAAATGGGTAATTAGTTTGCCTCCACAAGAGAGGACAAACCAGCCAACTGCTTGGACTTACAGCTACCTGGGGGTGGCTGCCAACTAACTCCTTCTACAAGTTTAAATACATGTAGACAAGTCTTAATGCTTATGCAAGATAGCTAGGATGTTATTTATTTAGAAAGAGACTAAGTCCTTAAACTCACTTCCTAAAGAGACTAGATTTTGTAAGGACATGCTTCAAATAACCTAAATCTAATGCAATTCAAATTTTATTTTATTTTCATTTTTTGGATAATTATTTTGACTCAGGATAATAGAATTCATATGCCTAATGCATGAGAAATAAAGTTATTGGCCAAAATCAGCGAGAAGGAAGGAGGTGTGTTTCCACCATGGCTTTCAAAGGACAAGCCAAGTTTCTCTGGCTAAGGTGGAAGCCCTCCAATCAAGAGTGAAATAAGATGCTGTTGTGTATGATATTATAAAATATGTACTCATCTAGCTAAGGGATTGCTAATTCTTTTATCTTGGTTTTAAACCTAAGCTTGAGGTGAGGTTATGAGTTCTTTATTTTAATTTTAAGTTAGTAAAAGATTTATTTTTACCTAAAGAGCCTAATCCACATCTAGGCCATACATAAAGAAAGGAAGAAACTAGGAAAAATATGCCACTTAATTCACAAGCTAAACAAATCATCAATCAATTTATAATGCTAATCGTAAAAAGAATAAAAGGCCGTTGTGGTCGGGCACCACCGCACAAACTCAAAAAGATAAATGTGGGTAGCCGAGCTCTACCTTTATACAACCTAAATTATAAATGAATTAAATTACAATTAAATAATGAATTAATTATTATGGGGGATCTTCAAGCTTCATTTCTTCTTTCTTCTTTCTTCTTCTTTTCTCCTTTCTTCTTTGGTTTCCTATTTTGGATGGTTGGAAGGTGGATGCTTCAAGGCTTCACATGGTGCATAATATAGGATCTTATGACTAATGCTAATCCTAATCCCCATAACAATCATTCCAAAATCCTAATTGCACAAATTTACATAAAAAAGGAAAAGAATGGAAATCTAAACTAACACCTACAAAATAGAGATTAGCTAAAACAAACCACACAAATCTCAAGCATGTATATTGGACTTATCACCCCACACATGGGTGACTAAGTCCACATGGCCTATTGGATTATGCTTAAGGGAATAAAGCACCTGAAAGCAAAAGTAATTATATTTTTATTTATGATAACGTGCCTTAAGCACAATCCCCTGCAAAAAATAATGATTAGACTAAGAGCATCCTAGCATTCATTCTACGAGCATACACCCTAACATCCAGTATAAAAAATCTATCACAAAATAAAATAAACATCAAACCATGCACAACCCTAACATAAAGATAGAAGTGGTGACTTAGGCTAATGTGTGTGCCTTGAAGGTTTGTGTGGAATGCTTAGCTATGGCTTTAGGTTCAAATTTTCTAACTGTGAAAATATGTTCAACTTAGAGGAGAATTTCATTTAAATTGTTTAATTATTTTGGGTTAATTTCATCTCATGTTTTGATTAAGTTCAAGTGAAACCTACAATTAATTCTTAAGTTATAAAGAGAGGGAAAGAGAAGAGAACTTCACTTTCCTTCCCTAACCTAAGTATTTCTAAAGTAGATTCACATTTTAGTTTTGTTTAGTGAATTTTTTGATTAAGTATTTTAATTAATCCTAAGTTTAGATGAACTCTAAACACACATATTCAAAAAGAAAGGCATTTTAAGATTAAATAAAATGAACCAAATTCACAAAACACACATTACTTCATTTCTTTCCCAACATGTATAACATGCATATGAATGAATCCTAAGCATATCTATACATGAAAATAAGAATATTTAACACACTTTATGATGCATGCTAAGTAATCCATTTAAGGAAATTTGGAAGTTTAATATACATGATTTTTCTTAAGTAGAAAGGGATTTCTTTATCCAATTTTTTGCATGCACATATGAAAGTAAGAAAGGCATAAGTGATTACAACGCCATTATTAACCAGAGATGTAAGATACAAGATCTACTTAGGGCTACTTAAAGCTTTATAACCTTGGGGTTGTCCAAACTAATATACCACTTTCCTTAAATACAAACATGTGTACAAAAGAAATGAAATGGAAAAGAAGAATACAAAAGTTGTATTAATTGATTCATTTTGTTTATGCAATTTATGTCTACAAGTATAGGTAACCCTTCTTAAGTGATAGCATAGGAATGAATAGGATATGGAATTAGGTAAGTGCTAGGTTCTTTTCAAATGAACCATACATCTTACAAACTCCTATTCAAAACTATACTAACATAAAAGAGAAGGAAAACCTATACTAAGCACACCCTTATATCTTACTCACATGCAAGCTTATAATTAAAATATAAGTAGCACACTTTTAGATTTGATAATTGATTTACATGTTTTGAAAATAATTTTAATTTAGTAGTGATAATAGCCACCCATATTTCTACTTTAGCCAACACATTCAAATTTGACATAAAGTAAACAATTTCATTTTTATATTTGAATTTGAAAAATATGGATGCATGAAACCACATGACATACAAATTTAACATGTTGGGGAATGAATCAAAGCAATGAAAGCATGTAAACACATTCACTTTAATTAAATCCTAAAGACATTCTTATGGAATAAGAAGGTTTAAAATAAATCAAAGTGTATTCAATGTGATTTTTGTTTAGTTTTTAGTGTGATTTAATATTGAAAAAGTGGATTGAGTTTGATATTAATATCCCATTCCCACATGTGTTTAATATTTTTGTTTAATTTTAGATGATTAGATTCATTTTTATATGTTAATTAGGTTATGGAATGAATTAAGCAAGTTAATTAACCCTTACCTACACCACCTTAACATAGTTAACCAAGTAATTATGAGCCAATGAGATGACATAAAAACTCACAAGGAATTTAAATTTGCAATACACCTAGGAAGAGAAGGACCTAATGTAATTTGGCTCATTATTAATAGTTAATCAAGCTAAGGGGTTTAACTTAAGTAATTTCAAAACACCCCTTCACACATATGAATTAGGTTTTGATTTTTTTGGTTGAATTTAGGCTCTTAAACACCTAAGCATTTAACCAAAGTTTATTAATTAAGTTTTGAAAGTTTTTAGAATTTTTAGAAATTAATTTATGGGATAATTAATAAATTGACACCTAATTAAGAGAGGATTAAGGAAAGAAAATGGGGTTTAGGAAATAGCTTTGGGGAAATACCCTAAAATTATTCCCTAAATGTCCTATCCATTGGATCTAACCTTAATAAACCTTAGTAATAAATTAAAACACTAATCCAAACCCTAATTATCCTTAATTATATAAGGAGGGTAATTAGGAAGCACATTTGCAATTCCCATAATTAAGACTTAAATAAATCCCAAGAAAATTAGGGGAGGCATAGATCATCCCCTAAAACATACCTAAGAAGTTTGGGATTAATTAGAGGATTAATTAAGAAGTAATTTACAAAATGATATTTTTAATAAAACCCAAAATCAGAGAAAAGGATAATTTAAAATCCATTGAAATAATTTTTAAAATATTTTAAATTGAATTATATTTCCATAGGATTTTACCTCATATATTTTTGAGTTTTATTGAAGGCAATATGAATTTTGGAAGATCAGGAGATTAATTAACATTAAGTAAATCCCTTAACTAATCCCTCAGCTCACAGCGCAACACATGGCAGTGGCGGTCAGCGTGCTTTACACACATCATGCCATAAGCCTATTACTTAAACGCTACGTCCAAATGGCACCGCGGTGGCGGGACGCACTTTGATCCCTGCCATTCGATCATGGGAATAATCGTAGCTATCCATACAAAATGTGCAGATGGATGGCTAGGATCACCCGAGTTCTTCTCTTAGGATTAATAGATGTCATCCATGATCTTAGGGAAGATCCAAGCTCGATTGAACTTAGATTGGAATGAGATTTTTCCCACACCATCTAAAGCTAATGAGAAGCCTATCCAACGGTGGATTTCTCATGACTTGAAAGTTGATTTCACAAAAGACCAACACCCCTTAAGCTAAGTGGTCGAAAAATTCCATACCTCAATGGAGGTAATCACCGATGCTCGAGCTCGATGAGGTAGATTCATCTAGTGAAGATGAAGCCCTATTGAAAGTTACAAGCCTTGGGGTTGAGTGGATCTTCCTATGGACTAACACCACTTCACCTCTTGTGTGGCTTTAATCAAATTGAGGCTCTCCTTGCTTTGGGAACTCGAATAAGAGCTTGAATGCACTCAATTTGATCCTCTAAGGGAGTGTGCAAGAGGAATTAGAAGGGATTTGAGTATAGAGGAAGTTGAGGATTGGTGTGAGCTCCCCTATTTTTTAATGAAGAAAATCGAGAAGTAGCTATTTCAAATCCCTCTTAGAAAGCTTAGGATGACTCTCTGATCTTTCCTAACACTCTCTAGGCTTCAATCGAATGAAGGAATTATCATTTCAAATTGAATTAGGGGGACTATATCTCCCCCTATGGCAATCGGATGATCGACACCTCCCTTTCCATTTTGATCCAATTAACCAAATTGGAGGGGTTATTTAGGCTGTTAGATCTTTGCACATGGTCGATTTGAGGTCTTGAGTTTATTGCCAACCTCCCATGTGCATCAAATTGAGTGGAAGGAGGATTTAGAATGAGCTAATTTGAGCTAGGGGTCGGGTTTGGCCTTGGGTCCATTTGGGCTGACCCAAACCCATTGGGTTGGGCGCACAACTTGAGCTATTTGGAAGGCATCAAGTTGATATGAAGAAGGTATGACCAAATTACCCATAGATTAGTCCATAATTTGTTCTATGGCCTAGGGCCAGAATGGTCATTTTATTAATTTTTCAGTTTGGATATGTTGGGTATGTGGAGAAACTAGGTTTGGCCAAGTTTCATGAGATTTGGAATTCATTTGATAAGGTTTGGCTCATATTGACCCATTTAGGTTAAAATGGGTCAACTTGGATCAAGTTGACCAATTGGTCAAATTGGGTCAAACCAAGGGTTGGGTCAAGTTCATATGACCATTTGAAATATTTTGGTGGCTTTGGTTTGATTCAATTTGGATTAATTTTGAATAGGGCTCATATGACTTCATTTAGGTCAAATGGGTCAAGTTGTCCAATTTGACCCATTTGACCTATTTGAGCTAGGTCAAGGGTTGGTTTAGGTTTGGTTAGTCATATGGAGTGGTTGGTATCTTTATTTCCAATCAATTTTGATTAAGTTCTAATTTGGCTCAACATGACCCCTTTAAGTCAAGTTGGGTCTAAGGTGAATTGGGATAGGTAAGGTCTAGTTGGCCAATTGAGGCATTGGTCAAGTTCTGCATGTGATTTGAAATGAACTTGACCAATTGGTTTCAATCAATTTAGCTTAAATCAAGTTTTGACACATTTTTTACTTTTTAGGTCAAGTTGGGTCAACTTGGGTCATGTGGCCAATTGGGCTAGGTTAGGTTCAAATGTTGGATTGGACAAGTTCAAACATAGGTCATGAATGTACTTAGATCAATGGTTTCAATCAATTTGGCCTATGGTGGAATTTGGCTATGTTAGTTTCATTTTGGGCTAAGTGTTGACTTGGTCAACCCTAGTTTGACTCTGGTTTGACCAATTTGATTGATTGATCATCCCATGATGATTATCGATCATGATGAGAGGTATAGGTGAATTCAATCCAATTTGCTAGGATTAGAATTTGCTCATAAGAGTACTTTGTAGGCCACTTTGGGTCAAGAGAGCCTAAGTGGGTCAAATGGCTTGGTCAAAGCTTTATTTGAGTTTGATTGAACTTGTATATGAACTTATGATTGAAATATAAATCCATTTGCAAGTGATTTGAAGTCAAATGGGTTTTGATCCATTTGATAATTTCATATTCAAAGGAAGAATATGAAAGGATTTAGGGTTTAATTTTTGAGTTGATTTTTGATTTGGTGCTTGAAGTTTTCATTTATATTTAGATTCATGATTGTAGGGTTGATTGAATCATGAAGTGAAATCAAGAGTTTGGCTTGATTTGAAGTTGATTTGGCTAAGTTCAATATTTTGACTTGAAAGGCTCATGTTAGATTTTGATTGGATTTGAGTTTGATTTTTTTTTGGAATTGATTTTGATTTTTTAAATTTATATTTCATTTATATATGTGAATATAAATGAGAATATAAATGGATCATGAGAAAATTTCAAGGGTTTGAAGTGATTTGTTCATGACTTAGGCTAAGTCCATTAAGAGGGATTTAAAGGACTTAGGAAAATTTTTGGAGTAAGAGGATTGAATTTTTGAATTTGGTTTGATTTATTTATATTCATATTTCATTTAAATATGTGAATAAAAATGAGGATATACATGAATTTTAATTGATTTGATCACGATTTAGGCTAAGTCCATTAATGAAAAATTAAGGACTTAAGAAAGATTTTTAGATTTGGAATTTAATTTGATGATTTTATTTGATTGATTTGTATTTATATTTCTTCTATATATGTGAATATATATGAGGATATAAATGAGTTATGAGAAAATCCCATGAATTTGGATTGATTTGATCATGATTTAGGTGAAGTCCTTAAGGGAAAACTCAAAGGACTTAGAAAAATTTCTTGAATTGATTTTGAATTTTGAGTTTAGCTTGATTGGTTTGAATTTATATTTCATTTATATATGGGAATATAAATGAGAATATAAATGAATAGTGAGAAAATCTCAAGTATTTGATTTGGTTTATATCATGATTTTAGCTAAGTCTTTAAAGGCAAATTTAAAGACTTAAGAAATTTTTTGGACTTAAGAATTTCATTCATTGATTTTGATTATGGATTTCAATCATGGATTTCAATCACATGGAGTTGATTTGAGTTTGGAGAAAATCAATTAGAATTAATTTGGAGTTTGACATGAAGGAAAGTGAGGAATGGTTTAAGCTAAGGGTAGAAAAATTTTTCTAACACCCCTAAGCCATCACCTATTCCTATGGCTAACTCTTCTAAGTCTCTAGGGCTAGGTTAAGTGTCCAATTAATCACTAGATGTGTCTTAATACTAAGAAACTCTTAAAGTCTAAATGGAGTCGTATGTCTAAGATGGAGGGGTTGAGAGCTCATTCTAAAAATGAGGTCGACAAGAGGTGAGTTGACTTTGGCTTAAATCAACACCCTTGCACCCTTGCACAATGGATCTATGATAGCCTCCCATTGCTCCTCCCATCCCTGGTGTGTCACTCTGACTTGATGGAGACAAGTCTGGTGGCTGGACAATGGTGAGCCAGTGTAAATCGTGCACACGCTATCATCTGTCCATCATTGGAAATTGAGGGGTATACCCCCTCAACCTCAATTCGAGCATGATTTCAAAGACACTTGCATCGTGAGCCCTCCTAAGTTAATTTTGAAGCCCCTCAGAGTGTTTCCAAGGATCCCCAAGCCCTCTTTGATTGGAATTGCCAATTCCTAAGAAAAGCTGAGACAAGGCATCCCAATCCTGAGCAATATTCCCTCGTTTCATAATCAAACCCAAATTCCTCTTAACCACACCATCACCATACTCTATCGAAGCCAACCGAACCAATTCCCAAGCTTCCAAGCCACGGGAGGAGTGAGTTCGATCAGAGCCGAGCCCCTTATGTACGTGGATTGGTCAACCGAGCATCCCACATCAATTCAAGCTCGGACTTCTTCAATAGGGCCTCGCCTCAACTAAGCGAAACTACCCCCATTGTTGCACCGCCGAACATTAACTCAAGTGAGGCAATTTAATAAACCGAGCCTTATATGGAAAACTGGGATGTTCCTTTGTGAAGTAAATTTGAAATTCATGGATTTTTGACTGCTAGATGTGTACATCTCCCTTCCCGAAAGGTGTGGGAAGAATTTGGAGACAATTCGAGCTCGGGTGAGCTCAGATCAAACAAGGGAAGATGGATAACATCCATCTTTCATCGCTCATGAATGGGATAGATCATGAGCCATCCATCCCCCGTGATTGGGATGAACAGCTCTGATCAAATCCCACGATAGAGACATCGATTCCTTTCCTAAACTGCAGATCAAATCATGGTCATCCGATCTTAGATCTGACGGTCCACAGAGAAAGCGCATCCACTGCCAGCTTAGTCAGCGTATGGATGTGATTACTTAAATAGTCAATCCCATTGCAGCATATGGAAAGCGCACTGTGTTAACCACCATATGGCTTGATGGGATTTAGGCTTTAATTAGTAATTAATTAGTTTTTAATCTTGAAACTTCCTAAAATCATAACCAATTGTAAAAAAATCTAAAGAATACAAACTTAGGCTCATTTTGAATATATTTTAGAGAAAAATCTAGGAAAAATTATTATTAATTAATTCCGAGCAGTGATTTTAGCTTAATTAAAGTTTTATCAAAAATCTAATTAGCTTAATTAAACTTTAATTAAACACTCAATTAATCTTAAATTTTTTTGTGGATGTTTAGGGGGATGACCTCTGCCTCTCCTATTTTTTTGGGATTTTATTGATTATTTAATTAGAAAAATCACTTGATTAATCCCTAATTACTCTCATAATTTAATTAATCATAATTAATGAATGTGCTATAACTCGATTAATCATTTAAACATAATTATCTTTGTTCAACTATAAGATAACTTAGGGGGTGTGATTGGGGAGACTTTTCCTAATTCATTTCCTAAGTTTTCTTCACCTTTAAAAATCAAAATAATTAATGGCTAATGGAATGATTAGTTGATTAATTAAGTGATTAATCTTCAAAATAAGAAAATCAAAATTTAATTAAATATTTAAATGCTTGAGGGATTAGGATTGGGGCCTTGCCCTTGATCCTTTCTCCTAAGTTAATTTCATCATTCAAATTAAAACATAACTAAGTGTTTAATCAATTAAATGAAGGCTTAATGAACTTAAAATTAAGAATCAATTGAACCACACCTAAGCAACCTTTAATTGATTTTGGGTAGTTCCTTGGGTGTTCAATAACCCAAGGTGAGAGATAATGAAATTATGGTTGGTTCACATGTATGAGAAAATCATAAAAATAATTAAGTGAGATCTCTTAAGCTTAATTAATAATTAATCATAAGCCTATTGCATTAGGCCCCTTTCATTTCTTAGGAGCATTATAAATTTACTTTTTATGTGATTGCATATCATATTGGCTTATTATTAATTAGTTAATTAACTTAAGGTGATATAGGTAAGGATTAATTAATTCATTTAATTCATACCTTAACCTAAGTAAAATATAAAATCAACTTAAACATTCTTCATTAAACCAAATTAATTCACACATGGGGAATTGGGCTAGGATTAGCAAACCTCTCTCATATTTCCTAAATCAATTCAAACTCAAAGCTAAAAAAATGTCTTTAAAGAATTTTGGTTTATTTTAAATACCCTTATTTAATGTGATTATCCTTAGGAATTAATTGGGATGAATGAAATCATGTGCTTACATTCCTTTATTTCTTTTCAAATCATGCTAAATATTACTTTCCATACGAAATCATGCATTCATTTCTTTTAAAATTAATTAAATGAAATATTTTTTTATGTCAAATTGCATGTGTTGACTTGAATTAAAACTATGAGGCGCTATTATCACTATTAAATCAAAAACTATTTTTAAAAACCTATGAATCAATTATTATAAATGAAGTGAGGTTAATTATAAATATCTATAAGCTTGCATGTGATAACAATATAAGATATGCAATATGAAGTTCTCTTTCCTTATCTTAACCTGGATTCGCATAGGATTTGCAAGTGTATAGTTCATTTGAAAAGAACACAACATTTTCCTAGATCTACTCCTATGCATCTCCATGTTAAGACTTAGGAAGAATTTCATATAACATATGTAAATCACATAATCAAACCAAACATAATTTCTTGCATGATTCCTTATCCATGTGATTCTTTTTATACATTCATATGTATTTGAGAAAGGTTGTATACTAGTTTGGACATCCCGAGATTGTGAGGCTTTATGTAGCCCTAAGTAGGTCTTGTACCTTATGTCCTTGGTGTAGAAAATAATGGCACCATTCTCACTTAAAACTCTTATACATATGCATGTATGATGTGGCCAATGAATAAAGAATCAAAAATCAAGCATAACCTTTTGCATTGATTTTCCTATCCTTATAGTTATTCATACATTTACATGTATCTAAGAAAAGTGGTATATTAGTCTGGATATCCTGGGGCTACGAGGCTTTAAGTAGCTCTAAGTAGGTCTTGTACCTTACACCCCTGGTGTAGAAAATAATGGTGTCATACTCACTTAAAACTTTTATACATGTGAATGTGTATTTAGCTAATGAACAAAAAATCCTTGTTTTCTATATAATAAGGACATGCATTCATAATTTAATCCAAAAAAATGAAATATTTAAATTCCAAATACACTTCTTTGCATTCATCCTCAAAATGTGCTAAGATTTACATTGCATGTATAGGTATTCTTAGGATTATTCATATGCATGATATACATGGTGTAAAGAAATGAATGAATGTGAGTTATGTGATAGTAATCCATTCTAATTAATCTTAAGATACATTTCTTATTGAATAGGGTTATTTAGAATGAACCTGAACTTACCTTAGAAATGACTTAAGGTAGGGATAAAAGAGAGATCTGCTCTCTTTTTTCTTTTTATAACACTTAGTTCCTAAGTGTAGGCTATATGAAATAAAGAAAACACTAAGTAAAATCTTCAAATCAACTAAATCACTTAAAGAGAAACCAACCCTTCATAAATTAAATCCCTCACACTTAGCAAATCATAACTCTAAAGCCTAGTTAAGACATACCACACAAGCCTTAACACATGCACATTAGATTAAGTCATCATTTCTAGCTTTATGTTAGGACAGTGCATGGTTTGGTGTATGTTTGGTTTTGTGAATCATAGATTAAGTCACCATTTTAAATTGGATGTTGGGGTGTATTTGCATAGTCTGGATGTTAGGCCGATATTAGCCTAATCATATTTTATGCAAGGGGTCGTGCTTAAGGGACCACCGTAATAAAAATATAAATATTTTTTTGCTTTGCAGGTTGCTTAGCCCTTAAGCATATCCTAAGTTAGGACAAGTGGGCTTGGTTACCCATGTGTGTGGTGCTAAGTCCAAATTATTTATATAATATGATGTGTTTAGATAACACTTATTTTGCAGGTATAGTTAGATTTACTTTCCTTCTCTTTTAATGTAATTTTGCATTAATATTAGGATAAGTGTTACGGGAGATTAGGATAAGTGTTACGGGAGATTAGGATGAGCATCAGTTATAAGACCAAGTCTTATACACCATATGATGCCTTTGGAGCAAGCAACATCCCAATCAAGCCAAAAAGAAGAAAGAAATGGAGCAACAAATCAAAATGAAGAAATGATAGATGAAGAGTGAAGAATGGAGGATGAAGAATGAAGACCTGCCCATAAAACTTATCATTTTATAATTATAACTATTCTTTCATTATACCAAGATGTACATGGGTAGAGCTCGGCTACCCACATTTCTTTTTAGATTGTACGGCAGTACCCGACCGCATTGGCCTCTTATTCTTTTTTGATAGATTTATAGAATTATTTGATGTTCTGTTTAGCTTATGCATTAGAAATAGTATGTCTTTTCATAGTTTCTTTATGATTGGTGATTACTATATGTCTTGGATGTGACTAGGCTCTTAGGATAGAAATAAATTTTCTATCCCACTAATAACTCATAACTAAAATTTTAAAATAACTCATAATCTCACATAAAAGCCCAGAAATTAAATCAAGATAATAAATATATTTAGCAACCCCTTAGCTGGATGATTGTACGTATAATATTATGTGTGTCATATTCTTTCACTCTTATTAAGAGAGGGCTTCCATCTGTGCTAGAGAATAAGGGCTCAACTTGTAAGAGCCTTTGATAGAAAGATACCTCTTTTTCTTTTTATTTGACCCATAATCAATTTCACATGCATTTAGGCATACAAAATCCTATAGCCTATGTCAAAATAAAGAGTCCAAAAATTAAATAAAACTTGAAAAAATTTACATTGGATTTAAGTCATTATTCATGGCCTTCATGATCTAGTCTCTTAGGGAGTGGGTTTAAGGACTTAGTTTCTCTTCTAAATAAACAATAGCTTAATCATCTTACAAAGCATATGGCTTGCCTACATGAATTTAAAGCGTAGGAAGAGTTAGCTGGCTGTCACTCTAGGCAGTAATAAGTCTAGCAGTCGGGTGGCTTACTCTTTCTTGTGGAGGTAAACTATATACCCACTTTCGCCTTAAATTTAGGTTATGTTTTGGCCCTTGCCAAAGCTCTCTAGATTTAGGATTTGAGGTTGCTATTTTCTTTTACGAGCTACAAGTATAAATCCTCACCTCTTAATCATTTCCACAATCTTGTATTGTGGAATTATAAGTGCTTGATTTCTAATAAAATTTCAACTCAAATAAATAAATCTCCTCAAAATTTAAATATATAAAGCTCAACCATATGATAGATTGGAGTGTTCACTAGACTTCCTAGTATCATGAACACTCTCTACTCATCTCCTTTAGTTTTGATAATAACTCTCCCCTTTTGATCTCTCCCATTTGATTTGTAAAAACATAATAATAAAAACAAGAATAAATAATCCTTTGATAGTCCTATCTTTGAATTCTTTGGAGACAATAATCGCCTACTTTAATCGAGAGTATTCTTAAGGGATTCATTTTTCTTAAGATGTAATTAACTATGGAGGCTTGCCTCTATAGGGAACTTAACGAACCCAGTTTAAATAAACCTTGCTTTACTTTTCCATGTAAAGTAGGGAAAAAATCTCTGGTATATTCAAAGATCCATCTTGCCTTAGGAGTCTTTATTAGGTGATTAGGTCCATTATAGGGTAGTGACTTCTATCTCAAGAGATAGCACACTATTCCTTAATGTCATACCCAATTACCTTATTAAGTATATCCTCCCTCACATATACACACAAAAACACATAAACCCAAAAAAAATAAACACCATAGTTTTTTTTGGCGGCTCCACTAGGGATGGTTCCTCTCTCCATCTCTTGTAGACGATTGTTGTCTTCAAGCATCAATAGTGGACTTGCATTTTATGTGAGCTCGAGACTATCTTTCCTTCCATTGGCACTTAGCTTATTTTATTCTTAAGCAAAGTTAGCCAACATCCTTTAGGTTTTAGGACCTCACTCAATGTAGGTCTTGAAACACCTATTGGGTTCTCCAATAGGTAAAGAACATAATTTTCCAATGAAGGGGAGATATTAAAAATTTAGAACGTCCTCACCACTAACTTGGTGAGGCAAGGTTCATCATAAAATTTAAAAAAACTAATTTCTTTCACAAAATGACACTTTCCAAAAGCACCTTTCACGAAACTCACAAAATCACAATGTTAAAACCCCTCCATTTAACAATCCCTATGATTGCTACATGGAGGTTCTTTTCAAAAACACATCCTTGAAAAATAACCATACCCATTCAACATACTCAAAATTATTGAATGAAGAATCTATTTTCCAAAAAAATTAAAACTTCATCTTACAAATTTCACATATGTTGGAGTTGAAGCTTCCCTCTTTGCAAGAGCATATCATGCCATGTTTGATTCCCACTTAACATATCCAAACTTGTTAAGTGAGAATCTCTATTTGAATCAAACATAAAATTTGTCCTTCACTTAACATATTCAATTTGTTAAGTGGGGGTCTCATTTTCAAAACATAAAATTTGACTTTCACTTAACAATTACAATTTTTTATGTGGGGTCTCATTTTTAAACCATAAATTGGACCTTCACTTAACATATTCAATTTATTAAGTGGGGGTCTCATTTTCAAAACATACAATTTGACTTTCACTTAACAATTTTAATTTGTTAGGCGTGGGTCTTATTTTCAAAATATAAATTTGACTTCCACTTAACAATTTCAATTTGTTAAGTGGGGGTCTCATTTTCAGAACATAAAATTTGACTTTCACTTAACAATTTCAATTTGTTAAGTGGGGGTCTTATTTTCAAAACATAAATTTGACCTTCACTTAACATATTCAATTTGTTAAGTGGGGGTCTCATTTTCAAAACATAAAATTTGACTTTCACTTTACAATTTGAATTTGTTAGATGAGGGTCTTATTTTCAAAACATAAATTTGGCTTCCACTTAACAATTTCAATTTGTTAAGTGATGGTCTCATTTTCAAAACATAAAATTTGACTTTTACTTAACAATTTCAATTTGTTAAGTGGGAGTCCCATTTTCAAAACATAAATTTGACCTTCACTTAGCATGTTCAATTTGTTAAGTGGGGGTCTCATTTGCAAAACATGAATTTGATTTTCACTTAACAATTTTAATTTGTTAATTGGGGGTCTCATTTTCAAAATATAAATTTGACTTTCACTTAACAATTTCAATTTTTTTAGTGGGGCTTTCATTTCCAAAAAAAAAAAAAAGTAATAAATAAATTTTGAATTTTGCTTAACATATTCAACTTATTAAGTGAGGGTCTCATTTTTAAAACACACATTTAGGCTTTCACTTAGCATATCCAATATTGCTAAGTAAGAGTCTCATCTTCAAAGCATATATCTGGTTTTACTTAAACACATCAAATTTGTTAAGTAAAAATCACATAATTATACCATATTAGATTCCCACTTAACATACCAAATTTGTTAAGTGAGAATCCCATTCTCAAGTCATATCATACTCTGATTTCCACTTAACACACCAGAATGTTAAGTGGGAGTCCCATTTTTAAAAACATACCAAACACATTTTGGCTTTCACTTAATATTCCAAATTTGTTGGGGGTCTCTTTTCAACACACATTTGATCCCTATTTAACATACCAAATTTATTAAGTAAGGATCCAATTTTTCATATTAACTACACTTGAACTTTCACTTAACATACCAAATTTGTTAAGTAAGAGTCTCATTTTGTTAAAAAATAATAATAAAAAAACATATCTCAAACACATTTGGGGCTTTCACTTAACATACCAAATTTGTTAAGAGGGACTCCCAACTTCAACAAAAAGCAAATCTATCTCACAATTACATTTGACTTTCACTTAATATACCAAATTTGTTAAGTGAAAGTCTCATCTTCAAGCACAAACCAAACACATATGGCCTCTACTTAACATACCAAATTTGTTAAGTAAGAAGCCCCATTTTCAAATCAAAATATCACACAACCAAATCTTCACAAGCAAAGATATTTCAAACACACAATCACAACCTCTTCTTAGCATACCAAAATTTGCTAAGTAGAGGTTCATTCAAACTATCCATATTTCAAACAAGAAACATAAAATGCAAATAATCTAAAAACAAGAAACCACTCTGATTTTTGAACCCCACCCAACCTAACTAAATTGGTTGAGTACGAATTATAAAATTAAAAATGACTCTCCTCCAAACATCTAAATCTCTCCAATGAACCCCACTTAAAATATTTGAATTGTTGAGTGTGGGTTCAAAATTCCAAACCTCTGTTACTTTCTTGGAGCAAATATCAAGACAAAAATTTGATACAAGTTACATTTCAACATATGCAGACATATAGCTCAAATCAGTCAGTGTAGTCTTTACAGTCAATACACATGGCCTCTCAGAAGTTTGTTTTCACCATTTTGTTTGAGATGGATTTGGCCTTGGATCGGGCCAGCCTCCCTCAGACTGACTCCACCCATCTAGTGTTCTTTGGCCGAGGATTTGAGGGAGCCCGCATTACCTGTGAGGGGGCGACCCTCACAGGCTGGGCAGAAGCCAGTCATCCACATCGACCTACCTTCTAACACTAAGTATCATTTCTTAAAGAGGAAGATGGTCAAGGTTCCACCAGTTAGTCCAGTTCCCACTCAATCAGTTTCTCCCACAGCTGCTCAAGTACATGCTAACACCTCCTCATTGGTCCCCTCTAAGGGGAAGGCTATCCTGACTCTGGAGATAGCCTCTCGTACCTTCGAGGTAGGATCTAGCTCTCACACTGCCTTACTCATCCACACCCAGTGCCGTACACAGTGATGCAACATGAGCTATAAGATCAAGTGGCACCACAAGTGTGACGCCCAACAGATAGACGTCGCATCCAACATTACAAAGGAGGGTTCTCCCCATGAAGTTTCTCCTTTTTTGACTAGCAATCAGGTCCACCCCCTCTGGACATCAGACGGAGGGCAAGAGTACCAGAGGATAGCTGCATTGCCTCCACCTCCTACATACCACAAGGTTTCAGCTAGGGATAGGAGGAAGTCCTATGTTGGTCTATTGACGGTATTATGCCAGGTAGGCAAGGCACACGGACGTTCAGAGTCTGATACATTATTTTACTAGAGATCGATCATCCCCAGGAATGTTACCAGGTACATTCACAGTGATAGAGCATCAGAGGCCCGAGTAGTAGCTCACTCAGGGAACAGGGAGCGACAAAGGTTTACCAGGCAGTCGGCAGCCTCCACTTTAGTTGATTTCCCCAGTCATCATGCCACTAAGGCCGATAAGACCGATAGCATAGTGTTGATAGGTACCACTAGTCATAGGGAAAAAATTTCAATGTGGGTAGAGCTGGTGTTGTATCCACCACATCGATACACTCCTCTCCCACCGTCACTAGTTTAGGTCCTGCCATCCACCGTTTCTACAATGGCATAGAAGGCAGTATCCAGGGAGAAGAAAGCCCCCTTGGTTATCCATCTATGGCCAAAGGATCCCACTTCATCTACTCCATCGAAGGAGGTGAGGGCGAGTTCCCCTAGTCAACCTCTTACTTCTGTCTTGGTGAAGAAGGAGTGGTGACCCCGCAGCATCATGGTCACACCACCACCACTACCACCATCAGAGCCAATGATAGTGACAGCCGTAGAGGGCAATGGGGATAGTTTTGTAGTCCTCTTGGAAGTGGATCTCCTTAGGGACACTAATCCAACCATGAGCAGTCACGAGCATATCTCATTCAGCAAGCATGACCCTCCTAAAGCCAACACTCCAGTGATATGCAGTGTTAGGTGGATCTCTGTTAGTGAGCATAGACCCTCTATCGGTCAGTAGTGCGTATTTGTATCAGCACAGTTAGACCGCTACCTAGATGATATTTTAGCATAGTGCTTTACAGAGAAGAGAGAACTTCTAGGAAGTGATCGGTTGGATTGTGAGGAGGGATAGGTCAGCTTTGATCCAGATGATGATGATCTTCTTGAGGATTCGGCCGAAGTTCACTTGGTCGATACTAAGAGTTCCGTTCAGAAAGATCAACATAGTCAGGATGGTATTGTTGTTGAAGAGGATAATGTCGGCCATTCAACTCAACACTTCCTTCACCTGCTTAGGCAGATGAATGATCATATTGACCAAATAGGGAAGAAGATTGAAGAGTTGATGGAAATGGTGTCAGCATTTCAGAATTCAGCTCCGATTTCACATCCTTCTCCCCCAGTAGCCGACAGAGCAAAGTTGGCACACACTTTAGATAATTATAGATGCATTATTATAGAGGAAGACATTGGTAGCTTATACAGGAAGGTGGTGGATAGCACCTCCATGCATTAAAAAGACATTAAGCACATGGTGGAGCAATAGGTGAGGGATGCATTGGCATAAGCCCGAGGTGGCTCATCTATTCCAAAGGGTAGACCCTACCTGGAGGAATTTGATGGTGTCCAATAACCTAAAGGCTATGTGTCTCCATCCTTCAAAATTTTTGATGGCAGTGGGAACCCTTGGCAGCACATAACACATTTCAGGGTCAGATGTTGCAATGCTGGTGGTAATGATGTGCTTTTATTTCACGTCTTCGTCAGTAGCTTGACAGGCATCACATTTGATTGGCATGCTAAACTATCCAATAGTTCAGTGAGGTCATTTGTTGAGTAGGAGTAGCTCTTTATTAAGAGATTTGCAAGAGCTCAGCAAAGGGTAACTATGGGCGATCTCGTTGTAGCTCAATAACACCCCGGTGAGTCCCTTGTTGATTACATTCTTAGATGGTGCAATTTAAGCATGAAATGTGAACTACAACTGTCTGAATAGTATGCCATTAAAATCTCAAGAATATTCATGGCCTGGTCACCTTCATGCTTAAAGGGTTTACCATTAAGACATTTGAGAAATTAATTAACAAGGTAGCTAGTCTACAAGGGGAGGTCAAATTGTTACCTTTCCAAGATCAGTCAGACAAGCTCAGACCGCAGAAGGCATTTGAGAAAATGTCAGGGATAGTCACGATAGTTGACAAGGGGAAACAACCAACCAGGATTCAGTCAGGCAGACCTCGAGCTTAGCTGCCTCCTCTACCACCTCCTTTGCCACCACCTCGGCCGTCATATCGGCCACCTCAATTGCTACAATAGCCTCCACTGCTACCTACTCAATAGTATCTCCATCCACAGCATCAATAGCAGTATTCCTATCCACCACCAAGTAACTATCACTTACATACTCTTGTCAACAAATTAAATAAACCTTATTCATTCAAGGGGGACATAGTCAGGAAAATCTTGAAGAACCTCTTAAAGAAGCCTAATTTTTAGTTACCAGAGCCTAGGAGATCGAGGATGGGGGCAAGAGTCATGATCCAAACTATTGCCCCTACCATCGCATGCTAGGTCATGTCTTGAAAGATTACATTACCTTTAAGGACTGGCTTGAGCATAGCTACAAGTCGGGTGTCATTATCATCTCTAAGAAATAACTATTAAAACAACCCTCTAGTTTTGTTAGGATAGTCGTTGGGGATACACGCGATCTTCTCAAGATAGAGGAAGGTTGGGATATCTCCCTATCCCGAACCTCCAAAAAAATCATTTCTAAGATCAAAAAGTTACCCTTGCAGTTGCATGAAGCATCTCAAACCTCCAACTCTAAGGAAGGTTTGTAAGTTGCTAAGGACAACTTGAGGGAGGTAGAAGCCCAGCAGCAATAGCGACAGGTTCCACTTGCCTGGGATAGCACATCAACGCAACCACCGATCGAGTCTTGCACTCCATCCATAGTTGTAGCCACAATTTCTTCAGCCAGTTCTTCTTCTAGCAGTCATACTATATCAGCAGAGGGGAGTGCTAAATCCCTCACTTTGCTTAGTTTACTTGATTTCTATTAACAAGACTGATTCCTCTTACATTCTCTCTACTTTTGATGATCTTGATGATTTTAGTCCTATAAAAAGCTCTCCAAGTACTAATAATTATAACAATTATGATCCACTCCTTTTTTATTTTGAATTGGATTACCCATTCCTAAATCACTCGGGTTCACCCATTGAGATAAGTTTGGAGTCATCTAACTCCGATGATCCTATAGGAGAAGTTATAGGAGAACCTGATGAGCAGAAAGAACTTTCTATTAAACCATCTCATGAAGTCACTCAAGTCAACCTTCGTAGTGGCAAAATTCTACCTCCTAGGGTAGCACCTCAGGATAAGGGTAAAAAATTCATTGGTTCTAGCAATCAAGAAGCCCCCTCCACAGGATGCTCCTCCTATGGATATGCTTGTGGAGGACCAACCCAGAGTTGACTACAATGTCCTCGTTCACTTAAGAAAGTTGCCAACTAAACTGAGCATATATGATGCCTTTATCTTATCCAAAGAGATGAGGAGTAATTGATCAAAGCCCTTCTTGATCTAAAAATATGCTTAGCTCAGCTGACCACTATTAGAGCGAAGACATACTTTTCAAGAGAAGCCCATGGAGTTACGTTCACCGATGAAGACCTTCTTTTGAGGATAATAGAGCATAACTGTCCCCACTTCATCATAGTGGATATGGGCAGATTCAAACTCTCCAGGGTATTAGTTGATCCAGGTGCATTAGTGAACATTATGGGTCTAAAAAACCTTTCCTACTTAAGGATCAATATCTCTAAACTCTGAGAAGATCGGATGATGTTGAGAGGATTTAATGAACAAGGCGAGAGGGCTTTAGGCTCCATAGTGTTACCACTAGAGATAGATGACTAGAAGACAGAAGCTAAGTTCTACATAATCAATTCAGATACATCTTTCACTGCTTTGCTCGATAGGCCTTCGATACATGGAAACAACATGGTTCCATCCTCTTTACATCAGTGTATCAAATTTAGAAGAGGTGGAATCGAGTATTATGTCAAAGGAGACTTAAAGCCATTCTTAATTAGAGAAGTCGAGATTTATGAAGATGCACCTACTATCTTCCTCCAAATCAAAAAGTCTATTCTCGTGAACTTGGAAAAAGTTCAAAATCAAAAGAAAAAGAAACTAAAAAAAAGAAAAAAAAAAGGAAAAGAAAAAGAAAGTACAAGTGAACGAGAATCAGGCATCGATGAAGAGGTAGAGCTAAATGTTAGATTCCACCCACAGATTGTTCCTCCATATTGACACATGGGTAGGATGACTTGACCTCCACCAAGTAAAGAAAAAGGCAAATCCAGAGGCAATTCTGGAGGTGGAAGACCTCCTTGTTGGTGGCTAGATGGTAGGAGCTATGTTTCAGCTCACAGTAGTACCCCCGCTATCCACATAGACTTAAAGTCTAGTTCAAAGGATGAGTCTCATATGATTAGCATACCAACCAAACCTTCTCAGTGGGTCCCTTTGGAGGTGACGTTCGAGCCAGATAGTAGTGAAGATCAGGCCTCTAAGCAAAGCATAAATGTATCCAAACCATCATTATGTAGAACAGTGAGGCAGTAGTTGGGAACTTTATCTCTAACTGCACTTTCTTCTTAGACAGTTGAAGGTTTGATAGTTGAGGAGGCCCGAAGTCATCCACAGATGTCAGGCCGAAGAGGTTTTTTTTGGGAGCATTATCCTCAAGTCAAGAAGCTAATGTAGAACTTGAGGACAATTCATATAAAGATTTAATACAACTACCTTTTGATTGGTATTCACCTTAGGTTATTAACTTATCAAAAAAAGGGATTAATCCCACATACTTGGTCTAAACATTGGTTGGACTACTTTGAAAAACTATGGGACAACCAAAGTAGACACTCTCAATCAAGATCAGGACTAAGATTCAGCACATTGGGTCCCGTTGATGATGACAACCATTGCCTAATCATCACCACTCATTGGGGGTGTTGACCTCATTTTTAGAATGAGTTCTCAACCCCTCCATTTAAGACATAGAATTTCTCTTAGACTTTAAGAGTTTCTTAGTCTTAAGACACATCTAGTGAGTAGGTGGACACTCAGCCTTGCTTTAGAGACTTAAAAGAGTTAGACATAGGAATAGGTCATGCCTTAGGGGTGTTAGGAAATTTTCCTTTGGCTTGAACCATTCATCACCTTCCTTCCTTCAAGTAAAACTCCAAATCAATCTTATTTTATTTTCTCCAAAACTCCAATCAACTCCATTTGATTGAAATTCATAATTGAAATCCATGAATGAAAATTCCTAAATCCAAAAATTTCCTAAGTCCTTATATTTACCTCTTAAAGACTTAGCCAAAACCACGATCAAAACCAAATCAAATCTTTGAGAATTTCTTATAATTCATTTATATTCTCATTTATATTCAAATATATAAATGAGATATAAATTTAAACCAACTAAACTAAACCTAAAATTTAGAATCAATTCATGAAATATTTCTAGGTCCTTTGAATTTTCCTTAAAGGACTTAGCCTAAGTCATGTTCATATCAATTCAAACTCATGGAATTTTCTCAAAACTCACTTATATTCTCATTTATGTTCACGTATATAAATGAAATATAAATATAAATCAATCAAATCAAATCCAAAAATTAAATTCCAAATCTAAAATCTTTCTTAAGTCCTAAGGACTTAACCTAAATCATTATCGAATCATTTCAAATTCATGGGATTTTCTCATAATTCATTTATATCCTCATTTATATTTACATATATAAATAAAATATAAATATAAATCAAACAAACCAAATTCAAAAATTCAAACTTCAAACCCCAAAAATGTCCTAAGTCCTTTAAATCCTTCTTAAAAGACTTAGCCTAAATCATGATAAAACCACTTCAAATCCTTGAAATTTTCTCATGATCAATTTATATTCTCATTTATGTTCACATATATAAATGAAATATAAATTCAAACAATCAAATCCAATTCCAAAAATCAAACTCAAGTCCACTCAAAATCCAACCTAAGCCTTTAAAGTCAAGATCTTGAACTTCAAATAAACTTCAAATCAAGTCAAACTCTTGATTTTCCTTCATGATTCAATCAACCCTACAATCATGAATCCAAATATAAATACAAACTCAAACTAAATCAAAATCCAATTCAAAAATCAAACCCTAAATCCTTTCATGTTCATCATTTCAATATAAAATTATCAAATAGATCAAAACCCATTTGACTTCAAATCACTTGCAAATGGATTTATATTTCAATCATAAGTCAATATACAAGTTCAATAAAACTCAAATTAATCTTTGACCAAGTCATTTGACCCAAAGTGACCGAAAATACTCTTATGAGCCAAGTTCTAATCCTAATTAAATTAGATTCGATCAAACTGACCTATACCTCTCATCATGATCAACAATCATCATGGGATGATCATTCAATCAAATTGGGTCAAACCAAGTCAAACCTAAGGGTTGACCAAGTCAACACTTAGCCCAAAATGAAACCTAACATAGCCAAATTCTATCATAGGAAAAATTGATTGAAACCATTGATTTAAGTTCATTCATGACCTATGTTTGAACTTGACGAAGTCAACATTTGAGCCTAACCTAGCCCAATTGGTCACTTGACCCAAGTTGACCCAACTTGACCTAAAAAGTCAAAATGTGTCAAAACTTGATCTAAAATAAATTGATGAAAACCAATGGGTCAAGTTCATTCCAAATCACTTGTTGAAATTGACCAAAGTCTCAATTGGCCAACTAGACCTAACCTAGCCCAATTGACCTTAGGCCCAACTTGACCTATAGGGGTCATGTTGAGCCAAATTTGAACATAACCAAAATTGATTGGTAAAAAAGATACTAATCCACTCCATATGACTAACCAAACCTAAACCTACCCTTGACGTAGTTCAAATAGGTCAAATGGGTCAAATAGGTCAACTTGACCCATTTGACCTAAATGAAGTGATATGAGCCAAATTCAAAACTAATCCAACTTAAACCAAACCAAAGCCACAAAAATATTTCAAATGAACATATGAACTTAACCCAACCCTTGGTTTGACCCAATTTAACCAATTAGTCAACTTGACCCAAGTTGACCCATTTTTACCTAAATGGGTCAACATGAGCCAAACCTTATCAAATGAATTCCAAATCTCATGAAACTTGGCCAAACCTAGTTTCTCCTCCTACCCAACATATCCAAATTAAAAAATCAACAAAATGACCATCCTAACCCTAGGCCATAGAATAAATTGGATCAAAGCCGCAAAGGAGATCGAGTGGTGTTGGTCCATAGGGAGATCCACTCAACCCCAAGGCTTGAAACTTTCAACAGGCTTTCCACTAGGCTACCTCAGTGCAGTCATCACCTCCAGCGAGGTATGGAATTTTTCGACCACTTAACTTTGGGGGTGTTGGTCTTTTGTGAAAGAAATTTTCATGCCATGAGAAATCCACCATTGGATAGACTTCTCATTAGCTTTAGATGGTGTGGGAACAATCTCGTTCCAATCCAAGCTCAATCGAGCTCGGATCTTCTCTTAGATCATGGACGGCCTCTGTTGAGCCTAAGAGAAGAATTATAGAGATCTTGGTCATCCATCCGCACATTTTGGATGGACAACCGAGATTATTTCTATGTTTTAGAAATAGTTCATCCCTTTTAGAAATCACGGGATGATCCTTGGCCGTCCAATCCTTGATCGAACAGCAGGGATTAAAGCGCATCCCACTGTCGCACTGCCATCTTGATGTGACACTTAAGCAGGTAGCTCACATGGTGATGTGTGTAAAGCATGCTGACCTCCGTCGCCGCGTGTTGCACTGTGAGCTGAGGGATTAGTTAGGGGATTTAATTAATATTAATTAATCTCATGATCTTCAAAAATTCATATCTCCTTCAAGAAAATTTAGAAAAATATGAGATAAAATTCTATGGAAAGATAATTTAACTTAAAAAATTTTAAAAATAATTTAAATGGATTTTAAATTATTTTTTTCTCTGATTTTAGGTTTTATTTGAAATTTTATTTTGTTAATTTCTTCTTAATTAATCATCTGATTAATCCCAAACTTCTTAGGTATGTTTTGGGAGATGACTTCTTTCTCCCCTAATTTTCTTGGGATTTATTTAAGGCTTAATTGGGGGAATTGCAAATGTGTTTCCTAATTACCCTCCTTATGTAATTAAGGATAATTTGGGTTTGGATTAATGTTTTAATCTATTATTAAGGTTGATTAAGGTTAGATCCAGTGGATAGGAGATTTAGGGAATAATTTTGGGGCATTTCCCTTAAGCTATTCCCTAAACTCCCTTTTCTTTCCTTAATCCTCTCTTAATTAAGGGTTAATTCATTAATTATCTCCTTAATTAATTTCTAAAAATTCTAAAAACTTTTAGAACTTAATTAATCTACTTTGGATAGATGCTTAAGTGTTTGAGAGCCTATATTCAATTAAGGAAATCAAAACCCAATTCATATGTGTGAAGGGGTGTTTTGAAATTACTTAAGTTAAACCCTTTAGCATAATTATTGAGCCAAATTGCATTCCTTGGTGCAAATTCATTGTCATGTGCTCAAAATTATTGATTTGCTATTGTGCTAATTAATAATTCATAAACCTAATCTAATCATCTAATCATCAAAAAATCAAATACATGTGAGAATTGGTTAAGAACGGCAAGTACTTCATTTCTTTTTTTTACTTTCTTGTGCGCATGTGAAAATCATGAATATAAAACTTCCAAATTTCATAAAATGGATTACTTAGCATGCATCATAAAGTATGTTAAATATTCTCATTTGTGTATATAGATATGCTTAGGACTCATTCATACGCATGTTATACATGTTGGAAAAGAAATGAAGTGGTGTATGTTTTGTGAATTTGGTTCATTTTATTTAATCTTAAAATGTCTTTCTTTTTGAATGGGTTTGTTTACATTTTATCTAAACTTAGGATTAATTAAAATACTTAATGAAGACATTCACTAAAAAAATTGAAACATGAATCCACTTTAGAAGTTACTTAGGTTAAGGAAGGAAAGAGAAGTTCTCTTCTCTTTCCCTCTCTTTATAACTTAGTAATTAATTGTAGGATTCACTTGAACTTAATCAAAACATGAAGTAAAATCAACCCAAAATAATTAAACAACTTAAATGAAATCCTCCTCTAGGTTTAACATATTTTTTTCACACTTAGAAAATTCTAACTTAAAGCCATAGCTAAGCATACCGCACAAACCTTCAAAGCACACACATTAGCCTAAGTCACCACTTCTAGCTTTAGGTTAGGGCGATGCATGGTTTAATATTTTGTTTTATTTTGTGATATATATTTTAGACTAGATGTTAAGGTGTATGCTAATAGAATGAATGGTAAGATTCTCTTAGTCTAATCATTATTTTTGAAGGGGATTATGCTTAAGGGGCACTATCATAAATAAAAATATAAATACTTTTGCTTGAAAGTGCTTATATCTCTAAGCATAATTCAATAGGCAGGTGGACTTAGTCACCCATATGTGGGGTGATAAGTCCAATATATATGCTTGGGATTTGTGTGATTTGTTTTAGCTAATCTCTATTTTGCAGGTGTTAGTTAGATTTCCATTCTTTTCCTTTTTCATGTAAATTTGTGCAATTAGGATTTTGGAATGATTGTTATTGGGATTAGGATGAGAATTGATCGTAATATCCTATCTTATGCACCATGTGAAGCCTTGGAGCATCTACCTTCCAACCATCCAAAAGAAGGAACCAAAGAAGGAACTGAAGAAGAAGAAGAAGAGTGAAGAATGAAGCTTGAAGACCCCCATAATAATGAATTCCTTGCTTAATTATAATTTATTTCAATTATAATCTAGGTTATAAAAGGGTAGATCTCGGCTACCAAATTTATTTTTTGGGTTTGTGCAGTGGTGCCCGACCACAATTGCCTCTTATTATTTTTGCAATTAGCTTTATAAATTGATCGATGATTTATTTAGCTTGTTCATCAAGTGGCATATTTTTCCTAGTTTCTTCCTTTATGTATGGCTTGGATGTGGATTAGGCTCCTTAGGAAAAAATAAATCTTTTACCAAACTTAGTCACTCGAAATCAAAATAAAGAACTCATAATCTCACCTAAAGCTTAGGTTTAAAATCAAGATAAAAGAATTAGCAACCCCTTAGTTGGATGAGTATTTCTTTTATAATGTCTTACACAACAACATCTTATTTCACTCTTGATTGGAGGGCTTCCACCTTTGCTAGAGAAACTTGGCTTGACCTTTAAGAGCCATGGTGGAAATAAACCTCCTCCCTTCTCGCTTATTTTGGCCAATAACTTTATTTCTCATGCATTAGACATATGAATCCTATTAGCCTGAGTCAAAATAATTGTCCAAAAATGAAAATAAAAAATGAAATTTGAATTGCATTAGATTTAGGTCATTTGAAGCATGTCCCTACATGATCTAGTCTTTTTAGCGAGTGAGTTTAAGGACTTAGTTTCTTTCTAAATAAATAACAACCTAGCTATCTTGCATAAAGCATAAGACTTACCTACATGTATTTAAAATTATAGGAGGAGTTAGTTGGTGACCACTCTCAAGCGATTGTAAGTCCAAGCAGTTGAGCTGTTTGTCCTCTCTTGTGGAGGCAAACTAAATACTCATTTTTTTGCCTTAGATTTAGTTTGTGCTTTCGGCCCTCGCCAAAGCTCCCTAGATTTAGGTCCTGAGGTTGCTTCTCCATTTTATGTGCCCTAAGCATAATTCCTCACCTCTTAGGTATTTTCATAATCTTGTGTTATGGAATCATAAGCCCTAAATTTCTAATGAAAAATTTAACTCAAATAAATTAAATCAATTTCAAAAATATAAAGCCCAACCATAGGATAGTTTGAGATGCTCACAGGGTTTCCTAACATCATGGGCACCTCCTACTTATCTTCAATTTTGTCTTCGATAATAACTCCTTCTCTTTCATCAATTCCATTTGATCTTTGAAAAATGAACTAATCAATTAATAATCATTTTCTATTGAAATCTATGATGATAAAGATCATTTACCTTAATCGAGAGTTTTCTTAAGGAAACTCTTTTCCTTAGGATGTAATTAACTAAGGAGGTTGCCCCTGTAGGGAACTTAATGAACCTAGTTTAAAATAAATCCTGCTTTACTTTTCCATGTAAAGTAGGGGAAGAATCTCTGGTATATATGCAGACTCATCATCCTTAAAAGTCCTTATTGAGGTGATTAGGTCCATTAAAGGTTAGTGACTTCTGTCTTTCGAGATAGTATACTATTTCCTTGATGACATACCAGATCACCTAAATAAGCAAATCTATAGATCTGCATGGCATCCCAAAAAGATGAATTTCTATATTCTTGCCTCCTTTCACCGCAGATTTGAAGGCGACTCTATAGAAATTTTTCACCACAGATTTTTCTGGTGACTCCACTGGGGTAAGTTCCTCTCTCCATCTTTGGTAAATGATCATTATCTTTGAGTATCGATAGTGGGTTTGTACTTTGACATGAATCTAAGACTATCCTTTATTTTCGTTGGCACTTAGCTTATTTTATTCTTAAGTTGAGTTAGCCAACATCTTTAGATTTTAGGACCACACTACATGTTGGCCTTCAAACCCCCATTAGGTTCTCCAATGAGTAAAAAATGGAAAGATATAAATAAAAAGAAAACATTTAAAGAGTTCCTCCTTATCATTTTTATGATAAGGAAAGGTTCATCCTAAAATAAGAAAAACAAAATAAATTCTCCATAAGAACTATGCTTTTCAAAAAACACTTTTTCAAAAATACACTTAATAAAATATTTCCACAAAATTTTATCACCTTCATTTAATAATTCTCATAATTGTTACATGTAAGAATTTTCAAAAATAAAATTTTCCAAAAGCACAAATGAATATCTTCCTTCAATTCACTTTGATAAAGATTTTATTCTCAAAATAAAATGAATAATCATCTTTCCAAAGTCAAAAATAAAGTTTCTCAAAAAGCACACATGAACCTTTCCATTCAATACACTCACACATATTGAATGGAAATTTCATTTTCAAATAAAATTAAATTTTTCAAAAAAAAATGCACACATGAACCATTTCACACAATAAAAAAACATATTGAATGGAAGTTTTATTTTCTAATAAACTTAAATTTTCCAAAAGCATATGTGAACATCTTCATTTAATATACTCAAATTTATTAAATAAAGATTTCATTCCTAACTAAAAATAACATCATTTTGGAAATCCCACTTAAACATTTCTCATCTATGACTAAGTTGGAATTCCTCTCTTTCAAAAAGCAATAATCACACACAAAATAAAAATCTTCACATTTGCAAAAATAAGATTGACCTCCATTCCTACATACCCAAATTTGTTGAATGGAAATCCTCTCTTTCAAAACTTAGAACTTAATAATCATATTTTAAAAATTCCAAACACATTTAGAACTTTATTTAACATACCCAAATTTGTTAAGTGAAGTCTCCAAATCCATATTTTAAAATTTTTAAACACATTTGGAACTTCATTTAACATGTACAAATTTTTTAAGTGAAGTCTCGAAGTCCATATTTTAAAATTTTCTAACACATTTTGGAAATTCATTTAGCATACTAAAATTTGCTAAGTGAAGTTTCCAAATCCAAAATCAAAAATCATCAATCATATTTAAAATTTTCAAAACACTTTTTTGGAACTTCATTTAGCATATCTCCAAATCAAAATCAAAAATTTATAAAACATATTTGGAACTTCATCCTTAGCATACCGAATTTGCTAAGGAGAAGTTTCCATTTTCAAAACCAAAATACAATAAAATTTTGAACACATATTTTCGAATTTCATTTAGCATACCCAAATTTTCTAAGTGAAATTTCCATTTCACAAAACCAAGTGAGATTTCAGTCTTAGCATATCGTATTTGCTAAAGTAAAGTCTCCACTTTCAATCAAATCAAAATAAAATGAAACACTTAGGATTTCCATAGCATACCTAAATTCTAAGGATCCTACCTTTTTAAAAATCAAAACATCAAAATAAAAATGAAACACTTAGGATCTTATTAGCATACTTAAATTTGCTAAGAATCCTATTTTTAAAAAATCAAACAAATCACACTTGTATTTTTCATTTAACATACCTAAATTTGTTAAGTGGGAATTCTAATTTTTAAAATCAAATAAAACACACTTGGGTTCTTCACTTAGCATACCAAATTTGCTAAGTAGGAATTCCAATTTTCCAAAATCAAAATAAAAATTCATAAAAAAGAAACAATCACTTTCTCAAACACTTCACTTAGCATGCCCAAATTTGCTAAGTGAAATTCCAAAATCAATCAAACAGAAACAAAATCAATTGACCCTTACTTTTACATACCCAAATTTGTTAAAGGAAAGGGTCCTCAAATCAAAATTTTAAATTCAAACAAACATGAACCTATGGAGGAATCCTTCTTAAAATTATGAATCCATATTTCAACATACCTAAATTTGTTAAAGTTGGATTCATATGCAAAATTTCTCTTTCAATCAAATCTTCTCAAATCTATTTGAACCCCACTTAACACTTCCAAGTTGTTGGATGTGGGTTCAAGTTTTCAATTCAAATTCAAAAAAAAAATCTATAAAAATAGAAATATGATACAAACTCATTTCCTATTGTAGATTCTTACAGTCAATTACAGTACTGTGACAGTTCAATTTTCAGTCTTTTACAGTTGTTGAGATGGCCGATTCATAGCAGTTCATTTTTTACTTTCCCCTATGGTATGGATTTGGCTTTGGACCAAGCCAACTTCCCCCAACTGGACCATACACATGTAATCCACTTTGGTAGGGGGGGACATGTGAGGGTACTCCCCTCATTCTGATGGAGACCACGATGGCCGGGTAGCGGTCATCGATTGATCTCGACCATGTTGTCTCCTCACTAATGAGGACAACGGTGGCAGTCCCACAGGCTTCAATTGTGACAGTGCTAGCAGTACCAGTAGTACTAGCCCCAATTTTAGTGCTCCCCAGGGTCTCTCATATTGCCCCAGTGCTGGCTAGTACCCTTTCATCTATACCCTCTAATGGTAAGGCACCCCTGGTCTCAGGGCTGGCCTCCCCTACTTTTGAGTATGGGTCTAGCTCTCACTCCTCCCATCCTACTAGGACATAACATAAGAATAAGAACTGCATGATCAAGCGGTACCACATCAAGATCGCTAGGGAGATAGAGACAACAGCCTGTTCAATTGTGGATGAGTTCCCCATTATTACTTCAGCACTAGTTATAGCAAACCAGTTCCATCCTCTCTCTGGGTCAGACAGAGAGGATGTTAGGTGTATTCGCTCATCACCTCCTTTAGTGGTGCAGCATCACCCAATAGTTACCAGGAGTAAGAGGTCGCCTCCCGACCTGCTTACACTAGTGAGCTTACAAATGCTCGTCACTCGGTTTGATCTTCATCATCATCCATCATGGGAAGAATATCTACCAATAAAGGGCCCGAGAGGCCCATACAACACATATTACCCGTAGGGAGAGGCGGAGGTTCAGCCCCCAGTCGATAGCTTTCGCCTTTATTTATTTTCCAGCTCGGTGCACTACTTGCACCGATCATACTGACATCATCCTTCTTCTTTGGAGTGAAAACTCATGCAGGGAGAAACTCCTCTACCTTAACCATCAGTTTGTCTTCTATTCTAGAAGGACATATCAGGAAAAGCACACTCGTTGGTGATCCATTTCGAGGACCCTACCCATTCTACATCACCCATTATGGCAAGGCTGAGATCTCCTGCTTGACCTTATTCCCTAGTGGTGGTGAGGAAGGAGTGGCGGCCCCGAAGTATCGTGGTCGTCCTCCCTTCACCAACTCTGTTGGTACAGTAGAAGGTGGAGATGGTGACAGTTATTTCAGATATGGCAAATGACAGTCCAGCTGCACCAGTGATAGTGGAACATCCTAGGATTGTTACCCCTCCCATAGCTTATGGCAGTCAGGAGTGTCACTCATCTAGCGAGTACAGTCCACATAGGATTGACTCTCTAGCGACAGGCGAGGTCTGGTGCCTCTCAGTGCATGATAGTGATCACACCGGTCAGCCTAGATTATTTGTACCTGCTTAGATGGATCATTATTAGATGAGATAGTGGCACATTATTTCATGAAAAAGAAGGAGATTTTAAAATATGATTGGTCAGATGAAGAGAAAGTCAGCTTCGATCCCAACGAAGATGACTTATTGGGAGAATCAGTTGGAGTCTGCATGGTTGATACCAGAGGATCTCTTCTTAGGGAGCAGCAGGCCATGGAAGGTGATGAGGTTGATTAGGAAGACCAGTAGCATCGCCCGGACCTCGACATCGATTGAGAAGGATGAGCGTTGATGAGGATGCATGAGTTAGAGGACTTGTTAGCAATGCTTCATAAACAAGCTTCTGTTCAATTACGAATTTAATCTTCTGACCCAGACTTTACCTCCCATTGAGAAAGAAAGTAGACTAGGTAGTGGAAAGTATCTCCATACAAGAAAAAGATATAAAATCCATGGTTGAGCAGCATATGAAGGAAGCGTTGGCTCAAGCTCGAGGAGGATCATCGATTCCAAAGAGTAGACCCCACCTAGAGGAATTTAATGTTATCTAATATCCCAAGAGTTTTTTGCCACCTTTCAAAAGCTTTTGCACATAGCACATTTCAGGGCCAATTATTACAATGCAAGTGGAAGCGATGCTTTGCTTTTCTGCCTTTTTGTTAGTTTCCTAGCGGGTATTGCTTTAGATTTGTATGTTGAATTGCCCAATGGTTCAATAAAGACATTTGCTGAGTTATAGCAACTCTTCATGAAGAGATTTGATAGAGCTCAGTAAAGGGTTACTGTAGGTGATCTCATTGTAGCACAACAATTCCCTAGTGAGTCCCTTGTTGATTATAATCTTCGATGGTATAACCTGAGCATGAAGTGTGAATCACAGCTATCTGAACAACATTCTATTGAGATTATCTTGAAGAATATCCATGGCCCGGTCACCTTCATACTTAAGAGCTTCACTATCAAGACATTTGAGAAGCTAATCAATAAGGCGGCTAGTCTATAATGTGAGGCCAAACAATTTCCTTTTCAAGATCAGTTGCTTAAGAAGAAGCCACATAAGGTCTATGAAAAGAAGCCAAGAGCAGTCACAATGATAAAAATGGGGAAGCAACTAGCTGGAGATCAGTCCAAGAGACCATGACCTCAGTAGCCTCCATCTCCTTTGCCACCACCGAGGTAGCCCTAACAATCTCTGCAGCAACCTCCACGGCCAGGACAGCACCGCCTCAGCCATACCACCACCAGTAGTGACACTCATACCCGCCGCTAGGTAGCTATGGTCCACCTACTATTTTAGATAAGTTAAATAAACCTTATCCTTTTAGGAGGGAGGTAATCAAGAAGATCATTAGGAATCTCTTAAAGAAACTTAATTTTCAGCTACCCGAGCCTAGGAGACTGGAGGAAGTAGGCAAAAGTCATGATCCAAATTTTTGCCCATACCATCGTATGCTAGGCCACATTTTGGAGGATTGCTTCATATTTAAGGACTGTCTTGAACACAGTTTCAAGATCGGTGTTGCAGTTATCCCAAAGGAATACCTTGTGGAACAACCTTCCAGTTCTATTAATGTAATCCTTGGGGATACATGTGATCCTACCAAAACTAAAGAAGGTTGGGATATTTCTCTATCCAAAACCTCTAAGAAGATCATCTAGAATATCAAGAAGCTTTCCTTGTAGGTTCTTGAGTCAGCTCAAACCTCCAACACTAAGGAAGGTTTGCAAGTTTCTAGTGCCAACTTTGGGAAAGGGGGAGCTCAGCAGTAGCAACAGCAACAACATCATGTGTCAGTCTAGGATAGCCCTTTAGCTCAGCCACCAACCATATTCAGGCTCTAGCCTACAATTGCAGCTTCCACACTAGTGACTTCTTCTACTTCAGCTAGCTCTTCTATTTTTTCTACTAGTAGAACTCTTATATCAGCAGATAAGAGCATCAAATCCCTTACCCTACTCACTTTGCTTGATTTCTACTTTGTACCTCCAAATAATTCCAAGAAATTAAAGAATAAAGCTAGTTTGAATTACATCTATGTCACTTCTGATGGGTTATCTTCTTCTATTCCTAATGATAACTATTCAAGTCAAAATAATTATAATAATTCTGATCTTCCTCTTTCTGATTTAGAGTTGGACTTTCCAACTATGAATACTACGGGTTCACCTCTTGAGATAGACTTGGAATCATCTAATTCCAAGGGTCCCATAGGAGAAGCTGTAGATTAGCTTGATGTGCAGGTAGAACCTTCCATTACCCTGCCACAAGAGATCATCAAAGTCAACCTCCGTAGTGGCAAGGTTCTACTTCCTAGGACAACACTTTAAGATAGAGGGAAATAAGTCATTGGTACTAAAGATTGACAAGCCTTTCCACAGGATGCTCCACCCTTGGATATGCTTGTGGAAGACTAGTCGAAGGTGGACTACAATGTCCTTTCTCATCTAAGAAAGTTGCCATCTAAGCTAAGCATATGTGATGCCCTTGTCTTATCCAAAGAGATGAGAAAATCAATAATCAAGATGATGCTTAGCTCCTTGGCCATATAGGGAAGCACATTATGCAAAAGAAGCCTAAAGGATCACCTTTGCATATGAAGACCTTCTTATGGGGGACTTGGAGCACAACCGTCCCCTTTACATAACACTCGACATGGACAGGTTCAAACTCGCCATGGTTCTCATGAATTCAGGTACATCGGTGAATATTATGAGTCTAAATACCCTTGCCAATTTGAGATCAACATCTCTACACTATGAGTAGATCATATGACGTTGAGAGGATTTAATGACCAAGGTGAGAGGGCTTTAGGTTTTATAGAGTTACCTTTGGAGATAGGTGATTGGAAGACTGAAGCCAAGTTTTACATCATCGATTCGAATACTTCATTCACTACTTTTCTTGGTAAGCCTTGGACAAGATCATTTCATTTCATCCTTCCTTCATCATCAAGTTCAAAAGATGGAGTACCGTATCAATGGAGATGAAAAGCTATTTTCAGTTAAAGAGGTTGAGATTTATGAGGATACGACCTGCCATCTTCATCAAAATACAGTTTCTCGTGAACTTGGACAAAATTCAAATACAGACACAAAAGAAAAAGGAAATGAAGAAAAAGAAAAGATAAAAGAAATTGAAAAGAAAAATGAAAGTCCAAGTTAATAAGAAAGGGGAATTGAAGAAGAAATAGATCTGCATATTACATTCCACTCATAGTTCATTACATCATATGGACATATGGGTAGGATGACAACCTCCAGCAGAGGAGGCGTAAGAGGCGAGAGGTGGAAGACCCTCTAGTTGGCCTAGAGCCAATAGAGATCGTGTTCCAGATCAAAGGAGTACCCATACTATTCACATAGAATTGGAATCCCGCTCAGAGGATGAGTCTAATGTGATTGTTATACCAGTCAACCCCTCTCAAAGGATTCCATTGGAGGTGACTTCAATCCAGATAAAGATGAAGATCGGGCCTCCAAGCAAAGCAAAGTATTCAAATCTAGTTTATGTGAAACTATTAGGCAGCAGTTGGGAACCTTAGCTCTGACCTCACTTACATCTCAGAAAGTTGAAGGTTTAATAGTTATGGAAGTCCCTAAGTCTATCAATGACATGAAGTAGAAGAGGTTCTTTTTAGAATCATCATCCTCAAGTCCTAAAGTTGATGCAGAACTTGGGGAGGATAATTTTAAAGAATTAATGGAATTATCATTTGACTTTTACTCACATTATGTTCATAATCTTATACAGAAAGGTTTAGTTCCTCATACATGGTCCAAGCACAATCGAGTACAGAAGCTATGGAGCAACAGGGAAGCACAATCAAGAGCAAGGATTGATGGTCCGGGTGAAGATAACTGCTTGTTACCAATCATTTGAGTGGTTTCTTCTCACACAACACCAACTCTTTTGAAAATGTGTATTTAGAAAGCTCAGATTATCCAGATGATCTCAAAGTCAAAGAGGCACCGCCAGAATTTGAAGAGGAGATTCATTCAACAACCGACAAGCTTAAAGAAATCAACCTTGGAATAGAAGAAAATCCATGCCCGACAAACATCAGTTCGTTATTGAATGAAGAAGAAACCAATGAATTAGTTAGGCTATTGATTGAGTTTAAAGACTATTTCAAATAGATTTATGAAGAAATGCCTAGATTATCTCCTGACGTAGTAGTCCACAAGCTAGCATAGACCCTAATGTTACCCTTATTAACCAAGCTCCTAGATGTATATGATTAGAAATTAAACAACATGTCATTTCTGAAGTCAAGAAACTGATGATTTCATTAAAGAAGAAAATTATCCTACCTGGTTAGCTACTATCATCCCAGTTAAGTAGAAGAATGGCCAAATTTGCATATGCATTAATTTTAGGGACTTAAACAAGGTATGTCCTAAGGATGAGTTTCCTCTTCTTACACGAGAATTAATGGTGGACATCGCCTCATCTCATATAGTTTTTTCTTTCATGGATGTGTCATCTGGCTATAACCAAATTAAGATGTCTCCTGAAGATGAAAGAATTACTACTTTTTGAACCTCGATCAGAATCTTCTATTATAGAGTCATGCCTTTCGGCCTTCAAGATCTTTGGTCATACCATGACCATGACTGGATCTTCAACGAACTCATCCATCATCCGTGCTACATTAATGATCTAGTCTAGTAGTCAGCTTTAGAAAAGGAAGACCACCCTCTTTAACTTGAGTAGTGTTAAGATAATATAACCTCAAAATGAATCCCCTGAAGTGTGCATTCAGAGTAGATTCAAGGAAATTCCTTGGATTTATTGTTTGACACTGGGGAATAGAAATAGATCCTGAAAAGATCAATGTTATCTTAGAAATTCCACCTTCTAAGAGTTTAACACAACTCAAATCCTTTTAAGGATGGCTGGCATATCTAAGACGCTTTATCTCCAACCTATCGAGGAGATGCAAGCCATTTTTAGAACTTGTCAAAAAAGATGTCATGTTTAAGTGGGATGACAACTGTCAGCATGCTTTCAAAGACATCAAGCAGTATTTGGTGAAGTCACCAATTCTAGTAGCCCCTATCTCGGGCAAGCCACTCATCCTCTTGGGGACGACTCTGGGCTCTCTCTGGCCAATGATGATGATGAGAAGTAGAACGCACTCTACTATCATCTGATTTTTACTGAAGCAAACTATCCACCTATTGGGAAACATTGCCTAGCCTTGAGCTTTACTTAGCTTTCTAAGGTGAACTTGATCTCGAATAAATCCGCGCAATTCATGACACGCAACCCTATCCGGTTTGGCTTTTGGTCCATAATTCTCTCACAGTTTGACATCACATTCATACTCCTCTGTGCAGTAAAAGGATAAGCACTAATGGATTTCTTAGCAGCACACCCAGTTCCTGTTGATTCTCTACTTAGTGATGATCTCCTAGATGAAAAAATCATGAACTTAAGGGAGGCCAACAATCACCGATGGGAGATGTATTTTGATGGTTCTGCTTCTTTTCTTAAAGGGGAAGCACCATGATCTATTCTCCCAGAAAAAGCAAGGGTAAGAATAGTTCTTCTAACTCCAAACTGTGATGTGATGAGATTTGCATATTATCTTTCCAACCCCTACACCAACAACGAAGCTGAGTATGAAGCTTTGATTGCCGATCTGGAGTTAACCATCACTATCAGTGTCAAAAGCATCAACATCTTTGGAGATTCTCAGTTAGTCATCAACCGACAAGTCTCCGGTTCTGGCTTCATCATTACTTAGGTATACCATGAAGCTCCTCGATGTCATGTCACCATCTACAAGGTTCCCCGAGCAAAGAATGCAGTAGCAGATTCTTTGGCCAAACTTGTTAAAGAGTTGGCATGTCTGGAAGATGAGTCCATTTCAATAAGGGTCCAAAATAGACAAGTTTTATCCCTTATTGATGCTGAACTCATTGAGAGACTTTCTCTTGAAGGGGAGGTTGCCGTTGCCAAAATAGACAAGGAGCTGGATTGGAGGCAACCATTCATAGATTACTTGAACACCAACAAACTACCTCAATAAAGGTCACAAGACCATCAGGTAAAACATAGAGCTATCTTCTATGCTCTTATTAATGGCACCCAGTATCATCAATCCTTTGACCAAAATGTGGTTACGTTGTTTAGACAAACATGAAGCCCATGCCATTGTAGGTACATTCATCTGTGGAGTATCAAGATGAAGATGAAGATCAAGAGACTAGGGTACTATTGGCCTTCAATGATTACAAATTGTATGGATGTAGCTAGGAGATGCCATTACTGTCAGGTACACAGTGTGGTCCTCCACCAACCACCCAACATTCTACACCCTACATTGGCTTCATGGCCATCTGAGTGTTGGGGTACCAACTTTATGGGTCTGATCGATCCTCCTTCTTCCAAGGGTTATCAATTCATCTAAGCTATCATCGACTACTTTTCCAAGTGGTATCCCACTCGAGAGGTCACACCATGTGCTTCGCTTTTAGGAACCATATCGTATATAGGTTCGGGGTGCCTTGATGAATTATATCTGATAATGATATTACATTCAAAAGCACCAAGATCAATAGCTTTGCCAGAAGACACAGTATAGATTAGAGATACTCCACCTTTTGCTACCCAAGAGAAATGGCTTAGCTGTTCAACAAAACCATCATCCAGACACTGAAGAAGAATCTTGATGATAATAAATGAGATTGGAACGAGCAGTTGGTTGAAGCCTTTACGCCTACACATAGAACTCCAACTCCCTACCATTTTCCTTAATGTATGGGTCTTAAACCATTCTACCTTTAGAAATTTAACTCCCATCATTAAGGATAGCTTTGGGTAACAAGATCACTATATACCAGAGTGCAAAGTTACAGTTAGAAGAGCTGGAGTCACCCAAATGCTAGAACCTCGAGTTATACAAAAAATAATTCAAGCTCACAAATTCCTAAGTCTTTCCAAGTAGGAGAACTTGTGTTAGTCCTAAGGAGACCAATTGTTGCTCGTCAAAAAAGAAAGATGAGAGGAGTTTGAACCTATTGGGCCCCGAGGATCTTATCATCTTATTGATTGTAAAGGGGAACAATCGATGCTTCCAATTAATGGGCTCTATCTAAAGAAATATTACCCATCAAATAAATCATGTTTGAAAATAATCATTAATAAAAAGAATAAAATTTGATTCCATTCATCAAATCTTCTTTTCTTCTGAAGCATTATTTGCTTATCTTGTGAATCTGTCGTGATGTGTTCAGGGTAGGTATAACCATCCCCCAGTGACATCCCATCCCTCTTTCATAACACAAACATAATCTCCCGATGCTAATATAATAGGTGTAAGAGAACCGAAGAGGCATCCTATTTGAATTAGCATAACTAAGTTAGGTGTGAGAGAACCCTAACGACATCCTTTCTTAGTGAGAATCTTGTTATCCATCCATGGCACCATTTCATCAAAACCCCTAGTGTGTTTTAGGTAGGTGTAAGAGTCCCCAGAGGCATTGTGGAGAAAAATTTTTAATATGTGGTGAGAAAAGAGAGACAAAACTATAAAAATTCATCTTCTTAGGATACCACGTAGATCCGTAGATGTACTTATTCAGGTGATCGGGTACGTCATCAAGGAATAGTGTGCTATCTCGAAATACAAAGTCATTACCATTAAATGGACCTAATCACCTCAATAAAGACTCCTAAGGGCGATGGGTTTGCATATGTACTAGAGATTCTTCCACTACCTTACATGGAAAAGTAAAGTAGGGTTTATTTTAAAGTCGGGTTCATTAAGTTCCCTATAAGGGCAAGCCTCCATCGTTAATTACATCCTAAGGAATGGGGATCCCTTAGCAAAACTCTCAATTAATTTAAATGAACATTATTTTCAAAGATTTCAATAAGAAAGGACTATCAATCGATTGGTTTATTGTTGAAGATCAAATGGGATTGATCAAAGAGAGGGAGTTATTATCGAAGCCAAAAGGAAGATAAGTAGGAGATGCCCATGATGCTAGGAAACCTAGCGAGCATCTCAAACTATCCTATAGTTGGGGTTTACATATTTAAAATTGATTTAGTCTGTTTAAGTTACATTTTTCATTAGAAATTTAGGACTTATGATTCCTTAACACAAGATTAAGGAAATCCCTAAGAGGTGAGGAATTATGTTTATGCCCATAAAAGAGTGAAGCCACCTCAGAACCTAAATCTAGGGTTCTTTAGCGAGAGCCAAAGCACAACCTAAATCTAAGGCAAAAATTGGGTATTTGGTTTGTCTCCACAAGAGAGGACAAACCACCTGACTGCTTGGACTTACAACCACTTGGGGGTGGCTGTCGATTAACTCATCCTATGATTTTAAGTACACATAGGCGAGTCTTAATGCTTATGCAAGATAGCTAGGATATTATTTATTTAGAAAAAGACTAAGTCCTTAAACTCACTCCCTAAAGAGACTAGATCATGTAAAGGGCATGCTTCAAATGACCTAAATCTAATGTAATTCAAATTTTATTTTATTTTCATTTTTTTTTGGACAATTATTTTGACTCAGGCTAAGATCCATATGCCTAATGCCTTAGAAATAAAGTTATTGGCCAAAATCGTGATAAGGGAGGAGGTGAGTTTCCACCATGGCTCTCAAAGATCAAGCCAAGTTTCTCTGGCAAAGGTGGAATCCCTCTAATCAAGAGTGAAATAAGATGCATTTATGCATGATATTGTAAAAGAAATACTCATTCAGTTAAGGGGTTGCTAATTCTTTTATCTTGATTTTAAACCTAAGCTTTAGATGAGGTTATGAATTCTTAAGTTTGGCAAAAGATTTATTTTTTTCTAAAGAGCCTAATCCACATCCAGGCCATACATAAAGCAAGGAAGAAACTAGGAAAAACATACAACTTAATGCACAAGCTAAACAAATCATCAATCAATTTATAAAGCTAATCGTAAAAATAATAAAAGGTTGTTATGGTTGGGCACCACCGCACAAACCCAAAAATAACAAATTGGGTAGCCAAGATCTACCCTTATACTACCCAGATTACGAATGAATTAAATTACAATTAAGCAAGGAATTCATTATTATGGGGGTCTTCAAGTTTCTATTCTTCTTTCTTCTTTTCTTCTTTCTTCTTTAGTTCATTCTTTTCGATGGTTGAAAGGTAGATGCTTCAAGGCCTCACATGCTATATAAGATATGATCTTATGGCTAATGCTCATCCTAATCCCCATAACAATTATTTTAAAATCCTAGTTGCACAAATTTACTTGTAAAGGAAAAGAATGGAAATCTAACTAACACCTACAAAATAGAGATTAGTTAAAACAAACCACACAAATATCAAGACTTATACATGGGTGACTAAGTCTACCTAGTCTATTGGATTATGGTTAGGGGTATAAAGCACTTGCAAGCAAAAGCATTTGTATTTTTGTTTATGATAGTGCCCCTTAAGCACAATCCCCTATAGAAAATAATGATTAGACTAAGAGCATCCTATCATTCATTCTACGATCATACACCCTAACATCTAGTCTAAAACATATATAAAACAAAACATCAAACCATGCACAGCCCTGACCTAGAGCTAGAAGTGGTGACTTAACCTAATGTGCGTGCTTTGAAGGTTTATGTGGTATGCTTAGCTATAGCTTTAAGTTAGAATATTATAAGTGTGAAAAAAATATGTTCAACTTAGAGGAGGATTTCATTTAAGTTGTTTAATTATTTTGGGTTGATTTTATTTCATGTTTTGATTAAGTTCAAGTGAATCCTACAATTAATTACTAAGTTATAAAGAGAGGGAAAGAGAAGATAACTTCTCTTTCCTTCCTTAACCTAAGTAATTTCTAAAGTAGGTTCACTTTTTTAATTTTGTTTAGTAAATGTTTTGATTAAATCTTTTAATTAATCTTAAATTTAGATGAACTCTAAAAAAACCTATTCAAAAAGAAATGCATTTTAAGATTAAATAAAATGAATCAAATTCACATAACACACATTACTTCATTTCTTTCCCAACAGGTATAACATGCGTATGAATGAATCCTAAGCATATCTATACATACAAATGAGAAAATTTAACATACTTTATGATGCATGCTAAGTAACCAATTTAAGAAAATTTGGAAGTTTAAGATGCATGATTTTTTTTAAGTAGAAAAGGGTTCCTTTATCCAATTTTTGACATGCACACATGAAAGTAAGAAAGGCATAAGTGAGTATAGCGCCATTGTTAACCAAAGGTGTAAGGTACAAGACCTACTTAGGACTACTTAAAGCCTTGTAACCTCGAGGTTGTCTAGACTAATATACCACTTTCCTTAAATACAAACATGTGTATAAAAGAAATGAATGGAAAAGAAAGAATGCAAAAGTTGTATTAATTGATTCATTTTATTTATGTCATTTATGTGTGCAAGAATAGGTAACCCTTCTTGAGTGATAGCATAGGAATGAATAGGGTATGGAATTAGGTAAGGGTTAGGTTCTTTTCAAATGAACCATACATCTTACCAACTCCTATTCAAAACTATACTAACCTAAGAGAGAAGGGAAACCTATACTAAGCACACCCTTATATCCTTCACATCAAGCTTATAGTTAAGTTATAAGTAGCACACTTCCAGATTTGATAGTTGTTTTATATATTTTTAAAATAATTTGAATTTAGTAGTGATTATAGCCACTCATATTTCTACTTTAGCCAACATGTGCAAATTTGACATAAAGTAAATAATTCTATTTTTAAATTTGAATTTGAAAAATAATGGATGCATGAAACCACATGACATATAAATTTAACTTGTTGGGGAAATAATTAAAGCAATGAAAGCATGTAAACACATTCACTTCAATTAAATCTTAAATACATTCTTATGGAATAAGAAAGTTTAAAATAAATCAAAGTGTATTCAATATTGTTTTTTTGTTTAGTTTTAAGTTTGATTTAATTTTGAAAAGGTGAGTTGAGTTTGCTATTCCTAACTCATCCCCATATGTGTTTGAAATTTTTGTTTAATTTTTAGATATTTAGGTTCATTTTTGTGTACTAATTAGGTTAGGGTATGAATTAAGAAAATTAACCCTTAACATTACCACATTAGCATAGTTAATCAAGTAATTATGAGCCAATGAGATGACACAAAGAATTTAAACTTTAAACCTGCACCTAGGAAGAAAAGGGCCTAATGTAATTTGGCTCATGATTAATGGTTAATTAAGCTAAGGGGTTTAGCTTAAGTAATTTTAAAACACCCCTTCACACATATGAATTGGGTTTTGATTTTCTTAATTAAACTTAGGCTATTAAATACCTAAGCATCTACCCAAGGTATATTAATTAAGTTCTGGAAGTTTTTAGAATTTTTAGAAATTAATTAAGGGAATAATTAATGAATTAACACTTAATTAAGAGAGGATTAAGGAAAGAAAAGGAGATTTAGAGAAAGACATAGGGGCAATGCCCAAAATTATTCCCTAAACCTCTTATCTACTGGATCTTACCTTAATCATCTTTAATAATGGATTAAAACTGCTAATCACACCTTAATTATCCTTAATTACATAGGGAGAATTATTAGGAAACCCATTTTCAATTCCCCCAATTAAGCCTTCAATAAATCCCAAAAAAAAATTAGGAGAGGCAGAAGTCATCCCATAAAACATACCTAAGAAGTTTGGGATTAATCAGAGGTTTAATTAAGAGGTAATTAGCATAATATAATTTCCAATAAAACTAAAAAATTAGAGAAAAGAATAATTTAAAATCCATTGAAACTATTTTTAAAATATTCTATGTTGAATTATCTTTCCATAGAATTTTACGTCATATTTTTCTAAATTTTATTGAGAGAGATATGAATTTTAGAAGATCATCAAATTAATTAAAATTAATTAAATTCCCTAAACTAATCCCTCAGTTCTGGCACACACACGGTGGCGGCAAATCGCACACTTTACATGCATTGGTTGACTAGTTAAAGATCAAATCCAAATGGTGATGGTGGTGGGACTCATTTTCTGGAAATTCCATCATAAGGATAATCATCTAAGTGGGAAAAATTTTCATATCCATGGGATGGATCTAGATCACTTGAGCTCGATGGGAGACTTCCATCTAGTGGAAATTGACTGTTGAGAAATTTTCCCACCCTTTGGTGGATATGAAATTTTACTTGATCTCCATGACTTTGATCAAAGCTCTCCAGTGAGAACTCAAATGGATGCTTGAGTGCACTCGGATTAGTCCTCAAAGGAAGTGTGCAATAGGAATTGAATTAGTTTTTAGTGTAGAGGAAATTGATGATTCAAAGGAGCTCCCTTATTTTCCAATGGAGAAAACTGAGAAAGAAACTTTTCAAATCCCTCATAGAATGCTTAGGAATGCTCTCTAATCTTTCCTAACATTCTCTATGCTTCAATCGAATTGGGGAATCATAATTTTAAATTGAATTAGGGGGAGTATATCTCCCCCTTGAAGGGTCGGATGACCGCAAGCTCCTTTGCCATTTTGATCCAATTACTCAAATTGGAGAGGTTATTTGATATGTTAGCTCTTTGCACATGGTCGATTTGAGGCCTTGAGTGGATTTCCAACCTCCCATGTGCATCAAATTGGGTGGAGGATGGATTTGGAATGAGCCAATTTGACCCATGGGGTCAGGTTTGGCCTTGGGTCCATTTGGGCTAACCCCAACCCATTGGGTTGGCTGAGCCACTCTTCATTAGGTCCCCTTGAGTTATTAGGAAGGCATCAAGTTGATATGAAGAGGGTATGACCAAATTACCCATGGATTAGGCTAAAATTTGTTATATGGCCTAAGGGTAGGATGATCATTTTGCTGATTTTTCAATTTGGATATGTTGGGTATGTGGAGAAATTAGGTTTGGCTAAGTTTCATGAGATTTGGCATTCATTTGATAAGTTTTGGCTCATGTTGACCCATTTAGGTCAAACTAGGTCAACTTGGATCAAGTTGACCAATTGGTCAAATTGGGTCAAACCAAGGGTTGGGTCAAGTCACATGACCAATTGAAATGTTTTGGTGGCTTTAGTTTGGTTCAATTTGGATTAGTTTTGAATTTGGCTCATATGACTTCATTTAGGTCAAATGGGTCAAGTCGACCTATTTGACCCATTTGACCTATTTGGGTTAGGTCATGGGTAGGTTTAGGTTTGGTTAGTCATAGGGAGTGGATTGATATCTTTGTTTCTAATCAATTTTGGTTATGTTCAAATTTGGCTCAACATTACCCCTTTAGGTCAAGTTGGGTCTAAGGTTAATTAGGCTAGGTTAGGTCTAGTTAGCCAATTGAGGCTTTGGTCAAGTTCAACAAGTGATTTAAAATGAACTTGACCCATTAGTTCGGATAAATTTTGCTTAAGTCAAGTTTTGACACATTTTGACTTTTTAGGTCAAGTTGGGTCAACTTAGGTCAAGTGGCCAATTAGAATAGGCTAGACTGAAATGTTGACTTGGTCAAGTTCAAACATAGGTTATGAATGAACTTAGATCATTGGTTTCAATTAATTTGGTCTATGGTGGTATTTGGCTATGTTAGGTTTCATTTTGTTGTGACTTGGTTGACCCAGTTTGATTGATTTGATTGATTATCCCATGATGATTTTTCATGATCATAGGTGAGTTTGGTTCAATGCAATTTGGTTAGGATTAGAATTTGGCTCATAATAGCTCACTTTGGGTCAAGTGAGCCTAAGTGGGTCAAATGGCTTGGTCAAAGCTTGATTTGAGTTTGATTGATCTTGTATATGGACTTATTATTGAAATATAAATCCATTTGCAAGTGGTTTGAGGTCAAATGGGTTTTGATTCATTTGACAATTTTATATTCAAAGGAAGAATAGAAAGGATTTGGGGTTTGATTTTTGAATTGATTTTTGATTTGGTAATTGAAGTTTGTATTTATATATGGATTCATGATTGTAGGGTTGATTGGATCATGAAGGAAAATCAAGAGTTTGGCTTGATTTGAAATTGATTTGGCTAAGTTCAAGATCTTGACTTGAAAGGCCTAAATTAGATTTTGAGTAGGTTTGAGATTATTTTTTGGAATTGGTTTTGATTGTTTGAATTTATATTTCATTTATATATGTGAATATAAATGAGAATATAAATGGATCATGAGAAAATTTCAAAGATTTGAAGTGGTTTAATCATGATTTAGGCTAAGTCCATTAAAAGGGATTTAAAGGACTTAGGAAAATTTTGGAGTTTGAAGCTTGAATTTTTGGATTTGATGTAATTGATTTATATTTATATTTCATTTATATATGTGAATATAAATGAAAATATAAATGAATTATGAGAAAATCCCATGAGTTTGAATTGATTTGATCATGATTTTGGCTAAGTCCATGAAGGAAAACTTAAAGGACTTAGGAAAATTTTATGTTTGGTTTTGAACTTTGGATTTAGATTTGATTGGTTTGAATTTATATTTCATTTATATATGTGAATATAAATGAGAATATAAATGAATTATAAGCAAATCTCAAAGATTTGAATTGGTTTTGATCAAGATTTTTGTTAAGTCCTTAAGGGAATATTAAGGACTTAGAAAGATTTGGACTTAGAAATTTTGATGGATCTTGATCATGGGTATCAATCATAGATTTCAATCATATAGAGTTGATTTGAGTTTGTAAAAAATCAATTAAGATTGATTTGGAGTTTGACTTGAACAAAGGAAAGTGAGGAATGGTTCAAGCTAAGGGTAGGCAAATTTTCCTAACACCTTGAAGGCATGATCTATTCCTTTGGCTAACTCTCTTAAATCTCTAGGGCTAGGTTGAGTGTCCACATAATCACTAGATGTTTCTTAAGACTAAAGAACTCTTAAAGCCTAAGAGAAGTCCTATGTCTAAGATGGAGGGGTTGAGAGCTCATTCTAAAAATGAGGTCAACAGGTGTCCTATTCCTTTAACATATGCACAAAACAAACACAAATCTTTTATCTTGAGCTACTTTGATGTGGGAGAAAGCCCCCTATGACACTCCATCTAGGTAGTGTACCTCCCAGCTACAATGTCACATGTTTGGAGGATGTGAGTCCACGTACTTTCTTCCTAACTTGACAATTATAAACTACCAGCCTTAGACTTTAGCTGCTTAAGTAGTTATGTTGCCTTTGTTTAAGATGTGAGTCCCCGTGCTTTCTTTTCTTCTTAACATATATTTGAGGCTTAGGATAAGTCCCCTTGATGATCCTTTCCTCTTGACTACTTTTAAGCTGATATAAGTCCCCCAATGGCGTTAACTCAGTTGTCACCCTAGGTCAGATGGCACATGTCGAGCTAAAGACAGACTATCCCATCAATCAGTTCTGCTATTGGAGGATGTGCTTTCTTTCTTCCCTTTTGATTGTTGCAAGCGATGGGCACCATAGGTTGGTTGATGTTCTCTCGATGGACACCACACTTGGCGAGTTCTGAGCTTTCTCCTTGAGTTGGACAAATACTTATTATGACTACATGTCATCTTCTTCAGGGTTTTGGATTAAGCCTTTAGTGGCCCCATCCCCTGCGGGCACTCTATTTGGATCATGTCCTTTGCGACCCCATTTAGACATTGCCCATGTTACTTTTGGATCGGACAGTCCCCCTTTTCTAATAGCCACCCCTGTGATAGGAGAATTTGTTCAACGGATGCATAGATTCTCCTTTGGTTCAGTAAATTTGAGATAGGTCTAAGCTGACATAAACTCCTTCTCAATTTGATCCCTTGCAAACTAACAGAGTCCACGATAAAACATACTAAACAAAATAAAAAAAATTAATTCGCTTGTGAATTAGGAATTTAAGCCCCCAAAGGGCCCTTTTTCCCAAGCAAGCATCATATCTTTAAGGCAATGTCAGCAAGAACTCCCTATAGGAATTGCCTGACTACTTGAGTTGAGATAAATCCTTGGGTTGGTACTCACTCCGTAGTCGCCCTTAGGTTAGGTTCAATCTATTTTTCCATGAGCAGGTTACCCTGGCAGTCATTCTACTTTGAAAGATGTAATACTATGATGCATTCTTTCTAGCATGATTGTCGCAAGGAAACCTGTGTTTGATTTATTAGCAATCTAATGGTCTTTTCTAGTGGAAGATGTGAGTCCTCGAGTTTCTTTCCTTGAATTGATCATTGCAAACCAAAAGGCACTCCTTTGGTCGGATAGTTCTCCCATCGGTCGGGAAGGTACTACCTTTGGTTCAATAAATCTGAGATAGGTCTAAGCTGATATAAGCTCCTTCTCAGTATGATCCATTACAAACCAATAGAATAAATCAAAATAAATCTAAAAATAAAATTAATCTTGACTATCTTTGAGTTGATCTAAGTCCCTTAGGGCATTCACTCAATAGTCGGCCCTAGGTTGGGTTCAATCTGTTACCTTGCCAATAGATTACCCCAACAATTGGTCCCTACTTTGAAAGATGTAAGTCTACTAATTTTCTTCCTAGTACAGCTGTTGCATACCAAAAAGCATCCCTTTGGTTGGCTAGTCCTACTATGTGTTTAGTAGACTACCCCTTTGGATTGCTAAATCTGAGTTAGGTCTTGGCCTCCATGGCTCCTACTTAGTGCAGTCCATCGCAAACCAATAAGGTTCATCTAAAAATTTAAAACCTAACAAAATTGTAACAAATTCAACCCTATCCCCCAATGGAGATTTCTCCTCAGTGAGACTCAAATCAAATCAAACCTCTCATCGCCTTGTGGATGACTTGAACTTGCTTCCCTAGTGGAAGGTTCATACTCTATCCCTTAGTGGATTCCCCCTCTCTCTTATGTCTTGGACATAAGTAGAGCCACATTGCATTAAGCTCTGGATTCTCTCTATGCCTCGGGTTACGGATATATTATTTCTATTAGTGCTTGTGATCTTTCGGTGTTGTTGATTATTTCGATCAACACCAATACGTGCGGTGTTCCTTGTCAGTCACATCACACCTATTAGGCACCCTTTGTTGACCTCATTTTTAGAATGAGATCTCAACCTCTCCATCTTAGACATAGGATTTCTCTTAGACTTTAAGAGTTCCTTAGTCCTAAGACACATCTAGTGATTAGGTGGACACTCGACTAGTCGAGAACTTAGAAAAGTTAAGAATGCCATTGCTTTCCTACACCCTTGAACCATTCCTTACCTTTCTTCCTTCAAGTAAAACTCCAAATCAATCTAATTTAATTTTCTCCAAAACTCCAATCAACTCCATGTGATTGAAATTCATAAGTGAAATCCATGAATGGAAATTCCTAAATCCAAAAATTTCCTAAATCCTTAAATTTGCCTCTTAAGGACTTAGCCAAAACCATGATCAAAACCAAGTCAAATCTTTGAGAGTTTCTCATATTCATTTTATATTCTCATTTATATTCACATATATAAATGAGATATAAACAAACTACACTCAAAATTTAGAATCAATTCATGAAATTTTTCTAAGTCCTTTCAATTTTCCTTAAAGGACTTAGCCTAAGTCATGTTCAAATCAATTCAAACTCATGGGATTTTCTCAAAACTCATTTATATTCTCATTTATGTTCACATATATAAATAAAATATAAATATAAATCAATCAAATCAAATCCAAAAATTAAGTTCCAAATCTAAAATCTTTCTTAAGTCCTTAATTTTCCCTTAAGGACTTAACCTAAATCATGATCAAATCATTTCAAATTCATGGGATTTTCTCATAATTCATTTATATCCTCATTTATATTCACATATATATATCTAAATATACAAATTCAAATTCAAACTTCAAACCCCAAAAATTTCTTAAGTCCTTTAAATCCTTCTTAAAAGACTTAGCCTAAATCATGATTGAACCACTTCAAACCCTTGAAATTTTTTCATGATCAATTTTTATTCTCATTTATGATCATATATATATATATATATATATATATATATATATATATATATATAATCCAAATCAAATTCCAAATCTCAAATCTCAACTTCTTTCAAGATCTTGAACTTAGCCAAATAAACTTCAAATCAAGTAAAACTCTTAATTTTCCTTCATGATTCAATCAACCTATCTATAAACACAAACTTCAATCACTCAAAATCAAATCAAACCTATCCTTTCATGTTCACCCTTTCAATATGAAATTATCAAATAGATCAAAACCCCTTTGACTTTAAACCACTTGTAAATGGATTTATATTTCAATCATAAGTCCATATACAAGTTCAATCAAACTCAAATCAAGCTTTGACCCATTTAGGCTCACTTGACCCAAAGTGACCTAAAGTAATATGAGCTAAATTCTAATCCCAAATTGGATTGAATCAAACTCACCTATGCCTCTCATCAAGATCAACAATCATCATGAGATGATCAATCAGTTAAATTGGGTCAAACCAAGTCAAACCTAAGGGTTGACCAAGTCAACACTTAGCCCAAAATGAAACCTAACATAGCCAAATTCCACCATAGGACAAATTGATTGAAACCTTTGATCTAAGTTCATTCAGGACCTATATTTGAACTTTACCAAGTCAACATTTGAGCCCCATTGACACTTATTGACCCAACTTGACCTAAAAAGTCAAAATGTGTGAAAACTTGATCTAAAGCAAATTGATTGAAACCAATGGGTAAATTTCATTCCAAATCACTTGTTGAACTTGACCAAAGCCTCAATTGGCCAACTAGACCTAACCTATCCCAATTGACTTTAGACCCAACTTGACCTAAAGGCGACATGTTGAGCCAAATTAGAACATAATCAAAATTAATTGGAAACAAAAATACCAATCCACTCCATATGACTAACCAAACTTAAACTTACCCTTGACCAAGCTCAAATAGGTCAAATGGGTCAAATAGGTCAACTTGACCCATTTGATCTAAATGAAGTCATATGAGCCAAATTCAAAACTAATCCAAATCAAACCAAGCCAAAACCACCAAAATATTTCAAATGGTCATATGAACTTGACCCACTTCTTGGTTTGACCCAATTTGGTTAATTGGTTAAGTTGACCCAACCCATTTTGACCTAAATGGGTCAACAAATGAATTCCAAATCTCATGAAACTTGGCCAAACCTAGTTTCTCCACAGACCCAACATATCCAAATTGAAAAATCAATAAAATGACCATCTTACCTCTAGGCCATAGAACAAATTATAAACTAATCCAAGGGTAATTTGGTCATACCCTCTTCATATCAACTTGATGCCTTTCTAATAGCTCAAGTGGACCCAATGTAGAGTGGTGCACCCAACCCAATAGGTTTGGATGAGCCCAAATGGACCCAAGGCCAAACCCAACCCCTAGCTCAAATTGGCCATTTCAAAATCCTCCTTCCACTTAATTTCATGCACATGGGAGGTTGGCAATCCACTCAAGACTTCAAACTGACCATGTGTCAACTCTAAATAGATCAAACAAACCCTCCAATTTGGTCAATTGGATCAAAATTATGGAGATGTACATACAAATGAAATGATCATTCCCACTTTCAAAGCCTAGTGAGTGTTAGGAAAGATTAGAGAGCCATCACAAGCTAAGAGGAATTTAAAAGTATATTTCTCGGTTTATCCATTGAAAATAGAGCTCACTTCAATCCTCAACTTTCTCTACACTCAAATCCTTCCAATTCCTCTTGCACACTCCCTCGAGGATCAATTCAGTGCAAAGCATCTATTAGAGTTCCCAAAGCAAGGAGAGTCTTAATTAAATCAAAGGAGATCAGGTGGTGATGGTTCATAGAGAGATTCACTCAACCCCAAGGCTTAAAACTTTCAACAGGGCTTCGTCTCCACTAGATGAAGCTACCTCATTGAGCTCGAGCACCAATGATCTCCTCTGATGAGATATGGAATTTTTTGACCACTTAGCTTAGTGGGTGTTGGTCTTTTGTGAAAGTAATTTTCATGCCATGAGAAATCCACAGTTGGATAGACTTCTCATTAGCTTTAGATGGTGTGGGAACAATCTCATTACAATCTAAGCTCAATCGAACTTAGATCTTCCCTTAGATCATGGACGGCCTTTATTGAGCCTATGGGAAGAACTGGGGAGATTTTATCCATCCATACTGCAAATTGGAGGGACGGCTGAGATTATTCCCACGTTTTAGAAATATTTTATCACTTTTAGAAACCGGGATGATCACGGCGTTTGATGTAGGGAGTGTATCCACCGCACCACCATGCTGATGTGACACTTAAGTGGGTAGCTCGTGCAAAGTGCTGATCGCGCCTCCACGTGTCGAGGGATTAGTTGGGATTTAATTAATATTAATCTCTCGATCTTTAAAAATTCATATCTCCTTCAATAAAATTTAGAAAAATATGAGGAAAAATTCTATGAAAGATAATTCAACCTAGAATATTTTAAAAATAATTTCAACGGATTTTGAAATATTCTTTTTTAATTAATCCTCTGATTAATCATAAACTTCTTGGATATGTTTAGGGTGATGACCTCTACCTTCTGCAAATTTTTTGGGATTTATTTAAGGCTTAATTAGGGGAATTGCAAAGGTATTTCCTAATTACCCTCCTTATGTAATTAAGGATAATTAGGATTTGGATTAGTGTTTTAATACATTATTAAGGTTGATTAAGGTTAAATTCAATGGATAGGAGATTTTGGGAATAATTTTGGGGCATTTCCTCTAAGCTATTCCCTAAACCCTCTATTCTTTCCTTAATCCTCTCTTAATTAAGGGTTAATTCATTAATTAATTTCTAAAAATTATAAAAACTTTAAAAACTTCCAAAACTTAATTAATATACTTTGGGTAAATACTTAAGTGTTTAAGAGCCTAAGTTCAATTAAGGAAATCAAAACCTAATTCAGATGTGTGAATGGGTGTTTTAAAATTACTTAAGCTTAGCCCTTTAGCTTAATTAACCATTAATCATGAGCCAAATCGCATTAGACCCTTTTCTTCCTAGGTACATTGCATTTTTAAATTCCTTGTGAGTTTTTATGTCATCTCATTGGCTCATAATTACTCAATTAACTATGCTAAGGTGGTGTAAGTAAGGGCTAATTAACTTGTTTAATTCATATCTTAACCTAATTAATATATAAAAATGAATCTAATAATCTAAAAATTAAACAAAAATATCAAACACATGTGGAAATGGGTTAGGAATAGCAAACTCAATCTACTTTTTCAAAATTAAATCAAACTTAAGATCAAACAAAAATCACATTGAATTAACTTTGATTTATTCTAAGCCTTCTTATTCCATTAGAATGCCTTTAGGATTTAATTAAAGTGAATGTGGTTACATGCTTTCATTACTTTGATTCTTTCCCCAACATGTTAAATTTGTATGTCATGTGGTTTCATGCATCCATATTTTTTTAAATTCAAATTTAAAAATAAAATTGTTTGCTTTATGTCAAATTTGTATGTGTTGGCTAAAGTTGAAATATGAGTGGCTATTATCACTATTAAATTCAAATTATTTTCATAACATATAAATAAATTATCAAATCTGAAAGTGTGCTACTTATATTTTAATTATAAGCTTGCTTGTGAAGAAAATATAAGGGTGTGTTTAGCAAAATTTTCCCTTCTCTTTTATGTTAGTATAGTTTTGAATAGGAGTTGGTAAGATGTATGGTTTATTTGAAAAGAACCTAACACTTACCTAATTCTATATCCTATTCATTCCTATGTTATCACTTCAGAAGGGTTACTTATGCTTGTACACATAAATTGCATAAACATAAATGAATCAACTAATACAACTTTTGTATTTCTTCTTTTTCATTTCATTTCTTTTATAAACATGTTTATATTTAAGGAAAGTGGTATATTAGTCTAGATAACCCTAAGGTTGTGAGGCTTTAAGTATCCCTAATTAGGTATTTTATCTTACACCTCTAGTTAACAATGACGGTGTACTCACTTATGCCTTTCTTACTTTCATGTGTGCATGTGAAGGTTGGATAAGAAACCCTTTTCTACTTAAAGAAAACCATGCATATTAAACTTCCAAATTTTCTTAAATGGATTACTTAGCATGCATCAAAAAGTGTGTTAAATATTCTCATTTATGTGTATAGATATGCTTAGGATCATTCATATGCATGTTATACATGTTCGGAAAGAAATGAAGTGATGTATGTTTTGTGAATTTCATTCATTTTATTTAATCTTAAAATGCCTTTCTTTTTGAATGGGTTTATTTAGAGTTTATCTAAACTTAGGATTAATTAAAATACTTAATGAAAACATTCACTAAATAAAACTAAAACAAAAACTCACTTTAGAAATTACTTAGGTTAGGGAAGGAAAGAGAAGTTCTCTTCTCTTTTCTTCTATTTATAACTTAGTAATTAATTGTAGGATTCACTTGAACTTGATAAAATCATGAAATAAAATCAACCCAAAATAAGTAAACAAATTAAATGAAACCCTCCTCTAAGTTGAACATGTTTTCATACTTAGAAAATTTGAACCTAAAGCCATAGCTAAGCATACACACAAACCTTCAAAGCACACACATTAAAAGTCACCACTTCTAGCTTTAGGTTAGATGGTGCATGGTTTGATGTTTTGTTTATTTTGTGATATATATTTAGAGATGTTAGGGTGTATGCTCATAGAATGAATGGTAGGATGCTCTTAATCTATTATTATTTTCTGCAGGAGATTATGCTTAAGGGCTATTATAAATAAAAATATAAATACTTTTTTGTAAGTGCTTATACCCTAAGCATAATCTAATAGCCAGTGGACTTAGTCACCCATATGTGGGTGTGATAAGTCTAATATACATGCTTGGGATTTGTGGTTTGTTTTAGCTAATCTCTATTTTGTAGGTGCCATTTAGATTTCCATTCTTTTCCTTTTCATGTAAATTTGTGCAATTAGGATTTTTGAATGATTGTTATGGGGATTAAGATGAGCATTGGTCATAAGATCCTATCCTATGCACCATGTGAAGCCTTGGAGCATCTACCTTACAACCATCCAAAAGAAGGAATCAAAGAAGAAGAAGAAAGAAGAAAAGAAGAATGAAGAATGAAGCTTGAAGACCCTCATAACAATGAATTCCTTGCTTAATTGTAATTTATTTCATTTGTATTTTGGGTTGTAAAAGGGTAGAGCTTGGCTACCCAATTTATTTTTCGGGTTTGTGCAGTGCTGCCCGACCACAACAACCTCTTATTCTTTTTACGATTAGCTTTATAAATTGATCGATGATTTGTTTAGCTTATGCATTAAGTGGAATGTTTTTCCCAGTTTCTTCCTTGCTTTATGTATGGCCTGGATGTGGATTAGGCTCTTTAGGGAAAAATAAATCTTTTACCAAACTTAATCACTTAAAATCAAAATAAAGAACTCATAACCTCACCTAAAGCTTAGGTTTAAAATCAAGATAAAAGAATTAGCAACCCCTTAGTTGGATGAGTATTTCTTTTATAATAGCATGTACAACATCATCTTATTTCACTCTTGATTAGAGGGCTTTCACCTTTAGTGGAGAACCTTGTCTTGACCTTTGAGAGCTATGGTGGAAACACACCTCCTCCCTTCTAGCTAATTTGGGCCATTAACTTTATTTCTCATGCATTAGGCATATGAATCCTATTAGCTTGAGTCAAAATAATTGTTCAAAAATGAAAATAAAAAATGAAATTTGAATTACATTAGATTTATCAAGCATGTCTCTTACATGATCTAGTCTCTTTAGGGAGTGAGTTTAAGGACTTAGTCTCTTTCTAAATAAATAATGCCTAGCTATCTTGCATAAAGCATAAGACTTTCCTACATGTATTTAAAATCAGGAGTTAGTTGACCACCCCTGTGTGGTTGTAAGTCCAGCAGTGGTTTCTCCTCTCTTATGGAGGAAACCAATACCCATTTTGCCTTAGATTTAGGTTATGCTTTGGCCCTCCAAAGCTACCTAGATTTAGATCAGAGTTTCTCCCCTCCATAAGCATAATTCCTCACCTCTTAGGCATTTCCATAATCTTGTGTTATGGAATCATAAGCCCTAAATTTCTAATGAAAAATTCAACTCAAATAAATTAAATCAATTTCAAAAATGTAAAGCCCAACCATAGGATAGTTTGAGATGCTCGCTAGGCTTCCTAGCATCATGGGCATCTCCTACTTATCTTACAATTTGACTTTGATAATAACTCCCTCTCTTTGATCAATCCCATTTGATCTTCATAAAATGAACTAATCGATTGATAATTCTTTCCTGCTAAAATTTTTGAAGACAATGATCATTTACCTTAATCGAGAGTTTTCCTAAGGGATCCCCATTCCATAAGATGCAATTAACTATGAGTTTAAAATAAACCCTAGTTCACTTTTCCATGTAAAGTAGGGGAAGAATCTCTGGTACATATGTAGACCCATCATCCTTAGGATTTCTTATTGAGGTGATTAGGTCCATTAAAGTGTAGTGACTTCTATCTTTCGAGATAGTACACTATTTCCTTAATGACGTACCTAATCACTTGAATAATCACATCTACAGATCTATGTGGTATCTCAAAAAGATGAATTTTTATATTCTTGCCTCTTTTCACCATAGATTTGAAGGCGACTCTATAGAAATTTTTCACCACAGATTTGAAGGTGACACAACTCGAGAAAGTTCCTCTCTCCATCTTTGCTAAATGATCATTATCTTTAAGTATCGATAGTGGCTTTGTACTTTGGTATGAATCCGAGACTATCCTTTCTTTCCATTGGCACTTAGCTTATTTCATTCTTAAGTTGAGTTAGCCAACATCTTTAGGTTCTAGGGCAGCACTCCATGGTGGTCTTAAAACCCCCATTGGGTTCTCCAATGGGTAAAAAATGAAAAGATCTATATAAAAAAGAAAACATTTAAAGGCTTCATCCTTATCATTTTTATGATAAGGAAAGGTTCATTCAAAAATAATAAAAATAAAATAAATTCTCCATAAAAACTATGCTTTTCAAAAAGCACTTTTTCAAAAATACACTTGATAAAATATTTTCCACAAAATTTTATCACCTTCATTTAACAATTCTCATAATTGTTACATGTAGGAATTTTCAAAAATAAATTTTTTGAAAAGCACAAATGAACATATTCCTTCAATTCACTTTGATGAAGATTTCATTTTCAAAATAAAATGAGCAATCATCTTTCCAAAATCAAAAATAAAGTTTTTCAAATAGCACACATGAACCTTTCCATTTAATACACTCAAACATATTGAATGGAAATTTCATTTTCAAATAAAATTAAATTTTTCAAAAAAAAAAAGCACACATTAACCTTTCCTTTCAATGCACTCATACATATTAAATGGAAGTTTCATTTTCAAATAAAATTAAATTTTCCAAAAGCATATGTGAACATCTTCATTTAATATACTCGAATTTATTAAATAAAGATTTCATTCCTTACTAAAAATAACATCATTTTGGAAATCCCACTTAAACATATCTCACATATGACTAAATTGGAATTCCTCTCTTTCAAAAAGCAATAATCACACAAAATAAAAATCTATCATTTGCATAAATAAGATTGACCTCCATTCCTACATACCCAAATTTGTTGAATGGAAGTCCTCTCTTTTAAAAAATAGAACTTAGCAATCATATTTTCAAAATTCTAAGCTCATTTGAAACTTCATTTAACATACCCAAATTTGTTAAGTGAAGTCTCCAAATCCATATTTTAAAATTTTCAAACACATTTGGAACTTCATTTAACATACCCAAATTTGTTAAGTGAAGTCTCCAAATCCACATTTTAAAATTTTCAAACACATTTTGGAACTTCAATTAGCATACTCAAATTTTCTAAGTGAAGTTTCCAAATCAAAAATCAAAAATCAACAATCATATTTTAAAATTTTCAAAACACTTTTTTGAAACTTTATTTAGCATACTCAAATTGGCTAAGTGAAGTCTCCAAATCAAAATCAAAAATTTTCAAAACGTATTTGGAACTTCAACCTTAGCATACCAAATTTGCTAAGTGAAGTCTCCAAAGTCAAAACCAAAAATCTTCAAGCACCTTTTGAAACTTCTTTCCTTAGCATACCAAATTTACTATGGAGACATTTCCATTTTCAAAACCAAAATACAACAAAATTTTGAACACATCTTTTGGAATTTCATTTAGCATACCCAAATTTGCTAAGTGAAATTTCCATTTCAAAAAACAAAGTGGGATTTCATTCTTAGCATACCATATTTGCTAAAGTAAAGTCTCCACTTTCAATCAAATCAAAACAAAATGAAACACTTAAGATTTCCTTAGCATACCTAAATTTGCTAAGGATCCTACCTTTTCAAAAATCAAAACATCAAAATAAAAATAAAACACTTAGGATCTTCTTAGCATTATTAAATTTTCTAAGAATCCTATTTTCAAAAAATCAAACAAAACACACTTGGGTTCTTCACTTAGCATACCTAAATTTGTTAAGTGGGAATTACAATTTTCAAAATTAAATAAAACACACTTGGGTTCTTCACTTAGCATACGAAATCTGCTAAGTAGGAATTCCAATTTTCCAAAATCAAAACAAAAATTCTTTAAAAAGAAACAATCACTTGTTTAAACTCTTCATTTAGCATACCCAAATTTGCTAAGTGAAATTCCAAAATCAATAAAAAAGAAACAAAATCAATTGACCCTTACTTTAACATACCCAAATCAAAAATTTAAATTCAAACAAACATGAGCCTATGGAAGCATCCTTCTTAAAATTTTGAATCCATATTTTAACATACCTAAATTTGTTGAACTTGGATTCATATTCAAAATTCCTCTTTCAGTCAAATCTTCTCAAATAAATTTGAACCCCACTTAACACTTCCAAGTTGTTGGATGCGGGTTCAAATCTTCAATTCAAATTCAAAAAAAAATCTATAAAAATAGAAATTTGATACAAACTCATTTCCTATTATAGATTCTTACAATTAGTTGCAGTACAGTGACAATTTAGTTTTTGGTCTTTTACAGTTATTGAGATGGCTGGTTCACAGAAGTTCATTTTTACTTTCCCCAATGGTATGGATTTGGCTTTGGACCAAGCTAACTTCCCTCGATTAGACCATACACATCTGATCCAGTTTGGTAGGGCATTTGAGGGAGCTAGAATTGCATGTGAGGGCACTCCCCTCACTACAATCAGTTGGACCACGGTGATCGGGCAGAAGTTGGTCATCAAAATTGATCTACCCACCGACTCTGATGTCTCCTCACTGAAGAGGAAAGTGGTGGCAATCCTACAGGCTTCAATTATAGTGCGAGTACCACCCCGTCAGCAGGTCCCTGGTTTCATGTTTCCAAGCTAGTAAGACCTCTCATCCTCCTCTAAGGCTCCCATCTCTCGTGGATTGCCTCCCTACTTTTGAGTATGGGTCTAGCTCTAACTCCTCCCATCCTAGACACAGATAGGAATAAGAACCGCATGATCAAGCTGCACACACTGGATCAGGGAGATGAGGCGCTGCTCATGGGATGAGTTCTCTTGTTACTTCACCACTTACAAGAAACCACTACATCCTCTCTCTAGGTCGATGAGAGGATGTTAGAGGATTCACTCATCACCTCCAAAGATCATCCAGAGTTACGTGAGGAGGTTATACGCCTTCAATCTCTTATGCCGTGTAGGAGCTACTGGATGCTCAAAGTCGAAAACTCAATTTGATCCCTGATCCATCATCCTCCATAGCATGGAGAAGCATATCCACTAGGAGAGGGGAGAGGCCCATACACACACAAGATGAGAGGCTGAGGTTCACCAGGCGCTTCGCTCTTATTGATTTTCCATCTAGCGCTACCCAGCCAATACCGACAAAGATCTTCTTATTGGGACAAGTCATCATGAGGAGCCTCCGTGCAGAGAGTCTGGTGTTTCCACCCCACCACTCTACCCTCCCCACCATCACTAGTCCAGTTACAACATCTCCTATTCAAAGGCCATGAAGGCCATATCCGGGAAAAAAGCACCCTGGTGATCCGACAATGGCCGAGGGAACCTACCTCTTCCACACCACCCATTATGGTGAGACTGAGCTCTCCTGCTTGACCTTCTACCCTAGTGGTGGTGTAAAAGGAGTGGCGACCCCAAAACATCATGGTCATCCCTTCACCAACTCTATCAATCGCAGGATGGGAGATGGTGATACATTTGAGATATGATGATAGTCACCAGTGATAATGGAACATCCTAGGATTGTTACCCCTCTCATAGCTAGTGGCAGTCATGAGTGTCACTCATCTAGCAAGTACAATCCACATAGGATTGACTCTCCAGTGACAAGCAAGATCTAGTAACTCTCAATGCACGATAGTGATCACACCGGTTAGCCTAGATTATTTGTACTTGCTTAGATGGATCGTTCTTTAGATCAGATAGTGGCATATTATTTCATGGAGAAGAAGAAGATTTTGGGTTACAACTGGTCAGATGAAGAGAAGTCAACTTTGATCCCAATGAAGATGACTTATTGGGAGACTACCGAGTGCAAGGTTATACTGAGGATCTCTTCTGGGAGAAAACAAGCCATGGAAGGTGATGAGGTTGATCGAAGACACCGCAACATCAACCCAACACGACATTGAGGTAAAAGGATGAGCATTGATAAGATGGCAGACGCTTAGAGGACTTGTTAGCGTTTCCGTAAATAAGCCCCTTTAGTTCATCCTACATATGACATCAAGCTGAGTGTATGTCTTGGACCCAGCCAAAACTTTACCTCTCGTTGAGCAAAGTAGCACTAGCCTCTATAGGAAGGTGGTGGAAAGTACCTCCATATAAGAAAAAGATATAAAATCTATGGTTGAGCAGCAAGTGTAGGAAGCGTTGGCTCAAGCCTGGGGAGGATCATCGATTCCAAAGGGTAGACCCTACCAAGAGGAATTTGATGCTATCCAATATCCCAAGGGTTTCGTGCCTTGCCTTCCTTCAAAAGCTTTGATGGTAATGGAAACCCAAGGCAGCACATAGCATATTTCAGGGCCAGTTGTTGCAACACAGGTGGCAACGACGCTTTATTTTTCTACCTTTTCGTTAGTAGCATAGTGGGTATTACTTTTGATTGGTATGTTAAACTTCCCAATGGTTCAGTAAAGACATTTGCTAAGTTAGAGAAACTCTTCATCAAGAGATTTACAAGAGCTCAATAAAAGGTTACTGTAGGTGATCTCATTGTAGCTCAATAGCATCCTGGTGAGTCCCTTGTTGATTATATTCTCTGATGGCATAACCTGAGTATGAAGTGCAAACCACAGCTATCTGAACAGCATGCCATTGATATTCTCTTGAAGAATATCCATGGCCCGATCATCTTCATGCTTAAGGGCTTCACTATCAAGATATTTGAGAAGCTAATCAACAAGGTGGCTAGTCTACAAGAAGAGGCCAAATAATTTCCTTTTCAAGATCAGTTGCCTAAGCAGAAGTTGCAGAAGGTCTATGAAAAGAATCCAGGAGTAGTCATAATGGTAGATAAGGGGAAGCAGCCAGCTAGAGATCAGTATGAGAGACCACGACCTCAGCAGCCTCCACCTCCTTTGCCACCATCGAGGTAGCCCTATCGGCCTCCGCAGCAGCCTCCACAGCCAACACAGCCACCGCCTTAGCCATACCACCAGTAGCAGCGGCACTCATACCCACCACTAGGTAGCTATGGTCCACCTACTCTTTTAGATAAGTTAAACAAATCTTATTCTCTTAAGAGGGAGATAATCAGAAAGATCTTTAAGAATATCTTTAAGAAACCTGATTTTCAGAACCCGAGCCTAGGAGAATGGAGGAAGTAGGCAAAAGTCATGATCCAAACTTTTGCCCTTACCACCATATGCTAGGACACATTTTAGAGGATTGCTTCACATTTAAGGACTGGCTTGAACACAGTTTCAAGACTGGCACTGTAGTTATCCCAAAGGAATACCTTATCGAATAACCTTCTAGTTCCATTAGGGTAATCCTTGGGGATATATGTGATCCTTCCAAAACTAAAGAAAGTTGGGATATTTATCTATCCAAAACTTCTAATAAGATCATCCGAAAGATCAAGAAACATTCCTTGTAGGTGCTTGAGTCAACTCAAACCTCCAAAACTAAGAAAGATTTGCAAGTTGCCAGTGCTAACTCTATGAAAGGGGGAGCTCGAAGAATAAGATGTGTAGATAGCAAGATAGCCACCATCATGCCCAGCCTCCAACCTACAGTTGCAGCTTCCACACCAGTGACTTCTTCCACTTTAGCTAGCACTTCTGTTTCTTCTACTAGTAGAACTCTTGTATCAGTAGACAAGGCCATCAAATCCCTTACCACACTCACTTTACTTAATTTTTGGTTTGTACCTCCAAACAATTCCAAGAAATTAAAGAATAAAGCTAGTTTGAATTACATCTATGTCACTTCTGATGAGTTGTCTTCTTCTATTCCTAATGATAACTCTTCAAGTCAAAATAACTATAACAATTTTGATCTTCCTCTGATTGAGTTGGACTTTCCAACTCACTATTCACCTCTTGAGATAGACTTAGATCATCCGATTCTAAGGGTCCCATAGGAGAAGTGTAGGTGAGCTGAGTGTGTAGAACCTTCCATTACCCTGGCACAAGAGATCGCCAAAGTCAACCTCCGTAGTGGCAATGTTCTACTTCCTAGGGCAGCACCTCAAGATAGAGGGAAACAAGTCATTAGTACTGAAGATCGAGAAGCCTTTCCATAGAATGATCCACCCTTGGATATGCTTATGGAAGACTAGACGATGGTGGACTACAACATCATCTCTCATCTATGAAAGTTATCATCTAAGCTAAGCATATAGGATGCCCTTGTCTTATGCAAAGAGATGAGGGAATCACTGATCAAGGCCCTCCTTAGTCCTAAAATATGCTTAGCTAGTCGCTATAGGTGAGGAAGCACATTATGCAAAAGAAGCCCAAGAGATCACCTTCACAGATAAAGACCTTCTTCTGGGGGCCTTGAAGCACAACCGTCCCCTCTACATCACCGTCGACATGGATAAGTTCAAACTCACTAGGGTTCTCATGGATTCAGGTGCATCAGTGAATATTATGAGTCTAAAGACCCTTGCCTATTTGAGGATCGACATCTCTACACTTCGAGGAGATCAGATGATGTTGAGAGGATTCAATAACCAAGGTGAGTGGGCTTTAGGTTGTATAGTGTTACCTTTGGAGATAGTGAATGGAAGACTGAAGTCAAGTTTTACATCATCAATTTGAATACTTCATTCACTGCTTTGCTTGGTAGGCCTTGGATATATCAGAATAACATCATTCCATCCTCCCTCCATCAGTGCATCAAGTTCAAAAAAGATGGAATTGAGTACCATGTCAACGGAGATTAAAAGCCATTTTCAGTTAGAGAGGTTGAGATTAATGAGGATGTGACCTACTATCTTCCTCTAAAAACCCTTTCTCATGGACTTGGATAAAATTCAAATGCAAACACAAAAGAAAAAGAAAAGATAAAAGAAAATGAAAAGAAAAATGAATGTCCAAGTGAACAAGAAAGGGGAATTGAAGAAGAAAAAATTATGTATATCATATTCTACCCACGGTTCATTTCATCATATGGACATGTGGGTAGGATGGCTCAACCTCCACTAGGTAGATGCAAAGGCAAAAACAGGGGTAGCACAAGAGGTGGAAGACCCCTTTATTGGCCTTCAGCCAATAAAGGTCGTGTTTTAGTTCATAAAGTACCCCTACAATTCACATAAACTTGGAATCTAGCTCAGAGGATGAGTCTAATGTGATTAGTATACCAGCCAATCTCTCTCAGCAGATTCCATTGGAGGTGACTTTCGATCCAGACAGAGATGAAGACTAGGCCTTCAAGCATAGCAAAGTATTTGAATCTAATTTATGCAAAACTATTAGGCAACAGTTAGAAACCTTAGTTGTTACCTCACTTACATCTCAGAAAGTTAAAGGTTTAGTAGTTAAGGAAGTCCCTAAGTCTTTCAAAGACATGAAGCAGAAGAGGTTCTTTTGGGGATCATCATCCTTAAGTCCTAAATTTGATGTAGAACTTGAGGAGGATAATTTTAAAGAATTAATAGAATTACCAATTGATTTTACCTGCCTTGTGTTCATGATCTTATACAGAAAGGTTTAGTTCCTCATACATGGTCCAAGCACAGGTCAAAGTACTTCGAGAAGCTATGGAGAAACACAGGCAGGGAAACACAATCAAGAGCAGGACAAGGATTTGGTACAGTGGGTTCAATCGATGATTAAGATTACTGCCTAGTTATTACCAATCATTTGGAGTCTGATAGTTTCTTCTCACACAACACTAACTCTTATGAGAATGTGTGTTTAGAAACCTTAGATGATCGAGATGATCTCCAACTCAAAGAGGCACTGCTAGAACTTGAAGAGGAGATTCATTCAACAATCGACAAGCTTAAGGAAATCAACCTTGGGAAAGAAGAGAATCCACGCCCAACATACATCAATTCGTTGCTAAATGAAGAAGAAACTAATGACTTAGTTAGGCTATTGACTAAGTTTAAAGACTGCTTCACATGGATTTATGAAGAAATGCCTGGATTAACTCCTGATGTAACAGTCCATAAGCTAGCAATAGACCCTAACGTTACCTCTATTAAGCAAGCTCCTAGACGCATGCGATTAGAAATTGAAGAATAGGTCATTTTTTAAGTCAAGAAAGCTAGAGGACACTAATATTCATAGTTGGAAATGTATTTTTATGTTACGGATTCTTCTCAAAAAGGAGAAGAACCACGATCTACTCTTCTAGGGAAGGTAGTGGTAGGAATAGTTCTCTTAACTCTAGACCACAATGTGATGAGATTCTCATATATTCTGTCCAATCCATGCACCAATAGCGAAGCCGAATATGAGGCTCTGATTGTCAGTCTAGAGTTAGTCATTACACCATGTGTCTAAAGCATCAACATCTTCAGGGATTCTTAGCTCATCATCAACCAAATCACTGGGTCCTACAAAGTTCTAAAGCCTAAACTCCATCATTACCATAAGTACACCATGGAGTTGTTAGCTCAAATCCCAGAGGTCACTATCTACAAGATTCCTCGATGAGATAATGCTATAACAGATGCATTGACCAAGCTCTCCAAGGAGTTGGCATGCCCAAAAGATGAGTCCATTGTAATAAGGGTTCAAAATAGACAGGTCTTATCCCTTATTGATGTTGAACTCATCAAGAGACTCTCTCTTGAAGGAGAGGTTGCCATTGCCGAAAAGGATGATGAGCTAGATTGGAGGCAACCATTCATAGATTACCTAAACACAAGAAAACTACCTCAAGAGAAGCCATTAGTCTATCAAGTGAAACAAGGAACTCTCTTCTATGCTCTCGTGGGTGGCACCTTATATCGATGGTCTTTCGATCATATGTGGTTACATTATTTAGCTAAACACGAACCCCGTAAGATTATGACTGAAGTACTTTCAAGTTTATGCAGAGCTCACCAGTCTGGTCCAAAGATGAAAGCCAAGATGTAAAGACTAGAATACTACTGGCCTTCGATGATTACAAACTGCATGGATGTAGCTAGGAGGTGCCACCAATGTTAGGTGCACGGCATGGTCCTGCATCAACCACCCAACATTCTACATCCTACATTGGCCTCAAGGCCATTTGAGTGTTGGGGCACTGAAATAGTGGGTCTGATCGATCCTCTTTCTTTCAAGGGTCACCGGTTCATTCTAGCTACCACCAACTACTTTTTCAAGTGGGCGGAGACAATCCAACTTAGAGAGGTCACAACTCAGCATGTGCTCCAATTTTTTAGGAACCATTTCGTATATAAGTTCGGGGTGCCTCGATAAATTATATTTGATAATGGTACTGCATTCAAGAGTATTAAAATCAATAGTTTTGCCCGGATAACAGTATAGATTGGAGATACTCTAGCATCTACTATCCAAGGGAAAATGGTCTAGCATAAGCATTCAATAAAACTCTCAAATATCAAGAAGACACTTTGACGACAACCATAATGGCAGCAGCTTGGTTATTTTGTGGGCCTATCGATCACATGTAACTCCAACTCAATCCATCCCTTTCTCTTTAGTGTATGGTTCTGAAGCCGTCTACCATTAGAAGTCCTACTCCCATCACTAAGGATAGTTGTGGGTAGCAGATTACTATAGAGCAAAACACCAAGTTGCAATTAGAAGAACTCAAAGGTTTGGAGGAGAGATGCCTCAGGGCATGCCAGCACCTCGAGGTGTACAAAGCCAAAATGATTCAAGCTCACAACAAGTTGGTCTGTCCTAGAGCTTTTCAAGTAAGAGAGCTTATTTTAATTCTAAGGAGACCAATTGTTACCCTCGAAAGATGGGAGGCAAGTTTGAACCCACTTGGGAGGGCCCTTTCGTCATAGAAAAGGCCTACCAAGGAGGATCTTATCAACTCATAAATTATAAGGGAGAGGGCCCTATGCTTCTAATCAACAGGCTCTACCTAAGAAAATATTATCCATAAATCTTATTTGAAAATAATCATCAATAAAACTTCTTTACATATCAAATTCCACCTCTTATGTGTTAGAAATATCTTTCTCTTACGAATCTGCCACAACGTGTTTAGGGTAGGTGTAAAAGAACCCAAGCAGCATCTTTTCCCTCCACAACATAAATACAAACTATATTTAATCCTCTAGTGCTATAAGGATAGTGTAAGAGAACCCAAGAGGCATCTTACTTTGACTAGTACAACTAAGTTACGTGTAAAAGAACCCAAGCAGCATTTTTTCTTCATGGAGTCACGTTCCAAGCGGCATCCTATTCTTTCTTTCATAACAAAAATGAACACATATATTTTATCTCGGGCTATTTTGATGTGGGAGCAAGCCCCCTATGGCACCCTCTCATTAGGTGCTCTTGGTCAGGCTGATATATTACCTTGCTAGTATATCACCCCAGTGGTCATTTGTCTGGCAGATGTGAGCCCCCGCATTTTCTTCCTGACTTGACCATTACAAACCAATGAGCACCTTGTTAGTTTGGTAGGTCTTACTGCACAGACGATAAGCTACCCCGTGTTGACTTCATTAAGAGGATGTAAGCCTATATGTTTTCTTCTTGAACTAGCCATCATACACTAACTAGGTCGAGTATATTTGAGGTTTATGGTAAGTCCCTAGAGGCTCCTCTCCTCTTGACTACTTTGAGCTTGGGTTTAGTCCTTACACAGAACTCCTCACTTAGTAGTCACCCTAGGTCGGATAGCCCCTATCGAGCTGGAGACAGACTATCCCAGTGATCAGTTCCACTTTGGAGAGATGTAAGTCTAGACACCTTCTTTCTAGACTGATTATCGCAAATCGATAGGCACCTTAGGTTGGTTGGCTATCATCATGCTGATGGTGACCCACCTGAAGGATACACCACTCTTAGCAGAAGTGAGTCTCCATGCTTTCTCCTTAAGTTGGCCACTGAATACCTACAAGCTTACTTTTACAGGGTTTTGAATAACGGCACCTCCCTTGTGGGCACTCCATTTGGATCACATCCTTAGTGACCCCATTTAGACACTACCCTAGTTACTCTTGGATTAGATAGTCCGCTTTTTCTAGTAGCCACCACTATGGATGGATAATTTGTTTAGCAGATGCACTAATTCTCCCTTAGTCTAGTAAGTCTGAGATAGGACTAGGCTGATATAAGCTCCTTCTCAGTGTGATCCCTCCCAAACCAACATGGTCCACACAAACATAAAATAAACAAAATATATCTTTGCTTGTTGAATAAGAATTCAAGCCCCCAGTGGCCCCGTTCCTAAGAAGACATCCTATCTTTAAGATAGTGTCAGCAAAACTCCCTATAAGAATTTTCTAACTACTTTGAGTTGAGATAAGTCCTCGAGTTGGCATTCTCTCAATAGTCACCCTTAGTTTAAATTCAACTTGTTGTGCCACCAATGAGTCACCCCGAGAGTTGTCTTTTCTTTGAAATAGATAAGTCTATTATGCATTTGTTCCAGCATGACCGTTGCAAACTGACGGGCGGCCTTAAGTCGAGTCCAATTTTTTGCGCAAGCCACCAATCACCCCAGTGCTTTCTTATTTAGGAAGATGTGAGTCCCCATGCTTTCTGCCTAACTTGATTTCACATTGAAAGACACCCCTTTGGTTGGTTAGTTCTACCCCACGGCCGGTAGACTATCCCTTTGGATTTATAAATCTAGGATAGTTCTAAGCTGATATTAGCCCCTTCTTAGTGGATCCATCACAAACTGATAGGATCCATCAAATTAAATAATTGAAATTAAAACAAATGCAATTCACTCAAATGACATTATCTTAACTACTTTTGAGTTGATATAAGTCCCCATAAGCATTCATTTAGTAGTAGCCCTAGGCCGGGTTCGATTAGTTGTGTCCAACAGATCACCCCAACGGTTGTCTCTTACTTTTGGAGATGTAAGTCTACTACACTTTCTCCCTAGCATAGCCATTGTACTGAAGGACAACCCCATAAGTCAAATAGTTCTACCATGTGGCCGGTGGACTACCCTTTGGATTCATAAATTTAAGATAGGACTAGACCGACATAGCCTCGTCTCAATGCGATCCATCATAAATCGATAGGGTCCATCTTGAAATCAAACTATCAGTCAATTTCTCCTCAATGAGACATCAATCATTCCGACTTCCCCAGTGAAGTCAATCAAGCCTTATTCAAACTTGCATTCCCCAGCGAGTGCACCTTCAAAAGAAATCTTATCAAATTATTATCCATATTGGATAACTTGAATCTGGTTCCTTAGTGGCAGGTTCATGCATCTATCCTTGGCAAGTTATACATCATAATCCCCAGCAGATACTCTACCCAAATCATACCTTACATTCAAATCCAAACCTTTTATCCCTAGTGGATAACTTGAACCTGCTTCCATAGTGGAAGGTTCACATGCTTGATCCTTTGGTGGACCCCTTCTTCATCCCATATGCCCTTGGAATGAGTGGAGTTGTGTTGCACTAAGATCTTGATTCCTTCTGCACTTTAGGTTTAGGAGTAAATGTTCTTTGTTAGTGTTTGCGTTCTTTTGACATTGTTGATCATCTTGGTCAACACCAATATGTGTGGTATGCCTTGTCAGTCACTCCACACCTATTGGACGCCCTTTGTTGGCCTCACTTTTGGAGTGAGTTCTCAACTTTTTCATCATAGATCTAGGACTCTTATAGACACTAAGAGTTTCTTAGTCTTAAGATACTTCTAGTGATTAGGTGAATACTTAACCTAAGCTTTTAAGAGAGATAGAATAGTTGTGCCTTAGGGATTCAGGAGGACCTGCCTACCCTATAGCCCAAACCTAATCCTTGCTTTCTTCTTTCAAACCAAACCTCAAATTCAAATTCAAATTCAAAAATCAAATCCAACTATCCAATGATTGAAATCCATCACTAAATTCAAGCTCTAAATCCCTTCCTAAGCCCTTTGATTTTATCTTATGGACTTAGCCTTAACCAAATCTAAATCAACCCCAATCCAATTGATTTTCTTAATTATCAAATTTGATCTCAAATTAAATTCCAAATCATAAATCAATTCCAAACTCTAATTGAATGAAACTCATTATTAAGTCCAAATTCTAAAATCCCTTCCTAAGCCATATGAACCACCTTTATATGCTTAGCCAGAACTCCTTCAAGCCAACTCAAATTTTGTTGATTTCTTTATAAATCAATCATAATTTTATTTATATTTACAAATATAAATAAAATTCAAATTCAAATCATTCAAATCAAATCAAAATAAATCAAACCAAATCAAGACACCACTTAAGCCATATGGACCCACCTCCATAAGCCCAATCAAATCCTAATCAAAATCAACCCAAACATGATTGATTTCTTTATAAATAAATCTTTCCTTCATTTATATTCATAAATATAAATTAAACCCACCCTCCAATGACCAATAAGTTAAACCAATTCAAAATCCAAATTAGCCTCTCAAAACCTACACCCCTAAGCTTAATCAAATTTGCTTTCGAATCACTCCAAACTCATGTGATTTTCTCATAGCCCATTTATATCTTTATTTATATTCACAAATATAAATAAAATATAAATTCAAATGAACAAAACCAAACTCAAATCAAATCAAATTCCCAATTTTAGCCCTTTTAGTCAAACTTTTCAGCTTGGCTAAATGACATCTAAATCAACTCAAAAATCATGGATGCCTTCATGATTCAATCATTCCTTCAATCATTGATCCAAATATAAACATAAACCACCATTATCAAACTAAATCCAAGTCAACCTAAATCAAGCCCAAGTTAACTCCTTTGACTTGAAATTATCATATGAACCAAAACCCAGTTGGCTCCAAACCAATTGCAATTTGATTTATATTTCAATCCTAGGCTCATATGTGAGTTCAACTAAACTTAAATCAAACTTGATCAAGTCAATTGACCTATTTAAGCTCACTTGACCCAGAGTGACCTAAAGAACCTTTTTTAGCAAAGTTCTAATCCAACCCAAATTGGATTGAATTAAGCCCATCTAAACCTCCATTATGATCAACAATCATAATGGGGTGATCAACCACCTTGAATTGGGTCAAATTAAGTCAAACATAACCTTTGACTAAGTCAACATTTAGCCCAAATGAAACCCAAACTAGCCAAAATCCAACATATGCCAAATTGATTGAAACCATTAACTCAAACCCATTCATATTCAATGATTGAACATGACCAAACCATCAATTGAGCCAAACCAAGCCTAATTGGCCACTTGACCTAAGTTGACCCAAATTGGCCTAAAAAGCCAAAATGGGTCAAATCATTATTTAATCCAAATTTATTGCAACCAATGGCTCAAGTTCATCCCTAATCACTTATTGAACTTGACCAAAGCTATGATTCTGCTCAAGTTGACCAATTGGTCAACTTAACCCAACCTAGCCCAAATAGACCTAAAAGGGCAAATTGACCAAAATTTAAATTAATTTCAAATTAAACCAAATCAAACCTACAATTATTTTTAATCAACCGATTGAACTTGACTCAATGCTTAACCTAACCTAATTTAGTCAAATTGGTTGACCAATTTGATCCTTTTGAATTCAAATGATTTAAATCCAAACCTAGACCAAACCAATTCAAATTAATTAAACTAAAATATCCCAAATCATTATATGAATCTAACCCAAGCCTTGGTTTGACCTAATTTGACTAATTGGTCAACCCAACCCAACCTAACCCAAATGAAACCCATTTGACCAATCCAAGCCAAACCAATCAAATCGAACTTATGGGTCTTGTGGGATGACCTAACCTAGCTTAAACTCACCCTAGGTCAGCCTAAGACCACCCCAAAAGTTAAGTAGGCCCCACCAAGGGTGGATCGAATCATGGATCGAATCGTGGTCCTCCGATCTTAGATCAGACGGTCCACAAAGAAAGCGCGCCCACACCGGCTGAGTCAGCGAGTGGATGTGACTACTTAATAGCCAATCCCATCATGTCATGTGGAAAGCGTGCCGCATTAGCTGCCACGTGGCCCGACGGGATTAAGGCTTTAATTAAAGCTAATTAATTTATTTTTAATCTTGAAACTTCCTAAAATTATAACTAATTGTAGAAAATTCCAAAAAATACAAACTTAAGCTCATTTTCAAGATATTTCAGAGTATAATCTAGGAAAATTATCATTAATTAATTTTGAGGAGTGATTTTTAGCTTAATTAGAGTTTTATCAAAAATATAATTAGCTTAATTATACTTTAATTAAGCACCCAATTAATCTCAATTTTTTGTGAATGTTTAGGGGGATAACCTCTACTTCTCTTATTTTTCTAGGATTTTATTGATTATTTAATTAGGGAAATCACTTGATTAAGCCCTAATCACTCTTTTAATTTAATTAATCATAATTAATGAATGAACAGTAACTTGATTAATCATTTATACATAATTATCTCTGTAGAACAGTAAGATAACTTAGGGGATATGATTGGGGAGACTTTTTCTAATTCATCTCTTAAGTTTTCTTTACCTTTAAAAATTAAATTAATTAATGGCAAATGGAATGATTAATTGATTAATTAAGTGATTAATCTCTAAAATAAAGAAATAAAAATCTAATTGAATGTTTAAATGATTTGGGGATTAGGATTGGGGCCTTGCCCTTGATCCTTTCCTCTAAGTTAATTTCATCATTCAAATTAAAATATAACCAAAGTGTTTAATCAATTAAATAAAGGCTTAATAAAATAAAAATTAAGAATCAATTCATCCACACTTAAGCAACCTTTAATTGATTTTAGGTAGCTCCTTGGGTGTTGAATAACCCAAGTGAAAGATAATGAAATTATGGTTGGCTCACATGTGTGAGAAAATCATAAAAGTAATTAAGTGAGATCCCTTAAGCTTAATTAACTATTAATCATAAGCCAATTGTATTAGGCCCCTTTCATTTCTTAGGAGCATTGAAAATTGGCTTATTATTAATTAGTTAATTAATTTAAGATGATATAGGTAAGGGTTAATTAATTCATTTAATTCATACCTTAACCTAATTAAAACATAAAATCAACTTAAACATTCTTCATTAAACCAAATTAATTCACACATGGGGAATTGGGCTAGGATTAGCAAACCTCTCTCGTATTTCTTAAATCAAATCAAATTCAAAGCTAAAAAAATGTCTTTAAAGAATTTTGGTTTATTTTAAATAACCTTATATAATGTTATTGTCCTTAGGAATTAATTAGGATGAATGAAATCATGTGTTTACTTTCCTTTATTTCTTTCCAAATCATGCTAAATATTGCTTATCATATAAAATCATGCATTCATTTCTTTTAAAATTAATTAAATAAAATATTTTCTTTTATGTCAAATTGCATGTGTCGACTTGAATTAAAAACATGAGTGGCTTTTATCACTATTAAATCAAAAACTATTTTTAAAAATTTATGAATCAATTATTATAAATGAAGTGATGTTAATTGCAAATATCTATAAGCTTGCATGTGATAACAATATAAGATATGCAATATGAAGTTCACTTTTCTTATCTTAACTTAGATTCACATAGGATTTGCAAGTGTATAGTTCATTTGAAAATAACACAACATTTGCCTAGATCTACTCCTATGCATCTCCATGTTAAGACTTATGAAGAATTTTATATCACATATGTAAATCACATAATCAAATTAAACACAATTTTTTACATGATTCTTTATCCATGTGGTTATTTTTGTACATTCATATGTAACTGAGAAAGGTGGTATATTAGTGTGGACATCATGAGACTGCAAGGCTTTAAGTAGCCCAAAGTAGGTTTTGTACATTATGCTCCTGGTGTAGAAAACAATGATGTCGTACTCACTTAAAACTCTTATACATATGCATGTATGATGTGGGCAATGAATAAAGAATCATAAATCAAAAAAATCAAGCATAACCTTTTGCATGGATTTTCCTATCCTTATAGTTATTCATACATTTACATGTATCTAAAAAAAGTTGTATATTAGTCTAGACATCCTGGGGCTGCGAGGCTTTAAGTAGCCCTAAGTAGGTATTGTACCTTACACCCTTAGTGTAGAAAAGAATGGTGATGTACTCACTTAAAATTTTTATACATGTGAATGTGTATTTATCTAATTGATGAAAAATCTCACTTTTCTATATAATAAAGACATGCATTCATAATTTAATCCAAAAAATAAAATATTTCAATTCCAAATACACTTATTTGCATTCATCATCAAAGTGTGCTAAGATTTACATTGCATATATAGGTATGCTTAGAATTATTCACATGCATGATATACATAATGGAAAGAAATGAAAGAATGTGTGTTATGTGATTGTAATCTATTCTAATTAATCTTAAGATACATTTCTTATTGAATAGGGTTTTTTAGAATGAACCTAAACTTAGGGTTAATTAAAACACATAATAAACCATTCACTAAAGGAAACTCATTAATTAACTTACCTTAGAAATGCCTTAAGGTGGGGATAAAAGAGAGATCCCCTTTCTTTCCTCTATTTATAACACTTAGTTCCTAAGTGTAGACTATATGAAATAAAGAAAACACTAAGTAAAATCTTCAAATCAACTAAATCACTTAAAGAGAAACCAACCCTTCATAAATTAAATCTCTCACACTTAGCAAATCATAGCTCTAAAGCCTAGTTAGGACATACCACACAAGCCTTAACATATGCACATTATATTAAGTCATCATTTCTAGCTTTATGTTAGGACGGTGCATGGTTTAGTGTATGTTTGGTTTTGTGATGTATTATTTTAGATTGTATGTTAGGGTGTTTGTGCGTAGTCTGGATGTTAGGTTGGCATTAGTCTAATCATATGTTTTTGCAGGGAGTTGTGCTTAAGGGGCTGCTATAATAAAAATATAAATGCTTTTTTATTGTGCTGGTTGCTTGGCCCATAACCATAGCCCAAGTTAGGATAGGTGGGCATGGTTACCCATATGTGGGGTGCTAAGTACAAATTATTTATATAATTTCTTGGGTTATATGGTGTGTTTAGCTAACACTTATTTTGCACGTATAGCTAGATTTACTTTCCTTCTCATTTAATATAATTTTGCATTAGGATTAGGATAAGTGTTACATTGGGATTAGGATGGGCATTGATTATAAGACCAAGTCTTATACACCATGTGATGCTTTTGGAGCAACCAACATCCCAATCAAGCCAAAAAGAAGAAAGAAATAGAGCAACAAATCAAAATGAAGAAATGAAAGATGAAGAGTGAAGAATGGAGGATGAAGAATGAAGACACCTCATAACACTTATCATTTTATAATTGTAATTATTCTTTCATTATACTGAGATGTATAAGGGTAGAGCTTGGCTACCCATATTTCTTTTCGGTTGTATGACTCTAATCGACCTCTTATTCTTTTGCATAATTTATTATTTGATGTTCTATTTAGCTTGTACATTAGAAATAGCATGTCTTTTCATTTATGATCTGATTATATGTAATGCGATTTGGCTCTTAGGATAAAAATAAATTTCCTATCCCACTAACAACTCATAACTAAAATTTTAAAATAACTCATAATCTCGTATAAAAGCCTAGGAATTAAATCAAGATAATAAAAATATTTAGCAACCCTTTAGTTGGATGGTTGTATGTATAATACCATGCATGCCATATTCTTCCACTCTTATTAAGAGAGAGTTTCCATCTGTGCCAGAGAATAAAGGCTTAACCTGTAAGAGCCTTTGATGGAAAGATACCTCTTTCTCTTTTGATTTGACCCATAATAAATTTCGCATGCATTTAGCCATACAAAATCCTATAGCCTGTGTCAAAATAAAAAGTCCAAAAATTAAATAAAACTTGACAAAATTTGCATTAGATTTAAGTTATTATTCATGCCCTTCATGATCTAGTCTCTTAGGGAGTGGGTTTAAGGACTTAATTTTTCTTCTAAATAAATAACAGCTTAACCATCTTGTAAAGCATATGACTTACCTACATGAATTTAAAGCATAGGAGGAGTTAGCTGGCTACAACTCTAGGCAGTAATAAGTCCAGTAATCGTGTGACTTACTCTCTCTTGTGGAGGTAAACTATATACCCACTTTCATCTTACATTTAGGTTGTGTATTGGCCCTCGTCAAAGCTCCCTAGATTCAGGATATGAGATTGTTGCTTCCCTTTGCGGGCTTGTTGACCTCACTTTTGGAGTGAACTCTCAGCTTTCTCATCATAGGTCTAGGACTCTATTAGACATTAAGAGTTCCTTAGCCTTAAGACACTTCTAGTGATTAGGAGAACACTTAACCTAACCCTAGAGACTTAGAAGTGTTAGCCGTAGGCATAGATTATGCCTTAGGGATTCAGGAGAGACTTGCTTCCTTCTTTCAAAACTAAATCTCAAATTCAAATTCCAAACCCCAGAAGCAAATCCAACTATCCAATGATTGAAATCCATCACCGAATTCAAACTCCAAATCCCTTCCTAAGCCTTTTTGACTTTATCTTATGGACTTAGCCTTAACCAAATCCAAATCAACCCCAACCCAATTGATATTCTGAATTATCAAATCCAATCTCAAATCAAATTCTAAATCATAAGTTAATCCCAGATTCCAAATGATCGAAATCTATGATCAACTCCAAATTCCAAATTCCAAAATTCTCTTCCTAAACCATATGAGCCACCTTCATGTGCTTAGCCAAAATTCCTTCAAATCAACTAAAACTTGGTTAATTACTTTATAAATCAATCATTTCTTCATTTATATTCATAAATATAAATGGAACCCACCCTCTAATGACCAAAAATAAATCAAACCAAATCAAAACCCAAATTATCTCTCTTCAACCTACATCCTTAACCTTAATCAATTTTGCTTTCAAATCACTCCAAACTCAAGTGATTTTCTCATAGCTCACTTATATCTTCATTCATATTCACAAATATAAATGAAATATAAATTTAAATAACCAAAACCAAACTCAAATCAAACCAAATTCCCAATTTTACCCCTTTTAGCCAAATTTTTGAACTTGGCTAAATGAAACCCAAATCAACTTAAAACTCATAGATTTCTTCATGATTCAACTATTCCTACAATTATTGATCCAAATATAAATATAAACCACCATTATCAAACCAAATCCAAGTCAACCCAAATCAAACCTAAATTGACCCTTTTGACTTGAAATTATCATATGAATCAAAAACCACTTGGCTCCAAACCAATTGCAATTAGATTTATGTTTCAATCCTAAGTACATATGTAAGTTCAACTAAACTTAAATCAAATCTTGATCAAGCCAATTGGCCCATTTAGGCTCATTTGACCTAAAGTGACCCCTAGGACTTTTTTGAGCCAAGTTCTAATCCAACACAAATTGGATTGAACCAAGCCCATCTAAACCTCAATCATGATCAACAATCATCATGGGGTGATCAACCACATTGAATTGGGTCAAACCAAGACAAACCTAGCCTTTGACCAAGTCAACACTTAGCCCAAACGAAACCCAAAACTAGCCAAAATCTACAATATGCCAAATTAATTGAAACTATTGATCCAAACCCATCCATAATCAATAATTGAACATGACCAAGTCATCAATTGAGCCAAACCAAGCCTATTTGGACATTTGACCTAAGTTGACCCAAATTAGCCTAAAAAGCCAAAATAGGTCAAATCATGATTCAATTCAAATTGATTGCAACCAATGGCTCAAGTTCATTCCAAATCACTTATTAAACTTGACCAAAGCCATGATTGAGCCCAAGTTGACCAATTGGTCAATTTGACCCAACCTAGCCTAAATTGACCTAAAAGGTAACATTGACCAAAATTCAAATTAATTCCTAAATTAATTCAAACTAAAGCTAAAGTCATTTTTAATCAACAAATTGAACTTGACTCAACACCTAACTCAACCCAATTTGGTCAAATTGGTCAAATTAGTCAACTTGATAAAATTTGACCTTTTTTGATTCCAAATGAGTAAAACTCAAACTTAAGCCAAACCATACAAATTAATCACACTAAAACATTCCAAATCATGATTTAGACCTAACCCAAGCCTTGGTTTGACCCAATTTTACCAATTGGTTAACCCAACCCAATATAACCCAAATGAACCCATTTGACCAAATGAAGCCAAATCACTTCAAACCAAGCCATGGGACCTTAGGAGCTGGCTAGACCCTACCCAGACCAGACCTAACTTATTTCTAAATCATCCTAAACCCTGGTGGACCCCACCCAAGGGGATAAACCAAGGTGCCATGCTCTTTTACCTTGGATTCTAGCCTAAAATGGCAAAGTCCACCCTTGTCTCCTTATGGAAGCCATCAAACTCCTCAAAGAGAGCCTCCTTAGCATCCCTAGCCCAACCTAAGCCACTCTAAAACCTACCATGGACCAAAGGAACCAACCTAAGAACCTCTCCTCCATGGCTGAACCCACGGGTGCTTGGGGGAAAAATGGCAACCCTAACTCCCCAAATAAGGCCTTGAGCCTCCTGTCACACACTCCCCAACCATGGCGTGCCATGTGGAGTCAAAGGTGATAGCTCCAGCAAGCCGACAGAGGCGCATGAGTCAAAAATGGATGACCAATCCCATTCGTCCATCATACTCAATCGAGGGGTATACACCCTCAATTCAAATGAAAAACATAACACAGAGCTTTGTGAGACTCCATAAAGTAATTTTTAATCCTCACAGAGCTTTCCTAAGGCATCCCGAGCTCCCTCAATCAGCATTTCTCCTCTGCATGCAAAGCCAAAATAGGGCATCCCCATTCTAGGCAAACTCCCTCATCACTTCACCAAACTCAAATTCCTTCTACCCACACTCTCACCACACCTTATCGAGCTCAATCAAATTATTTCCCAAGCCTCCAAGCCATGAGAAGTGCAACTTCGATTAAGACTGATAGCCATTGAAGAGGAGCTTTGTCGATCAAGCAATCCACTTCAAATTAAGACTAGTTTTCTTCAACAGGGCTTCGTCTCTACTACATGGAGCTACCTCTGTCGTTGGAAGTGCCGGTGATAGCCTCCGGTGAGGTAATTTTTCAAAACCGTAGCTATAGGCAATTTTTAGTTGGTCTTTTTCGAAGGGAATTGTCATCTCATGCAATTTTGACCGTTGGATAGACATCCCATTCCTTCCAAAGGTGTGGGATCATTTTGATCCCAATCTAAGCTCGGGTGATTTCAGATTGAACGGGGAAGGATGAACGGTGTTCATCTTTCATTGCCCTCAAAGGAGAAGGATCATGCATCATCCATTTCACGTGATTAGAATGGACGACTTTGATCAAATCATGCTAGATCTGCTATAATTCTTAGCCTAAACTGCAGCTTTAATCTCGATCATCCAATCTTAGATCAGATGGTCTGCAGAAAATGCGCCACCGCCTGCTGACTCAGCGTACAGATGTGACAACTTTAATACCCAATCCTGTCACGCCACATGGAAAGAACGTTGCATCAGCCGCCACGTGGCCTGATAGAATTAGGGATATAATTAGTGTTAATTAATTCTATTTTTAATACTAAAACTTCCTAAAATCATAATTATTTGTAGAAAAATAAAAAAAATGCAAACTTAGGCTCATTTTAAAGTTGTTTCAAAGTAAAATCTAGGAAAATTAATATTAATTAATTTTGAATAGTAATTTTTACTTAATTAGGGTTTTATTAAAAACATAATGAGCTTAATTACTCCTCAATTAATCACCCAATTGATATCAAACTTTTTATGAGTATTTAGAGAGATGACCTCTACCTCCCTTAATTTTTTGAGATTTTATTGGTGGCTTAATTAAGGAAATGACTTCATTGAGGCTTAATCACTATTCTAATTTAATTAGTGATGATTAGTAAATGAACAGTTCTTTAATTAATTCTTTAAGCTTAATTACCTCTGTTGAACAGTAAGGGAGCTTAGAGAATGTGATTGAGATATTTTTTTTAATTCACTTCCTAAGTTCTCTTCACTTTTGGAATTAATCTAATTAAGGATTAATGAGGCAATTAGTAGCTTAATTAATTAATTAAGCTTAAATATAAAGATCAGAGCCTAGATTATTAAGTGAAGGGCTTAGGGATTGAGATCAAGGCCTCTTTCTTGATCTCTTTCCTTTAGTCCATTTCATTTCCTTAATTAGAGATGTTTATGCTTAATCAAAAATGGATTAATGAACCTAATTACTTAATTAAAATTTCATTCACATCTAAACTGGAGATGCTAGAACATGGATCGGAGATGGCAGATGGGGGGTAGAGCGGTGTGGTGAAGACACCACCAACTCTCTCTGAATAGGAGCTCTCCTTCTGTGATGGGTAGTCCCCATGAGCAGAATACTGTCGGTATGATCGACAGGGGTAGCATGTCGATCAAGAAAATCAATGAGTGCATAGGCTGCTGACTGCAGACTAAAACTCTGCCTCTCCTAGCTGGTGATATGAACTAAGTTATGGGCCTCCTTGGCCCTCTCTTGTCTAATATGCTTCCCCACACTGCGGGGAATAATGAATCTAAGATCAACCGACTGATGCATGCTCCTCACTAGAGCAGTTGGAGGCGCATGGCCTCCTCTCGCGGTGGCTAGAACTAAAGCTGGCGGGTAGAGTAGAAATCCTCCTAACATCCTCTCTGTTAGACCTAGAGAGAGGATGGAACTGGTTTATTGTAACCAGTGGGGAAACCAAAGTGGGCAACTCCTCATCAACAATCTACGTGGCTGGCTCCATCTCCTTAGCATTGCAGGTGTGGTACCACTTTATCATACAGATCTTGTTTCTCCTTTAGGTCCTGGTAGGCCGAGCAGAGTAAGAGCTAGACCCAACCTCAAAAATAGGAGAGATAATCTATGGGATTAGGGGAGTCTTCCCCTTTGAGGGTGAGTGTGGGTAGCCCAGGGTAGCAGGGGGCCACGAGGTGCAGTGCTGGCACCATCTGTGGGAACCGCTATAGACTTTATCTTCATTGAGGGAATATTAGAATCTGATAGTATGTCAGCCCAATGATCATCCTGCGCCACTCGCTCTCTACTCTGAGGTCATGAGGTCCCCTCGTAATCCCAGCCCGTGCCCAAAAAAACCTCATCCAAAGTGGATGAGGGGCATATCGAGCGGAAGGTCGGCTTGATCCAGGGCTAGATCTATCCCATGGGGAAAGGTGAACACATACTTTGGCGCTGCCATTGAATCGAGATGTACTGAACTAAGACTGAAAAAAAACTAATTGAAGCTGACTATAACTGCAATGTCGAAAACAAACTTAAATTAAATTTTCTTGCTTTGTTGATTTTGAATTTGAATTTAGAATTTGAACCCATACTCAATATCTTGAAAGTGTTCAGTCGGGCTCAAATAGATTTAGAAGAGAATTTGGGCTTTTGATTGGAAAGAGAAAATTTTGAATTTAGAATCTATTTTCAATAAATTTATGTATGTTGAAAATGGGGTCAAATATTTTTGGAGAGATGCTTCCATAGGTTCATATATGAATTTTGAATTTTGATTTTGAGGGCCCTTTATTTTAAAAAATTTGGGTATTTTAAAGTAAAGGTTCAATTTCATTTTCATTTGAGATTTTTGGAATCTACTCACTTAGAAAATTTAACTATGCTAGATGAGGTGTTTGAAAATAGTTTCTTCTTTTTCCTTATTTACTTTGTTTTGTGAATCATTTGTGATTTTGAAAAATGGAATCTTTATTTAACAAATTTGGGCGTGCTAAAATGGAGATTCCAAGTGTTTTGCTTTTTTGAAAAAATTTGAAAATAGGACTCTTCGCAAATTTGGGTATGCTAAGAAAATCCTAATGTGTTTCTTTTGTTTTTGGAGATTTTGACTTTGAAAATGGAGACCTCACTTTAGCTAATGTGGTATGCTAGAATGAAGTTCCAATGTGTTTTGAAATTTTATAAAATGGAGATTTCACTTAGTAAATTTGAATATACTAAATGAAATTCAAAAAATGTGTTTCAAATTTTTATGTTTTGGGTTCTATTTTGAAAATGGAGACTTCACTTTAACAAATGTGGTATGCTAAAATGAGGTTCTAATGTGTTCTAAAATTTTGTAAAATGGAGATTTCACTTAGTAAATTTGAGTAATGCTAAATGAAATTCCAAAAATGTGTCTCAAATTTTTTTATGGTTTGGGTTTTGTTATGAAAATGGAGACTTCACTTTAGCAAATATGGTATGCTAAAGAATGAAGTTCCAAAAGTGTTTCATTTTGTTTTGGATTTTGTTTTGAAAAATGGAGACTTCACTTTAGCAAATGTGGTATGCTAAAATTAAGTTCCAATGTGTTTTGCATTTTTGTGAAATGGGGATTTCACTTACCACATTTGAGTATGCCAAATGAAATTCCAAAAATGTGTTTCAAATTTTGTTTTTGAGAAAGGGAGACTTCACTTTGGCAAATGGGGTATGCTATAGTGAAGTTCCAAACGTATTTTGAAAAATTTTATTTTTGTTGATTTTGAAAAGAGAGATTCCCATTTAACAAATTTGGGAATGTAAGATGGAAATCACTTATATTTTATTTTTTAAAAAGATGATTTTCGTGTGTGATTATTGCTTTTTGAAAGAGGAAATCCCAACTTAATCATATGTGGAATATGTTAAGTGGCATTTCTAAATAATGTTACTTTATTTAGAGAGGAAATCTTCATTTAATAAATTTGGGTATATTGAATGGAGATGTTCATATGTACTTTTTGAAAGTCTATTTTTGACTTTTATTGGAGATGTATACGAATGTATACAAATCATACCAGATAGTGGTGAAGACCAGGCCTCCAAGCAAAGCATGATCGTATACAAACCATTATGTGGAACAGTCAAGCAACAGTTGAGAACTTTAGCTCTAACCTCACTTTCCTCCCAGAAAGTCAAAAGTTTGGTAATTAAGGAGGCCCCAAGTCATCCACAGATGTCATGCCGAAGAGACTTTTGTTGGGAGCATCATTCTTAAGTCAAGAATCCGATGTAGAACTTGAGGATGATTCATATAGAGATTTAATACAATTGCCTCTTGATTGGTATTCACCTTGTGTTATTAACTTAGCAAAGAAGGGATTAATTCCACATACTTGGTCTAAACACAGGTCAGATTACTTTGAAAAATTATGGGACAACCAAAGCAGACACTCCTAATCAAGATCAAGACTAGGATTCAGCACAGTGGGTCTAGTCGATGATGACAACAATTGCCTAGTCATCACCACTCATTTGGGGACTGATAGGTTCTTCTCAAATCAAACTAACTCTTGTGAGGAGGCATGTTTAGAAACTTCAGATGACCTAAATGAGCCTGAAGTCAAATATGTACCACTAGAGTTTGAAAAAGAAATCAAATCAACTATTGACGAACTCAAGAAAATCAACTTGAGAATAAAAGAAGATCCACGCCCGACGTACATCAGTTCTTTATTGAATGAAGAAGAAATCAATGAATTAGTTATGTTATTAGCTGAGTTTAAGGACTGCTTCACATGGAGTTATAAAGAAATGCCCAGTTTATCTCCTAACGTAGCAGTCCATAAGCTAGCAATAGATCCTAATGTGATGCATGCAATTAAAAATTGAACAATAGGTCACTTCTAAAATCAAGAAACTGCTTGATGCCAGCTTTATCAGGGAAGAAAAATACCCTACCGAGTTAGCCAATATCATCGCAATTAAGAAAAAGAATGGTCAAATTCGCATATGCGTCAATTTTAGGGATCTGAACAAAGCATGTCCTAAAGATGAATTTTCACTTCCTATACCAAAATTGATGGTGAATATTGCCTCATCTCATGCAGTATTCTCCTATATGGATGGATCATCTGGCTACAACCAAATCAAGATGGCCCCCGAGGATAAAAGAAACACTACTTTTTGAACCCAGATCGAAATCTATTGTTATAAGGTCATGCCTTTCGGGCTTACAAATGTCGGTGCTACATACCACCAGGCCATGACTCAGATTTTCAACGAACTCATTTATCATAAAGTTAATGCTATGTTTATGATCTAGTAGTCAAAAGCAAAGAAAAAGAATATCATCTCTTTGACTTGAGAGTAGTTTTTGAACAGTTAAGATAATTTAACCTCAAAATGAATCCCCTGAAGTGTGCATTCAAAGTAGCTTCAGAGAAATTTCTTAGGTTTATTGTCTGACATCGGGGAATAGAGATCAACCCGGAGAAGATCAAAGCTATCTTAGAAATTCCATCCCATAAAAGTCTACCTCAACTCAGATCATTTCAAGGGCGGTTGGCATATCTAAGATACTTTATATCTAACTTATCAGGAAGATATCAATCATTCTCAGCACTTATCAAAAAGGATGTCAAGTTCAAGTGGGATGATAAGTGCCAGCATACATTTGAAGACATCGAGCACTACCTGATGATGATGCCAGTTCTAGTAACCCCTATCCCGGGCAAGCCATTGATCCTCAACACTACTGCATTAGATGACTCCCTTGGTGCTTTATTAGCCCAAGCCAATGACGAGGGGAAAGAAAATGCCCTCTACTACCTCAGTCGTCGTCTAATCCCTGCTGAGGCAAACTACCCACCTATTAAGAACCACTACCTAACTTTAATCTTTGCATCCCAAAAGTTATGACATTACATGCTTTCTCATAAGGTGAATCTGATCTCTAGAATCAACCCACTATAATATCTCATGACACGGCCAACGTTATTGTGGAGAAAAATTCCCACACACATATTGAGTCACCTTCAAATCTGTCGGTGAGAGGAGAGGGGAAAAATTATATATGTGGAAATTCATCTTAGTAAGATGTCATGCAGATCCGTAGATGTACTTATTTAGGTGATCGGATACATCATCAAAGAAATAGTATACCATCTCAAAAGATATAAGTTAATGGAACCAATCACCTCAATAAGGACTCATAAGGATGATGGGTCTATATATGTACGAGAGATTCTTCCCCTACTTTACATGAAAAAGTAAAGCAGGGTTTATTTTAAATCGGATTCATCATTAAGTTTCCTACAGGGGCAAGCCCACATAGTCAATTACATCCAAAGGGATGGGATCCCTTAGGAAAACTCTCAATTAAGGTAAATGATCATTGTCTCTAAAGATTTTAATAGGAAGGACTATCAATCGATTAGTTTTTGTTTGAAGATCAAATAGGATTAATCAAAAGAGGGAGTTATTATCAAAGCCAAAATGGGAAGTAAGTAGGAGATACTCACGATTCTAGGAAACCTAGCGAGCATCTCAAATTATCCTAAAATTGGGCTTTGTATTTTAGAAATTGATTTAGTTTATTTGAGTTATATTTTTCATTAAAATTTTAGGACTTAAGATTTCTTAACACAAGATTAAGAAAATGCCTAAGAGGTGAGGAATTATTCTTATGGCCCACAAAGGGGAAAAGCAACCTCAGAACCTAAATCTAGGGAGCTTTGATGAGAGGCCAGAAGCACAACCTAAATCTAAGACTAAAAATGGGCAATTAGTTTACCTCCATAAGAGGACAAAGCTTGGACTTACCGGGTGGCCTCCAACTAACTCCTCCTATGATTTTAAATACATGTAGGCAAGTCTTTATGCTTATGCAAGATAGCTAGTTATTTTTATTTAAAAAGAGACTAAGTCCTCAAATTCACTCCCTAAAGAAACTAAATCATGTAAAGGGACATGCTTCAAATGACCTAAATCTGATGCATTTTAAATTTCATTTTATTATTATTTTTGGACAATTATTTTGACTCAGACTAATATGATTTCTATGACTAATGCGTGAGAAATCAGATTATTGGCCAAAATTAGCGAGAAGGGAAGAGGTGAGTTTCCACCACAGCTCTCACAAGTTAAGCCAGGTTCTCTGGCAAAGGTGGAAGTCTTCCAATCAAGAGTGAAATAAGATGTTATTGTGCATGATATTATAAAGAAAAACTCATCCAGCTAAGGGGTTGTTAATTCTTTTATCTTGATTTTAAACCTAAGCTTTAGATGAGGTTATGAGTTGTTCAATTTTTATTTGAGTTTTTAGGTTGGGTAATAGATTTATTTTTCCTTAAAGAGCCTAATCCACATCTAGGCCATACATAAAGCAAGGAAGAAACTAGAAAAAGCATGCCACTTAATGCAAAAGCTAAACAAATCATTAATCAATTTATAAAGCCAGTTACAAAAAGAATAAATGACCATTTGTGGTCGGCCACCATCGCACAAACTCAAAAATATCATATTGGGTAGCCGAGCTCTACCCTTATACAACCTGAATTACAAATGAATTGAATTACAATTTAAGCAAAGAAATTCATTGTTATGGGGGTCTTCAAGCTTTATTCGTCTTTCTTCTTTCTTCTTTCTTTCTTCTTTCTTTCTTCTTTTGGTCCCCCCTTTGGAAGGTTGGATGGTAGATGCTCCAAGGCTTCACATAGTGCATAAGATGGGATCTTATGACTAATGTTCATCCTAATCCCCATAACAAATCATTCCAAAATCCTAACTATACAAATTTTTACATGAAAAGGAAAAGGGAAATATAACTAACACCTACAAAACGAAGGTTAGTTAAATCACACCACACAAATCCCAAGCATGTATATTGGACTTATCACCCCACACATGGGTGACTAAGTCCACCTAGCCTATGGATTATGCAAAGGGGTATAAGCACCTGCAAGCAAGAAGCTGTTATATTTTTATTTATGATAACGCCCCTTAAGCACAATCCTCTATAGAAAAGAATAGTTAGACTAAGCATGTCCTACCATTCATTTTACGAGCATACACCCTAACATCCAGTCTAAAACATAGATCATAAAACAAAACAAATATCAAACCATGCACCGACCTAACCTAAAGCTAGAAGTGGTGACTTAGGTTAAAGTGTGTGCTTTGAAGGTATGTGTGGTATGCTTAGCTTAGGACTTTGGGTTCAAATTTTCTAAGTGTGAAGAATTTTTTTAACTTAGAGGAGGATTTCATTTAAGTTGTTTAAGTGTTTTGGGATTATTTTATTTCATGTTTTAATTTGGTTTAAGTAAAACCTAGAATTAATTACTAAGTTATGAAGAGAGGGAAAGAGAAGAGAACTTCTCTTTCCTTCTCTAACCTTAAGTAATTTTCTAAAGTAAGTTAATATTTTAGTTTCATTTAGGTGAATGTATTGATTACATCTTTTGATTAATCCTAACTTTAGATAAACTCTAAACAAACCTATTCAAAAAAAGGCATTTTAAGATTAAATAAATTGAATCAAAATTCACATAACACACATTACTTCATTTCTTTCCCAACATATATAATATGCATTGGATGGACCCTAAGCATATATATACATGCAAATGAGAGAAATTAACATACTTTATGATGCATGCTAAGTAATCCATCTAAGAAAATTTAGAAGTTAAACATGTATGATTTTCTTAAATAGAAAATGTTTTCCTTATCCAAAATTTCACATACATACATGAAAGTAGGAAAAACATAAGTGAGTACAGCGTCATTGTTAACCAGAGGTGTAAGGTACAAGACCTACTTAGGGCTACTTAAAGCTTTGCAACCTCGAGGTTGTCCAGACTAATATACCACTTCCCTTAAATACAAACATGGATATAAAAGAAATGAAATAGAAAAGTAATATGCAAAGTTGTTTAATAGATTTATTTTGTTTATGAAATTTATTCATGCAAGTGTAGGAAATCCTTCTTAGATGATAGCATAGGGATGAATAAAGTATATAATTAAGTAAGTTTTGGGTTCTTTTAAAATAAACCCTACATCTTACTAACTCCTATTCAAAACTATGCTAACATAAGAAAGAAAACAAACCTATGCTAAACATGCTTTTATAATACTTCACATGAAAGCTTATAATTAAGATAAGAATAGCATACTTTCAGATTTGATATTTCATTTATAAGTTTTAAAAATATTTTGGATTTAGTAGTGATAATAGTCACTCATATTTTACTTTAGCCAACACATGCACATTTGACATAAAGTAAACAATTTTCATTTTTAAAATTTGAAACATGAAACTATGAATGCATGAATCACATGACATACAACCTAACATGTTGAGAAAGATTCAAAGCAATGAAAGCATCTAAACAAACTCACTTTACTTAAATCTTAAAGACATTCTTAAGGAATAAGAAAATTTAGAATAAATCAAAGTGAATTTCAAAATGATTTTTATTTATTTTGAAGTTTGATTTAATTTTGAAAAGGTGAGATGAGTTTGCTATTCCTAACCCATTCCCACATGTGTTTTATATTTTTGTTTAATTTTTAGATAATTAAATCTATTTTTAAGCATTGATTAGGTTAACATATGAATTAAGTGGCTTAATTAACCCTTACCTACACCACCTTAGAAAAATTAACAAAGTAATTATGAGCTAATGAGATGACATAAAACCCACAAGGTATTTAAATTTGCAATGCACCTAATAATGAAAAGGCCTAATGCAATTTGGCTCACAATTAAAAGTTAATTAAGCTAAGGGGTTCTAGCTTAAGTATTTTTAAAACACCCTTTCATAATTTTGAAAGGGGTTTTAATATCCTTAATTGAACTTAGGCTATTAAACACCTTAAGTATCTACCCAAAGTAGATTAATTAAGTTTTGAAACTTTTTAAAATTTTTGAAAATTGATTAAGGGGATAATTAATGAATTAACCCTTAATTAAAGGGAGATTTAAGAGAGATGAGGGGGTTTAGGGAATAGCTTAAGGGAAATGCCCCAAAATTATTCCATAAACCTCCTACTTACTAGATTTGACCTTAATCAATCCTAATCATAGAAAAAATCCACTAATTATACCTTAATTATCCTTAATTACATGAAATGGGTAATTAGGGAATGAAATAGCAATTTTCCCAATAAAGCCCTCAATAAATCTCAAGAAAATTGGGGAGGCAGAGGTCATCCCCTAAATGAACCCTAGAAATTTGAAATCAATTGATGACCTAATTAAAGGATAATTAGCTAATTAAGATTCCCAAAGAAACCTAAATTCAAAGAAAAGGAGAACTCAAAATCTATTGAAATCATTTTTAAAATATTCTAGATAAAATTATCTTTCCATAGCATTTTTCCTTATATTTTTCTGATTTTCTATGAAGAGTTATGAATTTTAGAAGTTATAGGGATTAATTAAGAAATAATTAGGTAATTAACTAATCCCTGCTTAATCTCAGCTCACGGGGCGACGTGTGGTGGCAGCGGTCAGCACGCTTTACACGCATCATGCCATGAGGGTGTGACTTAAATGTCACATCCCAAATGGCGGCGGTGGCACACACGCTAATATCCTCGTCCATCTAATCAAAGATCAGACGGCTAAGGATTCACCCATAGTTTTAAAAGGATAATTTATTCCTAAAATGTATTAAATAATCTCAGCCTTCCATCTAATATGTGCAGATGGACAGTTGAGATGAGCCAAGTTCTTCCCTGAGGATCAATGGAGATCGTCCATGATCTAAGGGGATATTCGAGCCTGATCTAGCATGGAATCATACAAAACTCAACCCACACCATCTATGCATGATTACCAACCTATCCAACAGTTGATTTCTCATGCCATGAACATTTCTTTCACAAAGGACCAACATCTCCTAATCTAAGTGGTCAAAAAATTACATGCCTCGTTGGAGGTGATCACCGGCGCTCGAGATCGATGAGATAGCTTCGTCTAGTCCAGACGAAGCCCTGTTGAAATTCCTAGGCCTTAGGGTTGAGTGGCTTGCTCTATGGACCAACACCACTTGAAGATCCTTGCATTTTTGATTGAATTGATCCTCACCTTGCAATGGGAACTCCAATGTGAGCTTGAGTGAGCTCGGATTGGTCCTTAGAAGGAGTGTGTAGAAGGAATTGTGTTAAGATCAAGTGTAGAGGAAGTTAGCAATTGGATTGAGCTCCCCTATTTTGCACTATGCAAAACTAAGAGATAAGGAATTCAAATCCTATCTAAGAGGCTTGGGAATTCTTTGAGGTAGTTGCTCTAGGTTCCTAAGCTTCAATCAATCAAGTGTGTAATTAAAATTTCATTGAATTAGGGGGAGTATATCTCCCCCTATGGCAATCGGATGGCCGAACCATTAGTTATCATTTTGATCCAATTGACCAGATTGGAGATGTTGTTTAGACTGTTTTGACTATGCACATGGTCAATTTGATCCCTTAAGTGGAATGCCAACTTCCCATGTGCTGAAATTGAGCTTAGGAGAGAATTTGAAAACTCAATTTCAAGCTATGTGGTCGGGTTTGGTCTATGGGTCAAATGGGCTAACCCAAACCCATAGGGTTGGGTGCACCACTCATCACTAAGTCCCCTTGAGCTTTTAAAAAAGCCTCAAGTGATTTTGAAGAGGGTGTGACCAAAATACCCATGGGTTAGGCCAAAATTTGTTCTATGGCCTAAGGGTAAAATAATCATTTTGCTATTTTTTTTCACTTTGGGTATGTTTGGTATGTTGAGAAAATAAGTTTGGCCAAGTTTCATTGGATTTGGCATCCATTTGATAGGGTTTGGCTCATGTTGACCCATTTAGGTCAAAATGGGTCAACTTGGGTCAAGTTGACCAATTGGTCAAATTAGGTAAAACCAAGGGTTGGGTCAAGTTCATATGACCACTTGAAATGTTTTGGTTGTTTTTATTTGGTTTGATTTGACATAGATTTGGTTTTGGCTCATATGACTCATTTAGGTCAAATGGGTCAAGTTGACCTATTTGACCCATTTGACCTATTTGAGGTAGCTCAAGGGTAGGTTTAGGTTTGGTTAGTCATATGGAGTGGATTGGTATCTTTGTTTCCAATCAATTTTGGTTAAGTTCAATTTTGGCTCAACATAACTATAGTGGGTCTAAGGTCAATCAAGGTTGGGTCTAGGCCGAGGCTTTGGACAATTTTCACAAGTGATTTGGAATGGACTTGACCCATTGGTTTCGATTAAGTTTTGACACATTTTAGCCCTTTAGGTCAAAATGGGTCAACTTAGGTTAAGTGGGTCAATTGGGCTAGGTTAGGCTCAAATTTGGCTTGGTCAAGTTCAAACATAAGCCATGAGTGAACTTAGATCAAAGGTTTCAATCAATTTGGCCTATGATGGACTTTGGCTATACAACGTTTCATTTTAGGTTAAGTGTTTACTTGGTCAACGCTTAGGTTTGACTTGGTTTGACCCAATTTGATTGATTGATCATCCCATGATGATTGTTGATCATGATGAGAAGGATATATGAGCTTGGTTTAATCCAATTTGGTTAGGATCAAAAGTTGGCTCATAAGGGTACTTTAGGTCACTTTGGGTCAACTGAGCCTAAGTAGGTCAAATGGCTTGGTCAAAGCTTGATTTGAAGTTGATTGATCTTGTATATGTATTCATGATTGAAATATAAATCCATTTACAAGAGGTTTGAAGTCAAATGGATTTTGATCCATTTGAATATTTCATATTCAAAGAAAGAATATGAAGGGGTCTTGGGTTTGATTTTTGATTTGGGTTTTGATTATTTGATTGAAGTTTGGATTTATATATGAGCTCATGATTGTAGGATTGATTGAACCATGAGAGAAAATCAAGGATTTGGCTTGATTTGGAATTGATTTGGCTAAGTTCAAAATTTTGGCTTGAAAGGCTTAAATTTGATTTTGAATGGATTTAAGTTTGATTTTTGAAATATGTTTTGATTGTTTGAATTTATATTTAATTTATATATGTGAATATAAATGAAGATATAAATTTATCATGAGAAAATTTTAAGGATTTGAAAGAGTTTAATCATGATTTGGGATAAATCCATTAAAGGAAATTTAAAGGATTTAAGGGAATTTTTAATTTAAAATTTAATTTTTGGATTGGATTGGATTGATTTATGTTTATACTTCATTTATATATGAGAATATAAATGAGAATACAAATAAGTTTTGAGAAAATGCCATGAGTTTGAAGAGATTTGATCGAGGTTTAAGTTAAATCCATTAATGGAAAATTAAGGGGTTTAAGAGAATTTCAAGGATTTTAAATTTAGAATTTAATTTTTGAGTTGGATTGGATTGATTTATACTTATATTTCATATATAAATATATGAATATAAATGAGGATATAAATACGTTTTGAGAAAATCCCATGAGTTTGAAGAGATTTGATCAAGGTTTAGAGTTGATTTTAGCTAAGTCATTTAATGGAAAATTAAAGGGACTTAAGAAAATTTTCATGAATTGATTTGGAATTTTGAATTTGATTTGATGGGTTTAAATTTATATTTCATTTATATATTAATATAAATGAGAATATAAATTGATTATGATAAAATCTCAAAGATTTGAATATGTTTGAATCATAATTTTGGTTAAGTCCTTAAGGGAAAATTAAGGACTTAGGCAAAATTTGGACTTAAGAATTTTCAATGGATTTTGATCATGGGTTTTCAATCATAGATTTCAATCATGGATTTCAATCATGGAATTGAATCATGAAATTGATTTGAGTTTAGAAAAAATCAAATAGAATTGATTTGGAGTTTGACTTGAAAGAAGGAAAGTGAGGAATTGTTTAAGCTAAGAGTAGAAAATTTTCCTAACACCCCTAAGGCATGACCTATTCCTATGGCTAACTCTTCTAAGTCTTCTAGGGCTAGGGGAGTGTCCACCTAATCACTAAATGTGTCTTAAGGCTAAGGAACTCTTAAAGTCTAAGAGGAATCTTATGCTTAAGATTGAGGTGTTGAGAGCTCATTCTAAAAATGAGGTCAATAGTTATCTGGACAGTTTGCACGATGGTCCATGATTTTATCACAATTTGATAATACATTCGTACCCCTCTGTGCTGTGAAAGGAAAAGCACTACTGGATTTCTTAGCAGCACACCCACTTCCTGCTGATTCTCCACTTAGTGATGACCTCCCTGTTGAACAAATCAAGAACTTAGGGGACACTAGCATTCATCATTGGGAGATGTATTTCGATGGTGCGGCTTCCTCATAAAGAGGAGAAGAACCATGATATACTCTTCCAAGAAAGGCAGGGGTAGTAATAGTTCTCCTAACTTTGGACTGTGATGTAATGAGATTATCATATCATCTGTTCAACCCATGCGCCAACAACGAAGCCTAATATGAGGCTCTGATTGTCGGTCTAGAATTAGTCATTACGTTATGCATCCAGAGCGTCAGCATCTTCTGGGATTCTCAGCTCGCCATTAACCAAATTGATGGGTCCTATAAAGTTTTAAAGCCTAAGCTCCATCATTATCACAAGTACACCATGGAGTTATTGGCCCATATCCCAGAGGTCACTATCTACAAGATTCATCGAGGATATAATATTGTAGCAGATGCATTGGCCAAGCTCACCAAGGAGTTGGCATGCCCAGAAGATGAGTACATTTCAATAAGGGTTCAAAATAGACAAGTCTTATTCCTTATTAATGTTAAATACATCAAGAGACTCTCTCTTGAAGGGGAGATTTCCATTTCCAAAAAAGACAATGAGTTAGATTGGAGGCAGCCATTCATGGATTACCTAAACTCAGGAAAACTACCTCAAAAGAAGTCATTAGCCCATCAGGTGAAACATAGAGCTCTCTCCTATGCTCTCATGGACAGCACCTTATATCGGTGGTCTTTCGATCATATGCGGTTACGCTGATTAGCCAAACATGAAGCTCATAAGATCGTGACCGAGGTACACTCAGGCTTATGCATAGCTCACCAGTCCGGTCTGAAGATGAAAGCCAAGATCAAAAGAGTGGGATACTATTGGCCCGTGATGATTACAGACTGCATGGATGTAGCTAGAAGGTGCCACCAATGTCAGGTGCAGGTGTGGTCCTGCATCAGCCACCCAATGTTCTACATCCTACTTTGGCCTCATGGCCATTTGAGTGTTGGGGCACTGACATAGTGGGTCAGATTGATCCTTCTTCTTCCAATGGCCACTAGTTCATTCTAGTTACTACTGACTACTTTTCCAATGAGCTGAGGTAATCCCACTTAGAGAGGTCACAGCTTAGCATGTACTTCAATTTTTCAAGAACCATATCGTATATAGGTTTGGGGTGCCTCGATGAATTATATCCAATAATGATATTGCACTCAAGAGCACCAAAATCAATAGCTTTGCCTTGAGATGCAGCATATATTGGAGATATTCTACCATCTACTACCCCAGGAAAAATGGTCTAGCATATGCATTCAATAAAACTCTCATCCAAATATTAAAGAAGACACTCAACGATAACAAACGACAATGGCATGAGCAGTTGGTTGAAGCCTTGTCGGCCTACCGTACCACATACAAAACTCCAACTAAATATACCCCATTTTTCTTGGTATATGGGTCTGAAGTCATTCTACCATTAGAAGTCCAACTCTCACCACTAAGGATAGTTGTGGGTAGCAAGATTACTATATAGCAGAATGCTGAGCTGTGGTTAGAAGAGCTTAAAAGTTTGAAGGAGAGATGCCTCAGGACATGCCAACACATTGAGTTGTACAAAGTCAAAATGATTCAAGCTCGCAATAATTTGGTCCATTCTAGAGCTTTTCAAGTAGAAGAGCTTATTTTAATTCTAAGGAGACCAATTATTATCGTCGAAAGATGGGAGGTAAGTTTGAACCCACTTGGGAAGGCCATTTTTCCATAGAGAGGGCCTACCAAGGAGGAACATATCAACTCATAAACTGTAAGGGAGAGCGCCCTATGCTTCCAATCAACGGGCTCTACCTAAAAAAATATTACCTATAAAATCTTGTTTGAAAATAATTATCAATAAAACTTCTTTTCATATCAAATTCCATCTCTTATGTATTATAAACATTATTTTCTTGTGAATCCGCCACGATGGGTTTAGGGTAAGTGTAAGTGAACCCAAGCAGCATCTTATCCCTTTACAACACAAACACAACCCACAAACAATCTTCCAGCGCAACTAAGTTAGGTGTAAGAGACCCCAAGCGGCATCTTTTCTTGGTGGAGTACCATTCCTACGTGCTTAGGATAGGTGTAAGAGAACCTAAGCAGCATCCTATTTTTTCTTTCATAGCACAAACAAACATGTATCTTTTATATCGAGTTACTTTGATGTGGGAGCAAGCCCCCACGGCACTCACTGATTAGCTGCTCCAAGTCAGACTAATATACTACCTTGCTAGTATGTCACTCTAGTGGTCATCTGTCTAGTAGATGTGAGTCCCCGTGCTTTCTTCCTGACTTGACCATTACAAACCAATGAGCACCTTATTAATTTGGTAGGTCTTACCGCATAGCCGGTAAGCTACTTAGTGTTAACTTTATTTAAGAGGATGTAAGCTTACATGCTTTCTTCATGAACTAGCCATCATGCACTAACTAGGTTGAATATATTTTGAGGCTTAGTGTAAGTCTCCCAGAGGCTCCTTTCCTCCTGACTACTTCAAGCTTGGGTTTAGTCCTTATACAGGACTCCTCACTTAGTAGTCCCCTTAGGTCGGATAGCCCTTGTCGAGGAGAATATAGACTATCTCGACGATCAGTTCCGCTTTGGGAAGATGTAAGTATATATGCCTTCTTTCTAAACTGATATGCAAACTGACAAACACCTTAAGTTGGTTGGTTATCGTCATGCTAACGGTGACCCACCCAATGGATATACCACTCTTTGGCCAATGTGAGTCACCGTGCTTTCTCCTCTAGTTGGCTACCTAATACCTATAGGCTTTCTTTTACAGGGTTTTGGATAACGTCCCCAGCGGTACCTCCCCAGTGGGCACTCTATTTAGATCACATTCTTAGCGACCCCATTTAGACACTACCCTGGTTACTCTTGGATTGGGTAGTCCCCCTTTCCTAGTAGCCACCCCTGTGATTAGAGAATTTGTTCAGCAGATATGCAGATCCTCCCTTAGTCCAATAAGTCTAAGATAGGACTAGGCTGATATGATGGTCCCTCGCAAACCAACAGGATCCATAATAACAAATCAAACAAAATATATCCTCGCTTGTGGATTAAGAATTTAAGCCCCTAGTGGTCCCTTTCCCAAGTAGGCATTCTATCTTTATGGCAGTGTCCGCAAAACTCCCTATAAGAATTGCCTGGTTACTTTGAGTTGAGATAAGTCCCCTGGTCAGCACTCTCTCAGTAGTCGCCCTTAGGTCAGGTTCAATTTATTGTGCCACTGACGAGTTACCCTAGCGGTCATCTTTGCTCTAAATGATATAAGTCTATTATGCATTCTTTCCAGCACGACCGTTGCAAACTAATAGGAAGCCCTAGGTCAAGTCTGATTTGTTGCACAAGCAATCGATCACCCCAATGGTTTCTTATTTAGGAAGATGTGAGTCCCCGCGCTTTCCTCCTAATTTGACCATTGCAAACTGAAAGGCCCCCCTTTGGTTGGTTAGTTCTACCCCACTGTCGGTATACTATCCCTTTGGATTAGTAAATATAAGATAGTTATAGGCTGATATTACCCCTTCTTAGTAAATCCAACGCAAATCGAAGGGATCCATCAAATTAAAACAAATGAAATCAAAACAAATGCAATTCAATCAAATGACATTATCTTGACTTCTTCTGAGTTGATGTAAGTCCCCCAGAGGCATTCATTCGGTAGCCGCCCTAGGTTAGGTCTGATTTATTGTGACTAATAGATCAACTCATCAATTGTCTCTTACTTTTGGAGATATAAGTCTACTACACTTTCTCCCTAACACGGTCGTTGTACACCGAAAGGAAACCCCTTAGGTTGAATAGTCATACCTGATGGCTGGTAGACTATCCCTTTGGATTTATAAATTTAAGATAGTTCTAGGCTAATATTAGCCCCTTCTTAGTGGATCCATCGCACACCGACAGGGCCTATCTCATGAAATCTGTTATCCTCCCTCCAATGGAGTCCAAATGAAACTGATCTTTTCCCCAACAGATTTGAGCTCACATTTCCAGGAGATGTACCCTCAAAATCAAATCATATCCTCTCCCCAGTGGAATATCAAATCATTAATCAAAAATCAATCAATTTCTCCCCAGTTAGATATCAATCATTCCGACTTCCCGATGGAGTCAATTAAATCCAATTCAAGCTTGTGTTCCCTAGCGAGTGCACCCTCAAACCCCCATCCTTAGTCTATAACCCGAACCTACTTCCCTAGTGGAAGGTTCATGCATCCTAATTCCCAGTGGATACTCTACCCAAATCGTATCTTATATTCAAACCCTCCTTATCCCAAGTGGATAATTTGAACCTGCTTCCCTAGTGGAAGGTTCACATGTTTGATCCCTTGGTGGATCCCTCCTTCCTCCCTTATGCCCCTGGCATGAGTGGAGTTGCATTGCACTAAGGTCTTGATTCCTTCTACACCTTGAGTTTAGGAATGGATCGATTCTATTAGTGTTTGTTGATCGTTTTGATCAACACCAATACGTGTGACGTGCCTTGTTAGTCACACAATACCTACTGGGCGCCCTTTGTTGATCTCACTTTTGGAGTGAGCTCTCAGCTTCCTCATCATAGGTTTAGGACTCTTATAAACACTAAGAGTTCCTTAGCCTTAAGATACTTCTAGTGATTAGGAGAACACTTAACCTAACCCCAGAGACTAGGAAGTGTTAACTGTAGGCATAGGTTATGCCTTAAGGATTTAGGAGAGACTTTCCTACCCTATAGCCCAGACCTGATCGGTGTTTCCTTCTTTCAAAACCAAACCTCAAATTCAAATTCCAAACCCAAAAATCAAATCTAACTATCCGGTGATTGAAATTCATCACTAAATTCAAACTCCAAATCCCTACCTAAGCCCTTTTGATTTTATCTTATGGACTTAGCCTTAACCAAATTCAAATCAACCATAACCCAATTGATTTTCTTAATTATCAAATCCAATCTCAAATCAAATTCTAAATCATAAGTCAACCCCAGATTCCAAATGATTGAAATCCATGATCAACTCCAAATTTCAAACTCCAAAAATCTCTTCCTAAGTCATATGAGCCACCTTCATGTGCTTAGCCAAAACTCCTTCAAATCAACTCAAACTTGGTTGATTCCTTTATAAATCAATCATTTCTTCATTTATATTCATAAATATAAATAGAACCCACCCTCCAATGACCAAAAATAAATCAAACCAAATTAGCCCTCTTCAACCTACATCCCTAAGCATAATCAATTTTGCTTTCAAATCACTCCAAACTCAAGTAATTTTCTCATGGCTCATTTATATCTTCATTCATATTCATAAATATAAATAAAATATAAATTCAAATAACCAAAGCCAAACTCAAATCAAACCAAATTTCCAATTTTACCCCTTTTAGCTAAATTTTTGAACTTGGCTAAATGAAACTCAAATCAACTCAAAACTCATGGATTTCTTCATGATTCAACTATTCCTATAATTATTTATCCAAATATAAACATAAACCACCATTATCAAACCAAATCCAAGTCAACTCAATTAAAACTTAAATTAACCCTTATGACTTGAAATTGTCATATGAATCAAAACCCACTTGGCTCCAAATCAATTGCAATTAGATTTATATTTCAATCCTAAGTTCATATGTAAGTTCAATTAAACTAAAATCAAGCATTGATCAAGGCAATTGACCCATTTAGGCTCACTTGACCCAAAGTGACCTAAAAGATCTTTTTGAGCCAAGTTCTAATCCAACCCAAATTGGATTGAACCAAGCCCATCTAAACCTCAATCATGTTCAACAATCATCATGTGGTGATCAACCACATTGAATTGGGTCAAACTAAGCCAGACCTAGCCATTGACCAAGTCAACACTTAGCCCAAATTAAATCCAAACTAGTCAAAATCCACCATATGCCAAATTGACTGAAACTATTAATCCAAACCCATTCATAATCAATAATTGAACATGACCAAGTCATCAATTGAGCCAAGCCAAGCCTAATTAGTCATTTAACCTAAGTTGACCCAAATTGGCCTGAAAAGCCAAAAATGGATCAAATCATAATTCAACCCAAATTGATTATTACCAATGGCTCAAGTTCATCCTAAATCACTTATTGAACTTGACTAAAGCCATAATTGAGCCCAAGTTGACCAATTGGTCAGCTTGATCAAACCTAGCCTAAACTGACCTAAAAGGTCACATTGACCAAAATTTAAATTAATTCCCAAATTAAATCAAACCAAAGTCTACGATCATTTTCAATCAACCAATTGAACTTGACTCAACACCTAACCCAACCCAATTTGGTCAAATTGGTCAAATTGGTCAACTTGACCAATTTGACCTTTTTTAATCCAAATGAGTTAAACTCAAACCTCAGCCAAACCATACCAAATTAATCACACCAAAATATTCCAAATCATGATTTAGATCTAGCCCAAGCCTTGGTTTGACCCAATTTGACCAATTGGTCAACCCAATCCAATCTAACCAAAATGAACCCAATTGACCAAATGAAGTCAAATCACTTCAAACCAAGCCATGGGACCTTAGGAGCTAGCTAGACCTGACCTAAACCAAACCTGACCCATTCTTAAATCAGCCCAAAGCCTGATGGACCACACCCAATTGTATAAACCAAGGTGTCAAGCTCTTTTACCTTGGATTCTTGCCTAAAATGGCAAAGTCCCCCCTTGTCTCCCCATGGCAGCCATCAAACTCCTCAAAGAGAGCCTTCGTAGCATCCCTAGCCCAACTTAAGCCACTCTAGAACCTGCCATGGACCAAAGGAAACAACCCAAGCATCTCACCTCCATGGTCGAAGCCACGGGTGCTTGGGGGAAAAATGGCAACCCTAACTCCCCAAATCAGGTCTTGAGCCTCCTGCCACACACTCCCTCAACCATGGCGTATGAGTTGAAGGTGACACTCAGAGTGAGGAGCGAGTCAAAATGGATGACCAATCCTGTCCATCCATTACACTCAATCGAGGGGTATACACCCTCAATTCAAATGTAAAACACAACACAGAGCTTCGTGAGACACCCTAGAGTAATTTTGAATCCTTACACAGCTTTCCCAAGGCCTCCCCGAGCTCCCTCGATCAACATTTCTCCTCTACGTGCAAAGCTAAAATAGGGCATCCCCATTCCGAGCAATACCCCCTCCTCACTTCACCAAACCCAAATTCCTTCTACCCACACTCTCACCACACCTCGTCGAGCTCAATCGAATCATTTCCCAAGCCTCCAAGCCACGGGAAGTGCAACTTCGATCAAGATCGATTGCCATTGAAGAGGAGCTTGGTCAACCGAGCAATCAACTTCAAATCAAGACTGGATTTCTTCAATAAGGCTTCATCTCTACTAGACGAAGCTACCTCTGTAGTTGAAAGCATTGGTGATAGCCTCCGATGAGGTAATTATTCAAAACTGTAGCTATAGGCAATTTTCAGTTGGTCTTTTTTTAAGGGAATTATCATCACATGCAATTTGACTGTTAGATATGCATCCCCTCTCCCTCTGAAGGTGTGGGATCATTTTGATCCCAATCTGAGCTCGGGTGAGCTCAGATTTAATGGGGAAAGATGAACAGTGTTCGTCTTTCATCACCCGCAAAGTAGAAGGATCACGCACCGTCCATTCTACGTGATTGGAATGGATGGCTGTGATCAATTAGATCCACTATAATTCTTAGCCTAAACTGCAGGTTTAATCTCGACCGTCCGATCATACGGTCCACAGAGAAAATGAGTATGCGACCGACTGACTCAGCGTGCGAATGTGATAACTTTAATACTCAATCCCGTTGTGCCATGTGGAAAATGCGTCACGTTAGCCGCCACGTGGCTCGACGGGATTAGGGATATAATTAGGGCTAATTAATTCTATTTTTAATACTGAAACTTCCTAAAATCATAATTAATTATAAGAAATAAAAAAATTCAAACTTAGGCTCATTTTAAAGGTATTTTAGAGTAGAATCTAGAAAAATTATTATTAATTAATTTTGAATAGTGATTTTTGCTTAATTAAAGTTTTATTAAAAACTTAATTACCTTAATTACTCCTTAATTATTCACCCAATTAATCTCAAACTTTATGTGGGTATTCAGGGAGATGACCTCTACCTCCCCTAATTTTTTGAGATTTTATTTGTGGCTTAATTAGAAAAAATACTAGATTAAGTCTTAATCACTCTTCTAATTTAATTAGTGATGATTGGTAAATGAACAGTGCTTTAATTAATTCTTTAAGCTTAATTATCTCGATTGAATAGTAAGGGAGCTTAGGGAATGTGATTGAGATATTTTTTAATTCACTTCCTAAGTTCTCTTCACTTTTGGAATTAATCTAATTAAGGATTAATTAGGTAATTAGTAGCTTAATTAATTAATTAAGCTTAAATATAAAGATCAAAGACTAGATTATTAAGTGTAGAGCTTAGGGATTAAGATCAAGGCCTCTTTCTTGATCTCTTTCCTTTAGTCCATTTCATTTTTTAATTGGAGATGTTTATGCTTAATCAAAAATGGATTAATGAACTTAATTACTTAATTAAAATTTCCTTCACATCTAAACAACCCTAATAAACTTTTTGGTAGCACTTTGGGTGTTCAATAACCCAAAGTGAGAGATAATAAAATTATGATTAGCTCACATGTGTGAGAAAATCATAAAAGTAATTAAGTGAGATCCCTTATGCTTAATTAACTATTAATCATAAGACAATTGCATTAGGCCCCTTTCATTTCTTAGGAGGGTTGTAAATTTACTTTTAATGTGGTTTCATATCATATTGGCTTATTATTAATTAGTTAATTAACTTAAGGTGATGTTGGTAAGGGATAATTAACTCATTTAATTCACACCTTAACCTAATCAAGACATAAAATCAACTTAAGTTTTCTTCAGTAAACCAAACTAATTCTCACATGGAGAAATGGTTTAGGATTAGAAAACCCTTCTCATAATTCTTAAGTCAAATCAAAGTCAAATTTAAAAATATCTTTAATGAATTTTGGTTCATTTTATATAGCCTTATTTAATTTGATTATCCTTAGGAATTAATTAGGATGAATGAAATCATGTGCTTACATTCCTTTTTTTTTTCTTTTCAATCATATTAAATATTATTTGCCATATGAAATCATGTATTCATTCCTCTTAAAATTAATTAAATGAAATATTTTTATGTCAATATACATGTGTTGACTTAAATTAAATATGAGTAGCTATTATCACTATTAAATCAAAAGTTATTTTCAAAATCTACAAATCAATTATTATAAATGAAGTGATGCAAATTATAAATATTTATAAGCTTGCATGTGATGATAGTATAAGATGTGTAATACAAAGCACTCTTTCCCTACTTTAATATGGATCCATGTAGGATTTGTAAGTGTATAGTTCATTTGAAAAGAACATAGCACTTGCTTAAATCTATTCCTATACATTTTCATGTTAAGACTTAGAAAGAATTTCATATTACACATATAAATCATAAATCAACTAAATCAAATATAATTTCTTACATGATTCTCTATTCATGTGGTTCTTTTTGTACATTCATATATATTTAAGAAAAGTGATATATTAGTCAGGACATCTTGGGGTTGCGAGGCTTTAAGTAGCCCTGAGTAGGTCTTGTACCTTACGCCCCTAGTGTAGAAAATAATGGCGATGTACTCACTTAAAACTCTTATACACATGCATGTATGATGTGGACAATGAATAAAGGATCATAAATCAAATAAATAAAGTATAACCTCTTGCATGGATTTTTCTATCCTTATAGTTATTCATACACTTACATGTATCTAAGAAAAGTGGTATATTAGTTTGGACATCCCAGGGCTGCGAGACTTTAAGTAGCCCTAAGTAGGTCTTGTACTTTACGCCTCTAGTGTAGAAAATAATGGCATTATACTCACTTATAACTTTATACATATGAATGTGTGTTTAGCTAATGGATGAAAAATCTCTCTTTTCTTCATAATAAAAAAACATGCATCCATGATTCAATTAACAAATGAAATATTTGAATTCTAAGATACATTACTTTGCATTCATCATCAAAGTGTGCTAAAATTCACATTACATGTATAGGTATGCTTAGGACTATTCATATGCATAGTATACATGATGGAAAGAATTGAATGGATGTGTGTTATGCGATAGTAATTCATCTTAATTAATCCTAAGATGTCTTTCTTATTGAATAAGGCTATTTAGAGTGAACCTAAATTTAGAGTTAATTAAAACACATAATAAACCATTCACTAAAAGAAATTCGTTAATCAATTCATCTTAGAAATGACTTAAGATAAGGATAAAAGAGAGACTCCCTCTCTCTTTCTTCTTTTTATAATACTTAGTTGCTGAGTGTAGCTATATGAAATAAAATAAAATATTAAGTAAAATCCTCAAATCAATTAAATCACTTAAAGAGAAATCAACCCTTTATGAATTAAATCCCTCACACTTAGTTAAACATAACTCTAAAATCTAATTAGGGCATACCACACAAGCTCTAACACATGCACATTAAGCTAAGTCACCATGTTTAGCTTTCTATTAGGGTGATGCATAGTTTGATGAATGTTTAGTTTTATGATGTATTATTTTAGACTGGATGTTAGGATGTATGTGCGTAGCCTAAATTTTAGGCCGATATTAACCTAATTATGTTTTATGCATAGGGTTGTGCTAAAGGGACCGTTGTAATAAAAATATAAATGTTTTTCATTGTGTAGGATGCTTAGCCCCTAAGCATTGCCACCCAAGTTAGGACAGGTGGACTTGGTTACCCATGAGTGGGATACTAAGTCCAAATTATTCTTATAACTGCTTGGGTTGTATGGTGTGTTCAGCTAACATTTATTTTTTAGGTATAGCTAGATTTAATTTCCTTCTTTTTAATGTAACTTTTGCATTAAGATTAAGATAAGTGTTATGGGAATTAAGGATAAGTATTGGTTATAAGATCATGTCTTATATATCATGTGATACCCTTGGAGAAAACTACATCCCAAACAAGCTAAAAGAAAGAAAGAAATGGAACAAATCAAAGTCAAAAGAAAGAAATGGAGCAAATCAAGATGAAGAAATGAAAGATGAAAAGTGAAGAATGGAGGATGAAGAATGAAGACCCCCATAACACTTATCATTTCAAAATTGTAATTGTTCTTTCATTATACTGGGATGTATAAGGGTAGAGCTCAATTTTTTTTTCAGGTTGTACTGCACGACCCACCGCCTCTTATTCTTTTGTGATAGTTTTATAAAATTGTTTGATATTTTGTTTAGCTTATGCATTAAAAATAGCATGCATTTTTATAGTTTTTTAATGATTGGTGATTATTCTGTGGCCTGGATGCGATTAGGTTCCTAGGATAAAAATAAATTTACTATCATATTAATAACTCATAACTAAAATTTTAAAATAATTCATAACCTTGTATAAAAGCCTAAGAATTAAATCAAGTTAATAAAATTTTTAACAACCCCTTAGCTGGATGAGTGAATGTATAATACCATGCAGGTCATATTCTTCCACTCTTGCTAAGAGAGGGTCATATGTGCCAGAGAATAAAGGCTTAACCTATAAGAGCCTTTGATGGAAAAACACATCTTTCTCCCTTGATTTAGTCCACAATCAATTTCTCATACATTTAAGCATACAAAATCTCATAGCCGGTGTCAAAATAAAAGATCTAAAAATCAAATAAATTTTGTCAAAATTTTGCATTAGATTAACTCATTACTCATGCCCTTCATGATCTAGTCTCTTAGGAAGTGAGTTTAAGGACTTAGTTTCTTTTTTTAATAAATAACAGTCTAACCATCTTGCAAAGCATATGACTTGCCTACATGGATTTAAAGAGTAGGAGGAGTTAGTTGGCTGCCACCCTAGGTGATAATAAACCCAACAATCGAGTGGTTCATTCTCTCTTGTGGAGATGAACCAGCTGCTCATTTTTGCCTTAGATTTAAGTCATGTTTTGGCCCTCGCCAAAGCTTCCTAGATTTAGGATCTGAGGTTGATGTTTCCCTCTGCGGGCTACAAGCATAAATCCTCACCCCTTAGGCATTTCCACAACCTTATGTTGTAGAATTATAAGTCCTAAATTTTTAATGAAAATTCAACTCAAACAAATAAACTTTCTCAAATTTAAATGTATAAAGTTCAACTATAGAATATATTGGAGTGCTCACTAGGCTTCCTAGTATCATGAACACTCCTTACTCATCTCCCTTGATTTTGATAAGAACTCTTCCCCTTTTAATCTCCCTCGCTTGAATTTTAAAAATACAACAAATCTTTTGATAGTCTTATCTTTGAATTCTTTGGAGACAATAATTGCCTACTTTAATCGAGAGTATTCTTAAGGGATTAATTTCTCTTAGGATGTAATTAACTATGGAGGCTTGCCTCCATAAGGAACTTAATGAACCCGATTTAAATTGTGGGCTCCGAAAATTTGCCATCGACCTCTTGATGAAGAGAGCGATTTAAATATCAGTAAAATTTTTAGAAGGCAGATGGAATAGTAGATAAGACACTACCCAGAGATTTTGCCCTCATTTTGTGATGACTTTAGATCTATATCTAGGTTTAAAATGGTTTATAGTTAATTACCCTCTCAATGTTGAGAGAATTTGATTGGTCGTTATGTCGCTTAATGCAGTATAATAAACATGTGGAGTTTTGAAATTTAGATTTATAAAATTCATTATATTTAACTTAAAGCGGATGGTTGGGGGAATGATGACACGCTCGATCTAGATCCCATGGATCCGCCGCCGTGGTCCCTAGTCTACTTAGTCGAGGAGGTAGTCCAAAACAAAAGGATCCTTGTCAGCAGCCATGGGTTGCGTCGACCAATGAATCCTTGTAGACATCGAGTGGTGTTTGTCTAAGGAGATAATATTAAGCCTACCTTAGCTAACAAAGGGCTTTTTGCCCTATCAAGTGCATCATATGATTCACATCTCAAAGGATAAAGCCATTGGAGAGCATACGGGCTACAATCATGATTGTAATATAATGGTATCATTTAACGACAACCACCCAGTCAAAGGACTCTGGTCATAACTGCATCATGTGTGGAGCCTACTAGCCAAACCATACAGTCAAAGAACATTAGCCACGTCCTTGCTGGCATGAGATTGTTTGAGAGTAAACATAGTAGAACACTTGATTTGACTTTGGCACCTTTGTGAGCTAGGGTTTTCTTAATTTATCACCTCAGATAAATAATTACGGATGGTGAATTGAATTTTTTTAGCTTTAAGTTCTTTAAAAATTAAATTTCATTTAAGCATTTCTAATTTGGTGATTTATTTGATTTTATAGTTGCATTGATACTTGAGTTTGATTAATTCAATTTGAGATTGGAAGCACATTTTTATGGTAAGTATCCCCTCCGGTTGAAATCTTCATTCAATACAGCCATCATCGGGATAGTTTATTATTTCGCTATTTCAGATCCTGTCGACTCCATTAATTTAATAATAGAGAATCAGATTTGCTATCATATGATAGAATTAGTTTCTTAGATATTTTATTAGGTTGAAAATATTATAATAACATTATTAGATCTTTAGGTTTTGTTAATCCGGACCCGATCCTAAGACCCAACCTGAATCACAAGGCAAAGATCCTCAAACACTAAATTTAAGCATTCAAAGATAGTCGCCCATGCGTGTATTTAAGAATGCTTGCACACTTTTGAAAAATTAAATTTGGGTTTTAATCATACTTTATAATATGTGCAAGAGTTTAATTGAATCCTTAATTAACGTCTTCTATTCGCGTGTACGATGTGTTGTGAATCCAGTGGCATTTTATTTTAGCTATTATTTAATTCAGAGCACCATACCATCATTTGCATTTGTTTCTTTGTTTATTGAATTTGGAAAATTCAACAAGTTTCATCCGTGCTTATTGGTTAGCTTATAAGCTCATTATAATTCTACTTTAGACTTCTTCTTTTTGTCTTTAATTCATCATATACAACGCTATCAAATCATTCAGTAAATAGTTTTATTTGTGCTCATCAGTGAGCCATTCTAGCTCATTCTTGCTTGTAAGCTAGCTACTCAGTATTTATCCTTCTTATAAAGTAATCGCCATATTTATTTGCACATTTCATGCAAATCCTTCTAGTTCATTTGGAACTCAACTTATGGATTAGATTGTTCAGTAATGGATAACATTCATGTACATAAACAATCAAGTTCTTTGTGAGTTCCTTATAAGTTTAATTTTTATTCTTATTCTGTCTTTCAATGAGCCTCCAAACTCATAGCAATTCTTATTCATATTTCATTTTAAATCACTTCAATGTGTTGAATGTGACGAGTCACATAATTTAATTGCTCGATAAAATATTTGTCCAGATATTTCATCTAGCCTTCAAGTTTATTATGAATCTCATTCAAGTCTTTTTTTTTTTTTTTTTTGTCTTCAAATTGCTTAATTCATGATATAAAGTGATTCAATCATTTATTAAGAAGAACTCATCATGCTCATCTAAAACTACACGACTACTACAAGCTCCTTGCAAATTTTGTTTGAGTTTTCTTCTTTCTTGAAGGTGGGCATTCAAGTATGCCACAAATTTTATACATTTTGATATATAAGTTACAACAATTCAATAATTTTTTGAAAAGTTATATTCATGCACATAAATGAGCATTGAATTGTAAGTTTCATTTGAATTTTTTTTTTTTTACAAGTTAATTCTTTTATCTCAAAAATTTGCATTTAATTTAATTGTTGATTTATACTTCAAATATTCTATTAATTCCTTTGGTTTGAATTTTTTTTTTGTCCATAATCTACAAAATTTGGTACTAAGATCATCCCATGTATGAATGAACTTTTTTTTTTGCTCTTCTAGAAATCGGTCAGACACCATGGCAGAATCTTCAACCACAAGCTCTTCTGAGCCCAGAGGTGTCGTCAAATGCCTGCACAAAAGAGATACAAGTTTCCTCTACGCACTACAAAGAGCACATACAAGTACTTATTTTGGCAATTTAGTGAGCTTATATTTGCATCTGGTTGAGGGCATGGGTGAAGGTAAGAGCAGACAACCCCATGTGAAGAAGTAGATAGTGTAAATCCTCTTCTAAGCTTTACGTTCTCACCAACCATGGCCGTAACTTCTGTGATTGCACTTTGCATTGTAGTTTCCCCCGAAAGTTTTGGATGACTTAAGTCAATATTCATGTTCTGCAGTATTTAGAACCAAAATGAAAGGCCTCTGATTTGATGAGGAGCTTTTGTGATTTAGATAATCACCCATCCGAAAGCAGAAACCATTATTCAAATGCTTTCGCTTCTTCTCCAAGTACACCGATGTAATCAGTCGCAATAAATGCTCCAACACCAGGCACAATGAGCACCTTTAGAACTTTGTCGGTGTTTCTCTATCACAGCGAAGTCGCTTGAAAGATCTCTTTTTTTTTTAGGATTTCTTCTCGGCATAAGTGGTCTCCTTTGATCTGAACTTTATCTTTACGGCCAAAAGAATCACAGATCGCAGGGTAGAAAGCAGGCTGCGTGGAGCTCGGCAAGGCCTCAACCTCCTCACGAGAATGCCAAGATAATTAAATCCGAGGCTTTGTGTCATCCGCTGCCATGATTCTATGCCCTTGAACTTATAAACAAAGTTTTTCTCTTTCACATCAGGCAAAATGATCTTGATCTCTCCTTGACATTGGAAGTAGATGACTGGCTGCGGAGACAACCATTCATGAGTGCTGAAAATTTCCATAGAGCTAAGAATAACTGACTTGGTAGAAAACATTCCAGAAACTGAACAAAGAATGATGTAAAAAATGAGCAGTAGGCGCGGCGGGATGTCCCTCATTATATATCGATTCAGAGAAAATAAAAAATGGCCGTTGTGGAAAATAACAGGAGGAAGAACCCACGAAGAAAGAACAACAAGTATCCTATCGATCTCCCAGCCGGTTAACAGGAAATGGGCCTTCGGCTTGCGCCGACTTTCAAAGCAAGAATATGAGAGGCTTGATCTTACGTGAAAGGAAAGTTGCAGTGGGAGAGGAGGGATGATGGATTCGGAGCCCGATATGGAGGCTCGGTGCCTGGTCTCCTATGTGGAATCGACGAGGTCTTGTTTACTCGCGTGCGTACTACTACGAGAATGGGAGGGAGTTGCACACTTGCGGCTGGGAAGAGAAGCCGAATGAATGGAAGCAGCGTCTGCCTTGCGTCCGTCGAGAGAGGGATAGAGAGGAAGAGATCAGTCTTACTGGTTTGCGTGCGTGGAGAAAATATTACGTCCGGAGTCCGCACGTAAAGCTACGTGCGGACTCCAATCAACGACGACGCTCCGGATTTTGCGATTTAGCGATTAACTGAGCCAGATAACATACCTCAACCCCCAAAACGTCATGATAACGACGCATACGGCGCCAGATAACATTTCCACCCTACCGTAAGTGTTCCAAAGCGAGAGCTAAGAACGAGAAACATTACCGACGCTTCGACATTCCTCCCGGGATTTTTTTTCTCGCCTTAGCTCACGTCGATCACGACGTCCGACGCTCACTCATTGGTATAGAAATCATAAATTGAGGTATTGTAGACTACATCGTATTTACACACGATTCGAACTTGAATGAATTTAGGGTTTACTGTTTCTTCTCACTATCCGAAAGATTGGTTGTTTTATATGTTATTTTGTCAGTCTCTGACCTCTTCTGAGACATTGACCTTTTTTTCATTTTTTTTTTTTGCCAACTCCTTATGTTTATGTTATATATGGAAGCATTTGATGGCGGATTTGGATTTTGACTGTACTCACGTGTACCTCTTGAGGGTGCACTCTTTGATCTTTTTTTCCAATTTTTTCCCAACTCCTTATGATTATGTTTAAACCTATAATGGAATCATTTGATGCTTGGGTGATTTGGGTATTATGACTGACTCTGTTCTTTGAGGGTACATATTTTGATCTTTTTTTCCATTTATTTCCCAACTCCTTATGATTATGGGCATCAGAAAGGAAGCATTTGATGGCGTGGTTTGGGTGGTTACAGACCAGACTCACAGTACCTCTTTGAGAGATAGTTTTGATTTTTCCAAATTTATGCCAATTCCTTATGATTATGTTTAGAATTGCAAAGGAAGCATTTGATGGCGCTTTGGGTGGTATCTGGTGGTTTAGTGCATCTCAGACTGTACCTCTTTGAGGTGACATTTTTTGATTTTTTCCAAATTTATGTGCCAATTCCATATGATTATGTTTAGAACATTGCAAAGGAAGCATTTGATCGCAGCTATTATGGGTGGTTTAGATTCAGACTCCCTCTTTGAGGGTACACATTGTTTTTTTGCGCTTTTTTTCAAATTTATGTTGCCAATTCCATATGATTATGTTTAATTGCAAAGGAAACATTTGATGGCGTTTAGTGGTATCCGGGTGGTTTAGTGCATCCAGACTGTTACCTCTTTGAGGGTCTGACATTTTTTTTGCGCTTTTTTTCCAAATTTATTTTGCCAATTTCATGATTATGTTTAGAACATTGCAAAGGAATCATTTGATGGCGTGGGTGGTTTAGGATGGGTATTTTGCATCAGACCGTGTACCTCTTTGGAGGTAGACCTCTTTGATCTTTTTTTTTCCATTTATGCCAACTTATGATTATGTCTTGGCATTGCAAAGGAAGCATTTGATGGCGTTGGTGGGGTGGTTTAGTGTATCAGACTGCCCTCGAGGGTGACCCTTTGATCTTTTTTTCCGCTTTTTGGCCAATTCCTTCGATTATGTTTAACATCAGAAAGGAAGCATTTGATGGCGCTTTGGTTTTGATTTTGACCAGACTTGTACCTCTTTGGAAGATACGACCTCTTTGATTTTTTTTTCCCATTTTATTTTGCCAAATCCTTATGATTATGTTTAACATTACAAATGAAGCATTTGATGGCTTTTGGTATCCGGTGGTTTAGTGCATTCAGGTGTACCTCTTTGGAGAGTGATTATTTTTTGCGCTTTTTTCCAAATTTATGTTGCTTCCATATGATTATGTTTAATCGCAAAGGAAGCATTTGATCGCAGCTTTGGGTGATCTGGTGGATTGCACCTGTACCTCTTTGGAGGGTACATTGTTTTTGCGCTTTTTCCAATGTTAATTCCATATGATTATGTGAACATTGAAAAGGAATCATCATTGATTTGGGTGAGGTGGTTTAGTGCATCCAGTTACCTCGAGGGTGTGATTGTTTTGCGCTTTTTTTCCAATTTATTTTGCCAATTTCATATGATTATGTTTAGAACATTGCAAAGGAATCATTTGATGGCGTGATTTAGGATGGGTATTTTAGATCCAGATCCTGTACTTTTGGAGGGTACATTTGATATCAGCTTTTTTCCCAACTCCTTATGATTATGTCTAGGCATTGCAAAGGAAGCATTTGATGGCGCTTTGGGTGGTGGTGGTTTAGACCAGACCAGGTACCTCTTTGGAGGGTAGACCCCTTTGATCTTTTTTTCCATTTATTTTGCCAACTCCTTATGATTATGTCTAGTGCATTTAAAGGAAGCATTTGATGGCGCTTGTGGTTTTGGTGATTATACCAGACTGTTACCTCTAGAGGGTACAGACCCTTTGATCTTTTTTCCATTTATTTCGCCAACTCCTTATGATTATGTCTAGCAAAAGGAAGCATTTGATGGCAATTTGGGTGGTATATGGGTGGTTTAGTGCATCTGTACCCTGTGTACCTCTTTGGAGGGTACAGATTATTTTTTGCAGTTTTTTCCAAATTTATTTTGTCAATTCCTTATGATTATGTTTAGAACATTGCAAAGGAAGCATTTGATGCGCGGTGGATTTTGGTTTAAACACTATAATGGAATCATTTGATGGTGATTTTGGGTGGTATGACTCAGACTGTACCTCTTTGGAGGGTACACCATTATTGATCTTTTTTTTACAGCTTTTTTTGCCAACTCCTTATGATTATGTTTAGAACACTATAATGGAATCATTTGATGGCGCTGATTTTGGGTGTATTATGCATCTAGGTACCCTCTTTGAGGGTACATTATTTTGACCTTTTTTCATTTATTTCTCCAACTCCTTATGATTATGTCTTGGGCATTGCAAAGGAAGCATTTGATGGCGTTTGGGTGGTTTAGGTTAGACCAGATGTACCTCTTTGAGGGTACAGAGTTTTTTTCCCAAATTTATGTTGTCAATTCCTTATGATTATGTTTAACATTGAAAGGAAGCATTTGATGGCGCTTTGGGTGGTATCTGGTGGTTTAGTGCATCAGACTTTTCTTTGAGGGTACATTGTTTCGCTTTTTCCAAATTTATTTTGCCAATTTCATATGATTATGTTTAACATTGCAAAGGAATCATTTGATGGCGTTTGGGTGGTCTGGTTTAGTGCATCAGTACTGTACCTCTTTAGAGGGTGCACTTTTTAACCTAATTACTTGTTTTGAAGTTAACCATGTCTGGGAAAAGGATAACATCGAGGTGCAGGCCTACCACTGTGAGAAATGTGTTCGATAATATTACAGCACGCTTCACTGATGAAGCCACTAACATTTTGAAGAAGCTTCATCTCCATCAATTCATTAGACTCAGCATCAAGCAAGACTTCGGTTGCCATTACATCGACATCGCTCGGGACATAAAAAGCAAGCTTTCACGGGTGGGCGACATTCCTTTCACGATGAAGTTGATGATAGATGAGGATGAGAAGGTTGTTTGTATGGCAGAATCCGTTGTTCACCATCTGACTACAAGAGTCACTGAGAATTGATGGCTCGTTGCGCAGATTGCGGTATATATGCTTTCTTCTCAAATCTATTTTTTGTATACCACAATTACAGGTGGCATCGGAATTGATTGCTACGCCGATGATAGATTTGTCGAGTAACCGGCGATGCCATTTGGGACTTTCTAGTGTCCCAATTTGATGTTATTGCATCAAAGATTCAGACCCAGAGGGTAGCTGGTTACATGAGTGGCTTTGTCACTCTTCTGATGGTATGTTTTATATCTCCATCACTGTGAAATAAAATGTCTTGAAGTTTACGCTTAATATATTCATTGCGATATGAAAGCACATAAGCATCATAAGCATTATCCGAACCGCAAAGCCAATGATGCCGCGATGGGCTAAAATAGAGTTCCCAAAAAATGCTTTCACCGGTTTGGGAGGAAGTGACATATAATAATATCACTTAGTTCATATAAGAATGTATTTATTTATGTTGTTTGTGTTCAAAATTTTTATCCTCTTACCACAGCCTTTCATTCGAGGACTTATTGGAAGACGAATTGGCTCCTTCCGCTCAAACAATCAGTGGAGCAGTTGTCCCATTTTAAGTCCACTTACTACTCAACCCACTCTCCTTATAGCTCTCCTCGATATTCTCCTCAGTGTTTCAAGCCCCGCCTCTACTACCCCAAAGCACCATGCGGAGAGGATGTTTGTGCTTGAAGGACCCAAAGAGACAGATCGCTCTCCATGCAACAAGAAGAGGTTGGATGGGCTATGCTGTCGCTATCGAGGATGTTCGCCAGGCCCCTACCAACCCAAATGCGGGGAGGCCCAGACCGGAGGGTACAAAGAGGAAGCTCTTGTGAGGCCACCAGTGAGCTTCCACTGAGTTTAATGCTTCAGCGGGAAGCCCAGTGGACTTGACGTAGAGTTCTCGTGGAGGCCACCACTACACATGACGATGCTCAAACAGAATTGGCGATCGGCGTGGAGTTAAAGCTCGGAGATAAGAAAGAGGAAAATTATTACTTTCACACACACTTAGTGAAGTCTCGAAAGAATAATGATGTGGTGGCCTCCACTTAGCCGCAGATGAGGTATTAAGTTACTTTCTTTTCGATTTGAGATAATTGAAATAGTTTTTGAGTAAATTTTTTATAGGTTGTTTTCTGACAGAGGTAAACCCATGCCTATGTGGTGGAGCGTGGAGGTATGAATCATCTCAGATCGATCCTTCATTCATAGTTAATCGACTCGCCATGACTAAAGTTTGTTATAGTTAAAAGATGAATAGAGGTCGATGACCTGACCGCTATATGTTGTGGAGGAGCATCGTGAGGTACGATCATCAAGAGGGGTTGTTTATTCATAGTGGATGTAGCTTTTCATCACTAGGCCATCATCAATAATTTCACGCATCGGCACTTCATGTTGTTGAGTTCTCATCAGAGCTCCGAAGCCGATGCTCGATCTTATTGACACGCGCTGCCCCGGTTCGAGGACAAGTAAGTCAAGACTTATTCAGTCCTTCATACATAAAATAACCTATTCGTTCGTTAAGATCACTTTAAAATATTATCTTGCGTGATATGATTCGGCCGAATATCATTATGAGGCGATCGATGACTTGTCGACGGATCAATATCTCTCGATGCACATTGATGCCTTCGCTACTTTCTACGCCGAGAAGAACTGCTCGGGTATGTCCCATATTTGTACATATCATGCTTGCATTGGGTATGTTCCACACAGAATGTTCGATATATGCTTCTTGTTTATATGAAAGTGTAATGTAATCGTTCTCTTCTTTTCGCAGAGTTATGCCGGTTCGATGAAGATGGAGAGCAAAATGTTCATGCAAAGATCATAGACAGTGTAGGGTCGAATCTTATTGCCGCTTATAGAAAATCGACTCGACACTCTGGTTGGGCATATTAAGACAGAGGCCTGGCATTTTTATGACTCATTGCCCAAACCCACTCATAAGAGCATTCTTCCTGAAATTGTAAGAACTGTTTTCAAATTTGGTCATAACTATTTTTTTTCCGGTCCAACTTATTGAGATTTTGTCCTATTTAGATCAAATTACTTGTGGAAGATGTCTGTTTTTGCAGATCAGTAAATGGCCAATCGACATAGTGAGTGGGATACTTCAAGAAAATAGTGTCGACCGCAATGTTTGTCTGCAAATACATGGAGAATCAACAAACCTCCGGGATTGGGTGACCACCGATTGGCCAAAGAAGATGAATTTATTTAGTCGATTACATTTTTGTTTAGGACTTAAAATCCAAAGTGAGAACAATATTATTTTGTATATAGGATTTTGAGGTATTGATAAAGAGTGCAAAGGGTGATTTCCTTGCCATAAAATTTGGTCGATTGTATATTTTCCTTGAATATTGTGCATAGTAGTATTGTATTCAATTTTCTTTGAGTGAATGCCAAGGTTTTTTCACTCCTATAAATGGCTCGTTCTTTGATTTATTATTGACTAAATATATTCATTTGATATGCAATGTATATCTGTGATGATTTAATTAAGTAGTGGTTTGTCGTAAATACATATTTTTTAATATTTACGTGAGCTAAATGTTGATTAGTTCTATTTATTAGGGTAGATTGCTGCAGCTTAACATGTATTTTTTCTCACTTTGAACATATTTATGAGTGAATTTATGTGGTGATAATGAGAGTGCTATTGATTGTGATGATAATGAGTATTACATTAAAAACAATGCACTCCAAAGAGGTACGTGCACATGGAAAAGACCCATCCTTAACCACCCAAACCGCCATCAAATGATTGATTTCTAAACATAATCATAAGGATTTGGCAAATTAAAATGGAAAACTGCTAAAACAATCTGTACCTCCAAAGAGGTACACTGCACATGGAAAGGACCCATCCTTAACCACCCAAACTGCAATCAAATGATTCCTCTGGGATGGCCTAAACATAATCATAAGGATTTGGCAAATTAAAACGAAAAAAATGCAAAAATAATCTGTAATTCTCCAAAGAGGTACAGTGTACGATGGAAAGACCCATCCTTAACCACCCAAACCGCCATCAAATGATTCCTCCGGGATGGCCTAAACATAATCATAAGGATTTGGCAAATTAAAATGGAAAAAATTGCTAAAACAATGCATTCCAAAGAGGTACACAGGGTACAGATGTAAAGGACCCATCCTTAACCACCCAAATTGCAATCAAATGATTCCTCTGGGATGACCTAAACATAATCATAAGAATTTGGCAAATTAAAATGGAAAAAAAAGAAAACAATCGTACTCCAAAGAGGTACAGTGGAAAATGGACCCATCCTTAACCACCCAAATTGCAATCAAATGATTCTCTCATCTAAACATAATCATAAGGATTTGGCAAATTAAAATGGAAAATAGAAAACCATATGTACCCTCCAAAGAGGTACAGTGGTATGATGGAAAAGACCCATCGTTAACACGAATCAAATGATTCCTCCGGGATGGCAAACATAATCATAAGGATTTAATTAAAATGAAAAAATCAAAAAACAATCTCCAAAGAGGTACAGTGGTAGATGCACTAAACCACCCAGAAATCCACCAAACTGCCATCAAATGCTTCCTTTGCAATGTTCTAAACATAATCATAAGGAATTGGCAAAATAAATTTGGAAAAAACTGCAAAAAACAATCTGTACCCTCCAAAGAGGTACACAGGATACAGATGCACTAAACCACCCAGAAATCCACCAAACTGCCATCAAATGCTTCCTTTGCAATGTTCTAAACATAATCATAAGGAATTGGCAAAATAAATTTGGTAAAAAAAAAATGTACCTCCAAAGAGGTACTGTGGTGATGCAAAATACAAGCAATCCACCCAAACAAGAATGTAATGAACATTATTTCTAGTATGCACAATAAATCGTAAAAGGCAATAAACTATCTATTATTTATTGCATATATTTATGGTATGTAATGATTACAATTTCCTCAACAGGAATTAACTCAATCACTATTGCTTAAAGAGGTAAAAGAATGTCAAAATCTCCTAGCTAAATACAATGAAATGGATAATGTCATGTATCAAAATGTTTTCTGAAATAATATCCATCATGAGCTTAGTGTACCCTTCACCGATTCATCAGGAGCTCGAAAATTCGCATGTAGAATATTGTATTACTTTCTTACAAAGATCGATGTGTGATATTATATGCTTACCTCCAAAAAACACGGGGCATAACAGAAAGGTGTTGCAACCGAGGAAACACCAAACGCTATCGGACTTTAGTTTGGTTTCTACAAAAAAAAGTATGATTAAAAAGAATATTTAAAATACTAAAACTAATACGAAATGGATAATTACTCTTGGCTTTCTTGGATCTCTCCAATATCCTTTAAGCCTTGAATTGGAAACACCCTTTGACGCTGTTTGACCGATCATTTAAGATGCCTTTTCCTTATCTGTCATGGTTAACTTCTTATTCTTAATTGCTTTGTAAGATGGAGGAGAATTCCCACTTATTATATGACATCATCATATAGTTTTGCGATCCAAGCATATCCCCGCCTCTTATTTCCTTCTCGATGCTTATTTGATATGCATATCGACTTATGGTTAAAATAATGCGCATTTATTTTCATCATTGGCACATCTCTTAATTTCTACTATCAATATAAATATCCCTCTTTGCTCAGTAGACCATGAGAAGATACTTGCGGAATGCGCACAACATCCTCACTAAGAACTCTAATCGTGAGCACAAAGAATTCATCATTTCAAATTTTTCTCATGTACAAGTTACTTCTAGGGTAGTCTATCAAATGCACACTCCATGTTTTGGATGCATTTTATTCTCTAAGTTTCTTACCAAATACTCCATGGTGTTGTCATCCGGCTTAGTTCATAAATTCCAACACCATGCAAAATTCCTCTTCAAACATAACGTAAACCTTTCTTGTATAGAACAGCAAATTTTGTTTAGAATTGTCTTAACAGAACAATCGATGACTTACACTTGAAGTCTTCGATTTTCATTCCGATGCCATGTCTCCATAAGCTTTTCCAACCCCAAGAAACAACAGTTGACCGGGTTTTAGATATTCCGTGGCATACATTGGTGGACTCACTACGTTGCGTTGACAAGATGCCCATGCAATGAGTCCTCAAATGCAAGTGGACCACTTGGATCTAATCTTATAAAGCTCGATGACCAACCATGATCATGCAAATTGCCTTCTTCTAGCAGGCGTACAAGCCTCGTAAACTCTTCCTCGAGTCACACTTACTCATGCATTTATAAAAAAGCCCTTGTACTATCTTATTACTATTGAAGCAATGAACAAGGAGCTTTTGAAATATGCCATCGCACAACCTATGATGAGTGTGCAAAAGCTTTCGATAGCATAGATCTTGATTGAATATTGTCATAGGATGTCTCATTCATCAACCTAAGAAATGTTTGGAATAGCCATGTGAATGACTCAATTGTTCTTCGAAAAAAGGCTACAAATAATACATTTTGCCGGATGATTTACTCCAACAAGAGGCACAAACAAGATTATATTTATTGAGTCGATAGCTTGTATCAAATATTATCACATCCCCAAAACAATCATATTCTATCCTAGACATGTCATTGCTAAAAAAGAAACTTACTAAGCAATCAGACTCATCAACTTGTACATCCCATGCAAACATCCCATCAGTTGCTTGCCTTTCCTTAAAATAAATTAATGCGTTACTATCACCACCGAATCCTCGATCTTTTCTCTTTCAATAAAATTGAAGGCATCTCTTTTGTGAACCCGACATTCTACGCCGCTTCCTCGGTTAGATAAATAATGCATCGGCTTTAATACCGCCTGCCATTGTCTTCAACACGACCTTCTCATCACTAACGATCTATGTGATGAGAAGATGTAGATCGCTTTCCAAAGAATGATTATGACATTAGTATGTTTCTTAATCGTCAATTCCCTCTAAATCAACAGAATCTAATCATGGACAACCGTTCTTGTATCAACTTTCGAATTTTGTTAAGCCTTTTAGAATCAGACTTCCACTTTTGCACATAGAAATCTTTTGATTTCAATTTCTTTAATTTGGCCAATGGTATGGTCCTTTCAACACCGAAGCCAATTTGATGTGCATAGTCGATGATATGCCTCCGTTTCATTAACAAGTGCTAAGGAGTTTCTCAAATATGGGTCATATCGCATTTAGCGAACAGATACAAAAATATGTTAGAAAATATGGATGGAAAATACCCACCCAGAAATCACCCAAGCTGACATCAAATGCTTCCTTTGTAATGTCCTAAACATAATCATAAGGATTTGGCAAAAAAAAAGCGAAAGAATATCAAAAGGTCCCTCAAAGAGGTACATAGTGCTATAAAATACCGATATTACCAAAGCGCCATCAAATGATTCCATTATAATGCCCTAAACATAATCATAAGAAGTTAAAAAAAGCGGAAAAAAAGATCAAAAGGGGTATGTACCCTCCAAAGAGGTACACAGGGTACGATGCACTAACCCACCGTAAACCACCCAAAGCGCCATCAAATGCTTCCTTTGCAATGCCCTGACATAATCATAAGGAGTTGGCCAAAATAAATGGAAAAGATCAAAGGGGTCCGTACTCCAAAGAGGTACATGTGGTACATGCATACCCACCCGAACCACACAAACCGCCATCAAATGCTTCTTTGTATGCCCTGACATAATCATAAGGAGTTGGAAATAAATGGAAAAAAAGATCAAAGGGTCTCCCTCCAAAGAGACACAGTCTGATGCACTAAACCACCCAAAACCACCCAACCGCCATCAAATGCTTCCTAAATGCCCTAGACATAATCATAAGGAGTTAAAAAGCGGAAAAAATATCAAAGGCTGCCTCCAAAGAGGTGTGGTACGATGCACTAAACCACCCAAACCACCCAAACCGCCATCAAATGCTTCCTTGCAATGCCCTAGACATAATCATAAGGAGTTGGCAAAAAAGCGGAAAAAAGATCAAAAGAGTGTACCTCCAAAGAGGTACTGTACGATGCATAATACCCACCCAAAATCACCCAAACCGCCATCAAATGATTCCATTATAGTGTTCTAGACATAATCATAAGGCGAAAAAACTGGAAAAAATATCGCGGGGTCTCAGACTCCAAAGAGGTACTGTGATCGTAATACCCACCCGAAACCACAAATAAACCGCCATCAAACGCCTTTGCAATGCCCAGACATAATCATAAGGAGTTGGCAAATAAATGGAAAAAAGATCAAAGGGGTATGTACCTCCAAAGAGGTACATCATGCACTAAACCACCCAAAACCACTAACATCAAATGCTTCCTTTGCAATGCCCAGACATAATCATAAGGAGTCAGAAAAAGCGGAAAAAAATAAAAGGGGCAGAATTCCAAAGAGGTACACGAATGCAACCCATCCAAAACCACCCAAACCGCCATCAAATGATTCCTTTGCAATGTTCTAAACATAATCATATGAAATTGGCAAAATAAATTTGGAAAAATCAAAAAAAACAATGTACTCCAAAGAGGTACACATGATGCACTAAACCACCCAGATACCACCCAAACGCCATCAAATGATTCCTTTGCAATGTTCTAAACATAATCATATGGAATTGGCAACATAAATTTGGAAAAACGAAAAAAACATCAGTACCCTCCAAAGAGGTACGTGATGCACTAAACCACCCAGATACCACCCAAACTGCCATCAAATGATTCCTTTGCAATGTTCTAAACATAATCATATGAAATTGGCAACATAAATTTGGAAAAAACTGCAAAAAACAATCTGTACCCTCCAAAGAGGTACACAGGGTACAGATGCACTAAACCACCCAGATACCACCCAAACTGCCATCAAATGCTTCATTTGTAATCTAAACATAATCATAAGGATTGGCAAAATAAAATAAAAAAATCAAAGAGGTCTCACCTTCCAAAGAGGTACACAGTGGTACGATGCAAAATACCCATCCTAAACCACCCAAATCGCTATCAAATGCTTCCTTTGAATGTTCTAAACATAATCGAAGGAATTGAAAAAACCGGAAAAAAGATCAAAGGTCTGTATTCTCCAAAGAGGTACTGTGGTACGATGCACTAAACCACCCAAACCACACAAACCGCCATCAAATGCTTCCTTTGCAATGCCCTAGACATAATCATAAGGAGTTGAAATAAATGGAAAAAAAGATCAAAAGAGTCACCCTCCAAAGAGGTAGCGGCAGATGAAAAATACCCATCCTAAACCCAAATCCATCAAATGATTCCTTTGCAATGTTCTAAACATAATCATATGAAATTGGCAAAATAAATTTGGAAAAATCAAAACAATCAGACCTCCAAAGAGGTACACAGTACGATGCACTAAACCACCCGTAAAACCACCCAAACCGCCATCAAATGCTTCAGAATGCTGACATAATCATAAGGTTGGCCAAAACTGGAAAAAATATCAAAGGCTTCTCCAAAGAGGTACACAGGTGATGCACTAAACCACCTAAACCACCCAAACCGCCATCAAATGCTTCCTTGCAATGCCCTAGACATAATCATAAGGAGTTGGCAAAAAACTGGAAAAAAGATCAAAAGAGGTTTGTACCTCCAAAGAGGTATGCAGTGATGCATAATACCCACCCAAAATCACCCAAACCGCCATCAAATGATTCCATTATAGTGTTAGACATAATCATAAGTAGTTAAAAACTGGAAAAAAATACAAAAGGGGTCACCTCCAAAGAGGTACAGGTACGATGCACTAAACCACCCAAACCACAAATCCATCAAATGCTTCCTTTGCAATGCCCTAGACATAATCATAAGGAGTTGGCCAAATAAATGGAAAAAAGATCAAAAGGGTCTCAGACCTCCAAAGAGGTACACAGGTACGATGCATAATACCCACCCAAAATCACCCAACCGCCATCAAATGATTCCATTATAGTGTCTAAACATAATCATAAGGAGTTGGCAAAAAAATTGGAAAAAGATCAAAAGGGTTCGTACCTCCAAAGAGGTACAGGCTGATGCACTAAACCACCCAAATCCACCAAATCGCCATCAAATGCTTCCTTTGCAATGTTCTAAACATAATCATAAGGAATTAAAGATAAATTTGGAAAAAGAAAAACTCACCTCCAAAGAGGTACACAGTGGTACTGATGCACTAAACCACCAAACCACTAAACCGCCATCAAATGCTTCCTTTGCAATGTTCTAATCATAATCATAAAGATTTGGCAAAATAAAATGGAAAAAATCGTAAAAGAGTTCTACTCCAAAGAGGTACAGTGGTACGATGCAAAATAACACTCAAAATTAAATATTCGACAAAAAAACATCCAAATTCTAATTGGAAGTAATGAACATATTCTCTTGATAAGAATAATATCACTAATAAACCGTAGAAAAAAATGCACGAGAAGCATTACCGATGAATTTGTATTTAATACATCCTCGGCTAAAATGGTTGTTATTTCCTCAACGTTCTCCATCTTCATGGTTCTTTTGTAAAGAGATCAATTTTATCTCCTCTCAGCTCGTTTCGCTTGAAAAAAACTAACCCTGAACCCTAAATCTGCTATATATTTCTTTAAAATTTCTCCGCGCGAACGGCGGAGCCGTGGGAAAGGGAAATGTCAATACTGAAGGCCATTATGCCGTCCTAATACGCCATCGACGCTTCCGGTGCCGCTGAAAGTCGTCCGCTATCGGCCCGCGAATCGCAACGGCAAAATCCCGGACACGCCGTCCGTTGATTGGAGTCCGACGATTTTACGTCACCGGACGCATTATTTCGCGGCGTAGATTGTTGGAGAGTTTTTTTTTTATTTCAACAAATGAGTTATAAAAATAATAAAGAGGGGACAGTTACTTCTCTCCTCCAAGTAGCTTCAGTCAAAGGCATGATTGCTTGTTTTACCTTTTTTTTTTATCTCAACAGATGAATATAAAAAAAGTTAAAGAAGGGTAAAGAACGCTGCTTCATATGGGAGGGCTCTACGTGACAGTTTTCGATTCACGGGCTGCTGATTGTGAGTGAGGATGGCTACAAGTTTCAAAATATTGACTAGATGTAACAAAGAAATAATCAGGTAGATTTACCTCAAAATACGTGATAATTTTAATGATATTTTAAACACAACAACTTTAATCAAATTGGATGTCTATTCTAGATAATTTTGACGTTTTGAACCAATGGCCGCGCGGAACGAGGTCATTTGAGCTTAATCGATCGGGTTACTTTAGTTCAAAATGTACATTATCGCTGACCGCTCGCCACGTAAACTCATCCGAATTGAGCGCGAATAGTCTCATTTGATAGGTTTCGACATTTCAGAGCTAACTGCTTGATCAATTTTGTGAACGGATGTCGTTTGATTTGTGTCGGCACCTCCTAACCTCGATATGCGTGCAAGCGCATTGATGACTCTACCGCTTAATCAGTTGATCATCAAGTTATACAATATTTATATTCTGACCAGTTTCAGCATTCTGAACGCAATGGCGAAGTCTGTTCGTCGATCGAAGGTCATTTGAGTTGATTTTATTGTCGTCCTATGCATTTCAGTCTCGATTTACGCGTTGTCACTTCAAATCATTCAACATTTACACAGACTGGTCTGAATTGAGCACGGATAGTCTCATTTGATAGTTTTCGATGTTTCAAAGCTATGATCAAATGAACGCTCGATATCGCCGCAGCACTCGATCGCTTTTAATAGCAAACATTAATCGATTGCTCATTAGATTTTGTAATATTTATATTCTGATCAATTTCGACGTTCTAAACGTGATGGAGAAGTCCGTTCGTCGATCGGAAGTCGTTTCGACCATTTTCGGTGACATCCAATGCATTTTGAGCTCCGATTTGCGCACCGTCACTTCCGAAGTCCATCGAATTCGACTTGTGAGCTTGACTCGACTTATAACACATATATGGAGGTCAACATAAATAAACTTTGTTTACTTTTCCATGTAAAGTAGGAAGAAAATCTCTGGTATATCCGAAGATCATCTTGCTCATGAGTAATCATTAGGTGATTAGGCCTATTATAGGATAATGACTTCTATCTCTCGAGATAGTATATATCCCTTAATGTCATATTCGATCACCTAATGAATACATCTGCAGATCTGCATGGTGTCCCCTCACACAAACACACCCAACACAAAAATAAACACCACAATACTACAAGCATAAATCATCATCTCTTAGGCATTTCCATAATCATGTAATGTGTAATTATAAGTCCTAAATTTCTAATAAAATTTCAACTCAAATAAATAAATCTCCTCAAAATTCAAATATATCAATCATGTGATAATTGCTCACTGGTTTAAGATTTAAAATTTCTTACTCATATTCTTTGATTTCGATAATAACTCTCCCCTTTTCGATAATAACTCCCCCCAATCACATCCCTTTTTGATCTCTCCCATATGGTAGCTTGCATGACAGACATGAAAATAACTTCAATGCATCCTTCTCATTTGATAAAATGCCTCAACCATCCTTCATAAAAAAATCAATCAAATAACTACCAATAGAAGACTAAACTCAGGAGTAAGGATCAAATCACATCAACATACAAATCATCACAATCATCTGTCTCAAACCCACCGTCATGAATCATCTTCGAACCCTCACACTCAAAGTTCTCAATCCTGCAAGCCTTTCTCTTCACCTCTTCATCTGCTTCGAACCCAACACAGTTCTTCACGCTTAATTTCTTCAATTCTCTGCACCCTCCACCATTAAAAGCAGCTCTTGTTTAGGCAGATAAGATCTGCTGATATCCAAAGATCTCAGTTTTGGAAGAAATTTAAATATCGCCAACACATCTTCATTGTTGATGGAAGAATTCGGCATCTTCAATTCAGTGAAATCGTTACAGTTTTGGCCAATATTAGCTGCCAAGTGAGAGAAATTTGAAGGCTTTGATTCCAACTCGAGCTGCTGAAGCTCTTTCCATTTGGAAAACAGATTGGGGTTGCGAGTTTCTTCATTCATAGTCATTTTGGGCAAAGCTAATTTTCTTAATCTCGGACATCTGATCAAGTATAAATATACATAAATTTAAGCTGCAGTATATAATATATTGTTTAGCATCTTAAATATAAAATAGGCGAAGATTTTGCTTAGGACATCATGAGATAAAAATTAGAGAAATTTACATACAAAATTTTTATGCATTTACATATTCCACATCTAAACTTGAATATTTACAAAAGTAGACTTTTACATTTTCGAAGATAATTTAGAAAATTTTAAACGGCATCATTTGGAAACAATTTAAGCCGTAGATTGATATATTTTTGATTTTATTGTAATTGTATCATCAAAATATTTATTTTGATTATAAATTTATTAGGAAGGGAATTAGAATAGCGCTCAAATTATTTTTAAAAATTTTAAATTCAACTAGTTGAATGCATTGAGATTTGGAATTTCAGAAATATGTTAAGATTCATACTTAATGTGATATATATTTAGAGAAAATATACATGAGAAAATATTGGATGATAATACAATAGCAGAATTAGCATTTATTTTCAGGATGAGCAAATTTATATAATAAGACAAAAGCAAAGAGTACAAAAAATTTTTAGAGTGACCAAATGATTAATTTGATACTTTATATAAGAGAAATTATTAAGTTCATGAGGGATAATTGTCTCACCTAAATTATATCTGGGTCTGCCCTGTGGATGGCAGATATGTAAATCCCCCGAAAAATTTTTGGATCATAATATGATTTATATGTCAATATAAAATAATTAGATTTCTTTTGTGCCTTATCAAAATTTAGATATATTTCAAGAGATTAATTTTATATAAAAATATCCTGATATAATCTTCCCTTTTAATCATCTACCGTGAACACCATGCATAAGATTTCTCATTAAGCATTTTTAAAGTTCTAAAATACATATAACTAGATGATAAAAATTTATCATTTTCCAACATCTCAAGTTTATAAAAAAATTTAATTATAATAGTAAATTATTTATTCCAATAAATATAACAAAATATTTATTAACATTAAAATCTTAATATAAAATATAAATAGTATATTTTATGTAATGAAAGTTTACTAAAATTTTATCTTTGCTAAATATCAGATATTTGAAATTAATATATATATATATATATATATATATATATATATATATATATATATATATATATATATATATATAAATAGATAATTATTATTATATTAACCTTAAACATAACTAGGGATTTTGAGATCTAATTATTATAAAATAGTTAAATGATAGGTGGAACGCATACTTTTCCGACGCGGGGATCAAATCCTCAACAGAGGCAAGCTGGGGAAGCAAAAGCTCGCCGGCGAGGTCGCGACTGAGGCGGACGGCGAGCTTGATGAAACTGGAAAAGGAGAACCTTGAGACTTTATACTGGGCTTTGAATCTCTTGGCGAAGGAGCTCCAAGGCATAAAATTGATTGAGCGAAAGTCGAGGATTTTCCAGCTCAGGGGGTGGCTGGCGGCGGCGGACCACGAGCGGCAAACGAAAGGGATGGAGACGGAGAGATCGTCGAGACCGACTTTGGAGAAGATGATGAACAGAGTCCATCTCCATGGTTTCCCACCTTCGATCTCCCTCCTCCATGGTTTTTGTAACTGAGGGGAAGAGTTTTTTTGGGGGTATTTGCACAAACAGTTGTAGGTCAGGTTTGAAGGGAAGAGTCCCTCCTGCATTTATAAAGGTACATTACTACGAACGTAACATTTAAAATTATATGTAAATATCAAAATTTAGGTGTTGGACTTATATAAGAATTGTGTGCGATGTATTTTGATATGAGTCCGTTTCAGTTTAATGAGTCAATCTGAGTGGAATGAATCCAGTTGAGTAGAGAATAAGGATTGGGTTCAGCAGCTGTCTTCTGGGCCGTCGGATCGCGTTATATTCCTTCTAACCGTTGGATCTAGCACTTAGCACCACTTTTTGGGTTTACCTGCACCGTGGGATTGCTTTCTAGCGTTAGTGGATTACACGCGTGCCTCGCTGTGCTGTTCGATCTTGTGCCTTGATCTGTGCTCCGGGGAATGAATCTGGGCCTTTGATTCAAGCTTACCCGGCTGTTTCTTGGTCGTGTGATGAGGCTTCTAGGGGAAGCTTTGCTTTTAACTCTGTTTTCTTTATTTCTCTTGATAGTTGAGCCGACGCCCAGAGAGGGAAAAGGTCGGTGAGGGAGAAACCCTAGGGTTTCGGAGAAATGGGGTTTCTGGTGAGGAAAACCGACAAGGAAGAGGAGGAGGAAGGAGAATGCAGAGAATGGAGTGTTTCTTTTAATATATCATATCATCCTTGTTGTCTTTCTCTCTATTTATACTATTACATCCTTTGATTTAAGTTCTAATGTTTCTTTACAAGATACAAATGCTCTTTAAGTATAACTGCTATAATCAATCTTCTTCGTTGTGGAATGTTCTTCAGCTTTCTCTTAACTGTCTTTTATCCCTGATGGCATTTCTTGAGTATTGGTAGTTTAATTAGTTAGCTGATCATTCAAAAGCTCTTCTTGTTTTCTTGTTTTCTATAGTTTTATCTTTCTGTTTAATTTTTGGTGGTTAACTCTTTCTTCTGCTCTCTGTAAGTGTCATCTATTATTTATGCCTGCAGGAAGGCTTTGGAATACTTTGCTCTTGTTTTACTCATGTATTAATGTGCGCTTATGGTTCTGAATGGCTTATTCTCATATATTATTGTAAACTTCCTTTCTTTTGCTATCTATTGTTGTTGCTTTATCATATTTGTCACATGGGTCCTCTGTTGTTAATCTGTTGTTTTGGTCTTGTTACTCTGTAATTTGTAATCTTTGTAGCTTATTTCTATTCTTAACATGTCTGATTATCTTCTTTCTCCTCTGTAGTTCATCATAAATGGCCTCTATATATTGATTCTCTGAATTTTTGTGGTTGTATTTGGTCTTCCTTACTGTACTGAGTATGTTATCATTGTAATTCTTATTGTTGTATGTTATAATTTGACAATTAGAGGATTTGGAGTCATATCATATTTGCTCTAATTCATGATTTTGAATATTTAACCTTTGCTTTTAACTAATAAGTTACATGCCCTTTTCACTAAATATAGATTTTAAAAATATATATAAATATATTGAGGTGATGTTGATGACTTTTAATATTGTTGCGTGCAAGAGAACCAGTTGTGGTAGAGTGAAAGTAATATGGACCCAAACAGAGCTGCACACATCAACAGCACAAGAGAAAGAAAAACCTCATCTTCGCTAAAAGACTTTGTCCAATAAAATAAACAAAATAAATACAAGCCACTGCTTAGCAAAAGAAAGCCCAAAGAGCCACGCAATGATCGCACAACTACATCAACAAGCTAATGTAAAATAAACAGAATCATGATATTGCGATCGGACAACTACACCAACAAGATAACAGAATAATAAACTACGTAAGAAAATCAAGATCCAGAATAGAAACATGTAAAGCAGAAAATAATAGCAAGAAAGTAGTTAGATCTCGAAATGTAAATAAACTAGGGCTATAAATAATCTTGTAAAAGACAAACAAAACCAAGCAATAATATTGATCATACGATCTTCTTCTTCTTTCCTCGTCTTCTTCTTCTTCCCTCGGATAGCTTCTCTTCCCGTAGAAACCCTAAAACCTTCTCCGAGCTCATCTTCCTCGCTTCCTCTCTAGAGTATTACCACTCAAGAGTGAAATACGCTTTTGATTCCTTCCTCAACAAGTTACACGCTTTTCCCCGTGAAGCTTCATCCAACGATCGATCAATAAATCAAGTAGACGAGATTAAAACGGCAAGATCCCTAAGTGAATTCAACAGGTTGAGATACAATCGGCAAGTATCAGTGAATCCAATGGCGAGATACATCGATCATTGGCTCTTAAACCGCAAGAAACAATGGCAAACGGCACAAGACATGCAACAAAAATATTGGAAGAATGTGTGGGAAGATTGAATAAAAATGATGAACAAATGACATCAACCACCATTATCTTGAATGAAGTATCAAGAAGACTTTCATCCATTGAAGATAAGCTGAAAAAATCAATTCAAGAACAGCAACAAGGAAGTAAAGAATCACGTATGTAACTCTAATCGTAGAATTTACTCCTCAAATTAAATCATACAATCAAAATTCAAGACCGGTTAAAGTAGACATGCCTCGATTTAACGAGAGAACCCAAAGGGATGGTTATTCAAGCGGATCAATTCTTCCAATATTATAACCTTCGTAAGAACAAGTTCATCATAGCATCAATTTATATGGATGAACCTGCTCTAAGTTGGTTCCAATGGATGCATCTCAATAAACAACTATATTTTTGGCAAAATTTTAAAAAATAGGTAATACAAAGATTTGAACCTTCGGTATACAGAGATTTACGTGGGGAATTAGCCAAATTACAACAAAAAACATCAGTGCAAGAATTTTATAATGAATTTGAAGAATTGGCAAACCAAATTTGAATCCTCCTAAATTCCTGCAAAGTTGCTTTGAATCTGGACTGAGACAAGACATTAAAAGGGAAGTCAGAGCATTACAACCAACTTCATTACAACAAGCCTTTCAACTAGCAAAATTAATGGAAGATAGATTAACAGATGATGTATATGTAAGAAGAAGTTCACGTTTTAACCAAGCAATATCACTGAAACAACAGCAATCATTACTACCCACTCTAACTATGCCAATTCACAACAACAGCAGTAGTAACAAACCAAATATACCAATACAGAAACTTACAGCAATACAGTTAGAAGAAAGAAAAAAAGGGATTATGCTTTAACTGTGATGAGAAATACCATAGGGGCCACACATGTAAATCAAAGCTATTTGCCCTCATGATAGTCAATGATGATCAGGACTACAACCTACAGCAAGAAAGTTACCAAGAAAATCTGTTAATAAATGAGGACATACCGTAAATCGCCTTCAATGATTCAGTGACAATCAAACCCAGAACATTACGCTTATAAGGTGATGATTGGAAAAAAACTAAATGATAGTGGATCAACACACAACGTTATACAGTCCAAACCAGCCAAGTTAATAGAACACACAGTCACACCTGCATATTTTGTTTTAAAGTATTAGTAGGAAATGGAGAGACACTCCAATGCTCAGGAGTTTGCTCCAACATACCTATCAAATTACAAGGATATACATTCATAACATACTGTTACCTTCTACCTATGCAAGGAGCAGATGTAGTATTAGGTGTACAATGGCTAGAATAACTAAGAGAATACACCACAAATTACAGGAGGCTAACTATGAAATTCAAATATAATGACACAATAATACAACTGCAATGAGACACAGCTTCAAATGTGGAAAGCATTACTCTACATCAGTTTACAAAACTGAAAAACTAGGATTAGATAGTATCCTACTTACACATCAGAGAGGTATCACATGACTCAACAAAAGAATTCAACACCAAAATATACAATAGGCAAGATCAAAAAAACTATTTCAAGCACCATCAGACTTACCTCCCAAAAGGGAAATAGATCATCATATTAATCTGTCACCTAGCACTCAACCAATAAAGGTTAAAACTTACAGATATCTACATTTTCAGAAGACAGAAATTGAGAAATTAATCAAAGAAATATTGAATACAGGGATAATAAGGGAAAGCACTAGCCCTTTTTCTTCACCAGTCCTGTTAATAAAGAAAAAAGATGGAACTTGGAGATTTTGGTATGGGCACTAAACAAAATCACCATTCATTGATTTCCCATACCAACACCGAAGAACTAATGGATGAATTACATGGAGCAAATGTTTTTCAAAACTAGATTTATGCTCGATACCATCAAATAAGAATGGCAGAGGAGGATATATACAAAGCCTTAACACATGAAGGACATTATGAATTCATAGCTATGCCATTTGGATTAATAAATGCACCCTCAACCTTCCAAGCTATGATGAATATAATACTTAAACCATTCCTACGCAAATTTGTGTTAGTATTCTTTGATGATATTTTAATCTACAGTCCCACCATTGAGCAACATCAACAACATCTACAAGCAGTTCTGGAGAAATTAAAACAACAAGCATTGTTTATCAAACTGTCCAAATGCTCATTCATCAAGGAAAGAATAGAATGCTTAGGCCATATATTGTCAGCTCAAGGAATAGAAGTAGATCAAAAGAAAATTGAAGCAGTACAATCATGGACAGTTCCAACTTCAGTAAAACAGCTAAGAGGATTCCTGGGTTTAATAGGATATTATAGAAAATTTGTAAGATAATATGCAGCAATTGCTGCACCATTAACATCACTCCTAGCTAAACGGCAATTTCAGTGGTCAGAAGAAGCTCAAAAGGCATTCATACATCTAAAAGAAGCTATGGTATCCTTACCTGTATTAGCATTTCCAAATTTTTTATACCTTTCATTGTAGAACAGATGTCGTGAATCGCAATAGAGCAGTATTAATCCAAAACATCCATCCTATTGCATATTTCAGCAAGAAATTATCTCCAACTTTACAAAGGTCATCAACCTATGCAAGGGAACTATATGCCATAACAGAAGTAGTGGGGAGATGGAGGCAATATCTGTTAGGCCACAAGTTCACCATTAGAGCAGATCAAGAGCATTAGAACTAATGCGAAACAATTCGAACCGAGCAAAGAAGATTCTTAATCAAACTCCTGGGCTTTGATTATACAATATAATACAAACCAGGTATCATAAACAAAGTAGCTGATGCATTATCCTGCAAGAATTATAGTCCAGACTATCAATCTACAATAGATAGCTCAAAGTCTCTACTTATCAGAGTTTCTATGCTTACACCCAATAATTCAACTCTTTAATACAGCAAATTAAAGATGAGACACAAGTTATTCCTGAATTACAACACTCTAACAGCAGATAACAGAAAACTCAGAGTTTTTTCCTAAACACAGAGTTTCTAATGGGTTAGTATATTACAAAAATAGAATTGTAATTGCTGCAAAATCAGAAGTAAGAATCACCATCATGAGAGAACTACATTCATCACCAGTAGGTGGTCATTGTGGAATAAAGAGAACGGTAGCAAGAATAACTTAACAATTTTACTGGAAAAAAATGAAGCAAGACATTCAGCAATTTATATCAACCTGCCCCATATGTTAACAAGTGAAATATGATAACCGTAAACCAGGCTATTGCAACCATAATACCATCGCCTATTTGGGAGGAACTCTCAATGAATTTTATCACAGGATTAGCCAAATCTCATAATAAAACAGCTATCTTAGCGGTTGTAGATAGACTCTTTAAGTATGCACATTTTTCAGCCCTCCACACCAATTTTTTAGCAACACCTATTGCTCAAATTTTTATTTCAGACATATGCAAACTCCATAGTATATCACAGAGTATAGTATCAGATAGAGATCATATCTTTATGAGTAATTTCTGAAAAGAATTATTTAGGTTGAGTGGAATTACACTCAGTCATAGCAGCTCATATCATCCCTAATCAGATGGTCAAACAGAAGTTACTAACAGGACATTAGAACAATACCTTAGGAGCTATGCACTAGAGACACCAAAGAATTGGTTACAATTTTCACCATGGGCAGAATTTTCCTACAACACATCAGTAAACACGGCTGCAAAGATGACTCCTTTTCAAATAGTTTATGGCAGACTCCCACCTACAATCATACCTTACAGCTGTAATACATCTAATAACATAGAGATAGACACATTGTTGCAACAAAGAGACAAAGTACTTCAACAGCTTAAAGAGAATTTACAGGAAGCTAAAAACAGAATGCAACATATGGCTAATAGAAAAAGAAGGGAACTCTAATTCCAGATACATGATTTGGTGTTAGTAAAATTACAACCTTACAAACAAACTTCAGTATCACAACACCCTTACTCAAAATTACAAAGATAATAATATGGACCTTTTAAAATTTTATAGAAGATAGGGTCAGTAGCATATAAAGTGGAACTTCCAGAAACAGCAAAGATCCACAATGTATTTCAAGTTTCTAGACACAAACAGTACAGGAAAGGCTCCAAGCTACACCCAGCTATACTTCCAGCACAATTCATAGATAACCAGCCATTGGTTAAACCCATCAAAGTTTTAGGCGAAAGAATAATACTACAAGCGATTATTATTAGAATTACTAATCCAATGGGATGGAATGTTAACAAAGGATGCATCTTAGATACCATTCAAGGAGTTTGTAAGACTTTCTAATTTTGACCTTGAGGACAAGATTTTGGGAAGGGGTAATGATATGGACCCGAGCTGCACACATCAACAGCACAAGAGAAAGAAAAACCCCATCTTGGCTAAAAGACTTTGTCCAATAAAACAAACAAAATAAATACAAGCCACTGCTTAGCAAAAGAAAGCCCAGAGAGCCACTGCATAACAGATCAGACAACTACATCAACAAGCTAACAGAAAATAGAAAGAGAAATCAAGATCTTGCTAGATCAGACAACTACACCAACAAGATAAGAGAATAACAGAAACTATGCAAGAAAATCAAGATCTAGAGAATAGAAACATGTAAAGCAAGAAAATAACAAACAGATCTAATAGAAAGTAGTTAGATCTACTGAAATGTAAATAAACTAGGGCTATAAATAAGCCTTGTAAAAAGACAGCAAACCAAGCAATAATATTGATCCTTCTACATCTTCTTCTTCTTCCTCATCTTCTTCTTCCATCCCGGATAGCTTCTCTTCCCCAAAACCCTAAAACCGAGCTCATCTCCCTCTCTCCTGAGTATTCACCAAGAGTCGAATACGCTTTTGATTCCTTCCTCGACAATACGCTTTCTTCTCCGTGAAGCTTCATCCAATGGCGATAACGACGCCAAGAAATTATGACGCCCCGAGATTAAATCACAAGATCCCTAAGTGTATCCAACGGTTGAGATACAATCGGGATATATCAGTGAATCCAACGGCTGAGATACAATAGGGATGTATCAGAAAGTTTACGCCTTAGCCTTGTTATGAAATCCAGCACACACACACATGTATTTAAAGAGTGAACAAGAGAACTCCAAAAATTTTTATGTGAAAAATCTTGAAAAGAGAGAAAAAATCACGGGACCTAGCCCAGTAAAAAGCTTCCACTATATATCTATTTCAGAGTACAAAATCCTCCATAACGGATTATAACAGATAAGAGAACAACAAATATGCACAATGCTCAGTATATGCTAGTGGTAGCAGATGATGGTGAAGTGAGGAACAACGACCGACGATGAAGGTCATCATGATGGAGACCAGTGACGACGAGGATCAATGGCGGTACGGTTTGACAACCGTCAAGTGGTGGCACGATTGTGCTTGGAGGATATTCAAGCTTTAGAGCTCTCTCCTCTCTCTTGCTTGGGCTCCCCCTCATATGAGGAATGAGGGACTATTTATAGATTGGATGAGTGGCATCTCTGTAAATACATGTAAAATCTGAACCACTCCACTTCATCGGACGGCTCAAAATGATTCCTTTAATCAGTTGATGTATTTTAAGTATTTGAATGCTCAAATGAAGTCAGAATTATGAGATCTTGGGATCCTTAGATCCGGCTCGTCGAGACGCTCGATTTGATTATAAACACTCCATGTTTGAGAGTTATTTAGGGATTTAACTGACATCCTAGTTTCGGATATTTTAAGCTTGACCTCAATTCCAACATCGACTTTGCTTTTAGCAGCAAGATTCTTGCTTCGACTAGTAGTATTTTAAGTGTCATATCAGTTGTCCCCCTATTTTTGAATGACATTATCTCAACCATCCAAAAATATATATATCAAATACTTGAAAATAACAAATTCTTCAATGAAATTTGAGGGTCCATTAACCATATATTTTGAGAGAACAATCTTCATGGGAGCACAAGATTATGACTACGAAAGCAAATAAAAGGCCGCGGATGTGTGTAGGTATGCGCGAGTGCAAGATTTCGAGGTTACAAACCCATCCCAATTAACGAGCATGAGTGTTCTGGCGCCCATGGCATGGCCATGGGCTGCCACACCACCCAGCGCCATGATGAAGACATATAATGGCTGACCATGCGGGCAACACTGTACGCTGGCCTGGCTGGTCCACAAGGTCACGGAGACCTGTCGGTCTCTGGCCAGAGCTGGTCAGGTCAACAAGGGTCTGAATCTCAGACCTGACCTGGCCCGCAAGAGCTGGCCCAGCAGCAATGGATGCGGAGCGCCTACGGTCAACACAAATGAGCTGAGCGGGCACAGCGCGATGGATCATCAAAGACGACGCTGCGGCTGGGCAAAATGTTTACCATTTTGACTGTTCGCCTTTTGAGCGATTTTGGGAGGTTTTTGGCGATTTTGGGAGGTTTTTGGCGATTTTTGATATTTTTGCCTTTATAAGGGGTCTATAAAAACCCCCTTAGGGCCGAGTGAGAAGGAACCTTCTCTTCTTCTTGAAAGATGGTCGTTGAGGCGAAAGGCTGTAGTGGGATGACTAGGTCCCTCGAAAGAGGTGTTAACTGCCATTGTCGGACCGACCAGGTTTGGAGGCGATCAAGGCTCGTAGTTCATACGGCGAGGCTCCAATTTTCCCTTGAAAGAGGCGTTGAATGCCCTTGTCAGACCGACCGGGTTTGGAGGCGATCAAGACTCGTAGTTCATACGGCGAGGCTCTGGTTTTCCCTTGAAAGAGGCATTAATTGCCCTTGTTAGACCGACCAGATTTGGAGGCGATTAAGACCCGTAGTTCATACGGCGAGGCTCCGGTTTTCCCTCGAAAGAGGCGTTGACTGCCCTTGTTTGACCGACCGGGTTTGGAGGCGATCAAGGCCCGTAGTTCATCTGGCGAGGTGCTTTTCCCTCAAAGAGGCGTTGATCGCCTTGTCTGACCGGGTTTGGAGGCGATCAAGCGTAGCTCATACCTGGTTCCCTCGAAAGAGGCGTTAACTACCCTTGTCGACCGACGGGTTTGGAGGCATCAAGACTAGTTCATATAGGCTCCGCTTTTCCTCAAAGAGGCAACCGCCTGCCTGGATTGACGGTTTGGAAGCGATCAAGGCCCGTCATATATGGCGAGGCTCCGCTTTTCCCTCGAAAGAGACGTTGACGCCTTGTCGCCAACCAAGTTGAGGCGATCAAGACCGTTCACACTCGAGGCTCCTGCTCGAAGAGGCGAACCGCCAATCGACCGAAGTTTGGAATCGCGTGTAGTTCATACTGGCGAGCGGTTTTCCCTCGAAGAGCGTTAACCGCCTTGTCGGACCGACCGATTTTGATGGTAGTCGACTATCACCGGCGGGTAGTCACGGAAGACCGATGAGAAGCACGGCAGAGATGGTCGAGATGGTCGGCTAGGCACACGATGGTGCCGACCGTAGAGATGGTCGGCAATGACATGGTGACCCAATTAGTCGACGGATCACGACTAGTCGGCGATATTTGGTACGAGTGGTGCAGGCGGATGGCGCAGTAATTTACGGCATGACCGCATCGTGAATGGCATGACCGACGATGATGGTGGTAACCAGTACGGCACCAGAACCGCGGATACGATGGGGTGGCAACGCAACCAGACCGGTTGTCAATGGAAGCATCGATAATCCAGCAGTGACCGGCGACGCGGCTCAAGAATGGTCTACAGGGTAACCGGCACGGTAGTCGACCGTAAGGCGCCAATCGGGTGACCGCCGACAATGCCGACGGGGTGAATAAATGGCAATTAGCGACGAGTATAATCGGGCGCCAGTAGTGGTGGGATGACCGACGATGGTGATGATTTTACCTATCAGGTTGTTTATTAGAGTTACCCGGCGACGTTAACCTGTGTGGAAGAGGCCGTGAGAAGTCCACCAAAGACCTGACCTATCCCAGTTGTTTGTCGAGTCTTTGCACGACGTTAACTGTGGAAGAGATTGAATCAATCCGGGATTTTGTCTATCCGTTGGTGAAGTCTTTGCTCGATGTTAACCTGTGGAAGAGGTTGAATTGAATCTGAGAATTTTGACCTATCAGGTTGTTTGTCATAGTCTTTGCTCGATGCGTTAACTGTGGAAGAGGTTGAATTGAATCCACCGAGGATTTTGACCATCTCGGGTTGTTTGATGTGGAAAAATTGAATTCATGGTGATTTTTTGATATCCAGGTTGTTTGTCAGGGTGTTACCGATGACGTTAACCTATGTGGAAGAGGTTGAATTGAATCCACTAAGGATTTTGACCCATCTGAGGTTGTTTGTTAGAGTGTGACTCAATGACGTTAACCCGATGACATTAACCTATGTGGAAGAGGTTGAATTGAATCCGCTGAGGATTTTTGACCTATCCGAGGTTGTTTGTTAAGTGTTACCCGATGACGTTAACCTATGTGGAAGAGGTTGAATTGAATCCGCTGAGAATTTTTGACCTATCCGAGGTTGTTTGTCAAGGTGTTACCCGATGACGTTAACTTGTGTGGAAGAGGTTGAATTGAATCCGCTGAGGATTTTGACTCATCTGAGGTTGTTTGTCAGAGTGTTACCCGACGACGCTTAACTGTATGGAAGAGGTCGAATTGAATCCACCGGATTTTGACATATCCGAGGTTGTTTGTCGTGTTACGACGCGTTAACTGAAATGAAAGAGGTCATGGAAGTCCATAAGGACCTTTTGACTATCTAGGTTGTTTGTCGGTGTTACGATATTAACGTATGGATGAGTCTGAGAATAAAAATTTTGACCTATCCGAGGTTATTTATCAAGGTGTTACCCAATGACGTTAACCTGTATGGAAGAGGTCGTGGGAAGTCCACCAAGGACCTTTTGACCTATCTGAGGTTGTTTGTCAGAGTCTTTGCTCGATGATATTAACCTGTATGGAAGAGGTCGAATTGAATCCACTGAGGATTTTTGACCCATCCGAGGTTGTTTGTCAGAGTGTTACCCGATGACGTTAACCTGTATGGAAGAGGTTGAATTGAATCCGAGAATTTTGACCTATCAGGTTGTTTCTCGAGTGTTCCCGATGACGCTAACTGTATGGAAGAGGTTGACTTGAATCCGAGGATTTTGAGCTATCAGGTTGTTTGTCGATGTTACCCACGACGTTAACGTATGGATGAGGTTGAATTGAATCACCGAGGATTTTGACTATCGAGGTTGTTTGTCGAGTCTTTGCGATGGCGACGCAACCGCATGGAGTAGGTGCAAAGTTTTGATCTATCAGGTTGTTTGTTAGAGTCGTCATGCCGTTAAACTGTATGGAAGAGATCGAATTGAATTCGCTGAGGATTTTTGACCCATCCGAGGTTATTTGTCAAAGTATTACTTGATGACGTTAACCTGTATGGAAAAGGTCGAATTAAAGCATCCGTTTGTGGTTGTAGCCAAAGTTGCTCTTTAACCTTGGTCTTTTTCATTGGTATTGCTGACCTGCTTCTCTAATTGATAATCAATTTGATATCCAGAATATTGATTTGGATAATCTTTTGAGATTAAGAGTTGCCCCCCAATTTTCGACAGAATCTGAAGGAACTAAGTTTGATGAATCTTCATTCTTCGTTTGCGCTCCTTAAAAGCTTGAAATGCTCCACCTCGATGGTGGGTTTGATCTTGTTGGAAAACTTGGTTGTCATACAAGATGAAATGATGGGAATTAGTTTCCCACAGACGGTGTCAAACTATTGCGTGCTAGAGAACCAGTTGTGGTAGAGTGAAAGTTTACGCCTTAGCCTTGTTATGAAATCCAACACACACACAGGTATTTAAAGAGTGAACAAGAGAACTCCAAAAATTTTATGTGGAAAACCTCGAAAAGAGGGAAAAATCACGGGGCCTAGCCCAGTAAAAAGCTTCCACTATATATCTGTTTTAGAGTACAAAATCTTCCCGATAACGGGATTATAGAATTGTATATGAGAAGAGAACAATAGCTATGCAGTCACGTTCAGGTGGTAACAGCTGCTAGTGGTAGCAGATGATGGTGAGCAGCGAGGAATAGTGAATAACGATGAAGTTCATCATGATGGAGACTGACAGAGATTGACGACGACGAGGATCAGCGGTGGCGGTACGGCCGGCATGGGTTGACGACGCCAGTGGTGGCACGATTGTGCTTGGAGGATCTTCAAGCTTTAGAGCTCTCATCTCTCTTGCTTGGGCTCCCCTCATATGAAGAATGAAGGACTATTTATAGATTAGAGGAGTGTCATCTCTGTAAATACATGCAAAATCCGAACCACTCCACTTCATCGGACGACTCAGAATGATTCCTTTGATCAGTTGATGTATTTTAAGTATTTGAATGCTCAAATGAAGTCAGAATTATAAGATCTTGGGCTCGTTAGATCCGGCTCGTTGAAACGCTCGATTTGACTATAAACACTCCATGTTTGAGAGTTATTTAGGGATTTAACTGACATCCTAGAGTTTCCAAGGATATTTTAAGTGCTTGATCTCGACTAGTTTCAACTTCGGATCAGCTTGCTTTTAGCATCAAGATTCGTGCTTCGACTAGTAGTATTTTAAGTGCCATATCAAATATCAAGTAGAAAAAATAAACCAGTGATATGTAAATTAAAATGCATGTGAAAAAAATGAGAGCATACAAAAACACAATTGCAATGAGCCTTTATCTCATTACATGAATTATTTTTCTTCGGTGTATCCTATTAAGTATTATATTTTTATTTAATTTTAATAAAATAAGATCATTTTTTATACTTCATAATTAAGTCTTTTTAGTTCTTCCTCTATTGAGGGCTGCAAAGGAGCAGAGTCGAGCTGAGTATGTGTTTGTTCGAGTTCAAGCTTATTTATCATTATTGAGCTCAAGCTCATGTAAAAAAATCTTGTTCGAGCTCGGCTCAAGCTTGTTCGCAAACTCGGTTCAAATTGGGCTTATCGAACCTGTTAACAAGTAGCTCGTTTAATGAAATAAATGAGCCTTGATCGAGCTTGTTCACGAGCAGAGTGTTGAGAAATATAATTGATACTATTTATGAATAAGTCTTAATCGAACTCCTTAATGAGCTTGTTCGCGAGCTTTAAATCATACTGATCATGCACATAAATGAACTTAACAATAAGTTGTTCAAGCTTGTTCATTTAGCTATCAACTATTTAAAAAAGTGTTCAAGCTCGTTCGATTAACTAATCGAACGAACATGAACGAGCTCTAATCGAGTCGTGACTGAATAGTTTGTTGAACGCTTGGTTCATTTGCAGCCCAATCTCTACCTTTCTTAACATAACCTGAATCTAATTCATCTACTCCTAATTGGATCATCTGACAACTAATGCTTTATGTGACCAACCATCTAAGATGACTCTCTAATTTTATTTGCCATTAAAGCTACTCCATCCTTTTTTTATGTATATATTCATTTTTTATTTTATCTCTAAGTATAAAGCACTCATCCAACCGAGCAACCTATCTTTACAACACTTAATTTAATTTTATGTTTCTCTTTTATTGATCAATATTCTGCATCATAAAGCATTATAGGTCTCGCTGCCATCTTAAAAAATTTTCTCTAAGTATAAGTGATTTTTATTACACAACAGACTTGATGCTTTTCCCCACTTCTACCATCCAACTTGAATTCTACTAATAACATCCTAATTTATTTGACATCACTTTAAAAAAATAGACCTAAGATATCAAAAATGTTTACTCTTTCTAATTATTTGATCATTCATTGCCATCACCCCAATCTTAAATCTTCTGCAACTAAAATTACACTTATGTATTCGATTTTAGATCTACCCAAACAAAAGTTATTAGACTTCCATGTTAACCTTCATAATTTAAATTTGCTCTAATAATTATCATATCATACTTAATTTTGGCTCCCTTCATCTAATGCTTACTAACTTTAAATAATATATAGACAATCATTGCTCATAAATGAATATAGACTAATCCAATTTTAGACCTAATCTTTTCCACTTTAATGAGAATACATGCACCAATTTTTTGTTTCATTCCTCCTATTTCTAACATCTAATTTAGAATGCAAAACATAGTATATTTATAAATAATCTGATTTATTTCAATAAATCAAACTCTATTGTTCATACACCAAACAATTAAAATAAATGTGATACATAAACATGTAGTTAAGAATTTTTAAAAATAATTTAATTTGCTCAATATTTTTTTAAAAATTGTATAACTATAATCACACTTAAATATATGACAATTACAATTATTAAAAATCAATTGGCTTTTTGGTAAGTAAATAAAGGTAGATGATGAACATTTGAAGTACAAAAAAATAAACATTAGAAAATCACCATTTTGAGGATAACATCAACAAATATAAGAGCTTTCAATAATTAGAAAAATATAATTGACATTTTAGTAATAAAAATTGACTCCTCAAATCGGTCAATAGAATGATAAATTTCAAATTGAATAATAATTATAAAAAAAAAATCAGGGCGGCTCCACCCTACACTAACGGGTTACGGGTCCGCCCCTGCTGTGCTCTGCCCTCAATTATTTTCTCAACCGCTCATTAGATAATTGTACAATTAATTGCCCACATTTATATTTAAAAAAAGTTTAATTTTTATTTATGATATAGTTAAAATTGACAGCCTTTTCTTCTGTAAAATAATATAATTAAGCCTAATTAATTAATGATGCTGAGCCCAATCAAGCAAAAGTTATGTTCATTACTTTTGAACTTATATAATTATATGTTTAATTATTTATTTCTCAAAGGAAACTTCCCAACATGCCAATGCCTCTTTTCTGAATGAAATTCTTTAAATGACTTAATTAATTTATATATATATATATATATATATATATATATATATATATATATATATATATATATATATATATATATATATATATATATATATATATATATATATATATATAGGATCCAAAAATTTTTTCAGACAATAAAATAAAAAAAAAATAATTTATTTTTATATAAAATTAAAATTAGAACATCTCATATAACAAAATAAATAAGTCAAATCTTGCAATAACATAAATTTTTTTCACATTACATATCATTTATTACTTCTCCCTCCGAATCTTCATATTTTGAAAGCATTGTATAATCAATTCTTATTAACACTCTTAAATACATCTTTTCAATATATAATAAGACAAATCATTAATCCAAAATCTCTCATTCTATGCAAAACGATTTTTTACGATCTTCATCAGAAAATGCTCTTTCAACAATGCTTAAATGACAATATCAAAGAAACTTTATTAGAAATACAAGAGGATGATATCATTTTCTTTGTCTCTACTAACTTTTGTGCAAGCTCTCCAATTCCCTTCAACTTCAAAAATGAATTATTGAATTTCATGTCAATAATATAATTCTCAAGTTGACTATCTAAAATAATATTATCAACTTTTGAAAAGTCTGTGGAATAAAATTTTGTCAAGCATATAAATTTTTTTTTTATCAAAAGCTAAGAAAGAATCACATGGATTCAAGCATGCCACACATAAAAGTAATTCGATTTGCCTTTATCAAATCATATTAAGCTCTCAAGTTGCATATCAAATGTAATAAAATAACTCAACTTGATAATAGTGTAAATTTGTTATTCCTTGAGCGTATCTTCTTGACCTCCCACGTATAATAAATCTTTCACTCATATTTGGCACAAGTATACTATTTTTCTCACAAAATGCGTAAACTTTTTCAAATAAAATGTTCCAACCATTATCACTCATATTTTATAGTCTTTGTTTTGACACTTTAACCAAAGTCATGACATTTATAATATTTTGATCCTTTTTTTTGTAAAACTTGAGATAACTCATTTGTGATTCCTAATATGGATTTCATCAAGTGCAGATTGAAAACAAACTCAAAATATTGAATTGAATCAAGCAGAGCATTTGCTTCACCTCTTTGTTCACTGTTCAAATCATCTTCTACAATTATATCAAGAACATCTATAATAGATCCAAATAAAATAAGTATATTTATTAATACAGCATAATGTGATCCCCAACACGTATCTCCATGTCGTTGAAGAGTTATTTTTTGATTTAAACCTCTGTCATCTTGTAGTTCTCCACTCCTTATTTATTCAACAACTTTATTTAATTATCTTTCAAATAAAATTTCTCTCCTTTTACAAGAACTTCCAACAATATTTATCAAATTAGATACATTATTAAAAATGTAGTAATCTGAATATGATTTTTAGCCACAACAACAAGTACTAATTTTAATTGATGAGCAAAACAGTGAATGCAATAAGCTGAATTATTTTCTTTCAAGATTAAAGCTTTTAATCCATGAAACTCACCACGCATGTTGCTTGCCCCATCATAACCTTGATCACGTATTTGCGATATACTCAATCCATACTTTGAGAAAAGTGCTTCAATAGTGCATTTAAGTGTTGGAGCAGTTGTTTCACCAACATGTACAATTCCAAGGAAACGCTCAACAATGCAACCTCTCTTGTTAACATAACGAAGCGCAATAGCCACTTATTTTTTCATCGATGCATCACGAGATTCATCTAAAAGAACTGAAAATAACTCATTACCCAAATCATTGATAATAGTGTTTGAAGTCTCAATAGCAGCTGCATGTGTAATATCCTTCTGAATTTCAGGAGCAGTTAACTTATTATTTCCTGGAGCATTTTCAAGGACAACCTTATTAATATTTTCATTATGCTCAGCCAAAAATTGAATATTTTCAAGAAAATTTTCTTGATTTTCAGAATCCTCTGATTCATCATGACCATGAAAAGCTAATCCTTGGCATAAAAAAAGCTTACACAATCAATCGTGACACATAATTGTGTTCTATATTCCCTTCAGTTTTGATGAGAACGTCTTTCATAAGAAAATGCAATGTGTTGATCCTGATTCATTAAATCTTCACATTTTTTCGAGCAATATTATGGGCACTATTAACTTGACCAATATGAACTTCAAATCTATCTTTTTTTTTCCAATTTCTAAATCCCTTATTATCAAAACTATCACCACTTTCTTGTTTACCAATGTCAGTTCTATAAAGATAACAAAATAAATAATATGTTGTATCTTTTGCAAAACTGTACTCTAACCAACCTTTATATTTATCAAACCATTTTAGATTAAATCGACGCAATTTATTTATGATTTGTGTTTGAGAAAATTCATGATCACGAGGTTGACATGACCCTTTTTGAAGATATGCTCTTCTAATTCTATCACAGTCATTAGGATGATACTCTGAAATTTTTCATCTTAATCCAGGATATGCTATAATATCTTCTACGTTGAATTCTATGTGCACTTATTTAGATTTTATATTACTACTTTCACCAATAATAAGAAGTGAATAACTGGACTCATCTTGTTCAATCTTTCTTTTAAAATATCGCTTAATATATAATTAAAAGAACATATTAAAATACTAATGTAAAGTCTTGAAGATTAATATGCATAAAAAATGAGAAGAAATGCTTTTAAACATATTTCAAAAAACAAAATAAAAGCACACTTTTGGTCTTTTCTAAAAAAATAATTTATTAAAATAAAGGCACACAGTCGCCCTGTACCTAAAAAATAAATCAATAACATTTTTTAATAAAGACACATAATCGGCCTTTATTAAGAAATAATAAATCAATACATTTTCAAAAAAAAAGCACACTTTTGGCCTTTATTAAATAAAAAAATATTCATATACCTTAATTGATTATGAAGACCGTTCCACAAAGAAATATTTCTGAATGTTCTGTTCTTCTAAGATCACATAACATAAAGCATATAAGTAACAATTAAATGTACAAAAAAAATTAAATATTGGTACCCATGCAGGGTGTGTGTGTAATTTGTCCTGAAGACTCAACTTCCCAAAAAAAAAAAAAAAAACATCAGTTCGATCTCAGATTCTCTAATCACTTGGCCACACAGGTAATGGGATGCAGGAATACAAAAATGATGTAATGGGATTTTGAGTGCTTAAATATTGGTACCCATGAACTAATTGCATACATTTTAATCGCCTTTTAAAAACAACAATTATCCAATTAAAAATCCACCATTGTATGCTTGCGTAAGTTGAAAAGAAATAATGAATGACAGTTAATATTTTCATAAATATAACACAAAATAAAGCTTAAGTTGATTCATCTAAATAAAAATTTAACTTTAATTTTCCATATGCAATCTCTCAGGACCTCAAACCCTACTTAATTTTATCAATATTTGGTTAAAAGTAATTATACACAAATGATAACCTAATGTTCTTAAGAAATTGACCACAAATAGTGCTTAAACTCTTATCAAAATAGAGTTGCAGAGTTTAGAAGATTTTTTTTTTGGCGCACAGAATCAATCCACTTGAATAGAATTAAAGCCCTCCACAAATTAGTTGAAATAGGGTAAACAAAAGATTTAGTAATCGGCTTACCCATACAACATACAAACCTATTTCTCATGACCTTTCCAACTTCATCTCAGAACAAAGATTAACACAATACAGTGAACCACTAAGATTAACACATAGCTTTGAAAATAAATAAAAAACTGGAGGATTTAAGGGATTTAGACAAGCAGATGCGCGTCAACAAATCAAATTCTAGAACAAGGGAAAAGAATTGGAGGAGACAAGTCTAGAAAAGCAAGGGAAAAAAATTGGTGGAACAAGAAGGCATTTTTGGACCAACGACTTCAGTATCTTCATAAACAATTTAGGTGATATTACCTTTGAAGTTTAGACTTCAATCCGACGGTTCTTCTCAATTCTGATAGGCGTGGTCTTTCTCAACTCCGGCAAGCTGCAGCAGTGGAATAGAAAGGAGGGGTTGAGATTCGAATGGAGAAATTGTCCTGTGGAGGATTTACGGGATTTAGACAAGCGGATACGCGGGATATTGGGAGGAACCGAGGAAAGACGAGGGTTACTTACCTTCGCAGCTTCACTGGCTTTGCGCAATTCGGAATGTGTTCCAAGAATTCACAGGATTTAGAGAAGCAGAAGCGCGTGGAGGGCAGTGGCGGAGGGAGGAAAGACAAGGGTTTGGAATGACAAGGGTTTGGAATGCAATCCCTAATCGGCTAATCCCTAAATTAGTATCGGTGTATCACGTAAACATGATAGCGTGCCCCTCAGCCCACACTCCACATCAGATATATATATATATATATATATATATATATATATATATATATATATATATATATATATATAATTAGAAATTTTTTTAAGAATTTTTAAATGTGGTGGAGGGATTATATTTTTTTCAGCTTAAGATTATCTATCATGTGAGCAGCCACTTTCTATTTATAATTTCTTTATTTGACGTAAGAAAGGCTTAGGATTTAGAGTTTAGGATTAAGATTTATGATTTAACCCTGAATTAGCTCTAATTAAGCTCACTTCAAAGAATACATTTATCTAAAGCTTTATGATAATTTCCTGGTGAGCATAGGACTAATTATGATATGCGGCAAAATAGTCTTAATATTATAATGATCTTGGCTTATGGTTTTAGATATTGAATGGATTCCAAAGGAAGGCTTATAACTCTTAATTTTGAAGATATGTAAGAAAGTCAATTACATCCTTAATATGAGGAAGTGGATCTTGAACTAATGTATGCTTTATAATTCAGCTATCAACTCATTGTAAAACTTGTGACCTTTGGTGTGAGAAAGGCCCAAAAGATTTTGTGATTTAAGTTTTTAGTTTTGTAAATGCTTCTTCCATAGGTTTGAAAGTCATGGCTTCATTGTTTTATATTAAAGATTCTTAGAGGTTGAGGTTTATAAAACTATATATAAGAGAAGCTCAAGTGTGGGTCTCAGTACTCTTAAGATTAGGAAAATACTTCGATGGAATTTATAATAACTCAATTAAAAGAGAACCCAATGACAGTCTTACAACCTAAGTCTATATATAAGATTAAGAAGCAAATTTATAATTTAGCTTATCATTGATGTATTATCCCCAATTAAAGATTCCACCCTCTTAGATTAACCAAGGAAGAGGACTCACACTATAAGAGCCATTTATAACAATTTTAGAAATTATTTTAAAATACATATTTAGGGGATTTAGATCATTTTAAAAAATGATTTTTGATTTTCACAAGTTGATCTATGAGGAAATGAGAGAGAAGAGCCTATTCTAAAATTGTACTAATTTCTTTGTACTTTGAAGACAATTTAATTTATTTTCTTACGATATTTAATTTTTTTTTGCATAAAAAAGTTATTATATTTGAGGATTAAAGAGTGCATAGTACACTCTCTTCTTAGATTTTCAGTTTTTTTTAATTACAATAACATTTTCCAATATTTAAATTCTAAATATTTTTTATTAATTTACCAAAAAAAATGTATTGATTTTTATAGAACTTATAAATTTGTTATCTTCTCACTAATACAAGGAGTCTAATTTTAAATGTTGAGCTTTTTTTGAACAGTTTTATGATTTATAATAGATTTTTAATTTGTCGTACTTCAAGAAAAATCATTTGCTTGTATCTTCAATAGTCAATTGGAAAAATAATTATTAACATTAATTAGAAACCATATAGGTCTTTCCTTTAATAATAAATTACTCTCTCATCAATAAGCTATGTCCAATATCTTATGACTTTATAGGCAGGTCAACCCTTTTATGTTGAGATATTGTTCCATTGGCTTTATTTGTTTAAAATTTTAGAGAATTTAATTGCAAACTTGCATATAAACTCATATATTTTAGGCCTTAAACCTAAGATCTTATAATTAGAGTCAAAGCACCTAACAATTGAGTATTGGGTTTCATTAGTTTGATTAGATTCATTAACATTTGCCTACACCTTGCCCTTATTTCACTTAAAATCTCAAATTTATGTGATGATTCACTCAAAAGGGTTTTGATTGTGATTCTAATTTGAGACCAACAATATATAGTTAACCTCAATGTTTTAACCATATTAATTAAACCAAAATTTATTGTTTAGCAAAATTGATCAAGTCATTATGGCACCATAAGTAACTTATTATGTTTAAATCAAATAATGTATAGATAATTTTGGCATACTCACTTTAAAAATTAGTTATGTCGACCTAAGATTACATTTAATCAATTTGAACTAAGAGCATTTGAGAGTCTATCAATTTATTTGAAAAGATAATGCATCATGTGCTTGAATCTATTTAACTTGCATATTATGTTGGTTAGTAGGGTTAAATTGGGTTTAATTATGACTAGGAGATTTAAGTTCCTCCCATACCTTTCTAAAGCTAATTAGTACTTGTGTGCACCAAAAAATATTATAGGACCAAATAAAGATTTAGTTGTATCCTTATCTTTAAAACTTATGTGAACCAAATAATATTAAGGATTAAGAAGAGAGTCTTGATAGGGTTTACTTATATCTACATAATCATATTCCACCAAATATAAAGCAATATGGTGGGATAATAACTAACACATATCCTTTGTAGAATATATAAATAAAAAATTTTGTGATCTCCTTAACTCTAGGTGATCTCTTAAACATAAGGAAAATTATTTATGAAGGCTTGCACCCATAAGAAAATAAGTACATACCTAAAAAAACCACTGTATCTTTAAGGCTCAAAAAAACATCACAATACATCAAATGGGAGTGGGCAAGTCATGATGGCATGGACAAATATGTATACTAGAGAGCATGTTTTATTATGTAGAGATTGATTTTACCAATCAACCTGAGATGTATTATTGACTTAGCACCCTATTCTTCACGTCGGTCAAGCTCGGTGGTGAGCTCGTTGGAGAGTTGATTTTTTTTTTTTTTGGTGCGTAATGCCTCAGCACTAGAATAGGAGAACTTGACTTCAAAGAAAGAGGAGGCAGTGCTTTAGCACCAAAAGAACAATGTCATTGAGCCAGGATCTATAGATCTGTACTAGGAAGATAAAGAAGCCAGCACCTCGACACTACAAAAGGTAGCATCACGACGTTAGGACCAAGCACCAAGAAAAGATAGAGAGGTCAACACCACAGCGCAATAGGAGTAGCATTGTGATGCTTCAACCCATGCAGAGAAGTTTGGAGGATAGTGGCGCCAGCCCCTAGGCTCCAGGATTGCAGCACTGCGGTATTACGAGACGGGAGACTTCGTATTTAGGTGAATTTCTGTAGTATTTTCATAACATTTTCTTAGTTCTCTTGTAAGTGAGAGTGAAGTGAAATACCCTAAAGTAACTCTGAAGTATAGAGAGATTTTAGATAAGTATAATCTATACTATTCTCTTCACTTTTTCTTTCATAGTAGATTTCTTAGTGGTCTGGCTCCATTATTTTTTTTCTCGTTTTTGAGTTTTTTCATGCTTAATATGGTATTTCTTTGTGTGATTGTTTTTACTTTGCTTTATATTCTGAAACAGCCAAATTGGCTTTTCATGCTTAATCTTTAATCTCCCAACAACAGGCATTAAAGATGGATGAAAAAATTTAAACGATGAAGCCATATCTTCAATGCGCCTTGAAGGTCAATGAGTAGAGTAAGACATGGTGCATCTAATTACTGTTAACTTAAAGTTAGTGACCCTCATCAAAAGATGGAATTATTCTAGTATCCCTAAGATTAATGTTAACAAGAATGCGTTTCATGAAGGTGAACGTGAATCTTGATCGATATAAGCAATTGAGAAGATAGATATGCCATCAATGTACAAGATTATTGGAGTACAAATCTTGGACCTTGGCAAAATGATTTAAATTAAATTAGGAGCTATTTATTTATTTTGTTATTAATGATGTCGGTTCACGGTTATGTCATGTATTAAACTACTCTTACATGTATAGCATACCACTTGAATATATAAATTAATTATTATTATTTTTAGTTTTTGGGTGTATGATTTATTAGAAAAAAAATTAAATATTAACATTTTTTAGTGGTTATTTATATATTTTAATTATTCAAATTGAATTTCTCTTCAGTGGTGATATGGATTTTGAAGTTCACATATTGAAAACTTTTAATGAAGTAAAAAAAAAAAAAAAAGAAAGAAATTGCAACCGAATAGCTTATCATTTATCATTTTCTCTATTTGGTATTTCTTAATTACTGTTTTTCATCTAAAAATAAATAAATCTGATTATTTAACAAACCATCAACATCAAATCAAGCAAATCAATCAAAGGAGCTAATTTTTTGGACAAATTTTAAATATTTTTTTTTTTCGAGAAATGATCAAAATGTATTGAAAATACATCATAAATTGTACATATGAAATTTGTGTCCTATTAACGAGGCATACATGTAATTATTAGAGAGTTGTTTTTCCTTTTGAAATGATCGATATCAAATAATAATTTTAATATAGATAAAATTTAAATTGAAAATTTTAATTATAATTTTGAAGATTTTACAAAGTAAACTAGTCTCCACCACCATTGCTTTCGTTTTTGAGTTTATGTGAACACGGCAAGACTTTCGTGGAAGTATTGTGAGGACAGGTAAATAGCAAAAGTTCACAACTTTTGAATGACCGTCCTCTCTAAAACGATTTCCTTCCTCTCCCTCTTATGGAGTTTACTGCGTCCACGTATGAACCTGGGAGCACTGTAAGCTTACAACATTCCCGCCTTTCATTAACATTTTGTTTCTTTCCTCCAAAGTCGATAAAAGCTGGGCCTTTAATGATAGAAAATTGGAATTTTAGCAGAATACCTAAGCATCGCAAACTGTTCTTTTTTCGCAACTTGGGTTGTCAAATCTTTCTCCTAGAAGCTTATGCAAAGTTAGGCACTTTTATGTAAGTTTAGAAGAAAGCCCTAATCTTTCGACCGAATCTTGCGTGTCTGTTGTTTTTCCTTCGAGAAGGAAGCTTCCATGGCCCTTCAGGCTAATGGTGTGGCTTTCAGTCTTCTTCATCGAAGGATGACTCTTTCAGTTAAGGCGGTGGTTTCTGATAATGTTTCGACTTTGCCGGGAGAGGCTGAGAAGGTGAAGCTTGGAGGGTCTGAGTTGAAGGTCACTAAGTTGGGTGTTGGTGCTTGGTCATGGGGAGATACCACTTACTGGAATGATTTCCAATGGAATGGTAATGCTCTTCTGTCATTTTCTGTTCAGTGCTATGCTTCTGAACTTCGTTTTTATGCTTTAAGTAGAGTTGTATGTTTTTATAAATTTGCTTATGTATGCTTCTCCGAATGCATTATTTGAGCGCTTGTGGTTTTCCTGTCAAGCTGCAAATTTTTATTTTTATTTTTTTATAAGATGAATTTTTTTCCCTTCTTGGAAGGTAATTTCTGCATAATTATAGATTTTATTTAATTGGATAAGAAACGGCCATGACTCATCTCGTTGTTCTATTTCTTATGATAATTCTTGGTGTATTATTACTGCTTGCATGTATAACTTGTTCTTTGCTCTAACTTTTCTTTCAATCTATGCCCTTCAAATTAATTGACAAGTTCTTCCGATGGCTTTGTCTGAATCAACAAGTTGTTTTGTTACTGCCTAGTAATCTATAGCTTAATAGCTTTCATCCTTGAAGATTTGATCAAAGCACATATTTGATCAAATGATTGATCAATAATGCTTCACTCCCCAAATAAATATACGATTAAAATAAAATTTGCTCTTTGTGTCCAAAATCAATGTGGATATCACCGGTTGTTGTTGGGAGACCAATCACAGAGTATGCACGAAAAATCAGTTCGAGTGTATCGAAGCATACACAAAACAAATGAAACTAAAGTAAATGAAATCACACAAAAAACACTAGATTTAATGTGGAAAAATCCGAGAATGAGAAAAAACTACGGAGCCACAACACCAAGAAATCCACTATGAAAGAAAAATCGAGAATAATGGTACATATTACATTTATCTGGAGCCTCTCCACACTTCAGTCACTCTAGGACACTCTCTGCACTCTCACACACAAAAGAATTTGACAAAGGGTTTTAAAAACTGCATAAAAAATTGTTTAAATACGAAGTTTCCCGACTCATAACGTCGTGACACCACGACCCTGGCGCCTAGGTGCTAGCGCCGCTGTCCTCCAAGCTTTTCTGCACGGGTTCGGGCACCGCGGCGTTGGTCTCTCTGTCAATATCTTTGGTGTCCTGATCCTAGCACCACAATGCTATCTCTTGTAGCATCGAGGTGTTGTCCTCTCTCCCTTGTGCAAATCCAGCATTGTGGCGTTGTCTTTCTAGCATTGAGACGCTACCTCCTCTGTTCCTTAAGCTAAGATCTTCTGTTCAAGCACTGAGGTGCTACTTTTTCGACGTCAAGGCACTACACACCATAAATTTTTTCTTTAGGGATGCTGCCCCACAGTGAGCTCACTATCAAGCTCGAGTGGCACGTAAGACAGGGGATAAGGGATAAAATCAAGCTACACAAAATAACACAGCCCACACTTTGTAGTTTTTTTTATTGAGCCACATAAATTATGGACAAAAAAATTGAAAAATCTCATTTTAAGTGTGTATTTGTTGAAAAAGTTTGACATTTATAGAATTCAGAGAGTTAGATGTGGGCTTCAAAAATTTGCCATCGACCTCTCGCAATTGAAGAGAGTATGATTTAAATGTTGGTGTAATTTTCAGAAGACAGATGTAATAGTAGATAAGATATTATCTAAAGATTTCGCCCTCATTTGGTGAAGACTTTAGATATGGTTCCAAGTTTCCTATAGTTAATCGTCCCTCCCAATAAGTGAGAGAGAACTTTTGATTAAGACTAGTCGTTAGATCGCATAATGCGTAGCATATAGTAACAACATGTGAGATTTTGGAATTTAGATTTATGAAATTTATCATCCTTTAACTTAAAGCGGATGGTTGGGGGAATGATGATAGTAAAGATGTGATCTGGGATCCCATGGTCATATCCCTGCCATCGATTCCCTTATCTACTTAATGAGGAGTCACCCAACACGAAAGATCTTTGTTAGCACATGCGCCGCTCAAGAAATCCTTGTAGATTGGGGTGGTGTTTTTCGAGACATGCTTAAGTCTACCACACAGATGATTTTTTTGCCCTATCAAGTATTCTATGATTCACAATTCAAAGGACGAGTCATTGGGAAGATACGAGCTAATGAATCGTAATAATGGTTTTATTTACAACCATCCGATCGAGGACTCACGTAACTACATCATATGTAGAGCTTCAACCAAACCACGCAAGAGGGCAGCCATCCTACATGAGATTGATTGAGAATGAACATAATAGAATACTTGATTTGACATTGACTTTTTTGTAAGTTAGAGTTTTCTTAATTTGTCACATTCAATAAACTGTTACGGAAGGTGGATTGAATGAAATTTGCTTTAAGCCTTTAAAAGTTAAATTTCATTTAAGCAGTTTTTAGATTGATACTTAATTTGAGTAATTTGATTTGAAATTAGAATTACATTTTGATGGAACTATCCCCTCCGATTGAAATCACCATTCAACATAGCCATCATCGTGATAGTTAATTAATTGAATTGAATATATTTGAGAACTTTAGATCATGTCAACTTTGTTTAGCTCCTAACAGAGGATCAAATCTACTATCACATGACAGAATTAGTTTCTCAGATATTTTAATAAGTTAAAATTCTTATAATAATTAAATTTTTAAGTTTTGTTAACCCGGACTTGATCCTACAACCAAACTGGGAAGCAACTCGCGTAGCATTCTCAGACACTAAATTTAAGCATTCAGCGTAGTTTCGGAGCTCATGTGAGTTTTTAATAATTTAGATAATTTTATTTCTAAATCAAGAGATTAATTCCATATTTTCGTGTAATTTCAACTTAGTCAACAGCCTTTTAAAAATTTGCACTTTAAATCTCTCAAGATATGCAGATATTTATAACTTAGATAATTTCATCTAATTAATGAAATCATTGATTTTAAAAATCATAATTAAAATGAAATTCCTTAATTTTTGGATTGAAAGAAGCTCCTTCATTTGTGCAAAATTTAATTTAGTGCCGCCTTCTGTCTGCTTATACAAAGAGTTGCAGATCCGGTGACGATTTGTTATTTTAATATTTAATTTTGGTATTTATACAAATGTAGAATCATTTTCATTTGATTCTTCATTGCTTACATTTGGAAACATTCAATGAAAAGCTTTATTCGTCCTCATAGACATAAGGAGTTTTATTTATGATCATATAGATATTCCAAACGTATTGCAAATAACATTCATTTCTTTTCTTTTCAAATTCTTTAACGAATCACCAAATGATCTAACCATTCACATTTACCAATAAGTCATTTAATTAAACTCTCGTTTTTAAACCAAATTATGGAGCTTAATGCAAATTTGTTTGCGAGTTATTTCTATTCATTTTATCGCTTGAAGTTAAGCTGTCAGATTCCATGGAATTCTATTGAGATCACTTACAAATTTCATTTGAATTCTATGCTTGAAGTCTATATTTCAATTCATAAGAAATTTTCAATGTTTAGATCAAATCTTCTCTGAAATTATGTGAGGCATAATGCCACAAGATTAGTTTATATATATATATATATATATATATATATATCAATGAAATTCAAACTTTATTTCAAATCGATGGATCTAATTGAGTTCACCATCTCTTGTTTGAAGCGAAGCATTTAATTTATTTATGAATCATTGAATCATTCAAATTTATTTATTAATTATTTAATCTCATTTAAATTCATCTGGTCACTTGAAAATCATTTCGCCCAAGTTATGAGCTTAAGAATTTATTTGAAATTGATTAATTATGAACCTTGATAAAGGGTTGACACTCCTCTTATAAGTTGAAAGGATTTAGGAGAGTTTTCTTTCTTTTTTTTTAATCCGAAAATTCGACGAAATTTCGGCATAGGGGAGCGACATCTAACAATTTATTTGATTTACTCATTACGCCTCTATGAAGGCATGAGTGGTGTCACACCATAGTCGCTTCACACCACTCACGCCTATTGGGTATCCTTGAAACCCGCAAAGAAAATAAAACAAGACATACATATACTTTCACACACATATTCAAACTTGATTTTCCGCACACATATAACGATCAAGGATGGTTCACCAATAGGGTTCTGGGGATTGCAAGGAACTTCTAGGAGATTTCCAGAGAAGTTTTCTAGAGGAATTTCAGAGTTGCTATGGCAAGGAGAAGGATTAGGGAAGAGCCAACTTTGAATGCCACCAAATAGCAAAATGACAACATTAAATTGCTTTCTCCATTTTGCTTTAATAAATCTGGTTTAATTAGGGTAGGCTAATTTACTGATTTAGAGAACTATAGGTGGAAGGAGGTTTGCCAAATGGAGAGGAAGGAGAAAGGGAAAGAGATGGAGGGAAGAGAGAAGGTCTGATCTTCTTGAGGAAGACGGGATGAAGAGGAGTGCTGTTGCTTGCCGAAAGAAGGAATCAAGAGAGAAGGCTCCCTTGCGGTGGTTTGAGGTGGTCCATGAGGGAAATGGGAGTTGGGAGGAAGCGGATCATTGAGGGAAGAGTCCAATGAAGAGATCATGGGAGAGAGAAGAGGTGCAGGGAGGTTTCATGCTTGAAACCGAGCTGTTTGAGCTCGAGATCGAAAAGGGGAAGAAGGAGGACGCTGTGGGTCGAACCAACGAATGGCTATTTGAGAAGGATTTAGGTTATTAACCTTTTAATAAAGTTTTATTGTTTAATCAACTTTAATCTCTATCCGATATCATATATAATATATATATCGATTCAAAGTTATTCGATATTCTCAACAATAAACGGCAGCCGCACAATTGGAGGCCATTTGATTCAAGTTGGCGTCGAATTGAATCAATTTTGGCTCAAAATTGCGCATCGCCGCTTTAGATTGCTCGACATTTGTGTAGACTCGCTCAAATTAAGTGTGAATAGTCTCATTTGATAGATTGACGCTTTGCACGACTTAATTAATAACGAGGTCGCTCGCTTTAAGTCGACGCCCCACCTCGATATGCGAAGCATTGATGGCTCGATCGATTAATTGGTTGATCATTAGATTGTGCAATATTTATATTCATTCGACGCTCAACGAATGGCTAAGTCCGCTCACAATCGGAGGTCATTTGGCTCGAGTCGGTGTCGAATTGGATCAATTTTTAAAAGTGTACGAAACCATTTGACATTCGATGACTTGTCCTAGATCGTAAAGCCTCATTTGATGATTTGATGTTTCAAGCTAACATATAATTAATTTTGCAACGAGGTTGTTTGGTTTAAGTTTACGCCCTAATTTCGATATGCGCGACGACGACTGACGCTAATCGGTTGATCATTATATTGTGCAATATTTATATTCTGACCAATTTTGACGCTCTGAACGCAATGGTGAAGTCCATTCGTCAATCGGAGGTCATTCGGGCTAGTTTCGGTGATGTTTGGTGCATCTCAGCTCTGATTTGCGAGCTATTACATCAAAAGTCCGTCGAATTTGGATTTTGAGCTCGACTCGACTGATGTATCACGCATGAAGATCAACAAATGCCCCTTAATAAATGTGATTCGCGCATGGAGCGAGTCGCGTTTGTTGAAAACTGATTGACCCTTTGAGCTGGCCACAAAACTTGGATCACTTCAGCTTCAATTGCAATAACTTATGGGGCTTTGGTGGGATTTTTCATTAGTATGATGCCCTATTTTGGACGAATTAAATGACATGATTGACCTATTTGTCAGGCTCGATTTGTCGGATTGATAAAAGTTCTTCCACCATCTACTCTCTGCTTCAATGGATTTGTTGAAGATCTCTTTCTTCTATGTTGGTGCAGGTTTGGGTTTCCTCCGACCCTAGCTTCGAGCTTGGTCGGGTTTGATGGAGGAATTTGTTTGCTTGTGTTGAGATTTAGAATTCTTTCTGTCCTAGCTTTAAGCTTGACGGACTTGATGAATGATTGACCTGATTTGTCCACATTGACTTGTCAGGAAGTGTATGTACAGCCTAAGTCCTGTGCTTACTGCTTTGACGGATTTGTTGAAAGGGTGTGTACAGATGACCCAGTCTTTCGACTGATATTAGGTCTATAATGTCAAGTTATTAGCCTAGCAACGCATGCTTTAATAGGCTAAATAACTGCAAAATTCTTTTAATTTGGTCATCGGCTTTGTATGAACTATGGAATTGCTTCTTCGGTCGTATGCTTTCTGCTTTGACAGACTTGATGAGGAGATTGGCTTTGATTTGTGCTTTGTGCTTGATCAGATCATTTGATAATATATTGAAATATCACCCTGCAGACAATATAAAGATTGACTTGAGACAACTCTGAATTGAGAGTTTCCTCAGACTGTCTTGGTCTATCGATCAGGTAGAAAGATTTTTTGGATTCTGGTTGCTTGTAGTCACTAAGCTGGATCTGGTTTGAGATTGAACATCTATCATCATTGGACTGACAAGTAGAGGCTCTTTCACTGTGGCATTTTCTTATGACTTGTTGAGTGAGGAGAGCATCAGCAACTCGGCCATTATGAGCTTGTTGAGTTCGACTTTTAGAACCTAATCGAGTCTTCGACTTAAGCTGTGATGGGTTGGTGATTTTGTCATCAGACTGACGGATGGGGGCTCCTTCTCTGCGCATTTTCTTGAGGCTTATTGAGTGAGGAGAGCGTCAGCAACTCGGCCATTTGTGGACTTGTTGAGTTCGACCTTTAGAACCCATCTGTGTCCTAGATTTCAAGATGTAGAAGTTGATGTTTTTTTTTCAACTCAATTGATTGAAGCTTCCAAAATTGAGAGTTCTTCTAACTTGATCTTCGACATTTGACGAATCTTGGAGGAAAGTTTTTTTTTTGACATTTAGGACTATCTTTTTATGCCTAGAAATATATTATATTTGTTCCTGCAAGAACCTGCAACTTAATAACAACAATTATAGATATATTCAGGGATTTCGACGTAAAGCTCGATGTCAACTTGAATCAGAATATTTTTGAGGATCTCGTTTTATAGCACAATTTCAACTTTGCTAAATATATAAAAATTACTCATGTCTTACAGGGGAAATTTTAGAGCACTTTGAAAAAGTTCTAAAATAATTTAAGAAAATATATCAATGTATGAGTTAATACATTTGATCTTAAGAGGATTTTAACATGTAACATTGATTTCATCTATATATAAAAATCTAAAATACCCCCCCTGTGTAACATGAAAATTTTCACGAAAAAGTTTTTTCATCTTGATTAAGTATATTTACTTAGGGATCTCAGCATGAAGTACGATGTCGATCTAAATAGATATACTAAAAAAAATATCTACTGTCTTGCACGGGAATTTCTATTATACCTTAAGAATATATTTATCATGTATAATACTTTTTCAGGTATTGATCATTAATTGACGATATTGGTCTTTCACCATTTAGGTTAATGAGTTGGTATACTCCTCTTTGATACACTTTTTCAATGACAAAAAGGCCCTCCAATTAGGCTCAAATTTAATACAAATTCTTCGATTAGGAATAATTGGTCTTCTCAGCATCAAGATCAATTCCCCTTTTTGGAATACTCGAGGCCGCGCTGTATGGTCAAAAGCCCTGGACATCTTTGCTCGATAAACTTCTAGATTTTGATGAGCTTGCAATCTAACTCCATCAAGTGTGCCGAGTTCCTCTATTCTCAAACAAGCATTTTGATCTTCAGTTAGGTTGTATTGGATCGCTATTCAAAGTGATGACAACTCAACTTCAAGCGGAAGAACCGCCTCGGTTCCAAATACCAATGAATAAATAGTGACTTTAGTCGATGTCTTGTAGATATGCCCATAATGCTTCTATCAGTTTGGTATGTCATTTTCTCTTGTTTTTAGTAAGGATCTTCTTGAGTAGTTTGATCAATATTTTATTGAAGGCTTCTGCCAAACCATTTGCCCTTGGGTTATATATTGAAGAATATCGTCAATCAATTTTGTGTCGATCGACGAATCTATAAATTTTTGTATTTTGAAAGTTGTGCTATAAAAAATTATTCGGCGACTAAATCTATGTATTATTATGTGAAGAAGTTGATCACTCGATCAACAGTAACTTCTTTAAATGTGATAACTTTAACCCACTTAGAGAAATAATCAGTCGCTGTTAGGATGAAGCGGTGTCCAGTTGACGAAGGCGGATCCGGATCAATTGGTCCAATTACATCTGTACCCTAACATTCAAATGGCCAAAATTCTATTGTTGGGTGTAGTAGATTTGAAGGTTGATGGATTATATTTTCATGTACTTGACATTCATAGCACCTCTTAGCATGATTGATACAGTCTCTCACTATAGATGGCTAATAATAACCAATCCTTTTAATCTTTACTGCCATCTTGGGACCTGACTGATGTGCACCACAAAATCCTTCATAAACTTCAATCATCACTTTGCTACCTTCATCTGTATTTAGGCATCGTAGCCACATTTGTTCAAAAGATCTACGATATAAAGTGTTGTTGACAAAAGTATAGCGCAATATTTTCTTTTTGATTTGAGCTCTTAGTGATTTATTATTCGGTAATTTGTCTTCTTTAAAGTAAATGAAATGTTGCCTCCAATCATGTGGCTCTTCTATAATAAAAGCTTCCCACTGCTTTTCTGAAGTAATATCATTCCTAGCCCTTCTCGATATAACTTCTTGTTGATTTTGGGAGTGAGGAGCAACCTAAGTCGCATCCTGCTATGTCGAATTTGATAACCTCTCTACCTACGGAGAATGGTATTTTGCTGGCTCTAGAATTTGTCGAGTAAATATTCCGATCATGATATAATCATCATTCATACTTGTCATTTTTTAGCTAATTTTGCTAAACAATCTGCTTTGTTATTCTCGGATCAAGAGACTCGAGCTAATGTGATATTTATTATTTTCTTCATAAGCTTGAGAACTCGTTTGTGATAGAAAGCTAACTCAAGCTTGTTGATTTTATAAGTGTCAAGTACTTGATTTATAATAAGCTGAGAATCGCCAAAAATATGCAAGTTTTGATTGTCTATGAAAATAGCTTCTTCAAGACCTGCCACTAATGCTTCATACTCGGCTTCATTATCAGTTCTTGGCTCGATCAACCCTTATGATCGTCTCATTATCCCTCCTTTTGGTGTTATGAAAATGATGTTGATTCTTGCTCTTGCCCTTAGGAAATTTAGAGGTTGGACTTGTTTGATCGATGAGGCTCTATTAAAGTACATTTCCCAAACTTGTGATTTTTCTCTTTCATGAATGAGCATAATTTGTTCAACAGACAAATCATCGTTAAGAAAAGACTCGTCCCTTCACTGCTTTATGCGAAACATATGTGATATCAAATTGTAGAAGTAATATTGCCATCTTGCCAAGCGACCTGTCAACGCTGGTCTTGTCATCAAGTACTTCAGCGGATCGATCCTTGAGATGGGGGTAATCTTGTGAGATAACATATAGTGATGGAGCTTTTGGACTACAAAGTTCAATGCCAAACAGTGCTTCTCTATCGGAGAGTATCTCATATCTGCTCCTATTAACCTTCGGTTGATATAATAAAGAGCATTCTCTTTACTTTCTTCATTGTGTTGTGCCAATAATGTTCTAAGGGATTCTTCTAATATAGCTGTGTATAGAATGAGGGGCTTCCGAGGTGTAGGTGCTGCAAAGATTGATGGATTTAACAGGTAATTTTTAATGCTATTGAAGGCTTCTTGGCACTCCTTATTCTATTTGAATGGAACATCTTTCTTCATCAACTTTGCAAATGGTTAATAACATCCTGATAGGTTTGATATAAATTGACGAATGAATGCAAACTGTCATTGTAAAGAACGGAGCTGCCGCAAACTCTTCGGTGGAGGCATATCCACAATTGCCTTGATTTTAGTAGGATCAATTTCAATTCATCTATGACGTACAATATACCCAAGGAATTTTTCGGAGGATACCTTGAATACACATTTTAGAGGATTTATTTTGAGGTCATATTTTCTGATTCTCTCTAATACGATTCTCAAGTCTTTGAAGTGATTTTCACGATTTAAGCTCTTCACCGCCAAATCATCAACATAACATTCTACCTTTTGGTGAATCAACTCATCAAAAATACATATCATGACTCTTTGGTATGTAGCTCTAGTATTTTTCAAACCAAAAGACATGATTGTGTAGCAATAGATGTCAATAGGTGTTCTGAACGATGTATGTCTTTCATTTTCAGACGCCATCTTGATTTGATTATATCCTGATGATCCGTCCATAATTGAGAACATATCATAATTGGAAGTATTGTTCACTAGTAGTACTGATATTGTAAGCGGAAAGTCTCTTTTGGACACGCCTTATTTAGGTCCCGGAAGTCAATGCAGACACGGATTTGATCGTTCTTCTTCCTAACTGGGATAATATTGGCTATCCAATGATATTTCTCCTCAATGAAACTGCTTGACGATTTCTTAGTTTCTAGAATTACCTGTTCTTCAATCTCCAATCTCATTCGCCTAGGAACTTACTAAACAGACGTGGCATCTGATTTAATAACAAGTTTATGAACTATTACATCAGGGGATAAACCTGACATTTTAGAATATGCCCAGACAAAGTAATTCCTGAATTCACATAGTAGCATTTTTAGCTCTTTAATTTTCTCATCAGGTAGAAGGGTACTGACGAAAGTTGGCTAGGTTGATTTCTTTGAGTTCATCTATAGTAGTTGTTTGTCCACCATCTTCGAGTACTTCAGGCGCATACTTGACTTTTACTTTTTCATCGTTTGTAAGAAGAATTTCATGGAGATCATCTTCTTAGTCACTATTAGTTTCGATCTTAGCTTCTATTATATTATAACAAACTTTATCCTGATGAGATTTGTGGATGAATCCAAGACATTTAGTGATAAATTCATCACTTTTCGTGATGCTTGAGGATTTCTTTGGCTCTATATTTTGTTAAAGATTTGAGTTCTCTGCTTAGTAGTTCCAATATGAATTCCAAGCTTATGCATCATTCTTTGTAATTTTTGTGGATAGTATATTAGTATTCTTGTTGGCACTATCTCATCAGAATTTTCATGTTGAGTAGGCCGATCAAAATTGTGAGGCTGAGACTTTTCAGATTTGTAAAATAGAGTTCCTATTGCGCCACTCTCACTCAACGGCAGCATATAGAATATTATCAATTCTTTAATGTTATGAATCTTTAGTGGAGTGATTTCTTTAAAGTATTGCTGAGGGATGAGTATAATTTTGAGTGAGTCATCTGACTCTGTCAAATGAGCTATCCTTCTCGATGCGACCATCTGAACTCTATTTCCATAAATAGATTCAAAGTCATAGTCTGAATCAGAATCACTTATTTCATACTTTGCTTTTCTTGAAAGTTTATAAATTCTCTTAGGTTTGACAGGAATATTTTCTTCTTCTTGTGTGTCACTTCCCAAATGAGGAACCAATTTTCTTGATTTAGGTGTAGAATCAAATGCTTTAGGGAGAGTCAGCATTGCCTTCTTTCTTCCTTTTTACTTCTGCTCTTTCACATTGTGAAGTTGCTTTTTAGTTCTTGAAGTATATGCTACCGTTTCAAGAGACTCTGTTGGCTTAAGCTCTTTAAGAATGAAATATTTTGCATCTTCATAGATATTTGCTTTGTGAACGGAGAATGGTTGTAGGTTATCAGGAATTCTGAACTCTTTCCCCACTTTTATGTACTTCATATACTGATACATAGTTGATAGAACCATGCCATACTCATGCAGCCATGGCAGGCCCAAAAGAGCTCTAAATGATGTATCGGCATCGATTACATGAAACTTGTCTTCTGTATATAAATCCCGAAACTTGAGTGGGAGTAGAAAGGAACCCAGGATTTTGTCCTTTCTCATTAAAACCATGAACCATCAACTTATCTCTCCCAAGATGTTGGATATCAAGTGATAATCCTCTTAATGCTTTTAGACTCATAAGATTGATAGAAGAGCATGGATCAATCAGTATTCAGTTGATTAAGATGTCATCACTCTCTGTGGTAACATATAGAGGACGGTTGTGATCAGCCGTTCCCAACATAAGATCTTCTTAAGAAAATATGATTACTGGGAGATCTTGAGTTTGCAATGATTCAGTCATACATTTTTCGGTAAAGTAAGCTTCATAACTTTCCGAATCTCTGAGAGCTTATACCAAAGTTTTTCGTAGGTCTTTTGACATCAAGAGAGCCTCGTACACACTCAGTTGTGCGGGGATCTTTTTCAGATGTGATAGAATATTATAATCTATCTTTTCACTTGATTTAAGTTTTAGTTTAGAATTTTTGGGAATGAGATCTTCGTTGACTTCAATTTATTTGTCTTTGTCTTTATTTGAATTCCCCTTCTTTGATGATGATGGTAAGACTTTACCACTTTTCAACTGAACTTGAATCACTTTGTCTTGCTCAAATTCCTCTAAAGAAGTAGTTTCTTCAAATTCACTTCTTATTCTGGAGGATTGATCAAAAGGGTTATACTCATTTTTCAACTTCATACATTTCATATGTGATGATATCGATGAGTCTGACTCTTCTCCATCGGGGAAACATAAATCTTCATCTGAACAGTTATCTTTTTGTTGAGTCATTAAACAAAATTTAGATGTTAACTCCTCAGGCTCTTCTTGTTTTCCTGATAAGAATTTTGATGGGTTTGTCAAGTCTGTCTAACTACCCTTGTCATTTGTAATAACTGATGCTGAAGAACATCTGATATCATATAAATGATTCGACATGTCTCTACTAAACAATATTCACCCTTATCTTCTTCATCCGATTCAACAATACGAAGTTTACGCATAAAGTCTGCAAGCCTAAATTGTTGCTTGTCGACTGGTGATACTCCTCTAAATTGTTAATAATCTTTTGAATTATAGTCTTTTTCTTACTCTTTTTTTTTAGTCTGTTTCTTTGATTTATGAGGCCTACCTTTAGTAGACAGCTCCTCATGTTGTGATGAAGTAGCCTTATCAAAATGTCGCTGAGAAGTCTAAATACTTGGTTTAGGCATATCTTTTAAGTCCAATATAGGTTCAAGTGGTGATTTCCACTTAACACTAGGGACATCTTTTAGCAGCTTCAATATTTTCACGGTTCTTCTTAGAGACTATTGTTTCCCATTCTTCAATCTAAATCGATTTTTTTTCTTTTTGTCTTTAATGAATGATACAGAAGAGGACGTAATCATCCTTGTAGAATACTGTCGGATAATGTAAATTCATCTCGCCGATACTTCCTTTCTAGCCAATCTTTGAAGACATAGTAATTTTCAATACGGTGACTAATCATTCGATGATAGGGACAGTAATTTGGATTATTGACTTGGTCAATTTCTTCAGACCTTTTAATTTCTGGTAATTGTAGACCAACTTTGACTGCTTGTCGAAACAATTTAGCCACACTGTCCATTCTAAAAGAATATTATTTGTCTTTTCCTTAAGAGATGACCTCATTCGCTCATCATCTATTGTTTGCTTGTTTTAGACGCTTTCCACCACTTGGAAAAGTTCGAAGTTTATCATTGTCTCCCAATACTAATTTTGGCTGTGGATTAGAATGAACAAGCTTCTTTCCCTTATCATCATTATATATTGGCTGTTTTTCTTTATCCACATTGTAGATTATTCGTTTTTCATCACTTGAGTTATAGGAAGCGGCATGAGTTTCGTTTCTTTTTGAGTCTGAAGGTTTGTTTCTCTTTGATTTATCTGTATAGATTTCAGACCTAGAGCGATTTAGTTTTTTAAATTTGGCCACTCTATCAAGCAAGTCTTGGAATGTTGTAATTAACATCATACATAAAAATGATGTCATTTTATCATCCATATTGCCCATTAGCAATTGGATCGCATGTTCTTCTTCCAATTGTTGCTCACATTTCATACTTAGGTTACACTAACGACTTATGAATTTTGTCACTGACTCATTTTTTCTCTTTTTTAGCAAGGCAAGGTCAGCGATTGTTATTTTTTCGATTGCACTAGTAAACCTCTTCACGAATATTATCTCTAACTTAACAAAAGTTTTAACCGAATCATTCGGCAATTTTGCATACCACTCGAAAGTAGCTAAGGTCAGGCTGTTGATGAACTGACAGAAAAGTAGACCATCATTCCCTCCTGTGTTACCACAAGTAGCCTTAAACTGGGATAAACGTTGCTTTGGGTTACCAAGCCCACTGAAAGTATTAAATTTTGCCACCGAGTAATCTTTCGGGGGTACGACACTTGATCATATTCAATGGAACTCACTCACCAACTTTTAGCTTGCTCCTCAAGCTATAACCGCTTTATCTTTCATTAATTATTATTCTACCGAAAGTATATGCTCGGTGCTAGCCATATTTTGAATTATCGGTGAAGAGGTAGTTGGTTAACTTCATTCCTCACTTCGTGTGTAATATGTACGTGAGTTTTAGGTAGTGAGTGGTGTGGTATAGAAGTTATATTATTAGCTACCTGTTGATTAGCAGACAAGACATGTGTTACATTTGATGTGATATTCTTCTGCAGCATATCCATCATGATATTCATTTGTACCATCATGTCATTTATCTTAGTACCAAGCTGTGCAATTTCTTTATCTTTGACTTTCATTTAACGCTGTATTTCTCTTTGCTCTCTAGCTAGCGTCATGATGTCAATCAATATAGGCTCGTCTTCTTCCTCTATTTCTTGTTGTTGCTTTGCTCTCTGCTCATCTTCAGGAGAAGAACTTGACTATCCTTCTCCTTGTGCATTTGCGTGGACATTGTAAATGACATTACATTGATTATAAAAAGTGTACCAGTCGATCATTTCTGGTTCAACCATATAAATCTTTAACACCATGATCTCTTTTCATTTTGATCTTCTTCTTCTTTCTCTTCAGAGATTGAAGATCCATCTTATACTTGCTTCGGAAAACTCTTTCATAAACATTGAATTCAAGTTCAAGTTCCTGATTCATGTCTGATGATGAGAAAGTTCATCTATATCTCTGACCATATAGACGACTTCCACTTCCATGGTGTCCTCTTCATTATCTTCTTCTTGCACACAAATTTTCGATCAACGTTTCCAGTGGATCTCTGGTTCAGTGTGCGGAACAAACACTTCTTCTATTAAAGGACTACGATCAAAGTCAACCTTCTCTTGTTGAATCTGATGATGGGATCCCTGAGGATTCTCCGTGGTGTCGACCATCATGTCTTTTATCGCTGATATCCCTTCTTAGGTATCCACTTTTGATGAGTTATTTTGAGGTGGATTTTGAATATGTATCGATGTCACACCTTTTCTTTCTTCAATTTCATTACGGGCCTTGGCCTCCATACCGCTATCCTTTCACAGACCTCTTCATGGGATTCTGGACGTATAATCCAAATGTCACGCTCCGATGCTCACCGCGCGAAGCATATTTGGCTTGATGACTAGTTATCATAAGAGATGACAACCTCTTTAGTGGAGCTTCAGTATTTTCAATCACCACAAGCTTCTGAAATTTTCTTTCAAGTCTCGTCCTTGTTACTTTAAAAAACTTGTGTATTCCGGTGCATGTGTTTCGTTCTCCCTCATGGTGATGGAGTTTGACATTGTTGAGTCCAGAAAGCTTTACCAGTAGAGCTATTTTGCTTATCCATTTTAGATATCAAAGAGCATGGTGAAGATTTCGCCAATTTATTCTTTTTCACGCCATTTTTTTCGCTTTACACTTTCAGTGCGATGAGGAAGCTTGTACTGAGGCATTAAAAATTGAAGTTCTTTTTGAGATTTTACTGAAGTTTTGAAATTTGATGGTATTAGTAGGAGTTCAGAACTGAGGTTTTAATTTCTAAAGTGGCCAATGTATTGAGTTGTGCTATAATAGTTGGAAATTCAAATACCAAGTAGCTCCAACATCTTCGTGTTGATGATTTATTAGAATAGATGTTCACCACTCTAATGACGGAAATGAGTGCTCAGAGATCCATTCTGCAAGAAAGATGAGAATTAGTAATTAGTAATTATTGTTTTACCCCATACTTTCAAAATGCAGGTACTATAACAAAATAATAGTGTAATAAAGATATACTCTGTAATTCATTCGACATGAGTCTCATACATTAGTAATTTGAATTTATTATATATTTAAATCACCATTTTTGTTTGAATTTTCAAATATTTTGTTGCTAATATAGCATATATGACTAAATAAAAGATGGAAAGAGAATTCTCCCCCCTGGAGTCGCCAAATTGTGCTCAAAATTCTCCACCGACCTCTCGCAATTGAAGAGAGTGTGATTTAAGTGTTGGTGTAATTTTCAAGGCGATGAATAAGTAGATAAGACATCACCCGCAGATTTCACCCTATTGTGAGGACTTTAGATCTAGTTCTAGGTTTCCCATAGCAGCTCCATAGTTAATCACCCCTCCCAATAAGTGAGAGAGAACTTTCAATTAAGGCCAGTCGTTAAATTGTTTAATGCGTAGCGTATAGTAGCAACATGTGAGGTTTTGAAATTTAGATTTATGAAATTTATCATCCTTTAACTTAAAGTGGATGGTTGGGGGAATGATGACGCGCCCGATCTAGATCCCATGGTTCCATCATCTCGGGTCCGTCCTGTCTACTTAGTCATGGAGATAATGACTATCCCGATGAAGGATCTTTCGAACATATGGGTTACTGCAAATTCCTAGATCGGGGTGGTGTTTGTCAAGGAGCTTAAGTCTACCTTAGCTGACAAAGGGCTTTTTGCCCTATCAAGTATACCTTATGATTCACAACTCAAAGGACAGAGTCATTGGGGAACATACGAGCTACGGTCGTGATTGTAATATAATTGTTCCATATGGCGGCAACCACTAGATCAGAGGACTCTAGTCGTAACTGCATCATATGTGGAGCTATTGCCATGTGAGGACAGACGCGTCCTTCTAGCGTGAGATTGATTGAGAGTGAATATAGGAGAACACTTGATTTGACATTGACTCATTTGTGAGCTAGAATTTTCTTAATTTGTCACCTTCAACAAACTGTTGCGGAAGGTGGATTGAATGGAGTTTGCTTTAAGCCTTTAAAGATTAAATTTCATTTAAGCAGTTTTTAGATTGATACTTAATTTGAGTTAATTTGATTTGAAATTAGAATCACATTTTGATGGAAGTATCCCCTCCGGTTGAAATCACCATTCAACACAGCCATTATCGGGATAGTTAATTGATTGAATTGAATATATTTGAACTTTAGATCTTGTCAACTCGTTTAGTTCTTGCAGAGGATCAAATTCATGTAATTAGCTTCTTAGATATTTTAATAAGTTGAAATTCTTATAATAATTGAATTTTTAGGTTTTGTTAACCCGGTCCTAAGATCAAACCGGGAAGCAACCCGCACAGCATCCTCAGACACTAAAATTTAAGCATTTAGTGTAGTGTTAGGGCCTATGCGGGTTTTTAATAATTTAGATAATTTTATTTCTAAATCAAGAGATTAATTTCATATTTTTATTTAATTCTAAAGCCCGCCTTTTGACATTAAAATTTGCACTTTAAATCTACTATACGTAGATATTTATATTTTAATTTCATCTAATTAATGAAATCATTGATTTTGAAAATCATAATTAGAATGAAATTCTTTAATTTTTAGATTGAAAGAAGCAACTTTATTTGTGCAAAATTTAATTTAGTGTCGTATTCTATCTGTTTGTACAATGAGTTGCAGATCCGGTGACAATTTATTATTTTAATACTTAATTTTGTATTTATACAAATGTAGAATCATTTTCATTTGATTCTTCATTGATTACATTTGAAAACATTCAATGAAAAGCTTTATTCGTTCTCATAAACATAAAGAGTTTCATTTATGATCATATTGATATTCCAAATGTATTGGAAATAATACTCATTTCTTTTCTTTTCAAATTACCAAATGATCTAACCATTCACATTTACTAATAAGTCATTTAATTAAACTCTCATTTTTAAACCAAATTATGGAGCTTAATGCAAATTTGTTTGCGAGTTATTTCTATTCATTCTATCGCTTGATGTTAAGCTTTCAGATTCCATGGAATTCTATTGAGATCACTTACAAATTTCATTTGAATTCCACGCTTGAAGTCTATGTTTCAATTCATAAGAAATTTTCAATGTTTAGATCAAATCTTTTCTGAAATTATGTGAGCATAATGTCACTAGGTTAGTTTTTATATATATCAATAAAATTCAAACTTTATTTCAAATCTGATGGATCTAATTGAGTTTAGTCATCTCTTCTTTGTTTGAAGCGTAGCATTTAATTTATTTATGAATCATTGAATCCCCATTCAAATTCATTTATGAATTGTTTAATCTCATTTATATTAATCTCGTGGTCAGCTTGAAAATCATTTCAGTTCTAAGTTATGAGGTTAAGAATTTATTCGAAATTGATTAATTATGAACCTTAATAAAAGGGTTGACTTTCCTCTTATATGTTGAAAGGATTTAAGAGAGTTTTTTTTTTTAAATCAAAATTTGAAATTTTGTGGCGTTTCTAGCGATATCTAATAATTTGTTTACATGTAATGCATCTATTGGAATGAGTGGTGTCTTGACACCACTCTTCACAGCCATTACTGTCATGGCGTCTGAAGAAAAGAAAATGAAAACAGCGTACACACATATACTTTTCACACATATTCAAACTTGGTTTTCCTGCGTACTTATAACGATCGGCAAGGATGGTTCGACCAATAGGGTTCGGCTCGGAGATTTCGGCTAGGGGATTTCGGCTAAGGAACTTCAGCTAGGAGATTTCGGCTAGGGGATTTCGGTTAAGGAACTTCAGCTAAGAGATTTCGGCCAAAGAAGTTTCGACCAGAGGAATTTCGGCCAGAGGAGTTTCGTTTATGGTAAGGAGAAGGATTAGAGGGAAAAACCAACTCCTGAATCCCGCCAAACAGCAAAACGACAACATTAAATTCTACAGAATTTTAAATTCTGTTTCTCCTCCGTTTTCCTTTAATAAATCCAGGTTTAATTAGCCAGGTGGTAGGCTAATTTATGGGATTTAAAGTAGAGGTGTGCGAAGGAGGTTTCAGCCAAATGGAGAGGAAGGAGAAAGGGAAAGAGAGGGAGGGAAGAGAGAAGGTCTCGGATCTTACTGTTGAGGAAGATGGGATGAAGAGGAGGTGTGGTTGCTTGTGGTTAGAAAGAAGGAATCAAGAGAGGAGGGCCCTCATTCTTTGCGATTTTGTGCGTCGGTTTTGAGGTGAGGGAACGGTTGGGAGTTGGGAGGAAGCGGGATCAGTTGAGGGAAGAGCTGAACGAAGAGATCGCACGGGAGAGAGGCGAGGTCGAGCGAGGGGAGGTTGCGTTTGAAACCGAGCGCTTGGCTTGGAGCTCGAGCGGGATCGTGCGAAAGGGGAAGGAGGAGGACGAGCTCGTGTGTAGGTCGAACCGAACGAATGGCCATTTTAGAAGGGATTTAGGGTCATTAACCCTTTTAATAAAGTTTTATTGTTTAATCAACTTTAATCAACTCTATGCTGATATCGTTATATAGTCAATATATATGTTGATTCAAGATTATTGATATTTTAACAACGCGGCCGTTTTCGTGGGAGTCGTTTGGTTTGCTCATTAATTTTTAAAAATTGGCGCGCGCTTTAGATTTTCGACATTTGTGTGACTGTCGCGTTAAGTGTGAATAGTCTCATTTGATAGATTTCGACATTTCGAAGTTGACGACGCAATTAATTTCTCGAACGGAGGTCATGTGGTTTAAATTGCGCCTTATATATCCGTGAAGCGTTAAACTGATAACTTCGGTTGATGATTAGATTATGCAATATTTATATTACGTTTTATTACGACCTCAGTAATGAATTCATTCGATTTGGGTGATGTTTGGTATCCACGGTTTCGGTATCAAAAGTAAATAATTTGGATTTTGAACTCGTGAATGCATGGAGGTCAACATTAGACAATTGAAAGATTTCCTTAGCTGCTGTTTTGTTTTGAGTTGAAATCAATAGAAACCTATATTACTGCGAACGTGATAGAACAAATTTGTGTCACAGTATGATATTATAAGAATGTGTTGAACTATTTAATATAAATATCCTCAGTGATACATATCGGTTGCTATCAATTTTTCTTGCCTAAGCTTTGGAGAACTTAATTAAGGCTTTCTCTCTTCTTAAACACGTTTTCCCTTTCTAATTTGTGATGACAGATAGAAAGCTTAAGGCTGCCAAGGCAGCTTTCAATGCAAGCATTGAAGGTGGAATAAACTTCTTTGACACAGCTGAAGTCTATGGTGCGGGGGTACGTGTATTTCCTGCCTATATGCGACTGGCTATTTGATTTGCTCAGTTTGAGGAGAGAAATGAATACAAATGCTCTCTCTTTTGCAGATCTTTGGGGCAGTTAGCTCAGAAACACTGATTGGAAGGTATTTAAACCTAAGCTGTTCCTGATCAACTTTACATATCCTAAGTTTCAGTCAGTGCAGGGAGAGTTTAGATGCCATAAACTGGACTGAAATCCTAAAAGACATTCCTTATAAAATTATTTCAAGATTTTTTTTTCTCTGTTCATTTTACACTGGAATTTATATAATGCTTCTACCAAGGATAGGAGCTTATGGGCATATATCTGAATGTACAATCAAGTGGTGTGGGTGTCTGTCCCATAAACTGATAAATTTTATTTCCAATGGTTTATGCTTTTTCTCAAATTCCTCTTCCTTTCATTCATTTTTTGCACAAACTTTATGAATGGCTGTCAAAACAACATCAACCATCAATGTTTATCATCCATATTTGGGATCGGCAATGACAGTTTTTAAAGTTTTGATTCATTTCATTTCAGTTCAATGGAAAATCCTTTTTTCTTAAAGATGATGATGATGATGTGCCTTCTTCCTTTTTTCTTTTAGTTTCATCAAAGAGAGACAAAAGGTTGTTCCAGTTGATATAACCATTGCCACAAAGTTTGCCGCTTTACCTTGGAGATTAGGCCGCCGGAGCGTCATTTCTGCACTTAAGGGCTCTTTGTCTCGGCTTGGTCTTTCATCAGTTGATCTCTACCAACTGCACTGGTCTGCATCTCGAGCTCATTCTATGCATATCTCCTAAATTTGCCTAAAATTTGTAGTGGGTGGCTACCTTCATTTATTTTACTTTTCAGGCCAGGAATATGGGGAAATGAAGGTATTTTAAACGATTCTCAGACACGATAAGTAGTCATTATGAGTAAATTATCAGTACTGCTAATTCTTCTTCCATGCTCTCTGCAAAGTTGAACTTTTACTTCTAAACAATTTCAGGTTATATTGATGGTCTTGGAGATGCTGTTGAAATGGGATTGGTGAAGGCTGTTGGTGTCTCAAATTACAGTGGTAATACTCCTGACCAGGTTATTAAATGATGTCTTTTATTCTGTAATTTACTCTTAAATTTGGAGAAACTTTTTTTTTTTTTGCTCCAGAAAAGAGGCTCCGAGAAGCCTACAACCGTTTAAAGATTCGTGGAATTCCATTGGCTTCTAATCAAGTGAACTACAGTCTTATATACAGGATTCCAGAGATGAATGGGGTGAAAGCTGCTTGTGATGAACTGGGTGTAACTTTGATTGCTTATTCCCCTATTGCTCAAGGTATGGTAGTTACATATTATATATATAATATTTTTATAAATGTTATATAATTATAATATTAGAGTTTTACTAGCATGTGCCTGCAAACTTTCATATTTATCAGTTTACCATACAAATTTTCATAATTGTTAGAATAACATTCTATTTTTAAAACTCTTACTAATACACCAACCTAGCTAAATAGTGTTAATCTTAGAAAACATTTTGTTAACATAAAAGAATATTTCACTTATTAGAAAATATTAAATTTGTATGAACATGATAAATTTTTTTCATTTTGCTTTTTTTTCTGAAAGATAAACCAATATTAATAGATGAAATCAGGTTAATTTTTCACGTTGATTTTAAGAAAATAATGATTAAAAATACATTAAATATTTAAGAATATTAAAAATATATGTAGATTGGTTTGGTTTTACAAATGAACACAATTAAATTGTTAAAATATGTTTAATTTTTTTATTTGCCAAATTATATGGTGAAACTAGTTTGGAAAATAATTTGTATTGTTTTAATATATAACTCATAACACATTGATTAAATGGAAATGATATGGCCAAACTAAGTTTTTTTTTTTTTTTGGGTGAGTGCTTTCTCATAATTATTTTTTTCAAACATTGAAATTATTGATGTTATTATGGGAGAGAGAATTAAACGTAGATTATGATGCAATACAAAATTTTTTCAAAATCAGTTTGATGTCACGTAGGTCTACTATGGATGCTATACATTTGTTGAGAGGTTTGATGAAGATGTATAGAGAGAGGAAGGAGGATCTACATATGGTATTCGTTAATTTAGAGAAAGCTTATGATAAAGTTCCAAGAAAAATTCTTTGGAGAATTATAGAAAAGGAGTTAATATTGTGTATATTCAAGTCATTAAGGATATGTATATTGGAGCCGTTCCTTGTGTTCAAACACAAGGAGGATTGAACGGGTGTTTTCCTATTTCAGTTGCATTACATCAAGGGTCAACTTTATGCCCATATCTTTTTGCTTTATTGTGGACGTTCTTACTAGACATTTACCTTGGTGTATGCTTTTTGTTGATGATATTCTTCTTGTTGACTAGAGAGAGAGTTCAAGATAAACTTGAGTTATGGAGGTCAATCTTAGAATCTAAAGGCTATCGTTTAAGTAGATCTAAAATCGAATATATGGAGTGTACTTTTAGTTGTAAAAGATCTAGTGTTGGGGTTATGACATTGGGTGATCAAGTGATTAAATATAGTGAATGTTTTAGATATCTTGGGTTGATTGTTCAAAATGCTGGTGAAATAGATGGGAATGTTATTAGTAGAATTCAAGTTGGATGGTTGAAGTGGAGAATTGCATCTGGTATATTGTGTGATAGAAAAGGCCGCTTAGACTTAGGAGAAAATTTTATAAGATGGTGTTAAGACCTGCAATGATTTATGGAGTAGCTTTAGTGGCAAATAAGATTCTAGAGAGTCGCCTTAGATGATTTGGTCTCATAAAACATCAGTCATCTGATGGTTATGGTTTAGTTAAAAGACTAGATGTATTAGATTTGACCTATATTAAGAAAGGTAGATGTAGACTTAAGAAGATTTGGTTAGGTAATATAAAAAATGATCTTATTTTATTAGAATTAAATGAGAATTTGACATTTAATAGGACACAATAGAGAAGAAGGATTCATGTAGCCAACCCCATGTAGTGGGATAAAAGCTTGTTGTTGTTGTTGTACTCAGAAATTACTTTTTTATATCTATTTAATTGGCAGCAACTCAATTGTCTATTTTATATTTTATAATTTGTATTCCTTTTTAAGCAAACCAAATGGTCCCTTGAGTTTTTCATTTTCATTCAGATTATTCTAAAACTACTTACTATGTTTCAGGAGTCTTAACAGGAAAGTATACACCAGAGAATCCCCCAACTGGACCTAGGGGCCGCATTTATACTCCCGAGTTCCTGAAAAAGGCAAGATCCATGCGTTTTCTACGCCTTCTTGACATCTGTTACATCTTTTATGCTGAAGCATGTTATTCTTTCTGCAGCTGCAACCTCTTTTGAACAGAATTAACGAGATTGGACAGAACTATGGAAAAACTTCCACGCAGGTTCTACCTTTTGTTCTAGGGATTTGTTTGCTGCAATTTTTCAGCAATTTTTCCATAAAGAAAAATCATTTATTGCTGCTATCAGCCTATCAGCAATTGCATCAAATTATCTATCAAGAATGCTTTGCTTTATTGTTTTTATTTATTTATTTTTTATTTTGATCCATATTTCCCTTCTGCATTTAGACATTAGTATTGGATGTTATGTAGAGTTGAAAAATTACTCAGGCTAATAATAATAGACTGATTCTCTGAGAGGTTAGTATGTTAAGTTATGGAGTCTAATTTTTTTGCCTTATGAAAAAAGAAAATGCACCATTCAAATATAGTCACGAGTCAACCTTTTTTTTTAAAAAAAAAGAAAGGCGCTATTTTTATATTGTATCAAAAAAAAAAAAATTTAAGTCTTTATTCTTCACGATAAAATCGTAATGAAATTTGCATAATGGTAAGAGGAAGTAGCTATCAATTGAGTCAACATGTATGAAATTAAATGTATTTATTGTGCATTGATTTTTTATCTTTATGTTCTTTTTCATCCTTAAGGTGTTTGAATAAAGTTCCACTTATTTGCCAACAAAGTATACATATCTCAGCCTTTTCCATTGCTAGAGAGAACAAGTATTTTGCTTTATTTTCTCCCCCCTTCTGAGAGCACATGATGATGAGATTTTGTTTCACCGTTTATTGCAGGTGGTTCTAAATTGGTTAATTTGTCAAGAAAACGTGGTGCCCATCCCTGGAGCTAAAAATGCAGAGCAAGCCGCAGAGTTTGTAGGCGCTCTTGGGTGGAAGCTCAAAGATCAGGAGGTCGAGGAACTCCGTTCGCTCGCAGCGCAGACAGAACCAGTGGTAGGCTTCCCTGTGGAAAATCTATAGCTTGGTAACATCATATTATGATTTGAAAACCCCATAGGAGATCTGATACATATTTTTCACTAAATTTACTGTGCAAGTTATGATTCCTTTTCTTGTATATCCCAAGAAATTCTACGCTGTCATACCGATATAATCACAAGAAATAAAATGTTTTACTTATTAATATGCTTACTAGCTGTTTGAGAAAACTATATTATCACAGTACTCTTGCAATCTGAGTGGCTGTTTTGACTGTTAACAGTTTTCTTGCTGATGGATTCTAATTGTCTGTTTTCATGGGCTTACCCTAATTTTAAACATCTGGGGTAGAAGCAAAAAGGTAACTTTTAGTAAGATAACTACTACCCAGTATGTCTTAGTTCAGTTGCTTTACTATGTCACTATAGATATGTTACTTAACTGTACTGCAGCATATGTGATTCAACTCTTTTGTCTTGAATCAGAACATCCAAAGAAACCATTTTTTTTTTCTTTCTTTCTTTCAATTTCATAGATCTGTTGACCTTACTGTAAGAACCGATTTCCTTGCTGTCAAGAGAATAAAAAACTCCAGAGATGTACCTTTACTTTTATCGTGTTCTCTGATGTCTCCATTGAAAATGGCATCCATGATATCATTAAGATACATTGTAAAGGATCCATATGAACTATTAGCAGTCACCCAACACTATCATAATTTTGGGAAACGATGAAAGTTGACATAAAGCGCTCCTCAGATTCGTTGTTTGTGCAATTCAATTGCTTTATGAGTGAGCTGAACTCATTGATATGATATGTGACCGAAGGTTTTTTTTTTTTGACATTCTAATAATACAAAAAAATTCTTATTATATGTATGGAAGAAAGCATTTCATATTTATGGTAGTGTGCCTCAATGGCAATTGTCTCGGTCTTTAGGATACTAAAAGTAACATTTATTTTAAGTGATGGCGGATTATTTTTATGGAAATTTATATGCATATCTCAAAATTTTTATGCATTTACATATCTAATACTTAAAGTTTAATATTTATAAATATAATGTTTTTTTCTATGCATAAAAAGGTGTATTTTATTTTGAAAAATTAATGATTGTATTATTTTTTTTATGTAATATTAAAAATTTGGATGTTATTTATGTAAATATGAAAGTTTAGTTATTAGATATGCAAATATTTAAGGATTTTATATTATGTATGCAAATGCCACTAATTTTTAATGCTTGTCTATTTATTAGTTACCAATTTTGCAATGATCAATAGTGTGACTTTAGCTATTTTAGCAATTTATTGAACATTTCCATCTAGAAATAGTCCTCTATCTACATTTTGTGGTAGACAAAGTTTTGATAATCAAATTTGTAAATTTTGATCTTTTGTTTTCATGCATCATTGCTCTCATTTTTCTGACTTTCAAAAACCTAATTTTGATGTCAACTATTACGAAAAAAATTCATGTTCAAGTAATAATATGCACCATCAAATAGATGAATACTAAAACTTACAAAAAAAAAAAAAAATAAATTTATATGTATTGCGTGCTAGAAAATCAGTTGCGGTAGAGTAAAAGTTTACGCCTTACTCTTTAAGAATCAAAGACACATACGGTATTTAAAGAAGCGACAATAAAACTCCGGAATTTTACGTGGAAAACCTCAAAAGAGGGAAAAATCACGGGGCTTATAAAAAAGCTTTCACTATGTATCTTTGAGTACAAGATCTTCCGATATCGGGATTTAGTGTATAAGAGAAATGGGCGATGATGTTGGACAAGTTAGACGGCGTTGGACGACAGTTGTAGCCGATGTTGGCGACAATGTTGGCCGATGACCGGCGATAGTGGTGGTGATGATGACCACAACAATGGTCGACGTGAGATGATGGCGGTTGATGGCGGCCTCGTGGCGATGGTTGGCGAGTGTGGCGGCTGTGTCTTGGAGGATCTTTAGAGCTCTCTCCTTGGCCTCCCTTCTCCTTCTGGCCTCCCCTGAGGAATGAGGGCTATTTATAGGTGGAGGTGGCGTAAATACATTACGCAACCCGTAGATGACAAAATGATCCCCTTGATCATATGATGTATTTTGTGCATTTGAATGCTCAAATGAAGTAAGAATTGTAAGATCTTTGGCTTGTTGAAACCGGCTCGTCGAGACGCTTGATTTGACTATAAACACTCCATATTTGAAAGCTTTTTAGAAATTTAACTGATGTCTCAAAGTTTCCAATGATATTTTAAGTGCTTGATCTCGACCAGTTTCAATTTCTGATTAGCTTGCTTTCGGCATCAAGATTCGTGCTTCGACTAGAGGAATTTTCAGAGTCATATCAGTTGCCTCCCTATTTTTGGATGATATTATCTCAATCATCAAAATATATGTCAATACTTCAAAATAGTAAATTCTTGACGAAATCTGCAGTCCATTAACCACGTATTTTGAGAGAGCAGTCTTTATGTAAGCATAAGATTATGACTTCTGAAGGGTAGATACAAATATGTGTAGGTATGTGTGGCATAAAATTTGAGATTCTGGACCCATCTGGGACATTCACAGGCGTTTGTGAGGGACAAAGGTTTGGGTTGGATTATCTGAAACGAGCAAAAAGAAATTCTTGAGTAGAAATTTATAAATTTGGAATAGACGAACGACTATGAAACGGATGGGTCGACATTATGACAAATGGTCGCCGGAAACAAACGGGCGAGGCACCGCTGAATCCGGGTCGATGAGAACGCTACGGGCAATCGTCCGCGGGTGGGTCGAGCGGTCGACGGGTCATACGGAGGCAATGGGCTAAACGGGTCGGCGGTCGTGACCTGGCTCGCGAAACCTGGCCAAGATCGGCGAACTACGGATGGTCTATTCGGCCGGGAATCTGCCATGCAAGGCCGACGCTCGACGGTCGCTACGGAGAGGTACGGTCGAACGCCGATAATGGGTCGTTTGCTCGAACGCTGGTCGGGGGAATGCTGAACGGCGACGGCTGGTCTACGGAAACGACACGTCACGACGGCGAAGACCATCGCTCATGGGTATGCCGGCCATACTCATGAGCATCGCGGGTCACAGGTTCACGGCAAAACATCCGCTCCCGCTTTCATCCGCTTTGACTCTTTTGAACGGTTTTGGGTAGCTTTTAGCGATTTTGACGCTTTTATCCTTTGCCCAAAAAAGATATAAAAAAGCCCCAGGCTAAGTGGAGAAGACACCTTCTCTTCTTGAGAGAAGGTCATTCGAGGCGGCTGCCCATATTTCATATGGCAAGTTCTGCTTTTCCCTCGAAAGAGGCGTTGATTGTCCTTGTCGACCCGACCGGTTTGGAGAGGCATCAAGACCCATAATTCATACCATCGAGGTTCTGCTTTCCCTCGAAAGAGGCTGATTGTCCTTTGTCGACCGGCTTGAGGCAATCACGATCCGTAGCTCATAATGACGAGGCTCGATTTTCCCTCAAAGAGGGCATCCTTGTCGGACCGGCCGGTTTGGAAGCGATCAAGACCCATAGTTCATCTGGCCTCGTTTTCCCTTGAAAGAGGCGATCATCCTTGTCGGACCGACCGGGTTTGGGCGATCAAGACCCATAGTTCATCTGGCGAACTCGATTTTCCCTCGAAAGCGTTGTCCTTGTCGGACCGGCCGGGTTTAGGCGATCAAGGACGATCCGGACCCGGGTTGCGCAATCTAGATGCGGCGGCAGCCAGTGGTCAGCGAGGATAACTAGCGATGATGGTAGCCGGCGAAAGACGATGGTCAGCAGCGATCGGCAACAGTGGTTCGGCCGGCGATGCGAGAACGGCTGCAGAACAGTCGGCAATAGCGACGTCGATAAGTGAAGATTGCCGGCGATGGTCAGTGATAGTAGCCTGGCAGTAGTCAGCAGCGGACCGGCTGATGGTTAGCGGCAAGAGGTTGTCAGCGATAAGCTGGCGGCAATTCGCGGCGTATGGCCAACGTCAGTAGTTAGCGCGATAAACCAATAGTGATAATGGCGAAAATTATGGCGATATCGGCCAATAGCCAGCGGTGGCCATATAGTTAGCGGCGAGGTTGTCAGCGGCATAGCGGCAATCGCAGCGGCAGTAGCGTCGGTAGTTATGATGATGCACAATGGTGATAACCGGCGATTATCGTGATAATTGGCCCGGCGGTGGCCGGCGATAGTAGTCAGCGGTGGCCAAATATAGTGGTTGGCGGCCACGGGTGGTGGCGGCGTCAAGCAACATAGTCGGCGGTGGCGGGCGTCGGTAGTCGGCGAGATGGACAATGATTTTGACTATCCGTTGTTTGTCGAGTGTGACTTCGATGGCGTTAACTGTGAAGGTTGAATTGAATCCGAGATTTTGACCTATCCGAGGTTGTTTGTCGGAGGGTTGTCGATGGCGTTAACACTGTGGTAGAGTTGAATTGAATCATGAAATTTTGACTATCGAGGTTGTTTGTCAGTGTCTTTGCTCGATGGCGTTAACATGTGTGGAAGAGGTTGAATTGAATCCGCTGAGGATTTTTGACCTATCCGAGTCTTTGCTCGATGACGTTAACCTGTATAGAAGAGGTCGAATTGAATGGGATTTTGACTATCCGAGGTTGTTTGTCGAGTCTTTACCGATGGCGTTAACTTGTATGGAAGAGGTCGAATTGAATCCACTGGATTTGACTATCCGAGTTGTTTGAGTGTTGCATGGCGTTAACTGTATGGAAGAGGTCGAATTGAATCCTAGGATTTTTGACCTATCGAGGTTGTTTGTCGAGGATGTTACGATGGCGTTAACGTATGGAAGAGGTCAATTGAATCGGCGGATTTTGACTATCATTTGTCGGTGTTTCCGATGGCGTTAACGTATGGAAGAGGTCGTGAAGTCCACCAAGGACCTTTTGACTATCTAGGTTGTTTGTCGAGTCTTTGCTCAATATGCGTGGAAGAGGTCATTAAAGTCCACCAAGAACCATTTGACTATCTGGTTGTTTTGGAGTTTTGCTCGATGGTCGTATGGAAGGTCCAAAAGTCCGCGTTTTGGCGTCAGGTTGTTGGTTGGAATATTATTCTGCACGCGTATGGAAGAGGATTTGAATCGAGAATTTTTCATCAGGTTGTTTGTCAGTGTTGCAGATGGCGTTAACTGTATGGAAGAGGTCAATTGAATCCGTTGAGGATTTTGACCTATCGAGGTTGTTTGTCGGTGTTGCAGATGGCGTTAACGTATGGAAGAGGTCGAATTAATCCGCTAGAATTTTGACCTATCAGGGTTGTTTGTCGAGTTTTACCATGGCGTTAACACATATGGAAGAGGTATTAGAAGTCCGAGGACCTTTTGATAGGTTGTTTGTCAGAGTCTTTGCTCAATGACATTAACCTGTATAGAAGAGGTCAAATTAAAACATCTGTTTGTGGTTGTAGCCAAAGTTGCTCCTTAACTTTGGTCTCGTTTTTCCATGAGTATGAGTGGAAAAACATAATTTGCAAAGCTATATCTCTTCTCAATGTTGAAATATCCTCCAACTTTGACTTGTTTCTTGGGATGGAAATCAATTAGATCTTCTGATCTTTTGAGATTAAGAGTTGTCCCATTTAGACAAAATCTGAAGGAACAAGGTTTGATGAATCTTCATTCTTCGCTTGCGCTCTTTAAAAGCTTGAAATGCTCCACCTCGATGGTAGTTTTGATCTTGTTGAAACTTGTCATACAAGATGAAATAATGAATACATTCACAGAGACTAGCTTGCGTCTTGAAAATGGGATTCGGTGAGTAAAAGTTTACTAGCTTCTTTTGAGTCCGACACACACAGTATTTAAAAGCGAACAATAAAACTCAATTTTACGTGGAAAACCTCAGAGGGAAAAACGGGCTCCTAAAAAAGCTTTCACTATGTATCTGTTTAGTACAAGATCTTCCCGATACGGATTACAATGTATATAATGGGTGATGATGTTGGCGACAAAGTTAATGACGCGTTGGACAAAGTTGACGCCGTTGGCGACAATGTTGGCCGATGGCCGACGATAGTGGTGGTGATGATACATGATGTCGGCGACGGTAGATCGGATGGCGGTTGATGGCGGCGACTCATGGGGATGGTTGGCACCGTCAGTGGCGGACAATTGTGCTTGGAGGATCTTTAGAGCTCTCTCCTCTCTCTTGGCCTCCTTCTCCTTCACTTGGCCTCCCCTCATATGAGGAATGGGGGCTATTTATAGTGGAGGTGACATCTCTGTAAATACATGCAAAACCGTCTCTCATCTGACGACTCAAAATGATCCCCTTGATCATATGATGTATTTTATGCATTTGAATGCTCAAATGAAGTCAGAATTGTAAGATCTTTGGTTTGTTGAAACCGCTCAGATGCTCGATTTGACTATAAACACTCCATATTTGAAAGCTTTTTTAGAAATTTAACGATGTCTCAAAGTTTCCAATGATATTTTAAGTGCTTGATCTCGACCGTTCAATTGATTAGCTTGCTTTCATCAAGAGTGCATTAGAGGAATTTTAGTCATATCAATATGATTTGATAAGACTTGTCTATAGTTATGATCTCACAAAAAATGAATACCAACTAATGAAAAAATTACTCTATAAATAGATGATTGTCATTAAGAGTGAGCGAGCCACGCTAGCATATGAGCAGGCTCTAAGTCGACTTGTTAATAAGCTTATGAGCAAGTTTATCGAGCTACGAGTTGAGCTATGAGTTAGACACAAGCTTGTATGTTAAGCAAGCTAGAAGTTTAACAAGATTTGTTTTGTTGGTTGCAATCTGGTTTCATTTAGGTAGATTTTTTGGATCTCACTCTTTTAGGTTGTCTTAGTCCAATTGTAAATATCACAAACTCCTCTTTGAACAATGTTAGTTATGTTTCTTTATCCTGGAAGCTCCCACCACGACATCCTCTTTCTTCTATAGCTTATCACTTATCTTTTCGATGACTTCTCTAGCGAGATCCTTTCACAATTCTCTTCGCTGTTCTTGTTGATGCCTTGTCGAATGAGATTTAACCATGACTTCCTCCATTGAGTTCTTTAATCCTTCCTGAGCAAGCTCCTGCTACAACTTCCTCCATTGGATTGATCAATCTTTGTCTAATGAGACTTTCCCTTGAGTCGAGCTCTTAAGCCATGGAATACATAGGCAAGTAGAGCTTGAATTCAAGCCGCTTTTTGACCAACTAGGAGAGCTCAAGTTATTGTATCCTGAGTTTGTCACCATTTATTTACAATCATAATGATCATTGATCTTCAAAATCACTGCTAAGTAAGCATACCACGCTATCGAAGAACAAGAGAACCACTCTCATAGAGAGGAGAAATTATTATCTATAGAGTATGACGGTCTGGATTACTATATATTAGTTGTGTATAAATTTGATACCGTTTACATAGCATTGTTGACCTCCATATATATTGCATGAGTTGAGTTAAGCCTATAAGCTAAATTATGAGGATTTCGGGTGCAATAGTGCTTAAATCGGACACAAACACTTGTATTGTCAAAAGTCGAATTGACCTCCGATTGTGAACAAACTCGTCATCAGCGTTTGAGCTCGAAATCGATCATAATATATTACGATTACGGTTGATGTATAAAGAGAGTAGAAGTGCTATGCATATCGAGGTGGGAAGCACGATGCTCAAACGACTCCGTAAAAATCATCTTGTTAAATGTCAAAACATTGAAATTTATCAAATGTGACTATTTGTGATCGATTTGGACGAGTATACGCAAATGTCGAGGGATCTAAAGCGATAATGTGCATTTTTAAATTGAAATTGGCCGATTCTTAAAACAAATCAACAATTTTCGATTAACAAGCGTGTTCGTCACGGACATTAGAATAATCTAAAATCGATATATATATACTAACTACATAATAACATTGCCGTAAAATTCATATTCTGATTAATTAAACACTTAAAAAAATTAATTAATAATTTATTATTTAATATATGTTGACCTCCACGTATGTGTCATAAGTCGTCAGTCAGCTACAAAATTGGTTGACTTGAGGTGCAAATCGAGCTCAAAATGCACGACGTCGCCGAAAATGATCGAAATAACCTCGATGATGGTGAACTTGCCAGCGTTGAGCGTTGTAATTGATTAGAATATAAATATTGCATAATCAAAGATCAACCGTCAAGCGATCGAGCTACCAATTGCGTGCCCATATCGAGTCGAGCTACGATGATGTAACAACCTCCATGAAATTGATCGCCATTAGCTTGAAACATCAAAACTTTCAAATGAGGCCCTTCGATTCGGATGAGTTTGTGCAACGTCGAATAATCGAGGCGGCGGCGTAATCGAGCACGAAATATCTGCGTCGAAAATTAACTCAAATGACCTCCGTCGACGAGCGGACTTTCATCTTGTTCAAAATGTGAAACTAGGAATATAAATATTTGTGACTTGATGATCAATCTCAAGTCACCGAATCGTCAACGTCTTTTCGTATTTGGTCGAGGGGCGAAGCAACGATCTCCGTTCGTGAAATTGATTGGGCCGTTAGCTTTGAAAAGTCAAAATCTATCAAGTGAGATGATTTACACTCAATTTGGATGAGTCACGAGCGAATGTTGGCGGTCAGCGGTTAAAGTGGTAAAATGACTTGTATCTGAGCCGGCATCCGTTGCGAAATGGACGTTGCACCGGACATCGAAATCTTAAATTGATATATATTTTGATTACTTAGTCGTGTCAACGTAAAGTTAACGTTAAAATCGATTAATTAATTTAAAAACTAATTTAAAAAAAAAATCTAAAATCTAGTCCTAGCCCTAAGTGAGCCGATTTGGCCCTAATCCTCTATCGCGGTTTGGCCTTAATTCCCGGATCTCCTATTCACGCGACGTCCTCCTCACGCAGCAAACCGAAGTTCGATCGGCCTCCTTCACACACAAGCCAAACGCCGCACGAGAGCCTCCCTCGATTGTTCTTTTCCTCGCACGAACCCGAACGCAAAGCTCTCCTCCCTGTGCCAACTCCTCCCGTGCTTCTCCATGCGCGATTCGAACGGCAAGTAAATGTTCCCTCCTCAAGCAATCCGCAGCCCTTGTTCAAACCACAAGCACTCCTCCAAACCGACGGCAAGCTCTCCTCTCTCCCTCATTTTTTCGATTTTCCCCTTTTCTTGCCCTAATCCAAATCAAGAGAGTTTTCTTCCTCCTCCAGAAACAAAAAAGAGAGGGTAAAGCTTTGGGATCTTCTTCTTCTTCTGTTCCTTTCTTTTCTTCTTCCGCTTTGTCCCCAATACGAAAATGACTTTTGTTTTTTTCTTTTTTCTTTATGTTTTTCCTTTTCCCTTCCTCAAATCGCAAAGTTCTTCTTCTTCTTCCTCCTTTTCTATTTTTCCTTTCCTTTCTTCTTCCTCTTTTTTCCCCAATCCGAAAATTATTTCTTTTCTTTTCTTTCTTTTATTTTCTGTTTTTTCTTTTCCTTCTCCAAACCGCAAAGAACTCCCCCTCTTCCTCCTTCTCCATTTTACTAATCCCCTCATTTACAAACAAAAAAACAAAATTCTTTCCCTCAAAATCAATCAATTCATAACCGGAGAATATCGTCAAGGTGGTTCTTCTTTTGTCCTTATTCATGCATTATCATTTAATCTTCACTCATACGGGTAAGAATCTCAAGAGTGATTCTTCTTTCGATTCGTCGTTCTCCTTGCATCACTTCCATCTTCTTCTTTGTCGTGGGCGTCAAAAGGATTCTTCTTCAATTTTCGACGTCGCTCATCGCGTTATCCTTCTTTGGCCGAGGAAGAACACCGTCAAGCGGGTTCTTTTTTATTTCGGTGTTCCTCCTTCCACCCCGTCTTCATCGGTTGAATCTTCGTCGGGGTTCTTCGGTTTTGTCATCTCATTATCTTTCAAATTCGTAAACCAGGAAAAATAACACCATGGCGAGTTCTTCTCTTGGTTTTCTATATCTCGTCTCGTGAAAATGAGTCGACATCGAGATCGTGAATGTAGATATATATACGTTTCTTTGCAAGTTCGAAGGCCTCGTCGTGCTCAAGAGATGACGAGATGTCATTTGTGGTGTCATGAGCGTCGCTCTACTCGTGAGGCGTCGAGTAAGTATCGTTAGATGTCTCCAGACAAAATGTTGTAAATTTTTGTCAATTTGACTTAGAAAAAATGGGGATGAATATATATTGCATTATATGCCTTTTTTTAAGTTTGAAGGTATGTCGTGATCGTGAGGCACGAGATGAAAAAAAACATTTGTGGTGTCATCATCACTCACTACACTCATGAGGCAGAAAGTACCTCGATCGACCTGTGGATGATGCTTGTCAGTATCAAATCTTTTGACTTAGGAAAAATGGGAGAGTAAAATGACTGACAAAGAGTAAAAAAACCTACACTAAACCAAACTAAGCGTCAAACAAGAAAAAAAAACCTAAAGGGAAAGTAAAATGACATACATAAAAGTAAAACAAAAAAAAAAGAAGAGAGGAAAAATATTTACAAAACTATTTAAGCTTGAAAACCTTAGTCGAATTAAAATCCCCTCTCTTTCTCAGTACTCTAAACTCAAAATGCTCTCTCTTTATCTTATAGATTGAGGTAATAGTGAGTTCTCTTTCATAAATTTCATAAATTATTGGAATTTGGGAGGATCTCTCATAACAAACTTGATAAACCAAGTCAATAAAATTTAATGAAGTTAAGGTTGAATCCAAATTGAGTTTAATAACTCTTATAGAATATGAAGGTGATTCTCTGCTAATAAGCGTAGGTAAGAAAGCGATAAATGAAATCACATAACTTATCAAAGTAATGTAAATTTAATCAAGTTGAGATAATTATAAAACTCAACAAGTAGTAGTGAGTAATATTTTAAACTACAGATTAAAATGCTTTCATTATCTATAACTCTTTTATACAGTAGATAAGCGATATTAAATTAAAATCTATAAAAATCTCAGGGCTTCCTTCAATCAAAAATTAAGGAATTTCATTTTAAATTATGATATTAAAAATCAACAAAATCACTAAATAGGTGAAATTATCTAAGCTATAAATACCTACATGTGTTCGGACATAGAGATTTCAAGTGCAAATTTTAATGTCTGAAAAGGTTGCGCAGGCTAAGTTGGAATTAAATGAAAAATCTGAAATCAATCTCATAATTAAGAAATAAACACTACATAAAGTCTTAAATACACCCGCATGGGCCCCGACACTACGTTGAATGCTTAGATTTAGTGTGAGGATCTACTTCGGTTCTAGTTTAGTCTTAGGTGGATCAGTTAACAAAACCTAAAAAAATATAAGAGTTTCAAATCGGTGAAATATCGATTCATTGATAAGATCTAATCACATTAGCTAAATAGAGTTGACAGGATCTAAAACTCTTAAATATATTCAAATTAATCAATTTTTCAAATCAAATTAAGTAGCAATCTAAAACTGCTTAAATAGAATTATATCATTAAAAGCTTAAATCAAAACTCAATCTATCCACCTTCCGCAATTATTTGTTAGAGGTGAAAAATTAAGAAAACTCTAGCTCACAAAGGAGCCAATGTCAAATCAAGTGTTTTGCTATATTCAATCTCATGCTAGTAGGGCGTGACATTATCCTCCGATTGTGTGGCTTGGAGTAGCTCCAGAGATGAAGCTTATGACCGGTCCTCGATCGATGGTTTGGCCAATTAGACTCATTATATTACGATCACGATCGTAGCTATCTCCCAATGGCTCACCCTTTGAGGTGAATCATAGGGTATACTTGATAGGACAAACAACCCTCTGTCAGCTAAGGTAGATTTAAGATTGTCATCTTAGACAAACACCACCCCAAGTCTACAAGGATTTCTTGGACGATATAACCTATGTGTTGTTGATAAGGATCCTTCAATCAGGTTAGGTCGACTATCTCCCAGTAAGTAGGCCCTGACGGGATATGAACCATGGGATCTAAATCGGGCACATCATCACTCCCCCAACTATCCGGTTTAAGCTGAAATGATGAATTTTATAATCTTAAATTCTAAAACTTTATATACTACTACTATACGCTATGTATTGAGCGATATAAAGACTAGCCTTAATCGAAAGTTCTCTCTCACTTACTGAGAGCGGTAATTAACTATAGGGGCTTGCGCCTATAGGAAACCTGGAACCGTATCTAAAGTCCTCGCCAAATGAGGACAAAATTTTTGGGTAGTGTCTTATCTACTATTTCATCTGCCTTCTGAAAATTACACCAACATTTTAAAATCACACTCTCATCAATTCATATTTGTCGAGAGGTCGGTGGTGAATTTTTGGAGCCCACGGATTTCTGGCTACTGCACTAGGGACATGATTCTCTTTCCATCTTTGGTTAGTCATATATCTGCTATAGTAGAAATAAAATCTTTAAAAAGTCAAAATAACAAAATGATGATTTAAGTGTGTAATAATTTCAATATGAGAGTCCATATAGAATGAATCATTTCGTAGAGTATCTTTTTTTTACGCTTTATTTGTTCTGTAGTACCTCTGCATCTTGAAAGTATGGGGTGAAATAATAATTAATAATTACTAATCCCCATCTTTCACTTTTGCAGAATGGATTTACAAAGCACTCCTTTCACCATCCTAGGCATGGTGTGAATCCATCTTAGCGTTGTCATCAACACGGAGATGTCGTGTTCATTGGTTGGTAGCTTGAATTTTCTATTGCAACTCACAAGTACCCACCTGTGGTACATTCGTCCGAGGCCATGTTGGAAGGCCTCAAGTTATTGAAGCTCTTACTAGCCATATGCACCAACCAATTCAATAGCCAACCACCATTAAAGAGTTCTCCTGACAGAGAACTTCAATTTTCAAAAGGTTAGGTCAATCTAAAGCCCCCGTGATGAAAAGAATCGTCAATGGACAAATTATGTCTTTAATGCCTCGTTGGTACAGCTGTTGTGCCGACCGAACCTTTTGTACCTGGAAAGCATGATCATGAAGCTTCCTCATCAGGAAGCAAATTAACTAGAAGATAGAGAAGAAGGAGAAAGCTGGTGGGCTCAGATCCCCTTTGAATAACTAGTGAACAAGCGTCTTGTCGCCATGGCGAATCCTACAATAACTTTGACAACTTAAAGTGGGTAAAAAGAAATAACTCTATTGGTGAAGTAAAACAGTCTTTCTGAAAGAACCAACCACATCAAGCTCCACCACCACAGAGGTGACAGCCTGAAAGATTGTCTGCCAGGATACATAAAGTTCTCAAAGTAGCCAAGGATAGAGGCCTAATGAAAAGAAGATTTCAGAGGCTTATGATGATGAAAAATATTGAAGCTCCATCAAAAAAGTTGTCATCTCTTATGGTAACTAGTCATCGAGCCCAATATGCTTCGCATGGCGAGCATCAGAGCATGACACTTGGACTACGTGTCCAAGAATCCATTGCCAAAATGTCCAAGTGAAAGAATAGGCAAATATGGAGGCCAAGACCCCGTAATGAAGTCCTGAAGGATGGAAGAGGTGTGATATCTGATACATATACTCAGAAATCCAACTCTAAAATAACTCATCAGAAGTGGATACCCAAAAGAAGGGATATCATTGATGAAAGACATGATGGTCGACACCCTGAAGAATCTTCTAGGGGATCCCATCATCGATCAAGTTCATCCCCACAAGAGAAGGTTGACTTTGACCACAGTCCTTTAATAGAAGAAGTACTTGCTCCGCACATTGAACTAGAGATCCACTGGAAACATCAATTGGAAATTCGTGTGTAAGAAGAAAATAATGAAGAGGATTCAATGGAAGTATAAGTCGTCTATATGGTCAGAGATATAGATGAACTCTCCGCTCAGTACCATCAGCAACAACACGAACTCAGGGAACCTAAACCTAAATTTGACATTTATGAAGAAGAGTCTTCACAGAAGTAAATAGAAGATGGAGCTTCGATCTTTGCTGAAGATGAAGAAGAAGAAGATCAGAATGAGAAAGAAACCATAGGTGTCGAAGCTGTTTATATGGTTGAACCAGGAAATGATCAGCCTAGTACACGCTTTTATACTCAGCATCATCGTACAATCCCAGCAACAGTTGTCTCTGCAAATGCACAAGGAGAAGAAAAATCAAGTTCTTCCCCTAAAAATGAGCAAAGAGCAGAACCACAACAAGAAATAGAAGAAGAAGAAGAGCCTGTACTGATTGACGCTATGACGCTAGCTAAAGAGCAAAGAGAAATACAATGTCAAATGGAGGTCAAAGACAAGGAGATTGCACAGCTTGGTACCAAGATGAATGATATGATGGTACAAATGAACATCATGATGGAGATATTGCAGAAGAATATCACATCAAGTGCATCACCTATTTTGTCTGCTAATCAACAAGCAGTTAATAATACAACTTTTATACCACCAGCCATTGTGGTACCTCAAGCTCCTGCAGTACATGCTACACATGAAGCGAGGAATGAGTTAACCACTCTCTCAGATAATTCAAAATGGATAGCACACAGCGGTAATAACGCTTAGAAATAATAATCAATGAAAAGATAAAGATAGTCATAGCCTCAGAGCAGACTGAAAAGTTGGTGAGTAAGGGTCACCCTTACCTAGCTGAATATGACCAAGTGTATGCAGAAAGGTTACTTAGTCGAAATTTAATACTTTCGGTGGCTTGGTAATCAAAGCAACATCTAGCCCAATTTAAGGCTACTTGATAACCAGGAGGAATGATGCACCTTTTCATTCATCGATTAGCACCTCGCTTTGAATGATATGCATAATTTTGAAATGATTCGGTTAAAACTTTTGCTGAATTAAAGGTAATATTTGTGAAGAGGTTCGCCAGTGCAACCAAGAAAATCATAATCGTTGATCTTGCCTTGCTGAAAAGGAGGAAAGACAAGTCAGTGATAAAATTCATAAGTCATTAGCGCAACCTAAGTATGAAGTGCGATCAACAATTGGAAGAAGAACATGCGATCCAATTGCTAATGGACAATATGGATGATAAAATGGCACCATTTTTATGCATGACGTCGATTACAACATTCTAAGACTTGCTTGATAGGGTGGCTAAATTTGAAAAGCTGAATCATCCTAAGTCTGAAGTTTATGCAGATAAAGCAAAGAGAAACAAACCTTGGACTCAAGAAATGAAATTCATGCCGCTTCCTATAGCTCAAATGACAAAAAGCGGGTGATATACAATGTGGATAAAAGAAAGTAGCTAATGTACAATGATGATAAGGGAAAGAAGCCTGTTTATTCTAATCCACAACCAAAATTAGTATTAGGAGGCAAAGACAAACCTCAAACTTTTTCGAGTGATGGGGAGCGTCCAAAACAAGCAATAAGAAATGATGAGCGAATGTGACAATCTCCTAAAGAAAAGATGAACAAAGAATGTTCCTTTAAAAGGGATAGTGTAGCTAAATTATTTCGGTAAGCAGTCAAAGCTAGTCTATAGTTACCAAAAATAAAAAGGCCTGAAGAAGCTGATCAAGTCACTAATCTAAATTACTGTCCCTATCATCAAATGATCAGTCACCCTATTGAAGATTATTATGTCTTTAAAGATTGGCTAGAAAGAAAGTATCGATAAGGTGAATTTACACTATTTGATAGTTAATCAAAAAAAGAGAATCTAAGGATGATTACATCCTCTTCCATTATCATCCAAAGACAAAAGAAGGAGAAATCGGTTCAAGCGAAGAATGGAAGATGGTCTCCAAAAGACCGTGAAAATGCTAAAGCAACTAAAAAATGCCCCTAGTGTTAAGTGGAAATCACCACTTGAACTTATATTGGACTTAAGAGAGATGCCTAAACCAAGTATTTGGGCTTCTCAGCGGCATTCTGATAAGGCTACTTCATCACAACACGATGAGCAATCTGCTAAATGTAGGCCTCATAAGTCAAAGAAGCTAGCTAAGAAAAAGAAGATCAAGAAGAGAATTATAACTCTAAAGATCATTAACAATCTAGAGGAGTATCACCAGTCAGCAAGACATCTATTTAGGGTTGCAAACTTCATGCCTAAATCTCGCATTGCTGAATCAGATGAAGAAGATAATGGTAAATCTTGTCTAATAAAGACATGTCGAATCATCTACGTAATGTTAGATATTCTTCAACATCAGTTACTCCGAAATGATAAAAGTCACGACTGACCAACACATCACAATTCTTGTCGAGGAAAGCAAGAAGAGCTGAGGCTAATGTCGAATTTTGTTTAATGACTCAACAAGACAATAACAGTTCAGATGAAGATCTATGTTTTCCTGATGGAGAAGAGTCAGACTCATCGATATCATCACATATGAAATGTATGATGTTGAAAAATGAGTCTAGCCCTTTTGGCCAATCTTCCAGAATAAGAAGGAATTTGAAGAAACTACCTCTTCAGAAGAATCTGAGCAAGATAAGGTGATTCAAGTTCAATTGAGAAATGGTAAAGTCTTACCACCTTCATCAAAGAAGGGAAATACAAATAAAGACAAAGGCAAATAAATTGAAGTCAACGAAGATATCATTCCCAAAAATCCTAGAATAAATTCTAAATCAAGCGAGAAGATAGATTATAATATTCTATCACATCTAAGAAAGATCCCTGCTTAATTAAGTGTGTACAAGGCTCTCTTGATGTCAAAAATTCTCCAAGAAACTTTGATATAGGCTGTCAAAGATCCGAAGAGTTATGAAGCTTACTTTGCTGAGAAATGCATGACTAAAGTATTGCAAACTCAAGATCTCCCAATAATCATATTTTTTGAGGAAGACCTTATGTTGGGGACAGTAGATCACAACCGTCCTCTATATGTTACTAGAGGATGATGGATCTCGATCGGAATATTGATTGATCAGGTTCTTATCAATCTATGAGTCTAAAGGTATTAAGAGGATTATCACTTGATATCCAACATTTTGGGAGAGATAAGTTGATGGTTCATGGTTTCAATGAAAAGGATAGAAAACTCTAGGCTCTTTTATTCTCCCGCTCAAGTTGATTTATATCGAAGCCAAGTTTCATGTAATCGATGCGATACATCATTTAAAAGCTCTCTTGGGTCGACCATGAGTATGGCATGGTCCCATCAATTATGCATCAATGTATGAAGTATCTCTCAGATGGAGAATAATTCAGAATTCCCAGTAACCAACAACCATTCTCTATCAATGAAGCAAAGATCTAAGAAGATGCAAAATATTTCATTCCTAAAGAGCCTAAGCCAACAGAGCCTCTTGAAGTGGTAGCATCCATTTGAGAAACTAAAAAGTAATTCACAAAGTGAAAGAGCAGAAGTAAAGTGGAAGAAAGAAGGCAATGCTGATTCTTCCTAAAGCACTTGATTCTGCACCTAAATCAAGAAAATTTGTTCCTCATTTGGGAAGTGACATAGAAGGAGAAGATATTCCTATCAAATCTAAGGGAACTTATAACCTCTCAAGAAAAGGAGAATGTGAAATAAGTGATTCTGATTCAGACTATGATTTTGAATCTACTTATGAAAATAAAGTTCATATGGATGCATCAAGGAGGATAGCTCACTTGGCAGAATCAGATGACTCACTCAAAATTATACCTATCCCTCAATAATGCTTCAAAGAAATCACTCCATTGGAGGTTCATGATATTGAAGAATTGATAACATTCTATGTGCCACCGTTGAGTGAGAGCGGCAGAACAGAAACTCTATTTTATAAATTTGAAGGGTCTTAGCCTCATAGTTTTGAGCGGACTGCTCAACATGAAAACTCTGATGAGATAGTGCCAACAATAATACCAATATACTATCCACAGAAATTATGAAGAATGATGCATAAGCTTGGAATTCACATTGGAATTTGTAAACATAGGACCCAAATCTTTAACAATATGTGGAGCCAAAGAAGTCCTCAAGCATCACAAAGAAGTGATAAGTTTATCACTAAAGGTCTAGGGTTCATCCACAAATCTCATCAAAATAAAGCTTGTTATAATATAATAAAAGCTGAGATAAAAACTCTTAGTGATGAAGAAGATGATTCTCATGAAATTTTTCTTAAAAATGATGAAGAAGTAGAAGCCAAGCCTGCACCTGAAGAACTCAAAGATGTTGGAAAAATAGCTACTATGGATGAACTTAAAGAAATCAACCTATGAGCTGAGGATGATCCCCATCCAACTTTCGTCAATGCCCTTCTACTTGATGATAAAGTTGAAGAGCTAAAAATGCTACTTTGTGAATTCAGGGATTGCTTTGCCTGGACATATTATGAAATACCAGGCTTATCCCCTGATATAGTAGTTGATAAACTAGCTATTAAACTAGATGTGACGCCTGTTAAACAAGCTCCTAGGCAAATGAGATTGTAGAATAGGTAATTGCAAAAACTAAGAAGCTGATCGAAGCAGGCTTCATCCGGGAGGAGAAGTATATAAATTAGATAGCCAATACTATCCCAGTTAGGAAGAAGAATAGTCAAATCCATCTTTGCATTGAATTTCGGGACTTAAATAAGCCGTGCCCAAAAGATGACTTTCAACTTGCAAAATCAAAACTACTAGTGGACAACACTTCCAACTATGACATGTTCTCATGAATGGATCATCGGGATACAACCAAATCAAAATGGCACGATGAAAAACATACATATCATATTGACATCTATGCTACGGTCATGCCCTTTGGATTAAAAAATGCTACATACCAAAGACATGACACATATTTTTGATGAGAGTTAATCCACCAAAAGTGGAATGTTATATCGATGATTTGGTGGTGAAGAGCTTGAATGTGAAAACCACTTGAAGACTTAAGAATTGAGAGAATTAGAAAATATGATCTCAAGATGAATCCTCTAAAATGTGCATTGTATCCTCCAAAATTTCGGTACATTATCGTCGGTATTGAAATTGATCCACTAAAATCAAGACAATTGTGGAGATGCCTCCACCAGAAAGTTTCATCGCTTCGTTCTTTACAAGGACACGCATTCATCCGTCGATTTATATCAAACTATCGGATCTTTGTCAACCATTTGCAAGGTTGATGAAGAAGGATGCTCCATTCAAGTGGGATAAGAGTGCCAAGAAGCCTTCAATAGCATTAAAAGCTACTTGTAAATCCTAGCGATTGCCTATTCTTGAAGCCCTCATTCTATACACGCTGCATTAGAAGAGTCTCTTGGAGCATTATTGGCATACAATGAAAGCAAAGAGAATGCTCTTTATTATATCATTCGAAGATTGGAGCATGAGATACTCTATGAGAAGCATGTTTAGCATTGATCTTTGCAGTCCAAAAGCTTCATCATTATATGTTATCTCACAAGATTACCCTCATCTCAAGGATCGATCCGCTGAAGTACTAGATGACAAGACCAGCATTGATAGATCACTTGGCAAGATGGGCAGTATTTCTTCTATAATTTTATATCACATACGTTTCGCATAAAGCAGTAAAGGGACAACTCTTAGCATATTTTCTTGCTGCACATCCATCCCTACAGACTCTTCTCTTAATGATGATTTTCTCGATGAGCAAATTATGCTCATTCATGAAATAGAAAATTCACAAATTTGGGAAATGTACTTTGATGGAGCCTCGTCGATCAAACAAGTCTAACATCTAAATTTTCCAAGAGCAAGAGCAGGAGCAGGAATCGACATCATCTTCATAACACCGGAAGGAGGGATAATGAAATGATCATATGGATTGACTGAGCCAAGAACTAATAATGAAGCTAAATATGAAGCATTAGTGGCAGGTCTTGAAGAAGCTATTTTCATAGGCATTCAAAACTTGCATATTTTTGGTGATTCTCAGCTTATTATAAATCAAGTACTTGGCATCTATAAAATCAACAAATTTGAGTTAGCTTTCTATCACAAGCGAGTTCTTGAGCTTATGAAGGAGATACCAAATATCACACTAACTTGAGTCTCTCAATCCGAGAATAGTAAAGCCGATTGCTTGGCAAAATTAGCTAAGAAAATGACAAGTATGAATGGTGATTATGTCATGATCGGCATATTTACTCGATGAGTTCTAGAGCCAGTAAAGTATCAATCCCCATAGGAAAAGGGATTATCAAATCTGACCCAATAGGATGTCCCCAAAATCAACAAGAAGTTATACCAAGAAGAGTTAAGAAGGATATTGCTTCATAAAAGTAATGTAAATCCTTTATTGTAGAAGAGCCACATGATTGGAGGCAACCCTTCATCGACTACTTAAAGAAGGAAAATTACGAAATAATAAATCACTGGTAGCTCAAATCAAGAAGAGAATGCTACTCTATGCTTTCGTCAATAACACTCAATATCGTAGATACTTTGAACAAATGTGGCTATGATGCCTAAATGCAGATGAAGCTAGCAAAGTGAGGCTGAAGTTCATAAAGGACTTTGTGGTGCACACCAGTCAGGTCCCAAGATGGCAGTAAAGATCAAAAGGATGGGCTATTATTGGCCATCTATGGTGAGAGACTGTATCAATCATGCTAAGAGGTGCCATGAATGCCAAGTACATGAGAATATGATCCATCAACCTCCAAATCCATTACACCCAATGATAGCATCCTCGCCATTTGAATAGAATGCAGATATGTAATTGGACCAATTGATCCACCATCTCGAGGGACACTTCATCATTTGATTATTTCTAGTGGTGAAGCTACTCCATTTAAAGAAGTTACTGCTGACCGAGTGATCAACTTCTTCACGCATAATGTTGTCTATAGATTTGGAGTGCCACGTCGAATAATTTCTGACAATGGCACAGCCTTTAAAGCTGAAAAGATTTATAGATTTGTCGATCAACACAAAATTTATTGGCGATATTTATCAATATATAATCCAAGAGCAAATGGTTTGGTAGAAGCCTTCAACACGACATTAGTCAAGCTACTCAAAAAGACTCTCACTAAAAATAAAAGAGAATGACATACCAAGCTAGTAGAGGCACTATGGGCATATCGAACTACCTATAAGATACCAACTAAAGTCACTCCCTATTCATTGGTAGTTGAAACTGAAGTTGTTCTTCCACTAGAAGTTGAGTTGCCTTCACTTCAAGTAGCCATCTAATCTGATAGCGAAGATCAAAATGCTCGTCGAGAATGGAGGAACTCGCGATGAAGTTAGATTGCAAGCTCATCAAAAGCTGAAGTATCGAGCAAAGATGTCCAAGGCTTTTGACCATGCGGTGCTCGAAAATTCAAAAGGAGAATTGGTCACGGTGCTAAGAAGACCAATTATCCCAATCAAAAAATTTGGTGGCAAATTTGAACTGGGAATGCCCTTGTCATTGAAAAAATATATCAAGGAGGGGCATACCTCATCAACCTAAAGGGTGAAAGACCAATGCCATTGGTTGATACTTAAAAAAACTATACATACATGATGACCACATTCTCGAGGTACAATAGAAATCCCACAAGACAAGGGCATTTTTTTAGTATATCTATTTAAGTGACATCGTGCTTCATGAGATCCTAAATAAACATACTCCATGAGAAACTTTTTGTGAAAATTCCCATTACAGGGGCATTTTAGATTTATATATATATATATATATATATATATATATATATATATATATATATATATATATATATATATATATATATATATATATATATATATATATATATATATATATATATATATATATATATATATATATATATATATATGAAATCATTATTATATGTTAAAACCCTCTTAAGAACATATCAATTCAAGTATTGATGCATTTGTATATTTTCATCTTGAAAATTCTTTTAAATATGCTTTAAAATTCCCCCTACAATGCACGAGCATTTTTTAGTTTATGTCAAGTTTATTTGAGTTGATATCGTGATATAAGACGAGATCCTTGAATATATTCTAATTCAGGTTAACATCGAGCTTTATGCCGAAATCCCTAAATACATTTCTAAGTGTTATTGTTAAGTTACAGGTTCTTGCAGGAACAAAAGAATCTATTTCTACACATAAAAAAGACAATCCTAAATGTCAAGAATTTTATCTCCTAGATTTGCCAAATTTTGAAGATCAAGTCAGAAGAACTCTCAATTTTTGAAGATTTAATCAATTAAGTTGGAGAAACATTAACCTCTACATCTTGAGGTCTAGGACATGGATGGGTTTTAAAGGTCAGACCCAACAAGCCCAAATAGCCAAGTTGCTGACGCTCTCGTCACTCAATAAGAAACAAGAAAAGACCACAGTGAAAGAGCCCCTGTTCGTTAGTCTGATGACAAAACCACCAACCCACTACAGCTTAATTTGAAGACTCGAGTAGGTTCTAAAGGTAAAACTCAGCAAGCCCAAATGTGGTCGAGTTGCTGACGCTCTCCTCACTCAACAAGCCACAAGAAAAGGCTATAGTGAAAGAGCCCCCGTTCATCAGTCTCATGACAAAACCACCAACCAACTACAACTTAAGTCGAAGACTCGAGTAGCTTCTAAAGGTCAAACTCAACAAGCCCAAATGTGGCCGAGTTGCTGATGCTTTCCTCACTCAACAAGCCATAAGAAAAGGCCGCAGTGAAAGAGCCCTTGCTTGTCAGTCCAATAATGATAACTATTCAATCTCAAACCAGATCTAACTTAGTGATTACAAGAAACCATGATTCAAGAGATCTTTCTACTTGATTGATAGATCAAGGCAATCTGAGAAAACACTCAATTCAAGGCTACCTCAAATCAATCTATATATTGCCCGCAGGGTGATATCTCAATTTATTCTCAAATGATCTGATCAAGCTCAAAGCCCAGATCAAAGTCAATCTCCTCATCAAGTCCGTCAAAGCAGAAAGCAAAGGATTGAGGAAGCAATTCCATAGTTCATACAAAGTTGATGACCGAACTAAAGGAATTTTATGGTTATTCAGTCTGTTAAAGCGCACATTGCAAGATTGATAACTCAACATTGACCCTATATAAGCTAGAAGGCTAGGTCATCTGTATGTACCATTCAACGAGTCTATTAAAATAGCAAGCACAATATTCATGGTGTACATACACTTCCTGACAAGTCGATATGGACAAATTAGGTCATTCCTTCATCAAGTCCATCAAGCTTAAAGCTAGGAAAGAAGGAATTTCAAATCCAAGCAAGCATGGATAAATCGATTCCCTAGTGGAGTCCTTCATCAAAACAAGCAGACCAATTCCTCCATCAACCCCAACCAAGCACAAAGCTATGGTTGGAGAAAACTAAAATTTACATTGAAATAAAAGAAAGAGATCTTTAGCAAAGCCATTAAAGTAGAAAGTAGATGGTGTAAGAACTCTTATCTATCCGACAAGTCAATTCTGACAAATCAGTCAATCTCGTCATTTAGCATGTCCTAAATGAAGCATTATACTAATGGAAAATCCTATCAAAAGCTCCGTAAGTTAGAGCAATCGAAGTTGAAATAATCCAAGTTCTATGACCAACCCAAAAGGTCAACTAGTTTTCAACAAATGTGGCTCGCTCCATGGGTGAATCTCATTTGTTGGGGGGCATTTGTTGACCTCCACATATATGTCATAAGTCAAGTGAGGCCTACAAATCGAATTCGACAGACTTTGGAGGTGACAGTGCACAAATCGGGGCTCAAAAAGCATTGGACGTCATCGAAAATGGTCGAAATGACCTCCGATCGACGAATGGAGTTCACTGTTGTGTTCAAAAAGTTGAAATCAATCAGAATATAAATATTTCATGATTTAAAGATCAACCACTCAAACGATCGAGCTATCAATGTGTCGATGGGCATATCAGAGCAGAAAGCTACGATGATGTCTGAATGACCTCCGTTCATGAAATTGATATTGTTAGCTTCAAAATATTGAAATCTATCAAATGAGATTGTCCACGCTCAATTCGTATGGGTTTGTGCAAATGTCGAATAATCAAAAGTGGCACCGCGCAAATCGAGCCTGAAATACACAGGATGTCACCAAAATTAACTCAAATGACCTCTCTGATCGATGAATGAACTTTTCCATCGAGTTCAGAATGTCAAAATTGGTCAACATATAAATATTGTACAACTTGATGATCAACCAATCAAGCGCTCAAGTTGTCAATGTGTCTGCACATATATCGAAGTCAGAAGGCACCATCATAAGCCAAATGACCTCCATTTATGAAATTGATTGCACCTTAGCTTCAAAATGTCAAAAGCTATCAAGTAAGACTGTTCGTACTCAATTTGGAGGAGTCTACATGAATGTCTCCGAAAGTGGCCGCATATTTTGAGTGAAATGACCCAATTTGCGCGCCTTGAACCAAACGCCCTCCGACAGAAATGACCCGCCGTTGCATTAACATCAATAACTTAAAATTGATATATATATTTTGATTACCTAGTTGTGACAGCATAAAGTTCATGTTAAAATTGATTATCTAATTTAAAAATCAATTAAAAAAACAAAAATGTAATTCTAGCCCTAAGTGAGCCAATTCGACCCTAATCCTCTATCGCAGTTCGACCCTAATTCTCGATTCTCCTATTCACACGACATCCTCCTCACACAACAAACCGAAGTCTGACCGGCCTCCTTCACACCAAGCCGAACATCGCACGAGAGCCTCCCTCGATCGTTCTTCTCCTCGTACGAACCCGAATGCAAAGCTCTGCTCCCCGTTCCAACTCCTCTTGTGCTTCTCCATGCACTATTCGAACGGTAGGTACATGTTTCCTCCTCAAGGAAATCACATCCCTTGTTCAAACCAGAAGCACTCCTCCAACTTAAGCCTCCCTCATTTTGATTTTCCCCTTTTCCCCAATCATCAGACTTCCTCCAATGAAAAGATCTTGGGATCTTCTTCCATTTTCCCCAATCAAAATGACTTCTTTTTTCCTGTTTTTTCCTCAAACCACAAAGATCTTATTCTTCTTCTTCATTTTTCTTTCCTTTTCCCCAATCCAAAATTGTGTTTTTCTTTATTTTCTATTTTTCCTTTTCCTTCTCAAATAAGAACTCCTCTTCCTCCTTCTCCATTTCACTAATCCCCTCATTTCCACAAAAATAATTTTTTTTTTCCCTCAGAACCATCTGAATTTGCCGCCGCTTCACCAAAGAAAACATCAAGTGGGTTCTTCTTTCTTTTGACAGTCCTCCCACATTATCCTTACAATCTTCTCTTCACAAACGGGAAGAACATCATCAAGAGATTCTTCTTTTCACTGCATCGCCTCCTGAATCACCCACCTTCGCCTGAATCGGAGAAGAACACCATCAAGAGGCGGTTCTTTTTTCGATCGCACTCCTCGCATTATCCTTCCAATCTTCACTTTGCCGTAAACTAGGGAAGAACACTATCAAGAGGTGGGTTCTTCTTTCAGTTTTTGACGTCGCCCTCCTTGCATCACCCTTCCAACCTTCGCTTCGCTGCAATCAGGAGAAGCAATACCGTCAGGAGGCAGGTTCTTCTTTCAGTTTTCGGCATCGCATTCCTTGCATTACCTCTTCAAATTCGTCTTGCCATAGCCAGAGAAGTAACACCATCAAGAGGCAGGTTCTTCTCTTGGTTTTCAGTATATCCAACCCCATCTCTTTGCCGATCTTTGCAGTGCGAAGAAAAATGAGTCATAACATATGGGATCCGTGAATATATATATACATGCTTTGCAGAGGCGCGTCTCAAGAGGGCTTGACGAGATGAAAAATCGACTATGGTGTCACAAGACACCGCTCGCTACGCTCATGAGGGCGTACCGAGTAAGCCAACATCTATTAGATGTCGTTCCCCCTAGATGAAATGCTGCCAAAATTTTATCTAATTTCTAGACTTAAAAAAAAGGGTGGGTATGAACATATTGCATTGTATGTCTTCTTTTAGGTTTGAAGGCATGCTCGCGAGGAGCGACGAGATGAAAACTATGTGGTACAAGACACCACTGCATACTCATGAGGGCATTGAGAAAGCCAAAATACCCGATGTGCCCCTGGATGATGGGAGGTTACCAAAATTGCGTCAAATCTTTTAACTTAGAAAAAATGGGAGAGTAAAATGAACTGACTTAAGAATGCTAAGTAAAGAAATCAACAGCTAAATCTAAACTAAAAGTGTCAAACAAGGAAAAAAAGGAGAAAGTAAAATGACATACAACAAACACAAAAGTAAAACAAGAAAAAAGAAGAAGAGAGGAAAAGCATTTACAAAACCTATTTAAGCAAGTTGAAAACCTTTCCGGAGTGCGAATTAAAATCCTTCCTCCTCTTTCTCGAGTACTCTAAACTCAAGAAAGTGATCTCTCTTTACCTTATCTAGAGGGATTTAAAGAAGTAATGAGTGAGTTCTCTTTTCTTATAAATTCTTCAAAATTAAATAACATTTAATTAGAATTTAGGGAGGCTAATACTAAACTTATAACAAACTTGCAAAAAACCTAGAGTCTATAAAATTTAAGATGGAGTTAAGGATGAATCCAAATTGAATTTAATAACTCTTATACGAATATGGAGGTGATTACTATGCTAACTAATAAGCATGAGTAGGGTTAAACAATAAACACTGAAATCGGCATAACTTATCAAAATTGATATAAATTGAACATAATCAAGTTGAGATAATTACAAAAACTCAACAAGTAAACTAAGTGCAAGTAATGTTTTAAACTATAATCTAGATCAAAATGCCTTCTTTGCCACCAAATCTATAACTCTTTGTACAAGCAGATAGAAGGAGATACTAAATCAAAATCTATAAAAATCATAGGGCTTCCTTCAATCAAAAATTAAGAAATTTTATTCTAAATTATGATCTTAAAAATCAATGAAATCACTAAATAGGTGAAATTATCTAAGCTATAAATACCTGCATGTGCTCGGACATAGAGATTTCAAGTGTAAATTTTGATGTCTAAAAAGGCTGTGCAGACTTAGTTGGAATTAAATAAAAATCTAAAATTAATCTCATAAAAAAGAAATAAACACTACATAAAGTCTTAAATACACTGATGGGCCCACACTATGTCAATGCTTAGATTCAAGAGGATGTTCGCTTCCTTCGCTTTAGTCTAGATCGGGTCGTTAACAAAACCTAAAAAAAATCTATAATAAGAGTTTCAAATCAGTGAAATATCTGAGAAACTGATTTTGTTAGATGTCAGTAGATCTAATCCTATATTAGCATCTAAATAAGGTTGACAGGATCTAAAGCTCTTAAACATATTCAAATTAATCAATTTTTTAAATCAAATTAAGTAGCAATGAAACTGCTTAAATAGAATTCTATCATTAAAAGCTTAAATCAAAACTCAATCTATCCACCTTCCATAATTATTTGTTGGGGTAACAAATTAAGAAAACTCTAGCTCACAAAGGAGTCAATGTTAAATCAAGTGTTCTGCTATGTTCACTCTCATCAATCAATGCCAAGTAAGGATGTCTGTCTTCGACCACGGCTTGGCCAATAGGCTCCACAGATGAAATAATTATGACCAGAGTCCTCTGATCAGGTGGCTTGGCTAATCAGACTCTGTTATATTACGATCATGACCGTAGCCCGTATGCTCCCAATGGCTCTGCCCTTTGAGTTGTGAATCATAAGGTATACTTGATAGGGAAAACAACCCTCTGTCAGTTAAGGTAGACTTAAGATTGTCTCCTTAGACAAACACCATCCTAGATCTACAAGGATTTCTTGGATGACATAACCCATGTATTGCTGATAAGGATCCTTCGGTTAGGTTGGGTCAACTACCTCCCATGACTAAGTATGAGACCAATGCGGGATGATGGAATCACAGATCTAGATGTCATCCCCCCCGACATCCGGTTTAAGCTGAAATGATGAATTTCATAATCTTAAATTCTAAAACACCATATGCTGCTATTATACGCTATGCATTAAGCTATATAAAGACTAGCCTTAATTGAAAGTTCTCTCTCACTTAGTGGGAGGGGTAATTAACTATAGGGGCATGCGCCTATAGGAAACCTGGAACCAGATCTAAAGCCCTCACTAAATGAGGATATAATCTCTGGATAGTATCTTATATACTATTCCATCTGCCTTCTGAAAATTACATTGATATTTTTAAATCACACTCTCATCAATTCATATTTATCGAGAGGTCGGTGGTCAATTTTCAGAGCCTATAATATAATCGGCCCTAATTCCTAAGGGCATGACTCGAGCCCTCTTCATTCGATCTCCCTCAAACTGGTAAACCCGCAAGCCTCTAATCTGTTTAGCATTCTCATGCAATTGCTCACCAGAATAATACGATCTAAGGCTCTCCTCTTCTTAGCATGAAGCCTTTCTCTTTGGCTTTATTTTCCTTAACTATATAAAACTATAAGAGGTATAACACATGAAGGAGAGATCCCTTTATCTAGTTCATCCTCTGCCGCAATCCCTCACTCCTCATCTCCATCACAACCCAAGACGCCTCATTCTTCTCTCATTTCTCACTCGATTGAAGATCTGCATTTTCTCAATCGAAAAGAAGCGATCGACTCTGCTCGTTAAACACTCCTCATAATCTTCCGCTGTTCTCCTCCCATTCACTCATATTCCTTTGAGCCGCAAACTAAATCCCATTTTCTCTCAACTGTGATTGAATTAGAAGCGAACTACAAGCCTAACTCGTCAATCTCCCCCATTCTGAAAACTTCATATCTCAATTTTCCTTCTATTCCCTCGATTTTCCTTCAATTTGATTCGCCTCCCCCTCTTCCCTCGTTCCATTCATCCTAGCCGAGGGAAGGAGCATGCAATTCCCCCTGTACGAGCCGAGCAAACCAAGCCTCTCCATTCTCCCTCTCTCTCCCTCTCTTTCTCTCATCCAAAATAGGAAATCAGATTTCAAAGTGTTATTTGCAGATATGTAGAAATGTGTGGAATTGTATATATACTTGTCTCTTTTTGCATGTTTCAAGACCTCACTAATGCCCAATAGGGCATAGTGGGTGCAAAGAGATACATGGTGTCAAGACACTACTACTATCTCATAGAAGCTAAGCCAAAACTATTAGATGGCACCTCAGTGTCAATGTCAAAATTTGGGCTGAAATTTAGGACATAAATAAATTTAAATGGAAATCATTTAAACCACCATGAATTACATAAACATGCTTGAATTAAAATTCAAAAGAAAATTGACTTATAAATGACAAATAAAAATATTAAATCTTACCTGAACTACAATTGAGATAAACTTTAAAACCTTGAACTTGGAGAACCTCCACGGAAAAATTAAAGCAAATGAAAATAATGAATTTAGAAGGAGGGAATCCCTTCTATTTGTAGACATGAACCAACCCTTATGCAGGTCCCACTACAATTAATGATAATTTAAACATATTATTTGATGAGGTGATGAATAAAAAAAATAGGGTAGCCCATTGATCACAGGTTGTAAAAACTATGAAATTCATTAAAGTAATAATCAATAGGGGAGACTTTAAGTAAGTTTCTTACACAAAATCCAACTTTAATTCAAGTAATTTAAGATTTATTAATAATGTCTAATTGAAACAAACATCCGCATGAGCCCTGACACTATGCTGAATGCTTAAACTTAGTGTTTAAGATGCTGCACGGGTTGCTTCCCGGTTTGGTCTTAAGGGCCCGTTTGATTGGACTTTTGCTTTTACAAAATTTTATTTTAAAATAGTTTCTTAAAAAGTTGTGTCAAAAAGCAACATAGAGATCATAGTTCATATTAGAGTAAAAATGGAGTTATGTTAAAAATGCTTATAAAAAAGTTGTATAATCAAAGAGTTCTTTAAAAAAATATAATCACGCTTTAAAAAATGTGAAGCAATTAAAAATCTCTCCCAAATGAATCCTAAGACTGAGTTCGAGTTAACAAAACCTAAAAATTCAATTATTATAAAATTTTTAACTTATTAAAATATCTGAGAAGCTATTATTTAGATGATATTATCTGATTTATTAAAAAAATCAAATATATCCACTCAGATTTCAACGGAGGATACTACCAAAATGTGCTTGTAAGCTCAAATCAAATTAATCTAAATTAATTATCAATATAAATATAAAATTGGACAAATCACTAAGTTCTAAATGGTTAAGTAAAATTCAATATCTTAAAAACTTAAAAGCAAAATCTAACTCCAATCCACTTTCTGTAATAGTTTGTTGAAGGTGACAAATTAAGAAACAGCTCACAAAGGAAATCAATATCAACAATCAATTATTTTCATCAATTCTTAGAAAGAGCATATCCTCTCTCGTGGTTTGTAAAGCTCCACATAGATGTATTACACTGAGTTTGTGTCACCAAATGGCACCATTATATTATGATCATGATTGTTGTTGGTGAAATTTGGATTTCAGATGAATCATAAGGGTACACTCTCATAGGTAGACTTAAGATTGTCTCATAAACACTCCCTAGTTAAATTATGATACGCACCCATGGCTAACATAAAGATCTTTGGGTTGTCAGTACCTCGATTTTGACCAGAATTTGATACAGAGGATCTGCATATCATCATTGCCCCAACCATCCCCTTTAAGCTAACATAGTGAATTTCATAAATTCTAAATGAGAAATCAAAACTCCATATGTTGCAACTATACACTATGCATTTAGCAATCTACTGAATAGCCTTAATCAAAAGTTTTCTCACTTATTGGGATGGGTATTTAACTATAGCTGCTTGTGTCTATATGAAACCTAGAACTAGATCTAAAGTACTTACAAAATGAGGATGAAATCTCTAGGTAGTGTCTTATCTACTATTCCTTCTTCCTTCTAAAAATTTCATTGACACTTAAATCATTCTCCTCAAATGGAGGTTGGTCAATTTTGAAGCCCACAGCATGTACATGCTTTAATGCATAGCTGATGTATACACAATATATACATTTTATAAATGAATTTTTTCCATACAACATATTTAATAAGTAGATGCATTACTATGAGATTTCATCCTCATTTGGTGAGGACTTTAGATATTCTAGGTTTAGGCTCAAGTATATAATTACCTCCCAATAAGTGAGAGAGAACTTTCGTTGCTAGTTAGATCACTTAATGTAGCGAGCAAGAAGCGATATGGAGTTTTAGAATTTAAGATTATGAAATTCATCATTTCATCTTAAACCAATGGTTGGAGAATGATGCTCGATCACATGGTTCCGCCATCCTGCTATCGGTCCCTAGTCTACTTAATGAGGATGTAGTCGACAACTGAAAGGATTCTTATCAAACACATGGGTTCATCCAAGAAATCTCGTAGACTGGGTGATGTTTATCTAAGAGGCTTAAGTTTACCTTACCGATGAGGATTTTTACTATCAAGTATACTCTATGATTCACAACTCAAAGGCGTGAGCCATTGAGAGCATACAGCTACGATCGTGATTGTAATATAATGGAGCACAAACCACCCGATCAAAGGACTCTGGTAATCGCATAATTTGTGGAGCTATTTGCGCAGAGGACACACATACATCCTTACTAGCATGAGATTGATTGAGAGTGAATATAGCATAACACTTGATTTGATATTAGCTTCTTTATGAGCTAGAGCTTTCTTAATTTATCACCCCTGACAAATAATTGTGGAAAGTGGATAGATTGAGTTTTTCTTTAAGCTTTTAATGATTGAGTTTCATTTAAATAGTTTTTAAATTGATGCTTGATTTGAGTTAATTTGATTTAAAATTAGAATCACATTTTGATGGAATTATCCCCTCCAGTTGAAATCACCATTCAACACAACCATCATCGGGGTAGTTAATTGATTGAATCAAATATATTTGAGAACTTTAGATCCTGTCAACTCTATTTAGCTCCTAACAGAGGATCAGATCTACTATCACATGATAGAATTAGCCTCTCAGATATTTCACTAAGTTAAAATTATTATAATAAATTTTTAGATTTTATTAACTGACTACCCTAACTAAGCAACCGCAGATCCTAAACTTAAATCTAAACATTCAACATAGTATTGGGGCCCATGCGGGTGTATCTAAGATTGTCTTAATTAATGTCTTCTATTTGCTTATACGATGTGTTGCGAATCCAATGGCGTTTAAGGCGGAAGTAGATGCGAACTCAAAAGTTAAGGACGAAGTGAGGTATGAGCGGCTCGATCCACCACTATATTCACGTCCTAATTTTGTAACTAGGTGTTGCGAAGGTTGCATTTGGGTTCTACTCTTACTTGAAAGTAGACGTTCAGATGTATTGTAGATCTCATATGTTACAACCTTAAATTCAATTGAAGCCTTCTTCAATTCATTTGAATTGAGATACTACAATATATGCATTCAATAAGACAGCTTATTGGCGATCTTCCTAATTTCCTATGAGTCTTATTTATATTTTCCCATTTGATTTCAAAAATATGAATTAGAACATAATTCACTTGTTAATTGGAAAGCCACTTTATATGTCATTTTATGGATTTCATTTGGGCTTCGTCAATTTTGAAGACAATCAATAGATATATCACATGTACTTCAAATTCAACCTTAAATGCAAGTTCCAAATGCTCTTTTAAAGGCTACATTCATGGTTGCTCATGAGTTGCCTAATTGAACTTGTGCTCCCTAAAGAATCTTCAAATGTGAAGATTTTATTTTGAAGCTTTCTTCATATTAATTTTTATTCATTCAATATGCTGCATAACTATTTATGTGTTTAGAAGACAGTTAATTCCATTGTAAATTCTATCCAAACCACTTTGACCCTCTCATTATAATTGTAATACTTTGAAAGTTTATAATACCTTATTTATATTCCTCTGGCTTAAGAGTGAATTTTAAGTCTCGATATTGACGATCAATTACTTAACTCAATCCATAATACAAGTTGTAAAAAGATTTGATTACTCAATTAAGAGTCATTCTTATATTTATGAGTAGGTCATCGCATGATGCTTATTGAAGTGCTTAGGGATTTTCTTTCATATGCTTGATTTTAAAGTACTTTAAAGAGGAGAAGGGCTCAAAATTTGGGTAAGCTTCCTAGTTGCTCCATTTCTTTTATAAGCTTTTTCCCCTTTTTTTGGGTTTGATTCTTTTAATTTGAATTTAGCTTTAGGTTTTTTATTTTTTAATTGTTTATGTATTTTCTCCTTTTTAATGAATTTTGATTCTTTTCCCCCTTTTTTTCTAAGTCTAAAAATCTAACAAAATTTTGGTAGCATTTCGGCTTGGGGGAGCAATATCTAACATATGTTAGCTTACTTGGTACACCCTAATGAGCATAATGAGCGGTGTATTACGACACCATAGCCAATTTTTCATCTCATCGAGCTCTAATGAGCATGAAGAGGTCTTCAAACCTATAAAGAAACACAAGCAGATATATAGACACAATCACATATTGATCCCACATGTTCAGACTCATTTTTTTGCGTATTTGCAATGATCGACAAGGGGACGAATAGGGAGATGTCAGAAACTAAGAGAAGAACCCACCTAATGATGGTGTTCCTTTCCGGTTGTGGCAAGAGAAGAGGTCGGAAGGAGTCAAAAATGCTAGAAGCATAAAGAAGAACTCACCTGATGATGGTGTTCTTCGGCTGCGGCAAAAGGAATTATCAAAAGAGTACAAAAATACTGAAGGATTAGAGAAGAACCCGCCTGATGACTGTGTTCTTCTTCGGCTGTGGCAAAAGGAATTGGAAGGGTAATGGAAAGGGTGATGCAAAAGAGAGAAGGACAATGACATACCTTCTGTTCAAGGGGAACTGGAAGGAGGAATTTTGGTTTAGAAGAAAGGAGGAAGAGAGAGATGCAAAAGAGAAGAACCTAATGATGTTCCTCTATGTAAAAAAGAAAGGGAATTTTGATTTTTGGGGAAAATGAAAGAAATTGAGAAGGGGATTTTTGATTTTAGTGGAATGGAGGAAAAAGAAAAAGCAAAAAGAAAAGAAAATTGAGAAGAGGAAGAAGAGAAGAAGAGGAAGGAAGAAGAAGGAAAGAAAACCCTAACCTTGCTCACATTTTGGAGAGAAGAGAAAGGAGAAATTTTGATTTCCTTGTAGTTTGGAGGAGGGAAAAATCAGAGAGCTGAAGTGAGAGAGTGGGAGAATGGGAAAGAACTCTTTGCCATTCAGTTTGAAGGGAGAAATAGAGAGGGATCAATTTTTGGGCAGTTGCTTGTGGTTGGAGTGTACCTTTGAAGGAGATTGAACGGAGAGGGGAACGTTATCAGGTTGCATGTGAAGGGGAGAGGCTTGATGTGGATCAGCACAGAGGGAGGAAGGTTTCACATCATCTGTGTGTGAGGAGCTGAGTGGGTTGGTCGAAGAGGAATAAGGCCGGCCGGGTCAGTTAAATAGGAATAGGGCTGGTCGGTTGTGTGTGAAAGATTATGGTTAATTAGTTTTCAAATTTATTTTCAAAGTGTTTAATTGGCTTTAATGTAAATTTTATGCCAATACAATTAGATAGATAATAATATATATATATATATATATATATATATATATATATATATATATATATATATATATATATATATATATATATATATATATATATATATATATATATATATATATATATATATATATATATATATATATATATATATATATATATATATATATATCAATTCAAGGTTATTAGATGTTTGACAATAACCACTGTTTTATGATCGGAGATCATTTGGTTTAAGTCAGCATCAAATTGAATCAATTTCAGCTCAAAATGTGCATTGTCACTTCTGACTGCTTGATTTTTGCATAGAATTATCTGAATTGAGTGTGAATAGTATTACTGGATAAATTTTGATATTTCAAAATAAATGACATAATCAATTTCATGAACATAGGTCATTTGGTTTGCATTGGCGCCTCCTGACCTCGATATATGTGTAAGCGCATTGATGACTTGATCACTCTATCGATTGATCATTAAGTTGTGCAATATTTATATTCTGACCAATTTTGATATTCTAAACATGATGGAGAAGTCCGTTCATTGATCGAAGGTCATTTGGGTTGATTTTGGCAATATCAAGTGCATTTCAATCTCTATTTATGCGCTGTCACTTTTGATCATTTGTCATTTGCACAGACTCGTCCGAATTGAGCGTGGATAATCTCATTTGGTAGTTTTTAATGTTTCGAAGCTAACAATATAATCAATTTTATGAACAGAGGTTATTTGGCATCATCACAGCTTCTCGATTCTAATATGCGTGTCAGCATATTGATAGCTTGATCGTCTGCTCGGTTGATCATTAGGTTGTGTAATATTTATATTTCGATCAATTTTGATGTTCTAAATGCGACGATGAAGTTCGTTCATCGATCAGAGGTCATTTCGACCATTTTTGGTGATGTTTAGTGTATTTTGAGCCCCGATTTGCACATTATCACTTCTGAAGTCCATCAAATTTGACTTGTAGGCTTGACTCAATTTATGACACATATATGGAGGTCAACAAATGCCCCCTAACAAATGTGATTCATGCATAGAGTGAGTCATAATTGTTGAAAACTAGTTGACCCTTTGGGCTGGCCACATAACTTGGATTATTTTAGCTTCGATTGCAATAGCTTATGGAGCTTTGATAGGATTTATCATTAGTATGATGCCTTATTTTGGACATGCAAAGTGATGGGATTGACCAATTTATCAGATCGACTTATCGGATAGATAAGAGTTCTTACACCATATATTCTCTACTTCAATGGCTTTATTGAAGATCTCTTTATTTATGTCATTGCAGATTTGAGTTTCCTCCAACCCTAGCTTCGTGCTTGGTTGGGTTTGATGGAGGGATTGGTCTGCTTGTTTTGAGATTTGAAATTTCTTCTGTCCTAGCTTTAAGCTTGACGGACTTGATGAAAGATTGACCTGATTTGTCCATATTGACTTGTCAGGAAGTGTATGTATACCTAAGTATTATGCTTGCTGCTTTAGCAGACTCATTGAAGGGTATATATAGATGACATAGCCTTCAAGCTTATATTAGGTCTAGAATGTCAAGTTATCAGCCTAGCAATGTGTGCTTTAACAAACTAAATAACTACAAAATTCTTTTAGTTTGGCCATCGACTTTGTATGAACTATGTAATTGTTCCCTCGGTCCTATGCTTTCTGCTTTGATGGACTTGATGAGGAGATTATCTTTGATCTGTGCTTTGAGCTTGATTAGATCATTTGAGAATAAATTAAAATATCACCTTGTAAGCAATATAAAGATTGACTTGAGGCAACTCTAAATTGAGAGTTTTCTCAAATTATTTTAGTCTATTGATCAAGTATAAAGATCTTTTGGATTCTGATTGCTTGTAATCACTAAGCTAAATTTGATTTGAGGTTGAACAACTATGATCATTAGACTGATGAGCATGGGCTCTTTCACTGTAGCATTTTCTTACAGCTTGTTGAGAGAGGAGAGCGTCAGCAACTCAGCCATTTGTAGGCTTGTTGTATTCAACCTTTATAACCTACTCAAATCTTCGAGCTATGATGGGTTGGTGCTTTGCTCATCGTACTAACGAATGGAGGCTCTTTCAATGCGGCCTTTTCTTGCAACTTGTTGAGTGAGGAGAGTGTCAGTAACTCAGTTATTTATGGGCTTGTTGAGTTTGAACTTTGGAACCCATTCGTGTCCTAGACTTCAGGATGTAGAGGTTGGTATTTTTTCCAACTCAGTTGATTAAAGCTCCCAAAATTGGGAGTTCTTTTGACTTGATCTTCAGAATTTGACAAATCTAGGAGATAAACTTTCTTTCATTTATGGTTGTCTTTTCATACATAGAAATAGATTATTTTTGTTCATGCAAGAACCTGTAACTCAATAATAATAAGCATGGATATATTAAGGGATTTCGATGTAAAGCTCGATATCAACCTGAATCAGAATATATTAGAGGATCTCGTCTTATGGCATGATGTCAACTTAATTAAACTTGACATAAACTAAAATTGCCCCTGATTTGCAGGGAATTCTAAAGCACATTTAGAACTTTGAAGATGAAAATATATAAATACATCAATATTTGAATTGATATGCTCTTAAGAGGATTTTAGCATGCAACATTGATTTCATCTATATATATATATATAAATATAATGCCCCCTGTGTAACAGGGGAATTTTTACAAAAATGTCTCTTCATATGGAGTGAGTATATTTATTTAGGGATCTCGGCATAAAGCACTTTATCGACCTAAATAATATACTAAAAAAATGCCCCCTATCTTGCAGGGGGATTCTTATTATACCTCAAGAATGTATTCATCATGTATAATACTTTTTCAGGTAATAATCATTGATTGGTGGCATTGATCTTTCACCTTTTAAGTCAATGAGTTGATATGCCCCTCCTTAATACACTTTTTCAATGACAAAAGGGCCCTCCCAATTAGGCTCAAATTTTATCACCAAACTTTCGATTTGACATAATTGGTCTTCTCAAAACTAGGATAAATTCTCCTTTTTGGAATGTTCGAGGCCGCACCTATGGTCAAAAGTCCTAGACATCTTTGTTTGATAAACCTCCAGATTTTGATGAGCTTACAATCTAACTTCATCAAACACGTCGTGTTCCTCCATCCTCAGATGAGCATTTTGATCTTCAATTAGATTGTATTGGATGGCTACTCAAAGTGAAGGTAACTCAACTTCGAGCGGAAGAACTGCTTCAATTCTAAATACCAATGAATAAGGAGTGGCTTTAGTCAGCATCTTGTAGGTGGTTTGATACGCCCATAATGCCTCTATTAGTTTGGTATGCCATTCTCTTTTATTTTTAGTGAGAATCTTCTTGAGCAGCTTAACTAATGTCTTGTTGAAGGCTTCCACCAAACCATTTGCTCTTGGATTGTATATTGAAGAGTATCGCCATTCGATTTTATGTTAAACGAAGAATCTATATATCTTTGTATTTTTGAAAGCCATGCTATTATAAGAAATTATTTGACGTGATACTCCAAATCTATAGACCACATTATTCATAAATAAGTTAATCATTCGATCGATAGTGACTTCTTTAAATGGGGTAGCTTCATCCCACTTAGAGAAATAATCAATCATTTCTTGGGATGAAGTGATGTCTAGTGATGGCCATCAATTGTACATTATATACGACATTGAATGGCCAAGATGCTATTATTGGGTGTAGTAGATTTGGAGGTTGGTGGATTATATTCCCATGTGCTTGACATTCATGACACTTCTTAGCATGATTGATACAGTCTCTCACCATAAATGGCTAATACTATCCCATCCTTTTGATCTTTACTGCCATCTTGCGACCTGACTGATGTGCACCACAAAATTCTTCATGAACTTCAATCATCACTTTGACAGCTTCATCTACATTTAGGCATCGTAGTCACATTTATTCAAAGGATATACGATATAAAGTATTATTGACGAAGGCATAGCACAACATTCTCTTCTTGATTTAAGCTATCAGCGATTTATTATTTGGTAATTTGCATTCTTTAAAGTAGTCGATGAAGGGTTGCCTCCAATCATGTGGCTCTTCTACAATGAAGGCTTCACACTGCTTTTCTGAAGTAATGTCTATTGACCTCATTTTTAGAATGAGCTCTCAAACCCTCCATCTTAGACATAAGACTCCTCTTAGACTTTAAGAGCTCCTTAGTCTTAAGACACATCTAGTGATTAGGTGGACACTCAACCTAGCCCTAGAAGACTTAGAAGAGTTAACCATAGGAATAGGTCATGCCTTAGGGGTGTTAGGAAAATTTTTTACCCTTAGCTTAAACTATTCCTCATTTTCCTTCTTTCAAGTCAAACTCCAAATCAAATCTATTTGATTTTCTCCAAACTCAAATCAATTACATGATTCAATTCCATAATTGAAATCCATGATTGAAATCTATGATTGGAACCCATGATCAAAATCCATCAAAAATTCCTAAGTCCAAATTTTGCCTAAGTCCTTAAGCCTCCCTTTAAGGACTTAACCAAAATCATGATTCAAACCTTTCAGATTTTCTCATGATCCATTAATGTTCTCATTCATATTCTTATATAAATGAAATACAAATTCAAGCCCATCAAATCAAATTCACAATTCAAAATCAATCCATGAAATTTTTCTTAAATCCCTTAATTTTTCATTAATGGATTTAACCAAACCTTGATCAAATCACTTCAAACTCCTGGGATTTTCTCAAAACTCATTTATATTCTCATATATAAATGAAATATAAATATAAATCAATCAAATCCAACTCAAAAATTAAATTACAATATAAAAATCCCCTTAAATCCTTTAAATTTCCTTTAATGGATTTAACCTAAATCATGATCAAACCTATTCAAACTCATGGGATTTTATCAAAACTTATTTATATTCTCATTTATATCCGCATATATAAATTAAATATAAATATAAATATAAATCAATCTAATCCAATTCAAAAATTAAATTTCAATTTAAAAATTTTCTTGAATCCTTTGAATTCCTTTTAATGGATTTAACCTAAATCATGATTAAACCTCTTCAAATTCTTGAAATTTTCTCATGATCAATTTATATTCTCATTTATATTCACATATATAAATGAAATATAAATTAAAACAATCAAAACCTGTTCCAAAAATCAACCTCAAATCTATTCAAAATCCATCCTAAGCCTTTCAAGTCAAAATCTTGAACTTAGGCAAATCAATTTCAAATCAAGACAAACTCTTGGTTTTCTCTCATGATTCAATCAACCCTGCAATCATGAACTCATATATAAATCTAAACTTCAATCATTCATTCAAAACCCAAATCAAAAATCAAACCCAAAACCCTTTCATATTCTTTCTCTAAAGGTGAAATTTTCAAATGGATCAAACCCCATTTGACTTGAAACCACTTGTAAATGAATTCATATTTCAATCATGAGTTTATATACAAGATTAACCAACTTTAAATCAAGCTTTGACCAAGCCATTTGACCCACTTAGGCTCACTTGACCCAAAGTGACCTAAAGTATCCTTATGAGCCAAATTTTAATCCTAACAAAATTGGATTGAACCAAACTCATTTATCCCTCTCATCATGATCAACAATCATCATGAGATGATCAATCAATCAAATTGGGTCAAACCAAGTCAAACCTAAGGGTTGACCAAGTCAACATTTAACCTAAAATGAAATCTTACATAACCAAATTCTACCATAGGCCAAATTGATTGAAATCACTGATCTAAGTTCACTCATGACCTATGTTTGAACTTGATCAAGCCAACATTTGAGCCTAACCTAGACCAATTGGCTCACTTGACCCAAGTTGACCCATTTTGACCTAAAGGGCCAAAATGTGTCAAAACTTGATCTAGGCCAAATTGATTGAAACTAATGGGTCAAGTCCATTCCAAATCACTTGTGGAACTTGACCAAAGCCTCAATTGGCCAACTAGACCTAACCTAGCCCAATTGTCCTTAGACCCAACATGACCTAAAGGGGTCATGTTGAGCCAAAATTGAACTTAACCCAAATTGATTGGAAATAAAGATACCAATCCACTCCATATGACTAACCTAACCTAAACCTACCTTTGACCTACCTCAAATAGGTCAAATGGGTCAAATTGGTCAACTTGATCCATTTGACCTAAATGAAATCATATGAGCCAAAACTAAATATATACCAAATTGAATCAAACCAAAGCCACCAAAATATTTCAAATGGTCATATAAACTTGACCCAACCCTGGTTTGACACAATTTGACCTACTGGTCAACTTGACCCAAGTTGACCCATTTTGACCTAAATGGGTCAACATGAGCCAAACCCCATCAAATGGATTCCAAATCCAATGAAACTTGGCCAAACCTAATTTCTCCACATACCCAACATATCCAAAGTGGAAAAATAGCAAAATAACCATCCTACCCCTAGGCCATAGAACAAAATTTAGCCTAACCCATGGGTAATTTGGTCATACCCTCTTAACATTCACTTGAGGCCTTCCTAAAAGCTCAAGGGGACTTATTGATGAGTGGTGCACCCAACCTAATGGGTTTGGGTCAGCCCATTTGGTACCTAAACGAAACCCAACCCCTTAGCTCAAAATTGAAATTTCAAACTCGCTCTCAAGCTCAAATTCAAGCATATGGGAGGTTGGAAATCCACTCATTAGCTCAAACCGAGCTTGTGCACACTCCTAACTGATCAAACAACCCTTAGCCTATGATCAATTGAATCAAAACTACAAGAGCATTGTCGGCCGTTCGAGCCTTCAAGGGGGAGATATACTCCCTCTAATTCACTTTTATTTTGATTCACTCAAGGTCGATTGAAGGATAGGTAGCCAGAGGAGCCATTGGAGATTGATCCTAAGCCTCCTAGAGATCTTCTCATTTTCCTTTTCACGGCTTTTGAACAATGAAAAATAGGGGAGGTAGAGTGAATTGCCAACTTCTTCCACACTTCATTTCCTTCTAATTACTCTTGCACACTTCATCTAGGAGCTAAGTCGAGTGCACCTAAGATTCTATTGGAGTTCCCACCATAAGGAAGAGTCCAATTGGATCAAAGTCGAAGCTCAAGCAAGGAGGAGTTGGTCCATACATTTATCTACTCAACCTCAAGTGCTCATACTCTTAGAAAGGCTTTGTCTCAAATAGATGAAGCTTCTACAAGGGAATCGAGCGTCGGTGATCACCTCTGGCAAGGTATGGGATTTTATGACCATTAAACCCAATGTGGTGTGGAGCTTTGTGAAAGAAATTTTCACCCCATCAATTTTTGATCATTGGATTTTCCGCTCTTGGTCTTTAGATGGTGTGGGTTGAATTTGGTTAGATTCCATGCTAGATCTAGCTTAGATCTTCCCCTTGATCATGGACAATCTCTATTGATCAAGGGGAAGAATTTGGATGATCTCAACCATCAATCCGTGCATTTTAGATGGAAGACTGAGATTATTTTGCACATTTAGATATCCATTTATCCGATTTAAAATATGGGGAGATCCTTAGCCATCTGATCTTTGATCAGAGGGTAGAGGATTAAAGCGCGTGCACCACCAGCCACCCTTGTGAGGTGACAACTTAAGTGACCCCCTCACAGCGCAATGGGTGTAAAGTGCACTGACCATCGACGCCACGTGTCGCGCCATGAGCCAGGGATTAGTTATAGATTAATAAAATGCATTAGTTAATTTCTAATTCACTTAGAGAACTTCAAAAATTCATAACTCTTGCTAGAAAATTCAAAAAAATGTGAAATAAAATCTTATGGACAGATAATTAAACCTAGAACATTTTCAAATTAATTCTGATGAGTTTTGAATTATGCTTTTCTCTGAATTTAGATTTTATTAGAAAGTATATTTTGCTAATTACTTTTTCACTAAGCATGTGATTAATCCTAAATTTCTTGGGTAAAATTTAGGGGATGACTTCTGCCTCTCCTAAGTTTCTCGAGATTTATTGAAGGCTTGATTAGAATAATTGCATATGGTTTTCTTAATTATCCTTCTTATGTAATTAAGCATAATTAGGATATGATTAGTGATTCTAACATATGATTAAGGTTGATTAAGGCCAGATCCAGTAAGTAGAAGGTTTATAGAATATGTTTGAGACATTTCCCCTAAGGTATTCCCTAAACCCCTTATTCTCTCCTTAATCTCCTCTTAATTAAGGGTTAATTCATTAATTATCCCCTTAATCAATTTCTAAAATTCTATAAAGTTTAGGAATATAATAAATCTACTTTGGGTAGTTGCTTAGGTGTTTAATAGCCTAAATTCAATTAAGAAAATCAAAAATCCAATTCACATGTGTGAAAGGGTATTTTGAAATTACTTAAGCTAAACCCCTTAGCTTAATTAACTTTTAATTATGAGCCAAATTATATTAGGCCTTTTCATTATTAAGTGCATTGCAAATTTAAATTCCTTGTGAGTTTTATGTCATCTCATTAGTTCATAATTATTTAATTAATTCTTCTAAGGTAGTGTAGGTAAAGGTTAATTAAGCTACTTAATTCATACCTTAACCTAATCAATGCCTAAAAATGGATCTAATTACCTAAAAATTAAACAAAAATATCAAACACATGTGGGAATGGGTTAGGAACAACAAACTCATCTCACCTTTTCAAAATTAAATCAAATTAACTAAACAAAAATTACTTTGAAATTCACTTTGATTTATTCTAAATTTTCTTATTCTATGGGAATGTCTTTAGGATTTAAGTGAAGTGAGTTTGTTTACATGCTTTCATTACTTTGGATATTTCCCCAACAAGTTAGGTTGTATGCCATGTGATTTCATGCATTCATGATTTCATTTCTCAAATTTTAAAATGAAGTTGTTTACTTTATATCAAATTTGCATGTGTTGGCTAAAGTAGAAATATGAGTGGCTATTATCATTACTAAATCCAAATTATTTTCAAAACATATAAATCTAATACCAAATCTGAAACTATGCTACTTATATTTTAATTATAGGCTTGCATGTGATAGATTATAAAGTCATGCTTAGATATAGGGTTATATAAAAAAGTTCATTCTATTCATCCCTATGCTATCACTTAAGAAGGGTTGTCTATACTTGCATGCATAAATTGCATAAACAAAGATGAATCCATTAAACAACTTTTGCATTTTCCTTTTTCTATTTCATTTCTTTTATATACATGTTTGTACTTAAGGAAAGTTGTATATTAGTATGGACAATCCTGAGATTGTGAGGCTTTAAGTAACCCTACATAGGTCTTGTACCTTACACATCTGGTTAATAATGGCGCAGCACTCACTTATGCCTTTCGTACTTTCATATGTATATGTGAAATTTTGGATAAGGAAAATATTTCTACTTAAGAAAATCATGCATATTCAACTTCTAAAATTTTTTAAGTAGATTACTTAGTATGCATCATAAAGTGTGTTAAATACTCTCATTTTCATGTATAGATATGCTTAGGGTTCATCCATATGCATGTTATACATGTTGGGAAAGAAATGAAGTAATGTGTGTTATATGAATTTTGATTCATTTTAGTTAATCTTAAAATACCTTTATTTTTGAATAGGTTTGTTTAAGGTTTATCTAAACTTAGGATTAATTAAAATATTTAATCAAAATATTCACCTAAATGAAATTAAAATATGAATCTACTTTAGAAATTACTTAGGTTAGGGAAGGAAAGAGATGCTCTCTTCTCTTTCCCTCTCTTCATAACTTAATAATTAATTGTAGGATCCATTTAAACCAAATCAAAACATGAAATAAAACTAAACCAAACTGATTAAACAATTTAAATAAAACCCTCCTCTAACTTGAACATGTTCTTCACACTTAGAAAATTTGAACCTAAAGCCATAGCTAAGCATAACGCACAAACCTTCAAAGCACACACATTAGCCTAAGTCACAACTTCTAGCCTTAAGTTTGGTCAGTGCATAATTTGATGTTTATTTTATTTTGTGATGTATATTTTAGACTATATATTAGAGTGTATGCTCGTATAATGAATGGTAGGATGCTCTTAGTCTAACTATTCTTTTCTGCATGGGATTGTGCTTAAGGGGAGCTATCATAATTAAAAATATAAATTTTTTTGCTTACAGGCGCTTTATACCCCTAAGCATAATCCATAGGCCAAGTGAACTTAGTCACTCATGTGTGAGATGATAAGTCCAATATACGTGATTGGGATTTATGTGGTGTTAGTTAGATTTTCACTTTTGCAGGTGTTAGTTAGATTTCCACTTTTCCTTTTTCATGTAAAAAATTATATAATTAGAATTTTGGAATGATTTGTTATGGGGATTAGGATAAGCATTGGTCATAAGATCCTATCTTATACACCATGTGAAACCTTGGAGCATCTACCATTCAATCATCCAAAGGAAGGAACCAAAAGAAGAAAGAAAGAAGAAAGAAGAAAAGAAGAAGAAGAACAACAACAACAACAACAACAAGCCTTAATCCGACTAGGTGGGGTCGGCTACATGAATCCTTCGTCTCCATTGTGTCCTATTATGTGTCAAATTCTCATTTAATTATACTAAGATCATTTTTATACATCTTAACCAAGTCTTTTAGGTCTACCTTTCTTAACATAAGGAAAATCTAATGCATCTACTCTCTAATCGGGTCATGGACGGCGGCTTTATGTGGCCAAACCATCTAAGCGACTCTCCCTAATCTTATCTACCACTAGAGCTACTCCAACTTTTCCCGAACATACTCATTTTGCATTCTATCTCTAAGGGTAAAGCCACTCATCCACCTGAGCATCCTCATCTCTGTAACACTTAACTTAGTCTTATGTTTCTCTTTTTTATTGGCCAACATTCTACAAGTAAGTCATGGTGCTGAATAAAGCAGAAGAACCCCATAATAATGAATTCTTGCTTGTAATTTAATTCATTTATAATTCGAGTTGTATAAGGGTAGAGCTCGACTATCCATATTTGATATTTTCGGGTTTGTGCGGTGGTGTCTGACCACAACGACCATTTATTCTTTTTGTGATTAGCTTTATAAATTGATTGATGCTTTATTTGGGTTTTGCATTAAGTGGCATGATTTTTCTAGTTTCTTCCTTACTTTATGTTTGGCCTGGATGTAGATTAGGCTCTTTAGGGAAAAATAAATCTTTTACCCAATTTAATAACTCAAATTAAATTTAAATAACTCATAACCTCACCCAAAGCTTAGGCTTAAACTAAAGATAAAAGAATTAACAACCCCTTTGCCGGATTAGCATTTCATTTGTAATATCATGCACAAATGCATCTTATTTCACTCTTGATTGGAGGGCTTTCACCTTTGCCAGAGAAACTTGGCTTGACCTTTAATAGCTGTGGTAGAAACTCGCATCCTCCCTTCTCACTAATTTTGGCCAATAATCTGATTTCTCATGGATTAGTTATATGAATTCTATTAGCCTGAGTCAAAATATATGTCCAAAATAAAAATAAAATGAAATTTGAATTACATTAGATTTAGGTCATTTGAAGCATGTCCCTTTACATGATCTAGTCTCTTTAGGGAGTGAGTTTAAGGACTTAGTCTCTTTCTAAATAATAACCCTAGCTATCTTAAGCATAAAGACTTGCCTACATGTATTTAAAATCATAGGAGGAGTTAGTTGGCAGGCTATTGTAAGTCCAAGCTATCGGGTGGTTTGTCCTCTCTTGTGGAGGCAAACTAATTACCCATTTTTGCCTTAGATTTAGGTTGTGCTTCTGGCCCTCGCCAAAGCTCCCTAGACTTAGGTTGTAAGGTTGCTTCTCTCCTATTTGGGCAATAAGCATAATTCCTCACCTCTTAGGTATTACATTAATCTTGTGTTGAGGAATCTTAAGTCCTAAAATTCCAACGAAAAATGCAACTCAAACAAACTAAATCAATTTCTAAAATGTAAAGCCCAACTATAAGATAGTCTTAGATGCTCGCCAGGTTACCTAGCATCGTGGGCATATCCTACTTATCTTCCATTTTGGCTTCAATAATAACTCCCTCTTTTGATCAATCCCATTTGATCTTCAAAAATATAAACTAATCAATTGATAGTCCTTTCCTATTGAAATCTTCAAAGATAATGATTATTTACCTTAGTCGAGAGTTTTCCTAAGGGATCCCATCCCTTAGAATGTAATTAATTATGGGAGCTTGCCCCTGTAGGGAACTTAACGAACCTGGTTTAAAATAAACCCTATTTTACTTTTCTATGTAAAGTAGGGGAATAATCTCTGGTACAAATGTAGACCCGTCATCCTTAAGAGTCCTTATTGAGGTGATTTGGTCCATTAAAGGGTAGTGACTTCTGTCTTTCGAGATGGTACGCTCTTCTTTGATGACATACTCATTCACCTGAATAAGTATATCTGTGGATCTGTGTGGCATCCTAAAAAGATGAATTTTTATAGTGTCTTGTCTTTTCTTTCTCCCCACAGATTTGAAGGCAACTCCCTATAGAAATTTTTAACCAATAGATTTTTCTAAAGACTCCACTGGGGATGGTTCCTCTCTTCATCTTTAGTAAATGATCATTGTCTTTGCGTATCAATAGTGGGTTTGTACTTTTGTATGAATCTAAGACTATCCTTCTTTCCGTTGGCACTTAGCTCATTTCATTCTTACTTTGAGTTAGCCAACATCTTTATGTTTTAGGACCACATTCCTTGTTGGTCTTAAAACCCCCATTGGGTTCTCTAATGAGTAAAATGAAAAGATCTAAACAAAAAAGAGAAAACACTTTTTTAAGACTTCCTCCTTACCATTTTCCTGGTAAGGAAAGGTTCATTCCTAAAAATAATAAATCTTCCATAAAGAACTTTGCTTTTTTTTTTAAAAGCACCTTTTCAAAAATGCACTTAATAAAATATTTTCCACAAAATTTTATTACCCTCATTTAAAAATTCTCATAATTGTTACATGTAAGAATTTTCAAAATAAAACTAATAAGATTTTCTAAAAGCACAAATGTATATCTTCTTTTAATTCACTTTGATGAAGATTTCATTTTCAAAATAAAATGAATAATCATCCTTTCAAAAAAATCACAAATCATAATCATAAAATTTTCAAAAGCACACATGAATCTTCCTATTCAATACACTCACACTTATTGAATAGAAAATTCATTTGTAAACAAAATTAAAATTTTCAAAAAAATAACACACATGAATACCTTCATTTAATATACCTAAGTTTATTAAATGAAGATTTTCAAATGAAGATTTTCTTTCCCAAATAATAATAAATATCTTTTAGGAAATCCCACTTAAACATATCTCACATATGTTTTAAGTTGGAATTCTTCCCTTTCAAAAAAAAAAAAAAAATGCAGCAATCACACACAAAAAATTTTATATTTCAAAAATAAGATTGATCTCCATTCCACACACCTAAATTTGTTGAATGGAGGTCCCCTTTTCCAAAAATTAAAATTCCAACAATCATATTTTTTTTAAAAAAAATTCAAACATACATTTGGAACCTCACTTAACATACCCAAATTTGTTAAGTGAAGTTTCCAAATTCAAAATTCCAAAATCAACAATCATATTTCAAAATTTTCTAAACACACTTGGAACTTCACTTAACATACCCAAATTTGTTAAGTGAAGTCTCCAAATTGAAAACCCAAAAATTTTCAAACACATTTGGAACCTCACTTAACATACCCAAATTTTTTAAGTGAAGTCTCCAAATTCAAAATCAAAGAATTTTCAAATACATTTGGAACCGCACTTAACATACCCAAATTTATTAGGTGAAGTTTCCAAATTCAAAAATCCAAAATCAATAATCATAATTCAAAATTTTCTAAACACACTTGCAACTTCACTTAACATACTCAAATTTGTTATATGAAGTCTCCAAATTCAAAATTCAAAAATTTTAAAACAACATTTGAAACTTCATTTAACATACCCAAATTTGTTAAGTGAAGTATCCAAATCCAAAAATTCAAAATTTTTAAACATATTTGGAACTTCATTTAACATACCCAAATTTGTTAAGTAAAGTTTATGAATTCAAAATCCAAAAATATTTCCAACATACATTTGGAACTTCATTTAGTATAGTCAAATTTGTTAAGTGAAGTTTCCAAATCCAAAATTAAAATCAACAATCATATTTCAAAAAAATTTCAAACATACATTTGGAACCTCACATAGCATACTCAAATTTGTTAAGTGAAGTTTCCAAAGTCAAAACCAAAATTTTCAAACACCTTTTGGAACTTCTTCCCTTAGCATACCAAATTTGCTAAGGAGAAGTTTCATTTTCAAAACCAAAATGAAATCAAAATTTTAAACACACCATTTGGAATTTCATTTAGCATACTCAAATTTGCTAAGTGAAATTTTCATTTCACAAAACTAAGTGGGACTTCATCTTTAGCATACCAAATTTGCTAAAGTTGAATCTCCACTTTCAATCAAATCAAAAACAAATTGGAACACTTAGGATTCCCTTAGCATACCAAATTTGCTAAGGATCCTACCCTTTTCAAAAATCAAAACATTCCAAACACAAATGAAACACTTAGGATTTTCTTAGCATACCTAAATTTGCTAAGAATTTTATTTTCAAAAATTAAACAAAATACACTTGGGTTCTTTACTTAGCATACCTAAATTTACTAAGTAAGATGTCTAAAATTTTCAAAATCAAAACAAATTCACAAAAAGAAATAATCACTTTCTCAAACACTTCACTTAGTATATAGTGAAATTCCAAACAATCAAACAAAAACAAAATCATTTGACCCTTACTTTAACATACCCAATTTTGTTAAAAGAAAGGGTCCTCAAAATTACAAATTCAAATTCAAAACAAAACAATGAACCTATAGAAGCATCCTATCAAAAAATTTTGAATCCATATTTCAACATACATAAATTTGTTGAAGTTTGTATTCATATTCAAATTTCTCTTTCAATCAATCTCTTCAAATCTATTTGAACCCCACTCAACACTTCCAAGTTATTGGACGTGGGTTCAAATTTTCAAAATTCAAAATTAAAAAAAAAATCTATGGAGACATAAAACTGATGCAAGTTCATTGCTCATTGCATTCTTTTCGTGCGTGTTCAATTTACTATAGTTTAAATGGTAGTTCTCAAAATTTGTCTTCACCTTCCCCCACGGTATGGATCTGGCTTTAGATTAGGCTGATTTCCCCCGTTTGGACCATACCCAATTGATTCACTTTGGTCAAGGATTTGAGGGGGCCAAGATCACTTGTGAGGGCATTCCCCTCACCACAGTTAGTAGGACGAAGGTGACAAGGCAGAAGCCAATCATCAGGATAGACTTACCATCTGATTTTGATGTCTCCTCATTGAAGAGAAAAGTTGTGGCGATTCACTTTCAAGTAGTAGCACTGCACTCTAGTAGTTCATCCCAGAGTTGCCTATGTTGCCTCAGTGTGGGCTAGCACCTTACCATATGTACCCTCCAAGGGTAAGGCTCCCCTGGTTTCAGGGTTTTCCTCCCTGACATTTGAGTATGGGTCTAGCTCACACTCCTCCCATCCTACCTGCAGTCAGTGTATGGACAAGAATAGTATGATCAAATGGTTCCACACTCGGATAGCTAGGGAGCTAAAGGCAGCAGCTCGATCAGCCATGGATGAGTCTCCCATCATCACTTTATCGCTGGTTATAGAAAACCAATTCCATCCTCTCACTAGATCAGATAGAGAGAATGCCAAGAGGATCCGTTCATCACCTCCAGTCAATTTGCCGCAGCTTCTAGGAGTAGGAGGTCGCACGCAGCCTCATATGTTCTACACTAGGTGGAGCATACTGAGTGTTAGAAGGATAATTTGACCTTCATCTATATTTCCCCATAGAGTGTGGGAGGCAGATCCATCAGGAGAGGGCCCATGAGGCCCGTACATCACACATTACTAGCAGAGAGCAATGGAGGTTCAGCTGTCAGTTGGCTGCTTATGCTTTAGTTAATTTTCTAGCTCAACGCGCTACCCGCACATACCATACTGATAGCATTCTTCTCACCAGGACCAACCACCATAGGAGGACAGTTCTTGTGCACAAAGAGTTGGTGGTGTCTCCACCCCACCGCTATGCCCCTCGTCTGCCATTGCCAGTCCAGGTCGCAGAATCTCCCATTCCATCAAAGGCCATGAAAGCCGCATCCGGGGAAAAATGTACCCCATTTGTGATCCGACTATGGCCAAGGGATCCTACTCCTCCTACACCACCCATTATGGTAGGTCGAAGCTCTCCTGCCACCTCTACCCAATGGTGAAAGGAGTGGCGACCCTGAAGCATCATGGTCGTTCCTTCACCAACTCCACCCATACAGCTGGCTGTGGAGATGGTGATAATTATCATAGATATTCCATATGACAGTTCAGTTGCAGCAGTGGCAGAGGATCATCCTAGGATTGTTATCCCTATTACAAGGAGGAGTATCATCTTCGTGAGTACAACCACAAGATTGACTCCCGACGTGAGGTTCGGGTGCATGATAGCGCACACCTAAGCTAAACTATTTGTACCTGAGTTGATCATTTCTTAGATGAGATAGTTGCACTATTTTATGGAGAGAAGAAGGAGATCTTAGGTGGTCGATGAAGAGAGGTCAACTTGATCCCAATGAAGATGACTTGATGGGGATTCAGAGTATGCATGATACTAGAGGATCTCTTCTTAGGAGCAACATGGAAGGTGATGATGTTGATCAAGAAGATACCGCAAAATTAGCCCAACACCTCAATTTGTTAAGGAAAAAGAAGAAGATAGATTGATATGCATCGAGGACTTACTATAGCAAGGTGCTTAAAATAAACCCCTCAGTTCATCCTATTACCGACATACTGAAGTGCATGTCTTAGACCCAGTTAAGACTCTACCTCCCAATGACCAAGGTAGCACTAGCCTGTATAGGAAGGTAGTGGATAGTACCTCCATACAAGAAAAATATTTAAAATTCATGGTTGAGCAACAGGTGAAGGAAGCTTTGGCTCAAGCCCAGGTTGGATCATCAGTTTCAAAGGGTAGACCCTACCCAGAGGAATTTGATGTTATCCAATATCCCAAGGGTTTCATGCTTCCTTCCTTCAAAAGCTTTGATGAAATGAGGCGATATAGCTCACTTGTGGCTATTGTTGCAATGGTGTGGATGCTTTACTCTTTAGACTCTTTATCAGTAGCCTAGCGAGTATTACTTTTGATTTGTATACAACGATTTAGTAAAGACATTTGTTAAGTTAGAACAACTCTTCATCAAGAGATTTGTTGGAGCTAAAAGAGTTACTGAGTGATCTCAAGCACAAGACTTGAGTCACTTATTGATTATATTCTCTAATGGCATAAATGAGGTGTGAACCGCAGCTGTCTGAATACATTGAGATTCTCTTGAAGAATATCCATGGCCCGTCCTTCATGCTTAAGGGCTTCACTATCAAGACATTTTAGAAGCTAATCAACAAGGTGGCTAGTCTACAAGGAGAGGGAAAATAGTTGCCTTTTCAAGATCAGTTGCCAAAGCAAAAATCCCAAAAGGTTTATGAGAAGAAATCTGGAGCAATAGCATTGGTTGATAAGGGAAGGACTAGAGATCACCGAGAGCATGACCTCAATAACCTCCACCTCCTTCCACCACACGAGGTAGCCATCCACCGCAACCTCATGGCACAAGATACGCCAACCATCCACCACCACAATGGCATGCATATCCCAGCTATGGTCCACCTATTTTAGATAAGTTAATAAAACCTTATTATTTTAAGAGAGGTAATCAAAATCTTTAAGAATCTCTTAAAGAAACTTGATTTTCAGCTACCCGAGCCTAGGAGACCGGAGGAAGTAGGCAAAAGTCATGATCCAAAATTTTGTCTTTATCACCGTATGCTAGGTCACATTTTGGAGGATTCATTTACACTCAAGGATTGGCTTGAACATAGTTTCAAGACCGGTGCTATAGTTATCCCAAAGGAATACCTGGAACAACCTTCTAGTTCCATTAGGTAATCCTTGGGATACAAGTGATCCAACCAAAACAAAGAAGGTTGGGACATTTCTTTATCTAAAACCTCTAAGAAAATAATTCAAGATCAAGAAGCTTTTTTTGTCAAACCTCCAACACCAAGGAAGGTTTGGTTGCCATTACAACTCTAGAAAGTGGGAGCTCAGCAACATGTGTCACGATAGCCCTTAGCAACCACCATCGTGTCCCCCCATCCTTTAGTGCCTTCCACCGATAACTTCTACCATTTGAGCTAGCTCTTCTGTTTCTTCTACTAGTAGAACTCTTGCATCAGCTGATAAGGGCATCAAATCCCTTACTCCACTTACTCTACTTGACTTCTACTTTGTACCCCCAAATATTTCCAAGAAATTGAAGAATAAAGCTAGTTTGAATTACATATGTCTCTTCGATGAGTTGTCTTCTATTCCTAATGATAACTCTTCAAATCTAATAACTATAATAATTTGATCTTCCTCTTCGATTGTGAGTTGACTTCCAACTCAATACAATGGGTTCACCTCTTGAGATAGACTTGGAATCATCCAATTTTGAGAGTCCCAAAGCTAGCTTGAAGTGCGTGTAAACCTTCCACCACCTTGCCTCAAGAGATCACCAAGTCAACCTCTAGTGGCAAGGTTCTACCTCCTAGGCACCTCAAGATAGGGAAACATGTCATTGGTACCAAGATCGAGAAGCCCTTCCACGGATGCTCCACCCTTGGATATGCTTGTGGAAGACCAACCAAGGTGGACTACAACTCCTTTCTCATCTAAGAAAGTTAAAGCTAAGCATATATGATGCCCTTATCTTATCCAAAGAGATGAGGGAATCATCAAGGCCCTCCTTGATCCTAAAATATGCTTAGCAACGCTATAAGTGAGGAAGCACATATGCAAAAGAAGCCCAAGGGATCACCTTCAGATGAAGACCTTCTAGACTTGGAGCACAACCGCCCCTATACATCATAATATGGATGTTCACTCGCCGTGGTTCTCATGGATTCAAGTGCATTGGTGAACATTATAAGTCTAAAGACCTTTACCTATTTGAAGATCGACATCTCTACACTCCAAGGAGATAGGATAATGTTGAGAGGTTTCAATGATCAAGGCGAAGCGGGCTTTAGGTTCTATAGTGTTATGACGGAGATCAGTGACTGGAAGATTGAAGCTAAGTTCTACATCATTGATTCGAATACTTCATTTCCTACTTTTGGTAGGCCTTGGATACATCGGAATAAGATCATTCCATTCCCTTCATCGCATCAAGTTCAAAAAGATGGAATTGAAAATATCAAGAGAAGAAAAGCCATTTTCAGTTAAAGAGGTTGAGATTTATGAGGATGTGACCTATTATCTTTCTCAAAAACACCCTTTCTCATGAACTTGGACAAAATTCAAATGCAAATACAAAAGCAAAAGAAAATATAAAAGAAAATGAAAAGAAAAATAAAAGAAAAAAGAAAAGAGAAAAGAAAAATAGAAACATATTACATTCCAAGTTCACAAGAAAGGGGAATTGAAGAAGAAGATCACATTCAATCTCCCTCCATTATATGAGGAGAGGAGGAAGATTGCATCACCCCATGATGAGAGACATGGAGAGAGAAAGAGGATCTCGTAGAGTGGGAGACGAGTCTTCTAGTATAGAGTGATACAGAGTGTTCTCCCATAGTGGCATGGAAGCCGTTCACCATATCATTCTCATGAGTATACTATTCACATAGAATCTAGCTCAGAGGATGAGTCTAATGTGATTAGTATACTAGCCAACCCCTCTTAGTGGGTTCCATTGGAGGTGACTTTGATCTAGCCAGAGATGAAGACCAGATCTCCAAGCAAAGCAAAGTATTCAAACTTGGTTTATGTGAAACTATTCGGCAGCAGTTGGGAACCTTAGCTCTTATCTCACTTACATCTCAGAAAGTTGAAGGTTTAGTAGTTAAGGAAGTCCCTAAGTCTTCTAGTGACACAAAGAAGAAGAGATTCTTTTTGGGTTCATCATCCTCTAGTCCAGAGCTTGATATAGGACTTGAGGAAGATATTTTTAAAGAATTAATGGAATTACCTTTTGACTTTTACTCACCTTATGTTCAAAATCTTATACAAAAAGGTTTAGTTCCTCACACATGGTCCAAGCACAGGTCAGAATACTTTGAAAAGCTATGGAACAATATAGGTAGGGAAGCACAATCAAGAGCAGGACTAAGATTCAGTACAGTGGGTCTAGTTGATGACAAAGATTATTGCCTAGTTATTACCAACCATTTAGAGTCTGATAGGTTTTTCTCATACATCCCCAACTCTTATGAAAATGTGTGTTTAGAAACTTTAGATGATCTAGATGATCTCCAAGTCAAAGAGGTGCTGCCATAATTTGAAGAGGAGATTCATTCAATAATCGATAAACTTAAAGAAATCAACCTCGGGACAAAAGAAAATCCTTGCCAAACATACATCAGTTTGTTTCTGAATGAAGAAGAAACCAATGACTTAGTTAGGCTATTGATTGAGTTTAAAGGCTGTTTCACATGGAGTTATGAAGAAATGCCCATTATCTAATCCCACAAGCTAGCAATAGACCTTTACCTATTAAGCAAGCTCCTAGACACATGCAATTAGAAATTGAACAACATGTCATTTTTAAGTCAAGAAATTGATCGATGCTAGTTTCATCAAGGAAAAAAAATATCCTACCTGGTTAGCTAATATCATCTCAGTTAAGAAGAAGAATGGCCAAATTCATTTGTAATTTAGGACTTAAATAAGGCATGTCCTAAGGATGAGTTTCCTCTTCCTATACCGAATTAATGAACATTGCCTCATCTCATGCGCTTCTCTTTCATGGATGGGTCATCCGCTATAACCAAATCAAGATGTCTCCGAAGATGAAAGAAACACTTGAACCCCGACGTAAATCTTTTGTTATAGGGTCATGCCTTTTAGCCTTAAAATTGCTGGTGTTATATATCAACGAGCCATGACTCAGATCTCTAATGAACTCATCCATCATCAGGTTGAGTGCTACGTTGATGATCTAGTAGTCAAGAGCTTAGAAAAGAAATACCACCTTATTGACTTGAGAGTAGTTTTCAAATGGTTAAGACAATATAACCTTAAAATGAATCCCCTAAAGTGTGCATTCTGAGCTTGGGGAAATTCCTTTGTTGTTCACACTGAGAATAGAAATAGATCCTAAAAGATTAAAGCTATCTTAGAAATGCCACCTCCTAAGAGTTTAACTCAACTCAGATCCTTTCAAGGATGGCTGGCGTATCTAAGATGCTTTATCTCAAACCTATCAGGGAGATGCAAATCATTCTCAACACTTATGAAAAAGGATTCCAAGTTCAAGTGGGATGATAAGTGCCAGCATGCTTTCAAAGATATCAAAGAGTACTTGGTGAAGCCACCAGTTTTAGCATCCCCTATCCTAGGCAGACCACTCATCCTTTACACTCTGCAGATGACTCTCTCGACTTGGCCCAAGCCAATGATGAAGGAAGGAGAGCTCTACTACCTCTGCCCGATCCTACCAAGCAAACTATCCACCTATTGAGAAACATTGCCTAGCTTTGATCTTAAAGCACTATATGATATCTCATAAGGTGAACTTGATCCCAACCAATTGCAAGATCTCATGATATTTTTTCGATGTTTGGCTCATTGGTCCATGATTCTCTCCCAGTTTGATATCACATTCGTACCCCTCCGTGCTTTAAAAGGATAGGCACTAACAAATTTCTTAGCAGTACACTCACTTCTTTTTGATTCTCCACTTAGTGATGATCTCTCTGATGAATAAATCATGAACTTAGGGGAGGCCAACAACCACCGTTGGGAGATGTATTCTGATGGTGTTGCTTCTTTTCTTAAAGGTGAAGCACCACGATCTATTCTTTCAGGAAAGACATGGGTAGGAATAGTTCTTCTAACTCCAAATGTGTTGTGATGAGATTATCATACTATTTATCTAACCCCTACACCAACAACAAAACTGAGTATGAGGATTTGATTGTCTGTCTAGAATTAGCCATCACTATCAGTGTCAAGAGCATCAACATCTTTGGGATTCTCTCATCAACCGATTGGTCTTACATTCAAACCCAAGCTTCATCATTACTATGACCATGAAGTTGTGGCCCAAATTCTCAAGTCACCATCTACAAGGTTCCTCAAGAACATAGTAGATGATGCCTTGGCCAAACTTGCCAAAGAGTTGGCATGCAAGATGAGTCCATTTCAATAAGGGTCCAAGACAAGTTTATCCCTTATTGATGATGAACTCATCGAGACTTTCTTTGAAGGGAGGTTGTCATTGCCAAAATGGACAAGGAGTTGGATTGGAGGCAAGCATAGATTTGAACACCAAACTACCTCAAGAAAAGTCACAAGCCCATCGTAAAAAGAGAGCTCTCCCATGCTCTTGTTGATGGCACTTATACCGATGGTCCTTTGACCAAAATGTGGTTACATTGTTTAGACAAACATGAAGCCATGGCATAATCGGTACAGTCTCGCGGAGCATCAATCCCAAGATGAAGATGAAGATCAAAAGACTTGGATACTATTATCCTTCAATGATCACAGACTGCATGGATGTAGCTAGGAGATGCCATGTGCGTACGGTGTGGTCCACCAACCACCCAACATTCTACACCCTACATTGGCTCATGGCCATTTGAGTGTTGGGGGTACATTATAGGACGATCGATCCTCCTTCTTCCAAGGGCATTGATTCATCTTAGCTGCCACCGACTACTTTTCCAAGTGGACAAAAGTCATCCACTCGAGAGGTCACACCATCATGTGCTTCAATTTTTCGTGAACCATATCGTATATAGGTTCGGGTGCCTCGAATTAATAATGATAATGCATTCAAAAGTACAAAGATCTAGCTAAAAAGACATGGTATAGATTGGAGATACTCCACCATCTACTACCCAGCAAATGGCTTAATAAGCATTCAACAAAACTCTCATCCAGATCAAGAAGACTCTTGATGATAACAAATGATGGAACGAAAGGTTGGTTGAAGCTTTGTGGGCCTACCACCACATACCAAACTCCAACTCGCCTATCCCATTTTCCTTAGTGGGGATCCGCCATTCTTCCTTTAGAAGTTCAACTTCACTAAGGATAGCATTGGGTAACAAGATCACTATAGAGCATAATGAAAAGTTATGATTAGAAGAGCTCGAAGGTTTGGAGGAGAGTCGCCTATGGGCATGCCAAAATCTCGAGTTGTACAAGGCCAAAATGATTCAAGCTCACAACAAGCTGGTCCGCCCTAAGTATTTTTGTGTAGGAGAACTTGTGTTAGTCCCAAGGAGACCAATTGTTTCCCATCGAAAGATGGGAGGCAAGTTTGAACCCACTTGGGAAGGCCCCTATGTCATAGAGAAGGCCTACCAAGGAGGATCTTATCAGCTTATTGATTGTAAAGGGGAACACTTATAGGTTCCAATTAATGGGCTCTATCTAAAGAAATATTACCCATAGAGAAAATCATGTTTGAAAATAATCATTAATAAAAGAATAAAAATTTGATTCCATTCATCAAATCTTCTCTTTGAAGTGTTGTTTTCTTAATCCATGATGTGTAGGTAGTGTAAGAGTCCCTCAGTGGCATCCTATCCCTCTTTCACAACACAAACATAATCTCCCAATGTTATTAGAATAGGTGTAAGAGAACTCGAGAGGCATCCTATTTGATTAGCATAACTAAGTTAGGTGTGAGATAACCCAAGTGGCATCCTTTCTTAGTGGGAATCATTTTTTTTCCATCTGTTGCATCATTTCATAATTTCCTAGCATGTTTTAAGGTAGGTGTAAGTGTCCCCCAGAGGCATCCTATGCCTTTTGACACATGCACAAAATAAACATAAATCTTTTATCTCGAGCTATTCTGATGTGGGAGCAAGCCCCCTATGGCCCTCACCCATTAGCTGCTCTAGGTCGGGTCTACATGCTATCTCGCTAGTATGTCACCTCAATAGTCATTTATTGGAAGATGTGAGTCCTCATACTTTCTTTCTAACTTGACCATTACAAACCAACAAGCATCTTGTTAGTACGGTAAGCTTCACTACCCAGTTAGTAAGCTACCTCATGATTGACCTCATTTAAGAAAATGTGAGTCTTCGTGCTTTCTTCTTGAACTAGCCATCATGGTCTAACTAGGTCGAGTATATTTTAGGCTTAGGATAAGTCCCCTAGAGACTCCTTTCATCTTGACTACTTTTGAGTCAATATACGACCCCCAGTGGCATTCACTCAGTAGTCACTCTAGGTCAGATAGCACCTTGGAGTCAAGACAGACTATCCCAATAGTCCCCTACTATGAGGATGTGAGTCCCAAGCTTTCTTCTAGTCGATTACAAACCGACAGCACCTTAGGTTGGTTGATGTTCTTATGTCGACAAATGACTCACCGTGAATACACCACTCTTGCGATATGAGTCCCCATGCTTTCTCCTTGAGTTGGACACCAACCTTATTGGATATATGACTAGCCATGTCATTTTCTCCGTGGTGTTGGATTAAGCCTTATGCCCCATCCGTGGGCACTCTATTTGGATCAAGTCCTTGACCCCATTTAGACACTACTGTTACTTTTGGATTGGATAATTCTCCTCCTAGTAGCCACCCTCCTTGGTTTTGTTCACATAGATTCTCCCTTGGTTTAAATATGAAATAGTCTAGACATAAGCTCCTTCTCAATTGATCCCTCAAACTAATCCATGATAAAACAAAATAAACAACTAAAATAAACAACAAAAAAATTAATTTGCTTGTGGATTAGAATTTAAGCCCCCAAAGGGCCCCTCCCAAGCGGCATCCTATCTTAGTGTCCAAAACTCATATAGGAATTGACTACTGAACAGATAAATCCTGTTGGTACTCATAGTCACCCTAGTCTAGTTTAATCATTTTTTCACAAGTGTTACCCCTCATTCTGCTATGTAAGACTATGACATTCTTTCTAGCATGATTGTAAACATGGGCCTTAGTCGGTTTGATTTGTTACCCAAAGCAACCCATCACCCCAGTGGTCTTTTCTAGCAGAAGATGTGAGTCCCCGAGCTTTCTTCCCTTCAATTGATCATTGCAAACCAAAATGCACTTTTTTGGTTGGATAGTTCTCCCATCGATCGGGAAGCTACTCCCTTTGGTTCATCAAATCTGAGATAGGTCTAGGCTTCTATAAGCTCCTTCTCAGTGTGATTCATCGCAAAACAATAGAACCCACCAAAACAAGTTAAAAATAAAATTAATCTTGACTATTTTTTAGCTGCTTTAAGTCCCCCAATGGCATTCTCTCAATAGTCAACCCCAGGTCAAGTTTGATTTGTTGTCCAAAGCAACTGATCACCCCAATGGTTCCTTATTTCAAAAAGATATGAGTCCCCATGCTTTCTTATTAATACTTGATTATTGCATATGAAAAGGCATTTCTCCTTGGTTGGATAGTCCTACCGTATGGTTGGTAGACTTTTCCCTTTGAATTGATAAATCTAAGTTAAGTCTAGGCCTCCATGGCCCCTACTCAGTGTAGTTCATCGCAAACCTATGGGATCCATCATAATCAAAATAAATAAATTTAAAAATGAAATTAATCTTGACTATCTTTGAGTTGATCTAAGTCCCCGGGCATTCACTCAATAGCCTCTAGGTTGGGTTCAATCTGTTGCCTTGCCAATAGATTACCCCAACAACTCCTTACTTGGAGGATGTAAGTCTACTACGCTTTCTTCCTAGTACAGCTGCTGCATACCGAAAGGCATCCCTTTGGCTGGTTAGTCCTACTATGTGCTTAGTAGACTACCCTTTTGGATTGGTAAATCTGAGTTAGGTCTTAGCCTCCATGGTTCCTATTAGACAACCCATTGCAAACCAATAGGTTCATCTAAAAATTCAAACCTAAAAAATTTGAAACAAATTCAACCCTCTTCCCAACAAATCAAATCTTTTCAGAATCAAATCAAACCTTTCATCCCTTGTGGATGACTTGAACCGCTTCCCTAGTGGAAGGTTCACACTCTATCCCTTAGTGGATTTCTTCCCTCTCTTATGTCGGACATAAGTAGAGCCACATTGCACTAAGCTTGATTCTTTCTTTTCCTTGGGTTAAGGATAGATTGTTTCTAGTGCTTATGATCTCTGTGTTGTTGATCATTTTGTCAACACACGTGGTGTTCCTTGTCACACACCACACCTATTGGACCTTTGTTGACCTCATTTTAGATGAGCTCTCAACCCCTCCATCTTAGACATAGGACTCTTAGACTTTAAGAGTTCCTTAGTCTTAAGACACATCTAGTGATTAGGTGGACACTCAACCTAGCCCTAAGACTTAGAAGAGTTAGCCATAGAATAGGTCATGCCTTGTTAGAAAATTTCCTACCCTTAGCTTAAACCATTCCTCACTTTCCTTCTTTCAAGTCAAACTCCAAATCAATCTATTTGATTTTCTCCAAACTCAAATCAAATGATTCAATTCCATGATTGAAATCCATGATTGAAATCTATGATTGAACCCATGATCAAAATCCATCAAAATTTTAAGTCCTTTTGCTAAGTCCTTAATTCCTTTAAGGACTTAACCAAAATCATGATTCAAACTATTCAAACCTTTGAGATTTTCTCATATCCATTTATATTCTCATTTATATTCATATATAAATGAAATATAAATTCAAAATCAAATCAAATTCAAAATTCAAAATCAATTCATGAAATTTTCTTAAGTCCTTTAATTTTCCATTAATGGATTTACCCTAAATGATCAAACCTATTCAAATCATGATTTTCAAAACTTATTTATATTCTCATATTCTCATATATAAATGAAATATAAATATAAATCAATCAAATCAACTCAAAAAAATTAAATTCCAAATTTAAAATCCCTTAAATTCCTTTTAAATTTTTAATGGATTTAACCTAAATCATGATCAAACCATATTCAAACTCATGGATTTTCTCAAAACTATTTATATATTCTCATTTATATTCTATATATAAATGAAATATAAATATAAATCAATCAAATCCAATTCAAAAATTAAATTTCAATTTTTTAAATCCTTTAAATTCCCTTTAATGGATTTAACCTAAATCATGATTAAACCACTTCAAATCCTTGAAATTTTCTCATGATCATTTATATTCTCATTTATATTCACATATATAAATGAAATATAAATTCAAACAATCAAAACCTATTCCAAAATCAAACTCAAATCCACTCAAAATCCAATCTAAGCCTTTCAAGTCAAAATCTTGAACTTAGCCAAATCACTTCAAATCAAGCCAAACTTGATTTTCTCTCAATTCAATCAACCCTACAATCATGAGCTCATATATAAATCCAAACTTCAATCATTCAATCAAAACCCAAATCAAAAATCAAACCCAAAACCCTTTCATATTCTTCCTTTGAATATGAAATTTTCAAATGGATCAAAACCCATTTGACTTCAAACCACTTGTAAATGGATTTATATTTCAATCATAAGTCCATATACAAGATCAACCAACTTCAAATCAAGCTTTGACCAAGCCATTTGACCCACTTAGGCTCACTTGACCCAAAGTGACCTAAAGTACCTTATGAGCCAAATTTTGATCCTAACCAAATTGGATTGAACCAAACTCATATATCCCTCTCATCATGATCAACAATCATCATGGGATGATCAATCAATCAAATTGGGTCAAACCAAGTCAAACCTAAGGGTTGACCAAGTCAACACTTAACCCAAAATGAAACCTTATATAGCCAAATTCCACCATAGGCCAAATTGATTGAAACCATTGATCTAAGTTCACTCATGACCTATGTTTGAACTTGACCAAGCCAACATTTGAGCCTAACCTAGCCCAATTGGCCACTTGACCCAAGTTGACCCATTTTGACCTAAAGGGTCAAAATGTGTCAAAACTTGATCTAAGCCAAATTGATTGAAACCAATGGGTCAAGTCCATTCCAAATCACTTGTGGAACTTGACCAAAGCCTCAATTGGCCAACTAGACCCAACCTAGCCCAATTGACTTAGACCCAACATGACCTAAAGGGGTCATGTTGAGCCAAAATTGAACTTAACCCAAATTGATTGGAAACAAAGATACCAATCCACTCCATCTAACTAACCACACCTAAACCTACCCTTGACCTATCTCAAATAGGTCAAATGGGTCAAATTGGTCAACTTGACCCATTTGACCTGAATGAAGTCCTATGAGCCAAAACCAAATATATATCAAATTGAATCAAGCCAAAGCCACCAAAATATTTCAAGTGGTCATATGAACTTGACCCAACCCTTGGTTTGATAATTTGACCTATTGGTCAACTTGACCCAAGTTGACCCATCTGACCTAAATGGGTCAACATGAGCCAAACCCCATCAAATGGATTCTAAATCCAATGAAACTTGTCCAAACCTAGTTTCTCCACATACCCAAAATATCCAAAGTGGAAAAATAGCAAAATGACCATCCTACCCTTAGGCCATAGAACAAATTTTGGCCTAACCCATGGGTAATTTGGTCATACCCTCTTCACATTCACTTGAGGCTTTCCTAAAAGCTCAAGGGGACTTAGTGATGAGTGGTGCACCCAACCCAATGGGTTTGGGTCAGCCCATTTGGTCCCTAGACCAAACCCAACCCCCTAGCTCAAAATTAAAATTTCAAACTCCCTCTCAAGCTCAAATTCAAGCACATGGGAGGTTGGCAATCCACTCCTTGGCTCAAACCGACCATGTGCACACTCCTAACTAATCAAACGCCCCTTTCAATTGGATCAAAATGGCAAAGCATTGTCGGCCGATCCTTCAAGGGGAGATATACTCCCCTAATTCACTCTATTTTGATTCACTCAAGGTGAAAGAATAGAGCCAAGATTGAGATTGATCCTAGCCTCAAAGCTCTTCCCATTTTCCTTTTCTCTCAATTTTGATGAAAATAGGGGAGGAGAGAATTGCCAACTTCTTCCACACTCATTTCCTTCCAATTTTGCACACTTCATATAGAGCTAAGTCGCGGTGCACCTAAGCTTCTATTGGAGTTCCCACAAGTAAGGAAGGATCCAATTGGATCAAATCAAAGCTCAAGCAAGGAGGAGTTGGTCCATACATTGATCCACTCAACCCAATACTCAGAAGGCTTCTCCTCAACCATGAAGCTTCTCCAAGGAATCGAGCACCTGATCACCATGAGGTATGGGATTTTTGACCATTAAACTCAATGTGGTGTGGAGCTTTGTGAAAGAAATTTTCACCCCATCAATTTTGACCGCTGGATTTGCCTCTCCTTTAGATGGTGTGGAATTTGGTTTAATTCATGCGATCAAGCTTGGATCTTCCCTTGATCATGGTCTTGATCAAGGGAAGAACTTGATGATCTCACCATCCATCCACACATTTTAGATGGACAGAGATTTAGTTAAGATATCCATTTATCATTTAAAATGGGGAGATCTTAGTCCGATATTTGATCGACGATAGAGGATTAAAGTGTACGCCACCGGGAGGTGACAACTTAACCTCACGACCACATGTGTAAAGCGATGACCGCCGCCACCACACATCGCCGTGAGCGTGGATTAGGATTAATAAAATGCTTAATTAATTCTAATTCACTTGAGATCTTCAAAATTCATAACCTTCTAGAAAATTAGAAAAAAGTGAAATAAAATTCTATGGATAGATAATTAAACCTAGAACATTTTAAAATATATTTTAATGAGTTTTAATTATGCTTTTCTCTAAATTTGGGTTTTATTGGAAAGTGTATTTTGCTAATTTCTTTTTAATTAAGCCTATGATTAATCCCAAATTTATTGGGTAAGTTTTTGGGGATGACTTCTGCCTCTCCTAATTTCCTTGGGATTTATTGAAGGCTTGATTAGAATAATTGCATATGGTTTTCTTAATTACCATTCTTATGCAATTAAGCATAATTATGGTATGATTAGTGATTATAATCTATGATTAGGGTTGATTAAGGTCAGATCTTGTAAGTAAGAGGTTTATGGAATCTTTTTGAGACATTTCTCCTAAGTTATTCCATAAACCCTCTCTTCTCTCCTTAATATTCTCTTAATTAAGGGTTAATTCATTAATTATCACTTTAATCAATTTCTATAAATTCTAAAAAATTCTAAAACCTAATTAATCTACTTTGGATAGATTCTTAGGTGTTTAATATCCTAAGTTCAATTAAGAAAATCAAAAATTCAATTCACATGTGTGAAAGGGTATTTTGAAATTACTTAAGCTAAACCCCTTAGTTTAATTAACTTTTAATTATGAGCCAAACTATATTAGGCCTTTTCATTATTAGGTGCATTACAAATTTAAATTCCTTGTGAGTTTTATGTCATCTCATTAGTTCATAATTATTTAATTAATTCTTCTAAGGTGGTGTAGGTAAGGGTTAATTAAGCTACTTAATTCATACCTTAACCTAATCAATGCCTAAAAATGGATCTAATTACCTAAAAATTAAACAAAAATATCAAACACATGTGAGAATGGGTTAGGAACAACAAACTCATCTCACCTTTTTAAAATTAAATCAAATTTAAAACTAAACAAAAATTACTTTGAAATTCACTTTGATTTATTCTAAATTTTCTTATTCTATGGGAATGTCTTTAGGATTTAAGTGAAGTGAGTTTGTTTACATGCTTTCATTACTTTGGATCTTTCCCCAACAATTTAAGTTGTATGCCATGTGATTTCATGCATTCATGATTTCATTTCTCAAATTTTAAAATGAAGTTGTTTACTTTATATCAAATTTGTATGTGTTGGCTAAAGTAGAAATATGAGTGGCTATTATCATTTCTAAATCCAAATTATTTTCAAAACATATAAATCTAATACCAAATCTAAAATTATACTACTTATATTTTAATTATAGGCTTGCATGTGATAGATTATAAAGTCATGCTTAGTATAGGTTTCCTTTCTTTCTTATGTTAGAATAATTTTGAATAGGAGTTGGTAAGATGTAGGGTTCATTTGAAAAGAACCCAACACTTACTTAATTATATACCCTATTCATCCCTATTCTATCACTTAAGAAGGGTTGTCTATACTTGCATGCATAAATTGCATAAACAAAGATGAATCCATTAAACAACTTTTGCATTTTTCCTTTTCTATTTCAGTTCTTTTATATACATGTTTGTACTTAAGGAAAGTGATATATTAGTATAGACAATCCTGAGGTTGCGAGGTTTCAAGTAGCCCTACGTAGGACTTGAACCTTACACATCTGGTTAATAATGGCACTGTACTCACTTATGCCTTTCATACTTTCATATGTGTATGTGAAATTTTGGATAAGGAAAACATTTCTACTTAAGAAAATCATGCATATTCAACTTCTAAATTTTTTTAAGTAGATTACTTAGTATGCATCATAAAGTGTGTTAAATACTCTCATTTTCATGTATAGATATGCTTAGGATTCATCCATATGCATGTTATATATGTTGGAAAAGAAATGAAGTAATGTGTGTTATATGAATTTTGATTCATTTTAGTTAATCTTAAAATACCTTTATTTTTGAATAGGTTTTTTAGGGTTTATCTAAACTTAGGATTAATTAAAGATTTAATCAAAACATTCACCTAAATGAAATTAAAATATGAATCTACTTTAGAAATTACTTAGGTTAGGGAAGGAAAAAGAAGTTCTCTTCTCTTTCCCTCTCTTCATAACATAGTAATTAATTGTAGGATGCACTTAAACCAAATAAAAACATGAAATAAAACTAACCCAAACTGATTAAATAATTTAAATAAAACCCTCCTCTAACTTGAACATATTCTTCACACTTAGAAAATTTGAACCTAAAGCCATAGCTAAGCATAACACACAAACCTTCAAAGCACACACATTAGCTTAAGTCACCACTTCTAGCCTTAGGTTAGGTCAGTATATGATTTGATGTTTATTTTATTTTTTGATGTATATTTTAGACTAGATATTAGAGTGTATGCTCGTAGAATGAATGGTAGTATGCTCTTAGTTTAACTATTTTTTTCTATAGGGGATTGTGCTTAAGGGGAGCTATCATAAATAAAAATACAAATGCTTTTGCTTACAGGTGCTTTATACCCCTAAGCATAATCCATAGGCCAGGTGAACTTAGTCACTCATGTGTGGGATGATAAGTCCAATATACATGGTTGGGATTTGTGTGGTGTTAGTTGATTTCCACTTTTGCAGGTGTTAGTTAGATTTCCACTTTTCCTTTTTCATGTAAAAATTTATATAATTAGGATTTTGGAATGATTTGTTGTGGGGATTAGGATAAGCAATGGTCATAAGATCCTATCTTATGCACCATGTGAAGCCTTAGAGCATCTACCATTCAGTCATCCAAAGGAAGGAACCAAAAGAAGAAAGAAAGAAGAAAGAAGAAAAGAAGAAGAAAGAGAAAAAAGAAGAAGAAAGAAGAATAAAGCTTGAAGAACCCCATAATAATGAATTCCTTGCTTAATTGTAATTTAATTCATTTATAATCTGGGTTGTATAAGGGTAGAGCTCGACTACCCATATTTGATATTTTCGGGTTTGTGCGGTGGTGTCTGACCACAATGACCATTTATTATTTTTGTGATTAGCTTTATAAATTGATTGATGCTTTATTTAGGTTTTACATTAAGTGGCATGATTTTCCTAGTTTCTTCCTTACTTTATGTTTGGCCTGGATGTAGATTAGGCTTTTAGGGAAAAATAAATCTTTTACCCAATTTAATAACTCAAATTAAATTTAAAGAACTCATAACCTCACCCAAAGCTTAGGCTTAAAATCAAGATAAAAGAATTAACAACCCCTTTGCTGGATTAGCATTTCTTTTGTAATATCATGCACAAATGCATCTTATTTCACTCTTGATTGGAGGGCTTTCACCATTGCCAGAGAAACTCAGCTTGACCTTTGATAGCCATGGTGGAAACTCGCCTCCTCCCTTCTCGCTGATATTGGCCAATAATCTGATTTCTCATGGATTAGTTATATGAATAATATTAGCCTGAGTCAAAATATATGTCCAAAATAAAAATAAAATGAAATTTGAATTTCATTAGATTTAGGTCATTTGAAGCATGTCCCTTTACATGATGTAGTCTCTTTAGGGAGTGAGTTTAAGGACTTAGTCTCTTTCTAAATAATAACAGCCTAGCTATCTCGCATAAGCATAAAGACTTGCCTATATGCATTTAAAATCATAGGAGGAGTTAGTTGGCAGCCACCCCTAGACGGTTATAAGTCCAAGCTGTCGGGTGGTTTGTTCTCTCATGTGGAGGCAAATAAATTACTCATTTTTATCTTAGATTTAGGTTGTGCTTCCAACCCTCGTCGAAGCTCCCTAGATTTAGGTTCTGAGATTGCTTCTCTCCTTTGTGGGCCATCAGCATAATTCTTCACCTCTTAGGCATTTCTTTAATCTTGTGTTAAGGAATCTTAAGTCCAAAAATTCTAACGAAAAATGCAACTCAAACAAACTAAATCAATTTCTAAAATGTAAAGCCCAATTATAGATAGTTTGAGATGCTCAGTTTCTAGCATCGTGGGCATCTCCTACTTATCTTTCATTTTGGCTTTGATAATAACTCCCTCTTTTGATCAATCTCATTTGATCTTCAAAAATATAAACTAATCGATTGATAGTCCTTTCCTATTGAAATATTCAAAGACAACGATCATTTATCTTAATCAAGAGTTTTCCTAAGGGATCCCGTCTCTTAGGATGTAATTAACTATGGGGGCTTGCCCCTGTAGGGAACTTAACAAACCTGATTTAAAATAAACCTTATTTTACTTTTTTCATGTAAAGTAGGAAAAGAATCTCTGGTACATATGCAGACTCATCGTCCTTAGGAGTCCTTATTGAGGTGATTAGGTCCATTAAAGGGTAGTGACTTCTGTCTTTCGAGATGATATATTATTCCTTAATGACGTACTTGATTACTTGAATAAGTACATATGTGGATCTGCATGGCATCCTAAAAAGATAAATTTTTTATAATGTCTTGCCTTTTCTTTCTCCCCACAGATTTGAAGGTGACTCCCTATCGAAATTTTTAACCAACAATGTCATTCTTAATTTTTCTTGGTATAACACCTTATTGATTTTGGGGAGTATGAGGATCAACCTGAGTAGCATCTTACTGTGTTGAATTTAGTAACCTCTCAACTTGTGGGGATTAATACTTTGCTGGCTCTAAGACTCATCAAGTAAATATGTCGATCATGACATAATCACCATTCATACTTGTCATTTCCTTAACTAATTTTGCTAAGGAATCGGCTTTGTTATTCTCAGATCGAGAGACTTGAGTCAATGTGATATTTGGTATTTACTTCATAAGCTCGAGAACTCCCTTATGATAGAAAGCTAACTCAAGCTTGTTGATTTTATAAATGCCAAGTACTTGATTTATAATAAGCTAAGAATCATCGAAAATATGCAAGTTTTGAATGCCTATGAAAATAGCTTCTTCAAGACCTGCCACTAATGCTTCATACTCAGCTTCATTATTAGTTCGTAGCTCAGTTAATCCATATGATTGTCTCATTATCCTTCCTTCTGATGTTATGAAGATGATGCCGATTCCTGCTCTTACCCTTGGAAAATTTAGAGGTTTGATTTGTTTGATCAATGAGGCTCCATCAAAGTATATTTTCCAAATTTATTATTTTTCTCTTTCATGAATGAGCATAATTTGTTCATCAGGCAAATCATCATTAAGAGAAGAGTCTGTAGTGATGGGATGTGCAGCAAGAAAATTTACAAAGACTTATCCCTTTAATGCTTTCTATGGAATGTATATGATATCAAATTGTAAAAGCAATACTGCCCATCTTGCCAAGCGATCTACCAATGCTGATCTTATCATCAAGTACTTTAGCAGATTGACCCTTGAGATGAGGGTAATCTTGTAAGATAACATATAGTGATAGAGCTTTTGGACTGCAAAGATCAATGCCAAATAGTCCTTCTCTATTCGAGAGTATCTCATTTCTACTCCTATTAATCTTCGACTGATATAATAAAGAGCATTCTCTTTGCTTTCTTCATTATGTTGTGCCAAAAATGCTCTAAGGGATTCTTCTAATACAATTATGTATAGAATGAGGGGCTTCTTAGGGGTAGGCGCTGCAATGATTGGTGGATTTAATAAGTAACTTTAATGCTATTGAAGCGTTCTTGGCACTCCTTGCCAATTTGAATGGAGCATCCTTCTTCATCAACCTTACAAATGGTTAACAGTGTCATGATAGGTTTGATATAAATTGATAGATGAATGCAAATTGTCCTTGTAAAGAACTAAGCTGACACAAACTCTTTGATGGAGGCATCTCCACAATTGCTTTGATCTTAGCAGGATCGATTTCAATACTTTTGTGATGTACAATGTATTGAATGCTATTAAAGGCTATTGAAGGCACTACAAGGATTGGTGGATTTAATAGGTAACTTTTAATACTATTGAAGGCTTCTTAGCACTCCTTGTTTCATTTGAATGGAGCATCCTTCTTCATCAACCTTGTAAATGGTTGACAGCATCCTGATAGGTTTGATATAAATCGACGGATGAATAAAAGCTATCCTTGTAAATAACGAAGTTGACGCAAACTCTTTGGTGGAGGCATCTCCACAATTTTCTTGATCTTAGCAGGATCGATTTTAATACTTTTATGATGTACAATGTACCCAAAAATTTTTCAAGAGGATACCCCGAATATACATTTTAGAGGATTCATCTTTAAATCATATTCTATGTTTCTCTCCAATACAATTCTCAAGTCTTTAAAGTGATTTTCATGATTTAAGCTCTTCGCCGCCAAATCATCAACATAACATTCAACCTTCTGGTGAACTAACTCATCAAAAATACTTGGTATGTAGCTCCAGTATTTTTTAATCCAAAAGGCATGACTGTGTAGTAATAGATGTCAATAGGTGTTCTGAATGATGTATATCTTTCATCTTCAGGTGCCATCTTGATTTAATTATATCCTGATGATCCATCCATGAATGAGAACATGTCATAATTGGAAGTATTGTCAACTAGTAGTTCTGATATTGGAAGTGAAAAATCATCTTTTGGGCACGTCTTATTTAGGTCCCGAAACTCAATACAGAGACAGATTTGGCCATTCTTCTTCCTAACTTTGACAATGTTGGCTATCCAATCTGCATACTTCTTCACTCGGATGAAGCCTACTTCGATCAGCTTCTTAGTTTCTACAATTACCTGTTCTTCAATCTCCAATCTCATTCACCTAGGAGCTTGCTTAACAGGCATTGCATCTGATTTAATAGTAAGTTTATGAACTACTATATCAGGCGATAAGCCTGGCATTTCAAAATATGTCCAAATAAAGTAATCCCTGAATTCATAAAGTAGCATTTTTAGCTCTTCGACTTTCTCATCAGGTAGAAGGGCACTCACGAAAGTTAGACGGGGATCATCTTCAGCTTGTGCATCATTCTTCATAATTTCTACAAAGATTTGAGTTCTATCTTTAGTGGTTCTAATATGAATTCCAAGCTTGTGCATCATTCTTCATAATTTCTATGGATAATATATTGGTATTCTTGTTGACACTATCTCATCGAAATTTTCATGTTGAGCAGGCCAATCAAAATTGTATGGCTGAGACTCTTCAGATTTGTAAAATAGAGTTCCTGTTCTGTCACTCTCACTCAATGACGGCACATAGAATGTTATCAATTCTTCAATATTATGAATTTCTAGTGAAATAATTTCTTTGAAGTACTACTGAGGGATGGGTATAATTTTGAAGGAATCCTCTGACACTGCCAAATGAGCAATCCTTCTTGATGCGACCGTTTAGACTCTATTTCCATAAGTAGATTCAAAGTCATAGTCTAAATCAGAATCACTTATTTCATACTTTGTCTTTCTTAAATGCTTATAAGTTCCCTTAAGTTTTATAGGAATATCTTCTTCTTCTTGTGTGTCACTTCTCAAATGAGGAACTGGTTTTCTTTATTTAGGTGTAGAATCAAGTGCTTTAGGGAGAGTCGGCATTGCCTTCTTTTTTCCTCTTTGCTTTTGCTCTTTCACTTTATGAAATTGCTTTTTAGTTCTTGAAGTGGATGCTACTGCTTCAAGAGGCTCTGTTGGCTTAGGCTCTTTAGAGATAAAATATTTTGCATCTTCATAGATCTTTACTTCATGGAGGAGAATGGTTGTATGTTACTAGAAATTCTAAACTCTTCTCCATCTCTTAGGTACTTCATACATTGATGCATAGTTGATGGGATCATGCCATACTCATGTAGCCATGGTCGACCTAAATGAGCTCTAAATGATGTATCAACATCAATTACATGAAACTTGGCTTCTATATATAAATTTTGAAACTTGAGTAGGAGAATAAAAGAACCCAGGATTTTCTATCCTTTTTTCATTGAAACCATGAACCATCAACTTATCCCTTCCAAAATGTTGGATATCAAGTGATAATCCTCTTAATACCTTTAGACTCATAAGATGATAGGATGTCATATCTCCTCTAACATATAGAGTATCTTATCATATTGACATAAGATCTTATGATTTTTCTTAATTGTAATTCAAATCATCAGCATTTCTTTGAGTAAGTTTCTCAGAGGTCTTTTCACATCAAGAGAGCCTCGTACACACTTAGTTGTGCAAGGATCTTTCTCAGATGCGAAAGAATATTATAATCTATCTTTTTGCTTGATTTAAGCTTTAGTTTAGGATTTTTGGGAATGATATCTTCGTTAACTTCAATTTGTTTGCCTTTTGCATTTCCCTTCTTTGATGAAGGTGGTAAGACTTTACCACTTCTCAACTGAATAATTTTGTCTTGCTCAGATTCTTCTGAATAGGTAGTTTCTTCAAACTCCCTTCTTATTTTGGAGGATTGGCCAAAAGGGCTAGACTCATTTTTCAACTTAATACATTTCATGCGTGATGATATCAATGAGTTTGATTCTTCTCTGTCAGGAAAATATAGATCTTCATTTGAATTGTTATCGTCTTGTTAAGTCATTAAATAAAATTTAGATGTTAACTCCTCATGCCCTTCTTACTTTTCTAATAAGAATTTTGATGGGTTGGTCAAGTCTGTTTGAATACCCTTGTCATTTCAGAGTAACTGATGTTGAGTAACATCTGACATCATGTAAATGATTCGACATATCTCTATTAGATAAGATTCACCATTATCTTCTTCATTCAATTCAATAATGCAAACTTTAGGCAAAAAGTCTGCAAGCCTAAATAGTTGTCTTGTCGGCTAGTGATACTCCTCTAAATTATTAATAATCTTTTGAGTTATAGTTCTCTTTTTGATCTTCTTTTTCTTAGCCAACTTCTTTGACTTATGAGGCTTGTGTTTAGTAGATTGCTCCTCATGCTGTGATGAAGTAGACTTATCAAAATGCCACTGAGAAGCCCAAATATTTGGTTTTAGCATCTGTCTTAGGTCCAATATAGGTTCAAGTTGTGATTTCTACTTAACACTAGGGACACCTTTCAGTTGTTTCAGCATTTTCACGATCTTTTTGGAGACTACTATTTCTCATTCTTCAGTCTGAACTGATTTCTCTTCCTTCTTTTTTTGATGGATGATACAGAAGAGGACATAATCATCCTTGTAGACTCTCTTTTAGGGTTGACTAGAACACTGTCGGATAGTGTAAATTCACATCGTCGATACTTTCTTTCTTGCCAATCTTTGAAGACATAACAATCTTCAATAGGATGACTGATCATCTGATGATAGGGACAGTAATTTGGATTATTGACTCGATTAGCTTCTTCAGGCCTTTTAATTTCTGGTAATTGTCGACTAGCTTTGACTACTTGCTGAAATAATTTAGCCACACTATCCCTTCTAAAAGAAGAATCTTTGTTCATCTTTTCCTTAAGAGATGGTCACATTCGCTCATCATCTCTTGTTGCTTATTTTGGACACTCTTCATCATTTAAAAAAGTCTGAGGTTTATCATTGCCTCTCAATACTAATTTTGGCTGTGAATTAGAATAGACAGGCTTCTTTCCCTTATCATCATTGTACATTGACTGCTTTCTTTTATCCGAATTATATGTCACTCACTTTTTTCCATTTAAGCTATAGAAAGCGGTATGAGTTTCGTCTCTTCTTGAGTCTAAAGGTTTGTTTCTCTTTACTTTATTGCATAGATTTTAGACTTAGGGTGATTCAGCTTTTCAAATTTAGCCACCCTATCGAGCAAGTCCTGGAATGTTACAATAGATGTCATACATAAAAATGATTCTATTTTATTATCCATATTTCCTATTAGCAATTGGATCGCATGCTATTCTTCCAATTGTTGCTTACATTTCATGCTTAGGTTACACCAATAACTTATGAATTTTGTCACTGACTCATCTTTCCTCTTTTTTAGCAAGGTAAGGTCAGTGATTATTATTTTCTCAGTTGTACTGGTGAACCTCTTCACGAATATTATCTTTAACTCAACAAAGTTTTCTTGAATCATTGGTCATTAGCATACCACTCAGCGGTGAGGTCGTCGACAAGCGATAGAAAATGCATCATTCCCTCTTGTATTACCACAAGTAGCCTTGAATTGGGCTAAATGTTGCTTTGAGTTACCAAGCCTAGTGAAAGTATTAAATTTCGGCACTGTGTAACCTTTCGAGTATGACACTTGATCATATTCAGCTGGGTAAGGGAGATCTTTACACACTAACTTTTCATCTTGCTTTGAAGCTATGACTTCCTTTATCTTTTCATTGATGATTATTTCTAACTGAGCAACTGTTATCGTTCTAGGTGTGCTAGCCACATTTTGAATTATTGGCTGAAGAGGTAGTTGGTTAACTTCATTCCTCGCTTCATGTGTAGCATGTACTGCAGGAACTTGAGGTACCAGAGTGACTGGTGGTATAGAAGTTGCATTATTAGCTACCTGTTGATTACTAGATAAGACAGGTACTACATTTGATGTGATATTCTTCTACAACATATCCATCATAATATTCATTTGTACCATCATATCATTCATCTTAGTACCAAGCTATACAATTTCCTTCTCTTTGACTTCCATTTGATACTACATTTGTCTTTTCTCTCTAGCTAGCTCCATGATGTCAACAAGTATAGACTCTTCTTCTTTCTCTATTTCTTATTATTATTCTTCTCCTTGCTCATCTTCAGGGGAAGAGCTTGACTATCCTTCTCCTGGTGCATTTGCAAGGGCAGCTGTTGCTAGGGCTGAATGACAATGCTGAGTACAAAAATGTGTACCAGGCTAATCATTTTCTGGTTCAACCATATAAATAGCTTCAACACCCATGATCTCTTTGTCATTTTGATTTTATTCTTTTTTTCTCTTCAGCAGAGATAGAAGATCCATCTTCTACTTACTTCTATGAAGACTCTTCTTCGTAAACATCAAATTCATGTTCAGGTTCCCTGGATCCATGTTGCTGAGCAAAAAGTTCATCTATATCTCTGACCATATAGACGACTTCCACTTTTATAGTGTCTTTTTCATCGCCTTCTTTTCGCACATGAATTTTTGATCGATGTTTCCAATGGATCTCTAGTTTAATGTGTGGAACAAACACTTCTTTCATTAAAAGACTGCAATCAAAGTCAACCTTCTCTTGTGGGGTTGAATCTTATCGATGATGGGATCCCCTAGAGGATTCTCTAGGGTGTCAACCATCATGTCTTCCATCAGTGATATCCCTTCTTTTAGGTATCCACTTCTAATAAGTTATTTTTGAAGTTGATTTCTGAATATGTGTATCAGATGTCACACCTCTTCCATTCTTCAGGATTTTATTACAGGGCCTTGGCCTCCATACCTACTTATCCTTTCGTTGGGACCTTTCGGTAGCAGATTCTTGGATACACGATCTGAGTGTCACGCACCGATGCTCACCGTGTGAAGCATATTATGCTCGATGACTAGTTACTAGAAGAGATGGCAACCTCTTTAGCATGGCTTCAGTATTTTCAATTATCACAGGCCTCTGGAATCTTCTTTTCATCAAGCCTTTGTTTTTGGCTACTTTAAGAATGTTATGTATTCTAGAGGATAGTGTTTCAGGCTGTCTCTTCTGTGGTGGTGGAGCTTGATGTTGTTAGGTCCAGAAAGACTGCTTTATTTCACCAGTAGAGCTATTCATTTTTGCCCACTTTAGATTATCAAAGTTGTTATGGGTAGGAATACTCACTTCTGGCGACAGTATTGCTTATTCACTAAGTCATTCAAAGGGGATCTATCGAGCCCTCAACTTAGCATTTCTTCTTATTCTCTACCTTCTGGTTAATTTACTTTTTGATGAGGAAGCTTCATAATCATGCTTTCCAAGCATGAAAGGTACAATTGGCGAATCAATTGTATTATGAGGCATTAAAGATACAATTTGCCCATTGACGGTTCTTTTCTCACGAGGGCTTCAGATTGACCTAGCCTTTTAAAAATCGAAGTTCTCTATCTAGAAAACTCCTTAATAGCAGTTGGTTGCTGAAATGATTGGTGAACGTGGCTAGTAGGAGCTTCGATAACTTGAGGCCTTTCAGCATGGCCTCAGATGAGTGTACCACAGGTGGGTACTTCAGGGGTTGCAGTTATGATAGCTGGAAAATTCAAGCTACCAAATTGAATTGTAGCTACAACATCTCTATGTTGATGACGGCATTGGCTATGCAGATGTTCGCACCATGCCCCAGCTGAATGATGAAAGAAGTGCTTTGTAGATCTATTCTGCAAAAGTGAAAGATGGGGATTAGTAATTAGTAATTATTATTTCATCTCATACTTTCAACATGTAGAGGTACTATAGAATAAAATAATAGTGTAATAAAGATATACTCTACATAATAATTTATTCAACATAGAGTCTCATATATTAATAACTTGAATTTATTACACATGTAAATCACCATTTTTTTTTAATTTTCAAAAAATTTATTGCTACTATAGCACATATATGACTAGCCAAATATGAAAAGAGAATCCTATCCTCAGTGGAGTCGTCAGAAGTCTATGGGTTCTAAAAATTTGCCACCGACCTCTCGATAAATGAATTAAAGAGAGTATGGTTCAAAATGTCGGTGTAATTTTCAGAAGGTAGATGGAATAGTAGATAAGACACTACCCAGAGATTTTTTTTCCACATTTGGTGAGGACTTTAGATCTGGTTCCAAGTTTCCTATAGGCACAAGCCTCTATAGTTAATTTCCCCTCCCAATAAGTGAGAGAGAACTTTCAATTAAGGCTAGTCATTTGGTCGCTTAATACATAGCGTATAGTAGTAACATATGAAGTTTTATAATTTAAGATTATGAAATTTATCATTTCAGCTTAAACCGTATGGTTGGGGGAATGATGACATGCTCGATCTAGATCCCATGGTTGCGTCATCCCGGAATATCGTGGTCTCTAGTCTACTTAGTAGAGGAGGTAGTCGACCCAACCTGACCGAAGGATTCTTATCAGCAACACATGGGTTATGTCGTCTAAGAAATCCTTGTAGACCTAGGGTGATGTTTGTCTAAAGAGAAAGGCTTAAGTCTACCTTAGCTGACAAATGGCTTTTTTCTCTATTAAGTATACCCTTATGATTCACAACTCAAAGGGTAGAGCCATTGAGAACATCGGCGATGTGATCATAATATAATGGAGCACTAGCCAAACCACTCGATCGAGGACTCGGTGATGCGCATCATCGTGGAGCTCTTGACCAAGACAGTTAGAGGACATGTGCCACATCCTTACTAGCATGAGATTTATTGAGAGTGAACATAGCAGAATACTTGATTTGACATTAGCTTCTTTATGAGCTAGAGTTTTCTTAATTTATCACCCCCGACAAATAATTGTGAAAGGTGGATAGATCGAGTTTTTCTTTAAGCTTTTAATGATTGAGTTTCATTTAAATAGTTTTTAGATTAATGCTTGATTTGAGTTAATTTGATTTGAATTAGAATCACATTTTGATGGAAGTATCCCCTCCGGTTGAAATCACCATTCAACACAACCATCATTGAAGTAGTTAACTGATTTGAGGACTTTAGATCGAATATATTTGAGAACTTTAGATCCTATCAACTCTGTTTAGCTCATAATAGAGGATCAGATCTACTGTCACATGACAGAACTAGCCTCTCAGATATTTCACTAAGTTAAAATTTTTATAATAAGTTTTTAGATTTTGTTAACCCGGACCTAGTCTTAAGACTAAACCGGGAAGCAACCCGCACAGCATCCTCAAACACTTGAATCTAAACATTCAGCATAGTGTGAGGGCCCATGCGGGCGTATCTAAGAATGCATTAATTAATGTCTTTTATTCGCTTGTATGATTTGTTGTGAATCTGGTGGCATTTAAGGCGGAAGCAGAAGCGAAGTCAAAAGTTAAAGACAAAGTGAGGTCTGAGCGGCTCGATCCACCACTATATTCACGTCCTAATTTTGTAACTAGGTGTTGTGAATGTTGCATTTAGGTTCTACTCTTACTTGAAAGTAGATGTTTAGATATATTGTAGATCTCATATGCTACAACCTTAAATTCAATTGAAGCCTTCTTCAATTCATTTGAATCAAGATACTACAATATATGCATTCAATAAGACAGCTTATTAGTGAGCTTCCTAATTTGCTGTGAATCATATTTATATTTCTCCCATTTGATTTCAAAAATATGAATTAGAATATAATTAACTTGTTAATTGGAAAGCCACTTTATAAGTCATTTTGTGGATTTCATTTGGGCTTCGTTAATTTTGAAGATAAGCAATAGATATATCATAAGCGCTTCAAATTCAACCTTAAATGCAAGCTTCAAATGCTCTTTTAAAGGCTACATTCATGGTTGCTCATGAGTTGTCTAATTGAACACGTGCTCCCTAAAGAATCTTCAAATGTGATATAGATTTTATTTTGAAGCTTTCTTCATATTATTTTTTATCCATTCAATATTCTGCATAACTATTTATGTGTTTCAGAAGACATTTAATTCCATTGTAAATTCTATCCAAACCACTTTGACCCTCTCATTATAATTGTAATACTTTGAAATTTTATAATACCCTATTTATATTCCTCTTGCTTAAGAGTGAATTTTTAGTCTCGATATTAATGATCAATTACTTAACTAAATCCCTAATACATGTTGTAATAAGATTTGATCACTCAATTAGGAATCAACTCTGTTTAGCTCCTAACAAAGGATTCGATCTACTATCACATGACATAATTAGCCTCTCAGATATTTCACTAAGTTAAAATTCTTATAATAAGTTTTTAGATTTTGTTAACCCGGCATCAGTCCTAAGACTAAACCGAGAAGTAACCCGCACAGCATCCTCAGACACTTGAATCTAAACATTCAGCATAGTGTGAGGGCCCATGCGGGTGTATCTAAGAATGCATTAATTAATACATTATGTTCGCTTGTATGATGTGTTGCCAATCCAGTGGCATTTAAGGCGGAAGCAGAATTGAAGTCAAAAGTTAAAGACGAAGTGAGGTCTGAGTGGCTCGATCCACCACTATATTCACATCCTAATTTTGTAACTAGGTGTAGTGAAGGTTGCATTTGGGTTCTACTCTTACTTGAAAGTAGACGTTCAGATATATTGTAGATCTCATATGTTACAACCTTAAATTCAGTTGAAGCCTTATTCATTTGAATCAATATACTACAATATATGCATTCAATAAGACAGCTTATTAGCGATCTTCCTAATTTGCTATGAATCTTATTTATATTTCTCCCATTTGATTTCAAAAATATGAATTAGAATATAATTAACTTGTTAATTGGAAAGCCACTTTATAAGTCATTTTGTGGATTTCATTTGGGCTTCGTTAATTTTGAAGACAAGCAATAGATATATCACAAGCGCTTCAAATTCAACGTTAAATGCAAGCTTCAAATGCTCTTTTAGAGGCTACATTCATGGTTGCTCATGAGTTGCCTAATTACACTTGTGCTCCTAAAGAATCTTCAAATGTGATATAGATTTTATTTTGAAGCTTTCTTCATATTTTTTTTTATCCATTCAATATGCTGCATAACTATTTATGTGTTTGAGAAGACATTTAATTCCATTACAAATTCTATCCAAACCACTTTGACCCTCTCATTATAATTGTAATACTTTGAAATTTTATAATACCCTATTTATATTCCTCTTGCTTAAGAGTGAATTTTTAGTCCCGATATTAATGATCAATCTAAACTCAATCCCTAATACATGTAGTAATAAGATTTGATTTCTCAATTAGGAATCATTCTTATATTTATAAGTAGGTCATCACATGATGCTTATTGAAGTGCTTAGGGATTTCCTTTCATATACTTAATTTTGAAGTACTTTAAAGAGGAGGAGGGCTCAAAATTTGGGTAAGCTTCATATTTGCTCCATTTCTTTTATATGCTTCTTCCCTTTTTGTGTTTGATTCTTATAATTTGAATTTGACTTTGGGTTTCTTATTGTTTCATTGTTTATGTATTTTCTCCTTTTTAATGAATTTTGATCCCCCCCCCCCCCCAATTTTTTCTAAGTCTAAAAATTTGACGAAATTTTGACAGCATTTCAACTAAAGAGAGCGACATCTAACAGATGTTGACTTATTCGGTATGCCATAATGAGCATAGCGAGCGGTGTCTTGCGACACTTACATTTTTTATCACCATGAACACGTCTTGACCTAAAAGAAATACAAGCAAATACATATGCACAATCACATATTGATCCCACATGTTCAAACTTATTTTTTTTGCGCATCTGCAATGATCGACAAGGGGACGGAGAGGGAGATGCCAGAAATCAAGAAAAGAACCCGCCTAATGGCAGTGGTTCTTTCTGATTGCGATAATTGAAGAGGTTAGAAGGAGATGAAAATGCCGGAAGCCTAGAGAAGAACCCGCTTGATGACGGTGTTCTTCTTCGACTGCAACAAAAGGAATTGTCGAAAGGGTACAAAAATGTTGGAAGCCTAGCGAAAAACCTGCCTGATGACGGTGTTCTTCTTCGTTGTGACAAAAGGAATTGGAAGGGTAATGAAAAGTTTGATGTCGAAAACCGAGAGAAGAACCTACTTAATGACGGTGTTCCTCTCCAGTTGCGGCAAAGTGAATTAAAAGGTGGCGAATTTTCGGTTTAGAAGAAAGAAGGAAAGAAAATATCAGGACTTTAATGATGTTATTCTGGAAAAATAAAGGGAAATTTGATTTTTGGGGAAAATGAAAGAAATTGAGAAGGGGATTTTCAGCTTTGGTGGAAGGGAGGAAAAAGAAAAAGCAAAAAGAAAAGAAAATTGAGAAGAGGAAGAAGAAGGAAAGAAAATCCTACCCTTGCTCGCATTTTGGAGAGAAAAGGAAGGAGGAATTTTGATTTCCTTGCAGTTTGGAGGAGCGAAAAATTAGAGAGGAGTGGGAGAGAACTCTTTGTCATTCGATTTGAAGGGAGAAATCGAGAGGGTCGGCAGTTATTACTTTTAAGGAGAGATCGAATGGGGCGAGGCGAGTGGGTCGATCGAGGAATAGAATTTGGTCGGGTTGGTCAGTGGAATAGCTAGTCGGGATGAAGGATTAGTGATTCTAAGTATTTAATTTATCAATTTTATATGATTAGAATTAATATATATCAATTCAAAGTTATTAGATATTAGGACTCAACTTATTTATCGAAGACCATTTAGTTTAAGTCGGCGTCAAATTAAATCGATTTCAGCTCAATATGCGTGTTATCACTTTCGGCTGCTCGATTTTTGCACAGACTTATCCAAATTGAGTGTGAATAGTCTTACTTGATAGATTTTTACTTTTCAAAATTAATGGCGCAATCAATTTCACGAACGGAGGTCATTTGGTTTGCATTGGTGCCTCCTGACCTCGATATACGTGCAGACGCGTTGACGACTCGATCGCTTGATCGATTGATCATCAAGTTGTGCAATATTTATATTTTGATCAGTTTTGATGTTTTGAACGCGATGGCGAAGTACGTTCGTCGATCGAAGATCATTTGGGTTGATTTTGGCGACGTCTAGTGCATTTCAACCTCAATTTGCACATTGTCACTTCCGATCATTCGTCATTTGCACAGACTCGTCCGGATTGAGCGTAGACAGTCTCATTTGGTAGTTTCAATATTTTGAAGCGAACGACATGAACAATTTCATGAACGGAGGTCGTTGGGACATCATCACAGCTTCCCGACTCTAATATACGCGTCGGCACATTGAAAGCTTGATCGTATGCTCGGTTGATCGTTAGATTGTGCAATATTTATATTCCGATCAATTTCGACGTTCTGAACGTGATGGCGAAGTACGTTCGTCGATCGGATGTCATTTCGACCATTTTTGTGACATCAAGTACATTTTGAGCTCCGATTTGCGTATTGTCACTTCCGAAGTCTATCGAATTCGACTTATAGGCTTGACTCTACCTATAAAATATATATATGAAGGTCAACAATATTATTATAGTTATATATTTAGTCAACAATCTCTAATAAAATAATTAAACTTTTATCAATAAAAGATTGAATTTTTTATTCATCATAAATCAAATAAATATAAATATTATTAATTTTTTTAACTAACTTAAATGCATTTTTATTCTCATCTTAAATTTTAAAACGCTTTTTTTTTAGATTCACCTAAAAATAAATATTTTTACCGTAAGTTTAATTAGAGAAATTCATTATATTTTCAATGTGTAATCTACTAATCTATTAAAAAGTTAAAAACCCATTTAAAAAAGAACCACTGTTATTCTTAGAAAGAGATGGGGGCATGGTCACAAATTCAGCAGTAGGGATATAGTTGTAATTGCACAGATCTAACGGATACTTCCTTGGAATAAAACAAGAAGTAATAAATTAGAAAATTTGACTTTCTGCAAAGTAATCCCTGATAATTAGTACCGATAAAAGGACATTTCAAACGACAAGTTAATGATGTCATGTTCACTGCGAAAATGTCATTCAAAACCGAAGTCCTGCACTGTCAAATCTCATTCGGCCCACCGAGCTTCTCACTCTTGTAAAGAAGACCGGGACAGAAGCAGAAACCAGAGAGTGTGTTTGTGAGGAAGGCTACACCTTCACTCCATTGCAACTTCAGGAAGAAGGAAACTTGCGGAAGAGGAAGAAGAAGAGGAAGAGAGAGAAATGGCTGATCTTGAAAAAGGTCTGTTCCTGTCTCTCTTTCTTCCTTTACCCCTTCTTCTCTAGTTCTTTTGGTTCTCAGCTCCTTAGGGAACATCTTTCTTTTTCACTTGGTTTTTTGTTTTGATTTTTCTATTATGAGGTATTGTGAGTTTGTATCTTCAGGTAAGGTTTTTATCTTGTTGAAGTTTTTAATTGAAGAAATTATCTGCCTTGATACTACTTTGCCCTGTTCCATTGTAAATGACATGACTTGACTGTTTTTTTTCCTTTTAACTCGTCGCAACCATGAGTTGGTTTTCTGCTATTCCTCTTTTGGGAATTACCGAACTTCGCCTGTATAATAGCTGGCTATTTTGGGTTGGATTTATTTGCAAAGTATTCTTCTTCTTTTTCTTCCCTTTGGTTTTGTTCGGATTTTTTACCCTAGTTAATTTGTTGCTAGATTTCCCAGTACTATGGTGACATTCTTTTTGTTTTGTTGAGTCTATTTTCGTTATGCTTGAAAAAAATGATCATCTTTGTGCTATTTTTAAAAGCTTCGCTGTCTAATGTGTTGGTTTAGATTTTAGAACGCAAAACTCTTTGTTTTCCTTTTCTTACCCTTCTATGTATAGTTTCCAGTAAAGTATTTATATATATGGGTTTCTGCGAGTTGAGCTTTCTTCTTCCTCTTACTATTTGCTGGAATGATACAACTAGGAATTCATGATCTTTGGGAGTTGCTTGACTGCATTTTTTTTAATGATTTTCTTGTTTTCTATAAAACTCTATTATATTTTTTTGCGAAGAAAAATCCACATGTATATGTATGCGTGTGAGCTTGCAATCAATTATATAGGTACAGCACACAATTTAAATAACAAAAGAATCAGGTCAAAAGTATGTGTATACATTCTTGTCATCTTCTCTTTAAAAGTTGATTATCAAATCGCTATTTAATCATATCTTTCTTTCTTTATCCTTTAATGTGAAAAATCAGAATTCATTTAAAAGAGATGAATGGCTGTCTTCCCAGTTGGAAAATGGGGGATGATTCTAAACCATTACATGGTCTTCCTGTTATAAATGAAAAGAAGTGCAGCGGGTTAGTGTTGTTCTCCTCCCACTGTCATTTTAAAAGTTCCATCTTTTGAAAAATAAAAATAAAGGAAAGGTTCAGGATGGTTTTTTTTTTTTTTTTGAACTTCTCATGATTTTCTTGCAGGTCAGACAATGAGCTAATAGAGTTATTGAAGAGAAACAGGCATGTGGCATTGCATAGCCAAACCATTTGTAGCGCCATGCCCGCCATCTTAGAATCAAAGCAAAGTCGAAAACCTGAATCCCTGCTGAAATGTGGGGACTCAGTTGTGAATTCAAGTAGCTTTATTGCTGAAGAGGAAACTGCATCATGGTTTCAATATCCTTCAGATAACTCAATAGAAAAAGAGTTCTCAGAAATCTTTTATGCAGTGCCACCAACGGAACCCATTTCTACTGATATGTCAATGAAGGAAGATAGCAATGCCTGTGCTAAGCAATACATTTTTCTTCATGAAAATATGATGCTCCCTCCAAAATCCAGTTTAGATGATAACGCTACAATTGTAAAGTTAACAAATCATAGAAAGCCAGTGAAGACTGATTTGGTATCAGAAAAAAGGAAGTTTTGTGAAGAAGCATCAAGTAGCGACGTTGTGGTTGGCATGAGAGCTTCATCCTCAACAAGAAAAATAGCATCAAGTGTTTGTGAAAGTAACGTCGAGGTTAACCAAGCTTCGAGCAACGTAAAAGGAGTGGACACTCTATCGAGATATATGTTCGATCAATTACAACCAAAAGCATATGAACCTGCAATTTCATCATCATCGGGTGGCTCTAGGAGAAGCACAACCTGTCATGGTCTTAAGAGAAAGGGAAGAGATGCAGAGGAATCTGAAGGCCATAGTGAGGTTTGCTTGTCTTTTTTATTAATAGATCATGAAATCATTATTTCTTCGCTAAGTAAAGAAAAATCAAGTTCTTCTAATTTGTAGGAGGCTGAGTATGAGTCAACAGAGGCAAACAAGCCAGCTCGACGACCTGCATCTGGTCGCCGAAGTCGTTCAGCTGAAGTTCATAATCTCTCAGAGAGGGTAGGATTCTGTAAACAACTTTAAGTTATGGTCATACTTCGTTGTCTCACCATGAAATCCTTCATTTAGAGAAGAAGGGACAAGATCAATGAAAAGATGCGGGCATTGCAAGAGCTCATCCCTCATTCCAACAAGGTAAAAGATTCTTGACTATTTTAAAATTCTTCAAGGAATAATTTTCATGTTATAATCCTAATTGTTTCTATGGAAAACCAGTTCTCTTGTTGAAATGGCATTTAGATATAACATATTATCTTTATGATGCAAATGGTTTGTTGGGCATTGAATTTGTGATTATGATGAAAAATTTTAGTCGGACAAAGCATCAATGCTAGATGAAGCAATCGAGTATTTGAAATCACTGCAATTACAACTTCAGGTTTGAAAACATTTTACATCACTTTATACTATAAATTGATTTTTGTTAAGGTTCAACATACTCTATATCTTGCTGACTTCTCAGATGATGTGGATGGGAAATGGAATGGCACCAATGTTATTTCCTAGTATTCAGCAGTATATGACAGGCGCAGATATTCGAATGAATCATCATTCAATGACACCAATACCAAATCCAGTTCAACCACAAAGACCTCCGTTTGATGTTCAGTCTACAATACCTGGAACTTCTATACTAAACCGACCACCTGCTTGTCCTCTTCAAGGTCCAAATTCTATTAACTCTGCTGCCCAGATGCATAACTGTCATCTTCCTGAGCAATATTCAAGCTACCTTGGCTTTCCTCAACTGCAAATGCCTCCTCAGGTTTCTGAATTTGAATCTTTGTGGTCATTTATTCTTTCATAACTCTTGGGATGAGTGTAATGCTTTAGCTTCGTTGCAGGTGATGAACATGTGCACTTATGGGACACAAATGATGCAGCAAAATCAGATGGTTGCTGCAGTTGATAAACAACAACATACCAACAATAAGAGCTCCACCTGAACATATTTGAACTGGATGGTTAGGTAATAGGGAAACCATTTGTTGTTGGATTTTCTAGTTTTTGGAGAAGAATTGAACCCTGGAATCTTCTATGTAAATTAGTGGCTATGCCGACTGAACTTTTGGTTACTGCCAACGGTTTAATTAATGCTATAACTATAGCAGGGGGATGATAAATTATTAACAGATTAGTTATGTTTTGGTTCTTACACAATGAAGATCACATGTACTTTATAGTTTTCTTATTGAAGTACTAAACCTCAAAATTGTATTCTGCTTTAGTAGAAGCGTTAAATTATATCATCCTTATGTACGGTTATAAATTTTGATTCGATTGGATCAAATATTGATTCATCTTTGGGTTCATGCAAAAGTGAATGACACATAGTGATGGAACCAATGAGGGGTTAAGGTGGCTCTTGCCTTCTACTAGATTTTTTTAAAAAACAAAAGTCATGTATGACTTTGTATAATATTGAAGTTTATCTTCAAGTTAGGGTAAACCATTCTGCCTTCTTTCACTTAAAATCTTAGTTCCACCATGATGAAGGAGGCATTTAGGAGAATGAAAATCCAAGTGAGTTAGGCAAGTAAAATTGAATCATCTCTAAATTATATCATTTTATTTTATTAATGTGTAGCAATGTGTCTCTATATCTTTGTATGCATGTGTGTGTTTATATTTGCATGCACTCGTGCATGTAACATGCATGTGAATCTTTATATGTATTGAGGGCTAACATTTTGATATGCTCAAATAGTGAAAATTCTATCTAAAATGTGATGATTTTGGACAACATTAAGCTTGAATTAATGACAATCAAGAGAGGCTAGCTCTAATCTATTAGAAAATATGAAGGGTGCATTTCAATTTACTTGATTTTTGATAATGCTTGTACAAACATGCCTGTATAAAGGCATGACAATAGAGCAATAAAAAAATAATGAATGAGAATATTATTTATAATGAGAATATATTAGAATAGTAGATATAATTTATTCTTAATAAATATTAAGTTAATATTATAATATTAATATGGTGATATAATAATTCTACCAACTCATGATTCTGCGATAAGGGTACAGAGAAGTTGCATGATGCAAGAAGAACTGAGGATCCAAGCTGAGAGCTATTTTCGATTAGCTTTTCCAAATTGTGGATCCAAGTCAATTGATGTCTCCCAAAATAAAAAAGATATCCTGTAGATTGATGCTGGCTAAGCTTTGACAAGATTGAAGGTGATAGGATCATCAAGAAAAATAAAGAGATCTAAGCTTAGAGTGTTTAACAACTTTTGAAAATTGTTGATCGAAGCCGATTGACACAAGCATGAGGCATTCTATGAGAAAATGGGAAAGGCCAATCATTGCCAAGACCAAAGACTCAAAGATATGTTGTCAAGACCCAAGACATTGGATTTTGAATGATGCTAAGATGAGGCTTCCTTACAAGAGACGAGGCCTTCTTTTTGGGAGATGGAGAAACATGAGGCGGCTCTAATAGCTAGAGCCAAGATCCAAGCAAATGCAGGAGCTTTTTTGGGTAAGAGAATGCAGAGCAATGGATCAATGAGCAAGATCAAGCTCTGCAATTGGGGTTGAGATCTGCTTTTGGGTATGGAGAATAAGATTTTTAGAGCTTTCAAACTAAGACAGTTGTGGGCAGAAGCATGAGTAGGTAGCTCGCAAACAGGCGAGCAAAGTAAGCAAGAAGTATCAGGCATCAAGACTAAAGCGTAGAAGTCGTATAGACGGTTGGTGAAAGACCAAATGGAATTGAGTTATGAGAGATGGGATCCTTAACGAGGCAAAGACAATGTTCAATAGTCAGGACTCTGATATCAAGTTAGAAAACATAAAAAGGCTACATCTTATATATATATATATATATATATATATATATATATATATATATATATATATATATATATATATATATTTATTTATTTATTTATTTATTTATTTATTTATTTTTATGTTGTAATACAAATATGCCTAGATAAAAGTAAAAATATAGAGCAATAAGTAAAGTACAATAAAGAAGAATATTTTTATGAAGAGAATATGTTATAATAATAAATACTATAGATTCCTAATAAATTTTAAACAATTTTTTTATTATTAATATAATAACAGAATATTTCTAATAACTCTAACGTGATCGAGATTAGAACAATGAAGTTTAATCCGATCTTGAATCATGATCAGCTTGGCTTAAGATTGCTCTCTCCTTAATGTTTTCCTATTGTTTTTTTTCTTAGCTACACATGAAAAGGTAGTTCAATATCGTTTTTTTGCGCATTCCATTTTTGCATGGAATTAGTGAAAATATGAAACTGTTCAATGATGAACGTCTCTTAGAGCTATATCAAATCAACTGGTTTAGTCTTTGTCTGCCACATGGTATAGATAATGCCAGCTAAAAGAGATGGGATTTGTTTGCATCAATTAATTCTACCCAGTAAATGGCCTTCTTTTTCTCTTCTGAAATTGTCTTGTTCATAGCAGCATACTTAGCCATCATGCACTCTTTTGAATTTAGTCATTGTGAATCAAGCATTCAGTTGTCATAATCCTAGTTTTTTGGACTCTTTTTCTTGATGTGAACAGGATAAAGCATGAGTATTTTCAAATCTGAAGGATAACTGATAAGCTTTTTGTTTGGAGATAAAATGCGGAAACCAATTCGAGAGATCCAGAGCAAAACATTAAACAGAAGTAACTAAAGCACAAGATTACAAAAACACAAGATTTAATGTGAAAAAATCAAAGAATGAGAAAAAATCAGTCTTATTACACTAAGAAATTCACTATGAAGAAAATAAGGAGAATAGTATAAATTACACTTATCTCAAGTTCCTACTCATTTCATACTTTAGGTCTCATACTCTTCACTGATATTCTCAAGAGAATGGGAAAAATGTGAAAAAGTCTTGAAAAAACTACAGAAAATTATCTAAATAAGAAGTCTCACGTCTCGTAATGCTATTGCTACTACAATGTTGAGGTGCTGACCTTTTTATTTATCTCTGGTGCCTCGATCCTAGTGTTGAGGCCTTACCTTCTCTATCTTCTCTGTCTCTAAAATCAAGATATCCAAGTCACAACGCCGAGGTGCTGCAAATGCAACGTCGAGACGAGATACACTAGAAAAAAAAAATTTCACCTGTTGAATTCCTGCTAACCATCCAAAACTTATCTGAGACTAAAATTGTAAGCTCCTTCCATTTTAATTTCAATTTTCTAATGCCTTAGAGATCAAAGATGTAATTTCAATTCTCTGACATGGCCTAAATACTTATTTATTTGTTGATTTGTCTTCTATTTATCTCCCCTGTTAGCTACCTTTTGTTCTTTAATCATGATAGCAGTAAAGTATTGTACACAACTCTTCCTTATCCTTTAAGTGAATCATCAATCATCTGCTGCAATATCTTAAGTTCGGCTCAAGTGAATTCTGCTGCTAATTAGCAAACTTTAATTTTATTGATTGTAAGTATGACATAAGCCAAAGTTACAAACTCTTGAATTTTATGTTCGGAAAAGCTAAACATGACACAACGGTCAAATTTGAGCTTGAAATCTCCATATAGAGCACGTAATAAAGCTTCTTAAGCCTGTGTTAAAAATCCTTACCACATAAAACAATGGTAAATTCTTCTCCTTCAGCGGCCATTCATTTTTTCTAGGCTAGTAGACAAACTCTCTTTTATGTCTTTTCTTCTTGTTGCTACGATGTTATAAGTTGAAAGTCATTGATGCCAACCTCGTGGCTCTGCCCTTCTAGGCTTTCAATCTACTCCACAATTTGAACCCACTGATCTCCAGATTTTTATTTTTTTTATTTTTCCTTACCAGAAGCGTTGGATTCTACTGTCAAAAACCCTTTTCATCATTTATTAGCTTTCACAGTCATGAGAGGGAATTTTTAAAAATATAAAACCTGGTTTAATTAAAAAATATTATTGATGTATTTAGGACAAATTTTAAAAGAAAGATAATTTTAAATATAATTAGTAAAAAGAGCAAAATTAGGAGATAATTTAGAAAGAAGCTAACATATCTTTTCAAAAGTCTTTTTCTACATCCATATAATGAAAACATTTTCTTAGAGAGTTTTCTACTTACACGCCACATAGTCAGAAAACGCTCTCTTAGAAGGCATTTCATTCTACATGATAACATGACATGCCATGTAAGATGCATAAAATTTTATTGGACACTTTGAATGTTTTAAAATTATATTATATAATTAATTTAAAAATATATTATATCTATGTGGGCTCCGAAAATTCCTCACCGACCTCTCGACAATTTTATTGAATTGAAGAGAGTGATTTGAAGTGTCGATGTAATTTTCAGAAGGCAGATGGAATAGTAGATAAGACACTACCTAGAAATTTCGCCCTCATTTTGCGAATACTTTAGATCTGGTTGGGTTTCCATGAAAGCGCATAGTTAGCATACCGATAAGTGAGAAACTTTCAATTGGGTTAGATTATATGCTCTCAAGTGTATAGTAGCGTATGATTTGAGAATTTAGATTATGAAATTTATCATTTCAGCCGATGGTTGGGAGAATGATGGCATGTGTCCCAGATCTCGTGGTTTGTCATCCCAGAGTTAGTCCACTTCTTGGGAGGAGATGTCCCGATAGAAGGATCCCATCGGTAATACATGTTCGTCGTCAAAGAAATCCACAGACTGGGGTGATGTTTGTCAGGACAATCTTAAGTCTACCTTAATTGATAGAGGGTTGTTTGCCTATCAATTATATCATGATTCACAACTCAAAGAGCATTGGGAGCATCACGGGTTACTGATGCGTGATCATAATATAATAGTCGGTCAAAACCCGTCGAGGACTACGGTGCTTCTTTATCTTCTAACTTAAGCCAGCGTGGTCGAGAGGACACGCGCTCTAGCGAGATTGATTGAGAGTGAATATAGTAGAACACTTGATTTGGCATTGACTCCTTTGTGAAATTTAATTTCTTAATTCACCCCGATAAATAGTTGTGGAAGGTGGATAGATTGAGTTTTGATTTAAGCTTTTAATGATAGAATTTTATTTAAGTAGTTTCAGATTACTACTTAATTTGATTTGAAAAATTGATTTATTTAAATATGTTTAAGAGCTTTAGGTCATGTCAACTTTGTTTAGCTACTAATAAAGGATTAGATCTATTGTCACCTGACAGAATCAGTTTCTCAGATATTTCACTGATTTGAAACTCTTATTATAAGTTTTTTAGGTTTTGTTAACCCGAACCCAGTCTTAAGACTAAACCAGGAAGCAACCCACGTAGCATCCTCGGACACTTGAATTTAAGCATTCATCATAATATCGGGCCCATGCAGGTGATTAGTAATTTAGATAATTTTATTTCTGAATTATAAGATTGATTTTGTATTTTCATTCAATTCCAATTTAGTCTGCACAGCCCTTTCAGACATTAAAATTTGCACTTAAAATCTCTTTGTCCGAGCACATACAAGTGTTTATAGCTTAGTTAATTTTATCTAATTAATGAAATCATTGATTTTGAAAGTCATAATTAGAATAAAATTTCTTAATTTTTGATTGAAGGAAGCCCTATGATTTTTGTAGAATTGGATTTAGTGTGTCTTCATATTGTACAAAGAGTTGCATTGGCAAGAAGGCATTTTGATTTAGATTGTAGTTTAAAATATTAACTTTAGATCTTGTCAACTCTTTTAGCTCTTAAAGAGGATTAGATCTACGCCATATGATCAAACTAGATATTCCACTAACTTGGACTCATTATAATAAATTTTTAGGCTTTGTTAACAAATCTAAGACTAAACGGGAAACAACGCGTGATCTTGACACTTGAATCTAAACATTCAGCATAGTGTCAGGGCCCATGTGGGTATTTATAGCTTAGATAATTTCATCAAATTAATGAAATCACTGACATTAAAAATCATAATTAGAATAAAATTTCTTTTATTTTTGAATTGAAGGAAAGTTCACTCATTCACGCAGCATTTAATTTAGTATCATCTTCTGTCTACTTGTACAAATAATTACAGTTTCAGTGGTGAAGAAGGTGTTGTAAATTGATCTAATAGCTTATTAGATTTTTCAGATTAATATTTAATATATTCCAATTTGCTGCGTACATAACATTAAAATTTGCACTTTAAATCTCTATGTTTGAGCACATGCAGATGTTATAGCTTAGATAATTTCACCTGATTAGTGATTTCATTAATTTTGAAAATCATAGTTTAGAATGAAGTTCCTTAAATTTTGATTAAAGGAAGCCCTATGATTTTTGGTAGATTTTGATTTAGTATCGCCTTCTATCTGCTTGTATAAAGAGTTGCAGATTCGATGGAGAAGAAGAAATTTTGATGCTATAGGTTCAAAGGATAATTTAATTTGTTATTTTAAGAAAAAGATTTATTCCTCGAAGTAATTCTCATTTTCCCCCTCTTTTTATTTGAATTCTCCTACATATGTTTTCCCCCCTCTTTTTATTCGAACTCTCCTACATTTATTTTCCCCCATCTTTTATTCAAACTCTCCTACATTTATTTTTCCCCCTATTTTATTCGAACTTTCCTACATTTATTTTCCCCCCTCTTTTATTCAAAATTTTCTACATTCATTTTCCCACCTCTTTTTTCTTTTGAAAACAACCCACTCACTACCTCTTCTAATTTCTATAAATAAGGCCAAGAGGGAGTCTCCTATTTTATTCCATTTGTTTGAAGGGTTGGAGTTATGACATTTAAAGAGAGTGGTTAGGAACTTTAGTGGGCTTTCAACTCTGCTTAAATAAATTTTGTAAGTGTTTTTCACCATTCTTTTTATTTTGTTTTACTTTTATATTTGTTATATGTCATTTTACTCACCTTTTTTCTGTCTATAAATTAGACAAAATTTTGTCATTCGTCAGGGAGTCTAATGGTGTTCTTACTCGAACGCTGTTGAAGCGTGAATGTGTCTTGTGACACCACAGTTGATTTTTTCATCTCATCGAGCCCTTATGAGCACAACGAGGTCTTGAAACGCAATATATATATATATATATATATATATATATATATATATATATATATATATATATCCATCACACATGTTATGACATATTTTTCGGCACACTGCAATGCTCGACAAATGAACGGGGTTAGGTATGCAATTGGGAATGTAATAGGAGTCACAAAAGAAGAATTCACATTGATGATGTTCTTACGGTTCTTGGAAAACAAAATGGGAAAGCTAGAGGGCGTGACGAAAATCGAAGAAGAATTGCCTTAACAATGTTCTTCCAGTTCTTGTGAAATGAAAATGGGACCGGATGGTTTGGAATAACTTCATGGCGTGGCCGAGTGGGATCTGAGCTACTGCGGAGGTGTCGCAATTTTCGGAGGAAGTCGTCTTGATTATTTGGAGGAAGGTGGCGAATATTTGGATGGGCGGAAAGTATGGAGAACATTTGGAAGAGCGGCCGGAGTGGAAAACAGGCAAGAGAAGTCTTGATGAAATTTGGCAGGCAGTACACATTGGCCCTTAAGTCAGTCTGACCCAAACCATGGGTTGGGTGCACCAACCTCCCTAGGGTCACTTGATCCACTAGGAGAGTATCAAGTAGGTATGAAAAGGGTTTGACCAAATTTCAAGTGGAAATGGCCAAAATTTGTTCTATGGCCTAGGGATAAAATGGTCATTTGGCTGATTTTTGAATTTGGATATGTTGGGTATGTTGAGAAAATAGGTTTGGCCAAGTTTCAATGGATTTGGAGTTCATTTGGTACGGTTTGGATCATGTTGGCCCATTTAGGTCAAAATGGGTCAACTTGGGTCAAGTTGACCAATTGATCAAATTGGGTCAAACCAAGGGTTGGGTCAAGTTCATATGACCATTTGAAATGTTTTGGTGGCTTTGGTTTGATTCAATTTTGTTTAGGTTTGAATTTGGTTCATATGACTTCATTTAGGTCAAATGGGTCGAGTTTACCAATTTGACCCATTTGACCTATTTGAGCTAGGTCATGGGTAGGTTTAGGTTTGGTTAGTCATATGAAGTGGATCGGTATCTTTGTTTCCAATTAATTTTGGTTAAGTTTGAATTTGGCTCAATATGACCCTTTAGGTCAAGTTGGGTTCAAGGTCAATTGGGCTAGGTTAGGTCTACTTGGCCAATTGAGGTTTTGGTCAAGTTCAACAAGTGATTTGGAATGAACTTGACCCATTGATTTCAATCAATTTGGCTTAGATCAAGTTTTGACACATTTTTACTTTATAGGTCAAGTTGGGTCAAGTGGCCAATTGGGCTAGGTTAGGCTCAAATGTTGACTTGGTCAAGTTCAAACATTGGTCATGAATGAAATTAGATCAATGGTTTCAATCAATTTGGCCTATAGTGGATTTTGGCTATGTTGGGTTTTATTTTGGATAAGTGTTGACTTGGCCAACCCTTAGGTTTGACTTGGTTTGACCAATTTGATTGATTGATCATCTCATGATGATTGTTCATCATGATGAGAGGCATAGGTGAGTTTGATTCAATCCAATTTGGTTAGGATTAGAATTTGGCTCATAAGTACTTTAAGTCACTTTGGGTCAAGTGAGCCGTGGGTCAAATGGCTTGGTCAAAGCTTGATTTGAGTTTGATTAAACTTGTATATGGACTTATGATTGAAATATAAATCCATTTGAAAGTGGTTTGAAGTCAAATGGGTTTTGATTCATTAGACAATTTCAAGTTCAAAAGGGTGAACATGAAATGGATTTGGCTTGATTTTTGAATTGAGTTTTGTTTAAGTGTTTGAAGTTTGCATTTATATTTGGATTCATTATTGTAGGAATGATTGAATCATGAAGAAAAATCAAGAGTTTGGCTTGATTTGAGGTTGATTTGGCTAAGTTCAAGATTTTGACTTGAAAGGCTTAGGTTGGATTTTGAATGAGTTTGAGTTTGATTTTTGGAAGTGGTTTTGATTGTTTGAATTTATATTCCATTTATATAAGTGAATATAAATGAGAATATAAATGGGTCATGAGAAAATTCCAAGGATTTGAAGTGATTTGATCATAATCTAGGCTAAGTCCTTAAGAGAAAATTTAAAGGACTTAAGAAATTTTGGAGTTTGGAACTTGAATTTTGAATTTGATTTGATTGATTTGAATTTATATTTCATTTATATATGTGAATATAAATGAGAGTATACATGAGTTGTGAGAAAATTTCATGAGTTTGAATTGATTTGAACATGATTTAGGCTAAGTCCTTAAGGTGGAAATTAAAGACTTCGAAAATTTTGGAGTTTTAGATTTGATTTTTGGATTTAGTTTGATTGATTTATATTTATATTTATATTTTATTTATATATGTGATTATAAATGGGTTATGAGAAAATTTCATGAGTTTGAATTGGTTTGAATATGATTTAGGCTAAGCCCTTAAGAGGGAATTTAAAGGACTTAGGAAATTTTGGAGTTTTGGATTTTGAATTTTGAATTTAATTTGATTGAATTGAATTTATATTTCATTTATATATGTGAATATAAACGAGAATACAAATGAGCTATGAGAAAATCTCGTGAGTTTGAATTGGTTTGACTATGATTTAGGCTAAGTCCTTAAGAGAAAATTTAAAGGACTTAGGAAATTTTGGAGTTTTGGAATTTGAATTTTGAATTTAATTTGATTGAATTGAATTTATATTTCATTTATATATGTGAATATAAATGAGAAAATAAATGAGTTATGAGAAAATCTCATGAGTTTGAATTGATTTGAAGATAATTTTGGCTAAGTCGTGTTGACCTTATTTTTGGAATGAGCTCTCTACCCCTCCATCTTAGACATAGGATTCCTCTTAGACTTTAAGAGTCACTTAGTCTTAACACACATCTAGTGATTAGGTGGACACTCAACCTAGCCCTAGAGACTTAGAAGAGTTAGCCAAAGGAATAGGTCATGCCTTAGGGGTGTTAGGAAATTTGCCTACCCTTAGCATAAACATTTCTTCACTTTTCTTCTTTCAAGTCAAACTCCAAATCAATTCTATTTTGATTTTCTCCAAACTCAAATCAATTCCATGATTGAAATCCATAATTAAAATTTATGATTGAAACTTATGATCAAAATCCATCAAAATTCCTAAGTCCAAACCCTTTTTAGTCATTAATCTCCCATTAAGGACTTAACCAAAATTATGATCAAAACCAATTCAAATCTTTGAGATTTTCTCATAATTCATTTATATTTTCATTTATATTCACATATATAAATGAAATATAAATTCAAATCAATCAAACTAAACTCAAAATTCCAAATCAATTCATGAATTTTTCCTAAGTCCTTTAATTTTTCATTAATGGACTTAACCTAAATCTTGATCAAACCAATTCCAACTCATGGGATTTTCTCAAAACTCATTTATATTTTCATTTATATTCATATATAAATGAAATATATATATATATATATATATATATATATATATATATATATATATATATATATATATATATATATATATATATATATATATATATATATATATATATATATATATATATATATATATATATATATACATATATATAAATCAATCAAATCAAATCCTCAAATTAAATTCCCAATTTAAAAATCTTTCTTAAGTCATTAATTTTCCATTAATGGACTTAGCCTAAACCTTGATCAAACCATCTCAAATTCATGGAATTTTTCTCATAACTCATTTATATTCACATATATAAAAGAAATAGGAATATAAACCAATCAAACCAAATTCAAAAATTCAACCTCCAAACTTCATGAAATTTTCTTAAGTCCTTTAAATCCTTCTTAATGGACTTAGCCCAAATCATGATTAAACCACTTCAAACCCTAAAAATTTTCTCATGATCCATTTATATTCTCATTTATATTCACATATATAAATGAAATATAAATACAAACAATCAAAACCAATTCCAAAAAATCAAATCCAACTCCACTCAAAATCCAATCTAAGCCTTTCAAGTCAAAATCTTGAACTTTGCCAAATCAACTTCAAATCAAGCCAAACTCTTAATTGTTTTTATCATGATTCAATCAAACCCTACAATCATGAGCCCATATATAAATCAAAACTTCAATCAAGCAATCAAAACCTAGTTCAAAAACCAAAGCCAAAATCCTTTCATATTCTTCCTTTGAACCACTTATAAATGGATTTATATTTCAGTCATAAGTCCATATACATGATCAATCAAGTTCAAATCAAGCTTTGACCAAGCCATTTGACCCACTTAGGCTCACTTGGCCCAAAGTGACCTAAAGTATCCTTATGAGCCAAATTCTAATCCAAACCAAATTGGATTGAACCAAACTCATTCATGTCTCTCATCATGATCAACAATCATCATGGGATGATCAATCAATCAAATTGGGTCAAACCAAGTCAAACCTAAGAGTTGACCAAGTCAACACTTAGCCCAAAATGAAACCTAACATAGCCAAATTACACCATAGGCCAAATTGATTGAAACCATTGATATAAGTTCACTCATAACCTATGTTTGAACTTGGCCAAGACAACATTTGAGCCTAACCTAGCCCAATTGGCCACTTGATCTAAAAAGTCAAAATGTGTCAAAACTTGATCTGAGTCAAATTGATTGAAACCAATCACTTGTTGAACTTGACCAAAATCTCAATTCGCCAACTAGACCTAACCTAGCCCAATTGACCTTAGACCCAACATGTCCTAAAGGGGTCATGTTGAACCAAATTTGAACTTAACCAAAATTTATTGTAAACAAAGATACCAATCCACTCCATGTGACTAACCTAACCTAAACCTACCCTTGACCTACCTCAAATAGGTCAAATGGGTCAAATAGGTCAACTTGACCCATTAGACCTAAATGAAGTCATATAAGCCAAATTCAAAACTAATCCAAATTGAATTAAACCAAAGCCACCAAAATATTTCAAATGATCATATGAACTTTACCCAACCATTGGTTTGACCCAAGTTGACCCATTTTGACCTAAATGGGTCAACATGAGCCAAACAATATCAAATGAATTCCAAATCTCATGAAACTTGGCCAAACCTAGTTTCTCCAGATACCTAACATATCCAAAGTAAAATTTAGCAAAATAACTATTTTACCTCTAGGCCATAGAACAAATTTTGGCTGAATGGGTAATTTGGTCATACCCTCTACATATCAACTTGAGGCTTTCCTAATAACTCAAGGGGACCTAATGAAGAGTGGTGCACCCAACCCAATGGGTTTGGGTCAGCCTAATTGGCCCCTAGACCAAACCCAAGCCTTGGGTCAAAATGGCTAATTCAAAATCCATCTCCCACTCAAATTCAAGCACATTGGAGGTTGGAATTCCACTCAAGGCCTCAAACTGACCTTGTGCAAGCATCTAACTAATCAAACAGCCCTCTCATTATGATCAAGTGGATCAAAATGGCACAATAGCTTACGGCCATCTGATCCTTCAAGGGGGAGATATACTCCCCCTGATTCAATCTGAATTAGAGAATTCCACATTCGATTGAGTACTAGAGAGAGTAAGGATCCATCAGAGAGTAATCCCTAGCTTCCAAGAGCTCTAGCCATTTTCTTATCCTCGGTTTTTGAATAGTGAAAATAAGGGAGGAAAATCGAAGAGCTAACTTTCTCCATACTCAATTTCCACCAAATTCCCTTTACACACTCCATCAGAGAGGCAAGTCGAGTGCACCCAAGCTCTTTTTCAAGTTCCCAAAGCAAGAGGAAGGCTAGCTAGATCAAGTCTACAATCAAGCTGAGGAGGAGTTGGTCCATAGAGCTCTACACTCAACTTCAAGAGATCAAACTCTCAACAGAGCTTCATCTCAACCAGACGAAGCTTCTCCAAGAGAATCGAGCGTCGGTGATCACCTCTGGTGAGGTATGTCATTTTCTGACCATTAAACTCAATGTAATGTGGAGCTTTATGAAAGAAATTTTAATTCCATGGAGTTTTGACCGTTAGATGTGTTTGTACCCATGCATAGATGGTGTGAGTTGATTTCTAATTCAATCTGAGCTCAATCGAGCTCGAATCATGGCTGCAAAGGTGGACTGTCTCAATTTTTTATAGACATTAGTATGGATAGATCTCTCACTATCCATCCATGCATTTTGGATGGACGATTGAGATTAAACACACGTTTAGAAAATCCTTTATCTATTTTAAAATTATGGGAGGATCCCTGGATATCCGATCTTTGATCGGACGATAGAGATCAAAGCACGTCCGCAGTCTTTTGGATTTGACAACTTAAGTGAGCGGCTCACTGCGTGACACGTGTAAAATGCGCTGACCATTGTCGCCACGCGTCACACCGTGAGCTATAGGATTTGTTAAAATGCTTTAATTAATTCTAATTAATCTAGAGATCTTCTAAAATTCATAACTCTCTCTATAAAATTCAAAAAAAATATGAAATAAAATCCTATGTAAAGATAATTCAACCTATAATATTTAAAATTAATTTCAATGGGTTTTGAATCATAATTTTCTCTGATTTTAGGTTCTATTGGAAACTTCATTTTCTTTTTAGGTTCTATTGGAAATTTCATTTTTCTAATTACTTCTTAATTAAATGTCGGATTAATCCCAAACTTCTTGGGTATGATTTAGGGGATGACTTCTTCCTCTCCTACTTTTCTTGGGATTTATTGAGGGCTTGATTAGAAGAATTGCATATTGATTTCTTAATTATGGTTCTTATGTAATTAAGGATAATTAAGATGTGATTAGTGGTTTTAATCCATGATTAGGGTTGATTAAGGTCAGATCCAGTAGATAGGAGGTCTAGGGAATAATTTTGGGGCTTTTACCCTAAGCTATTCCCTAAACCCCCTTTTATTTTTTTAATCTTCTCTAAATTAAGGGTTAATTCATTAATTATCTTCTTAATTAGTTTCTAAAAATACTAAAAACTTCCAGAACCTAATTAATCTACTTTAGGTAGATGCTTAAGTGTTTAATAACCTAAGTTTAATTAAGAAAATCAAAACCCAATTCATATGTGTGAAAGGGTGTTTTGAAATTACTTAAGTTAAACCCCTTAGCTAATTATCTTTTAATTATGAACCAAATTGCATTATTCCTTTTTCTTATTAGGTGCATTGCAAATTTAAATTCCTTGTGAGTTTTTATGTCATTTCATTGGCTCATAATTATTTGGTTAATTATTCTAAGGTGGTGTAGGTAAGGGTTAATTAAGTTATTTAATTCACACCTTAACCTAAGCAATGTTTAAAATTAAATCTACAACAACAACAACAACAACAACAACAACAAGCCTTAATCCCACTAGGTGGGGTCGGCTACATGAATCCTTCGTCTCCATTGTGTCCTATTATGTGTCAAATTCTCATCTAATTCAAGTATACTAAGATCATTATTTATACATCTTAACCAAGTCTTTTAGGTCTACCTCTACCTTTCTTAACATAAGGCAAATCTAATGCATCTACTCTCCTAATCATCATGACGGACGACGCTTTATGTGGCCAAACCATCTAAGGCGACTCTCCCTAATCTTATCTACCACTGGAGCTACTCCAACTTTTTCCCGAACATACTCATTTTGCATTCTATCTAAAAATTAAACCAAAATATCAAACACATGTGGGAATGGGTTAGGAACAATAAACTCATCTCTCTTTTTCAAAATTAAATCAAACTCCAAACTAAACAAAAATCATATTGAAAATACTTTGATTTATTTTAAACTTTCTTATTCTATAAGAATGTCTTTAGGATTTAATTAAAGTGAGTTTGTTCACATGCTTTCATTACTTTGAATCTTTCCCCAACATATTAACTTTGTATGTCATGTGGTTTCAAGCATTCATATTTTTCAAATTCAAGTTTAAAATGAAATTGTTTACTTTATGTCAAATTTGTATCTGTTGGCTAAAGTAGAAATATGAGTGGCTATTATCACTACTAAATTCAAATTATTTTCAAAACATATAAATCAAATATCAAATCTGAAAACATGCTACTTATATTCTAATTATAAGCTTGCATGTGAAAGAATATAAAGGTATGCTTAGCACAGGTTTCCTTTCTCCTTTATGAATAGCATAGTTTTGAATATGAATTTAGTGAGATATATGATTCATTTGAAAAGGACCTAACACTCACCTAATTCTATATCCTATTCATCTCTATGCTATCACCTAAGAAGGTTACCTACACTTGCATACATAAATTGCATAAACAAAATGAATCCATTAATGCAACTTTTGCATTCTTCTTTTCCATTTCATTTCTTTTATACACATATTTGTATTTAAGGAAAGTGATATATTAGTCTGGACAACCTTGAGGTTGCAAGGCTTTAAGTAGCCCTAAGTAGGTCTTGTACCTTACACCTCTGGTTAACAATGGCGCTATACTCACTTATGTTTTTCTTACTTTCATGTGTGTATGTGAAAATTTGGATAAGGAAACCCCTTTCTACTTAAGAAAACCATGCATATTCAACTTCCAAATTTCCCTAAATGAATTACTTATCATGTATCATAGTGTGTTAAATGTTCTCATTTGTGTGTATAAATATGCTTAGGATTCATTCATATGCATGTTATACATGTTGGGAAAGAAATGAAGTAATGTGTGTTATGTGAATTTTGATTCATTTCATTTAATCTTAAAATGTCTTTCTTTTTGAATAGGTTTGTTTAGAGTTCATATAAACTTATGATTAATTAAAAGATTTAATCAAAACATTCACCTAAACAAAACTAAAATGTGAACCTACTTTAGAAATTATTTAGGTTTGGGAAGGAAAGAGAAGTTCTCTTCTCTTTCCCTCTCTCAATAACTTAGTAATTAATTGTAGGATTCACTTGAACCAAACGAAAACATGAAATAAAATCAACCTAAAGTAATTAAACAACTTAAATGAAACCCTCCTCTAAGTTGAACATACTTTCATACTTAGAAAATTTTGACCTAAAGTCATATCTAAGCATACCACACAAATCTTCAAAATACACACATTAGCGTAAGTCACCACTTCTAACCTTAGGTTAGGTCAGTGCATGGTTTGATATTTTATTTTGTTTTGTGATATATGTTTTTAGACTGGATGTTAGGGTGTATGCTCGTAGAATGAATGGTAGGACATTTTTAGTCTAATTATTCTTTTCTGCAGGGGATTGTGCTTAAGGGGTGCTATCATAAAAAAAAAAATATAAATGCTTTTGCTTGCAGGTGCTTCATATCCCTAAGCATAATCCAATAGGCCAAGTGGACTTAGTCACCCATGTGTGGGGTGATAAGTCTAATATACATGCATGAGATTTGTGTGGATTGTTTTAGCTAATCTTTATTTTGTAGGTGTTAGTTAGATTTCCACTTTTCCTTTTTCATATAAATTTATATAATTAGGATTTTGGAATGATTATTATGGGGATTAGGATGTGCATTGGTCATAAGATCCTATCTTATGTACCATGTGAAGTCTTGGAGCATCTATCTTTCAACCATTCAAAAGAAAGAACCAAGGAAGAAAGAAGAAGAGAAGAAAGAAGAAAAGAATAAATGAAGCTTGAAGACCCCCATAATAATGAATTCCTTACTTAATTATAATTTAATTCATTTGTAATCTAGCTTGTATAAGGGTAGAGCTCGACTACCCACATTTGATATTTTTGAGTTTGTGCAGTGGTGCCCGACCACAATGACCTTTTATTCTTTTTGTGATTAACTTTATAAATTGATTGGTGATTTGTTTAGCTTTTGCATTAAGTGGCATATTTTTCATAGTTTCTTCCTTGATTTATGTATGGTCTGGATGTGTATTAGGCTCTTTAGAAAAAAATAAATCTTTTACCCAACCTAACAACTCAAAATAAAAATAAAACAACTCATAACCTCACCTAAAGCTAAGGTTTAAAATCAAGATAAAAGAATTAGCAACCCCGTAGCTGGATGAGCATTTCTTTTATAATATCATGCACAAATATATCTTATTTCACTCTTGATTAGAGGGCTTCCACCTTTGCTAGAGAAATTTGGCTTGACCTTTGAGAGCCACGGTGGAAACTCACCTCCTCCCTTCTCGCTAATTTTGGCCAATAACTCTATTTCTCATGCATTAGTCATATAAATCCTACTAGTCCGAGTCAAAATAATTGTCCAAAAATGAAAATAAAATGAAATTTGAATTGCATTAGATTTATGTCATTTGAAGCATGTCCCTTTACATGATCTAGTCTCTTTAGGGAGTGAGTTTAAGGACTTAGTCTCTTTCTAATAAATAAAAGCTATCTTGCATAAGCATAAAGACTTGCCTACATGTATTTAAAATTAGGAGGAGTTATACCACCCCGTTGTAAGTCCAAGCTGTCGGGTGGTTTGTCCTCTCTTATGGAGGCAAATAAATTACCCATTTTTTGCTTTAGATTTAGGTTGTGCTTTTGGCCCTTGCCAAAGCTCCCTAGATTTAGGTTCTAAGGTTGCTTCTCCCCTTTGTGGGCCATAAGCATAATTCCTCACCTCTTAAGCATTTCTTTAATCTTGTGTTAAGGAATCATAAGTCCAAAATTTCTAATAAAAATTTAACTTAAACAAACTAAATTAATTTTAAAAATGTAAAGTCCAACTATAGGATAGTTTGAGATGCTTGCTAGGTTTCCTAGCATTGTGGGCATCTCCTACTTATCTTCCATTTTGGCTTTGATAATAACTCCCTCTTTTGATTAATCCCATTTGATCTTCAAACATGAACTAATCGATAGATAGTCCTTATTGAAATCTTCAAAGACAACGATCATTTACCTTAATCAAGAGTTTTTCTAAAGGATCTCGTCCCTTAGGATGTAATTAACTATGGGAGATTTCCCTTGTAAAGAACTTAACGAACCTAGTTTAAACTAAACCTTGCTTTACTTTTACATGTAAAATAAGGGAAGAATCTCTGGTACATATGTAGACCCATCGTCCTTAGGAATCCTTATTGAGGTGATTAGGTCCATTAGAAATACAAATTTCTATATGCTTATCTCTTTCATTTCTCCCCACAAATTTGAATGTGACTCCCTGTATATAGGAATTTTTAACCAACAAGTCCTTTAGGGGGAAATTAAGGACTTAGAAAATACTAGAGTTTGGAATTTCAATCATGGGTTTCAATCATGGATTTCAATCATATGACATTGATTTAAGTTCAGAGAAAATCAAATAAGATTGATTTAGAGTTTGACTTGAAGGAAGGAAGGTGAGGAGTGGTTCAAGCAAAGGGTAGGCAAATTTTCCTAACACCCCTAAGGCATGACCTATTCCTATGGCTAACTCCTCTAAGTCTCTAGGGCTAGGTTGAGTGTCCACCTAATCACCAAATGTGTCTTAGGACTAAGGATCCCTTAAATTCTAATAGGAGTCCTATGTCTAAGATGGAGGGGTTGAGAGCTCATTCTAAAAATGAGATCAACAAAGGGCACCCAATAGGTATAGTGTGACTGACAATGAACACTGCATGTATTGGTGTTGACTGAAATGATTAACAACATCGAAAGATCACAAGCACTAATAGAAACAGTCTATCCCTAACCCAAGGTGTAGAAAGAATCCAGAGCTTAATGCAATGTGGCTCTACTTATGTCAAAGACATAAGAGAGGGAAAAAGAAATCCATTAAGTGATAAAGTATATGAACCTTCCACAGGGGAAGCAGTTCAGGTCATCCACAGGGGTATGAGAGGTTTGATTTGATTTAAGTCTCATTAAGGAGAAATTTCCACTGGGGAAGAGGGATGAATTTGTTTTAATTTTTAGATTTGTATTTTGAGATGGACCCTATTGGTTTGCGATGTACTGCACTGAGTAGGAGCCACTAAGGCTTAGACTTAACTCAAATTTATCAATCCAAAGGGGTAGTCTACTAAACACATAGTAGGACTAGCTGACCAAAGGGATGTCTTTCGATATGCAGTAGCTGTACTAGGAAGAAAGCGTAGTAGGCTTACATCCTCCAAAGTAAGGACTAGTTACTTGGGTGATCTATTGGCAAGGTAGCAGATTGAGCACAACCTAGGGCTGAATATTGAGTGAACGCCATTGGGGGACTTAAATCAACTCAAGGATAGTCAAGATTAATTTCATTTTTTATATTTATTTTGATTATGATGGATCTCATTGGTTTGTGATGAACTGCACTGAGCAGGGGCCAGAGGCCTAAACCTAACTCAAATTTACTAATCCAAAGGGAGTAGTCTACCAACCACAAGGTAGGACTGTCCAACCGAGAGGGTGCCTTTTAGTTTACAATGGTCAAGTTAGAAAGAAAGTGCGGGGACTCACATCTTCCAAAATAAGAAATCACTGGGGTGACCAGTTGGCAAGGAAATAGATCAAACCTGACTTAGGGCTGACTACTGAGTGAATGTCGCTCGGGGGACTTAAATCAACTCAAAGATAGTCAAATGTTACTTTCATTTCTTTTTTAGTTTATTTTGATGGATTCCATTGGTTTGTGATGGATCACATTGAGAAGGAGCTTATATCAGCCTAGACTTATCACAGATTTACTGAACCAAAGGGAATAGCTTCCCGGTCAATGGGAGAACTATCCAACCAAAGGAGTGCCTTTCAGTTTGCAATGATCAATTGAAGGGAAGAAAGCTCAAGGACTCACATCTTCCACTACAAAAGATCACTGGGGTGATCAGTTGCTTTGGGCAACAAATCAAACCCGACCTAAGGTTTCCTGTCAGTTTGCAATAATCATGCTAGAAAGAATGCGTCGTAGTCTTACATCTTTCAAAGCAGAATGACTGTCGGGGTAACCTGCTTGTAACAAAATAGATTAAACCCGACCTAAGGGAGACTACAGAGAAAGTACCGACCCGGGGACTTATTTCAAATGAAGTAGTCAGGCAATTCCTATAGAGAGTTCTGCTGACACTGCCCTAAAGATAGGATGTCTGCTTGGGAAAAGGGGCCCTTTGGGGGGCTTAAATTCCTAATCCTATTTATTTTGTTTAGTTTGTTTATCGTGGATCCTATTAGTTTGTGAGGGATCATACTGAGAAGGAGCTTATATTAGCTTAGACCTATCTCAGATTTACTAAACTAAGGGAGAATATACACATCCGCTGAATAAATTCTCCAACCACAGAGGTGGCTACTAGGAAAGGGGAACCATCCAATCCAAAAGTAACCTGTGTAGTGTCTAAATGGGGTCGCAAAGGACGTGATCCAAATAGAGTGCCCGCAAGGGCTGAGGCCGCTAAGGGCTTAATCCAAAACCTTAGAGAAAATGACATGGCTAGTCATATATCCAATAGGTATTTGGTGGCCAAATCAAAGAGAAAGTGTGGGGATTCACATCTGCCAAGAGTGATGTATCCACCAGGTGAGTTGTTATCAGCATAGCGAACATCAACCAACCTAAGGTGTCCGTCGATTTGTAGCAATCAGCTTAGGAAGAAAGCTCGGGGACTCACATTCTCCTATAGCGGAACTGATTGCTGGGATAGTCTATCTTCGGCTCGACAGGTGCCATCCGACCTAGGGAAACTACTGAGTGAATGCCACTGGAGGACTTATATCAACTCAAAATGTAGTCAAGAGAAAAGGAGCCTCTAGGGGACTTACCCTAAACCTCAAATATACTCGACCTAGTTAAATCATGATGATTAATTCAAGATGAAAGCTCAGGGACTCACATCTTCTTAAACAAAATCAACATGAGGTAGCTTAATGGCTGGGTAGTGAAGTCTACCATACTAACAAGGCACTTGTTAGTTTGCAATGGTTAAGTTAGGAAGAAATTGCGGGGACTCATATCCTCCAACAAATGACCACTAGGGTGACATACTAGCGAGGTAGCATGTAGACCTGACCTAGAGTAGCTAATTAGTGAGTTCCACAGGGGCTTGCTCCCACATCAAAATAGCTCGAGATAAAACATTTATGTTTATTGTTGTGTTAAAAGGAATAGGATGCCTCTGGAGGACTCTTACACCTACCTTAAACATGTTTGGGGATTTGATGAAGTGGTGCCATGGATTGCAAATAGGATTCCCACTAAGAAAGGATATCGCTTGGGTTCTCTCACACCTAACTTAGTTGTGCTAATCGAAAAAGGATGCCTTTTTGGTTCTCTTACACCTATTTTAATAGTGTCGGGAGAATGTGTTTGTGTTGTGAAAGAGGGATAGGATGCCACTGGGGGACTCTTACACCTACCCTAAACATGTCATGGTGGATTCCCAAGATAAGCAAACAACGCTTCGAAAGAAGAGAAGATTTTGTTGAAATGAAATCAGATTTTTATTCTTTTTATTAATAAGTGTTTTCAAACATTATTTATTTCATGGATAATATTTTTTTTAGATAGAGGCCATTGGAAGCATCGAGTGTTCCCCTTTACAATCAATAAGTTGAAAAGATCCTTCTTGGTAGGCCTTCTCCATGACATAGGGGCCTTCCCAAGGGGGTTCAAACTTGGCTCCCATCTTTCGACGAGCAACAATTGGTCTCCTTAGGACTAACACAAGTTCTCCTATTTAGAAATACCTAGAGCAGAATAGCTTGTTGTGAGCTTGAATCATTTTGGCATTGAACAACTAGAGGTTTTGGAATGCCCATAGGTGACTCTCCTCCAAACCTTCGAGCTCTTCTAACCGCAACTTTGCACTCTGCTCTGTAATGATCTTGCTATCTAATGTTATCCTTAGTGATGGAGTTGGACTTCTAAAGGTAGAACAGCTTTGGACCCATATACTAAGGAATATGGGGTAGATTGAATTAGAGTTCGGTAAGTGGTGCGGTAGGCCCCCAAGGCTTCAACCAACTATTCATTCTATTATCGTTTGTTATCATCAAGAGTTTTCTTTAATATTTGGATGAGAGTTTTGTTGAAGACTTCTGCTAAACCATTTTCTCTAGGGTAGTAGATGGTGGAGTATCTCTAATCTATACCGTGTCTTCTAGAGAAATTGCTGATCTTTGTGCTTTTGAATGTAGTACCATTATCATATATAATTTGTTGAGGCACCCCAAACCTATATATGATATGGTTCCTGAAAATTGAAGCACATGCTGAGCTATGACCTCTCTGAGTGGGATGGCTTCTGCCCACTTGAAAAAGTAGTCTGTGGCAGCTAAGATGAATCGATGACCCTTGGAAGAAGGAGAACCGATCGGATCTATAATGTCGATACCCCAACACTCGAATGGCCATGAGGCCAATGTAGGGTGTAGAATGTTGGGTGGTTGGTGGAGGACCACACCATGTACCTGACAGTGATGGCATCTCCTAGCTACATCTATGCAGTATGTAATCATCGAAGGCCAGTAGTATCCTAGTCTCTTGATCCTCATCTTCATCTTTGGACCAGATTGATACTCTCCGCATAGACCTAAATGTACCTCTGTTATAATGTCATAAGCTTCATGTTTATCTAAACAACATAACCACATCTAGTCAAAGGATCGGCGGTACAGGGTGCCATCAATGAGAGCATAGGAGAAAGCTCTCTATTTCACCTGATGGGCTTATGATTTTTCTTGAGGTAGTTTTCCAGTGTTCAAATAATCTATGAGCTATTGCCTCCAATCCAGCTCATTGTCCTTATAGGCAATGACAACCTCCCCTTCAAGAGATAGCCTCTCGATGAGTTCAGCTTCAATAAGGGATATGACTTGTCTATTTTGGACCCTTATTGAAATGGACTCATCTTTCGGACATGTCAATTCTTTGGAAACTTTGGCCAAAGTATCTGCTACTGCATTCTCTGCTTGGGGAACCTTGTAGATGATTAATCCGGGAATTTGGGCCAATAGCTTCATGGTATACTCATGGTAATGATGAAGGTTGGATTTAAGAACCTTGTAGGACCCGACAATCTGATTAATGACCAACTGAGAATCCCCAAAGATATTGATGCTCTTGAAACTGATAGTCATGACTAACTCGAGACCGACAATCGAAGCCTCATACTCAGCTTCATTGTTAGTGCAGGGGTTGAAAAGATAGAATGAGAATCTCATCACATCGCAGTCTAGAGTTAGAAGAACTATTCCTACCCATGCTTTTCCTAGAAGAGTAGGTCGTGGTGCTTCCCCTTTATGAAAAGAAGCCGATCCATCAAAATACATCTCCCATTGGATTCGACCTCTCCCCAAGTTCATGATTTGTTCATCGGAGATCATTCACTAAGCGGAGAATCGGGGAAGTGGGTGTGCTATTAAGAAATCCTAATCATCCTTTATACGGAGGGTACAAATGTGATGTCACTGAGAGAGATCATGGACCATAAAATCGGATAGCGTTGGCTGTGTCATGAGATACTATAGTAGATTTATTCTAGAGATCAAGTTTACCTTATGAGAAAGCATATAATATCGTAGCTTTTGGGAAGAAAGATCAAAAGCTAGGTAATATTTCTCAATATATGGATAGTTCGCTTCAATAGGAATAAGGTGATGGCTAAGGTTGTAGAGAGCGTTCTCCTTCCCTTCGCCGTTGGCTTGGGCTAACAAAGCACCGAGAGAGTCATCCAATGCAGCAGTGTAGAGAATGAGTTGCCTGCCCAAGATAGAGGCTACTAGAACTGGAGGCTTCACCAAATACTGCTTGATGTCTTCAAAGGCATGCTGACACTTGTCATCCCACTTGAACTTGACATCCTTTTTGACAAGGGCTGAAAATGGCTTGCATCTCCACGATAAGTTGGAGATAAAGCATCTCAGATATGCCAGTCGCCCTTAGAAGGATTTGAGTTGAGTTAAACTCTTAGGAGGTGGCATTTCTAAGATAGCTTTGATCTTTTCTAGATCTATTTCTATTCCCGGTGTCAGACAACAAACCCAAGGAATTTTCCTGAAGCTACTCTAAATGCACACTTCAGGGGATTCATTTTGAGGTTATATTATCTTAACTGTTTGAAAAATACTCTCAAGTCAAAGAGGTGGTCTTCCTTTTCTCTGCTCTTGACTACTAAATCATCAACGTAACACTCAACCTGATGATAGATGAGTTCATTGAAGATCTGAGTCATGACTCATTGGTATATAGCATCAGCATTTTTAAGGCCGAAAGGCATGACCCTATAATAAAAGATTCTGATCAGGGTTCGAAAAGTGGTGTTCCTTTCATCTTTAGGATACATCTTGATTTGGTTGTAGCCAGATGACCCATCCATGAAAGAGAATACTACATGAGATGAGGCAATGTCCACAATTAATTCTAGTATAGGAAGAGGAAACTCATCCTTAGGACATACTTTGTTTATGTCCCTATAATTGACACATATGCAAATTTGGCCATTCTTCTTCTTAACTGGGATGACACTAGCTAACCAGGTAGAATATTTTTCTTCCCTTATGAAACCAGCATCGATCAATTTCTTGGCTTCAAAAATATCCTGTTGTTCGATTTATAATCGCACGCGTCTAGGAGCTTGCTTAATAGGGGTAGCGTTAGGATCTATTGTTAGCTTGTGGACTACTACACCAGGAGATAATCCAGACATCTCTTCATAAATCCATGCAAAGCAGTCTTTAAACTCAGTCAATAACCTAACTAAGTCATTAGTTTCATCTTCATTCAGCAATGAACTGATGTACGTTGGGCATGGATTTTCTTCTATCCCGAGGTTGATTTCTTTAAGGTTGTCAATTGTTGAATGAATCTCCTCTTTAAATTTTATCATTTCCTCTTTGATTTGGAGATCATCTAGATTATCTGGATCATCTGAGATTTCTAAACACACATTCTCATAAGAGTTAGTGTTGTGTGAAAAGAACCTATCAGACTTCAAATGATTGATAACAACTAAGCAGTAATCATCGTCATCGATTGGACCCATTGTACCGAATCCTAGTCCTACTCTTGATTGTGCTTCCCTGCTTGTATTGTTCCATAGCTTTTCAAAGTACTCTCCCTTGTGCTTGGACCATGTATGAGGAACTAAACCTTTCTGTATAAGATTATGAACATAAGGCAAGTAAAATTCTAATGGTAATTCCATTAATTCTTTAAATGTATCCTTCTCAAGTTCTACATCAACTTCAGGACTTGAGGATGATGATCCCAAAAAGAATCTCTTCAGCATCATATCACTGGAAGACTAAGGGGCTTCCTTAACTACTAAACCTTCAACTTTTTTAGATGTAAGGGAGGTTAGAGCTAAGGTCCCTAGCTGCTGCGCAATAGTTTCACATAAACCTGATTCGAATACTTTGCTTTGTTTGGAGGCCTGGTCTTCATCTTTGTCTAGATCGAAAGTCACCTCCAATGGAACCCACTGAGAGGGGTTGGCTAGTATACTAATCACATTAGACTCATCCTCCAAACTAGATTCCAAGTCTATGTGAATAGTAGGGGTACTCCTATGAACTGGAACATGACTTTGGTTAGCTGATGGCCAACCAAGGGGTCTTCCACCTCTATAACTGCCTCTAATTCTACCTCTACCTCTACCTGGTGGAGGTTGAGCCATCCTACACATGTCTATATGATGGAATGAACTGTAGGTGGAATGTGATATGCGGATCTATTTTTGCCTTATCTTCCCTTTCTTGTTCACTTGGATTTTCATTTTTCTTTTCTTTTTCTTTTGTCTTTTCTTTTTCTTCATTTTATTTTTCTTTTGATTTTGAATTTGAATTTTGTCCAAGTTTATGAGAAAGGGTATTTTGAGAAAGATAGTAGGTCACATCCTCATAAATCTCAACCTCTCTAATTGAAAATGGCTTTTCATCTCCATTGACATGGTATTCAATCCCATCTTTTCTGAACTTGATGCACTGATGGAGGGAGGATGGAATTATCTTATTCTGATGTATCCAAGGCCTACCAAGCAAAGCAGTGAATGAAGTATTTGAATCAATGATGTAAAACTTGGCTTCAGTCTTTCAATCACTTATCTCCAAAGGTAACACTATAGAACCTAAAGCCCCCTCACCTTGTTCATTGAATCCTCTCAACATCATCTGATCTCCTCAGACTGTGGAGATGTTGATCCTCAAATAGGCAAGGGTCTTTAGACTCATAATGTTTATCGATGCACCTAAATCAATGTGAACTCTGGCAAGTCTGAACCTATCCATATCGACTATGATGTAGAGGGGACGGTTGTGCTCCAAGTCCCCCAAAAGAAGGTTTTCATCTGTAAAAGTGATCCCTGGGCTTCTTTTACATAATGTGCCTCCTCACCAATAGTGGTCAACTGAACTAAGCATATCTTAGGATCAAGGAGAGCCTTGATTAATGATTCTCTCATCTCTTTGGATAAGACAAGGGCATCATATATGCTTAGCTTAGATGGCAACTTTCTTAGATGAGAGAGGACATTGTAATCCATCTTGAGCTAGTCTTCCACAAGCATATCCAAGGGTGGAGCATCCTATGGAGGGGCTTCTCGATCCTCTGAACCAATGATTTATTTGCTCTATCTTGAAGTGCTTCCCTAGGAGGTAGAACCTGGCTACTACGAAGGTTGACTTCGGTGATCTCTTGTGGCAGGGTAATGGAAGGTTCTACATACACATCAGGCTCACCTACAATTTCTCCTATGGAACCCTCAAAATCGGATGATTCCAAATCTATCTCAAGAGGTGAACCCATAGTATTCAGAGTAGGGAAGTTCAACTCTGAATCAAAAAGAGGAAGATCAGAATTGTTTTAGTTATTTTGACTTGAAGAGTTATCATTAAGAATAGAAGTAGGAAACTCATCAGAAGTGACACAAATGTAATTCAAGTTAGCTTTATTCTTTAATTTCTTGGATTTGATTGGAGGTATAATGTAGAAATTAAGTAAAGTAAGTGGGGTAAGGGATTTGATGCCCTTACAAGAGTTCTACTAGTTGAAGAAGAAGAACTAGCTGAAGTAGAGGAGGTCGCCACTATGGTAGCTACAACGGTAGGCTAGAGGCTGGACTTGGTCGGTGGTTGTGCTACTGGGCTATCACGAGCTGACATATGATGTTGTTGCTGCTGCTGCTGAGCTCCCATTTTCCTTGAGTTGGAACTAGCAACTTATAAATCTTCCTTGATGTTGGAGGTTTCAGCTGACTCAGACACCTGGAAGGAAAGTTTCTTAATCTTCTGGATGATCTTTTTATAGGTTTTGGATAAAGAGATATCCCAACCTTCTTTAGTTTTGGAAGGATCACATGTATCCCCAAGGATTACCCTGATGGAAATGGATGGTTGTTCCACAAGGTATTCCTTTGGGATAATTACAGTACTTGTCTTGAAGCTATGTTCAAGTCAGTCCTTAAATGTGAAGTAATCCTCCAAAACATGGCCTAGCATACGGTGGTAGGGGCAAAAGTTATGATCATGACTTTTTTCTACTTCCTCCAGTCTCCTAGGCTCGGGTAGATGAAAATCAAGCTTCTTTAAGAGATTCTTAAAGATATTCCTAATTACCTCCCTCTTAAATGAATAAGGTTTGTTAAACCTATCTAAAAGAGTATGTGGACCATAGCTACATGACGGCTAGTATGTGTGTCATTGCTGCTGGTGGTATGGCTGAGGAGTCGGTAGTGCTGGCCGTGAAGGCTGCTGTGGAGGCCAGTAGGGATGCCTCGGTGGTGGTAAAGGAGGTGGAAGCAAAGGTTACTGAGGTCATGGTCTCCCGGACTGATCTCTAGCTAGTTGCTTCTTCTTATCTTCCATTGTCACTGCTCCTGATTTCTTCTCATAGACCTTCTGTGGCTTTGGTTTGGGCAACTGGTCTTGAAAGATAACTGTTTGGCCTCTCCTTATAGATTAGCCTCCTTATTGATTAGCTTCTCAAATGTTTTTATAGTGAAGCCCTTAAGCATGAAGGAGACCGGGCAATGGATATTCTTTAGAAGAAGCTCAATGGCATGCTACTCAGACAGCTGCGACTCATATTTCATACTCAAGTTATGCCATCAGAGAATCTAATCAACAAGGGACTCACCTGGGTGTTGTTGTGCTACAACGAGATCACCTACAATAACCCTTTGTTGAGCTCCAGTAAACCTCTTGATAAAGAGTTGCTCCAACTCAGCAAATATCTTTACTGAACTATTGGACAGTTCAGCATACCAATCGAAAGCAATCCCTGCTAGGCTAATAACGAAGAGGCAGAATAACAAAGTGTCATTGCCACTAGCATTGCAATAACTAGCCCTAAAGTGTGCAATATGCTGCCTTAGGTTTCCACTTCCATCAAAGCTCTTGAAGGAAGGTTGCACGAAACCCTTGGAATATTGGATTGCATCGAATTTCTCCGGGTAGGGTCTACCCTTTAGAACCAATGATCCTCCTCAAGCTTGAGCCAACACTTACATCACTTGCTGCTCAACCATGGATCTAATATCTTTCTCCTATATGGAGGTACTTTCCACTACCTTCCTTACATGCTAGTGCTACCTTGCTCAACAGGAGGTAAGGTCTTGGCTGGGTCTAAGAAATTCACTAACTCAACTAATGTATATAGTAGGATGAACTTGGGCTTATTTCTAAAGTACTAAAACTCGCTAACAAGTACTTAAGTCGCCTACCATTCTATCTATCTCTTTTATTTTTAATCGATATCGAGGTGTTGGGTATTATCGCCCCGATCAACCTCATCACCTTCCATGGCCTACTGCTCCCTGAGGAGAGATCCACTAGTATCTACCATACAAACCCCATTTGAGTCTCCCAATAAATCATCTTCATTGGGATCGAAGATGATATTCTCCTCATCCGATAAGTCATACCCCATAATCTCATTCTTCTTTATAAGATAATGTGCTACTATCTCCTCGAGAGAACGATCAATCTGAATGGGAATGAATGATTTTGGCTGACTTGTGTGATCACTATCATGTACTGAGAGGCACCGGACCTCGCCTGCTGCTGGAGAGTCAATCCTATGAGGATTGTACTCACTAGAAGAGACACACTCATGATTATCACTAATTATGAAAGGGGTGACATTCCTAGGAGTTTCCACTATCATTGGTGCAGTTGGGCTATCATCTGCTACCTCTACAATAGCTATTGCCATCTCCATGTCCTGCTAAACTAGTGGAGTTGGTGAAGGGATGACCACTATGCTTCAGGGTCACCACTCCCTCCACTCCACTACTAGGGCAAAAGGTCAAGCAGGAGAGCTCAACCACCACATAGGTGTGTAGATGGAGTAGATCCCTTCATGATCACCAAAGGATACACTTTTCCTCGATATGGCCTTCGGCCTTCTGAACCGAGATGTTGTGATGTGAACAGATTGATGAGGGGTAGAGCGTGGAGACACCATCGACTCTCTATGAATAGGAGCTATTCTCCTGTGATGGTTGGTCCTCGTAAGTAGGATGCTGTATGGTCGATGGCGGTGCAGTGAAAATTGATGAGTGTAAGCCCACCAGCAATAACCTCGCCTCTCCCTACCGGGTGATATGAATAGATGTATGGGCCTCTGCTCTCATATGTTTCCCACGCTATAGGGGATGATGGATCTCAAATCAAATTGAGCTATGGACTCTGAACGTCCATAAGCTCCGCCAACCTGGCATAAGACTGATTGAAGGCCAGCATATGACCTCCTGCTCTGAGTAACTGAGGGCTGATGCTGAACCATTGGTGGAGGTGAAGTGTGTATCATCCTAGCATCCTCTTTGTCTAACCCAGAGAGAGGATGAAACTAGTTAGTTGTAACCAGCGGGGTGATCAAAGTAGGTACCTCCTCTGCAATTGACCAAGCAGCAGCCTCCATCTCCCTGGCAATCCTAGTATGATACCGCTTGATCATGCAATTTTTATTTCTCCTCTGTGTTTGGGTAAGATGAGTAGAGTAAGAACTAGAACAACCTCAAAGGCTAGGGAGGTAATCTCTAGAATCAGAGAAACCTTACCCTTAGAGGGTGCCAAAGAGTGGGTGTTAGCCCTTACTGGGACAACACGGGAAACCATGGGGTGCGTGTGCATCACTATTAGTCAAACTGGGACTACTACCGCTTCCCTTTAATGAGGAGATATCAAAAGGTAGATCGATCTGGATAACTAGCTTTTGCCCCACGCCTCTAATGATTGTGAGGGGAGTGCTCTCACACGTGATCTTCACTCCCTCAAATCCCCTACCGAAATGGACAAGGTGGGCATGATCATCTCGAGGGAGATTAGTCTGATTTAAAGCCAAGTCCATGTTGTGTGGGAAAGTGAATACAAACTTATGTGAGCCTGCCATTTCTAATCAACTATAAAAAATTAAAAGATTGAATTATAACTATAATTGTGACTGATGTTAAGAATCTGCAATATAGAAAATAAGCTTGGATCAGATTTCTATTTTTGTTGATTTCTAAATTTGAATTTGAAATTTGAACCCGCATCCAACATCTTGAAAGTGTTAAGTGGTATTCAAATGGATTAGAGAAGATTTAGAAATTTGATTGGAAAGAGAAAATTTTTAATATGAATCCAACTTCAACAAATTTGGGTATGTTGAAAAATGGATTCAAATATTTTTAGAAGGATGCTTCCATAGGTTCATGTTTGAAATTAAATTTTTGGTTTGAGGACCCTTTCCTTTAACAAATTTGGGTATGTTAAAGTAAGGGTCAATTGGTTTTGTTTTTGATTTGTTTTTTTTTTTTTTTGGAATTTATTCACTTAGCAAATTTGGGAAGTGTTTGAAAATAATTATTTCTATTTGTGAATTGTTGTTGATTTTGAAAATTGGAATTCCCACTTAACAAATTTAGGTATGCTAAGTGAAGAACCCAAGTGTATTTTTGAAAGATTTTTGAAAATAGGATTCTTAACAAATTTGATTATTCTAAAAAAATCCTAAAGTGTTTCGTTGTTTTGGATATTTTGATTTTTTGCAAAAGTAGGATCCTTAGAAAATTTGGGTATGCTAAGGAAACCCTAATGTGTTTCCTTTGGTTTTGATTTGTTTTTTTTTTTTTTTTTTTTTGTAAGGTAGGATCCTTAGAAAATTTAAGTATACTAAGGGAATCCTAATGTGTTTCCTTTTTTGTTTTGATTTGTTTGTATTGAAAGTGGAGACTTTACTTTAGCAAATATGGTATGCTAAAGATGAAGTTCCACTTAATTTTGTGAAATGGAAATTTCACTTAGCAAATTTGAGTATGCTAAATGAATTTCCAAAAGATGCGTTTTAAAACATTTTATGTTTTGGTTTTGTTTTAAAATACTTAGCAAATTTGAGTATACTAAATGAAGTTCCAAATGTGTTTAAAATTTTGATTTTGAATTTGGAGACTTCACTTAGCAAATTTGAGTATGCTAAATGAAGTTCCAAATGTTTTGAAAATTTTGATTTTGAATTTGGAGACTTCACTTAGCAAATTTTTGAATGAAGTTCCAAATATTTGGTTTTGGATTTGGAGACTTCATTTAGCAAATTTTAGTATTCTAAATGAAGTTCCAAATGTGTTTGAAATTTTTTGGTTTTGAATTTGGAGACTTCACTTAGCAAATTTGAGTATGCTAAATGAAGTTCCAAATGTGTTTGAATTTTGAAAATATGATTGTTAAGTTTTGATTTTTGAAAAGAAGACTTCCATTTAACAAATTTGGATATGTAATAATGGAAGTCAATTTTAATTTTGCAAATGTGAAAATTTTATTTTGTGTGTGATTATTGCTTTATTTTTTTGAAAGAGGGAATTCTAACTTAATCACATACAGGATATATTTAAGTGGGATTTTCAAATGATGTTTTTTTATTTAGGAATAAAATCTTCATTCAATAAATTTGGGTACATTAAATGGAGATGTTCATATGTGCTTTTGAAAATTTTAATTTTGTTTTAAAATAAAACTTCCATTCAATAGGTGTGGGTGTGTTGAATGGAAGGGTTCATATGTGCTTTTTTTAAATTTTATTTTTGATTTTGATTTTGACTTTTGGAAAGATAATTGTTCATTTTATTTTGAAAATGAAATCTTCATCAAAAATGAAATGAAGGAAGATGTTCATTTGCGCTTTTGAAAAAGATTGTTAGTTTTATTTTTGAAGATTCCAACATGTAACAATTATGAGAATTGTTAAATGAGGGTGATTTAAGAAAATTTTGTGGAAAATATTTTATTATGTGCATTTTTGAAAGAGTGCTTCTTGAAAAGCAAGGTTTTTTTTATGAAAAATTTATTTGGTCTTTATTATTTTAGAATGAATGTTTCCCACACATAGGTAACCAAGCCCACATGTCCTAACATTACATTTAGAGCTAACCGCAAAAGCATTTATATTTTTTTATTATAGCCCTTTAAGCACAACCCCTAGAAAATATGATTAGGCTAATAACGGCCTAACATCCAGTCTACGAAACATACACCCTAACATCCAGTCTAAAACATTACATCACAAAATAAAACACAACATCATACATACAACACCCTAACTTAGCACTAGAAGTAGTGACTTAGTATTCTAATATGTGTGCTTAAGGCTTGTGTAGCAAGACTTTACTAGGCTTCTTTAGTTTAAGTTCCAATTTGAAGTTTGAATTTAAATTTTACCTTTGGGTGATCTCAATGTAAATGACTTACTGATTTGCTTTTAATTTTTATTTCAATTTTATTTGGTTGAAATGATATTTAGGTTCTCAAGAATGAAGAGTAGGATGAATTTCATCCAGAGACTCTATTCTACATCCTAATTCCTAAGGAATCTAACTAAAGTCCTTAAGTATCTTGATTAGCCCATTTGAATTTGTGTAATTCATTCGATTCGATTTAGAATTTGAGTTTATTTAAGTATTTGATTAATTGATTTTTTTATTAGATGTTTTAGTTTAATTGCATCTTGATAATTCAATATCCTTAATGTCTAATGGAGTTTAAGTTTGTTTAAGTTCATATGTTTTTGGTTGATTAATTTTAGATTAGGTGTTTTGATTTAATTGAATCTTGATAATTCAATATCCTTAATGTGTAATGGAGCTTAAGTTTATTTAAGCTCATGTGTTTTTTGGTTGATTGATTTTAGATTAGGTATTTTGATTTAATTAAATCTTGATAATTCAATATCCTTTTAAATATTTAATTTTTTTCTTTGAACATGGTTATGTGATTTAACTTTATGTTTATTTAATTCGATTGTGGTTCATTTATTTGTAGTTTGATCGGATTAGATTAATTAAGATTTTATTTTTGACTCTAATTGGGTTTGATTCTTTGTAATTGGGATTTTATTTTTAATCACATCCATTTGTCATGTTCATCAAAGTTTGGTTTGCATTTTGATTTCATATATTGGATAGTTAATTAGTTTATTTTATTTTAGTAGGTTGAATGAGATTTGATTTGATTCTATATTAAATTGATGAGAATCTTTCTTGATCTAACTCAATTTGATTCAATTTGATTTAATTAGCTTTATTGGTCTATGGGTTTGCTTAGGTTCAATATGATTATGTGATTTGTTTAATTAATAAGTGTGTTTATGTTAATTATAAAGGTTTGTTTATTTTTTTTATTTAGTTTCATATTTGTTTAGACAAATGATGTAATTAATGACTTAATGGTTTAGGTTTAATTTATGTTTTGATTAATATTTAATTGTATTTTGATTAATTGAGTTTAATGTAATTAATTTGATTAACTTAATTAGTTTGTTTAAGAGGTATGATTAAATTAGATAAAGATTTGTTTAACTTTTAATTTGATTGCATGTTTATTTGAGTTAATGATATAATTGATGAATTAATGATTGAAGTTTAAATTAGGGTTTGATTATCATTTAATTGCATTTTTATGTTTGATTAAGCTTAAGTTTAATATGATTAATGTAATTTACGTAATTAATTTATTTAATAGGTGTGATTAAATTAATTAGTAGATTAATTAAGTATTTAATTTAAATTAACTTCAATCTGATTTATAAAGTTAAATTTGGTTTATTAAGATAATGGATTAATTTATTAAGTTTGCATTAATTAGATGTTTGATTAATTAAGTTTGATTAAGGGTCAATTAAAATTATTAGATTAATTAAAGGTTTGTTTGATTAGAGATTAATGACTTAATGATTTAGGTTTAATTTAAGTTTTGATTAGTGTTTAATTACATCTTAATTATGTTTGATTAAGTTTAGGTTTCATATGACTAATTTAATTAACTTAATTAATTTATTTAAGGGTGTGATTTAAGCTTAATTTTTAGAGTTAGCTTTAATGTAACTTATTTAAATTAATTTGATTAATTAAGATGATGGATTAATTTTAAATTTTCATTAATTAAATGTTTGACTAATTGAGTTTGATTATTTATGATTAGGGTTTTACTTGATTTGATTTATTTATTATGTTTGTTCGATTTCATTAACATGTTTAATTTAGTTATTAGGTTGAAATATTCAATGCTTATATAATTATCTCATTCCAAATGGATGTGTTTTAATTATAGGTTAATTAAGTTTGCTTTAATTTTATTTAGTTTAATTCGATTAGTATCAAATTATTAAAGTTTTCTAAGTTTGTTAGATTTTGAGTTTGATTTAAGATTTAATCATTTAATTGAGTTTTATTAACTTAAATAGATTTAATCATATTTAATTTATTCTTCTTTAAAGATGATATTTTTCTGATTTAAAGTTTGATTAATGATTTAATGAATGTTATTCAATTTTTGATTTTTTGATTTAATATTTGAGTTATTTTTAGATTATATTTTAGTTAACTTTTTAATTGTTTAAGCTCTAATCTTAAGTGTTTATTTGAGTTTCTTAAGATTCAGAAGATCAAATCATTTTTCTTAAGAGTCTTAGATGTCAATTGAAGTGATTTAGGTCATCTTGAAGATTTTTGTAAATATCTGAATTTTTATTTAATTTATTTTATTAAAATTGATAATCCGAATTTAAAAAATTAATCTCTCCCAATCCCGAAGTTGTTTTAACTTGGAAATTTTTATTGTAGGTGTATTTTAATATTTATTTTAATATCTGAAAATATAAACTTAATCTGACCTATATTTTTGGCTTAATTAATGAAATATGGTTTTCACTAAATTCTAAATTACGCTCATAATACTTAGTAAATTTTGAGTGTTTTAGGTTTATTGGATTTCTCTCGGATAGACAAATCCAACGAGACCTTGCTTGCAATTTTTGGTTAAGTATTTTATTTTCTATGAAGTTTTAAAATTTTAGATGATTTAAATTATTATTATTATTATTATTTTATTATATATATATATATATATATATATATATATATATATATATATATATATATATATATATATATATATATATATATATATATATATATATATCTGTGTTTGGGGGAAAACGGCGACCAGCGCTTTCTGCACGTCGATCCGCATCGGATATTGCGATCAGCGTGATCGACGCGTGATCGGCGTCCGTCAGCGCAAATCACCGCGATGGACGGTCGGATCATTCCGATAATCTGGCTCGAATCGCCGTTCCTGCTTCGGATCACGTGATCTGCGTCCGTCAGCGTGAACTGTGATCGACGGTCGGATCGTATCACGATCGAAGGATCGCGTCCGATCGATCCGCGCTGAGATCGGATGGTGGTAGCTGATGAACATATTTTGGTATTTTTGAAAAACATGAAAGTTTCTAAGCCAAAACTTGTCCAAATGGACCCATTTTTCTGCCGGTTCGTACTAAAAAAATTCTATTTTCTATTTAGGATGATTTAAAATAAAAGTGCTGGATTTTCTAAAGGAAATTCCTAGAATCGCTAGAAATTTGATACAAAATATATAAAATCCTAAGGCCGACTACGGTTTGATGAAAGTTACCTCATAGGGATGATTTGAAGATCCAGGGAGATCCTATGTGTGTGAGGAAGCTTCAGAGTAATCTTTAGCCCTTGCTTCTCTTGAACACCTCCTTCTCGATGTTTGCATCTTTGAAGAGCAAATTCTTGTATTTTTGAGCTCAAAGTGGCTAAACAAAGTGGGGATGGGTTACTTTTTTGGCTTTGGGAGAGGCTGATGGGAGCAAGAGAGCTCAAGTCTCATCTCCCCTCCTTTTATAATGGATGAAAATACAATTTTTTTTTGAATTTTTGGCTCCAAATTGAATGCCATCTTGTTGGGGTGGTTGGGAGATCTAGATTGATTGAGGACTTTGGATTTTGCTCCAAAGTCCTCTCTTCATGATGAGATTTGTTTAATTGAAATATTGGGGCCATATGATGGGGGGTTAAGTGCATGTGATGGGGGAATTAAATGAAGTTGGGTGGAATCCTATATAGGGGAGGATCTATGAGGGATTTAAATGGGTTGAGTTTATTTTGGGCTGACCCTAAATTGGTTTGGGCCGGGTTTGATCAACCCTCAATGGGTTTTGGCTTGGTTTCAAGGTGTTTGGTCCAATTTGGGTCATATGGGTCATTTTTGGGTCAAATTGACCCATTTGACCAAATTTAGTCAAATTAGCTTGGGAAATGAGTTGATTCATGTTCAATTAGCTAATTGAAGATGAATGTGGTCTTTTTTTGAATTAATTTGTATTTAATTTTGATTTAGGCTTTAGTTGAAGGCCAATTTGGGCTAGGTTAGGTCAAGTTGACTGATTGGGCTCGATTGATCAAATTGAGTTCAATTATTGCTTTGGTCAAGTTCAATAATCAATTTGGAATGAGATTGAGCCATTGGTTGCAATCAATTTGGGTTAGATCATGATTTGACCCGATTTGGTTCTTTAGGCCAATTTGGGTCAATTTGGATCAAATGGCCAATTGGGCTTGGTTTAATTGATTGCAATTGATCATCCTAGGGTGATCAAAATCATGGTGAAAGATTTTGGTGAGCTTGGTTCAATCCAATTTGGGTTGAATTTGAAGTTGGCTCAAATGGGTCCTTTAGGTCACTTTTGGGTCAAGTGGACCTAAGTGGGTCAATTGGTTTTGTTTTGATTTGATTTGATGATTGTAGGTTTCATTTATATTTGGGTAGATAACTGAATAAATGATTAATTCAAGAAAATTCATTGGTTTGACTTGATCGGATAGAATTTGGCTAAGTTCAATTGGCTTAAGGATTTATTGAGTTTGGATTTGATTTTCGATATAGTTTTGGTCATTTGAATTTGGATTTCATTTATATTTGTGAATATAAATGAAGGAATGATTGATTTATAAAAAGATAAATTGAGTTTGATTTGATTTAAGGAAAGTTTTGGCTAAGCTTATGAATATGGTTCATATGACTTAGAAAGGGGTTTTAGGGTTTGGATTTGATTTTGGGTTTCAATCATTTGGTGTCAAATTTTGAAATTAGATTTGGAATTTGAATTTGAATTTGAGATTTGATTTGAGAATTGGGACTGGGTTTTATTTGAAAGTGTATCTAGATTGGGTTTAGGCTATGGGATGAGTAATTTCCTTAAACCAAGGCATATCCTAATCTTATTTAACACTTCTAAGTCTCAGGCTTAGGTGTTCACCTAGTCACTAGAAGTATCTTATGACTAGGGAGTTCTTAGTGCCTAGAAGATTCCTAAGTTTAAAAGGATGTTAAGAGCTCACTCCAAAAGTGAGGTCAACAAAAGGACCCCCAATAGGTATGGTGTAACTGACAAGGCACACCACACGTATTGGCGTTGACCAAAAAGATCAACAACATTTAGAAGGTTGCAACAAACAAAGAAAGTGATCTATACCTAGACCCAAAAGGTAGATAGAATCATGATCTTAGTGTAATGCACCTCTCTTTATGCCAAAGGCATAAGAGAGCAAGAAGGAATCCAGATTGAGTACATGAACCTTCCCTAGGAAGCAGTTCAAGTTATCCGCTGGGGATATAGATTTGAGTTTGATTATGAATATAATTTTTTTTGGGTGTGTATACGCTAGGGATAAGAATTTAATTGGACTTCTTTGATTTGTTTGATTAGATTCCACTAGGGAGGTTGGTTTAATTTGTTATGGCTCCACTAGGGAGAAGGGTTCTAGATTGAGGGCATATCTGCCAGGGATGTGCACTCAGTATAATTTGTTTAATTTAGATCTAGATCCCATTGGGGAGGCCAATTTGATTTGCGCCTCACTGGAGAGAAATTTGATTTGTTTGATATGTTTAATTTGACTCCACTAGGGAGGTTGGTTTCAAATTTATTTTGTTATGGACCCTGTCAGTTTGCAATGGACTACACTAAGAAGGGGCCATGGGGGCCTTGGCCTATCTTAGATTTATAAATCTAAAGAGGTAGTCTACCTGCCATAAGATAGGACTATCTAACCTAAGGGGTTGCCTTTTGGTGTGCAATGACTATGCTAGGAAGAAAGCGTAGTAGACTTACATCTTCCAAAGCAAGAAAAAGTCATTGGGGTGATCTATTGGACGAGCAACACATCGAACCCTACCTAAGGCGACTATTGAGTGAGTGCCGTTGGGGGTCTTACCTCAACTCAAGAGTAGTCCTGATGATTAATTTGATTTAATTTAATTTAATTTAATTTAATGTGTTATATTGTGGACCCCATTGGCGTGCGATGGACCCACTGAGAAGGAGCTATGTCGGCCTTGACCTATCTCAGATTTACAAGTCCAAAGGGGTAGTCTACCAACCACAAGGTAGGACTATCCGGCCTAAAGTTGCTTTTCGGTGTGCAACGACTGTACTAGGAAGAAAGCATAGCAGACTTACATCTTCCAAAGTAGGGATCAACCGTTGGGGTGATCTGTTGATGGCACAACAGATCAATCCCGACCTAGGGCGACTATTTGAGCGAATGCCGCTATGGACTCATATCGACTCAAGAATAGTCAGAATTACTTTAATTTTAGATGGACCCATGGGTTTGTGATGAATCTACTAAGAAGGAGCTAATATCAGCCTAGACCTATCTTAGGTTTACAAATCCAAAGGGATAGTCTACTAGTTAGGTAGAACTAACCAACCTAAGGGGTGCCTTTTGGTTTGCAATGGTCAAGTTAGGAAGAAAGCACGGGGACTCATATCTTCCTAAACAAGAATCCACGGGTGATGGGTCAGTAACAAATCGGGCCCACCTAGGTGGCGTTAGTTTCTACGATCGTCTTTGGAAAGAATGCGTAATAGACTTATATCTTTCAAAGCAAAGAAGACCGCCGGGGTAACTCGTTGGTGGCACAGACCTACAAGGAGTGAGTCCGACGAGATTTATCTCAACTGGGTATGAGTTTTTGACTACCCTAAAGATAAGATGCTTGGGAAAGGGGCCACTGGGGGCTTGAATTCCTAATCCACAAGCACATATTTTGTTTGTTTGTTTGTTTAATTTGTTTTATCGTGGACCCTGTTAGTTTGTGAGGGATCAAACTAAGAAGGAGCTTATATCATTCTAGACCTATCTCAGATTTACTGAACCAAAGAAGAATTTGCGCATCCACTGAACAAATTCTCCAACCACAGAGGTGGCTACCAGGAAAGGGGGACTCTCCAATCCAAAAGTAACCCATGTAGTGTCTAAATGGGGTCTCAAAGGACGTGATCTAATTAGAATGCCCGTAGGGGAAGGGGATGCAAAGAGGCTTCGATCCAACACCCTGGAGAAAATGACATGGCTAGTCATATATCACATAGGTATTCGATGGCCAACTCATGGAGAAAGCGCAGGGACTTACATCTTCCAAGAGTGGTGTACCCACCGAGTGAGTCGCTGTCAGCATAGCGAACATCAACCACCTATGGTGCCCATCAGTTTGCAATAATCAGTCTAGAAAGAAAGCGTGTAGGCTTACATCTCCCTAAAGCAGAACTGACTATTGGGATAGTCTCACGACAGTGCCATCCGACCTAAACTAGTGAATGCCACTCGGCTTATATCGACTCAAACATAGTCAAGTGGAGCTCTCAAACCTATATTCGACCTAGTTAGGTCATGATGATTAGTTTAAGAAGAAAGCACAGGGACTCACATCTTCTCAAACAGGATCAACCATGAGGTAGCTTACTAGCTAGGCAGTGAAGACTACAAAACTAACAAGGCGCTCATTAATTTGCAATGGTCAAATTAGGAAGAAAGCACGGGGACTCACATCCTCCAACAAATGACCATTGGGGTGATCTATTGCTTTGGTCAACAAATCGAACCTGACCTAGAGCAGCTAATGAGTGAGTGCCATAGGGGGCTTGCTCCCACATCAAAATAGCCTGAGAAAAAAAATATATGTTTGTTTGTGTTTGATATGAAGGAATAGGATGCCACTGGGGACTCTTACACCTAAACCTCAGGGAAACTCGACCTAGTCAGAGTATGGTGGCTAGTTCATGAAGAAAGTGGTGGGACTCATATCTTCTTAAACAAAGCCAACACAAGGTAATTCACTAGCAGGGAAGTGAAGCCTACCAAACTAACAAGGCTCGTGGTGCAATGGTCAATTAAGAAAGCATGGGGACTCATCCTCCAACAAATGATCCTTTGTTCGGTTGCTTTGGACAATAAATCAAACCCGACCTAATGAGTGAGTGCCACATGGGGCTTGCTCCACATCAAAATAGAAATAAAGATATGTGTGTTTTGTGTTTGATATAAAGGAATAGGATGCCTGGGGACCCTAAATATATCATGGTGAATTCACAAAAGATATTTCTAACACAAAAGAAATAAAATTTGAGATGAAAAGAGATTTTATTGATAATTATTTTCAAACAAGATTTATGGATAATATTTCTTTAAGTAGAGCCCATTGATTGGAAGCATGCGCTCTCCTTTACAATTTATGAGTTGGTAAGACCCTCCTTGGTAGGCCTTCTCTATGGCATAAGGGCCTTCCCAAGTGGGTTCAAACATTCCTCCTATCTTTCGAGCAACAATTGGTCTCCTTAGAACTAAAATAAGCTCTCCTACTTGAAAAAGACCAACTTGTTATGAGCTTGAATCATCTTGGCTTGTATAACTTCGAGGTTTTGGCATGCTGGTGCTCTCTCCTCAAACCTTTGAGCTCTTCCAACTTGGCATTCTATTTATTTGTGATTTTTACCACTATCCTTAGTGATGGGAGTTGGACTTCCAATGGTAGAACGGCTTCGGACCATACACTAAGAAGAAAGGGGTAGATTGAGTTGGAGTTCTATATGTGGTATGGTAGGCCCATAAAGCTTCAACCAACTGTTCATGCCATCATTGTTTGTTGTCATCTAGTGTCTTCTTCAATATTTAAATGAGGGTTTTGTTGAAAGCTTCTACTAACCCATTCGCTCTTGGATAGTAGATGGTAAAATATCTCTAATCTATGTTGTGTCTTCGAGCAAAGCTATTGATTTTAGTGCTCTTGAATGCAGTACCATTATCGGATATAATTCATCGAGGCACCCAACCTATAGATATGGTTCTCGAAAATTGGAGCACATGTTGAGTTGTGACCTCTAAGTGATTGCCTCTACCCATTTGGAAAAGTAGTCAGTAGCAGCTAGAATGAATCGATGGCCTTTGGAAGAAGGAGGATCAATCGGACCCACAATGTCAGTACCCTAACACTCGAATGGCCATGAGGCCAATGTAGGATATAGAATGTTGGGAGGTTGATGTAGGACCACACCGTGTACCTGACATTGATGGCATCTCCTAGCTACATCCATGCAGTCTGTGATCATCGAAGGCCAGTAGTATCCTAGTCTCTTGATCTTGGCTTTCATCTTCGTACCAGATTGATGTGCCTCATATAACCCTGAGTGTACCTCAGTCATGATTCTACCGGCTTTGTGTTTGTCCAGACAACGTAACCACATATGATCGAAAGACTTTCGGTACAAGGTGCCGCCTACAAGAGTATAAGAAAGGGTTCTCTGCTTCACCGGTGTGTCAGTGATTTCTCTTAAGGTAGTTTTCCTACATTTAAATAATCTATGAATGGTTGCCTCCAATCTGACTCCTCATCCTTACCGGTAATGGCAACTTCCCCTTCAAGGGAGAATCTCTCGATGAGTTTAGCATCAATAAGGGATAAGACTTGTCTATTTTGGACCCTTATTAGAATGGACTCATCTTCTGGACATGCCAACTCTTTGGCAAGCTTGGTTAATGCGTCTGCTATTACGTTCTCTCCTCGAGGAATCTTGTAGATGGTAACCTCTAGGATTTGGGCCAACAACTCCATAGTGTACTAGTGATAATGATGGAGCTTAGGCTTTAGAACTTTGTAGGACCCAGCGATTTGGTTGATGACTAACTGAGAATGCCCAAAGATGTTGATACTCTGGATGCATAGTGTAATGACTAACTCCAGACCGACAATCAGAGCCTCATATTCAGCCTCATTATTTGTGCATGGATTGGATAAATGATATGAGAATCTCATCACATCGTGGTCTGGAGTTAGGAGAACTATTCCTGCCCTTGCCTTCCCTGGGATAGTAAGTTGTGGTTCTCCTCCTCTTTGAGAAGAAGCAGCACCATCAAAGTACATCTCCCAATGGCGAGCACTAGTATGCCCTAAGTTCATGATTTGTTCATGGGGGAGATCATCGTTAAGCGGAGAATCAGCAGGGAGTGGATGTGCTACTAAGAAATCCGTAAGTGCTTGTCCTTTTACGGCATGAAGGGTCACGAATGTTATATTAAATTGAGACAAAATCATGGACCAACGTGCCAACCGTCCAAATAAGGTCGGCCGTGTCATGAGATATTATAGTGGATTGACTCTGGAGATTAAGTTCACCTTATGAGAAAGCATGTAGTGTCGTAGCTTTTGTGATGCCAAAATTAAAGCTAGGCAGTGCTTTTCAATAGGTGGATAGTTTGCCTCAGCAGGGATTAGACGACAACTGAGATAATAGAGAGAGTTCTCCTTCCCTTCATCATTGGTTTGAGCCAACAAAGTGCCAAGGGAGTCGTCTAATGCAATAGTATAAAATATGAGCGGCTTGCCCGGGATAGGGGCTACTAGGACTGGAGGTGTCATCAGATATTGCTTGATGTCTTTGAAAGCATGCTGGCACTTGTCATCCCATTTGAACTTGGCATCTTTTTTTATAAGTGCTAAGAATGGTTGGCATCTTCCATATAAGTTGGAAATGAAGCGTCTTAGATACGCCAACCGCCCTTGGAATGACCTGAGTTGTGTTAGGCTTTTAGGGGGTGGCATTTCTAATATCGCTTTGATCTTTTCTGGATCAATTTCAATTCCCTGATGTCGGACAACTAACCCAAGAAATTTTCCTGAAGTTACTCCGAATGCACACTTCAGGGGGTTCATTTTGAGGTTGTATTGTCTTAACCATTCGAAAACTACTCTCAAGTCAAAGAGATAGTCTTCCTTTTCTTTATTTTTGACAACGAGATCATTGACGTAGCATTCAACTTGATGATGAATGAGTTCATCAAAGATTTGAGTCATGATTTGCTGATATGTGGCACCAGCATTTTTAAGGCCGATAGGCATGACCTTATAACAATATATTCTGATCGGGGTTCGAAAGGCAGTGTTTCTTTCATCCTCTAGGGCCATCTTAATTTGATTTTAGCAAGATGACCCATCCATAAAGGAGAATACTGCATGAGATAAGGCAATGTCCACCATTAATTACAGTATAGAAATTCATCCTTAGGACATGCTTTTATTTAGAAAAATCAACGATATGTGAATTTGGCCATTCTTTTCTTAACTGGGATGACACCGCCAACCGTGTAGATATTTTCTTCCTAATGCCGCCAACATCGACGCTTTGATTTCAAAAGTGACCGTTGTTCAATGTCTAATCGCATGCATCTAGGAGCTTTTGATAGGGTTAGCATTATGTTCTATTGCTAGTTTATGGACTGCTATGTCAGGAGATAAATCGGGCATCTCTTCATAACTCCATGAAAAGCAATCCTTAAACTCAATCAATAGTTGCACTAAATCATTGGTTTCTTTTTCATTCAATAGAGAACTGATATATGTTGGTCGTGGATCTTCTTCAGTTCCTAGGTTGATTTCTTTGAGCTCATCGATAGTTGATCTGATCTCCTCTTCAACTCGGGCGTGCATCTTGACTTCAAAGTCATTTGGATCATCAAGTTTCTAAACACCTCCTCATATGAGTTAGCATGATTTGAAAAGAACCTATCAGATTCCAAATGATTGGTGATGACTAAGCAGTAATCATCATCACCAACTGGACCCACTATACCGAATCATAGTCCCAGTCTTGATTGTGAATGTCTGCATTTGTTGTCCCATAACTTTTCAAAGTAATCCGACCTGTGTTTAGACCAAGCATGTGGAATTAATCCTTTCTTTGCTAAATTAAGAACACAAGGCGAATACAATCAAAATGTAATTCTATTAAATCTTTATATGAATCATCCTCAAGTTCTACACGCCTTCTTGACTTGAGGATGATGATCCAAGAAAGAACTCGCTTTACATTTGTGGAAGACTTACTTCCTTAACTACCAAACCCTCAACTTTTGTGAGGAAAGTGGGTTAGAGCTAAAGTTCCCAATGATGCTTCATTATTATTTCACATATAGACTGGATACACTTATGCTTGCTTGAGCCTAGTCTTCTTCATCCTGCTCAATGTCACTTGCATGGGACATGCAGGAAGTGCTGGGCATACTAATCATATATGACTCATCATGAACTAGATTCTAAGTCATAGAGATAGTAGTAGGGACATAACTCTATTGGATGGCCAATAAGGAGGTCTTCCATCTAGGCATGTCTCGATCCCTCTTCCTCTACGTGGAGGTCGAGTCATCCTACCCATATGTTCAAATGGAGTAACGAACTGTGGGTGGAATATAATGTTAGGCTCTACTTTCTCCTCCAAGTATATTTCTCGCTCCCTTTTATTTTCTTTCTCATTTCCTTTTTTTCTTTTCTTTTTCTTTTTCTTTTTTTTTTCCTTTTCTTTTTCTTTTATTTTTGAACTTTCACCAAGTTCACGAGAATAGACTTGTTTATTTTGAGGGAGATAGTAAGTCGCCTCATATATTCTGACCTCATGAACTGAATGGCTTAAGATCTCCTTTGACAGATTCAATCCCACCTCATGAACTTCATGCATTGATGTAGAGGATGGAACCATGTTATTCTCATGTATCCATGGTCTCCCGCAAAGCATTGAAAGATGTATCCGAGTCTATAATATGAAACTTGGCTAGTTCCAATTATCTACTTCTAATGGCAACACTATAGAGCCTAAAGCCCTCTCGCCTTGTTCATTGAATCCTCTCAACATCATCCTCTCTTTTGAAAGTTTGAGATGTCAATCTTTAAGTGAGGGTTTTAGACTCATAATTTCACGATGCACCGGTCAACAAGAACTCTAGATATCATTTTCCAACATCCACCGTAATGTAAAGAGGGTTATGCTTGGTCATTCCAAGCAAGTCTTCATCTGAATGTAACTAAAGTGTCCTCGAATAAGCCTCCTCTCAAGCATGCATATCTCCGGATCAAGAAGAGCCTTGATTAGAGATTCCCTCATCTCTTTGGATAAGATAAGGGCATCATATATGCTTAACTTAGATGGCAGCTTTCTAAGATGTGCTAGGACATTATAGTCAACCTTGGCTTGATCCTCCACAAGCATATCCATGGGTGGAGCATCTTGAGAGGGCTATCTCACTCTTTAGAACTAATGATTTGTTACCCTTATCCCGAGGTGCCACCCAGGAGAACTTTGCCACTACGAAGGTTAACTTCAATGACTTAGAATGATGAATTTGTGAAGTTCTACCTTCTCATCAAGTGTACCCTACACTTCTCCTATGGGATCATCAGTCGATGACTCCAAATCAATCTCAATGGTGAACAATGATTTAGAATGGAAAATTCATTTCTAAATCAAAGAATGATCTAACTAGAGTCATCATTATTTTGTAGACTTGAAGAGTTTTGAGAGGAATAAAATCTAGAGTATCGGCGGACAAGATGAAGTGAAAGCTTTCTTCATTGATTTCTTCTTAGATGGAGGTACATGATAGAAATCTAATAAAGTAAGGAGAAAGGGGTATAGTGCCCTTGTCCACTGATACAATGCTTTGGCATAAGAGGAGCTAGTGGAGGAAGAAGTAGTAGAATGTGATGGAGTGGTGACTGGTTGTGCTACTATGCTATCCCGCAAGTAAGGTGTCGCCGCTGGGTCGACACCTTCTTCAAGTTGTCTTTGCAACTTGCAAACCTTCCTTGGTGTTGGAGGTTTGAGTTACTTGCATACTAAAGAAAGCTTCTTGATCTTAGAGACCACTTTTTAGAGGTTCTGATAAGCAATATCCCAACCTTCTTTTATCTTAAGAGGATCGTAAGTATCCCCAAGAATTATTATGATAGAACTAGAGGGTTGTTCTAACAAGTATTCCTTGGGGATGATAATAGCTTCTGACTTGTAGCTGTGCTCAAGCCAATCCTTAAAGGTGACACAATCCTCCAAGACATGACTACCATGGTAAAAGTTAGATCATTACTCTTGCCCACATCTTGCCTCTGGGCTCGTAACGAAAGCTTTCTTTAAGAGATTCTTAAAGATCTTCCTAACTACCTCCCTCTTGAATGAATATGGCTTATTCAATTTATCGATAAGAGTAGGTGGGTAATAACTACCTAGCAGTGGATATGAGTACCGTTGTTGAGTATATTATGGTGGAGGCGGTGGTGGCTGCTGTGGCAACTGTGGTGGTCAATATACTGGCCGAGGTGGTGGTAGAGGAGGTGGTAATGGAGGTCGCATATGAGGTCTCTCATACCGAGCTCCCGGCCCCTCTCCTACCACTACTACCCTGCTTCTTCTCTAATGCTGCTTGGGCTTGAATGATTGGTCTTGAAAAGGTAATGTTGGCTTCCCTTGTAGCTAGCGCCTTGTTGATTAATTCTCAAAGGTTTTGATGTAAATCCCTTGAGCATGAAGCAACCGCCATGAATATTCTTGAGAAGAATTTCTATAACATGCTATTCGCATAAGTGGTTCACATTTCATACTTTTGCCACCAAGAATATAATCAACAAGGGACTCATTTGATTTTGTTGGGCCACACGAGGTCACCCATAGTTACCCTTTTGGGCCAACAAACCTCTTGATGAAGAGGTGCTCCAACTCAAGAAAGTCTTCACCGAACCATTGGGTAGTTTAGTCACTAATCAAATGCGATGCACAAACTATGATAAGAGAGGGAGAAGTGCATCGCCGCCACCAAAGATTGTAGCATCCGCCCCTAAATATGCTTGTGTCGTTCACCGCCATCAAAAATTTGAAGGAAGGAGGCACAAAACCCTTGGATATTGGACACCATCAAATTCCTCTAGGTCTACCCTTTGGAATAGATGAGCCACCTCGGCTTGTGCCAATGCATCCTTCACTTGCTCCACTAATGCTATATTTCTTCTTGCATGGAGGTGCTATCCACATTCCTATGCATCGCCACTATCCCAGGAGATGTACCTTGGGCTGATCCAAACATGCAACAACCCGTGGTGGTCGGCCTCTAAGGGAGTGTCAGACCGATGGAGGCCTTGAAGTGCTAAAATTGCTAACAAATCTTCAACTCTTTTCCATCTTCTAATATGCTCATCTCTCACCGATGAAGGTGTTGGATGAATGAGTGTCTCTTCCTCAACTATAACACCTCTCGCTATGTCGATCCCTAAGGAGGGAACCCCTAGTCAACCATATGGACTTCCCGAAGTCCTCCAAGAGATCATCCCCATCTGGATCAAAACTGACCCTAGCATCCTCTTCATCAGAGCAATCATCCCCATAGAGTTCCCTCTTCTCAGCAAAGTACTGAGCAACAATCTCATATGAAGAGTCTAATCAGGGACAAACACTCACACCGGAGGTTATACTCACTGTAAATACATCAGGCATTACTTGCCACTGTACTACTATCTCTAAGAGGATTATGCTCACTAATAGATATATGTTGATCACTTCCATGGCAACACACCGGGAAGGATCTACGCCATGGACACTACATCATATCATCTATCCCTTGCCAATCATGCGCTAGTGGAGACTGCGGGTCCGCATGACAAGGGGGTGATTTCGACCACGGCCTTGGGTCGCCATTCCTTCTTCTCCAGTAGTGGAGGTCAAATAGAGACACCTCACCAATGGTGGAGTAGATGGAGTGGGATCCTTGTCAGAGGATCACCAATGGTTGGTCTTTCCTGATGGGGCTTCGATCTTGGTGAATGGGGATGTGTGAATTGGATAGCGATGGGTGGGCGGAGTGGAGCGGAGGTAGCACCGACGCCGACTATAGGCCTACTCCTCCTATGATGAGAAGAACCGGTAAGGATGATGTTCGAATGATCGACCGTAGGGCGAATGATCGGAAAATCCATCGAAAGGCCGACCTCGACAAACCTCGTTCCTCCTACTTGTCAGCCGATGCTTGAGCCTCCAAGCCTCTATCGACTTCTAACTCTCCTAGGATAATCCCAGATCAAAAAATTATACTGCACTGAGCATCCAGCTGCCAACCTGGGCAAGACTATCCGAGCCGCATAGGGCTTCCTGCTCCTAAAGAGCATCAATATGCCGGTGGTGGAGGTGCAACAATCCTCTATAGTCCTCCTCCATCGAGAAAAGGGGTGAAACCTACTACCACTCAAATGTGGAGAGGTCTCAGGAGATCCTCCTCGCCCACATGGGAATACATCCATCTCTCGCCCTCTGATGTGCCGTGATCTTCTGATTGTTGTGTTGTGAACGCGTGGGTATGACAGAGGAGAGCTAGCACCCACCTCAATGTGGAGGAGACTATCGAGTAAGATAGCCTTCCCTTGGGAATCCAGGGGGGTATGAAGTAGTGAGTAACTGACCACCCGTGACCGAAATGACCGCATAAAACTAATCGCGGTAGCAGAACAAGTGGCCTTCCTCTTTAGTGGAGGAAACTCAATCGATGGCATATCAATGAGTATGCCCGCCCGCCACCTCCTCCTTGTTAATGTGGTGAGGGTCGCCCCTCAAGAAATCCTCACTCCCTCAAAACCATGGCCAAAGTAGATGACCTGGTGGAGTAGAGAGACTAGCTTGATCCAAGGCTAAGTTTAGAAGGGGAAGGAAAACATGAGCTTGGGAGCCATAATACTAAGGACCAAACAATTGATTGCAAAATTTGCATTAAAAACATAGCCACACACTTGCCTTGATATTCACCTTCAATCATTGATTTTAAGATTTGATTTTGAATTTGAACCCACACTCAAACAATCTTAAGGATGTTAAGTGGGGTTCATCAAAATTTTAGAGAGATTTTGATATGAGGAGAGTCTTTGCCATTTGATTTAGAACCCATACTCAACCGATTTAGTATGTATGGGTTCTAAAATTTGAGGAGAGATTTTCTTGGAGATATTTATGTTTTATGCATCTTGTTTGAAAATATTGATAGTTTGAAAGCCCTTTACTTAGCAAATTTGGGTATGCTAAGAAGAGGTTGTGATTGTGTGTTTGAAATATTTTTGCTTGTGAAGATTTGATTGTGTGATATTTTGATTTGAAAATGGGGCTTCTTACTTAACAAATTTGGTATGTTAAGTAGGCCATATGTGTTGATTTGTGTTTGATGAGGCTTTCACTTAACAAATTTGGTATGTTAAGTGAAAGTTAAATGTGATGAGATAAATTTGCTTTTCTTTGAAGATGGGAGACATACTTAACATGATTGATATGTTATGTGAAAGCCCCAAATTTGTTTGAGATATATATATATATATATATATATATTTTTTTTTTTTGAGAATGAGACTCTCACTTAACAAATTTGGTATGTTAAGTCAAGTGTTTAACATGAAAAAATGATCCTTACTTAACAAATTTGGTATGTTAAAAAGTCAAATGTGTGATTGAAAAGAGACCCTCACTTAACAAATTTGGTATGTTAAGTGAAAGTCAAATGTGATTGTGATTTAAAATGAAACTCTCACTTAACAAATTTGGTATGTTAAGTGAAAGTCAAATGTGTTTATGATTTTTTTTGAAAATGAAACTCTCACTTAACAAATTTGATATGTTAAGTGAAAGTCAAATGTGTTTATGATTTTTGAAGGAAAATGAACTTATTTAACAAACTTAAGTATGTTAAATGGAGTTCAATTTGTTCTTATGATTTTCAAAAGGAGTTCTCATTTGATATACTCATGTCAAATGAGCTCCAATGTGTCTTAAGACTTTGGCATGAAGGAATTTATCGACAAATGCAAATAGAATTCAATTTTCTCTACCTTCTCCAAGGAAGGGGAACTCCATTTGACAAATTTGGTATGTCGTGGGGGGTTCAAATATGTCTTGACTTCTCTTTGTGTATGATTTATTGTTTTTGAAAAGAGGAAACTTCAACTCTAGCACATGTGAAGTATGCTAAGTTTCAATTTTATATCATTTTATTTGAAAATAGAATCTCCATCCAACAATTTGAGTGTGTGATGGGATAGCCATTTCCAAAGAAAATGTGCTTTTGAAAATTAAAAAATTGTTGATTTTGATTTTGATTTAAAAGAACCTCCTGTAATAATCATAGATTTGTTAAATGAGGTTTGGTTATATGTGTAAAAAATTTCTTATAAACTTTTGTGTAAAGTCTTATTATGTGGATTTTGAAAAGTGCTTTGGAAAGACATGTTATTTTGTAGAAGAGTTTTATTCTCTTATTGTTCATGGGATGAACCTTGCCTCACCATCAGAATGGTGAATATTTTTTTTAATTTTGGTCATCTCCTATATTCGATTAATTTTAATTTTCACCTATTGGGGAACCCAATAGGGATTTTAAGACCTACACAGAGTGAGGTCCTAAAACCTAAAGGATGTTGGCAAGCTTTGCTTAAGGATGAAATAAGCTAAGTGCCAATGGAAAGAATGATAGTCTGCCTATATAAAATATAAGTCCACTATCGATGCTTGGAGATAATAATTGTCTACTAAAGATGGAGAGAGGAACCCTCCAGAGTTGAAAAAATCTGTGGTGTTTATTTTTGAGATGTGGGACACCATACAGATCTTAGGGGGTACTTATTGAAGTGATAGGGTATGACATTAAGGAATGATGTACTATCTCAAAAGATAGAAATCACCACCCTATAATGGACCTAATCACCTAATAAGGACTCATGATGGGTCTTCAATATACTGAGATCTTTCCCTACTTTACATGGAAAAGTAAAGTAGGTTTATTTTAAGCCGGTTCGTTAAGTTCCCTATGAGGCAAGCCCCATAGTTAATTACATCCTAAGGAATGAGAATTCCTTAAGAATACTCGATTAAAGTAGATAATTAGGGTCTCCAAAGATTTCAAGGTTAAGACTATCAAAGGATTGGCTATTTTAGAAAATCAAATGGGATAGATCAAGGAGAAGACTTATTTTGGAATCCAAAGGGAGAAAGTAGAAATGCTCATGATAATAGGAAGCCTAGTGAGCATTCCAATCTACCCTATAGTTGGGCTTTATATTTTGAAATTGAGGAGAGTTAATTATTTGAGTTGACATTTTATTAGATTGCTAGGGCTTATAATTCCACAACATAAGATTATGGAAATGCCTAAGAGGTGAGGATTTATGCTTGTAGCCCAAAGGAAATAGCTACCTTAGATTCCTAAACTAAGGAGCCTTGGTACAAAATGAAGGCACAACCTAAATCTAAGGCAAAATGGGTATATGGTTTACCTCCACAAGAGAGAATAAATCACCCGACTGCTGGACTTATTATCGCCTGGAGTGGCAGCCAACTAACACCTCCTACCCTTTAAATCCATGTAGACAAGTCTTATGATTTACAAGATGACTAGATCATTGTTCATTTAGAAAGGAAATTAAGTCCTTAGACTCACTCCCTAAGAGACTAGAGCATGAGTGGTATGAATCCATGACTTAATCTAATGCAAATTTTTTCAAATTTATTTGATTCTTTTGGACTTTTGTTTTGACTGTGCTATGGGATTTTGTATGCCTAAATGCATGAGAATTTGATTATGGGCCAAATCAAGAGAGAAAGGGGTGTCTTCCACCAAAGGCTCTCATAGGTTAAGCCTTGATTCTCCAAAGATGGAAGCTCCTCTTAACAAGAGTGAAAGAATATGACATGCATGTATTATACATTCATTCATACAACTAAGGGGTTGATAAAAAAATTTTATTATCTTGATTTAATTCTTAGGCTTTATGTGTGGTTATGAGTTGTTTTAAAATTTTAATTATGAGTTGTTAATTGGGGTAAAAAATTAATTTTATCCTAAGAGCCTACCGCATCCGCCACACATTCAAGCATCAATCATAAATAAACTATGAAAAGCATATTGTTCTAATGCCAATCTAAATCAAATCAATTTTATAGACTACCGTAAAAGAATAAAAGGCAGCTCTGCACACCAAAAAAGAGAAAAGAAAATATGGGTAGCTCACCCTTATACAACCCTGACAAAAAATAATATATATGCTATGGGGTCTTCTTTTCTTCATTTCTTCATTCTCTTTCTTTTGATTTGATTTGCTCCAAAGGCATCACAGGGCACCTGAGGGACTAAGCCTTCTGGCCACTACTCATCCTAATCCCCCATAGCACTAATCCTAATTCCTAATGCAAAATTACATCAAAAATATGAAAAGTAAATCTAGCTACACCTGCAAAACAAATGTTAGCTAAACACACCATACAACCCAAGCAGTTATATGAATAATTTGGACTTAGCACCACACATGGGTAACCAAACCCACTGTCTAACATGGGTTACACTTAGGGCTAAGCAACCTGCAAAAAGCATTTATATTTTTTTATTATAGCCCTTTAAGCACAACCCTAGAAAATATGATTAGGCTAATAACGGCCTAACATCCGCCTTAAACATACACCCTAACATCTAGTCTAAAATATTACATCATAAAACAAAACACAACATCATACATACAACGCCCTAACTTAGCACTAGAAGTAGTGACTTAGTATTCTAATGTGTGTGCTTAAGGCTTGTGTAGCAAGACTTTACTAGGCTTCTTTAGTTTAAGTTCCAATTTGAAGTTTGAATTTAAATTTTACCTTTGGGTGATTTCAATCTAAATGATTTAATGATTTGATTTTCATTTTTATTTCAGTTTTATTTGGTTGAAATGATATTTAGGTTCTCAAGAATGAAGAGTAGGATGAATTCCATCTGTAGACAGGACTCACCCTATTCTACATCCTAATTTCTAAGGAATCTAACTAAAGTCCTTAAGTATCTTGATTAGCCCATTTGAATTTATGTAATTCATTTGATTTGATTTAGAATTTAAGTTTATTTAAGTATTTGATTAATTGATTTTTTTTATTAGACATTTTAGTTTAATTGCATCTTGATAATTCAATATCCTTAATGTCTAATGGAGCTTAAGTTTATTTCAGTTCATGTGTTTTTTGGTTGATTGATTTTAGATTAGGTGTTTTGATTTAATTGAATCTTGATAATTCAATATCCTTTTAAATATTTAATTCCTTTCTTTGATCATGGTTATGTGATTTAACTTTATGTTTATTTAATTCGATTGTGGTTCATTTATTTGTAGTTTGATCGGATTAGATTAATTAAGATTTTATTTTTGATTCTTTGTAATTGGGATTTTATTTTTAATCACATCCATTTGTCATGTTCATCAAAGTTTGGTTTGCATTTTGATTTCATATATTGGATAGTTAATTAGTTTATTTTATTTAAGTAGGTTGAATGAGATTTGATTTGATTCTATATTAAATTGATGAGAATCTTTCTTGATTTAACTTAATTTGATTCAATTTGATTTAATTAGCTTTATTGGTCTTTGGGTTTGCTTAGGTTCAATGTGATTATGTGATTTGTTTAATTAATAAGTGTATTTATGTTAATTATAAAGGTTTGTTTAATTTTTTAATTTAGTTTCATATTTGTTTAGACAAATGATGTAATTAATGACTTAATGGTTTAGGTTTAATTTATGTTTTGATTAATATTTAATTGCATTTTGATTAATTAAGTTTAATGTAATTAATTTGATTAACTTAATTAGTTTGTTTAAGAGGTATGATTAAATTAAATAAAGATTTGTTTAACTTTTAATTTGATTTCATGTTTATTTGAGTTAATGATGTAATTGATGAATTAATGATTGAAGTTTAAATTAGGGTTTGATTATCATTTAATTGCATTTTATGTTTGATTAAGCTTAAGTTTAATATGATTAATGTAATTTACTTAATTAATTTATTTAATAGGTGTGATTAAATTAATTAGTAGATTAATTAAGTATTTAATTTGAATTAACTTTAATATGATTTATAAAGTTAAATTTGGTTTATTAAGATAATGGATTAATTTATTAAGTTAATTAGATGTTTGATTAATTAAGTTTGATTAAGGGTCAAAAAAATTATTAGATTAATTAAAGGTTTGTTTGATTAGAGATTAATGACTTAATGATTTAAGTTTAATTTAAGTTTTGGATTAGTGCTTCAATACATCTTAATTATGTTTGATTAAGTTTAGGTTTCATATGATTAATTTAATTAACTTAATTAATTTATTTGGGGGTGTGATTATTTAATTATGGGTTTGATTTAAGCTTAATTTTAGAGTTAGCTTTAATGTAACTTATTTAAATTAATTTTATTATTAAGATGATGGATTAATTCATTAAATTTTCATTAATTAAATGTTCATTAAGAGTTTGATTATTTATGATTAAGGTTTTTTACTTGATTTGATTTATTTATTATGTTTGTTTGATTTCATTAACATGTTCAATTTAGTTATTAGGTTGAAATATTCAATGCTTATATAATTATCTCATTCCAAATGGATGTGATTTAATTATAGGTTAATTAAGTTTGCTTTAATTTTATTTAGTTTAATTCAATTAGTATCAAATTATTAAAGTTTTCTAAGTTTGTTAGATTTTGAGTTTAATTTAAGATTTAATCATTTAATTGAGTTTTATTAACTTAAATAGATTTAATCATATTTAATTTATTCTCCTTTAAAGATGATATTTTTTTGATTTAAAGTTTGATTAATGATTTAATGAATGATATTCAATTTCTGATTTTTTTTTATTTAATATTTGAGTTATTTTTAGATTATATTTTAGTTAACTATTTAATTGTTTAAGCTCTAACATAAGTGTTTATTTGAGTTTCTTAAGATTCAGAAGATCAAATCATTTTTCTTAAGAGTCCTAGATGTCAATTGAAGTGATTTAGGTCATCTTGAAGATTTTTGTAAATATCTGAATTTTTATTTAATTTATTTTATTAAAATTGATAATCTGAATTTAAAAATTAATCTCTCCCAATCCCAAAGTTGTTTTAACATGAAATTTCTATTGTATGTGTATTTTAACATTTATTTTGATATTTGAAAATATAAACTTAATCTGACCTATATTTTTGGCTTAATTAATGAAATATGGTTTTCACTAAATCCTAAATTACGCTCATAATACTTAGTAAATTTTGAGTATTTTCGGTTTGTTGAATTCCTCTCGGATAGATGAATCCAATGAGACCTTGCTTGCAATTTTTGGTTAAGTATTTTATTTTCTATGAAGTTTTGAAGTTTTAGATGATTTGAATTATTATTATTATTATTATTATTATTATTATTATTATTATTATTATTATTATTATTATTATTATTATTATATTATATATATATATACGCGGTTTGGAAAGACGAGCGCTTTCTGAACCATCCGATCACGTGAGGCGAGATCGACGATCAAACCATCCGATCGCGTGATCGGGCCGGTCGATCATTTACATATCTGGCTCATATCGCCGCTCGATCGGATCCGCGACGGTCGTCAATGGTGTGAACGCAGCGATCGGAAGGTCGGTCGCATCACGCGGAAAGGCGGATTCCGCGATCTACGCGATCCAGCCGTCGATCCCTGCGATGAGATATGGCTGAGCTGGCGATGAACAGTGTTTTCAGGGGTATTTTTGGAAAACATGAAAGTTTCTAAGCCAAAACTTATCCAAATGGACCTATTTTTGTACCGATTCACACCAAAAAAATTCTATTTTCTATTTTGGATGATTTAAAATAAAAGTGCTGGATTTTCTAAAAGAAATTCCTAGAACGCTAGAAATTTGATACAAAATATGCAAAATCCTAAGGTCGGCTATGGTTTGACGAAAGTTACCTCACCAGGGATGATTTTCGTCGACGGTGAAGATCCGAGGGAGATCCTATGTGTGTGAGGAAGCTTCAGAGTCTTTAGCCCTTGCTTCTCTTCAGAATGCCTCCTTCTCCGATGTTTACCGTCGCCTCGCCAGAAGAGCAAATTTTTGTATTATTTGAGCTCAAAGTGGCTAAGTGAAGTGGAGGATGGGTTACTTTTGGCTTTGGAGAGATTTGGGGGGCTGAGTGATGATGAGAGCAAGAGAGCTCAAGTCTCATCTCCCCCTCCTTTTATAATGGATGAAAATACAATTTTTTTTTTTGAATTATTTTGGCTCCAAATTGAATGCCATCTTGTTGGGGTGGTTAGAGATAGATCTAGATTGATTGAGGACTTTGGATTTTTGCTCCAAAGTCCTCTCTTTCTGAAATATGATGAGATTTGTTTAATTGAAATATTGGGGTCATGTGATGGGGGGTTAAGTGCATGTGATGGGGGAATTAAATGAATTTGGGTGGAATCCTATGTGGGGGAGGATCTATGTGGGATTTAAATGGGTTGAGTTTATTTTGGACTGACCCTAAATTGGTTTGGGTCGGGTTTGATCAGCCCCCAATGGGTTTTGGCTTAGTTTCAAGGGGTTTGGCCCAATTTGGGTCATTTGGGTCATTTTGGGACAAATTGACCCATTTGAAAAAATTTGGTCAAATTAGCTTAAGAAATGAGTTGATTCTTGTTCAATTAGCTAATTGAAGATGAATGTGGTCTTTGTTTCAAATTAATTTGGATTTAATTTTGATTTAGGCTAAATTGACCCTTTAGGCCAATTTGGGCTGGTTAGTCAAGTTGACCAATGGGCTGATTGATCAAATTGAGTTCAATTATGCTTTGATCAAGTTCAATCAATTTGGAATGAATTGAGCCATTGGTTGCAATTAATTTGGGTTAGATCATGATTTGACCCGATTTGGTTCTTTAGAATTTGGGTCAATTTGGATCAAATGGCCAATTGGGCTTGGTTTGGCTGATTGATTGTGATCATCCTAGGGTGATCAAAATCATGGTGGAATATTTTGGTGAGCTTGGTTCAATCCAATTTGGGTTGGATTAGAAGTTGGCTCAAATGGGTCCTTTAGGTCACTTTAGGTCAAGTGCACCTAAGTGGGTCAATTGGTTTAGTTTTGATTTGATTTGATGATTGTAGGTTTCATTTATATTTGGGTAGATAATTGAATAAATGATTGATTCAAGAGAAAATTCGTTGGTTTTTACTTGATCTGGATAGAATTTGGCTAAGTCCAAAGGTAGCTTAAAGGGTTTAAATTGAGTTTGGATTTGATTTTGATAGTTTGGTCATTTAATTTGGATTTCATTTATATTTGTGAATATAAATGAAGGAATAATTGATTTATAAAGAGATCAATTGAGTTTGATTTGATTTAAGGAAATTTTTGGCTAAGCTTATGAATATGGTTCATATGGCTTAAAAAGGGGTTTTAGGGTTTGGATTTGATTTTGGGTTTCAATGATTTGGAGTCAAATTTTGAAATTAGATTTGGAATTTGAATTTTAATTTGAGATTTGATTTGAGAATTTAGTTTGGATTTTATTTGAGAAAGTATATCTTGATTAGTTTTAGGCTATAGGATAGGTAATTTCCTTAAACCCTAAGGCATATCCTAATCTTATGGTTAACACTAAGTCTAGGCTTAGTGTTCACCTAATCACTATAAGTGTCTTATGACTAGGGAGTTCTTAGTGTCTAAAAGATTCCTAAGTCTAAAAGGATGCTAAGAGCTCACTCCAAAAGTGAGGTCAACAATCCGCAAAAGTTTTTATTGAGGGTGATTGGGTACAACATTGAAGAGAGGTGTACTATCTCGAAAGATAGAAGTCACCACCTTACAATGGACCTAATCACCTCAACAAGGACTCCTAAGGACAATGGGCCTACATATGTACCAAAGATTCTTCCCCTGCTTTACATGGAAAAGTAAAGTAAGGTTTATTTTAAATCAGGTTCGTTAAGTTCCCTACAGGGGCAAGGCCCCATAGTTAATTACATTCTAAGGGATGAGATCCCTTAGGAATACTCTCGATTAAGGTAAATGATCATTGCCTCCAAAGATTTCAATAGGTAGGAATATCAATCGATTAGTTTATTTTGGAATATCAAATGGGATTGATCAAAGAGAGATAGAGTTATTATCAAAGCCAAAGGAAGATAAGTAGGAGATTCCCACGATGCTAGGAAACCTAGCGAGCATCTCAAACTATCATATGGTTAGGCTTTATATTTCTGAAACTGATTTAATTTGTTTGAGTTGAATTTTTCATTAGAAATTTAGGGCTTATGATGAAATAACACAAGATTATGGAAGTGCCTAAGAGGTGAGCATTTAAGCTTATGGCCCATAGAAGGGAGAAGCAACCTCAGAACCTAAATCTAGGGAGCTTTGGCGAGGGTTGAAAGCACGACCTAAATCTATAGCAAAAATAGGTATTTGGTTTACCTCCACAAGATAGGATAAATCACACGACTACTTGGACTTACAACCATCTGGGGGTGGCTGCCAACTAACTCCTCCTACGATTTTAAATTCATGTAGGCAAGTTATATGCTTTATGAGAGATAGCTAGGCTATTATTTATTTAGAAAGAGACTAAGTTCTTAAACTCAATCCCTAAAAAGACTAAATCATGTAAGGGTATGCTTCAAATGATCTAAATTTAATGCAATTCAGATTTCATTTTATTTTCATTTTTAGATAATAATTTTGACTCAAGCTAATAAGATTCATATGTTTAATGCATGAGAAATGAGATTATTGGCCAAAATCAATGAGAAGGGAAGAGGTGTATTTCCACCATGGCTCTCAAAGGTCAAGCCAAGTTTCTCTGGAAAAGGTGGAAGCCCTCTAATCAATAGTGAAAATAATATACTTTTGTGGATGATATTATAAAATAAGTACTCATCTAGCTAAAGGGATGTTAATTCTTTTATCTTAGTTTTTAACCTAAGCTTTAGGTGAGGTTATGAGTTCTTTATTTTTAGTTTTGAATTGTTAAATTTGGCAGAATATTTATTTTTCCCTAAGAGCCTAATCCACATCCAGGCCATACATAAAGTAAGGAAGAAATTAGGAAAAGGATGCCACTTAGTGCACAAGCTAAATAAATCATCAACCAATTTATGAAGCTAATCGCAAAAGAATAAGAGACCATTGTGTGGTTCACCCACAAAATAATAAGTTGTTGAGCTCTATATACAACCCAAATTACAAATGAAATACATGAAATTAAGCATGGAACTCATTGTTATGGGGGTCTTCAAGCTTCATTTCTTCATTCTTCTTTTCTTCTTTCTTCTTCTTTTATTTCTTCTTTGGTTCTTTTTTTTTAGATGGTTAGAAGGTGGATGCTCCAAAGGCTTCACATGGTGCATAAGGTGGGATCTTATGACCAATGCTCATCCTAATCCCCATAACAATCATTCCAAAATCCTAATTATAACAAAAGAAAAAGAAAAAATCTAGCTAACACAAAAAAATAGAGATTAGCTAAACAAATCACCAAATCCCAAGCATGTATATCGGACTTATCACCCCACATGGGTGACTAAGTCCACACAATGGATTATGCTTAGGGTATAAGCACAACAAAAGCATTTATATTTTTATTTATTGTCCTAAGCACTCCCTAGAAGATAATGGCTAGACTAAGATCGCCCTACCATTCATTCTACGCACATACATCCTAACATCTAGACTAAAACATATATCACAAAATAAAAAGCAAACATCAAACCATGCACCGTCCTAGCCTAAAGCTAGAAGTGGTGACTTAGCCTAATGTGTATGCTTTAGAGGTTTGTGTGGTATGCTTAGATATGGTTTTAAGTTAGAATTTTCTAAGTGTGAAGAATGTTCAACTTAGAAAAGGGTTTCATTTAAGTGATTTAATTATTTTTGGGTTGATTTTATTTTATGTTTTGATTGGGTTCAAGTGAATCCTACAATTAATTACTAAGTTATAAAGAGAGAGAAAGAGATAAGAACTTCTCTTTCCTTCCCTAACATAAGTAATTTCTAAAGTGGATTCATGTTTTAGTTTTTTTAGTGAATATTTTATTATATGTTTTAATTAATCCTAAGTTTAGATGAACTCTAAACAAACCTATTCATAAAGAAAGGTATTTTAAGATTAAGTAAAATGAACTAAATTCACAAAACACGCACCACTTCATTTCTTTCCCAACATGTATAACATGCATATGAATGAGTCCTAAGCATATCTATACATACAAATGGAAATATTTAGCACACTTCATGATGCATGCTAAGCAATTCATTTAAGAAAATTTGAATGTTTATGATGCATGATTTTTATTAAGTAGCAAATGGGTTTCTTATCCAATTTTTACATGCATACATGAATGTATGAATGGCATAAGTGAGTACGATGCCATTGTTAACCAGGGGTGTAAGGTACAAGACCTACTTAGGGCTACTTAAATCCTCACATCCTCGAGGTTGTCCAGAATAATATACCACTTTTCTTAAATACAAGAATGTGTACAAAAGAAATGAATGGAAAAGAAAGAATGCAAAAGTTTGTGTTGGTTGATTCATTTTTGTTTATATAACTTATTTGTATAAGTATAGGTATTCTTCTTAAGTAATAGCATTGGAATGAATAGGATATAAAATCAGGCAATTGTTAGGCTCTTTTCAAATGAACCATACACTTTGCCAAAATCCTATTCAAAACTATGCTAAAAGAGAGAAGGAAAACCTATACTAAGCACATCCTTATATTTTACTCACATGAAAACATATAAATAAGATATAAGTAACACACTTTCAATTTTGATAATTGATTCATATATTTTGAAAATAATTTGAATTTAATCGTGATAATAACCACTCATATTATTACTTTAGCCAACACATGTAATTTGGCATAAAAGAAATATTTTCATTTTTAATTTAATTTTTTAAAAAAAGCATGGATGCATTACACCATATGACACACATGTTTAGCATGTTAGGGAAGAACTAAAGTAAAGAAAGTATATGAACACATTCACGTTAATTAATTCCTATTGACAATCTTATGAAATAAAAAAGCTTAAAGTAAATCAAAGTTTATTTAATATGATTTTTGTTTGATCATGAATTTGATTTAATTTTGAAAATATGAATTGAGTTTTCTATCCCTAACCCATTCCCACATGTGTTTGATATTTTTGTTTAATTTTTAGATGATTACATTCATTTTATATTTTGATTAGGTTAAGGTGCCAATTAAGCATGTTAATTACCCCTTACCTACACCACCTTAGCATAGTTAATCAAATAATTATGAGCTAATGAGATGACATAAAACCTCACAAGGAATTTAAATTTGTAATGCACCTAGGAAGAAAGGGGTCTAATGCAATTTGGTTCATGATTAATGATTAATTAAGCTAAGGGGTTTAACTTAAGTAATTGCAAAACACCCCTCACATATGAGTTGAATTTTGATTTCCTTAATTGAACTTAGGTTCTTGAACACATAAGCATATACCCTAAGTAGATTAATTGAGTTCTGGAAAGTTTTAGAATTTTAAGAAATTAATTAAGAGGATAATTAGTGAATTATCTCTTAATTAAGAGAGGATTAAGAAAGAAAAGGGGATTTAAGGAATAGCTTAGGAGAAATGCCCCAAAACTATTCCCTAAACCTCCTATTTATTGAAATAGACCTTAATCAACTAATCAAACACTTAATTAACCTAATTATATTAAGGGGTAATTAGGAAATGAATTAGCAATTTCCCCAATTAAGCCACCAATATATCCCAAGAAAATTAGGGGAGCTAGAAGTCATCCCCCAAAATATACTCAAGAAGTTTGGGAATAATTAGTGGATTAATTAAAGGGTAATTAACAAATTAAGATTTCCAATAAAACCCAAATTTAGAGAAAAGAAATATTTAAAATTAATCAAAATCAACTTTAGAATATTCTATGTTCAATTATGTTTCTAATACAATTTATTTCATATTTTTTAAATTTTTTTAAGTTGAGATATGAATTTTAGAAGTTTAGGCAATCAATTAGAATTAAATAAACCTTAATTAATTCCCTAATCCCTATGGTGTGTGCCGATGCTGACATTTGCCTTTACATGGGTGCTACAGTGGCCACTTAAACTTCACATCGTAGCTTCGCGGCGTTATGTGCTTTTCCCATCGTCAGGATGACTAGATTAAAAATTCGAAGGGATTAATTCTAAAACATGATTTAATCTCTAGTCCATCAAAATGCATGGGATGAGAATCTTCCTATTCTTCCACGAAAATGGGGATCGTCCACTTTCAAAGAGAAGATCCGAGCTCGATCGAACTCGGATTGGATTGAAACTCAACCCACGCCATCTAAACCTAATGGCAAGCACATCTAACGGTCAAAATTCCATGGGATCAAAATTTTTTTTACAAAGCTCCACACCACATTGAATTAATGGTCAAAAAATGGCACACCTCATCGGTGCTCGATTCCCTTGGAGAAGCTTCATCTGGTTAAGATGAAGCTTTGGTGAAAGTTTCAGCTCTTGAGGTTGAGTGGATAGCTCTATGGACCAACTCCTCCTCCTAGTGAGCTCAACTTTGATTGAATTGGATCCTCCCTTGCCTTTGGAGCTTGAAAAAGAGCTTGAGCAGGCTCGACTTGATCCTCTGATGGAGTGTGCAAAGTGAATTTGGTTGATATTATTGGCTAAGTTCAAAATCCTATGGAGCTCCCCTATTTTCACCTTGTGAAAACTGAGAAGATGATGTTGGCAAGTGCTTGAGGGAGTTTGGGATCATTGTGAAAAGATCTCTCTGGCTCTCTCACACTCAATCGACAATGGGGAAGTGAAGATTCAAATGAATTAGGGGGAGTATATCTCCCCGACAATGACGCAAAGGGAGGAGCCATTTTGATTCAATTGAGCTTGAAATGAGTTTCTTATTTTGGCTATCCTTGAGTTCATTTTAGGCTGGAGTGGATTAGTGGAGTCCCATGTGCTCCATTTAGTGGAGACATGATTCCCATGTGCCCATTTCCATGAACATGTGGTGGTTTGGCTGGGTCAAGTTGGGCTGACCCAAACCCATTGGGTTGGGTGCACCACCCTCCCTAGTGTTCAGTTGATTCACTAGGAGAGTATCAAGTAGGTATGAAAAGGGTTTGAGCAAATTCCAAGGGGAATTTTCCAAAATTTGTTCTATGACCTAGGGGTCAATTCGTTGATTTTTGAATTTGGATATGTTGGGTATGTTAAGAAAATAGGTTCGGCCAAGTTTCATTAGATTTGGAGTTCATGTGATATGGTTTGGCTCATGTTGACCCATTTAGGTCAAAATGGGTCAACTTGGGTCGAGTTGGCCAATTGGTCAAATTGGGTCAAATCAAGGATTGGGTCAAGTTCATATAACCATTTGTAATATTTTGGTGGCTTTGGTTTCATTCAATTTGGTTGAGGTTTTAATTTGGTTCATATGACTTCATTTAGGTCAAATGGGTCAAGTTGACCAATTTGGCCCATTTGACCTATTTGAGCTAAGTCATGGGTAGGTTTAGGTTTGGTTAGTCATATGAAGCGCATTGGTATCTTTGTTTCTAATCAATTTTGGTTAAGTTTGAATTTGGCTCGATATGACCCTTTAGGTCAAGTTGGATTCAAGGTCAATTGGGCTAGGTTAGGTCTAATTGGCCAATTGAGAATTTGGTCAAGTTCAACAAGTGATTTGGAATGAACTTGACCCATTGGTTTCAATCAATTTGGCTTATATCAAGTTTTGACACTTTTGACTTTTAGGTCAACTTGGGTCAACTTGTCACAATTGGGCTAGGTTGCTCAAATGTTGATTTGGTCAAGTTCAAACATTGGTCATGAATGAACTTAGATCAATAGTTTCAATCAATTTGGCCTATGCTGGATTTTGGCTATGTTGGGTTTCATTTTGGCTAAGTGTTGACTTGGTCAACCCTTAGGATTGGCTTGGTTTGACCCAATTTGATTTATTGATCATCTCATGATGATTGTTGATCATGATGAGAGAGGATTGATTTGATTTGGTTGGGGTAGGTCTTAAATGAGTAGGTCAAATGGCTTGGTCAAAACTTGATTTGAGTTTGATTGAACTTGAATATGGACTTATGATTGAAATAAAAATTCATTTACAAGTGGTTTGAAGTCAAATGGGTTTTGATTCATTTGACAATTTCAAGTTCAAAAGGTTGAACATAAAATGGATTTTGGCTTGATTTTTGAATTGAGTTTTGGTTAAGTATTAAATTTTGTATTTATATTTGGATTCATGATTGTAGGATTGATTGAATCATGAGGAAAATCAAGAGTTTGGCTTGATTAGAAGTTGATTTGGCTAAGTTCAAGATTTTGACTTGAAAGGCTTAGGTTGGATTTTGAATGAGTTTGAGTTTGACTTTTGGAAGTGGTTTTGATTGTTTGAAATTTATATGTCATTTATATATGTGAATATAAATGAGAATATAAATGGGTCATGAGAAAATTTCAAGGATTTTAAGTAATTTGATCATAATCTAGGCTATGTCCTTAAGAGGAAATTTAAAGGACTTAAGAAACTTTGGTGTTTGGAAGTTGAATTTTGAATTTGATTTGATTGTTTTGAATTTATATTTCATTTATATATGTGAATATAAATGATAGTATAAATGAGTTGTGAGAAAATTTCATGAGTTTGAATTGATTTGAACATGATTTAGGCTAAGTCCTTAAGGTGAAAATTAAAGACTTAGAAAATTTTGGTGTTTTGGATTTAAATTTTGGATTTAGTTTGATTGATTTATATTTATATTTTATTTATTTATGTGAATATAAATGAGAATATAAATGGGTTATGAGAAAATTTCATGAGTTTGAATTGGTTTGAATATGATTTAGGCTAAGTCCTTAAGAGGAAATTTAAAGGACTTAAGAAATTTTGGAGTTTTGGAATTTGAATTTTGAATTTAATTTGATTGAATTGAATTTATATTTCATTTATATATGTGAATATAAATGAGAATATAAATAAGTTATGAGAAAATCTCATGAGTGTGAATTGGTTTGAATATGATTTAGGCTAAGTCCTTAAGAGAAAATTTAAAGGACTTAGAAAATTTTGAAAGTTTGGATTTTGAATTTTGAATTTAATTTGATTGAATTGAATTTATATTTCATTTATATATGTTAATTTAAATTATAATATAAATGAGTTATGAGAAAATCTCATTAGTTTGAATTGATTTGAAGATAATTTTGGCTAATTACTTAAGAGGGAAATTAAGGACTTAGGAAATACTGGAGTTTGGAATTTCAATCATGGATTTCAATCATATGGCATTGATTTAAGTTTGGAGAAAATCATATAAGATTGATTTGGAGTTTGACTTGAAGGAAGGATGGTGAGGAGTGGTTCAAGCTAAGGGTAGCCAAATTTATCTAACACCCCTAAAGCATGACCTATTCCTATGGCTAACTCTTCTAAGTCTCTAGGGCTAGGTTGAGTGTTTACTTAATCACTATATGTGTCTTAGGACTAAAGATCCTTTAAAGTTTAAGAGGAGTCCTATGTCTAAGATGGAGGGGTTGAGAGCTCATTCTAAAAATAAGGTCAACAGTCGCATTTGTTGAAAACTGGTTGACCTTTTGGGTTGGCTACAGAACTTGGATCATTTCAGCTTCGATTGTAATAGTTTACGGAGCTTTGATAGGATTTATCATTATTATGATGCCTTATTTAGGACATGCTAAATGATGGGCTTATTTGATTTGTCAGAATCGACTTGTCGGATAAATAAGAGTTCTTACACCATATACTCTCTACCTCAATGGCTTTGCTGAAGATCTCTTTCTTTTATGTCATTGCATATTTGAGTTTCCTCCAACCCTAGCTTCATGCTTAATTGGGTTTGATGGAGGAATTAGTTTATCTATTTTGATGAATAATTCTACTGAGGAATTGGTTTATCCGTGCTTGGTCAGATTTGAAATTCCTTCTATCCTAGATTTAAGCTTGGCGGACTTGATGAAGGACTGACCTGATTTGTTCATATTAACTTTTTAGGAAGTGTATGTACACCATGAATCATGTGCTTGCTGCTTTGATAGATTCATTGAATGGTACGTATAGATGACCCAGCCTTTCGGCTTATACTAGGTCTATGTTGAGTTAGCAGTCTAGCAATGTGTACTTTAACAGACTGAATAACCACAGAATTCCTTTAGTTCGGCCATCGACTTTGTATGAACTATGGAATTTCTTCCTCAATCATGTACTTTATGCTTTGACGGACTTGATGAGTAGATTTGCTTTGATTTATGCTTTGAGCTTGATCAGATCATTTGAGAATAAATTGAAATATCACCCTACATGCAATATAAAGATTGACCTGATACAGCTCTAAATTGAGAGTTTTCCTCATATTATCTTGACCTATCGATCAAGTAGAAAGACCTCTTGGACCCTGGTTGCTTGAAATCACTAAGCTGGATCTAGTTTGAGATTGAACAACTATCATCATTGGACTGATGAGCAGGGGCTCTTTCACTGTGGCTTTTTCTTTTGGCTTGTTGAGTGAGGAGAGCATCAGCAACTCGGCCACATTTGGGCTTGTTGAATTTGACCTCTAGAACATACTTGAATCTTCTACTTAAGCTATAGTGGGTTGGTGGTTTTGTTCTCAGACTAACAAAAAAGGGCTCTTTCACTGCGGCCTTTCCTTACGACTTGTTAAGTGAGGAGAGCGTCAATAACTCGGCCATATTTGGGCTTATTGAGCCTGACCTTTAGAACCCATATGTGTCTTAGACTTCAGGATGTAGAGGTTGATGTTTCTCCAACTTAATTAATTGAAGCTTCCAAAATTGGGGGTTCTTTTGACTTGACCTCTAGAATTTGGCAAATCTGGGAGATAAATTTTTGACATTTAGGGTTGTCTTTTCATGCGTAGAAATAGATTTTTTTTTGTTCCTGTAAGAACCTACAACTTAATAATAATAATTAGATATGTATTCAGGGATTTTGTCATAAAGCTTGATGTCAACCTGAATCAGAATATATTCGAGGATCTCATCTTAAAAGCACGATGTCAACTCAAATAAACTTAACATAAACTAAAAATACCCCTATCTTGCAGAAGAAATTCTAAAGCATTTTTAGAAGAACTTTTAAGATAAAAATATGCAAATACATCAACATTTGAATCGATATGCTCTTAATAGGGTTTTAACATGTAAAATTGCTTTCATCTATGTACATAAATCTAAAATGCACCTTGTGTAACAGAATTTTCACAGAAAAGTTTTCATTTAGAGTATTTATTTATTTGGGATCTCGGCATGAAGCGATGTCGACCTAAATAGATATACTAAAAAAAAATATTGCGGATTTTTATTGTACCTTGAATGTATTCATGTATAATACTTTTTCAAGTATCGACCATTAATTGGCGGCATTGGTCTTTCACCCTTTAGGTCAATGAGTTGGTATGCCCCTCCTTGATACATTTTTTCAATGACAAAAGGGCCCTCCCAATTAGGCTCAAATTTGCCACCAAATTTTTGATTGGGGATAATTGGTCTTCTCAACACCAGGACCAATTCACCTTTTTGGAATGTTCGAGGTCGCACCATATAGTCAAAATCTCTTGACATCTTTGCTCGATAAACTGCCAAATTTTGATGAGCTTGCAATCTAACTTCATCAAGCGCATCGAGTTCCTCAATTTTCAATCGAGCATTTTGATCTTCAGTTAAATTGTATCGGATGGCTACTCAAAGTGAAGGCAACTCAACTTCAAGCGAAAGAACTACTTCAGTTTAAAATATAAATGAATAAAGAGTGGCTTTAATCGGCATTTTGTAGGTGGTTCGATACGCCCATAATGCCTCTATCAGTTTGATATGCCATTTCTCTTATTTTTTAGCAAGAATCTTCTTGAGCAGCTTGACTAATGTCATATTGAAGACTTTTGTCAAACCATTTGCTCTTAGATTGCATATTGAAGAGTATCGTCAATCAATTTTGTGTCAATCTATGAATCTATAAATCTTTGTACTTTTAAAAGTTGTGTCATTGTTAGAAATTATTTAGCACGGCGCTCCAAATCTATAGATCGCATTATGCATGAAGAAGTTGATCACTCAGTCAGCAGTAACTTCTTTAAATGGTGTAGCTTCAGTCCACTTAGAGAAATAGTCAGTCGATGCTAGGATGAAGCAGTGTCTAGTTGAATATGGCAGATCAATTGCTCTAATTACATCTATACCCCAGCATTTGAATGGTCAGGATGATATTGTTGGGTGTAGTGGATTTGGAGGTTGATGGATTATATTCCCATGTACTTGACATTTATAACACTTTTTAACATGATTGATACAGTCTCTTACCATAGATGGCCAATAATAGCCCATCCTTTTGATCTTTACTACCATCTTGGGACTTGACTGATGTGCACCACAAAGTCCTTTATGAACTTCAACCATCACTTTAGTTCCTTCATCTATATTTAGGCATTGTAGCCACATTTGTTTAAATGATCTATGATATAGAGTGTTGTTGATGAAAGCATAGTGCAATATTCTCTTCTCGATTTGAGCTGTCAGTGATTTATTATTTGGTAATTTTTCTTCTTTAAAGTAGTCGATGAAGGGTTGCCTCCAATTATGTGGCTCTTCTATAATAAAGGCTTCGCACTACTTTTCTGAAGCAATGTGAGGCTTAGCTCTTTTAGGTATAACTTCTTATTGATTTTGGGGAGTATGAGGAGCAGCCTGAGTTACATCCTACTGGTAAAATTTGATAACCCCTCTACCTACGGGGATTGATACTTTGCTATTTCTAGGACTCATCGAGTAAATATGTTGATCATGACATAATCGCCATTCATACTTGTCATTTTCTTAGCTAATTTTGCTAAGCAATCAACTTTGTTATTCTCGGATCGAGAGACTCGAGTTAGTGTGATATTTGGTATCTACTTCATAAGCTCAAGAACTCACTTGTGATAGAAAGCTAACTCAAGCTTGTTGATTTTATAGATGCCAAGTATTTGATTTATAATATGCTAAGAATCATCAAAAATATGCAAGTTTTGAATGCCTATGAAAATAACTTCTTCAAGACCTACCACTAATGCTTCATACTCAACTTCATTATTAGTTTTTGGCTCAATTAACCCATATGATCATTTCATTATCCCTTCTTCTGGTGTTATGAAGACGATGTCGATTCCTACTCTTGCCCTTGGGAAATTTAGAGGTTTGACTTGCTTGATCGATAAGGCTCCATCAAAGTATATATTTCCCAAATTTGTGATTTTTCTCTTTCGTGAATGAGCATAATTTGCTCATAAGGCAAATTGTCGTCAAGAGAAGAGTCCACGGGGATGGGATGTGCAACAAGAAAATCTACTAAGACTTATCCATTCACTGCTTTTTGCGAAATGTATGTGATATCAAATTGTAAAAGCAGTACAGCCCATCTTGCTAAGCGACCTGTCAACGATGCTCTTATCATCAAGTACTTCAGCGAATAGTTCCTTGAGATGAGGGTAATCTTATGAGATAATATATAGTGATTAAGCTTTTGGACTATAAAGATCAATGGCAAACAGTGCTTCTCTATCAGAGAGTATCTCATTTCTGCCTGTATTAATTTTTGACTAATATAATAAAGAGCATTCTCTTTGCTTTCTTCATTGTGTTGCACCAATAATGCTCCAAGGGACTCTTCTAATGCAGATGTGTAGAGAATGAGGGGCTTTCTAGGAGTAGGCACTGTAAGGATTGGTGGATTTAATAGGTAGCTTTTAATACTATTGAAGACTTCTTGGCACTCCTTGTCCCACTTGAATGGAGCATCCTTCTTCATCGGCCTTGCAAATGGTCGACATCATCCTGATAGGTTTAATATAAATCGACGGATGAATGCAAACTGTCCTTGTAAAGAATGGAGCTAACACAAACTTTTCGGTGGAGGCATCTCCACAATTGTCTTGATCTTAGCAAGATCGATTTCAACTCCTCTATGAGGTACGATATACCCAAGGAATTTTTTAGAGGATACCCCGAATGCACATTTTAGAGGATTCATCTTGAGATCATATTTTATGATTCTCTATAATACAATTCTCAAGTCTTCAAAGTGATTTTTGTGATTTAAGCTCTTCACCACCAAATCGTCAACATAACATTCCACGTTCTAGTGAATCTATTCATCATAAATACGCATCATGGCTCTTTGGAATGTAGCTCCAGCATTTTTCAAACTAAAGGGCATGAATGTGTAGTAATATATAATTCAATAGGTGCCCTGAATGATGTATGTCTTTCATCTTCAGGTGCCATTTTGATTTGGTTGTATCTCGATGATCCGTCCATGAATGAGAACATGTCATAGTTGGAAGTGTTGTCCACTAGTAGTTCTGATATTGGAAGCGAAAAGTCATTTGTGGGGCACGCCTTATTTAGGTCATGGAAGTCAATGCAAAGATGGATTTGATCATTTTTCTTCCTAACTGGGATAATGTTGTCTATCTAATGCATACTTCTCTCCAATTGAAGCATGCTTATCGATTCTTAGTTTACGTAATTACACGTTCTTCAATCTCTAATCTCATTAGCCTAGGAGCTTGCTTAACAGGCGTCACATCTAGTTTAATAGCCAGTTTATGAACTACTACATCAGGGGATAAGCCTGGCATTTCAGAATATGTCCAAGCAAAGCAATCTCTGAATTCACAAAGTAACATTTTTAGCTCTTCAACTTTCTTATCAGGCAAAAGGGCATTGACAAAAGTTGGACGGGGATCATCCTTAAATCCGAAGTTGATTTCTTTGAGTTCATCCGTAGTAGCTATTTGTCCACCATCTTCGAGTTCTTCAGGTGCGGGCTTGGCTTCTACCTCATTATCATTTTTAAGACAAATTTCATGGAAATCATCTTCTTCATCACTCTGATTTTCGACTTATTATATTATAACATGCTTTATTTTGATGAGATTTGTGAATGAACCCAAGAACTTTAGTGATAAACTTATCACTTCTTTGTGATGCCTGAGGACTTCTTTGTCTCCACATCTTGTTAAATATTTGAGTTCTATTTTTAGTATTTCCAATATGAATTCCAAGCTTATGCATCATTCTTCATAATTTCTGTGGATAGTATATTGGTATTCTTATTGGCACTATCTCATCATAATTTTTATGTTGAGTAGGCCGATCAAAATTGTGAGGCTGAGACTCTTCATATTTGTAAAATAGTTCTATTTCACCACTCTCACGGTGGCACATAGAATGTTATCAATTGTTCAATATTATGAACCTCTAGTAGAGTGATTTCTTTAAAGCACTGTTGAGGGATGGGTATAATTTTGAGTGAGTCATCTGACTCTGCCAAGTGAGCTATCCTTCTTGATGCGACCATTTGAACCATATTTCTATAAGCAGACTCAAAGTCATATTCTGACTCAGAATCACTTATTTCATATTTTGCCTTTCTCGAAAGCTTATAAGTTTCCTTAGGTTTGACAGTAATATATTCTTCTTCTTCTGTCACTTCCCAAATGAGGAATTGATTTTCTTGATTTAGGTGTAGAATAATGTGCTTTAGGTAGAGTCAGCATTTCCTTCTTTCTTTCTCTTTGCTTTTGCTCTTTCACTTTGTGAAGTTACTTTTTAGTTCTTGAAGTGGATGCTACGCTTCAAGAGGCTCTATTAGGCTCTTTAAGGATGAAGTATTTTGCATCTACATATATCTTTGCTTCATGGACAAAGAATGGATGTATGTCGCCAGAAATTATGAACTCTTCTCCATCTCTTAAGTACTTCATACATTGATGCATAGTTGATGGGACCATGCCATACTCATGCAGCCAAGGTTGGCACAAGAGATTTCTAAATGATGTATCAGCATCGATTACATGAAACTTGGCTTCTGTATATAAATCCCAAAACTTGAGCGAGAGAATAATAGAACTCGGGGTTTTCTGCCCTTTTTCATTGAAACCATGAACCATCAACTTATCTCTCCCAAGATGTTGGATATCAAGTGATAATCCTCTTAATATCTTTAGACGCATAAGATTGATAGAAGAATCTAGATCAATCAATATTCGACTGATTGAGATGTCATCACTCTCTCTGATATATAGACTGTGATCTACCTGTTCCCAACATAAGATCTTTTACAAAAATGTGATTCTTGGGAGATCTTGAGTTTGCAATGCTTCAATCATGCATTTTTCAGCAGAGTAAGCTTCATAACTTTTCAGATCTTTGAGAGTATATATCAAAGTTTCTTGGAGATCTTTTGACATTAAAAGAGTCTCATACACACTAAGTTGTGTAGGATCTTTCTCATATGATAGAATATTATAGTATATCTTTTAGCTTAATTTAGGCTTTATTCTAGGATTTTTGGGAATAATATCTTCATTGACTTCAATTTGTTTGCCTTTATTTTTATTTGCCATTCCCTCTTTAATGAAGACAAGAAGACTTTACCACTTCTCAACTGAACTTGAATCACCTTGTCTTGCTCAGATTCTTCTGAAGAAGTAGTTTCTTCATCTTCAGGTGCCATTTTGATTTGGTTGTATCTCGATGATCCGTCCATGAATGAGAACATGTCATAGTTGGAAGTGTTGTCCACTAGTAGTTCTGATATTGGAAGCGAAAAGTCATTTGTGGGGCACGCCTTATTTAGGTCATGGAAGTCAATGCAAAGATGGATTTGATCATTTTTCTTCCTAACTGGGATAATGTTGTCTATCTAATCTGCATACTTCTCTTTCCAATTGAAGCATGCTTCGATCAGATTCCTAGTTTCTGTAATTACCTGTTCTTCAATCTCTAATCTCATTAGCCTAGGAGCTTGCTTAACAGGCGTCACATCTAGTTTAATAGCCAGTTTATGAACTACTACTACATCGGATAAGCGGCATTTGATATGTCCAAGCAAAGCAATCTCAATTCACAAAGTAACATTTTTAGCTCTTCAACTTTCTTATCGTGCAAAAGGGCATTGACAAAAGTTGGACGGGGATCATCCTTAAATCCGAAGTTGATTTCTTTGAGTTCATCCGTAGTAGCTATTTGTCCACCATCTTCGAGTTCTTCAGGTGCGGGCTTGGCTTCTACCTCATTATCATTTTTAAGACAAATTTCATGGAAATCATCTTCTTCATCACTCTCAGTTTTAATCTCGACTTCTATTATATTATAACATGCTTTATTTTGATGAGATTTGTGAATGAACCCAAGAACTTTAGTGATAAACTTATCACTTCTTTGTGATGCCTGAGGACTTCTTTGTCTCCACATCTTGTTAAATATTTGAGTTCTATTTTAGTATTTCCAATATGAATTCCAAGCTTATGCATCATTCTTCATAATTTCTGTGGATAGTATATTGGTATTCTTATTGGCACTATCTCATCATAATTTTTATGTTGAGTAGGCCGATCAAAATTGTGAGGCTGAGACTCTTCATATTTGTAAAATAGAGTTCCTATTTCACCACTCTCGCTACAGTGGCACATAGAATGTTATCAATTGTTCAATATTATGAACCTCTAGTAGAGTGATTTCTTTAAAGCACTGTTGAGGGATGGGTATAATTTTGAGTGAGTCATCTGACTCTGCCAAGTGAGCTATCCTTCTTGATGCGACCATTTGAACCATATTTCTATAAAAGTGGACAGTCATTTCACTTATCCCTTAGGTTTGACAGTAATATATTCTTCTTCTTCTGTCACTTCCCAAATGAGGAATTGATTTTCTTGATTTAGGTGTAGAATAATGTGCTTTAGGTAGAGTCAGCATTTCCTTCTTTCTTTCTCTTTGCTTTTGCTCTTTCACTTTGTGAAGTTACTTTTTAGTTCTTGAAGTGGATGCTACGGCTTCAAGAGGCTCTATTGGCTTAGGCTCTTTAAGGATGAAGTATTTTGCATCTACATATATCTTTGCTTCATGGACAAAGAATGGATGTATGTCGCCAGAAATTATGAACTCTTCTCCATCTCTTAAGTACTTCATACATTGATGCATAGTTGATGGGACCATGCCATACTCATGCAGCCAAGGTTGGCACAAGAGATTTCTAAATGATGTATCAGCATCGATTACATGAAACTTGGCTTCTGTATATAAATCCCAAAACTTGAGCGAGAATAATAGAACTCGGGTTTTTTCCCTTTTCATTGAAACCATGAACCATCAACTTATCTCTCCCAAGATGTTGGATATCAAGTGATAATCCTCTTAATATCTTTAGACGCATAAGATTGATAGAAGAATCTAGATCAATCAATATTCGACTGATTGAGATGTCATCACTCTCTACAGTAACATATATAGGACGATTGTGATCTACTGTTCCCAACATAAGATCTTTTACAAAAAATGTGATTACTGGGAGATCTTGAGTTTGCAATGCTTCAATCATGCATTTTTCAGCAGAGTAAGCTTCATAACTTTTCAGATCTTTGAGAGTATATATCAAAGTTTCTTGGAGATCTTTTGACATTAAAAGAGTCTCATACACACTAAGTTGTGTAGGGATCTTTCTCAGATATGATAGAATATTATAGTATATCTTTTAGCTTAATTTAGGCTTTATTCTAGGATTTTTGGGAATAATATCTTCATTGACTTCAATTTGTTTGCCTTTATTTTTATTTGCCATTCCCCTCTTTAATGAAGACAGTAAGACTTTACCACTTCTCAACTGAACTTGAATCACCTTGTCTTGCTCAGATTCTTCTGAAGAAGTAGTTTCTTCAAATTTACTTCTTATTCTAGATGATTGACCAAAAGGGCTAGACTCATTTTTCAACTTCATACGTTTCATGCGTGATGATATCGATGAGTCTGACTCTTCTCTATCATGAAAACATAGATATTCATTTAAACGGTTATTATCTTATTGAGTCATTAAACAAAATTTAGATGTTAACTCCTCAGGCTCTTCTTGCTTTCCTGATAAAATTTTGACAGGTTGGTCGAGTCTATCTGACTACCCTTGTCATTTTGGAGTAACTGATACTGAAGAATATCTGATATCACATAGATGATCTTGCATGTCTCTACTGAACAAGATTCACCATTATCTTCTTCATCCAATTCAATAATGCGAAGTTTAGGCATAAAGTCTGCAAGCCTAAATTGTTGTCTTACCGGCTGGTGATACTCTTTTAAATTGTTAATGATCTTTTGAGTTATAGTTCTCTTCTTGATCTTCTTTTTCTTAGCCAGCTTCTTTGATTTATGAGGCTTGCGTTTAGTAGACTACTCCTCATGCTATGATAAAGTAGCCTTATCAGAATGCCACTGAGAAGCCCAAATACTTGATTTAGGCATCTCTCTTAAGTCCAATATAGGTTCAAGTGGTGATTTCCACTTAACACTAGGGACACCCTTCAACTATTTCAGCATTTTTATGGTCTTTTTTGAGACTATTGTTTCTCATTCTTTAGTTTGAACTGATTTCTCCTTCTTTTTATCTTTGATGGATGATAAGAAAGATGACGTAATCATTCTTGTAGACTCTCTTTAGGATTGACTAGAACATTGTCAAATAATATAAATTCACCTCACTGATACTTTCTTTCTAGCCAATCCTTGAAGACATAACAATTTTCAATATGATGGTTGATCATCCGATGATAGGGACAGTAATTTTGATTACTGACTTGATTAGCTTTGACTGCTTGTCGAAATAATTTAGTCACATTGTCCCTTTTAAGGGAATAATCTTTGTTCATCTTTTCCTTAAGAAACGGCCCCATTCGGTCATCATCTTTGGTTACTTATTTTATATGCTCCCCACTAATTGGAAAAGTTTGAGATTTATTATTGCCTCCTAATACCAATTTTGGCTGTATATTAGAATAAACAGGCTTCTTTCCCTTATCATCATTATACATTGGTTGTTTTCCTTTATTCACATTATATATCACCCACTTTTCACCATTTGAGTTATAGGAAGAGGTATGAATTTCATTTCATTTTGAGTCTGATGGTTTATTTCTCTTTGCTTTATCTACATAGACTTCAGACTTAGGGCGATTCAGCTTTTCAAATTTAGCCACCCTACCAAGCAAGTCTTGGAATGTTACAATTGATGCCATACATAAAAATGGTGTCATCTTATCATCCATATTGCCCATTAGCAATTGGATCGCATGTTCCTCTTCCAATTATTGCTCGCACTTCATGCTTAGGTTACGCCAATGACTTATGAATTTTGTCACTGACTCGACTTTTCTCCTTTTCAGCAAGGCAAGGTTAGCGATTGTTATCTTCTCAATTGCACTAGCAAACCTCTTCACAAATATTATCTCTAACTCAGTAAATGTTTTAACCGAATCATTTGGAAATTTTGCATACCACTCGAAAGTAGCTAAGGTTAGGTTACTAACGAACTGGCGAAAAAGTAGTGCATCGTTCTCTCCTGTTATCACAAGTAGTCTTAAATTGGGCTAGATGTTTCTTTGGATTACCAAGCTCACTGAAAGTATTAAATTTCAGCACTGAGTAACCTTTCGGGTATGGCACTTGATCATATTCAACTGGGTAAGGGCGACCCTTACTCACTAGCTTTTCAGCTTACTTTGAGGCTATGACTGTCTTTATCTTTTCATTGATTATTATTTATAGCTGAGTAGATGTTACCGTTCTAGGTGTATTAGCTAGATTTTGAATTATCGGTTGAATAGGTAGTTGGTTAACTTCATTCCTCCCTTCAGGTGTAACATGTACTGTAGGAGCTTGAGATACTAGAGTGACTGGTGGTATAGAGATTGCATTATTAGCTACTTATTGATTAGTAGACAAAATAAGTGTTGCACTTAATGTGATATTCTTCTATAACATCTCCATCATGATATTCATTTACACCATCATGTCATTCATTTTGGTACCGAGCTGTGCAATTTTCATGTCTTTGACTTCCATTTAACGCTGCATTTCTCTTTGCTCTCTAGCTAGCGCCACGACATCAACAAGTACATGCTTTTCTTATTATATTCCTTATTGTTGTTCTGCTCCTTGCTCATCCTCAAGGGAAGAGCTTGATTGTCCTTCTCCTTGTGCATTTGCAGGGGCAGTTGTTGTTTGGATTGACCAATGATGTTGATTATAAAAGCGTGTATCAGGCTGATCATTTCCTAGTTCAATCATATAAACAGCTTCAACACCCATGATCTATTTCTCATTTTGACCCTTTTCTTCTTCATCTTCAGTAAAGATTGAAGCTTTATCTTCTATTTTCTTCTATGAATACTCTTCTTCATAAGCGTCAAATTCAAATTCAGGTTCCCTGGATCCATGTTGCTGGTGATGGTACTGAGCAGAGAGTTCATCTATATCTCTAACCATATAAATGACATCTACTTCTATAGTGTCCTCTTCATCACCTTCTTTTTGCACATGAATTTTTTATTGACGTTTCCAGTGGATCTCTGGTTTAATGTGCGGAACGAACACTTCTTCCATTAAAGGACTGCAATCAAAGTCAATCTTCTCTTGTGAGAGTGAATTTAATCTATGATGGGATCCCCTAGAGGATTCTCCAGGGTGTGGACCATCATGTCTTTCATCAATGATATCTCTTCTTTTGGGTATCGACTTCTGATGAGTTATTTTTAAGCGAATTTATGAGTATATGTATAATATGTCACACCTCTTCCATTCTTCAAAGTTTCATTACTGGGCCTTGGCCTCTATATCTGCTTATCCTTTTGTCGGGACCTTTCGGCAGCAGATTCTTAGATATGTGGTCCAAGTGTCACACTCCGATGCTCACCGCGTGAAGCATAATGTGCTCGATGACTGGTTACCATAAGAGATGGCAACCTCCTTGGTGGAGCTTCAGTATTTTCACTCACCACATGCCTCTGAAATCTTCTTTTCATTAATCCTATGTCCTTGGCTACTTCAAGAATTTTATTTATTGCGGGGCGTTGTTTGTCCCTCTGGTGGAGTTTGACATTGTTGGTTCCATAAGGACTATTTTACTTCACCAGTCGAGTTATTCCTCTTTACCCACATTAGGTTGTCAAAATTATTGTGGGTAGGAATACTCTCTTCTGGCGACGATATTGCTTGTTCACTAGGTCATTTGAAGGGGATCTGCTGAGCCCTCTACTCAGCATTTCTTCTTCTCCTCTACATTCTGGTTAATTTGCTTCTGGACGAGGAAGCTTCATGATCATGCTTTCTAGGTACATAAGGTTCAATCGGCGGAGCAGTTGTACCATGAGGTATTAAAGACACAATTTGCCCACTGATGGTTCTTTTCATCACGTGAGCTTCAAATTGGCCTAGCTTTTTAAAAACTGAATTTCTCTATCGAGAGAACTCCTTGACAGTGGTTGGATGCTGAACTGGTTTGTGAGCATGGCTAATAGGAGCTTCAGTAACCTGAGGCCTTATAACATGGCCTCGGACGAATTTACCACGGGTGGGTACTTCAAGAGTTATAACTACAATAGCCAGGAAATTCAAGCTACCAAATTGAATAGTAGCCCCAACATCTTCTGTGTTGATGACAGTGTTGGCTAGGAAGATGTTTGCACCATGCCCTAGCTAAACGGTGAAAGGAGTTCTCTGTAGATCCATCAACGAAAGAAAAATATGGGGATTAGTAATAAGCAATTATTATTTCACCCCATTCTTTCAAAATACAGAGGCACTATAGGACAAAATAATAGTATAATAAAGATATACTCTATATAATGATTCATTCTATAAAGAGCCTCATACATTAGCAATTTGAATTTATTACACATTTAAATCACCATTTTTGTTTTGAATTTTTAAAAATTTTATTGCTACTATAGCACATATATGACTAGCCAAAGATGGAAAGAGAATCATGTTCCCAGCAGAGTCGCCAGAAATCTATGGGCTCTAAAAATTCACCACCGACCTCTCGACAAATTGAATTGAAGAAAGTTTGATTGAAGTGCGTCGATGTAATTTTTAGAAGGCATATGAAATAGTAGATAAGACACTCCCTAGATATTTCATCCTCATTTGGTGAGGACTTTAGATCTGGTTCCAGGTTTCCTATATGTGCAAGCCCCTATAGTTGATTACCCCTCTCAATAAGTGAGAGAGAACTTTCAATTAAGACTAGTCGTTAGATCACTTAATGCGTAGTGTATAATAGCAGCATATGGAGTTTTAGAATTTAAGATTATGAAATTCATCATTTCAGCTTAAATCGGATGGTTGGGGGAATGATGACGTGCCCGATCTAGATTCCATGGTTTCATCATCCCGGGCTATCGTGGTCCCTAGTCTACTTAGTCGAGGAGAAGTAGTTACCCAACGGAAGGATCCTTATTAGTAACACATGGGTTACGTCATCCAAGAAATCCTTGTAGACTTGGGGTGGTGTTTGTCTAAGGATACAATCTTAAGTCTACTTTAACTGACTGAGGGCTTTTTTCCCTATCAAGTATACCCTATGATTCATAACTCAAAGGGTGAAGCCATTGGGGAGCATACGGGCTACGATCGTGATCATAATATAATGGAGCCTTATTGACCAAGCCACCCGATCAAAGGACTATGGTCATAATTGCATCATCTGTGGAGCCTACCGACCAAGCCACGCAGTCAGAGGACATGGGTCACATCCTTACTAGCAAGAGATTGATTGAGAGTGAACATAGTAGAACACTTGATTTAATATTGACTCCTTTGTGAGCTAGAGTTTTCTTAATTTGTCACCCCTGACAAATAATTACGGAAGGTGGATAGATTGAGTTTGGCTTTAAGCTTTTAATGATTGAATTTTATTTAAGCAATTTTTTAGATTGATACTTGCTTTGAATTAATTTGATTTAAAAAATTAATTAATTTAAATATATTTAAGAGATTTAGATCCTGTCAACTCTATTTTAGCTCTTAACAGAGGATTAGATCTACTATCACATGACAGAATCAACCTCTCAGATATTTCACTAAGTTGAAATTCCTATAATAGATTTTTAGGTTTTATTAACCTGGACCTAGTCCTAAAGACTAAACCGGGAAGCAACCCGCACAGCATCCTCAGACACTTGAATTTAAACATTCAACATAGTATTAGGGCCCACGCTGGTTTATTTAAGAATACTTTAACTAATGTCTTATGTCCGCTTGTACGATGTGTTGTGAATCCGGTGGTGTAGAAAATATTATAAATTGATCTAATATCTTATTAGAATTTTTAGATTAATATTTAATTGATTCCTATTTAGCCTGTGCAGCTTTTTCAGACATTAAAATTTGCATTTTAAATCTTTATGTCTTAGCACATACAGGTATTTATAGCTTAGATAATTTCATCTAATTAATGAAAGCACTGACATTAAAAATCATAATTAGAATGAAATTTATTTTATTCTTTTATTGAAGGAAACTTTCTTCATTCGTGCAGTATTTAATTTAGTGTCACCTTCTGTCTACTTGTACAAAGAATTATAGATCCGATGGCAATTGTATCGTAGAATTATGTATATATTTGCACTTAAAAGGTTGTATCTTTACTTGCATTTTACTTATTCATAGAACTTCTAAACTTCAATGACTGGCTTATGCTCATTAAAGACCTATAAGAACTTTTCAAATTCAACATTCAAATTTAATACTCGCTCATACAAGCTGTTATACTTCCTTTAAGTGAGCTTGTTTGAATTCAAGCTTCTTTTGAATACAAGTCGATTATTGAGTAAGAAGTCTTGCCTATACTTGCTAATATGCCATTTGGTTATAGTGAAAACCTTTTATGAATTTTACTTAATTTTTTACTTTAGTTTGAAAGTAGCACTCAACCAATCTCTTATGCTTCAAACCCGACTTCAAGTGCAAGATCCAAATAATCCTTTCAAAGGCTATATTCATGAATGATCATGAGTTGCCTAGTTGAATTTGTGCTTGTGAGAAAGCTATCAAATTACTTGTGCACCTTGTTCTTAATTTAGAATTGGATATTTAGACTTACCATCAATCATTTATCATTTAATATTCAATTGAGAACAAAGGAGCGCAAGTAATTTAGAATTGGGTTAATTTTGGCGACGTCCACTGCATTTCAACCTCGATTTGCGCACTATCACTTACGATCATTCGACATTTGCATAGAATCGTTCTAATTGAGTGTGAGCAGTCTTATTTGATAGATTTCAATGTTTCAAAGCTAATGGCATGATCAATTTCATGAAAGGAGGTCGTTCGGACATCGTCGCAGCTTCCCGACTCTATTATGTACGTCGACACATTGATAGCTCGATCGCTTGATCGCTTGATCTTTAAATTATGAAATATTATTATTCCAATCAATTTCGATGTTCTGAACAAGATAGTGATGTCCGTTCATCGATTGGATGTCATTTCGATTATTTTCGGTGACGTCAAGTGCATTTTGAGCCCCAATTTGCACATCGTCACTTCCGAAGTCCGTCGAATTCGACTTGTGGGCTTGACTCGACTTATGACACGTGTGGAGGTCAACAGAGCCATTTCAAATAATTCGAGCAGAACACAAACAATGAAATTTCGAGCCATTTCAAACACAAGCCGAACATGAACACAGGTTCGGCTCGATCAAGTTTGGCTTGTTTACACCCCTAAATATATAATATTTTTTAAATTAAATAAATATAATTGGAGAGTTTATTTGAAGATTTACATGGTCTTTAAGATGAATATGGGCAATTAATTATATTTCTATGTAATGGATTTATATGATTTTGAATACTTAAGTATTGAGCCTAGTATAAATATTACTTATAATTATATTTTGGGTCATTTACATACATAACACACAATTCTTATACATTTACACATCTAACACCTAAACTTTTATATTTACAAAAGTAGCATTTAAGTTTTTAATATTTCATCATAAATGTCATCATCATTAATTTTAATAAGTGATTGCATCTCTTTTCATGCATAAGAAATGTACTCTATTTATAAATATTAAATTTTAGTATTATATATGTAAATGCATGTGGGCTCTGAAAATTCGCCACTAACCTCTCCACAAATGAATGAAGTGAATGAAGAGAGTGATTTAAGTGTTAGTGTAATTTTCAGAAGGCAGATGAGATAGTAGATAAGACACTACCCAAAGATTTCGTCCTCATTTGTTGAGGACTTTAGATCTGGTTCCACGTTTCCTATAGGCGCAAGCCCCTATAGTTAATTATCCCTCCTAATAAATGAGAGGGAACTTTCGATTAAGGCTAGTCGTTAAGTCGCTTAATATGTAGCGTCTAGTAGCAGCATATAGAGTTTCAAAATTAGATTTATGGAATTCACCATTTTAGCTTAAAGCGGATGGTTGGGGGAATGATGATGTGCCCGATCTAGATCTCATGGTTCCGTCATCTCGGGCTGTCATGGTCCCTAATCTACTTAGTCATAAGAGGTAGTCGACCCAACCTGACCGAATGATCCTTATCAGTAACACATAGGTTACGTCATCCAAGAAATTCTTGTAGACCTGGGGTGGTGTTTTGTCTGGGAGACGCCTTACCTTTGACAGGGTTTTTTGCCCTATCAAGTATACCCTATGATTCATAACTCAAAGGGCAAAGCTATTGGGGAGCATGCGGTCTACGATCATTATCGTAATATAATGGAGCCTTACTGGCCAAACCACCTGATCAGAGGACTCTGGTCGTAACTACATCATCTGTGGAACCTACTAGCCAAGCCATGCAGTTAGAGGACACATGCCACATTTTTTCTGGCGTGAGATTGATTGAGGGTGAACATAGCAGAATACTTGATTTGACATTTGGCTCATTTGTGAGCTAGAGTTTTCTTAATTTTTCACCTCTGATAAATAATTACGAAAGGTAGATAGATTGAGTTTGTTTGAAGCTTTTAATGACTGAATTTCATTTAAGCAATTTTTCTTTAGATCGACACTCAATTTGAGTTAATTTTATTAAAAATAAGAATCGTATTTTGATGGAAGTATCCTCTCCAGTTGAAATCACCATTCAACACAGCCATCATCGGGGTAGTGAATTGATTGAATTGAACATACTTGAGAACTTTAGATCCTGTCGACTCTGTTTAGCTCCTAATAAAGGATCAGATCTACTGTCATATGACAGAATTAGCTTCTCAGATATTTTATTAAGTTGAAATTCTTATAAAAGAATTTTAGATTTTGTTAACCCGGACCCAGTCCTAAGACTAAACCGGGAAGCAACACGCGTAGCATCCTTACACACTTGAATTTAAGCATTCAGCATAGTGTCGGGGCCTATGCGGGTGTTTTTAATAATTTAGATAATTTTATGTTTGGATTATGAGATTAATTTTGTATTTATTTAATTCTGACTTAGCCTACGCCTTTTAAGATATTAAAATTTGCACTTTAAATCTCTATGTCTGAGCACATGCAGTTATTTATAGCTTAGATAATTTTATCTAATTAATAAAGTCATTGGCTTTAAAAATCATAAATATAATGAATTTTTTTTTATTTTTGGATTGAAGGAAAGTTCCTTCATTAGTGCAGCATTTAATTTAGTGTCGCTTTCTGTTTGCTTGTACAAAGAATTACAGATCCGGTAGCGTAGAGTTTAACTTTATACTTTTGATTCAAAGTAGTGTAATTTTGCTTATGCTTAACTTGATAGCAAAAATAGAACGGTTATTTAGCTTATGCATATTGCTAGGATTTTACATCTTTGCTAATTCTCATATTCAACTTTCATTCTCACCCATAGACAAACTAGCATACCTCTTTCAACTTAGCTTATTAAATATAAGCCTTGTTGCTTAAGTCATGCTTGAATTGCATTTGTTTTAAATGCTAGCTTTCAAGCTTACTATAAGCATCTTATGATTTTGATTATGAATCTAATTAGATTTTTCTTATGTCAGTTAAAGTGACATATTATAATAATTATATTCATGATAATTAACAATGTATCAAATTCTTTGTGTATCTCACTTAAACTTTCTCATCATTTTTCAACTAGCTAGGAAGTGAGCTATCAAGCTTCTTATAAGTTTTTCATATTTAATTGTGTTCAATTGAAATAATTTTTAATTCGCTTGGAATAAGTTATAATAACTTCAATGTTTATTGTGTAAGCCATTTAATTCGTGCTTGCAAGTGGATTATCAATCCTTTTTAATTATTTCAATGTTTCAATGTTCATTGAAAGGTGTCGTAGGCATTTGGTGAATTTCTAAAATCATTTCTAGCTTAGCTTAAGATTACTAAGTCATTCAATTTAATTAGTAAGATGAATAATTATATTTAGGTGGTCACTAAAGATTATATTTGTGCTCATTGAAAAGTTGTATGGTTGTGTAACTTGTGTTTGTAAGCAAACTATCACACTCCCTATAAGCGCTTGTATTTATTTTATGCATTTGTAACTTCACATTTGTTATGCTCAAAATTTCGATTTAAGTCTTTTATTTAATTTTATTTAACTCTTTGATTATCTCTTTTTTCATTGTATTTTCTAAGTTTAAAAATTTGACGAAATTTCGGCAGCCTCCCGGTGTCATCCCCGTGTAGGGGGCTGCATAAGGAGTATTTTGGCTTTCTCGATCGCCTAATGAAGTAGCAAGAATGTCTCTTTACCACAACCGATTTACATCTCATCACGCTTAATGAGGTGTGTGAGGCCTTTAAACCTAAAAGAAGACAAATGTAAGGCAATATATATATATATATATATATATATATATATATATATATATATATATATATATATATATATATATATATATATATATATATATTCATTTCTTTTTTGTTTTCTAAGTCCATAAATTTGACAAAATTTTAGCAGCATTTCGGCTAGAGGGAGCGACATCTAATAGATGTTGGCTTACTCGGTACGCCCTAATGAGCGTAGCGAGCGGTGTCTTGCGACATCGTAGTCAATTTTTTATCTCGTTATGCCCTAATGAGCACAAAGGGGCATTCAAACCTGCAAAGAAACACAAGCACAATATACACAATCACATATTGCTCCCACATGTTCTAACTCATTTCTTCTGCGTGTTACAATGATCGGCAAAGAGATGGAGTTGGAGATGCCGGAGACCAAGAGAGGAACATGCCTAATGACGATGTTCCTCTTTGGCTGCGGTAAGAGGAAAGGTCGAAAGGGGACGAAAATGCAGGAAGCTTAGAGAAGAACCCACCTGATGACAGTGTTCTTTTTCGGCTGCGACAAAAGGAATTGTTGGAAGGGTAATGGAAAGGACGATGCCGAAAATAGAGAGAAAAACTCGCCTAATGACGATGTTCCTCTTCGGCTGCGACAAAAAGAGAGGTCGGAAAAGTAATTCGATGATTGTGCGCTTGATTAGAGGAGAAAGAAAGGAGGTGTGCTGAGAGGAACCTGCCTGATGACGAAGTTGCCTCTCGATTACCCTCGCTTGTAAAAAGAAAAGTCGGCTTAAGATGAATTCGGCAAAGAGAAATGAATTTTTTTTTGTCTAATTATCTTAATCATCAGATTCTGCTGAAGTGAAGCAAACATCTTTGGGTTTAGGATTCCTAATGCAACTTAATACTGGATAGGATTATCTCAATTTTTGATATTTATAACAATCAAATTGCTGAAGTCCAGAATCTCTATAATTTCTCCCTGAACAGACTCGTACTGAATTTTGAACTACAGTTGCTGAAATCCTAAGAACCTATGGTTGGCAGATTGGATCCAACAAAATATAGTCTCGCTAGTATAGAGGATAGGCTCGGCAGCATGCCCACGCCAATATGGAATAACCACAAGCATCATCGTATAAACAGAGAATAACGACAACATCATCACATGATTCCTATCCAAAGAATCAGGAACTACAGTAAAGACTCATAAAATCAATGATGTAGCTAAACCCGTGGATCAGCAAATGAACCAAAAAAGTTCCAGAAACTGAACCAGACTAAGGAATGGGAAGGAAAATTTCGGCTAGGGAAGAATAGGAAGGAGGAATGGAAGAGGAGAAATCGAGATAGGGAGATTACATTTTTCGGTTTGGATGAGAGGGGAGAAAAACAAAACCAAGAAAAGGGGGTTTTTGCGTTTTTCGGTTTGAAGGAACGGAGGAACCAGACGAAACCGAAGAAAGAGCCTCCCCCTTTTTTTTCTTTGCCTTGCGGTTGAGAAGAAGGGAAATCGGGGGAACGGTTGTGGAGCGTCGTTCGTGCGCGTGAAGGGGGAGGAGGGAAATCAGAGCGGGAATGGTTGGCCGAGCCGTTCGAACGAAGGGAGGGAGCCAAGCGAATGGAGTTCGGTCGTGTGAGGGCTTCGTGCGGCTTCGTGTGACAGAGGGAGGGTTCGGTTGAGGGCTTCGTGCGTGAAGGGTTCGACTCGGGTCAGGTCGAATAGGGGAATTTAGCTTTTTTATTAATTTTTAAAATATCTAATCAGCTTTAATGCAAATTTCACGCCGATAAATATCAATCTAAGCTTATTTCGATGTTACGGATGGAGCATCAGATTGTCACATGACTCCAATTCTTCCAAAGCCAAAATACAGCATTAACAATTACCATAAACAACAACTCTGCATAGAAAAAGAAAGCAAACACTGCCACCAAGTTCAGAGAATAGGTATACAGAGGCATGCCAGGTTTACAACAGAGAAGAAAAACCTGAAAGAGATAAAGTTCCCTGATAACTATTCAAAGATAAGTCAACAAAAGTTTGGACTTGATACACAAACTACAACAACAGAGCCGTAATCAAGAATCACGACCTCCGAACCGCCAATAAAATACAAGGCCATACTTAAATAACGGCAAATAGAACTAACTACAAGCTCCGTATACCGAAATCCAGAACGACAAAAGCAAACTACTTAACGGATTGTAACAGAAATCAGTTACAAAGGATATAGCAGACCAAGATAGAAAGAGAGCAGAAGAAAACTATAAATAGGGATGAGAAAAGCGAACAAGGGGATGAAAAATTATCTCAAGAAACTCCTTCCTCTCTGTCTAGCTTCTTCTTCTTCCTGAAAGTAGTTCGCGGTTGATCCTCCTTTGGAAGGTCTCTCTCCTACAAAATCACCCGAACTCCCACTGTTCCTCTTTTCCCCGCTTTCTGAGCAATTGACTAAATGATCAAACAACACAAGGAAAGAATCAAGTTAGGTTAATTCAAAGCTTCGATCCAACGATCAAGATCTCCTCAATCAGCCGCAGTTAGGACGATCAGACGATCCAGAAACATCCTCTGCATCCGCCTCCTCCTTAGCCAACACCTGTAATCCATTAAGACAAGAAAGAAGGCAAGCCGTGTGATCAAAACACACATCCAAGGAACGATAAGAATCAAACCAATCCAACGTTCAAGATAACGCCTCGAGTAACTCAATCCGGGTGATCAAATCCAACGCGGTTGAGCAAAGCGATCCAACGGATCGAGCACCCGCAAAAGCTCTAAACTCACTAACTCAACTGTTCCACCACTCGGTCAACTCGTGAATGAACTGCCAAGGATCGGATCATCCAGTGGAAATCAAACTCAAGCCGACCCAAATTAAAGCGTAATGTAACTATTCTCTCAATCCTCACTGTATCAGGTCCAATTACAGAAATTAATACGTATCATTGGCGCTCTTGTTGAGAGCTACATCCTCAATCAGAATATATGGCAGAAGGCACAAGATACACAACCAAAACCCTAGATGAATGTGTTACTGATTAAACAAAACAAGAAAGAGCAAATGACCACTATGGCATTGAAAATATCAAAAGATCGACGAATAGAAAATGATTGGAAAACAACCTCAAATCCGGTATGTGATGCATCCCATTCAATCCTATTCTCCAAACACCACATACACACACACCATGTCAACACCTCTTAAAATGGATTTAATGTGGAGAAGACCCTGAGGAGGATGGCTCTTTAAAGCAAAGCAGTTTTTTCAATATTATAACTCTACAGAGGATCAGAAATTCATAATTTTCTCAGTTTACATGGATGGACCTGCACTTAGCTTGTATCAATATATGCATCTTAATAAACAGCTACACTCATGGACAGAATTTAGATAACAACTTATTCAGAGATTTGGCCCATCCTTGTGCAGAGATTTAAGGGGTGAACTTACTAAATTACAACAGAAATCTACTGTACAGCAATTTTATAATGAGTTTGAGGAATTGGCAAATCAGATATCAGGTATTCCACCTGAATTCTTACAGAATTATTTTGAATCTGGTTTAAGGCAAGATATAAAAGGGAAGTAAGAGCTACTACCTCACTACAAAGAAGCCTTCCGGTTAGCTAAATTGATGGAGGACAAAGCAATGATGATGTAATAATGCCAAGAAACTACAAAATCACCAACCTCCAAAGACTAAAACAACCTCAATTACAGCAATAGCCCATACTGCCTCCTTCCACAAACACCAATCAACAAAGCAAAGAATCCAAATAAAGCCCAATAACAAGAGGCTAACACCTACCCAATTAGAAGAAAGAAGAAAGAAAGGATTATGTTTTAATTGTGAGGAAAAATATCATAAAGGGCATATATGTCAAGCCAACTTATGTGCCTTCATGATGGTCAATGAAGACCAAGAGTATCAATTACAGCATGATACTCAACCAGCAATGCAGTGGATTCAAGAAAAAATATTAGAAACAAGCTTCAACTATCAACCATTCAATCCAGGCTAAGGCAAATGACATAGAGATTGTATAAGTATACACATTATAAATACTTCTAACCACTAACTTAGCTTAGATTTTATGTCAGATATAACCCAATTATATAGAATAAGATAGTCCATAGTAATAAGTCAGCTGGCACAAATCCTTAACAGCCTCAAATAAGATGGACAAAGAAAGGTCACATAATCCAACACATACAAAGGAGCATTCATTTTCATTGGTTGACCATATAAATCACAGTGAAGCTCAAAACAACATGAAACAAATGATAACATAAGAGAGCTTCAAGACTACTACAATACAAGCTTTTACACTACAACCAGTAGAATTACCAACTCCATTCAAAGATGGGCAGCTTTTAGCTAAGCATGTTACAATTTCTACGTAAAAGTAATGCAGGGAAGTCGACATAGTAAAGAAACTTTAAAACACTGGGAAGAATTTTTTTAGCCACAGATGCTTCAGGAATGTCAAATAAAGAAATACAGAAAGCATCACCATAAATTGACCTTGAGGACAAGGTCAGTGTGAGGAGGGGAGTAATGTTATGACTCCAATTCCTCCAAAGCCAAAATACAAAGATACGATTAACAATTACCATAAACAACAACTCAGATAAAAGAAAAGCAAACACGCCACCAAGTTCGAGAGAATACAGAGGCATGCCAGTTTACAAGAGAAGAAGAAAACCCGTAACAAGCGCGATGAAAGTTCCCTCGGGATAACTATTCAAAGATAAGTCAACAAAAGATGGACTTGATAAACAAACTACAACTGAGCCGAATCAAGAATCACGACCTCCGTAACCAATAAAATACAAGGCCATAACGAAATAACGGCAAATAACCAACTACAAGCTCCACGATATGAACTAAATTAACAAAAAGCAAACTACTTTAACGGATTGTAATGTAAATCGCCATTACAAGGATATATCGACCAAGATAGAAAGCGAAGAAAACTATAAATAGGGATGAGAAAAGCAAACAAGGGGATGAAAAATTATCTCAAGAAACTCCTTCCTCTCTGTCTAGCTTCTTCTTCTTCTTCCACAAAGTAGTTCCACGGTTGATCCTCACTGGAAGGTCTCTCCTCAATCATTGAACTCCCACGTTCCTCTTTTTCTCGCTTTCTGAGCATGGCTCAGCCGATCAAACAACACAAGGAAAGAATCAAGTTAGGTTAATTCAAAGCTTCGATCCAACGATCAAGATCTCTCACCATGGAACATCGACATCGAAACATCCTCTGCATCCGCTTCCTCCTTAGCCAACACCTGTAATCCATTAAGACAAGAAAGAAGGCAAACCGTGTGATCAAAACACACATCCAAGGAACGACAGTAAATCAAACCAATCCAACGGTTCAAGATAACGTAGTGTAACTCAATCCGGTGATCAAATCCAAAAAGCAAAAGCCGATCCAACGGATCAGGAAGCACCCGCAAATAGCTCTAAACTCACTCAACTCAACCGGGTTCCAACCACTCAGCGGGTCAACTCAGGAACGAACTCAAGCCAAGCCGGATCAGATCATCCAGGGAAATCAAACTCAAGCTGGACCCAAATTAAAGCAGAACAGAACTATTCTCTCAATCCTCACTATATCAAGTCCAATTACAGAAATTAATACGTATCAGAGACCGTTTGGTTCAAGTCGGCGTCAAATTGGGTCAATTTCAGCTCAAAATGCGCATTATCACTTCCGATCACTTGAATTTCACGCAGACTCATCTAAATTTAGTGCAAATAGTCTTACTTGATAGATTTCAATATTTCAAAACTAACATGGTAATCAATTTCATGAATGGAGTTCATTTGGTTTACGCGCCTGCATCGAGCGCGATATCGCGATTTAACGACGCGATCAATTGATTATCAAGTTATGCAATATTTATATTCTGACCAGTTTTGATGTTCTGAATGTGATGGAAAGGTCTGTTCATCGATTGGAGGTCATTTGAGTTTATTTTGGCGACGTCCAATGCATTTTAACCTCGATTTACGCACTATCACTTCCGATCATTCAACATTTGCACAGACTTGTCCGAATTGAACGTGGATAGTCTTATTTGATTTTTTTCAGCGTTTCAAAGCTAATGGCACAATCAATTTCATGAACGGAAGTCGTTTGGAAATCATCGCAGCTTCCCGACTCCGATATGCGCATTGGCACGTTGACGACTTGATCGCTTGATCGATTGATCATCAAGTTGTACAATATTTATATTCTGACCAGTTTTGATGTTCTGAACATGATGACGAAATCCGTTCATCGATCGGAGGTCATTTGGGTTTATTTTGGTGACGTCTAGTGCACTTTAATCTCGATCATTGTCCTTCCCGACACATACTTATCCAATTGAGCGTATAGTCTGATAGTTTTCATGTTTTGAAGCTAACGCCGTAATCAATTTCACTGAACGAGGTCGTTTGGATATCGCCGCAGCTTCCTACCCGATAAGATTCGATAGCTCGATCGCTTGATCAGTTAATCGTTAGATTGTACAATATTTATATTTCAATCAATTTCGACGTTCTGAATGTGACAACAAAGTCCGTTCGATGATCGGAGGTCGTTTCGACCATTTTCGACGTCAGCATTTTGATCCGATTTGCGACCGGCATTCCAAAGCCGCCAAATTGAATTTCAGACTTGACTCAACTTATGACACATAGATAGAGGTCAACAATGCATAAGAATTTTGTGCAATGTAAACTTCTCTTATTTTTTCCTAGTTAACTCTTAATGTTAATTAGTGAGAAATCAGATTCATAGGAGAGTACGATTATTATTTTATTTCTTGAATTGTCATACGACTCACATAAGTCCGCAATAAATTCTTCACTTATATTTTTTAAATATTAATCATAAATTAATTTTAAAAATATTATATATAATCAGGGCGGAATCAATCATTTTTTTTAGGATGAACAAGCTAATCATCAAAATTTCATAACAAAAATTTTTATTATCACTTATTGATATTTGAGAATAATATTATATTTATTATCATTTTTATAAATTAAATATTGATAAATTTAAATATAAATCATATTTTAATGTAAAATTTATGATAATTTTATTTTGTTTTATAAAAAATAAAAAATATATATAAATATATAATTATTAAGTTCTAGTTTTCACAAAAAATTATAATTAATTAAAGTTTGACAGAAATCCTAATTAAAGTTTTATGTGATACTTTGTCAGATTAAGTATCTTATAAGTTGAATTAATATTAATTATTAGTATGTATATAAGTATATATGATTTATAAATATCAATACTGTATATGTGTTTAATATTTTAAAAAGAAATTTATAATTTAAATATAAACATAATAAAAATATATTTATAATATAAAAGCTCTAAAATAAAATTATATTACCAAAAATTAATAAAATTATGAGCATAGTTAATAATAAAAATATGTTAAAATGTATGCTAATAATTGGTATAAATTATATTTTTAAGGTTTAATAGCATACATCGTTGTCCATTCATACTTATTTATATTTAATAATTGAGAACGCTCATCTTATTTAGTCCGGCATTGCTTGGGAATGTTAAATTACTTTTTTTTATAGGGAACTGAAGACAATATTCTATTATTATGTGTAGTTATATAAGTTATTAATTTTTAAATATTAATCAAAATATTTAATAAAATATATTTTTATATATTATTATGATCAAAATGAATAAGTTGTTAGTAATAAAAATAATTAAATTTAAAATATATAATTATATAAATAATTTTTGATAAATATATATAAGTTTTAACTAATAAAGAAAAGATTATCTTTATTGGGCAAGATTTTCTATTAAGGTAAGAAAAAGTATTTACAAAAAGAAAACTATATTTTAAAAAAAAAAAAATTGATGTTGCCCACCCCTCACCTATGGGTGGTTCCGCTCATGTATATAGTTAATCTATTAAAATTTATATTTATTTTAAATGTATCACAAAATAAATTTAATCACTCATAACTTCAATGACAGCTTCAGGCTTTATAAAAAAAGATCTAGATTACATAATTTTCAAAATTATTAAATTTATTTAAAATATTATAATATAATTTTAATTAATTATTTATATATAATATAATATAATTTTGAAACATCAAAAATAATCCTATAAAATTTTTATGCATTCTACTTGCCATGCCACATAGAATGAAAATGCCTTTTAAAAGAGAATTTTGGCTTATTTCTAAATAATCTCCCTCCTTTGCTCCCCTTACTAATTACTTTGAAAAATTATATTTCTTTTAAATTTGTTCATGTATTAATAAGACTTGTAGAAAAGTATTATTCATCTAACAAAAGATAATTGCATAAACAATCTTTTAATTTATAGAACATGATATGGGAAAAATATAACTATTTAAAGTAAGCTTATTTCTTCACAGTATTATTAGTAATTATATGATTAGGAATGTATAACTTATTTTTGTTGTCTTCTGTCCTTAATTGGAAAAGACTAAATGATAAAAAAAAAAAACCATTCATGCTCAAAAGATATGTTCATTTACATCCAACTTTTTCTATCATAGTGGGGAAAACAAAAAGCTACACACTATCTCTTGGCTCAAAACAACCCTCCCTAGAGAAAAAGGGGGAACCGGTCTTATATCTGCCTATTCTCTCTATACTTGCAGTAAACTAAAAATTATTTGGAGAGTCATAAAAAACGATTCTCTCTTTGCCTCCTGGTGTCTACAGAAATATGGAACTATTTGGGAAACTCCAAATACCAAATGCACCTCTTGTTGGAAGGAGTTAAGATCAATTGGATTTGCATATAAAACAAAGTTTAAATATCTTGTTGGCAACGGAAACACTATTTCTCTTTCAGGATCCTTGGTGTAATGGCAATACTATTGCTAACCTGATGGGGAACTGTCGAATGGGAATTTCCAACGATGCAAAGGTTGGTATCCTCCTAAACGACGGTAAGTGGTGCCTCCCTTGGACTTCTCTTGCTGAATACTCTTTATTGCTTGAGAATATTCAGAGCATTGAAATATATGGAGGGGAGGATGCGATTCAATGGGAAAATCAAAAAAAGCCATCTAACCGTGACTTCAAGAAAGCCATTTTTGAATCCTATCCTAGCATATCATGGTACAAGGAAATTTGGTTTAAAGGGGTGCCATAAACTATTCACTTTACTGTTGGATGGCTTTTTTTAGGGAGATTGAAGACCTCTGATGTGTTAGCTAAAAATGGTGTGGGTGTTTTGAGGGAATGCTGTTACTATGAATTTTCTGAATCTCACTCTCACTTGTTTTTTGAATGCCCGGTTACAATGAGCTTGGTGAGATCTCTTCTTCCTAATGGCCAATTCTACTTACTTAACTCCACTCTTCAACAAATTCTGGAAAGTGTTGATTTACATGCTCACAAGATAATTAAAAGGTTACATAATATGATTACTGCTGTTTTGGTATACATGATTTGGAGAGAGAGAAACCAAAGATTTTTCTCCAACTCCTTCTCTTCTATTCAATCCATTATGCAGCAAGTCAAAAATCGGGTTGGTGCTAAAATATCAAAGTGGAAGTTGAAGGAAACATGGCCTCTGCAAGTTAGACAATTGATTCTGGCATGGAAAAGTTCAGTTGCACATTTATAAACTTTGTTTTCTGCACCTATGTTCGCTCAGATTTCATCTTGCTGGTTTTTTCTTTTCTTTTGCTGGACGATGATGACAACAGTATAGTTACATTGGGATTTATATATATATATAGTCCCTGCATGGATGACCTTCTCAACCTGGTAAAAGTGCAATTTGTATTTATACATCCATTGAGGGGGGAAGGTAACCAGGTTTCGATTGGTTGATTCTCAAAGTGGGGTGCTGGATATACTATACAGTATTTCTTTTTTTGTGTCTGAGTCCAGATAGATTACCAAATGTTTCTTTCCGGTTATTAGTTTTGTTTACTTCAGCTGAATTCCTACAGCTCTAACTAGATTCTGCTTGTTTCTGTTCCATCATTTTGTTTTTGTTGTCTCAGTTATCCTGGGAAGTCCATGTTTGATCTTCACTGTTTTTTTTCGTTCTAGCTTAGTCTATCATCTGTATATGTAATCACTTTTTTATGGAATGAAATTGGGCAAATGCCCTCATATTTTTCCAAAAAAAAAACTCATCTAACTTATCCACCTACTTTTTTTTTAGAAGAACATGCGCTCCACTCTCTCCCCATTACTTTGTCCCAAAAAGGAATGATAGAGAATTTTAATCTCCACATTTTCTCAAACTCTGGCCTATAAATTCATTGAAAACTGCTTCATTAAATGACTGGAATTCATTTTTGGAAGGAAGACTTATAAGCCACATTTGAAAAGTAGGCTCAATAAGAAAATTACAAACTCTCTATCCAGCTTCCAAATATTGATAGTGATAGAGAGCTTAGACTCCTCCACTCTTCTTTCACTATTAATATTTGATTCTACCGTTAAGCAAGTGGACTCCTATTTTACCGTGCTCTCTTTCCTTGTTGAGTGCCCTCCCTCTTAAATCGCCAAGGCTCAATATAATTAATAGTTTGTTGACATTATTATTTATTGTGATGTATGAAATATAGTATCATAATTGAACATACAATATAAGTTGCTGTATAGATTAGTTCATTTACTCACTATTGCAAAACTTTCGTCACTTTTAGATTTTTTTTATTTTTTTGGAAGGGTATCCACCCAACACCCCACCTATTTGTAAGACATATCGTGTACTAATCTCGCGCCAAAAGTACATTCATCATCCATATATAATCTGTTCTTACGCGACGCCTCCTTTTACTTTTAGGTTTTCACGCTCATCGGTTACAAATACGGTAAAAGTACAAAATACTATGGTATCTCTAATTGGTGATCCGAATATACCATAACATACATCTCGACGACAAAAGCACATAGACGAATCCAAGTTCCGAACGTTGCATCTACAGGAATAAAGATGGAAATTTTCATCGTCATTGAACTTGAATAGATGCTTTCTTTGGTTATGGTGCCATGATCAACCTAGATGAGTTTGACAATCAATGCAGGAGATGGGCAAACACATGGTGATCAATAATTGTCGCTTTCAGTCGCCATCCTGAAGATTGGAATTAAATCCAATACTGTTCTCGATCATAAAAGGAAGGATGACTGAGCATGAAGTTCATGCATCTTTTATGGCATGGAAATTGAGCTTTTAGGACCACTCTGTGACATCTTATCCTGGGCTCATTAAGCATCAATTATTTCTACAGTGGTCCTCACTGAATTCAACAAATCCGTATCTATCAACTAGGAACTGATTCTCCTGTAAACTGAACTTTGAGATCAGCTTTCAGGCTCATGAGAGTTCGTAGTGAGTGTAGTGTTAAGAAAAACTGCAGAAGTTGCAGTTCTAGTAGCAGGACTGATGTAAATGAGTTTTTTAAGATATTTGAAGAAGACTTTAAGGCTATGTCTGAGAACTCGCGCCGGTTTCGATTTCTCTGACGTGCATCCCGAGTGAAAAGAAGCAAAAGCGTGAGCTTAGGACAGTCAGTCATTCCCAAACGTCACACATCACATAATGAATGTAATCAGGGCGATACCAAAAAAAAAAAAACTAATTATCAGCCTTTTCTGACAGCTGAACTGCTTTGGCTTCTTTCAATGACTAGCAAAGGCAATGATTAGAAAGATGGAAGTTACTGAAGTGTTCTTTATCAGAGAGCTTAGGGTAATGCAGTAGACTACTGGTAAATACCTCAGCTTAGGTGAAACACACTTATTTATGGATAAAATATCTTATTTTAATTTGAAATTTCTTAAAAGATGAGAAGTTGGACGACAAATATGATTGATGAATAAAGTATTAATTTTATGGTTTACAAAATTGCCATATAAGCATATATAAAAAACAGCTAATGTGATAATAATATTGATAATTCATAAAATTGTTTTTGATAATATTTAATACAAATCTTAATGCAGTGCTTGAATTAAAAATTTTTGAAATTAAATACAGGATTATTTGGACTCCAATTTTAATAAATTTAGAGTATCTCGTCAAAATAAGCCCAATAATACTAAAGTGGTAAGATCTAAGCCAAAATAAGTTAAAATCAATCACCTGAAGATTGGTTTAAAAATTTTAAGACCTTAATTAAAGAATAAAATAGTCTCTAAATGTTGCTTTATAGTCAAATTAAGTGTATCAACAAGAGAAATTCAGCGAGTCGAATATTATTTAATTCTATGATTATTAACACACTTAAATATTAAATAAATGATCTTTGATTAAAGGAATCAGCACTGATAAAATATTTTGAAAATTTGGCTAAAAAATCAAAATGTCATTATGAATAACTATAAAGATCTATATTCTTCACGCGAGAAGACCAAGACTTGAAAATTAAGAAAAGCTTGAAGATCTAAAAGATTTTAGAGCTCTAAGCTCCGCCCAATGACCAATATCAATAATCACGAATAGCAATTATTGTCATCCAATCACAATCATTTGATCACTGATAGTTATCGTTTATCTATAATTACTTAATGTCATCATCCGATTATCACGACTTAATCATTATTATTTAACTATTATCTTATAATAGTAATAGTGGTCTCCTAATCATCAATATCTAATCATTATTACAAGATTGCCATCTTCTGCCACCATCTCCAAAGTATTGTCAACCACCATCGTCTCTCAACTACCATCACACAATTATGACTACCAACATTATCCTTCACTATTTTCATAATCTATAGTATAGCCATAGAAGATCAAGCAAGTGCTCGTAGCTTTATAATATATTCTTCTCTAATTGTGAGAAAAAAAAATCAACTTTTGTAACCTAACATATATATATTGTATTATTTGAATTAAGATACGCCCAATAGTTTTTTATTTCAAGGTTTCTCATATAAAATCTCTAATATCTCTTATAAAACTCTTTATGTTATCAATGCATGTGCTGATCTCCATATACAATTATGATATTAATTTCTTACTCTATCATCTCAAATATTTTAATATGCAATAAAGATAAATATGAATTTATTAACTGAGCATAGTTTATGTTTGATAACACTTCTCAGCTAGTACCACCAAGTTTTTTTTTTTTTTTTTTTTGACTTCTGACATGATTGGTACGTGATTATATTTATTAGTCCCATGACATTTTTTTTTTTTTTGGTAAAGGGGTGTACACCTTTAATCCCACCCATTATGTGACGTATGACTTCTAGATGACTAATCGAGCCTCGACATAATCCAGCCCATAAGTACCTTCTTTCACCTATTAAGATAACGCACACTCTAAAGAATCAAACACAGAAGATTAATCAGCGTTAGCCCCTCACCAAACGAGCTAAGGGCGATCACATGGCATTTCATTGAACTAGAACAAGCTAGAGAGATCTAGCCCAATTTAAAAACCATATAATAAGCTATAGAACATCAATTCATTGGACCCTACTAAAGCTATATAAAGTATAAAGCATTAGACACGGTTAAGAAACTATTTGGACGGCTATAGATTATGACTATAGCAATTTTGCTTTGCTTCATTCAGGCATGGCCTACTTTAATGGAGGAGAAGTGGAAGAAAAAGGATGAGGATTGAACCGTTGAAGTCGGCAGCCTTTAAAAAAGAAAAAAAACTAAGTCAAACAAATAAGATAATACAATTTGCATGTCCGTGTTGGGGCTTTCAGGGAAGGTTGAAGAGGCCATTTCTCTTCTTTTTTAAAAAAAATTAAAATATGTAATCCGCTCATTAATGAAAATTTAAAGGCTAAATTTTTAAGCTAAGTACATTTATAATCTTAATTATGCAATTAGGCATACTAAAATTTTTTTAAAAATAAGTGAAATAGTCGTCGTTATCGCCGTTAATAGACGGCTGGGCCTATTTAATTTAATTTTTATAAAAATAAAGAGATAGCAGTCGTTTTTTGGCCGTATCGGACTTATCCGGTATCGGATTTTAGCGTGCTTGGTATCGTTGGAAAGATAATTAGAAGTACTACAACTTTCATATTGACAATTTTCGATGATTCTCGCCCGGGCAGCCGCAGTTTTTGAGTATGTATAAATTTTTAAGGTGCGAACAAAACTTTTTTTTGTGGCAGCCGTCATTTTTTGGTCATATTGGCTCATCCGGTGTCAGATTTCTGCATGTTTGGTATCATTAGAAATATAATTGAAAGCACTACAACTTCATGTTGATAATTTTCGACAATTCTCGCCTGAGTAACCACAGTTTTTGCAAATGTATAAAATTTTAAGATGCTAAAAAATATTTTTTGCAGCAGCCATCGTTTTCTAGGCGTATCGGGCTCATTCGGTGTCAGATTTTAGCGTGGTTAGTATCGTTGGAAAGGTAATGAGAAGTACTACAACTTTCATGTTGACAATTTTCAGTGATTCCCACCCTACTAACCGTAGTTTTTACATATGTATAAATTTTGAAAATGCAAAAGATTTTTATCATGACAGCCTCGCTTTTTGGCCGTATCGGGCTCATCCGGTATCAGATTTTAGCGTGTTTGGTATCGTTGAAAAGGTATTAAGGAGTACTACAACTTTTATGTTGACAATATTCGATGATTCTTGCTCGGGTCACCGCAGTTTTTACATTTACATTCTCTCAAATAGTGAATTATAGAAAATCTGTCACTCTCAAAATCAACTAGATGAAATATTGCTTATGACTTTATAACTAACTTCAATTAACTACTCTTACTGAAGTTCAATTAACAAACTCTTAGGAGATATGACATTTCGTCAATAAAAAACACAAGTCAACGAATGACCACAACGTCAGAGATTTTACAAATAGAAATTGGACAACTGTGAAACTAAATGAATAACAACAACAAATAAGAAACAATAACAAGATGATGTTATCTACTGTTTACAATAGATAACAGCACAGCCCTCTATCATCGTCGATGTCTGTGTGGTGGAATAGCATCACTACCGAGAGTGTAATGGGTTGGTGGTCGTCATGGTCGGTCACGTAGATGATGCTCCTGATGCTACTTCTCTTGTTCAACCTGCTCGGCCGGTTGTCACGAATATCCCAGGTGTGTAACACTAGGTACATCAGCTGAGGCCTGAGTAGGAAGCAAGTAACCGTGGTACACTCCGTACGGCAGTGTACCATATGTGGGAGGGATTGCTGCCTGTCATGGGTGCATCTGACTCCACATAGCTTCCTGATATGAATACTGGGTTGGCTGTGTGAATGTATATGTAGACGACCCAACCACTGGTGTAGAGGAGGGACCAACATCCATCACTGGCGCATCTGGCTGCTGTGATGATGAAGTACCTGGAATGTCTATGTTCCTGTATCTACTATCAAAGATATGCATATTGCGCCGCAGCTCCGGACATAACTCCTTATAGTGATTGATAAAATGTTGAAACTCATCCTTCCCAAAGTAACACTGGAAAGCATCCTCAGTGTTCAGGATGTGCTCACACTGTTTTGGAAGCATAATTAGTTAGGATCAGTCTATTATATACAACAAAATTTTTATATACCAAACAAGCTTACCATCAATCGTTCTCCAGGAACTTGAGGGTAGTAAGTGTCGGGGGGAATTATTGGTGCTCTCAACATATAGAGTGAAGCCCAAGACCGATATCATCTCATGTATCGGTTGATCGCCGGTGTAATATCCAAATTAGCTAATTTCCTAATTTCCTAATTAATTTTGTTTTATCTAATTAATGCGTTCTTATAACTTTAGGCATCTGTTTGGATTAAAGAATTCGACGCGCTTATGGCTGGGATCTATCCAAAGGTATACCCATTTCTTTTTATTTCATTTCCTCCTAGCCATGGCCTTATTTCCTTCGCAGATCGAGTGTGTCTCCTGCTCAGTTGATCCTTTCCATGCCCTTGGCCTCGACATCGACAGGGATTGCCGCTCCCGTGACGCAGAACGCACGAGCCGTGGAATCCCGCGTCGGCTTCGATTGGAACCGCCGCCTCCCGTGTCGCGTCCTTCTTCCCGTGTCGGCTTCGCCTGGACCCGCCGATCTCGCCTTCGGCTTCGCCTGGAACCGTTGCGTCCGTAAGGTAAATCGCACGGGTTGGGAAGTCCCGTGAACCGATCGAATCGGATGGGGATTTCTGAGGCCGATCGGGGACCCGTCGGGCCGAGGAACTTAGGGAGTCCGTGAGTTCTTTTCTTTCTTTTATTCTTATTTCCCGGCGACCTTGGTCTTGAAATGCGTGTAGAGTTCGTAATCTGTTAGGTGAGTTGCGAATTTTTGTGAATTAGAATGGGGGTTTAGTATTGGCATTTTTGTTAATTTTAGTTTGTTAATTTGATCAGGTAATTAGTATTGGCAGTAGTTAAGATTACGTTAGAGCCGTGCTTCTGTGTTTCAAAAGATGATATGAGAAGACATCAATTTCAAGTAAGAATGCAGTTTAAGCTGGTGATACTACTGTGTTAAATGTATTTATGAGTTTCATGTATTCATAAGAGTAATTCAATTATAGGTTGTGTACTCAAGGAGGAAGCGTCGGCGCATCGACCGGCGCTGAACGAGGTGAGACATAATTGCTAATTTAAATTCAGTTTTTATAGTCCTATGTATGCCACTATTTCTACCGATTCTTATAAATTGTATGAATAACATATAGATATTTTTGTCATATTATATGCAATTACAAATGCTCATTACTTGACCTAATATAGATTATAAGCCAGTTAGTTTATTTCCTTTATAGCATATGACTTTGTTGGGCATATGAAAATGTTTTAAAATATGCATTATTAATTGTTAAATGCAGTAATGTGATAAACAGAGAAATGTCAAAAAAAATTGTGATAGGAAGACTATGTTATAGATATCTGCGCAGATAGGCAAAAGTTCTGACGAGATGAGCCGTGAGCAGGGATCTTAGCATCCCCGACTCTGACATTGAGGTTGGAGCCGTTAAGCTGTCCAACTGGTGTCGGGGTCTTAGGAAAAGTATGGTTTATTTCTACCTTCTTGACTTTAGGCCCGACGGTGTGGCGACCTTTATTATGAAGTCAAAACCTATGCAATTATAAATGACATTTCTAGGAAAAGGATTTGATATATAACTGAAATTGCTTTCATTAAATAACTGAAATTGCTTTCATTAAATAACTGAATATATGAACGACGACTCCTATGAAATGACAAATTATTGATACATTACTACTCTACAGTATATTGTTCAGTTACATTTCTGCAGCATAATTACCACTCTTACCTTTATACAAATTTTAAATATACATGCACGATTGTTCTAATGCCTTGTTCTGAGCTTACTTTAGCATTATTGATCTCACTAAGCTTTAGCTTATGATACTACCATTGATAATTTCAGGCAAAGACAAGGTGGGTAGAAGCTAATCCATTTTATTGATTTGTACAATTTTGGGGTGTATAGTTTTTGGAAGATTAAAGGCCTTTTGGGTACGTACAAAACTTTAATACTGATGTCTTTAGTTGCTCTGTATTTATGTACAAACTTAAAGATTTTCATGCTTCCAATTTTGTGATATGAATTAATTAGTATATGAATTTTAAAATTTATGATGATTTGATTAGATACAAATTTCACTTGCTCGTTACGGTAGCTGCGTTGGAACGTGTTGGTGGAATCGTAATCGAAGTCATCTATTCTATTACACTTGATTGACCTAGAATAAGGGTAGGGGTCATCTGGGGTGTGACAGAAAGTGGTATCAGAGCAATAAGGTTGGGTGCAATAAGATTGATGAGCAATAACAATGGAAGCATGATTTGGATTTAGAATAAGTGTTGAATTGATCAATACAAAGCTATATGATGATTAATTTTGGGTTAGGAATCCATATGTTCTTAACTTCATGCATGTATGATATTTAATAAATATGTATCAAATAAATAATTCTTGTAATTACAGATTAATTTGCCTAAAGAAATGCCAGAAAATTAGATGGTCAGTCCTCCAGACTAGTTGCAGACCCTGAACTACATGCCGGAGATAATTCTAATAGGAGTGAAATACAACCTAGAGCAAGTGGTGAAGGTAGATCCGATGAATTGCAAGGCATAGTTAGGTTGATTTCCCAGGTTGTTGATAAGCTAGCATCGATGGAAAAATCTACGACTAGTGGGCACAGATCTGAGTTTGATTCAGAAGTGGATCAGCATTTGACAATATTTCAATCACTCAAACCACCAGCATTCAAGGGAGCCAGTGATCCTATAGTGGCAGAAGATTGACTGCTTAAAATTGGAAAAATTCTGGATGGGATGATTTGCCCTGAAAATAGAAGAGTAGTATTGGCTACGTTTGTATTAGAAGGGGAGGCAGAAAGGTGGTGGCAGGCTCAACACAGGGAAAGGTTTGAAATGGTACCTATTACACAGATTAAATGAGATGAATTTGTCAAAGTGTTCAAGGATTGGTTTATTCCACCATCATCCCGACTTGCTTTACAAGACAAAATTTTCAATCTAATTCAAGGATCAAAAACTATAATGCAATATGAAGCCGAGTTCACTTCTCTTTTTAGATATGCTCCACATTATATCAGTACATAAGAAGAGAAATGTCATAGATTTCTGTGAAGCCTCAGAGATCAATTAAGGTTGGCATTAGCACCATTTGATATCAATGAGTTCTCAGTGTTAGTTGAAAGGGCTAGGAGAATTGAAAATGAGTTGAACTTTTCCAAGCAACATTGAGATTCGCAGGTGGGCAAGCACAAAAGCTTTGAATGAAAGCAAGATTTCTCTAGCAAGAAATTTAAATTTGATGACAGACAAAAACAAATTCAGTTGGAGAAACCTATTTGTGATAAGTGTGGAAAGAGATATTTTGGACAATGTTTGGCTGGATCAGGGAAATGCTACAGATGTGGTCAGGTTGGACATCGTGCAATAGATTACCCATTGGAGAATAAGAAGGATATAAAATCATTCAATTATCAGGGACAGGGTCAACAAAAAAAGTTTTTGGAAGCCAGGAAGCCAGGTAATACACAGTTTCTGGGGAAACCTTTAATTCAAAAAAAAGGAGAAACTTCATAGCGTGAAACCAACCCTCCAGTAAAAGCTAGAGTTTTTGCCATCACCCCGCAAGAAGCGAAGGAATCAAATGAAGTGGTGAAAGGTATGCTTAAAATTTCATATCATTTGAGTTCAGTTTTGTTTGATTCTAGTGCTTCGCATTCGTTCATTTCTGATTTCTTTTTCGCTAGTTTACCTGTTGATGCTATTTATTTCACACCTGTATTGAATGTGGTGATACCTTGTGGTGATAATTTGAGTACAAATAGGAAATGTGTTGTTAACATTAACATTCAAGATAAATAATTGCTTACGGAACTAATTATCTTACCAATCAGACATTTTGACATTATACTAGGTATGGATTGGTTGATCAAATACTTGTAACAATTGAATACTAGAAAAGGAGAGTAAAATTTAGTGTGCCTGGTGAAAAATTATTTTATTTTTCTTGTGATAAGAATGTCGTGTATTCTTTGATTAGTGCAGCGAAGTTGAGTAAATATTTAAGAAGCGGTGAAATTATATTTCTGTCTAAATTAGATGTGTTGAATAAGGAAGTGTTTGAGCTGAAAAACATTCCTGTTGTTTCTGAATTTCCTGATGTGTTTCTGGAGGAATTACCAGGGTTGCCACCAACACGATAAGTGGAGTTTGGGATTGATGTACAACCTGGCACAACTTCTATACATAAATCTCATTACAGATGGCTTAAGGAATTGCAGAATTGAAGTGTCTGCGGGAATTGGCAGACAAAGGATTTATTCAACGACTCGCAGGAGTGCACCGATTATTTATTAAGGAAAAGATGGGTCTATGCGATTGTGTATTGATTACAGGAAGTTAAATAAAGTGACAATCAAGAACAAGTATCTACTACCAAGGATTGATGATTTATTTGATTAGTTGGAGGGAGCTACTGTATTTTTTCAGAATTAATATGAGATCTGGATATCATCAGGTTAGAGTTAAAGATGCTGATATTTTTAAAACAGCTTTTGGAACCAGGTATGGATATTATGAATTTCTTGTTATGTCATTTGTTTTAACTAATGCTCCTGTAGTCTTTATGGACTTAATGAATCGTGTTTTCAAGCCCTTGGTAGACCAGTTTATTATCATCTTTATTAATGATATTCTAATTTATTCTAAAATTGATGAAGAGCATGCAAATTATCCAAGTATTATTTTGGAATTGTTAAGAAAAAATTAATTATATGCCAAATTTTTAAAATGTGAATTTTGGATGTATAGTGTCGCATTTCTAGGTCATATTATCAGTGGCGAAGGAGTTTCTATTGATCCTCAGAAAGTAAAAGCAATTTTAGAATGGTCTGCACCAAAGAATGTTACAGAAGTTCACAGTTTTCTGGGCTTAGCAGGTTATTACAGAAAGTTTGTCAAGAGATTTTCTCATATTGCAATGTCTCTATCTAATTTATTGAGAAAGGATGTTAAATTTCAATGGACAACTGAATATGAGCAGAGTTTTCAAGAATTGAAAAAGCATTTGACTACTACACCAATTTTAGCTATTCCATCAGGGACTAAGGGATTCCAAATATTTAGTGATGCATCTTTAAAAGGTTTGAGTTGTGTTTTAATACAGAATAGAAGAGTAATTGCTTGTGCTTCGAGACAATTAAAACCTCATGAAAGAAATTATCCCGTGCATGATCTAAAGTTAGCAGCTGTGGTTTTTGCTCTTAAAATTTGGAGACATTACTTGTATAGAGTGAAATGCGAAATTTTTACTGATCATCAGAGTCTTAAAAATATATCTTTACATAAAAAGAATTGAATCTAAGATAAAGAAGATGGCTTGAGTTCATTAAAGATTATGATTTAAATATTCAGTATTGTCCAGGCAAAGCTAATGTGGTGGCAGATGCATTAAGCCACAAGTCTATGGGGAATGCCAGTTGGATTATTACTCAAAAGTCAGAGTTGATCAGAGAATTAGAGGCTCTACAGCTAGAAGTTAGAAGATTCAGTGATACTGGACATTTATATCAATTAATAGTGCAATCAACTTTATTTGACAGAATCAAAGCTGCACAGAAATTGGATCGGGGATATCAGAAATTCATTGAACAAATCTAAACTAGTAAGAAGCGAAATTTTACTATAGATGTAGAGGGTGTTATTCAGAAGAATTCATAATTATGGGTACCAAATGATACGGAATTGAGACAAGAAATTTTACAGGAGGCTCATCAGGCAGGATATACTATTCATCCAAGTAGTTTAAAAATGTATAAAGATTTAAAAGCAGCATTTTGGTGGTCAGGTATGAAGAAAGACATAGCTGAATATGTTTCTAAATATCAAGCTTGTAAGATTGTCAAAGATGAGCATCAAAGACCCGGTGGATTGTTACAGTCATTACATATATCTGAGTGGAAGTGGGAAGAAATTGCAATGGATTTTGTTATGGGATTTCCTAGATCTAAGCAAGTTCGTGATAATATCTGAGTTGTTGTGGATAGATTGACCAAGTCAGGTCATTTCTTACCTATGAAACAGACAGATTCAGTTGATAAATTGTCCAGATTTTATGTTAAAGAAATTGTAAGACTTCATGGTATTCCAAAAGTGATCGTCTCTGACAGAGATGGTAGATTTACTTCTAGATTATGAAATAGAATTCAAAGAGGCCTGGGCACACAATTACACTTAAGTATAGCTTTTCATCCTCAGACTGATGGACAATCAGAAAGAACAATTCAAGTTCTAGAGAATTTGTTGAGACTATATGTTTTAGATTTTGGAGGTAGCTAGGAAGATCATATTCCTATGATCGAGTTTGCTTACAATAATAGCTACCAATCTAGTATTCAGATGGCTCCGTATGAAGCATTATATGGTCAAAAGTGTAGAACTCCATTGAGTTGGGTCAAAGTAGGAGAACGACAGCTGTTAGGTCCAGAGTTGGTTGATCAAGCTACAGAGAAAATCAGATTAATCAAGGATAGATTGAAAGCTGCTCAAGATCGTCAGCAAAAGTATTACGACTTAAAGCACCGAGCTGTAGAATTTCAAGTTGGAGAATTTGTATTTTTGAATGTTAAGCCTATGAATGGAATTATTAGATTTGGTCATGGAGATAAATTAAGCCCTCGGTACATAGGACCTTTTGAAATCATTGAAAAGATTGGCAATATGGCTTATGGGATTGCCTTACCCATTGAATTGGCAGACATTTGTCTTTCACATTTCAATGTTGAGAAAATGGATCATAGATGCAGAGCAGAAGATTCTATATACAAAGTTTGAAATACAACCAGATTTGACTTATGCATTGGAACCAGAAAAGATTTTGAAATTTGATGTGAAGAGATTAAGAAACAGACAAATTTCCTATGTTAAAATTAAATGGAAGCATAGGCCAGTTAAAGAAGCTACTTGGGAGGTTGAACAAGAGATGAGATAGAAGTTTCCCTTCTTGTTTGAATGATTGAGAAGAAATTTCGAGGATGAAATTTTTTAAGAAGGGGAAATTGTAATATCCAAATTAGCTAATTTCCTAATTTTCTAATTAATTTTATTTTATCTAATTAATCTGTCGTACTATAGCACCTAGGCATGCAGCGGTTGGATTAAGGAATTCAACGCACGTATGGCTGGGATCTATCCAAAGGTATACTCGTTCCTTTTTATTTCATTTCCTCCCCTGTGACCCGGTTCGCCGTCAGTGCGTCTCCGCCGGTTGATCCTTTCCCTCGGTGTTGGCATCGGCGGGATTACGCTCCATGATGAACGCCGCGAGTTGTGGAATCCCGCATCAGCTTCGATTGGAACCGCCACCTCCCGTGTCGCCTCCTTCTTTTCTTGTGGGCTTCGCCTGGACCCATCGATCTCGCCTTCGACTTCGCCTGGAACCGTTGCGTCCGTAGGTAAATCTCACTGGTTGGGAAGTCCCGTGAACCGATCAGCTCGGATGGGGCATTTCTGGTCCAGGCCGATCGAGGGACCCTGGTCAGCTGGTCCATGCCGATCGGGGGAACTTAGGGAGTTCCGTGAGTTGCTGAATTTCTTTTTCTATTCCTATTTCCTTCAGCCGGCAGCCTTCCTTGGTGCAGAAATGCGTGTAGGGAGTTCTATAATCTGTTAGGTGAGTTGCAAAATTTTTTGTATTAGAATGGAGGTTTAGTATTGGCATTTTTGTTAATTTTAGTTTATTAATTTAATCAGGTAATTAGTATTAGCAGTAGTTAAGATTACGTTGGAGTCGTGCTCCTGTGTTTCGAAAGATGATATGAGGAGACATCAATTTCAGGTAAAAATGCAGTTTAAGTTGGTGATACTATTGTGTTAAATGTATTTATGAGTTTCATGTATTCAGAAGAGTAATTCAATTATAGGTTGTGTACTCAAGAAAACATCGAGCACATCACGACATTGGCCTAAACACTTAGGTGAGACATAATTGTTAATTTAAATTCAATTTTTATAGTCCTATGTATGCCACTGTTTCTATCGATTCTTATAAATTGTATGAATAACATATAGATATTTCTGTCATATTGTATGCAATTACAAATGCTCATTACTTGAGCTAGTATAGATTATAAGCCAGTTAGTTCATTTTTTTATAGCATATGACTTTGTTGGGCATATAGAAATATTTTAAAACATGCATTATTAATTGTTAAATGCAGTAATGTGATAAACAGAGAAATGTCAGGAAAAATTGTGATAGGAAGACTATGTTATAGATATCTGCGCAGATAGGCAAAAGTTCTGACGAGATGAGCCGTGAGCAGGGGATCTTAGCATCCCCGACTCTGACATTGAGGTTGGAGTCGTTAAGTCCAACTGTGTCGCATTAGCAAGTAGTATGGTTCCACCACGCCTTGACTTTAGGCGTCGTGTCGACCCTTTGTTATGAAGTCAAAATCTATGCAATTATAAATGACATTTCTAGAAAAGGATTTGATATAGAACTGAAATTGCTTTCATTAAATAACTGAATAAATGAACGACGACTCTTATGAAATGACAAATTATTGATACATTACTACTCTACAACATATTGTTCAGTTACATTTCTGCAGCATAGTTACCACTCTTACCTTTATGCAAATTTTAAATATACATGCACGATTGTTTCTAATGCCTTGTTCTGAGCTTACTTTAGCATTATTGATCTCACTAAGCTTTAGCTTATGATGCTACCGTTGATAATTTCAGGCAAAGATGAGGTGGGTAGAAGCTAGTCCGTTTTGTTGATTTGTATAGTTTTGGGGTGTATAGTTTTGGGAAGATTAAAGGCTTTTTAGGTACGTACAAAAATTTAATAATGATGTCTTAAGTTGCTCTGTATTTATGTATAAACTTAAAGATTTTCATGCTTCTAATTTTGTGATATGAATTAATTAGTATATAAATTTTAAATTTTGTGATGATTTGATTAGATACAAATTTCACTTACTCGTTCTGCAGTAGCACAGGTTGGAACGTGTTGGTAGAATCTGTGTCTAATCGAGTCATCCTATTCTGTTACACTTCAGATTGACCCTAGAATATGGGTAGGGGGTCATCTAGGGTGTGACAACTGGCTCATCGTGTTGCTGAGATGCATCTACCGCCACAACTGAATCATGACGGCTCTCCCACTGGCAATGTAAATTTAGTGGTAGTCGACCCAATCAACATCTGCTTTTCCTCAGCCATCCACTCGCTAGAAAGAGGGATCTACGGGTGATGTCTCAATCACAAGAGGAAGGCCAAACTGTATGAGCACACAATCAAGCAGGTACCACTCAACACGCTTCCAGTAAATCATCGGTACTCGGGCCAACCATATCTCATCACCCTATGGGAATATATCCGCAACACGAACACAGATCTGATGTCCATACAGCTCCCAGATCACCTGAACATTTTAGTGTGTAATTATTAAGTTAGCTGTAAAGTATCTAACAAAGAAATTATTAGGCAATATATAATAATTACAACATACCTGACTCTGTAATAGTCCATCTAAGTCATCTCTGTAAACTCTGGTGTGGGAGGGTGTCATCTCTTGGACTAACCCTTCATTCCACCAGCTTCTCACATTGAGGCCATGTACGTCTGTAGGATATGGTACATGTAATGTGGGTTTGCCAACATGAATGTGCTCCTATCCCCACACCTATAATAAGTGTACACATCCAGCCATGTTTGTACGATTAGGCTTTGTCACCTCATGCAGCTCCACATCCTCTAGCAGCGGCAAATATTGCAAGTTCACCTCAGAACCCGATGTGTCTGGAAAAAGAAATGAACCAATAGCAAAGAGTATGAAAGTCCTGACATGCATAGTAAAATACGTCTCAGACATATCTAAGTATGAGTTCCTGTAGTATATCCTACGCAACCAACACAGTGGCAAGCAGGTCTGTGCGTGAGCTTATCCCGCGCAATACTCAGATGTGATATGTGGCTGGATCGGATCGTGATAAACAATGTGTGACTCAAGGTGTGCTCCTATCAATTCATCACAATAGTCTGGCCAAGAAGCCCACCGTTTCCCTACTCCGACAATAATCTAGCCAAAAAAGGGGGGACTATCTATCTGAAGACCCAGAATCATAGCAACATCCTGCAATATAATCGTCATCTCACCAACGGGCAAGTGGAACGTATCCATCTGAGGTGACCATCGTTCCACAAAAGCGGTGAGCAAATGTGATCCAGACGAATGTACTGCATCTGTGAAATACAGTCAAGTCCAGCTGCTTTCAAAGTCGTCATAAACCGTGAATAATTTATTGGCCATTCTTTGAACATCAGTAAGTGAGATGCTGCCTCAACTACAGTAGCCTGTATAACAATGAAGGCATATCCTCAATAACCTGTATAACAATAAAGACAAAAATCTAAATGCATGGCTTGTAAAGAAATAACTTTACCAAGTCAGGATGTGTTGTGCGGCGTCTCCCACGTAACGAAGCTATACTCGGGTGAACTTCGGCCGATGGAGGGTCATAGTCCACAGTCTCCTCAGTACGTCGTCTCCTTCTACGTGCGAGTGGTACTGGTTCTTCGATAGACATTCTTTCTGTTCAGAAATGACAACCACATATACAAACTAAATTGTAGTGAAAAATTCAGCAACAAACAGTACTACCTATCACATACAGCACTAACCCAAGAAATATCAGTTTACTTAAACTGTCATAGTTGACTAACAATCTAAGCAAGAATAACAACCACATATACAAAGCAATAAATATCTCCATAAAGACAACATTTTATAATAAAACAAGAAATTTCTCCATACAATCTCATATATCTAGCAAATAAGTTCACAAATCACACAACTCACCTATTAAAACACATCTACTCACCTATTATTCCCAATCAAAGTGAACATTCAACTCTAGGTTTGTAAAAATTACCTCAAAAAATTTGAAATCAAAAACTAAACCGTTGCTCTATTAGTTTGTAAAAAAAAATACAAACACATCATACAATCATATAGATCTACCAAATACATTCAAAACATAACAATTTTCTTTTTCCAAAATACTTAAACGCACAAATAGAAATCACAATGCAAGGCTTCTTTTTTTCAAAAAAAAATATACAAATGCATCATATACTCATATAGATCTACCAACTAACTTCAAACGCATAAAGATTTAGTTTTCCCAAAAATCTAAGGGCAGAAAGAGAAATCACGCTTCAAGATTTAGTTTTTCCACAACAAAATAGAAATGCATCATACATTCCATCATATCTATCAAATACATTCACAAACTACACAACTAAACTAACGAAACACATTTACTATCCCAATATTTGCAATCAAAATGAATTTTCAAATCTAGGTTTCAAAAAAATCACCTCCAAATTTCGGAAATGACGCAATGCTCGGCCCTGTCGGCGGCGAAGGCGGCGATGTGGTCGCGTTTGGCCGGGCGGTGGCGGCGGAGGCATCGTCGCAAGCAGAACGGCGTGCGGTCAGGGAGAAAATGAGCTGCTCGGGGAAAAAATCAGGAAATTAATCTCCCAATCGAGCATGGCACGACCCTAATTGCGTCGGAGTCAATCGCCCGTTGTACGAGCAACTGGCGTTGACGTGGCTACACAGTTAGCGCCAGTCACCCATTGTACGGGCAATTGAGCCTATTTTAAAATTTTTTTAGTCTGCCTAATTGCATAATTAGGATTAAAAATATGCTAAGTTTAAAAATATAGGCAAATTTAAATTTCTGTTTATTTTAATGTTATGATGTTAGTGAACTTTGTGATAAATAAAATAAAATTTTTTATTGAAGGGGCAATATATTGAATAGTAGGTGATGTTTAGGCTTGAAGCTATTGAAACTAGTGAGTTTAAAATTACCTTTAAATTAGGGGTGATATTAGTCCAGTTTCTCCAAGTCAAAATTTAAAAAAAAAATCTGCATTGTGTGACTGGGAACTAATGGTGTTATTTATTAATACTCATCATTAATATTTAATTCATTATAATCAATTCAATTCTAAATAATTAGCCTTACTATTTATTAATTAAATAATATTAACTTATTACTATTTCAATCAATCTACAAATATCTATTTTTTATTTTCAAATATGTTTTAAAGTAATTATCTTAACCTTAATTAGTTCATAATTTTTTGATTCATAACTATTAACTAACCATCAAATAATTTATTAGAATAATGCACTAAAGATGCAAGGCACCATAGCTTAGTGGTTGAGAATTTTATTTTTAAACAATAAATTTAGAATTTAAATCTTACACATATGTTGTGTGCGTAAATTTGCCATTAAATGACTCAAATGTCCCAAAAAATATATATTAAAGATATCTTTCTCCTCCTTCTTTAACTAGAAGATTATTACTTAGGTGAGGTATAGCTCCTATTTTTCCTTTTTTGTAATAGAATTTTTGTCATTATTATTTATTTGTATTAATATTAGCATAATATCACTATATATAAAAATAAATGCAAGCTTGACTTATAATAAATTGTGAACTATATCATACATAATAACCTAGCTTTGAGATCTTAAATGACATCTATAACAAAAGTTTATAATGCTCATTTGGGTAAATTAATTAATGAATATCCCTTTGTTATTTTGAGAGTAATTGAACTTGCCTTATTAATTTAAAGCTTCCTTTCCTTTTGACATTATTTCATGTTAGAATAGGGTTGTTTATTCATATTTGATTGTCCTATTTTGCACCTCGCATATTAATACATATTTTGATCATGAAACCTAATATAATTTAAAATAAAATGGCCTTAATATTAAACCAATCCGATTATAACAAATCATTGTTTGAAAAATAGTTTGCATAACTTATGCTTATCAAATACCGGATTGACTCAAGTGCTGTTTAGTTGTTAGTAGTTTTAATTTAGAAGAATTTTAAAGGTTAAAACAAATGCACTATATTTATAATTTAGGAGGTTTTTTTATTTGAATGTAATTGATGACAAATAATCTATATTTCTAAATAATAATAATAATAATAATAATATATGATACCTATGTGATGGAGCTCACTCATGCAAGGATGGAGCTCATTTAGGATGCCACTTGGGGTGAATCTCAGTAGGGGCTTACATTAAGAAGTGCGCAAATCGGGGCTCAAAATGCATTGGACGTCACCGAAAATAGTCGAAATGACTTCTAATCGATGAACGGACTTCGTTATTGCGTTCAGAAAACCAAATTGGTCAGAATATAAATATTGCAGAATTTATCGATCAATCGAGCAAGTAATCGAGCTATCAATGTGCCGACATATATTCGAGAAGCGCGATGTCCAATGACCTCGTTGTAAAATTGGTCGTTGGTTTTGAAATCGAAACCTACCAAATGAGGCTCGCTCAGTGATCGAAAGTCGAATGATCGGAAGTGACCAGCAAATCGGATTGGACGTCACTAAAATCAATCCAAAATGATCTACGATCAACAAACGGACTTCGCCATTGCGTTCAGAACGTAAAAATTAATCAGAATATAAATATTGCACAATCTAATGATCAACCTATCAACGATCGAGCTGTCAATGCGTCAACGCGTATATCAAAGTCGGCAGGCTACGAGGATGCCCAAACGACCTATGTTCGCGAAATAGATCACGTCGTTAGCTTTGAAACATCGAAATCTATCAAATGAGATGCGCCAATTCACGAAGTCTACACAAATATCGGCGGTTTGATAATGCATTTTGACCAAAATGGATCCCCACACTCAACCATATGATTTAAACGAAATCAAGCCATTGAATCTGGAATACTGAATTTGCTTAGAAATGATTTTCATATTATGCAAAATTGAGTTCAACGGAGATACACATTTTTTAAATTATGTTTATTTGTACCTTAATCAAATAAAATTTAAATCGACAAAACAAAAAAAAGGGGATTTTTATTTTATTTCCTCCTCTCAACCGCTCCCTCTAGTTTCCTCGACTGCAAGCAAGCAACCGTTCCCTCCCTCTGGTTCGCTTCCTCAAAACCACAGGGAACCGCTCTTTCTCCTAAACATGCCTTCCCCGTGCCTCTGCGTTTGCGCATTTCTCTTCTTCGGACATCACTCCCTCTCCGAAAATTCTCTCATCGGACAGCGGCATCGTTTGCGTCGCCATTGTGGCGGCTGCGCCATCTATTGACGTGGACGCGATCACTAAGGCAGAGTTGAAAGAGAATGGCTTCTGTAGCACATGGCGGACGAAGCTGGTTTGTACGACCGGTTCGGCTACTTGCGGCGCCGAGCAGCTGGACGCGCTTGCTGTCAGCGAAATGAACGTTGCGAGGGTGAGCATGTGCCACGGCACGCACGATTGGCGCAGACAGGTCATCAGTCAGGTTCGTAGGCTTAACGAGGAGAAGGGGTTCGCCGTCGCCGCCGTTTGTTCGTTCCTCATCCTGATATACTGGTTCTTGAGATTTTTGAAGATGGCATATGAAGTGAATAGAATGGCATTTGTCGAACTCCAAGGCCACTTGATTGAGACAATCACGAAGTTAAAACATGTGCAGAATCAGCTGCGTGGTAAAGAGGGAGAATAGAAGCGTGCTTACCATACACTAGATGAACTTCAACAGTTGCCAGATGATACAAACACATAAAAGTCAATAGGAAAACTATTTGTTCTGGAGCTGAAATAGGTTATGGCGGTGGAGCAAAAGCAGATGCTTGAAGACAGTGAAGCTGCTATAACATCCTTGCAGACTTCAAAAGAATACTTGGAGAAACAACTTAGAGAGGTGGAAAACAACATAAGGGAGTTACTACAGCAAGATTCAGGCCTTACTCCCAAAATTATGTCAATGACGGTGATGTGAACTCTTCCTCTTGATACAGCTGATGGAGTTCCTTGTATCAGACAATTTTTAGAACTGGACAAATGAAGAAGATTTTGACTATCAGTTGTTTGAAGAATATGAGAGATCAATCCTAGAAACCCAGAAGGGATTGAAACTTCTGGAATCGAGGAATGTTCTGCACGCACTTTACATGGAGCTATTAATTGGGGAGTTGGTGAGAAGGGTGGGGCCACTCGTCTCTAATGGCAAGTTTGATTCAGAAGTTCTATCTGCCCTTCTCAGTGTAGGAAACTTGAAACTTAGTTGGATGAGCAGTTGAATTTGCAAGGTAGTTTCAATGAAACCTGATGGGTCAGAATTTAATCTCGAGTCCAGCATAGAGAGGCTATTGAAATAACTCCAACTTGTTAATCCTCAAATGCAAACTTGGGTATCATCAGGAGGCTTGGAAATCCTTTCTCACACATTGGCATAGAGAAATTTCATAGGATCTGACTCAGGAATTTTTTCGATTACGTTCAAACCTTAAAGCAAGACAAGAACATGCATCACTCCTGAATTTTAGGGATTTTGATAGGGCAAGGATGGATCCGGAAGAGGGTGCTGGTAATGAGGAGCATGCTCTCCTATAATAATAGGCAACTATCAACAGAAGTACAGGACAGATGGATGTTGTGATATCTCAAGCCCATGCTACTCTTGGTACACTAGTTCTTCAGCGATCTACATTCACTGGTATTAACACAAAGCTAAGCAATGTCAGCAGCCGGCTTCCATCAGTGAATCACATTCTTGGTGCAATCAGAAGAAAGAAATCAATGGATACTATTATTCTCTCACTCGTCGCCACCGTTTGTTCGTTCCCCATCCTGATATACTGGTTGTCAAAATGATACCATCGGTCTAAATTCTGTCACTCCTCTTCCAACAGAGCCCACAAGCTGAAGGATCGATTCTCGATCTCATCTCTACTACGAACGGAGATTTCACCTCCTTGCATTCATCCCTTCTCCCTGCTGTCCGAATGGGCCTCCCTCATTCTCCCATAGAAACGAGCCGCCAATCCCATAGCTACTCCTGCATTCCTAACAATGCCATTCCTTCCCTCCAATTAATCTTTGCTTCTCTCTCTACACAACCACACTACCCTCTCTTCCTCTCATCCAAAAAAAAAAAAAAAAAGTAAATGAGATTTTAGAGTGTAATTTATAAATGTGTGGAATTGTATATATATGTGCTTGTCTAAAACCGCTTATATTCGATAAGGCGTCTGAGTAAGCAAAGGTATTAGATGCTCCCTATACCAAATCTGCCAAAATTTCATCAAAATCTAGGACTTAGAGAAAAACATGAGGCTTAAATATGTGAAAATTATATATGTTTGCTATATGCAGATGATCAAAAATCCCACTAATGCTCAATAGGGCTTAGTAGGCGTGAGTCATGATGATTTTACAGCTCCTCAAGGTCTAAATAAGCCAAAATAATTCTGATGCAACCCTCTGTTGACGTCCATATATGTGTCATAAATCGAGTCAAGCCCACAAGTTGAATTTAACGGACTTCGGAAGTGATAGTGCGCAAATAGGGACTCAAAATATACTAGACGACACCAAAAATAGTAGAAATGACCTCCGATTGATGAACAGACTTCACCGTCGTGCTCAGAATGTCAAAATTGATTGGAATATAAATAATGCACAATCTATCGACCAACCAATCGGCGAATATCAATGTCGATGAGCATATTAAGTCGGAAGCGACGATGTCAAATGACCTTGTTAATAAATTGATTATCTTTCTTCAAAATATTAAAAATTATCAAATGAGACTGTCCATGCTCAATTCAAATGAGTTTGTGCAAATGTCGAATGATTAGAACTGACAGTGCACAAATCGAGGCTGAAATACACGGGACATCGCCAAAATTAACCCAAATGACCTTCGATCGATGAACGGATTTTGTCATCGCATTCAAAATATTGAAACTGGTCAAAATATAAATATTGCACAACTTGATGATCAACCGATCAAGCGATCGAGTCGTCAATGCCTGTACGCATATCGAGATCAGGAGGCACTGATGCAAACCAAACGACCTCCGTTCATGAAATTGATTGCATCGTTAGCTTCAAAATATCAAAATCTATCAAGTAAAACTATTTGCACTAAATTAGGATGAGTCTGAGCGAACGTTGAGTGATCGAAAATGATTACGCGCATTTTAAACTGAAATAGACTCAATTTAATCGACTTACCAAACCTCCGATTATGAAATAATTACGCCGTTCGTTAACATCGAAAAACTAAGATTGATATATATATATATATATATATATATATATATATATATATATATATATATATATATATATATTGATCATGTAATATATATATATTGATCATCTAATTTTATCGATGTAAAGTTCACATTAAAGTTGATTAATCAACTTAAAAATCAATTTAAAAATAAAACATAACCTAAATTACCCTATTCATATTCCCGTCGCTCGACCCGATTCGTCCCTCTCCCTCACGCTGTCGCATGAAGCCCCTGACCCGAGCCCGAGCCCCAATCACTCATTTGATCTCCCTCGGCACCGTCTCGCATGCCCAACTGAGTGCTTAGCTCCTCCTTCCCCTTCACACACAAATGGTAACTGATCCTGTGCATCTCCTTCTTCCAAACTGTTCACCCTTTGATCAAATCCGCAAGGCCTCTCCCGATTTCCTTCTTCAAACCGAATGGCAAAGGAGGGGCTTCCACTCTCTTCCTCTCCGATTTCCCTCATCCAAAACCGCAAGGAAAGCCCTCTCTCTCGTTCAAATCGCAAGCAAGGGTAAGAGTATCCATTTTCTCTTCTTCTTCTTTTTTCTTTTTCTTCTACTTCCCTCATTCTTCTTGGTCAAAATCTCTCCCTATTTCCTTTAATTTCCTGGCCGAAAATCTCTCCCCATTTCCCTTAATTTCTTGGCTGAAAATCTCTTCCAATTTCCTTCAATTTCTTTTGACCGAAAATCTCTTCCCTTTCTTTTCTCCGCAACCGAGGAGGAACACCGTTATTATGCGGGTTCATCTCCCAGTTTTCGGCATCTCTCTCTTTCCTCACTCTTCCAAAATAAAAAATTCTCTCATTTTCTCTCAATCCAAATTTTTATTTTTCCTTTACCACAACCGGAGAAGAATATCATTATTAGGCGGGTTCTTCCCTCGATTTCTGGCATCGCCCCTTCCATTACCATTCTAGTTTCTCTTTAGCGCAACTAGAGAGGAACACCGACATTAGGCGGGTTCTTCTCCCAGTTTCTGGCATCTCTCTTTTTATCTCTCTTTCTGACCTTTCCCTTTGTAGAGAGAATACGTCATTAGCGGGTTCTTCTATTGGTTTCACATCGCCAACTCTCTCCTTTGATCATTGTAAAAAATGAGTCAGAATATGTGTGATGTGGATGTATATATGCTCGTGTTTCTTTGCAGGTTTGAAGGCCTCGTCGTGCTCATTAGGGCGTGACGAGATGAAAAATTGATTGTGATGTCGCAAGACACTGCTTGCTGCACTCATTAGGGCGTACCGAGTAAGCCATCATATGTTAGATGTCGCTCCCCCTAGCTGAAATGCTGCAGAAATTTCGTCAAATTTTTGTCCTTTGAAAAAAAAGAGTATATATTGCATTGCATTTGTCTTCTTTCATGTTTAAAGGCTTCGTCACGCTCATTAGGGTGTGATGAGATGGAAATCGGCTGTAGTGTCACAAGAGATCACTCGCTATGCTCATTAGGGCGTACCGAGAAAGCCAAAATACTCCCGATGTAGCCCCCTACACAGGGATGACGCTGGGAGGTTGCCGAAATTTTGTTAAATCTTTTGACTTAGAAAAAAAATGAGAGAATATAATGAACCAGCTTAAGAACACTAAGCAAGGAAACCTACAGCTGAATTCAAATTAAAAGCAGCAAACAAGAAGAAAAAGAGGGTATGAAAAAGAATAATCAATGAATACAAAAGTAAAATATTAAATCAAAGAAAAAAAGAGGAGAAAACACATAAACAATGAAACAATATGAAAGTGCAAAGTCCCAAAATTAAGATTAAGGTGTGAAAATCCTGAGAATCATGATATATTTAAATGCTTAGTTCTAAGATTAATGATATTCAAATAAAATTTATAAAAAGATTTACAATGTAATTAACTAGCTTGGCAATGGCTATATACAAACTCTTTCAATAATCACTCAAGTTACACTATGTGATACATTGAGCAATAAAAATCTGTATAATTTGAATTAGAGTTATGATAAACTCAATGTTCATTTATAGAAGTAAAAAATCGGTTCTTTTGGTTTAGAATAAAAGTTGAAAGTGACTAGTGGATAAAAACTTGAAAGTTCTTTCACAACTACATGGCAAATGATATTTGAGAATTGAAAAATTCAATAAGCAATCCAAGTGTGAGTAGTATTTTAAAATTTATAACACCTTCTACAACACCGGATTCGCAACACTTTGTACAAGCAAATAGAAGGCGTTAATTAAGGCATTCTTAAATACACCCGCATGGGCCTTGAAATTATGTTGAATGCTTAAATTCAAGTGTCTGAGGATGTTGTGCTGGTTGTTTCCCAGTTTAGTCTTAGGACTGGGTCCAGATTAACAAAACCTAAAAATCTATTATAAGAATTTTAACTTAGTAAAATATCTGAGTAGCTAATTCTATCATGTGGTAGTAGATCTGATCCTCTGTTAGAAGCTAAATAGAGTTGACAGGATCTAAAGATCTTAAATATATTTAAATTAATCAAGTAACTATCCCGATGATGGCTGTGTTGAATGGTAATTTCAACCGAATGGGATACTTCCATTAAAATGCGATTCTAATTTCAAATCAAATTAACTCAAATTGAGTGTCAATCTAAAAATTGTTTAAATAAAATTAAATCATTAAAACCTTAAAGCAAAACTTAATCTATCAACCTTCCGTATTTATTTATCGAGGATGATAAATTAAGAAAACTCTAGCTCACAAAGGAGCCAATGTCAAATTAAGTGTTATGTTATGTTCACTCTCAATCAATCTCAAGCTAGTATGGGCATGACCCATGTCCTCTGACTGCATGGCTTGATCAGTAGGCTCCACAGATGATATAGTTACGACCAGAGTCCTCTGATCAGTGGTTTGGCCAGTCAGGCTCCATTATATTACTATCATAACCGTAGCTCGTATGCTCCCCAATGGCTCTACCCTTTGAGTTGTGAATCATAGGGTATACTTGATCGGGCAACCAACCCTCTGTCAGCTAAGGTAGACTTAAGATTATCTCCTTAGTCAAACATCACCCCAAGTCTACAAGAATTTTTTGGATGACGTAGCCCATGTGTTGCTGATAAGAATCCTTCGGTCAGGTTGGGTCGACTACCTCCTTTGACTAAGTAGACTAGAGACCACGATAGCCCGGGATGACAGAACCATGGGATCTAGATCGGGCACATCATCATTCCCCCAACCATTTAGTTTAAGCTGAAATGATGAATTTCATAATTTTAAATTCTAAAACTCTATATCCTGCTACTATACGCTACGTATTCAACAATCTAATGACTAGCCTTAATCGAAAGTTCTCTCTCACTTATTGAGAGGGGTAATTAACTATAGGAGCTTGCACCTATAAAAAACTTGGAACCAAATCTAAAGTCCTCACGCAATGAGGATGAAATCTGTGGCCAGTGTCTTATCTACTATTCCATCCGCCTTTTGAAAATTACACCGACACTTTAAATTATATTCTCTTCAATTCAATTTGTCGAGAGGTCGGAGGTGAATTTTCTGAGCCCACAAATTTCTGGTTAATTTGTTGAGAGGTCAGAGGCAAATTTTCGGAGCCCACAGATTTCTGGAAACTCCACTAGGGACAGGATTTTCTTTCCATCTTTGGCTAGTCATATATGTGCTATAGTAGCAATAAAATATTTGAAAATTCAAAATAAAAAATGGTGATTTAAATGTGCAATAAATTCTCTATGTCGAATGAGTTATTTTGTAGAGTATTTTTTTATTACACTATTATTTGTTCTATAGTACCTCTACATTCTGAAAGTATGGGGTGAAATAATAATTATTAATTATTAATTCCCATATTTCACTTGCGCATAATGGATATACAGAGCACTCCTTTCACCGTTCAGCTAGGGCGTAGTGCGAACATCTATCTAGCCAATATTATCATCAATACAGGAGATGTTGGAGCTATAATTCAATTTGGTGGCTTGAATTTCTCAGCTATCGTAGCTGTAACTCATGAAGTACCCACCCATGGTGCACTCATCCTAGGCCATGCTGGAAGGCCTCAAGTTACTAAAGCTCCTACTAGCCATGTTCGCCAACCAGTTCCGCAGCCAACCACCGTGAAGGAGTTCTCCCGTCATAGAACTTTAGTTTTTAAAAGGCTAGGCCAATCTGAAGCCCCCGCGATGAAAAAAATCATCAATGGGCAAACTGTGTCTTTAATGCCTCATGGTATAATTGCTTTGCCAATTAAATCTTTTGTGCTTAGAAAGCATGACCATGAAGCTTCCTCATCAGGAAGCAAATTAATCACAAGGCAAAGCAGAAGAAGAAATGCTGAGCCGAGGGCTTAGCAGATCCCATTTGAATAGCTTAGTGAACAATTGATATTGCTATTATAAGTGAGTATTCCTACCCACAATAACTTTGATAATCTAAAGTGGGTAAAAAGGAATAGATCTACTGGTGAAGTAAAGTAGTCTTTCTGGAACCAACAACGTCAAGCTCCACCACCACAGAGAAGACAACCTGAAACACTGTCTGCTAGAATACACAAAATTCTCAAAGTAGCCAAGGACAGAGACTTAATGAAAAGAAGATTTCAGAGGCCTATGGTGATTGAAAATATTGAAGCTCCACCAAGGAGGTTGTCATCTCTTATGGTAACCAGTCATTGAGACAAGTATTCTTCGCATGGTTAGCTTCAAAGTGTGGCACTTGGACCGCGTGTCCAAGAATCTGCTGCCGAAAGATCCCAGCGAAAGGATAAACAGGTATGGAGGCTAAGGCCCCATAATGAAATCCTAAAAAATGGAAGATGTGTGACATCTTATACATATATTCAGAAATGCACCTAAAAAATAACTCATCAAAAGTGGGTACCCAAAAGAAGGGATATCACTGATGAAAAATATGATGGTCGACACCCCGGAGAATCATTTAGGGGATCCCATCATCGATCAGATTCACCCCCACAAGAGAAGGTTGACTTTGATCACAGTCCTTTAAAGGAAGAAGTGTTCATTCTGCACATTGAACCAGAGATCCACTGGAAACATCAATCAAAAATTCATGTGCAAAAAGAAGGTGATGAAGAGACACTATGGAAGTAGAAGTTGTCTATATGGTCAGAGATATAGATGAACTTTTCGCTTAACACCATTAGCGACAATATGAACCTAAGGAACCTGAACCTGAATTCAATGTTTATGAAGGACGGTCTTTATAGAAGCAAATAGAAGATAGATCTTCAATCTCTGCTGAAGATGAAGAAGAAGAGGATCGAAATGAAAAAGAGATTGTGGGTGTTGAAGCTATTTATATGTTTGAACTAGGAAATGATCAGCCTAGTACACACTTTTATACTCAGCATCGTCATTCAGCCCTAACAATAGCTGCCCTTGCAAATGCACAAGGAAAATGATAGTCAAGTTCTTCCCCTGAAGATGAGCAAGGAGCAAAATAATAACAAGAAGTAGAGGAAGAAGAAGAGCACACACTAGTTAGCTGGTATAGCAAGAGCAAAAAAATCGATCAAATGGAAGTCAAAGCTAAAGAAATTGCACAGCTTGGTGCCAAGATGAATGATATGATGGCACAAATGAATATCATGATGGAGATATTACAGAAGAATATCACATCAACTGTAGCACCTATTTTATCTGCCTATCAATAAGTAGCTAATAATGCAACTTTTATACCACTAGTCACTTTGGTGTCTCAAGCTTCTATAGTGCATGCTACACATGAAGCGAGGAATGAAGTTAACCAACTACCTCTTCAACCGATAATTCAAAATATAGCTAGCACACCTGGAACGGTAACAACTGCTCAGTTAGAAACAATAATCAATGAAAAGATAAAGACAATTATAGCTTCAAAGCAAGCTGAAAAGTTAGTAAGGGTCGCCCTTACCCAATTAAATATGATCAAGTGCTATACCCGAAAGGTTACTCAGTGCTAAAATTTAATACTTTTAGTGGGCTTCGTAACCCAAAGCAACATCTAGCCCAATTTAAGGCTACTTGCGATAACACATGAGGGAATAATGTGTTGCTTTTCTGTCAATTCGTCAGTAGCCTGACCTCAGTTGCTTTCGAATGGTACGCAGAATTGTTGAATGATTCAGTTAAAACCTTCACTAAAGTAGCGATGATATTCGTGAAGAGGTTCTCTACTGCAACTGAGAAAATCACAATCACTGATCTTGCCTTGCTAAAAAGGAGAAAAGATGAGTCAGCGATAAAATTCATAAGTCATTGGCGTAACCTAAGTATGATGTGCGAGCAACAATTGGAAGAAGAACATGCAATCCAATTGCTAATGGGCAATATGGATGATAAAATGACACCATTCATATGTATGATGTAAATTACAACATTCTAGGACTTGCTCGATAGGGTGGCTAAATTTGAAAAGTTGAATCGCCATAAATCTGAAATCTATGCAGATAAAGCAAAGAGAAATAATCCTTCAGACTTAAGAAGAAATGGAATTCATGCCACTTCTTATAGCTCAAATGATGAAAAATGGGTAATATATAATGTGGATAAAGAAAAATAGCCAATATACAATGATGATAAAGGAAAGAAGTCTGTCTATTCTAATCCACAACCAAAATTAGTATTGGGAGGCAACGATAAATCTCGGACTTTTTCAAGTGGTGGGGAGCATCCAAAATAAGCAATAAGAGATAATGAGTGAATGTGGCATCTCTTAAATAAAAGATGAACAAAAGTTATTCCTTTAGAAGAGATAGTGTGGCCGAATTATTTTGGCAAGCAGCAAAGCTGGTTTGCAATTACCATAAATTAAAAGGCTTGAAAAAGCTAATCAAGTCAATAATCCAAATTACTATCCCTATCATCGAATGATCAAACATGCTATTGAAGATTATTATGTCTTCAAGAATTGGCTAGAAAGGAAGTATCGGCGAGGTGAATTTACACTATCCAACAGTATTCTTGTCAACCCAAAAAGAGAGTCTACAATGATGATTACATCCTCTTTCGTATCATCCATCAAAGAAAAAAAGAAGGAGAAATTAGTTTAGACTGAAGAATGGGAAATTGTAGTCTCCAAAAAGACTGTGAAAATATTGGAGCAGCTAAAGGACGTCCCTAGTGTTAAGTGAAAATTATCACTTGAACCTATATTTGACTTAAAAGAGATACCTAAACCAAGTATTTGAGCTTCTCAGTGGTATTTCGATAAGGCTACCTCATCACATCATGAGGAGAAGTCTACTAAACACATGCCTCTTAAATTAAAGAAGCTGGCTAAGAAAAAGAATATCAAGAAGAGAACTACAGCTCAAAAGATTATTAACAATTTAGAGGAGTATCACAAGCAGGCAAGGCAACCATTTAGGCTTGCAGACTTTATGCTTAAACTTTGTATTGATGAATCGAATAAAGAAGATAATGGTGAATCTTGTCCAGTAGAGACATGTTGAATCATTTATGTGATATCATATATTTTTCAACATCAGTTACTCTGAAATGATAATGGTAGTCAGACAGACTTGACCAACTCGTCAAAATTCTTATCAGGAAAGCAAGAAGTGTCTGAGGAGTTAGCATCTAAATTTTGTTTAATGACTCAACAAGATGATAACAATTCAGATGAAGATCAATGTTTTCTTGAAGGAGAAGAGTCAGACTCATAGATATCATCACGCATGAAACGTATGAAGTTGAAAAATGAGTCAAGCCCTTTTGGCCAAACCTCTAGAATAAGAAAAGAATTTGAAGAAACTACCTCTTCAGAAGAATCTGAGCAAGATAAGGTGATTCAAGTTTAATTGAGAAGTGATAAAGTTTTACCACCTTCATCAAAGAGGAGAAATGCAAATAAAGACAAAGGCAAACAAATTGAAATCAACGAATATATCATTCTTAAAAATCCTAGAATAATGCTTAAATCAAGTGAAAAGATAAATTATAATATTCTATCACATCTGAGAAAGATCCCTGCACAACTAAGTGTGTACGAGGCTCTCTTGATGTCAAAAGACCTCCGATAAACTTTGATACAGGCTCTCAAAGATTCGAAGAGTTATGAAGCTTACTTTGCTAGAAAAATGCATGACTGAAGCATTACAAACTTAAGATCTCTCAATAATCATATTTTTCTGAAGATCTTATGTTGGGAACGACAGATCACAACCATCCTCTATATGTTACTGCAAAGAGTGATGACATCTCGATCAGTCGAATATTGATTGATCTAGATTATTCTATCAATCTTATGAATCTAAAGGTATTAAAGAGGATTATCACTTGACATCCAACATCTTGGGAGAGATAAATTGATGGTTCATGGTTTCAATAAAAATGGGCAGAAAACTCTGGGTTCTTTTATTCTCTTACTCAAGTTTCAGGATTTATATACAGAAGCCAAATGTTATGTAATCGATGATGATACATCATTTAAAGCTCTTTTGGGTTGACCATGGCTACATGAGTATGACATGGTCCCATCAACTATGCATCAATGTATAAAGTATCAAAAAGATGGAGAAGAGTTCAGAATTCTTGGCAATCTACAACCATTCTCTGTCCATGAAGCAAAGATTTATGAAGATACAAAATACTTCATCCCTAAAGATCTCAACCCAACAGAGCCTCTTGAAGCGGTAGCAGCCACTTCATGAACTGAAAAGCAATTTCACAAGGTAAAAGAATAGAATCAAAGAGGAAGAAATAAGGCAATGCTGACTCTCCCTAAAGCACTTTATTTTGCACCTAAATTAAGAAAATTAGTTCCTCATTTGGGAAGTGATGCGCAAGAAGAAGAAGATACTCTTGTCAAACCTAAGGGAACTTATAAACTTTCAAGGAAGGCAAAGTTGAAATAAGTGATTCCTATTCAGACTATGATTTTGAATCTACTTATGGAAATAGAGTTTGAATGGTTGCATTAAGAAGAATAGCTCATTTGGTAGATTTAGATGACTCACTCAAAATTATACACATCCCTCAGCAGCGTTTCAAAGAAATCACTCCACTAGAGGTCCATAATATTGAAGAATTGATAATATTTTATGTGCCACCGTTGAGTGAGAGTGGCGAAATAGGAACTCTATTTTACAAATCTGAAGAGTCTCGGCCTTACAATTTTGATCGGCCTGCTCAACAGGAAAATTTTGATGAGATAGTGCCAACAAGAAAAGTAATATACTATTCATAAAAATTACGAAGAATGATGCATACGCTTGGAATTCATTTTGAAACTACTAAGCATAGAACTCAAAACTTCAACAAGATGTGGAGCCAAAGAAGTATTCAAGCATCGTGAAGAAGTGATAAGTTTATCACCAAAGGTCTTGGGTTCATCCATAAATCTCATCAAAATAAAGCCTGTTATAATATAATAGATGCTGAGATAGAAAGTCATAGTGACGAAGAAGATGATCTCCATGAAATGCTTCTTACAAATGATGAAGAAGTAGAAGCCAAGCTTGCGCCTGAAGAACTTGAAGATGGTGGACAAATAGCTATTATGGATGAACTCAAAGAAGTCAACCTAGGAGCTGAAGATGATCCCCGTCCAACTTTCATTAGTGCCCTTCTACCTGATGAGAAGGTGAAAGAGCTAAAAATACTACTTTGTGAATTCAGGGATTGCTTTGTCTGGACATATTCTGAAATGCCAGGCTTATCCCCTAATGTAGCAGTTCATAAACTTGCTATTAAACTAGATGCGACGCTTGTTAAGCAAGCTCATAGGCGAATGAGATTGGAGATTGAATAACAGGTAATTGCATAAAAAGTTGATTGAAGCAGGTTTCATCCGAGAGGAGAAGTATACAGACTGGATAGCCAACATTATCCCTGTTAGGAAGAAGAACGATCAAATTCATCTCTGCATTGACTTCAGGGACCTAAATAAGGCATGCCCAAAGATGACTTTCTGCTTCCAATATCAGAACTACTAGTAGACAATACTTCGAACTACGACATGTTCTCATTTATGGACGGATCATCGAGATATAATCAAATCAAGATGGCACCTAAAGATGAAAGACACACAACGTTCAGGACACCTATTGGCACCTATTGCTACACGGTCATGCCTTTTGGCTTGAAAAATGTTGGAGCTACATACCAAAGAGCCATGACGCATATTTTTGATGAATTGATTCACCAGAAAGTGGAATGTTATGTTGACGATTTGGTGGTGGGAGCTTAAATTGTGAAAATCACTTTGAAGACTTGAGAATTGTATTGGAGAGAATCAGAAAATATGATCTCAAGATGAATCCTTTAAAATGTGTATTTGGGGTATCCTCTAAAAAATTCCTTGAGTATATTGTATGTCAGAGAGGAATTTGAATTGATCCTTCTAAAATTAAGGCAATTGTGGAGATGCCTCCACCGAAGAGTTTGCGTCAGCTCCGTTCTTTATAACGATAGCTTGCATTCATCCGTCAATTTATATCAAACTTATCAAGATGCTGTCAATCATTTGCAAAGTTGATGAAGAAGGATGCTCCAATAAAATGGGACAAGGAGTGCCAAGAAGCTTTCAATAATATTAAAAGATATTTGTTAAATTCACCAATCCTCACAATGCCTACTCCTCAGAATCCCCTCATTCTACACACAACTGCATTAGAAGAGTCCCTTGGAGCATTATTGGCACAACATAATGAAGAAAGCAAAGAGAGTTCTCTTTATTATATCACTTGGAGGTTGATAGAAGCAGAAATGAGATAATCTCCCATAGAGAAGTATTGTTTGGTATTAATCTTTGCAGTCCAAAAGCTCCATCACTATAATTTATCTCACAAGATTACCCTCATCTCAAGGATCGATCTGTTGAAGTACTTGATGACATGACCAGAGTTGACAGGTCACTTGGCAAGATGGGTAGTACTGTTTTTTCAATTTGATATCACATACGTTCTTACAGAAAGCAGTAAAGGGACAAGTCTTAGTAGATTTTCTTATTGCACATCCCATCCCTGCGGACTCTTCTCTTAATGATGATTTGCTTGATGAGCAAATTATGCTCATTCATGAAAGAGAAAAATCACAAATTTGGGAAATGTACTTTGATGGAGCCTCATTAATCAAACAAGTCCAACCCTAAAATTCCCAAGGGCAAGAGCGGAATCTCATCTCTTATAACACTAAGGAGGGATAATGAGACAATCATATATTGACCGAGCCAAGAACTAATAATGAAGCGAAGTATGAAGCTTTAGTAGGTCTTGAAGAAGCTATTTTCATAGGCATTCAAAACTTGCATATTTTGATTCATTCTTATTATAAATCAAGTATTGGGCATCTATAAAATCAATAAGCTTGAGTTAGCTTTCTATCATAAGCGAGTTCTCGAGCTTATGAAGTAAATACCAAATATCACGCTACCTCGAGTCTCTCAATCCGAGAATAGCAAAGCCAATTGCTTAGCAAAATTAGTTAAGAAAATGACAAGTATGAATGGTGATTATGTCATGATCAGCATATTTACTCGATGAGTTATAGAGCTAACAAAGTATCAATACCCGTAGGTATAGGGGTTATCAAATTCAACACAACAAGATGCGACTCAGGCTGCTCCTCACACTCCCCAAAATCAACAAGGAGTTATAACAAGAATAGTTAAGCATGACACTGCCTCAGAAAAGAAATATGAATCTTTTATTATAGAAGAGTCACATGATTAAAGGAAACCCTTCATCAACTACTTTAAAGAAGACAAATTACCAAATAGTAAATCATTGTCAGCTCAAAACGAGAAGACAATATTGCGCTATGCTTTTATTAATAACACTCTATATCGTAGATCATTTGAATAAATGTGGCTACGATGCCTAAATATAGATGAAGGTACCAAAGTGATGGTTGAAGTTCATGAAGAATTCTATGGTGCACATCATTCAGGTCCCAAGATGACAGTAAGGATCAAAAGGATGGGATATTATTAGCCATCTATGGTGAGAGACTATATTAATCATGATAAGAAGTGTCATGAATGTCACGTACATGAGAATATAATCCATCAACCTTCAAATCCACTACACCCAATAATAGAATCCTAGCCATTCAATGTCAGTACATGTAATTGACCAATTGATCACCATCATCACATCGCTTCATCCTAGCACTACTATTTTTTTTCTAAGTTATCCCATTTAAAGAAGTTACTACTGATCAAGTGATCAACTTCTTCACACATAATGTGGTCTATAGATTTAAACTGTCATGCCGAATATTTTATGATAATGGCACAGCTTTCAAAAGTGCAAAGATTTATAGATTTATCGATTGACACAAAATTGATTAGTGATACTCTTCAATATACAATCCAATAGCAAACGGTATGGTGAAAGCCTTCAACAAGACATTAGTCAAGCTGCTCAATGAGATCCTTACTAAAAATAAGAGAGAATGGCATACTAAGCTAATAGAGACATTATGGTCATATAAACCACCTAAAATGCACTAAAAGCTACTCCTATTCATTGGTATTTGGAATCAAGCTTTCGCTCAAGTTGAGTTCCTCACTTAACCATCCAATATAATCTAATTGAAGATCAAAATGCTCGTCTATGGATGGAGGAACTTGATGAGCTTGATGAAGTTAGATTGCAAGCTCATCAAAATCTGGAAGTTTATCGAGCAAAGATGTCCAAGGCTTTTGACCAAATGATGCGGCCTCGAACTTTCCAGAAAGGAGAATTGGTCCTGGTGCTCAGAAGGCCAATTATTCCCAATCAAAAATTTGGTGAAAAATTTAAGCCTAATTAGGAAGGCCCTTTTGTCATTGAAAAAGTGTACCAAGGAGAGGCATAGCAACTCATTGACCTAAAGAGTGAAAGACCAATGCCGCCAATTAATGGTCGATACTTAAAAGAGTATTATACATGACAAATATATTCTCAAAATATAATAGAAATCCCCCTGCAAGATAGGGGCATTTTTTAAGTATGTTTATTTAAGTTGACATCGTGTTTCATGCCGAGATCCTTAAAGATGAAAAAAATTTTCTGTGAAAATTCCACTGTTACACAAGGGGCATTTTAAATTTATATACATAGATGAAATCAATGTTGTATGTTAAAACTCTCTTAAGAGTATATCAATTCAAATATTGATATATTTGCATATTTTCAGCTTGAAAGTTCTTCTAAATATGCTTTATAAATTCCCCCTGCAATATAGGGGGCATTTTTTTAGTTTATGTCGAGTGTATTTGAGTTGATATTGTGCTAGAAGATGAGATCCTCAAATATATTTAGATTCAGGTTGACATCAAGCTTTACACCAAAATCCTTGAATATTCTCATAATCGTCACTATTAAGTTGCAGGTTCTTACAGGAATAAAAATAATCTATTGCTATGTAGGAAAAGATAGCCATAAATGTTAAGAAAAATTTTCTCCCAGATTCATCAAATGTTGGAGATCAAGTCAAAAGAACTCTCAATTTTGAAAGCTTCAATTAATTAAGTTAGAAAAATATCAACCTCTACATCCTAAAGTCTAAGGCATGGATGGGTTCTAAAGGCCAAACTCAATAAGACCGCAAATGGTCAAGTTGTTGATGCTTCCTCACTCAACAAGCGACAAAAAAGGCTATAGTGAAAGAGTCCCCGTTCGTCAGTCTAATGACAAATCACCAACCCCTCACAGCTTAAGTCGAAGACTTGAGTAGGTTCTAAAGGTTGAACTCAACAAGCCCAAATATGTCTGAGTTGCTAACGCTCTCCTCACTCAACAAGCCATAAAAAAGGTCGCAGTGAAAGAGCCCCTACTTGTCAGTCCAATAATGATAGTTGTTCAATCTTAAACCATATCCAACTTAGTGATTACAAGAAACCAAGATCTAAGAGATCTTTCTTCTTGATTGATAGATCAAGATGATCTGAGAAACCTTTCAATTCAAGGTTGTCTCAAATCAATCTATATATTGCCCACAAAGTGATATATCAATCTATTCTTAAATGATCTGATCAAGCTCAAAGCACAGATCAAATCCAATCTTCTCATCAAGTCCATCAAAGCAGAAAGCATAGGACCGAGGAAGCAATTCCATAGTTCATACAAAGTTGATGGTCGAACCAAAGGAATTTTGTGATTATTCAGTCTATTAAAGCACACATTGCTAGACTGATAACTCAACATTGACCTTATATAAGCCTCGGCTGGGTCATTTGTATGCACCCTTCAATGAGTCCGTCAAGGCAACAAGCACATGACTTAGGGTGTATATACACTTCCTGATAAGTCAATATGGACAAATCGGGTCAATCCTTCATCAAGTCCATCAAGCTTAAAGCTAGGACAAAAGGAATTTTAAATCCAACCAAGCACGAATAAACCAATTCCCCAATAGAATCTTTCATTAAAATAAATAAACCAATTCCTCTATCAAACCCAATTAAGCATGAAGCTAGGATTGGAGGAAACTCAAATCTGTAATAACATAAAAGAAATAGATCTTCATCAAAGCCATTGAAGCATAAAGTAGGTAGTGTAAGAACTCTTATCTATCCAACAAGTGGATTCTGACAAATCGGCCAAGTCCATCATTTAACATTCTTAAATAAGGCATCACACCAACGATAAATCCTATCAAAACTCCGTAAACTATTACAATCAAACTGAAATGATCCAAGTTATGTAGTCAGTCCAAAAGGTCAACTAGTTTTTAACGAATGTGACTCACTTCATGCATGAATCACATTTGTTGGGAGAATTTGTTGATCTCCATATATGTGTCATAAGTCGAGTCAAGCCCACAAATCGAATTCAATGGACTTCGGAAGTGACAATGTGTAAATCGGGACTCAAAATACACTAGATATCACCAAAAATAGTCAAAATGATCTCCGTTCTATGAACAGACTTCTCCATCATGCTCAGAATGTTGAAATTGATCAGAATATAAATATTACACAATCTAACGACCAACCTATCAAGCGATCGAGCTATCAATGTGTTAACGTGCATATTAGAGTTGGGAAGCTATGACAAAGTCTAAATGACCTCTGTTCATAATACTGATCATGCTCTTAGCATAAAAATGCCAAAAACTATCAAATGAGACTATCCATGCTCAATTTAGATGAGTTTGTGCTAATGTCGAATGATTGGAACTGACAATGTGCAAATTGAGGCTGAAATACATGAGACATCACCAAAATCAATCAAAATGGCCTTCGATCGAGGAACGGACTTCATCATCACATTCAAAATGTCGAAACTAGTTAGAATATAAATATTGTACAATTGAGGATCAACCAATCAAGTGATCGAGTCATCAACGTGTTTCTATGCATATTGAGGTCAGGAGATGCCGACGCAAACCAAATGATCTCTGTTCACAAAATTGATTGTGTCGTTAGCTTCAAAATGTTAAAATCTATCAAGTAAGATTGTTCGTACTCAGTTCAGATGAGTCTGAGCGAACGTCGAGTGGTAAAAAATGATTACACTTATTTTAAGCTGAAATAGACTCAATTTGACACCGACTTGAACCAAACAGCCTCCGATTACGAAATAAACTACATCGTTCCATTTAGAACATAGAAAAAAAGCTAATATTGATATATATATTGATCATGAAATTTTATTGGTGTAATGTTCACATTAAAGTCGACTAATCAAATTTGAAAATTAATTTAAAAATAAAACTTAATCGAAATTACCCTATTCTATTCTGCCGCCGAATTGTTCACCTCCTCACACTGAAGAATAAAGTTCTTGACTGAGCCGAGCCTCAATCACTCATTCGATCTCCCTCGGTACCATCTCGACTTAACCGAAGGCTGCTCCTCCTCCTTCATGTCATGATTCAGATTTTCCAAACCGTTCCCCTTTGATTAAAACCATTCCTCTCCTTTCAAACTGAACGGTAAAAGAAGGTTTCCACTTCTTCCTCTTTGATTTCATCAAAGAAAGCACCCTTCTCCTTCCAAATCACAAGTAGGATCTTTCTTCTTCCTCTTTCTCTTAAAAATTCTTCCTCTATCTTCTTTTTCTCTTTAAAATCTCATTTAATTATTGTAATCTTCCCATTTCACTTTTAATAATCTTCTCTTTATCAAATCAACTCATTATTAGATTTTTCTTTTTCAGATCTTCTCATTTCAAACCAAAATTGAGAATCCAATTTCATTTTATTACTGAGGTATCATTCTAGATTTATTTCTCATGATTTCCACTTTCATCTTCGTCAGAATCGAGAGGAATATCATTAGCTTTTTTCTTTCTAGATCTCCATCTCCCTTCTTCCTTCCTTGCTCACAATTGAGAGGAATACCATCATTAGTGGTTCTTCTTGTCGCATCTCCAACTCCTCCTCTTGTTGATCATTGTAAGGAAGAAATGAGTCATAACATGTGTGATGGATGTATATATGTCAGATTCTTCGTAAGTTTAAAGTCATACTTCATTAGGGAATGAGATAAAATCAATTGGCGGTATCAATAATCACCACCTCTTATTAATGCATAGTCAACACTGTTCTAGTCTAAATGTAGCAATACGTAAAATGTTGCTAAAATTTTATCAAATTTTTGGACTTAGAAAAAAAAAAAGAAATGAATATATATATTGCATTGCATTTCTCTTCTTTTATGTTTAAAGGCCTCATCATGCTCATTAGGTGAGATGGAAATCATGTGCGTTGACACCACTGCTACATTAGGGTTTAAGAAAAGATACTCTGTAGCCCCATGGGGATGACAAGGGAGGCTAAATTTCATCAAATCTTTTAAAAAAAAGGGAGAAAATAAATAAACAATGAAATAATATGAAAGTGCAAAGTCCCAAAATTAAGATTAAGGTGCAAAAATCCTGAGAATCATGATATATCTAAATGCTTAATTCTGAGATTAATGGTATTCAAATGAAATTTATGAAAAGGATTTATAATGTAATTAACTAGCTTGGCAATGGCTATATGCAAACTCCTTCAATAATCACTCAAGTTTTTGTACATTGAGTGAATCAATAAAAATTCATATAATTTGAATTAGAGTTATGATAAACTCAATGCTCATTTATAGAAGTAAAAAGCAGTTCTTTTAGTTTAGAATAAAAGTTGAAAGTGACTAACGGATAAAAACTTGAAAGTTCTTTAATACCTACATGCCAAATGATATTTGAGAATTGAATAATTCAACAAGCAATCCAAGTGTGAGTAATATTTTAAAATTTACAACACCTTCTACGCCACGGGATTCGCAACACTTTGTACAAGTGAACATAAGGCATTAATTAAGGCATTCTTAAATACACCCTCATGGGCCCCGATAATGTTGAATGGTTAAATTCAAAATTATGAGATCTTTGTCTTTGGTTGTTTCTGGTTTCTAAGTAGTTAACAAAACCTAGAAATCTATTATAAGAATTTTAGGTTAGTAAATTATCTGAGAAGCTAATTTTGTCATGTGGTAGTAGATTTGAACCTCTATTAGAAGCTAAACAGAGTTGACAAGATCTAAAGGTCTTAAATATATTCAAATTAATCAAGTAACAACCCCGATGATGGCTGTGTTGAATGGTGATTTCAACCGAAGGGGATACTTCCATCAAAATGTGATTCTAATTTCAAATCAAATTAACTCAAATTGAGTGTCAACCTAAAAACTATTTAAATGAAATTCAATCATTAAAATCTTAAAGTAAAACTTAATCTATCTACTTTCCATAATTATTTGTAGAGGGTGATAAATTAAGAAAACTGTAGCTCACTGTTGACCTCATTTTTAGAATGAGCTCTCAACCCCTCCATCTTTGGCATAGGACTTCTCTTAGACTTTAAGAGTTCCTTAGTCTTAGAGCAAATAGCTTAGCAGAAGCATTCAATAAAACTCTCATTAAGATCCTTAAGAAGACTCTTGATGACAACAAATGATAATAGAATACGGTGGTTTGGCCCTACTACACATAACTCCAACTCAGTCTACCCCATTTTTCTTAGTATATGGGTCTAAAGATGTTCTACCTTTAGAATTTTAACTCCTGTCACTAAGGATATCATTGGGTAATAATATCACTATAGAGCATAATGCAAAGTTGCGGTTAGAAGAGCTCGAAGATTTGGAGGAGAGTCGCCTACGGGCGTTCCAGAACCTTGAGTTGTACAAAGCCAAAATGATTCAGGCTCACAACAAGTTGGTCCGCCCTAGGTCTTTCTGAGTAGGATAACTTATGTTAGTCCTAAGGAGATCAATTATTGCTTATCGATAGATGAGAGGCAAGGTTGAACCCACTTAGGAAGGCTCCTATGTCATAGAGAAGGCCTACTTATCAGCTTATTGATTGTAAAGGGGAACACCCGATGTTTCCAATTAATGTGCTCTATATTGAGAAATATTACCCATGAAACAAATCATGATTAAAAATAATCATTAATAAAAATAAAAAAATCTGATTCCATTCATCAAATCTTCTCTTCTTTCAAAGCGTTGTTTGCTTGTCTTGTGAATCCATGTGGCTGTTAGGGTAGGTGTAGTCCCCAGGCATCCTATCCCTCTTTCAATCAAAAACAATCCCCTATTAGAATAGGTGTAAGAGAACCTGAGAAGCATCCTATTTTGATTAGCACAACTAAGTTAGGTGTGAGAGAACCAAAGCGACATCCTTTCTTAGTGGGAATCTAGTTTGCCATCGTGGCATCATTTCATCAAATCCTCTAGTGTGTGTTAAGGTAGATGTAAGAGTCCCCCAGAGGCATCCTATTCATTTTAACACATGCACTAAAATAAACACAAATATTTTGTCTCGAGCTACTTTGATGTGGGAACAAACCCATGGCACTCTCATTAGCTACTTTAGAGCTCTACATACTACTGAGTATGTCACACAATGGTCACTTGTTGGAGGATGTGAGTCCACACTTTCTTCCAACTTGACCATTACAAACCAACCGTTGTGGTATAGTAGTCCACTACCCAGAACTACCTCATGTTGACTTTGTTTAAGAAGATGTGAGTCCATGCTTTCTTGAACTAACCATCATGCTCTAACTAGGTCAGTATATTTAAGGTTTAAGATAAATCCCTGAGGCTTTTCCTTTACATTTTGAGCGATATGTCCTCTTGGCATTCACTCAATAGTTGCTAGTTGGATAGCACAGTCAAGGAAGAAATATCCGATCAATTAATGAAAGAGATCTCAGCTTTCTTTCAGGATATATGCAAATCAACGTATAGGTTGGTTGATGTTTATTTATCGATAGCGACTCACCCGGTGGTTACCTACTCTTGGCGGTCAACTTTCTCCTTGAGTTGGACATTGAATACCTAGATATATGACTATGTCATCTTCTCAGGGTTTTGGATTAAGCTCTTGCCCCATCCTGGGCACTCTATTTGGATCACATCCTTTGTGACCCCATTTAGATGTTACTCTTGGATTAGGCTTTCCCTTTTAGTAGCCACCCCGTGGTTGGAAACTTTATTTAGCGGATCTTTCTCCTTAGTTTAGTAAATTTGAAGGTCTATGAAATAAGCTCCATCTCTTAATCTCATCAGGTCCATGATAAAAATAAATAAAACAAAATTAATTCATTTTATGAATTAGAATTTAAGCCCCAAAGGGCCCCTTTTTCCCAAGGGCATTTTATCTTTAGGGTAGTGCCGTGAGAACTCCCTATATGCACGACTACAGTTGAAGTCTCTTTTACTCTATAGTCACCCTTAGGTTGAGTTCAAACTATTTTGTTACAAGCAGGTTACCCGAGCAGTCATTCAGCTTTGGAAGATGTAAGGCTATGACGCATCCTTTCTAGCATGATTATATGATCTTCATGAGTTGATTACAAAGCATCACCCCAATTGTCTTTTCTAGTGGAAGATGTAAGTCCCCGAGCTTTCTTCCATTGAATTGATCGTTGCAAACTGAAAGGCACTCCTTTGGTTGAATAGTTCTCCCATTGGCTGGGAAGCTACTCCCTTTGTTCTTAAATAGGTGAAAGCTCCTAGTTTGATCCATTAAAAATAATCCATCTAAACAAACAAAACTAAAAAAATGAAATTAATCTTTGACTATCCTTGAGTTGATTTAAGTCCCCCAATGAAATTCACTCAATAGTCAACCTTAGGTCGGGTTCGATTTGTTACCCAAAGTAGTCGATCACCCTAGTGGTTCCTTCTTTCTTGTATGACATAAAACTTGGTCATAAAAAAGGCACCCCTTTGGTTGGATAGTTCCATCTTGTGGTTGACTACTCTTTGGATTGAAATCGTTAGGTTTTTGTCCTATTATTTTATTCATTGTAAACATATGGGATCCATCATAATAAAATAAATAAATCTAAAAAAAATAAAATTAATCTTGACTATCTTTAAGTCCCAATTCTCAATAGTGATAGTTGGGTTCAATCATTTGTCTTGCTATTAAATTAAAAGAATTTGATTTTGAAGGATGTAAATCTACTATGCTTTCTTAATGCAATTCTTTGCATGTTGAATTGGTTAGTCCCCTACATTTTGACTTTTGGATTGTAAATGTTGGTCTTGACCTCTATGGCTCGTACTCAGTGTGATCCATCGCAAACCAATATAGTTCATCACAAATTCAAACCTAACAAAATTAAAACAAATTCAACCCTCTTCCCTAGTGAAAATTTCTCCTCAGTGAGACTCAAATCAAATCAAATCTCTCATCCTCTTGTGGATGACTTAAACCTGCTTCCCTAGTGGAAGGTTCACATTTTATCCCTTAGTGGATTATTCCCTCTCTCTTATGTCCTTGACATAAGTACAACCACATTGCACTAAGCTCATTCTTTCACTTATGAATGATTATTTCTTGCTTGTGATCTTTTCTGTTGTTGATGATTTGATCAATATGTGGTGTTCCTTGTCCTCACACCATACTTTGTTGACCTCATTTTAGAATGGGCTCTCAACCTCTTCATCTTAGATAATTCTCTTAGACTTTAAGAGTTTCTTAGTCTTAAGACACATCTAGTGATTAGGTGGACACTCAACCTACAGAGACTTAGAAGAGTTAGCCATAGAAATAGGTCATGCTTGGGGTGTTAGGAAAATTTTCTACCATTAGCTTGAACCACTCACCTTCCTTCCTTCAAGTCAAACTCCAAATCAATATTATTTGATTTTCTCCAAACTCCAATCAACTCCATGTGATTGAAATTCATAATTGAAATCCATGAATGAAATTCTTAAGTTCAAATTTTCCTAAGTCCTTAATCTTTTCCTAAGGAGTTAGCCTAAATCATGATCAAACTAAATCAAACTCATGAGATTTTCTCATAATTCATTTATATTCACATATATAAATAAAATATAAATCCAAATCAATCAAACTAAACTCAAAATTTAAATTCAATTCATGAAATTTTCTAAGACCTTTAAAAATTCCCTATTAATGGACTTAGCCTAAATCATGATCAAATCACTTCAAATTCATGGGATTTTCTCATAACTCATTTATATTCTCATTTATATTCACATATATAAATGAAATATAAATATATATCAATCAAATCTAAATCCAAAATTCAAGCTCCAAACTCCAAAAATTACCTTAAGTCCTTTAAATTCCCTCTTAAAAGACTTAACTTAGATCATGATCAAATCATTCCAAATTCATCAAATTTTCTCATGACCCATTTATATTCTCATTTATATTAACATATATATATATATATATATATATATATATATGAAATATAAATTCAAACAATCAAAATCAATTCCAAAAATCAAACTCAAATCCACTCAAAATCCAACCTAAGCCTTTCAAGTCAAAATCTTAAACTTAGCCAAATCAACTTCAAATAATGCCAAACTCTTGATTTTCCTTCATAATTCAATCAACCTTACAATCATAAATCCATATATAAATACAAACTTCAATCACTAAATCAAAATCCAATTCAAAAATCAAACCCCAAATCCTTTTATATTCTTCCTTTGAATATGAAATTATCAAATGAATCAAAACCCATTTAACTTCAAACTACTTGCAAATAGATTTATATTTCAATCATAAGTCCATATACAAGTTCAATCAAACTCAAATCAAGCTTTGACCAAGCCATTTGACCAACTTTGGCTCACTTGACCCAAAGTGACCTAAAGTACCCTTATGAGCCAAATTATAATCCTAACCAAATTGGATTGAATCAAACTCACCAATGCCTCTCATTATGATCAACAATTATCATGGGATGATCAATCAATCAAATTAGATCAAAGCAAGTTAAACCTAAGGGTTGACCAAGTCAACACTTAGCCAAAATGAAACCTAACATAGCCAAAATCTACCATAGACAAAATTGATTGAAACCATTGATCTAAGTTCATTCATGAACTATGTTTGAACTTGACCAAGTCAACATTTGAGCCTAACCTAGGCCAATTGGCCACTTGACCCTACTTGACCCAACTTGACCTAAAGAGTCAAAATGTGTCAAAACTTGATCTAAGCCAAATTGATTGAAACCAATGGGTCAAGTTCATTCCAAATCACTTGTTGAACTTGACCAAAGCTTCAATTGACCAACTAGACCTAACCTATCCCAACTGACCTTGAACCCAACTTGAACTAAAGGGGTCATGTTGAGCCAAATTCAAACTTAACCAAAATTGATTGGAAGCAAAGATATCAATCCACTTCATATGACTAACCAAACCTAAACCTAGCCATGACCCAGCTCTAATAGGTCAAATATGTCAAATTGGTCAACTTGACCCATTTGACCTAAATAAAGTCATATGAAACAAATTCAATCCTAAACTAAATTGAATCAAACCAAAGTCACCAAAATATTCAAATGGTCATATCAACATGACCCAACCCTTGGTTTGACCCAATTTGACCAATTGGTCAACTTGACCTATTTTTAAAATTGGTCAACATGAGACAAACCATATTAAATGAATTCCAAATCCAATGAAACTTGGCCAAACCCATTTTCTCAACATACCCAACATATTCAAATTCAAAAATTGGCTAAATGATCATTCTATCATTAGGCCATAGAACATTTTTTTGTCAAATTCATGGGGAATTTGGTCAAGCCCTCTTCGTATCAACTTGATACTTTCCTAATAGGTCAAGTGAACCCTATGGAGGGTGGTGCACCCAACCCAATGGCTTTGGGTCAGCCCAAATGGACCTAAGGCCAAAATTGACCCCTAACTCAAATTGACCAATTTGAAAACCTCCCTCCACTCAATTTAAAGCACATGGGAGGTTACCAATCCACTCCTTGGCTCAAACCGACCATGTGCCAACTTCAAATAGCCTAAACAACTCTTTCCATATGGTCAATTGGATCAAAATGACAAGTCATGCTTCGACTATTTGATTTCCATAGGGGGAGATATACTCCCCATAATTCAATTTAAATTACACATCCTCATTATCGATTGAGTGCTAGAGAGTGTTAGGAGCCATCAAAGAGCAATCCTAAGCTTTCTAAGAGGAATTTGAAAAGAGCATTCTTGATTTTCATCCTTTAAAAAATAGGGGAGCTCCACTTAATTCCTAACTTACTCCATACTACAATCTAACTAAATTTCCTTTGCACACTCCCTCAGGGGACCAAATTAAGCTTGCCTAAGCTCTCATTCAAGTTCCCAAAGCAAGGAGAAGTTCAATTTGATCAAAACCACAAAGGGGAGCAAGGGGAGTTGGTCCACAGAGCAAACTACCCAACCTCAAGAGCTAATTCTCTCACCATAGCTTAGTCTCAACCAGACGAAGCTTCACCAAGGGAATCGAGTGCCAATGATCACCTCTGGTGAGGTATGGAATTTTTTGACCATTAGACTTAAAAGGTGTTGGTATTTTGTGAAAGAAAGTGTCATGGCATGAGAATTCCACTGTTGGATGTGATCTTCTATGCTTTGTGATGGTGTGTGCAAAATTTTATCCTCATATGAGCTCAATTAAGCTCGGATCAAGGCTTGGATCATGGACGGTCTCTATTGATCCTCAGGAAAGAATAGAGATAATCCAGGCCATCCATTCGTGCATTTTGAATGGACGGACGAGATTAAAATGCATATTTTAGAAATCTTTTTTATCCTTTTAAAACCACGGGGTGATCCATGGCCATTCGATTCTTGATCGAATGGCAGGTATCAAATCGCATCCTGTCGCCGCGGTGATGGGATGTTTAAGTGACCTGCTCATAGTGTGATGCATGTAAAGCGTGCTAACCACCGCCACCGCGTGTCGAGTTGTGGGCTAATGGATTTAATTAATTCTAATTAATCATCTAAGCTTTGAAAATTCATATCTCCCTAAATAAAAATTTAGAAAAATATGAAGTAAATTTCTTCTAAAAGATAACTCTATATAGAATATTCTAAAATTGATTTTAATGGATTTTGAATTATATTTTTCTCTGATTTTAAGTTTTAATGGAAATTTTTTTTTCTAACTTCTCCTTAATTAATTCTTTGATTAATCCCAAACTTCTTGGGTATGTTTTGGGGGATGTCTTGTGCCTCCCCTAATTTTCTTGGGATTTATTGAAGGCTTAATTGGGGGAATTAAAAAATATATTTGCTAATTACTCCCTTAATGTAATTAAGGATAATTAAGGGTTTGATTAGTGTTTTAATCCCTTATTAAGGTTGATTAAGGTTTGATCCAGTGAATAGAAGGCTTAGGAAATAATTTTGGGGTATTTCCCCTAAGCTATTCCCTAAATCCCCTTTTCTTTTCTTAATCTTCTCTTAATTAAGGATTAATTCATTAATTACTCTCTTAATTAATTTCTAAAAATTTAAAAACCTTCTAGAACTTAATTAATCTATTTTGGGTAGATGCTTAAGTGTTCAAGAGCCTAAGTTTAGTTAAGAAAATCAAAACTCAACTCATATGTGTGAGGGGTGTTTTGAAATTACTAAGTTAAATTAACTATTAATCATGAGCCAAATTACATTAGGACCTTTTCTTCTTAGGTGCCTTATAAATTTAAATTCCTTGTGAGGTTTTATATCATCTCATTGGCTCATAATTATTTGGTTAACTATTCTAAGGTGGTGTAGGTAATGGTTAATTAACTTGTTTAATTCATACCTTAACCTAACCAAATATCTAAAATGTATAGAATCAACTAAAAATTAAACAAAAATATCAAACACATGTGGGAATGGGTTAAGAATAGGAAACTCAACTCATATTTTCAAAATTAAATCAAATTCAAGATCAAACAAAAGTCATACTAAATTAACTTTGATTCACTTTAAGCTTTCTTATTTCATGAGATTGTCTTTAGGATTTAATTAAAATGAATGTGTTTATATGCTTTCATTGCTTTAGTTCTTTCCAACATGATAAATATGTGTGTCATGTGGTTTCATGCATTCATACTTTTCAAAGTTCAAATTTAAAATAAAAATGTTTACTTTATGCCAAATTCGCATGTGTTGGCTAAAGTAGAAATATGAGTGACTATTATCACTATTAAATTCAAATTATTTTCAAAACATATGAATCAATTATCAAAACAAAAAGTATGCTACTTATATTTTAATTACAAGCTTGCATGTGAGAGAATATAAGGATGTGCTTAGTATAGGTTTTCCTTCTCTTCTCTTTTAGTATAGTTTTGAATAGGATTTCGTAAGGAGTGTGGTTCATTTGAAAAGAACCTAACACTTGCCTAATTCCATATCCTATTCATTCCTATACTATCACTTAAGAAGGATACCTATGCTTGCACATATTAATTGCATAAACAAAATAAATCAATTAAAATAAATTTTTGCATTCTTATTTTTTTGCATTCATTTCTTTTACACATATTGTATTTAAGAAAAGTGGTATATTAGTCTGGACAACCCCGAAGTTGTGAGATTTTATGTATCCCTAAGTAGGTCTTGTACCTTACACCTCTGGTTAATAATGGCGTTGTACTCACTTACATCTTTCTTACTTTCATGTGTGCATGTGAAAATTGGATAAGAAATCAATTTTCTACTTAATGAAAATCATGCATCATGAACTTCCAAATTTCCTTAAATGAATCACTTAGCATGGATCATAAAGTGTGTTAAGTATTCTTGTTTGTGTGTATAGATATGCTTAGGACTCATTCATATGCATGTTATACATGTTGGGAAAGAAATGGAGTGATGTATGTTTTGTGAATTTGGTTCATTTTACTTAATCTTAAAATGCCTTTCTTTTTGAGTGGGTTTGTTTATAGTTCATTTAAACTTAGGTTTAATTAGAACATTTAATCAAAACATTCATTAAACAAAACTAAAAATATGAATCTACTTTAGAAATTACTTAGGTTAGGGAAGGAAAGAGAAGTTTCCTTCTCTTTCCCTCTCTTTATAATTTAGTAATTAATAATATGATTCACTTGAACCTAATCAAAACATGAAATAAAATCAACCCAAAAAAAATTAAATCACTTAAATGAAACCCTCCTCTAAGTTGAATATGCTTCACACTTAGAAAATTCTAACTTAAAGCCATAGCTAAGCATACCACACAAATCTCCAAAGCACACACATTAGGCTAAGTCATCACTTCTAGCTTTAGTTTAGGATGGTGCATGGTTTGATGTTTGCTTTTATTTTGTGATATATGTTTTAGACTGGATGTTAGGATGTATGTGTGTAGAATGAATGGTAGGATGATCTTAGTCTAACCATTGTCATCTGCAGGGGATTGTGCTTAAGGGGCACTATAATAAATAAAAATATAAATGCTTTTGCTATGCAAGTGCTAATACCCCTAAGCATAATCCAATAGGCCAGGTGGACTTAGTCACCCATGTGTGGGGTGATAAGTCCAATATATATGCTTGGGATTTTGGTAGTTTGTTTAGTTAACCTTTATTTTGTAGGTGTTAGCAAGATTTACTTTTTCTTTTCATGTAAATTTTGCAATTAGGATTTTAAAATGATTATTATAGGGATTAGGATGAGCATTGGTCATAAGATCTCATCTTATGTACCATGTGAAGCTTTTGGAGCATCCACCTTCCAACCATCGAAAAGAAGGAACCAAAGAAGAAAGAAGAAAAGAAAAATGAAGAATGAAGCTTGAAGATCCCCCCTCCCATAACAATAAATTCCTTGCTTAATTGTATTTAATTCATTTGTAATCTAGGTTGTATAAGGGTAGAGCTCGACAACCCAATTTATTTTTAGGTTTGTACGGTGGTGCCCGACCACAACGGCCTCTTATTCTTTTTGCGATTAGCTTTATAAATTTATTGATGATTTGTTTAGCTTGTGCGTTAAGTAATATATTTTTTCTAGTTTCTTCCTTGCTTTATGTATGGCCTTGATGTGGATTAGGCTCTTAGGAAAAAATAAATCATTTACCAAATGTAACAACTCAAAACTAAAAATAAAGAACTCATAACCTCACCTAAATTTTAGGTTTAAAATCAAGATAAAATAATTAAAAACCCCTTACCTGGATGAGTACTTATTTTATAACAACATGCACAAATGCATCTTGCTTCACTCTTGATTGGAGGGCATCCAACTTTGTCAGAGAAACTTGACTTGACCTTTGAGAGCCATGGTGGAAACACACCTCCTCCCTTATCACTGATTTTGGCCAATAACTTTATTTCTCATGCATTAGGCATATGAATCCTATTAGCCCGAGTCAAAATAATTGTCTAAAAAAATAAAAATAAAATGAAATCTGAATTGCATTAGGTTTAGGTCATTTGAAGCATGTCCTTACATGATCTAGTCTCTTTAGGGAGTGATTTTAAGGACTTAGTCTCTTTCTAAATAAATAATATCTTAGCTATCTTGCATAAAGCATAAGACTTGCCAACATGTATTTAAAATCATAGGAGGAGTTAGTTGGCAACCACCCCCAGGCGGTTGTAGTTCCAAATAGTCAGGTGGTCTATCCTCTCTTATGGAGGTAAACTAAATACTCATTTTTTTCCTTATATTTAGGTTGTGCTTTCGGCCCTCGCCAAAGCCCCCTAAATTTAGGTTCTGAGGTTGTTTCTCCTCTTTGTGGGCCATTAGCATAAATCCTTACCTCTTAGGCATTTTCTTAATCTTGTGTTATGGAATCATAAGCCCTAAATTTCTAATAAAAAATACAATTCAAACAAATTAAATTAATTTCAAAAATGTAAAGCCCAATTATTGGATAGTTTGAGATGCTCGTTTAGTTTCCTAACATCATGGGCATCTCCTACTTATCTTCTTTTGGCTTCGATGATAACTCCCTCTCTTTGATCAATCCCATTTTATCTTCAAAAATGAACTAATCGATTGATAGTCCTTTTCTATTGAAATCTTTGAAGACAATGATCATTTATCTTAATCGAGAGTATTCCTAAGGGATCCCGTCCCTTATGATGTAATTAACTATAGGGGTTTGCCCCTATAGGAAACTTAACGAACCTAGTTTAAAATAAACCCTGCTTTACTTTTTCATGTAAAGTAGGGAAAGAATTTCTAGTACATATATAGACCCATTGTCCTAAGGAGTCCTTATTGAGTTGATTAGGTCCATTAAAGGGTAGAGACTTCTATCTCTCGAGATAGTATACTATTCCTTGATGATGTACCCGATCATCTGAATAAGCACATCTGCGGATCTGCGTGACATCCCAAAAAAAATGAATTTTTATATTCTTGCCTTTCACCCACAGATTGAAGGTGACTATATAAAAATTTTTCTAAAGTCCACACTCATAAAGGAGGCAATGTCAAATCAAGTGTTATGCTATATTCACTCTCAATAAATCTCATGTCAATATGGATGTGGTCTATGTCCTCTGACTGCGTGGCTTGGCCAGTAGGCTCCACAGATGATGTAATTACGACCAGAGTCCTCTGATCGGGTGGTTTGGGCAATCATGAACCATTATATTATGATCACAATCGTAACCTGTATGCTCCTCAATGGCTCTGCCCTTTGAGTTGTGAATCATAGGGTATACTTGATAGGGCAAACAACACCCCAAGTCCATAAGGATTTTTTGGATGACGTAACCCATGTGTTGCTGATAATAATCCTTCGGTCAGGTTGGGTCGACTACCTCCTCTGACTAAGTAGACTAGGGACCACGATAGCCCGAGATGACGAAATCATGGGATCTAGGTCGGGCACGTCATCATTCCTCCAACCATCCGATTTAAACTGAAATGATAAATTTCATAATTTTAAATTCTAAAAGTCCATATGTTGTTACTATACGCTATGTATTTAGCAATCTAACGACTAGCTTTAATTGAAAGTTCACTCTCACTTATTGAGAGAGGTAATTAACTATTCAATAAAGAACTAGATCTAAAGTCCTCACCAAATGAGGATGAAATCTGGTCTTTATCTACTATTCCATCTACCTTCTAAAATTACATCGAAACAAATCATAATTTTCAAATTCAAATGGAAATCATCTAAACTTAAGTTAAATAAAAATATATGATAAATATAAATATAAATGTTAAATCAAAGAGAAATAGAGTGAGAGCACTTAAAGAAAAATTTTGAAAGCATAGAACACTTATTTAAAATGCTAGGAAAATTTGAGAAGGCTAATACCAAACTCACAAGTTTTAATTATAATTCTCTATGGATTAAATTGAGGCAGTAATATGGGTTCTCTTTTCTTCAAACTTCATAAAACTAAATAAGCTTTAAACTTGGAGAGGTTGATATCAAACTTATAAGAGACTTATAATAAATTTAAAGTCCGATTGTTCACTAAAAAATGAAATAAGTTGGGATATTAGAGTTGATGTTTGTTTATGTGAATAAAGCCTCTTATTGAATACTCAAAGTATTAAATTCACAAACAAGTAATCATAAAACTAATTGAATAATTGAAAATTAGATTATATCAAAAGAAGTAGGAATCTTGATTGAACATTGTGGTGTTTTTTATTTCTATATCTCAAACTCTTTGGGGAAATTTGAAAAATAAAAATATTATATGTTGTGTATATTGTTGGGAACTTTATCAAAGATGCATTTATTAGGTGATCGATACCATTATCAGAAAATGTACTATCTCAGAGAGAAGTCACCATCACAATGGACCTCATCAATAAGGACAAGGACAATGGGTCTTCGAATGTACTAGAGATTCTTCCCTACTTTACATGAAAAAGTAAAGTAGGGTTTATTTTAAATTAGATTCGTTAAGTTTTCTATAGAGGCAATCCCTCATAGTTAATTACATCTTAAACAATGAGATTCCTTAAGTCTTGATTAAGGTAAATGATCGTTGTTCTGAAGATTCCAAAGATAGGACTATCAATAAATTAGTTATTTTTAGAAGATCAAGTAGGATTGATTAAAAGGAGGGAATTATTATCGAAACTAAAGGGAGATAATTCACCATGCTAAACTGAAGCATCATCCTATGAATTTTTATATTTTTGAAATTTGAGAATTATTTATTTTATTGAATTTTATTAAAAATCAGGCTTATAATTCACAACATTTGTAGAAATACCCAGGTGAGGATTTATGCTTGTCCCAATAAAGGAAAATATATATTCTCTAGATTTGAGGGCCAAGGCATGACCTAAATCTAAGGAGAAAAATGGGTATATGATTTACCTCCACAAGAGAGGATAACCACCCAATTGTTGGACTTACAATTGCCTAGGGGTGGCTGCCAACTAAGTCCTCCTATAATTTTAAATATATGTAGGCAAGTCTTATGCTTTGCAAGATAGCTAGAATGTTGTTTATTTAGAAAAGAAACTAAGTCCTTAAACTCACTCCTTAAGAGACTAAATCATGAAGGGTATGAACTCATGCCTTAATCTAATGCAAATTTTGTTAAGTTTATTTTTATTTTTAGACATTTTAATTTGACATAAGCTATGTGATTTCATATGCCTAATGCATGAGAAGATTGATTATGGGCCAAAATCAGTAAGAAGTTGTGTTTCTACCATGGCTCTCAAAGGTCAAGCCATTTTCTCTAACAAAGGTGGAAGCCCTCCATTAGCAATAGTGGAGTAAGATGATTTTATGCATGATGTGAGACATGCAACATCCAGCTAAGAGTTTGCTAAATCTTTAGTATCTTGATTTATGTCCTAAGCTTTAGGTGAGGTTATAAGTTATTTAATTTTAATTTTGAGTTGATTAGTTAGATAAAAAATTTATTTTTTCCTAGGAGCCTAATCACATCTAGGCCATTCATCAATCAATGAAGAAACTAAGAAAATCATGTCATATTAATACACAAGCTAAACAAACATCAAAAAAATTTATAAAGCTAGCACAGAAGAATAAAAGGTCGATGTGGTTGGGCTCCACCACACAATCCTGAAAATAAATGGGAGTAGCCGAGCTCTACCCTTATACAACTTGGATTACAAATGAATAATTATAATTAAAATGAATTCATGTTATGGGGGTCTTCATTCTTTATTATTCTTTCTTCATTTCTTTCATTTCTTTCTTTTCTTCACTTATTTCTTCCTTTTAGTTAGTTGGGATGTAGTTTGCTCCAAGGCTTCACATAGTATATAAGACTTGGCCTTATGACCAATGTTCATCCTAGTCCCTTATAATATTCATTCCAAATCTTAATTGTAAAATTTATATCAAAAATAGGAAAAGTAAATCTAACTAAACCTACAAAATAAAGATTAGCTAAACATACCTCACAACCCAAGCATGTATACAAATAAATTAAACTTAGCACCCCACACATGAGTAACTAAGTCCACTTGTCTTAGTTTGGATTATGCTTAGGGTATAGGCAATATGCACAACAAAAGTATTTATATTTTTTTATTACATTGCCCCTTAAGCACAATCCCATGCAGAAGACATGATTAGGCTAAGATCATCCTATCATCCGCCACGCATACACCTTAACATCCAAATAAAAAAATATTACCTCACAAAATAAAATCGCATCAAACCATGCATCATCCTAACATAGAGCTAGAAATGATGACTTAGCCTAATGTGTGTCATTTGCTTTTAAGGCATGTCTAGTTTTAAGGTTGGAATTTTCTATGTAGAGAAATTCAATTTAGAAGGGTGGTTTCATTTTTAAGTAATTGAGTTGATTTGTTAATTTTATTTGATGATTTTGATTTGGTTTGAATGAACCTATATATAATTACTAAATATTGTAAATAGGGGAAAAGAGAAGAGAAATTCTCTTTCCTCCCTACCTTAAGTAATTTCTAAGGTAGATTCATTAATGGTTTTTCCTTAGTGAATGTTTTATTATGTGTTTTAATTAACTCTAAGTTTATATTTGCTCTAAATAATCCTATTCAATAAGAAAGATATCTTAGGATTTGTTAAGGTGAATTACTATCACATAACACACAACCATTTATTTCTTTCCAACATGTATACCATGCATATGAATGATCCTAAGGATATCTTTACATGCAATATAAATCTTAGCACACCTTAATGATGAATGTAAAGAGATGTTGTTTAAGAAAATTTGAATATTTCATGAATGTGTGATTTTGTTATGTAAAAAAGATGGACTCTTTTATTTATTAATAAAATATACATCTACATGTATAAAAGACATAAGTGAGTAGGGGACCATTATTTTCTACACTAGGGGTGTAAGGTACAATACCTACTTGGGGCTACTTAAAGCCTCGCAACCTCAGGATGTCCAGACTAATGTACCACTTTTCTTAATTATATATGCATGTAAGCAAATGGATGAAGAGTCATACAAAAGATTTTTGTTTGATTAGGTTGTGCAATTTACATGTGCAAATGTGAAGATCCTTCTTAAGTCATAACATAGAAATACATAGGAATAGATTTAGGCAAGTGTTATTGTGGTGAAAAAATTCAATAAGGGGGGTCGCATTTTAAATTTGTGGGGAGAAAAGAAAGAAGAGTCCTTACAAAAATTCAACTTGGTAAGATGCCACGCAGATCTATAGATGTACTTATTCAGGTGATCAGATACGTCATCAAGGAATAATGTACTATCTCGAAAGAAAGAAGTCACTACCCTTTAATGGAACCAATCACCTCAATAAGGACTCCTAAGAATGATGGGTCTGCATATGTACTAGAGATTCCTCCCCTACTTTACATGGAAAAGTAAAATGGGATTTATTTTAAACTAGGTTCATTAACTTCCCAACAGGGGCAAGCCCCCATAGTTAATTACATCTTAAGGGACAGGATCCCTTAGAAAAACTCTCGATTAATGTAAATGATCATTGTATTTGAAGATTTCAATAGGGAAGGACTATCAATCGATTGGTTTTTTCTTGAAGATCAAATGAGATTGATCAAAAGAGAGAGTTATTATCAAAGCCAAAATGGAAAATAAGTAGGAGATGCCCACGATACTAGAAAACCTAGCGAGCATCTCAAACTATTCTATAATTTGGCTTTATATTTTTTAAATTGATTTAGTTTATTTGAGTTATTTTAGGACTTAAGATTCCTTAACACAATATTAATAAAATACCTAAGAGGTTAGGAATTATGCTTATGGCCCACAAAGGAGAGAAGCAACCTCAGAACCTAAATCTAGGGAGCTTCAGTGAGGGCCAGAAGCACAACCTAAATCTAAGACAAAAATGGGTAATTGGTTTGCCTCCACAAGAGAGGACAAACCAACAAACTTACAACCGCTGGGTTACCAACTAACTCCTCCTCCTACGATTCTAAATACAAGTAGACAAGTTCTTATCCTTATGCAAGATAGCGAGGCTATTTTTATTTAGAAAGAGACTAAGTCCTTAAACTCACTTCCTAAAGAGACTAGATCATGTAAAGGGACATGCTTCAAATGACCTAAATCTAATGCATTTCAAATTTCATTTTTTTTTTATTTTTGGATAAATATTTTAATTTAGGCAAATAGGATTTTTATGACTAATGCATGAAAAATCAGATTATTGGCCAAAATCAGTGAGAAGGGAGGAGGTGAGTTTCCACCACGGACCTCAAAGGTCAAGCCTGGTTCTTTAGAAAAGGTGAAAGCCCTCTAATCAAGAGTGAAATAAGATACATTTATATATGATATTATAAAGAAATGCTCAACTAGCTAAGGGGTTGCTAATTCTTTTATCTTAATTTTAATCCAAAGCTTTAAGTGAGGTTATGAGTTATTTAATTCTAATTTGAATTATTAAGTTGGGTAAAAGATTTATTTTTTTCTAAAGAGCCTAATCCACATCCAGACCATACATAAAGCAAGGAAGAAACTAGGAAAATTATGTCACTTAATGCAAAAGCTAAACATATTATCAATCAATTTATAAGGTTAATCGCAAAGAAATAAATGACCATTTATGATCGGGCACCACTGCATAAACCCAAAAATATCAAATGTGGATAGCTGAGCTCTACCCTTATACAACCCGTATTATAATTGAATTAAATTACAATTTAAGCAAAGAAATTCATTGTTATGGGGGTCTTCAAGCTTTATTCTTCTTTCTTCTTTCTTCTTTCTTTCTTTCTTCTTCTTTATTCTTTGGTTCCTCCTTCGGATGGTTGGAAGGTGGATGCTCTAAGGCTTCATATGGTATATAAGATAGGACCTTATGACCAATGCTCATCCTAATCCCCATAATAAAGCATTCCAAAATCCTAAATAAATAATTTTTTACATGAAAAGGAAAAGTATAAATCTAACTAACACCTGCAAAATAAAGGTTAATCAAATCACACCACACAAATCCCAAGCATGTATATTGGACTTATCACCCACACATGGGTGACTAAGTCCACCTATGGATTATGCTTGGGTATAAGAACCCAAAGCAAGAAGCATTTATATTTTTATTTATGATAGCGCCTCTTAAGCGCAATCTCCTGCAGAAAAGAATAGTTAGACTAAGAACGTCTTATCATTCATTCTATGAGCATACACCCTAACGTCCAATCTAAAATATATATCATAAAATAAAATATAATATCAAACCATACACCGACCTAACATAAGGCTAGAAGTGGTGACTTAGGCTATTGTGTGTGCTTTGAAGGTGTGTGGTATGCATAGCTTAGGACTTTAGGTTCAAATTTTCTAAGTGTGAAGAACATGTTCAACTAAGAGGAGGGTTTCATTTAAGTTGTTTAAGTATTTTGGGTTGGTTTTATTTTATATTATAATTTAGTTTAAGTGAAACCTATAATTAATTACTAAGTTATGAAAAGACGGAAAGAGAAGAGAACTTCTCTTTCCTTCCCTAACCTTAAGTAATTTTCTAAACTAGGTTCATATTTTAGTTTTATTTAGGTGAATATTTTGATTATATCTTTTAATTAATCCTAAGTTTAGACAAACCTTAAACAAACCTATTCAAAAAGAAAGGGCATTTTAAGATTAACTAAAATGAATCAAAATTCACATAACATACATTACTTCATTTCTTTCCCAACATATATAGCATGCATATGAATGTACCCTAAGCATATCTATACAAGAAAATATGAATAGTTAACACACTTTACGATGCAAGCTAAGTAATCCATTTAAGAGAATTTAGAAGTTGAATATGCATGATTTTTCTTAAATAGAAAAGATTTTCCTTATCCAAAATTTAACATATATACATGAAAGTAAGAAAGGCATAAGTGAGTACAGCGCCATTATTAACCAGAGGTGTAAGGTACAAGACCTACTTATTACTTAAAGCCTCTAATCAGGGTTGTCCAGACTAATATACCACTTTTCTTAAGCACAAACATGCATATAAAAGAAATGAATATGCAAAAGTTGTTTAATGGATTCATTTCATTTATGCAATTTATTCATGCAAGTATAAGTAAACTTTCTTAAGTGATAGCATAGGGATGAATAGGACATGAAATTAGGTGAGCATTAGGTCCTTTTCAAATGAACCTCATATCTCACCAAAATTCCTATCAAAATTATGCCAACATAGAAAAGAAAGAAAACATATACTAAGCATACCTTTATAATATCTAACATGCAAGCTTATAACTAAAGTATAAGTAGCATACTTTCAGATTTGATATTTCATTTATAAGTTTTGAAAATAATTTGGATTTATTAGTGATAATATTCATATTTTACTTTAGCCAACACATGCACATTTGACATAAAGTAAACAATTTTTTTAAAATTTGAAACATGAAATTATGAATGCATGAATCACATGACATACAACTTAACATGTTGGGAAAGATCAAAAGCAATGAAAGCATGTAAACAAACTCACTTTACTTAAATCCTAAAAACATTCTTAAAGAATAAGAAAATTTAGAATAAATCAAAGTGAATTTCAAAATGATTTTGTTTAGTTTAAAGTTTGATTTAATTTTGAAAAGGTGAGATGAGTTTGTTCCTAACCCATTCCCACATGTGTTTTGTATTTTTGTTTAATTTTTAGATAATTAAATCCATTTTTAAGCATTGATTAGGTTAAGGTATGAATTAAGTGGCTTAATTAACCCTTACCTACACCACCTTAGAAGAATTAACTAAGTAATTATGAGCCAATGAGATGACATAAAACCCACAAGGTATTTAAATTTGCAATGCACCTAATAATGAAAAGGCCTAATGCAATTTGGCTCACAATTAAAAGTTAATTAAGCTAAGGGTTTAGCTTAAGTAATTTAAAACACCCTTTCATACTTATGAAAGGGTTTTAATTTTAATTAAACTTAAGCTATTAAACACCTAAGCATCTACCCAAGGTAGATTAATTAAGTTATGGAACTTTTTTAGAATTTTTGAAAACTGATTAAATGAGTGATTAATGAGTTAACCCTTAATTAAGAGGGGATTAAGGAGAGAAAAGGGGTTTAGGTAATAACTTAAGGGAAATACCCTAAAATTATTCTATAAACCCCTTACTCACTGGATCTAACCTTAATCAAACCCAATCATAGGGTAAATCCACTAATCACACCTTAGTTACCCTTAATTACATGAAATGGGTTATTAGGGAATGAAATAGCAATTTTTCTAATTAAACCCTCAATAAATCTCAAGAAAATTCGGGGAGGCAGAGGCCATCCCCTCAAATGAACCCTAGAAATTTGAGATTAATTGATTGCCTAATTAAATGACAATTAAATAATTAATATTTCTAAAGAAACCCAAATTCAAAGAAAAGGGTAATTCAAAATCCATTTAAATTATTTTTAAAATATTCTAGATGAAATTATCTTTCCATAGCATTTTTCATTTTATATTTTTTTTTTATTTTTCTATGAAGAGTTATGAATTTTAGAAGTTTTATGGATTAATTAAGAATTAATTAGGCATTTAACTAATCCCAACTTAATCCTCACACGTGACGTGGCATGGCGGTGCCGCACTTTACATGCGCGAACTTAAATGCCTCACATCCCAAATGGCGTGATGCCGCTAATATCCTCGATCGATCAAAGATCGACGACTAGGATACCCCGGATTTTAAAGGATAATTATATTTCTAAATGTGTCAAATAATCTCAACCGCCCATTTAAAACACGTGATGGATGGCTAAGATGAGCCAAGTTCTTCCTTGAGGATCAATGGAGACCATCCATGATCTAAGGGGAGATCCGAGCCCGATCTAGTATGGAATCAAACAAAAATCAACCCACACCATTTAAGCACAATTACCAACCTATCCAATGATTGATTTATCATGCCATGAATATTTCTTTCACAAAGCTCCAACACTTATCAAGCTAAGTGGTCAAAAAATTACATACCTCACCAGAGGTGATCACCGATGCTTGAGCTTATTGAGGTAGCTTCTTCTAGTGGAGATGAAGCCCTGTTGAAATTCCTATGCCTTGGGATTGAGTGGATCAATGGGTAGACCAACACCGCTTCACTTGAGCTTCAGCTTTGATCCAATTGAGCTCTTTCTTGTTGTGAGAACTTCAATCAGAGATTGGGCAAGTTTGACTTGATCCTCTGATGGAGTGTGCAAGAGGAATTGGATTAAGATCAAGTATAGAGGAAGTTGACTAATGGATTGATCTCCCCTATTTTGCACCAAAACCGAGAATTAGAATTCAAATCCTCAAGAAGCTTGGGAATGCTCAAGGTGGGTTCCTAGGCTTCAATGATAGTGAGTGAAGTGAAATTTCACAATTAAAGATATATCTCCCTATGAAATCGATGGTCAACCATTCTGCCATTTTGATCCAATTGTGAGATTAGAGGTTATTTTGATGGTTTTGAGTGTGCACATGATTGGTTTGATCCCTTGAGTGGATTGCCAACTCCCATGTGCAAATTGAGCTTGAGGGAATTTGAAACTCAATTTATGTGGTTTGGTCTATGGGCCAAATCAAACAAACCCATTGGGTTGGGTGCTCCACTCATCACTAAGTCCCCTTGAACTTTAGGAAAGCCTCAAGTGATTGTGAAGAGGGTATGACTAAAATACCCATGGGCTAGGCCAAAATATATTCTATGGCCTAGGGGTAAAATGGTCATTTTGCTATTTTTTCACTTTGATATGGGTATGTGGAGAAACTAGGTTTGGCCAAGTTTCATTGGATTTGGAATCCATTTGATAGGGTTTGGCTCATGTTGACCCATTTAGGTCAAAATGGGTCAACTTGGGTCAAGTTGACCAATAGGTCAAATTGGGTCAAACCAAGGGTTGGGTCAAGTTCATATGACCATTTGAAATATTTTGGTGCCTTTGGTTTGGTTCAATTTGGATTAGATTTTTGGCTCATATGACTTCATTTGTCAAATGGGTCAAGTTGACCTATTTGACCCATTTGACCTATTTGAGGTAGGTCAAGGGTAGGTTTAGGTTAGGTTAGTCATGGAGTGGATTGGTATCTTTGTTTCAATCAATTTGGTTAAGTTCAATTTTGGCTCAACATGACCCCTTTAGTCATGTCATGTCTAAGGTCAATTGGGCTAGGTTGGGTCTAGTTGGCCAATTGAGGCTTTGGTCAAGTTCCATAAGTGATTTGGGATGGACTTGACCCATTGGTTTCAATCAATTTGGCTTAGATCAAGTTTTGACATATTTTTGACCCTTTAGGTCAAAATGGGTCAACTTGGGTCAAGTGGCCAATTGGCTAGGTTAGGCTCAAATGTTGGCTTGGTCAAGTTCAAACATAGGTCATGAGAACTTAGATCAATGGTTTCAATCAATTTATCCCTATGGTGGATTTTGCTATGTAAGATTTCATTTTATGTTAAGTGTTGACTTGGTCAACTTAGGTTTGACTTGGTTTGACCCAATTTGATTGATTGATCATCCCATGATGATTGTTGATCATGATGAGAGGATATGAGTTTGGTTCAATCCAATTTGGTTAGGATCAAAAGTTGGCTCATAAGGTACTTTAGGTCACTTTGGGTCAAGTGAGCCTAAGTGGGTCAAATGGCTTGGTCCAAGTTTGATTAGAAGTTGATTGATCTTGTATATGGACTTATGATTGAAATATAAATCCATTTACAGGTGATTTGAAGTCAAATGTATTTTGATCCATTTGAAAATTTCATATTCAAAGGAAGAATATGAAGGATTCTTGGGTTTGATTTTTTGATTTGGGTTTTGATTGTTTGATTGAGGTTTGGATTTATATATGAGCTCATGATTGTAGGATTGATTGAACCATGAGAGAAAATCAAGGATTTGGCTTGATTTGAATTGATTTGGCTAAGTTCAAGATTTTGACTTGAAAGGCTTAGATTTGATTTTGAGTGGATTTGAGTTTGATTTTTGGAATTGGTTTTGATTGTTTGAATTTATATTTCATTTATATATGTGAATATAAATGAGAATATAAATTGATCATGAGAAAATTTCAAGAATTTGAAAGAGTTTAATCATGATTTAGGTTAAATCCATTAAAGAGAATTTAAAGGATTTAAAGAATTTTTAAATTTAAAATTTAATTTTTGAATTGGATTTGATTGATTTATATTTATATTTCATTTATATATGAGAATATAAATGAGAATACAAATAAGTTTTGAGAAAATCCCATGAGTTTGAAATGGTTTGATCAAAGTTTAGGTTAAATCCATTAATGAAAATTAAGGGATTTAAGAGAATTTCAAGCATTTTAAGGTTGGAATTTAATTTTTGAGTTGGATTTAACTGATTTATATTTATATTTCATTTATATATGAGAATATAAATGAGATTATAAATAAGTTTTGAGAAATTCCATGGAGTTTAATAGGTTTGATCAAGATTTAGAGTTGATTTTGGTTGTCTTTTAATGAAAAATTAAAGGGACTTAAGAAAATTTTCATGAATTGATTTGGAATTTTGAATTTGACTTGATGGAATTGAATTTATATTTCATTTATATATGGGAATATAAATGAGAATATAGATGGATCATGAAAAAATCTCAAAGCTTTGATAGGTCTGAATCATGATTTTGGTTGTCCTTAAGGGAGGGTTAAGGACTTAAGAAAATTGAACTAAGAAATTTTTGATGAATTTTGGTCATGGGTTTCAATCATGGAATTGAATCATGGATTTCAATCATGGGTTTCAATTATGGAATTGAATCATGGAATTGATTTGAGTTTGAGAAAATCAAATATAATTGATTTGGAGTTTGACTTGAAAGAAGGAAAGTGAGGAATGATTTAAGCTAAAGGGTAAGAAAATTTCCTAACACCCCTAAGGCATAACATATTCATATGACTAACTCTTCTAAGTCTCTAGGGCAAGTTTGGAGTGTCCACCTAATCACTATATATGTCTTAAGACTAAGGAGCTCTTAAAGTCTAAGAGGCATCATATGCCTAAGATGGAGGGGTTGAGAGCTTATTCTAAAAATGAGGTCAACAGTTATATTCTTTTCAAATGAATTATACACTTTGCAAATCTTATTCAAATTCATGTTAAGAGAAGAAAAGAAAATCACATAATACACATCTTTTGTTATAATCACATGCAAACTTATAAGTACTTATAAGTAGCATCACTTCCTATACTCTTTGATTTATAAGTTTTAAAAAATATTTTTTGATTTAATAGTGATAATAGCCACTTATATTATTACTTTAGCCAAAATAAGCAATTTGACATAAAGGGAACATTTCATTTAATTGATTTTAAAATATATGAATGCATGATTTCATATGGCATATAATATTTAGCATGCTTGGAAAGAAATAAAGTGATGTAAGCATATGACTTCATTCTCCTTAATTAACTCCTAAAGACAATCCTATGAAATAATATCATTTAAAGTGAATCAAAATTCCTTAAAGAGATTTTATTTATTTATTTTTGGATTCGATTTGGAAACGATTTGTGAGAAAGAGTTTACTAGTCCTAACCCATTTCTCCCATGTGTGAATTGGTTTAGTTTAATTTTAGAATAATTAGTTTGATTTTATATTTTTATTTAGGTTAAAGTGTGAATTAAATCCATTAATTACCCCTTACATACACAACTTTAACATAATTAATCAAACAATTATGAGCCAACATATGATATGCAACAACATGAAATTTAAATCAGCGATGCACCAAAGAAAGAAAAGGGCCTAATGCAATTAACTCACAATTATTGATTAATTAAGCTAAAGAGTTTTCATTAAGTACTTTCATAACCCTCCCACACATGTGAGTTGGATATGATTTCCTCAAATTCACCTTAGGCTTTTGAACACCTAAGGATCTACCCAACTAGAGATTGATTAAGTTCAGATTGATTTTGAAAGCTTAATTAGACTAATTAAGTATATCATTAGTGGATTAATCCTTAATTATGTTTAGATTAAGGAAGAAAGGGGTTTAGGGAATAACTTAGGAAAAATATCCCAAACCCATTCCATAAACGTCCTCCTTACTTAAACGATGCTTAATTATCTTAATTAAGGGATTAAGTCAATGTTCATATGCCTAATTATTCTTAATTACATTAAGGGGTGATTAGAGGTTCATTTATTAATTTTCCTAATTAACTCTTTAATAAATTCTAAGAAAATTAAGGGAGGTATAAGTAATCCCACTAAACATGTCTGAGAAATTTGGAATTAATTAATGAAGTAATTATAGAGTAATTATGGTAATTCAGTTTTTAATTAAACCCTAATTAAGAAAAATTCACTGTTCAAAATCAATTAGAAATAATTTTTTTGGATTCCCCTCAGAAATACCTTTAAAATGTGCCTCATTTATATTTTTTTTAGATTTTTCTATATTTAATTATGATTTTATGAAGTTTCTGTGATTAATGGATAATTAAATAGCCTAATTAATTAACTAATCCGTTTGCGCCACGTGGACCACTGACGCAACACACTTTCCACGTGGCATGATGGGATTAGTTATTTAAGTTGTCACATCATGCGCTACGTCAACTAACGGCACAACGCGCTTTCTCCTGATTAATCATGTGGTTTTAAGGGGCTTAAATCAGCAGATCTAATCGATTTAATCAAGGTTGTCCATCCAAAATACGCGGGATGGACGGCCCATGATTCATCCCTGCCAAAATTGTGGGAAACGGAGGTCGTCCATCCTCCATGGCTTGATTCATGCTCACTTAAGCTCGGATTAGGCTAGAATTCAACCCCACACTATCAAGAGGTGTAGGGAAGAACATTCAATGGCTAGGATCTGATGGGATTACAATTCCCTTCATAAAGAACCAAGTATTTTTCAAATGAGGATTGATTTTGAACAATACCTTGCCTAAGGCTATCACTGGCACTTCCAACGGAGGAGGTACTTCGTCTAGTGGAGATGAAGCCCTGTCGAAAGTTTCAAGTCTTGATTTGAAGTGGATCTCTCAATTGGCCAAGCTCCCCTTCAATGGCCTGTGGCTTCAATCGAAATCCCCCTTCCCGTGGCTTGGAGACTTGGGAAACACTTTGGGTGAGCTCGACTAGCTCCCTTGATGGTGCTTGCAAAGTGAATTTAGGTTTGGTGGAGAATTGAGCAAGTTGAAATTTTCTTAAGCCTCCCTTATTTTAGCTTTGAAGAACACTGAGAAGGAGAAATTCAAATGAGCTTGGGAATGATTATCAAGGCTTGGAGAAGCTTGCTCTTTCTTCCTAGGGCTCAATCGAATTCAGAGTGTATCCATTGAGTTGGAATGAGGGGGAGTATATCTCCCCCTCCTTAGATTGGATGACCGAGAACCATCTTGTTATTTTCCTTCAATTGTGTGGATTGATTGGGTTGTTTAGGCAATTATGGACTTCATATGGTTCGATTTTGGCAGAAGAGTGGAGGAGAGGAAGTGCACATGTGCTAGGTGAGTGTAGGAAGTGATCTACGTGGTGAATTCTTATTAGAGGGACCGGTTTGGCCTTGGGTTGGGTCATGTGTACCACCCTCCTTGGTGTCAAAATGGACCACTAGGAAGATGTTAAGTGGCCATGAAAAAAATTAGCCAAATTCCAAGTGAATTTGGTCATAGGTTACCCTTTGACCTAAGGGTAAAATGTTCATTTGGCCAGATTTGAGATGATTGAAAAAAGGGTTGTGCTAATTTTTAATAAATTTGGAGTTTATTTGATATGATTTGTCTTAAGTTGACCCATTTAGGTCAAAATGGGTCAACTTGGGTCAAGTTGATCAATTGGTCAAATTGGGTCAAATCATAGGTTAGGTCGAGTTCAAATTATCATTTGGAGTCTATGGGTATCATTGGTTTGGTTCAATTTGATTTGTATTTGGTTTTGGTTCATTTAGGTTCACTTTGGTCAAATGGGTCAAGTTGATCAATTTGACCCATTTGACCCAATTGGGTTAGGTCATGGGCTGGTTTAGATTTGGATGATCATTTAAAATGTATTGCAAGCTTTAGTTTCAATTAATTTTGGTTTAGTTTAATTTCAAGTTGATTTGACCTTTTAGGTCAAGTTGGGTTCATGGTCATAAGGTTGTCTAGCCAATTAAAGCTTTGGTCAAGTTCAACAAGTGATTTAGAATGAATATGACTCATTGGTCACAATCAATTTGGCTTAGATCAAGATTTGACCCATTTTTACTTTTTATGTCAACTTGGGTCAAGTAACCAATTTGGCTTGGTTCGGCTCAATTGACGGCTTGATCATGTTTAATCATTGATTTTGGATTGGTTTAGATCAATGGTTTCAATCAATTTGGCTTATGATGGATTTTGGCTATATGGTGATATTTTAATCTATTCTCAAATGATCTGATCAAGCACAAAGCACATATCAAAGCCAATCTCCTCATCAAGTCCGTCAAAGAAGAAAGCACAGGACCAGGAGAACAATTCCATAGTTCATACAAAACCAATGACAAAACTAAAAGAATTTTGTAGTTATTCAGTCTATTAAAGCACACATTGATAGGCTGATAACTCGACATTATAGACCTAATATAAGCCGGAAGGCTAGGCCATCTGTACGCATTCTTCAACAAGTCCGTCAAAGCAACAAGCATAGGGCTGAAGGTATACGTACATTTCCTGACAAGTCAATATAGACAAATCAGGTCAATCATTCATCAAGTCCATCAAAGTAGCAAGCATAGGGCTGAAGATATACGTACACTTCCTAACAAGTCAATGTGGACAAATCAAGTCAATCTTTCATCAAGTCTGTCAAGCTTAAAGCTAGGACAGAAGAAATTCAAAATCTCAAAACAAGCAAACCAGTTCCTCCATCAAACCAGACCAAGCACTAAACTAGGGTCGGAGGAAACCCAAATATGCAACAACTTAGAAGAATGAGATCTTCAGCAAACCCACTGAAGTAGAGAGTAGATGGTAGAAGAAACTCTTAATCCGACAAGTCAATCAGGATAAATTGAGCAATCCCATTATTTAGCTCATCTAAACATAAGGCATCACACTGATGAAAAATTCCATCAAAAACTCCATAGACTATTGAAATTGAAGCAACAATGATTCAAGGTCTTTGGTCAACTCAAAAGCTCAGCTAGTTTTCAACAAACATGATCCACTCCATGTGCGAATCACATTTGTTGGGTGTCGTTTGTTGACCTCCATATATATGTCATAAGCTGAGTCAAGCCCATGATTTAATCAATGAGATGCAATAGCAAATCAAGGCTCAAAATACACTGGACATCACTGAAAATAGTTAAAACGACTTTCGATCGATGAACGGACTTCACCATCGCATTCAGAACATCAAAATTAGCCAAAAATATAAATATTGCACAATTTAACGATCAATCGAGCAAGTAATCGAGCTGTCAATGTGTTGGCACGTATATCGGAATCATGAAGCTGCGATAATATTCAAATGACATTTATTTATAAAATTGGTCACACCGTTGGCTTCAAAATGCTGAAACCTACCAAATGAGACTGTTCACGCTCAATTTAGATGAGTTTACACAAATGTCGAAGATCAGAAGTGACAACACATAAATTGAGGCTGAAGTACACTGGATGTCTCTAAAATTAGTCCAAAATGATCTCCGATTGACAAATGGACTTTGACATTACGTTCAGAACGTCGAAATTGATCAGAATATAAATATTGCACAATCTAATGATCAACCTATCAAATGATCGAGCTGTCAATGTGCCAACTAGTATATCAGAGTCAGCAGATGATGCTCAAACGACCTCCGTTCATGAAATTGATCACGTTGTTAGCTTCAAAATGTCAAAATCCATCACATGAGACCGTCATGCTCAATTAAAGTCACGTGAACATCGAACATCTCGAAATGATACGCATTTTGAAAAAATTGATTGCACGCCAATCAAATGACCTCCGACAAAAAGTAACGCATCAATCCAAAATATTGAATTTGCTTAGATATGATATTCATATTATGCATATTTGAGTTCAATAGAGATACATATATATTTTTTTTAAATTAAGTTCCTTTGTGACTTAATCAAATAAAATTTAAATCAGCAAAACAAAAAGGGAAATTTTATTTTATTTCCTCCTCTCAACCACTCCCTCCGGTTTCCGAGAGAATATTACGTGCGGACTCTGTACGGTGCCGAGTCCGCATCACAGCCCTCCATTTTTTCTTTTTAAAAAAAAAAAAAAAAAAAAAAACAGTACAATCTTAGCGGACTCCGGATCACGTAATATTTTTTCCCGGTTTCCTCAACCGCAAGCAAGCAACCGTTCCCTCCCTCTGGTTTGCTTCCTCAAAACCGCAGGGGAACGGCTCTTTCTCCTAAACATGCCTTCCCTGTGCCTCTGTGTCTGCACATTTCTCTTCTTCGGACATCACTCCCTCTCCAGAAATTCTTTCATCGGACAACGGCATCATTGGCATCGCCAATTGAGAATGTGGTTTGTAGAGGCTTGTACAGACGGAATGAACGTTGGGTGAGCGGAATGTGCCACGTTACAGCACGCACGATTGGCACAGACAGGTCATCCGCCAGGTTCGTAGGCTTAACGAGGAGAAGGGGTTCATCGTCGTCGTCGTTTGTTCGTTCCTCATCCTGATATACTGGTTCTTGAGGTTTTTGAAGATGGTGGATGAAGTGAGTAGAATGGCATTTGTCGAACTCTAAGGTCACTTGTTTGAGACAACCGCGAAGTTAAAACATGTGCAGAATCAGCTGCGTGGTAAAGAGGGAGAAAAGAAGCGTGCTTACCTTACACTAGATGAATTTCAACAGTTGCCAGATGATACAAACACATACAAGTCAATAGCAAAACTATTTGTTCTGGAGCCGAAATCGGTTATGGTGGTGGAGCAAAAGCAGAGGCTTATAAACAGTAAAGCTGCTATAAAATCCTTGCATACTTTAAAAGAATGCATGGAGAAACAGCTTACAGAGGTGGAAAACATCATAAGGGAGTTACTACAGCAAGATCCAAGCCTTGCTCACCAAATTATGTCCATGACAGTGATGTGAACTCTTCCTCTTGATACAGCTGATGGAGTTCTTTATATCAAACAATTTTCAGAACCGGACAAATGAAGAAGATTTTGATTATCTGTTGTTTGAAGAATGGGTGAGATCAATCCTAGAAACCTAGAAGGGATTGAAACTTTTGGAATCCAGGAATGTTGTGTATGCACTTTACTTGGAGTGATTAATTGGGGAGTTGGTGAGAAGGGCGGGGCCACTCATCTCTGATGGCAAGTTTGATTCAGAAGTTCTATGTGCCCTTCCCGGGTTAGGAAACTTGAAACTCAGTTGGATGAGCAGTTGAATTCGCAAGGTAGTTTCAACAAAACCTGATGGCTCAGAATTTGATCTCTAGTCCAGCATAGAGAGGCTATTGAAACAACTCCAATTTGTTAATTCTCAAATGCAAACTTGGGTATCATCAGGAGGCTCGAAAATCCTTTCTCACACATTCAATTGGCACAGAGAAATTTCACAGGATCTGACTCAGGAATTTTATCGATTGCGTTCAAACCTTAAAGCAAGACAGGAACATGCATCACTCCTGAATTTTAGGGATTTTGATAGGGCAAGGATGGATCCGGAAGAGGGTGCTAGTAATGAGGAGCATGCTCTCCTGAAAGAACAGGCAACTATCAACAGAAGTACATGACAGATGGACGCTGTGATCTCTCAAGCCCATGCTACTCTTGGTACATTAGTTCTTCAACGATCTACATTCACTGGTATTAACATAAAGCTAAGCAATGTCAGCAGCCGGCTTCCATCAGTGAATCACATTCTTGGTGCAATCAGAAGAAAGAAATCAATGGATACCATTATTCTCTCCCTCGTCGCCGCCGTTTGTTTGTTCCTCATCCTGATATACTGGTTGTCAAAATGATACCTTCGGTCTAAATTCTGTCACTCCTCTTCCAATCGAGCCCACAAGCCGAAGGATCGATTCCTGATCTCACCTCTACTATCAAACGGAGATTTCCCCTCCTCGCATTCGTCCCTTCTCCCTGCTGTCCGAATGGGCCTTCCTCATTCTCCCATAGAAATGAGCCACCAATCCCATAGTTACTCCTTCATTCCCAACAATGCCATTCCTTCCCTCCAATTAATCTTGGCTTCTCGCACTACACAACCACACTACCCTCTCTTCGTCTCATCCAAAAAAAAAATAGTAAATGAGATTTCATAGTGTAATTTGTAGATGCGTGGAATTGTATATATATATGCTTGTGCTTCTATTTGTAGGAGTTCGCTAATGCCCAATAGATAGCATAGTTTGGGTGTCAGACACCACTGCTACACTTCGATAGAGAGTACCGAAAATAAAAGAATTGTTAACTCGCCTCTATACCAAAATTTTGTCAAAATCTGGGACTTAGAAAAAAAAAGAGGAGGCTTAAATATGTAAAAATTATATATGTTTGTTATATGCAGGTGATCAAAGATCCTACTAATGCTCAATAAGGCTTAATGGACATGACTGAGGTGTCGCAAGACACCGCTCCTTATCAGTAGTAAAACATTCGATTCACGATGGACGAGATCTTGTCGAAATTTAGACTGAAATTCAAAACTTAAACAAATTCAAATGGAAATCATCTAAACTTAAGTTAAACAAAAAAATATACGATACATGTGAAGATAAATGTTAAATCAAAGAGAAATACAATGAGAGCACTTAAGGAAATTTTTTGAAAGCATAGAACAATTATTTAAAATGCAAGTAAAATTTAAGGAGGTTAATACTAAACTCACAAGTTTTAATTGTAATTCTCTATGTCTTAAATTGAAGCAGTAAAATGGTTTCTTTTTTCTTCAAATTTCACAAAACTAAACAAGCTTTAGTTGAAACTTGGAGAGGTTATTTAAGAGATTTATAATAAATTTGAAGTCTAGTTGTTCACTAAATATGAAGTCTGATGTAGAGTTAGGGATATTAGAGTTGTTGTTTGTTTATGTGAATAGAGCCTCTTATTGAATACTCAAAGTATTAAATTCACAAATAAGTAATCATAAAATTAATTGAATAATTGAAAATTAGATGATATCGAAAGAAGTAGTAATCTTGATTGAACACCAAATCAAATCATAAGAGAGCCTCTTGGAAGTAAGATATACTATTCAAATATACTCAAATAAATTGAAGAAAATTAAAGAATTCATCAAAGATTTTCTATGAGATCGAATGATTGTTAATAAGCATAAGCAATGAATCCTTGGAAAATGTTTGAAGTATATTTGCTGTCTTATTAAATACTCGAATTAGATCAAGGAGAAATTGAGTATAGTTGGTGATGAATTTAAGAATTATCATAAACGAGAGTTTATTGAATATTTAAAGACTAATCAAATGGAATCAATTAGATATTAATCCAAAAAATCTAATAAAATATTAGATCAATTTACAACGCCTTTAACGCCACCGAATACGCAACACATTATACAAGCGAACAGAAGGCGTTAATTAAGGCATTCTTAAATACACCCGCATGGGCCTCGACACTACGTTGAATGTTTAAGTTCAAGTGTTTGAGGATGCCGTGTGGGTTACTTCCCGGTTTAATCTTAAGATTGGGTCCAAGTTAACAAAAGTTAAAAATCTATTATAAGAATTTCAACTTAGTAAAATATCTGTGAAGATAATTTTGTCTTGTGATAGTAGATCTGATCCTCTGTTAGGAGCTAAACAGAGTTGACAAGATCTAAAGTTTTCAAATATATTCGATTAAATTAATTAACTATCCTCATGATGGCTGTGTTGAATGATGATTTCAACCATATGGGATACTTCCATCAAAATGTGATTCTAATTTCAAATCAAATTAACTCAAATTGAGTGTCAATCTAAAAAACTATTTAAATGAAATTCAATCATTAAAAAAATTAAAGAAAAACTCAATCTATCAACGTTCCGCAACAGTTTGTTAAAGATGACAAATTAAGAAAACTTTAACTCATTAAGGAGCCAATGTCAAATCAAGTGTTCTAATGTTCACTCTCAATCAATCTCATACTAGTAAAGATGTGGCCCATATCCTTTAACTGCGTAGCTTGGCTAGTAGACTCCACAAATGATGTAGTTACGACCAGAGTCATCTGATCGGGTAATTTGGCTAGTAAGGCTCCATTATATTACAATCACGATCATAGCTTGTATGCACTCCAATGGCTCTGACCTTTGAGTTGTGAATCATAGGGTACACTTGATAGGATAAAAAGCTTTCTGTCAGCTAAGGTAGACTTAAGCCTGTCTCCTTAGACAAACACCACCCCAGTTCTACATGAATTTCTTGGACGACGTAACCCATGTGTTGCTGATAAAGATCCTTCGGTCGGGTTATATCGACTACCTCCTCTGACTAGATAGACCAGGGACCGTGACAGCCTAGGATGACGGAACCATGAGATCTAGATCGGGCACGTCATCATTCCTCCAACCATCCGCTTTAAGCTAATAATGATGAATTTCATAAATTCCAAAATCTAAATTTCAAAACTCTGCATGTTGCTACTATATGCTATGCATTTAGCGATCTAACGACTAGACTTAATCGAAAGTTCTCTCTCAGTATTAAGAGAATTAATTAACTATAAGTGCTTGTGCTTATAGGAAACCTGAAACCAGATCTAAAGTTCTCACAAAATGAAGGCAAAATCTCTGGGTAGTGTCTTATCTACTATTCCATCTGCCTTATAAAAATTGTACCGACACATCAAATCATACTCTCTTCATTTGTCGAGAGATCGGAGACGAATTTTTGGAGCCCACAAATGGTCGATGGTAATTATAGATCGTGTTAAAAATTGAGTCATATTTATAAAGTTTTGTAAGAAATATTGTGAGAAATTTAGCCACAATTTTAAAACACTAAATCGGACAATTTGTATTAAATCATTTGATCATACATCATTCTTTCAATAATTAAGTGCTTTAATGATTTTAGAATTAAATGATCTTCGATTTATTGGATTTCTCTCATTGAGTCGCCTGATTTAATGATAGTCAAATTTAAAATTATTTGACCATTAAATTAATACTTTAAAACTTTTTTGTATACTTTGAGTGCTTAATTTAGGCTCATTTTAGACTTGAATTGGATTATTTTTTGTGATTTAGGTTTACCTCATTTAAATATTTAGTTTAACTATAAATTGCTCAAATCAACAAACATTTAGTTCTAAATTTATTTTTAGTAATTATCAACTCGAGAATTGCATTAATATTTGTGTTTTTATGGATTTTCTAATGATGTATTAAGTATATTTTTTATTAATTATTATTTGATTATTTCTAAATAAATAAGTATGTTTGCTTGAGTAAATTTAAAAAAATATCGAGCTTATTTGGCTCATAATATCAAAATTGGTTTTATTTTTTATAGAAAATGCCTCCACTTTAACACTAAGTACTTATTGAAGTCATCCACAATAATAATTTTAAAAAGTGTCAAATAAGGGTGGAACAAAATTTGAATGAAATCATAACATATTCAAACTTAGCTTAAATCTTATTGGAACCTCCTTTTGAAGATTACTTTGAATAGCATTTAAACTTGAGCTGAACAATCATTGAACAAAGTTCAAATAGGTTCAAACAAGGTCTGAATTGGATCAACTAAGATTTGAATAAGATAGATACAACACAATGATATCTAGTATATTGAAAAAGATAAAGCTATTAGAGTATTACAATTGCGATTACAACATAAATAACATAATAGTTTTGTGTGTTTTCTTTCTTATGCTCCATTTTTTGGTGGATGTCCAAATAACTTGCATGCATTCTTTCTCTTCTCCACCATATAATATAAGAATATTGATACTTTATTTATCTATAACAAATACTTCACCTACATATAACTCTATTATTTTTCAAACATAATTTAAACATTAGCCAAATCATATTTGAATATATATTCAAACCTTGATTGAAGAATGATTGATGGATGATTGAACCATAATTCAATTTAGATTTCAACTCTATTTGAAGATATAATTGTATAATATTCAATTCTAGTTAAAACATTTGCTTATTTAATTTGTGATCATACCTTAATAATTAAATAATGATTGGACAATATAATCTTTAATACAAATAGTCTTTAATGCATTTGAACTATGTTCAATTATTATTTTGAAAAATTTCAAACATAATTTGCACACATATTTTATCAAGGATAAAAACACGCTTTTTATATTCTATCTAGCTTTCCATTAATTAGATCTCTGCCAAAAATAATAAAATCTATGATACATATTATAAATCTTAAAAAAAGTTATCCATATATGATCAGGTCACCAACAAACGATGAAATCTTCAATTTTAATGGCACAATCCACTTTGCTAGAAAAACTCAAACAAAAATATGATGAAAATGCAAATGATGGAAGTCAAAATGAGAACGGCAGAGCATTGTCATTCCTATGTACTAGAAGTTTATTTTTTCTTATTTGTTAAAGTTGCATGATGCAAAATACTACGATGATAATGATACGGATAATGATTGATCAATATGATTGTTGATTGACGGTGACGATCAACATGAATGATGATAATGAATGATAATCTACCAACAATGTGCGGATCGACGGTAGTTTTATGGGATTTGATCAACCTCACTTTTCATAAACTTTTGGAAATAGTCAAAATTTTGAATTTTAAATACATCAAAATTGAACTATAAGTTAAATTTGAAATACATTTAAATTTGGTATTTTGTTTCAATTTTTTTAAAGTAGGCATCAAAATATTTCAAATTCTTACTATTCAAATTGTTTAAGCCCATTTTTCAGCAAATCAAACCGCCCCCAAAATCACTGATTTTTATAGTCGCGCGATTCCAAATTAGGCGAAACCCATGCACGACTACTCTGGGTTGGGTCATTTTTCGGGGAAGGAAAGGTGAAAAGAGTTAGAGGAGCTGTTCGGACATCCAATGGCCGCTACTCCTCGCCGGTACTCCTGCGATACTGCAGTAGAAACCCTAGACTGGATGAATGCCATCGCCGACTTCTTGTTACGTTTCAGATACCTCATCGATGCCCACGTCGTAAATTTTTTTAAGGTCGTTTTTATTCCACACTTTTAACTCGTTCCCAAAACCCTAATCTCTATAATATTTTAAAAACTTGTTTCGGTTGTATGTTCGGTTTTGATTTCCTGCAGGACAGGCTTTGGGAGACGATAGACAACGAATGGATGGAATGCCTCAGAAAGGAGCCGGTAGAGAATTTATTGGGTATACCATCCGGACTCGTTCAGGTAATTTTTTTTTTTCTTTTCTCAGAAGCGTTGATGGAATTCTTGCTAAAAGATCAAATTTCTATGTTTCTTTTGCTGTTTCAAAGGAGGGAAATGCTACATTGGAGGAAATGTTAATTGGGCTGTAAATACAAATTTATTTATTTGCTCTTTTGCAGGAGCACTGGCCTCCCTCACTTAGAGAATTCATAGTTACATTGAGGTCTCTCGTACTACCTAGAGAGCAGAATTTGTCAAATCCAGTAAGTTTATTGTGAAGCTCGTTTCATCCTGAAGATGAATATCTCTATTTACATGCATTCGTGGACTAGCACCACTGTTACTTAACAAATAGCATAATAACCTACTTTTTTTAAAAGCTCATTGTTATTAATTTGTTTACGATTTGCATAGAGAGGCTTGTATAAAGTTTATTGTCATCCTACAGTCTTTGAGAAAATTGACTTACAAATAGATTACATCTAAATGGGTATCATTGTTACAAATAAATTGCTCATTATCTCAAATTTAAATTATGTTTGTTCTCAGGTTGGTAGCGTGACTTGACAATGCTTGGCATCAATTATTATATTTATATTAATAATCACATCATGGATTCATGCAATTGTAATAATCTAATGTAGTGAACTAAATTTTACTATCTGGATATGTTGTATGCTCTAGGGCTTTTTTGCTGATAACCATATTATCCACTATCTTCTAGGATATTGTGGTTACAAAATGATCCCTAATATAAAGTGCTCTCAAATGCTCCCTATGCATGCATGTCTGGCTTCTTTTCATTTATAATGATGAAAATTCAGTTTGAATTCTACTCTCAGAATAGTTTTCACTTGTGAAATTTTCATGGTTTCCATATTATCATACAAGGAGCTGGGTGTTTGCAGTGTTTGTTTTAATTTTGTGGATGTTGTGACTGTCACAAAAATTATAACAAGCCAATTTGAAGACCACCTTCATTTTCTTCCTGGCTGATTTTAACTCTTGATGGTTTTTATTCAAGATTAAATAAGGAAATCATTAATTTAGTGCTTTCTCTTAAAGTAATTTTGAGGTTCTTTAGGGTTAAAATGTCTCAACACAAAAAATATTGAATTATTGCATGCTATTATTAGTCATATCACACTAATTCTTTGTACAGTTTGGTCTAGACATTGTATTTCTTTTGCCTTATTATTCAAATTCCTTTCTAGATTTTTAGTTAGTGGGGTTCTAGATCATAAAGTTCTTTTCTTAAAAGAAGATATTCAACATAGATGTATGAAATATTTTGATAGAGTTTCCAATGATGGTTGTGAGAATATGGTTGACTTTAGTATTCTTAGTACCCTAAATAAAAATAATTTTTTTTGTTTTTATCGTTGTGTTAGTATAACTGAGGTTAGAGAGGCCTTAAAGAAAATGAATTGTTGAAAACTAGTTGGACCTAATGATATTTCAATAGAAGTGTGGAAATGCTTAGGAGATCAAGGAATTTCTTAACAAATCTTTTTAATATTATTTTAAAGACTAAAGAGATGTCAGATGAGTGAAGAAAGAGTTTGTTGGTTCATATTTTAAGAATAGAGGTGATGCACACATTATAGAGGAATTAAGTTAACGTTCCATATATTAAAATTATGAGAGAGAGTAATTGAGCATAGATTACGACATGATACAAAAGTTTGTCAAAATCAGTTTGGATTTATGCCAAGTAGGCCAACTATGGATGCTATACATTTGTTGAGAGGTTTGATAACGGAGTATAGTGAGAGTATGGATGATCTACATATGATATTTGTTGATTTAGAGAAAGCATATGATAAAGTTCTTATAGAAGTGCTTTGGAGAGTTTTAGAAAAAAAAAGGGAGTTAACATTGCTTATATTCAAGTCATTAAGGATATGTATGTTGGAGCTATCACTTCTGTTCAAACACAGGAGAATTGACCAAATATTTTGCTATTTCAGTTGGATTATATCAAGGATCAGTTTTATGCTCATATCTTTTTTCTTTAGTTATGGATGTTCTTACTAGACATTTGCAAGAGGATGTACCTTGGTATATACTTTTTGTTGATGACATTTTTCTTGTTGACAAGACTAGAGAGGGAGTTTAAGAAAAACTTGAAGCATGGAGGTCAACCTTAGAGTCTAATGGCTTTCATTTGAGTAGATCTAAAACCGAATACATGGATTATAACTTTAGTTCTGTAAGATCTAGTAGTGGAGTGGCAACAATGAGTGATCGAGTCATTAGAAAGAGTTAACATTTTAGATATCTCAGGTTTATTGTTCAGAGTGATGGTGATATAGATGAGGATGTTATTAGTAGAATTCAAGTTGCATGGTTGAAGTGGAGGAATGCATTAGACTTGTTGTGTGATAGGAAAGTATCATTTAGGCTTAAGGGAAAATTTTATAATATGGTGGTGAGATCTTGAATGTTTTATGGCTCAAAATGTTGGCCAATAGAAGAGAAACTTTAAATTAAGTTAAGTGTTGTAGAGATGAGGATGCTCAGGTGGATGAGTGGCTTTACACTTAGATATAAAATGAGAAATGAATATATCCGTGATAAAGTTGGAGTAGCTCCAATGGCAGATAAGATTAGCGAAAGTCGCCTTAGATGTTTGGTCACATAAAATGCTGGCCATCTGATAACTCAGTTAGGAGAGTAGATGCATTAGATTTGACTTATGTTAAGAAAAACAAATATAGATCTAAAAATACTTAGGAAGTATAAAAAATGATCTTAATTTATTAGGATTAAATGAGAATTTGACACTTCATACGACACATTGGAGAAAAATTATTCATGTAGCCGACGCCATGTAGTGGGATAAAAGCTTATTGTTGTTATTATTGTTGTTGTAATCTTATCTTTTTTTTGTGGCATATGCATGTGTTCCTTAAGAATGCTTTCATTCAGTAGTGTAATCTTACAGGACTTCTGAATATATTCCTATTTTTTAAAAAAAAAGAACATTTAATTTGCAATTTTATCAGTGTCTTCAATAAACCATAATGGTTTCTGTAATGCTGGAATTTTAACTTCAAACTCTTGTTTTTATCTTCTTTATTATAGCTTCATATTTTACTGAATCATTTTTTCCCTAGAAAGATATTTAAGTGCATCACTCTTGTAGGTTTGGGATAGCCTGATGGATATTGTATTTGTACTTATGATTTTCACAAATTTTTTTTTTTCAGATGTTGGAAAGTTTCCATGCAGCTTCAATTAGCAGTGTTATCTCCCAAGGAATGAATTCAAAGAAAAGACATGAAGTATGTAAAATGAAACATTTAGCCAGCCTCCATAATTTCTTCTTCCAATGCTTTAAATAGTTTTTGTGATTGGTTGTCTTATGTGCCAGACATTTATTCAAGAAAACTACATGTGGAGCTATAGTTTACTTTTGTATATGTTTTTCTGGTCATATATTCTTTTGTGAACTATTGCATTTTCTTGTGCAATAGGTAGAAGTACTAGCTGCTGCTGTTAACACTGTTGCTCATGGTGTTAATGCTCAGAAGGTCATTGATGTTGGTTCAGGACAGGTACCATAATTTGGCTTTTAAATTTACATTTAAACTGTTTATACAGTGAAAGTCATTAGACATTTCTTTTCTACTTTTTGTTATTCAATGGGAATGCATTTCGTACTTGATTTCATCAGGTTAGCCCTAGTTGTTTTTTTATATACTAGCTTTGCTTCCGGTGTTTAAAAGTTGGAAGCTACTTATCTTTCTTGAGAGTTCAACATTTTGTTCTGAGTTACTATATTTGGAATGGTGCTTTTAGGGTTACCTTGCACAAGTTCTATCATTTGAATATCAGCTTTCCGTGGTAGCAATAGATTCTTCTTTACACCATTCATCCGTCACGAGTGAACGGGCAAATAGAATAAAGAAACATTATGCAGCCAAAGTGCGTAAACTTCAACATGGCAAGTAATTTGTTAATCATGCAAAATTTTATTTCTTTTTGCATTTCTATGAGTTCCTTGATTTTTATGATTTCATTTGCTCCTCTGTGCAGGAGATGAAATTCTAAAGGTGCCTCAGACTGTCACCTGCCAAGTACTTTCTGGTCGCTCTCTTGCAGCTCTAAGCATTGGATCATTCGATGATCAGAAGCAAGCCGATGATGTGGGGAGTAATGTAGAAACCAGCTTCATCAGAAGTTCAGAAGCTGATGTATGTAAAGCTGTTAATCTTTGTAGAAATGGGAATACATTATCTCTTGTTCTTACTGGGCTTCATGCTTGCGGTGATCTGTCGGTAAACATATTAAGGTTCATTTCTATACTTTGAAAACAGTGAGCCTGATATTGGACATAGATTTATTCTATGATATTTTTTTTCTAGAATAAAATGTTTGTTTCATTTTCACAATTTTATTACTTGTTTAATTTTTAAGTTCTTTGATTATGGACTCTTTTTTTATATGCAAATACATTGACAGGGCATTTGTAGACTGTGAGCAAGTGAAAGCTCTTATTAGTGTTGGTTGTTGTTACAACTTACTCTCTGAAGAAAGTTCTGATAAGACGAACTCACTATCTGGTTTCCCACTGAGCGATGGTGCCAAACTGTCTGGGTTAACCCTTGGAAAAAATGCACGTGATCTTGCTTGTCAGGTACTCACTAATACGTTACAGTATTTTACATTATGTTATATGCCTAAATGTGTTATTTCTAATTAGGTTCATCTAAATGTAAGATTTGATAGCTTGGCTTGAATGACCTGCGTCATAGGAGTAAGCAGAAAAGCAGGAGAAACTGATACCATGAATGAGTAACTAGACTTTCCATTAATCTAGATGCACTATTGAGCATACAGAGGTAGAGAAGAGTACACTGCAGAGAGTGAGTAACGTTGCATTATGTATTATATGAGAGATAAGAGAGAACCGTGAGATAGTTAAGAAAAAGAGATTTGTTTTGCTTAAGTGGCTAACATCATTTGAGCTGTTTTAGGTGAACTGCTGATATCATTTTTAGTGGTAGTGACTGTGCGATTTGCTGATTCCTGCGGATATTGTTAATGTCAATATTACATCTTGAGTTGATAATCTGACGTTGGATTGCTAACTTGTCACATAGTTTATGGAACTGATTGGTAGAGAGCTTTAATGAATATATCGGCTACTTGATCTTGAGAGTTGACACGAAGAACTTTGATTTCATTAGAGACAATATGTTTTCGTATAAAGTGATAATCAGTCTCTTTATACTTCATGCGAGCATGAAAGATTGGATCATTAGTTAATGCCATGGCAAAAGTATTGTCATTGTAGAGATGTCTGGGTTGATTGCTTAGTATTCGAATATCTTGTATAAGGTGATGAAACCCTATGATGTTGGTTGTTCTGGAGGTTAATGCTCTGTATTCCACTTTGGTAGAAGATATAGAATCAGTGGGTTGCATTTTGATACTATATAAGAGTATAATCAAGATAAGAGCAATTTGTAATTGTTGATATTTCAATCATAAGTCCATATACAAGTTCAATCAAACTCAAATCAAGCTTTAACCAAGCCATTTGACTCACTTAGGCTCACTTGACCCAAAGTGACCTAAAGTACCCTCATGAGCCAAATTCTAATCCTAACCAAATTGGAGAAACATGAGATAGTTAAGAAAAAGAGATTTGTTTTGCTTAAGTGGCTAACATCATTCGAGCTGTTTTAGGTGAACTGCTAATATCATTTTTAGTGGTAGTGATTGTGCGATTTGTTGATTCCTGCGGATATTGTTAATGCCAATATTACATCTCGAGTTGATAATTTGAGGTTGGATTGCTAACTTGTCACATAGCTTATGGAACTGATTGGTAGAGAGAGCTTCAATGAATATATCGGCCACTTGATCTTGAGAGTTGACATGAAGAATTTTGATTTCATTAGAGACAATATGTTTTCGTATAAAGTGATAATCAGTCTCTTTATACTTCATGCGAGCATGAAAGATTGGATCGTTAGTTAATGCCATGGCAAAAGTATTGTCATTGTAGAGATGTCGGGTTGATTGCTTAGTATTGAATATCTTGTATAAGGTGATGAAAACCCTATGATGTTGGTTGTTACGGAGGTTAATGCTCGTATTTCACTTTGGTAGAAGATATAGAATCGGGTTGCGTTTTGATACTATATAAGAGTATAATCAAGATAAGAGCAATTTGTTGATATTTCAATCATAAGTCATATACAAGTTCAATCAAACTCAAATGATTTGATCAATTCTCACTTTGCTCACTTGACCTAAAGTGACCTAAAGTACCCTCATGAGCCAAATTCTAATCCTAACCAAATTGGAGAAACATGACATAGTTAAGAAAAAGAGATTTGTTTTGCTTAAGTGGCTAACATCATTCGAGCTGTTTTAGGTGAACTGCTAATATCATTTTTAGTGGTAGTGATTGTGCGATTTGTTGATTCCTGCGGATATGGTTAATGTCAATATCACATCTCGAGTTGATAATTTGAGGTTGGATTGCTAACTTGTCACATAGCTTATGGAACTGATTGGTAGAGAGAGCTTTAATGAATATATCAGCCACTTGATCTTGAGAGTTGACATGAAGAACTTTGATTTCATTAGAGACAATATGTTTTCGTATAAAGTGATAATCAGTCTCTTTATACTTCATGCGAGCATGAAAGATTGGATCATTAGTTAATGCCATGGCAAAAGTATTGTCATTATATGGGTTGATTGCTTAGTATTCGAATATCTTGTATAAGGTGATGAAATCCTATGATGTTGGTTGTTCTGGAGGTTAATGCTCTGTATTCCACTTTGGTAGAAGATATAGAAACAGTGGGTTGCGTTTTGATACTATATAAGAGTATAATCAAGATATCAGAGTTACTTGACTAACCTAAGTCTGAGAAGGTATGGAGAACAAAATCCCCTTTTGAATCAGTGGACCAAAGTTTGAGGTGCCTTAGATGTAGTGAAGTTGTTGTTTGAGAATTGAAAATTGCAGTTGAGGGGTGACGTATGTGTTGACAAAGTTGGTTCATAGTGAAGGATGATCGAGAATAGTGATAGTGAGATATTGAAGGAACTAGTTAGACGTCGATATAATATGGGGTTGTTAAATTCAGTGCTTGAGTTCTTATTAGTTGGCTCTTTGTAGGGTAATGGGCTAAGAGCATGTTTGCAATCTACTTTTGAAGAAGTTTTTTAGCATACTTTTCTTGGTTGAGGAGAAGTTTATACTGTTATAAATTGTTGGAATGCCAAGAAAGCATGAAACGGGTGCTATTTGCTTCATGTTAAATTCATTATGTAGACTTTGTAAGAGAGCTAAGGTTGTAGCATTGTTACTTCTTTTGAGGAAGATATCATCAGCATAAATAAAAAGATAAATGTTAGCAAACCATTGATAGTGTAGTGCCTATTTGAGGCCATACATGGTTTTCTTTAATATATAAACATGATTAAGGTGTTGTGGGTCTTGGAATCTAAGTGGTTGATGCGTGTACACTATCTCATTTAGCTTACCACGGAGAAAGGAGATAAAATCATCAACTTGTAGGATGTCTTAGTTATAATATAGAGCAATGGTGAGAAGAATTTTTATAGTATGCATTTTAGTGACTAGATTAAATGTATGGTCATATCCTTGGGCATTTGTGTAGGCTTGCGCAATATTACCATCAGAATTGAGTTTGGTTTTTAATGTCCAACAACAGTTGAGAACATTTTGATGCGAAAAGTGTGTTATAAGGTCTATGTATCTTGTTTTTGAATTACATGGAATGATTGATACATTGCTTTGTTGACCTCCATGCATGTGCCATAAGTCAAGTTGAGCTCACAGGATTAATTTGACGAGCTTCAGCCTGCAAATCGAGTAAACGCACTCGGCATCAAAAAATAAAAGACTGATCGATCGACCCGCCATCGCAGCGTTAAGAATGTTGAAATTGATTAGAATATGCATATTGCACAATGTCGACCGAAGGAGGGGTCGGGGTTACCGACGCATATATTCGCTAAACCATGACGATGCTCAAACGATCCTCGTTTGCAAAATTAATGCTGGCGTAAAACATCAAAACCTATCAAAGGACCGTCACGCTTCAATTCAGTGACGTAGAATTTCGAGCAATCAGATACAAAAACACGCAAATCGGAGCTGAAATACACTCGCCGACACCGAAAATCAGTCGAAGGACCTCCGATCGATGACCGGACTCCGCTATCGCGTTCAAAATGCCGAAATTGATCAGAATATGCATCTTGCATAATTCGACGATCAACCGAGGAGGTCATACGCCGACACGCATATCGGTCGAAAAGCACGATACGCAAATGACTCTCGCAAAATTGATCAGATTGCAGTAAAATGCCGAAACCTATTAATAGCTGGCGCTTCGGAAGTGCACGAATATCGCGAAGAAACAATGCACAAATTAACAAATTGACCCCAGATGCCGATAACCAAACGGCGATCATAAACGATCAGCTGCGTTAATATCGAGTAACCTAAAATCGACATATATATATTGTGATGACGAGGAAATTCAAATTAGGGTAAATAAAAAAATAAATTCTATAAATACCCCCCTTAAAATCCTAAACCTAATTCTTTCTATTCTCCCAAACATTCAGTCGACATTTACCTTCTCCTTCTCCTGTAAGCTCTCTCTCTCTCTCTCTCTCCCGTCGCTTTCCTTGTCTTCTCGACGAAGTTTTCTAAACAACCACGCCGTAGCAAATCAATCGCTCATTGTGCACTATTCACGCCGCACTCATGCGCTTAGCTCCCGCATCTGATGTACCAAATCGCCAAACTTCACACCTAGGGACCTATATATTGATAATAAACTATGCAATATAAAATTATTTGAACTAACATTCTGGTGTATAAGTACTGATATGCTTTTCTTGTGAAAAATATTTTTAGGTATTTTAGAGCCCATACATGTCTTTCTTGGCATGGTGGGATAAATTTTGATTTATACCACTCATACACCCCTTTCTTGCGGATTCAAGATATTCAAGTAGCTCCTACGCGAGGTTAGATGTCGAAATAAACTTTAATGTGAGCGATAAACAAATTAATAAAAAATCAACTAAAAGCTAAAATTAATGTTTTAAACGATACAGTATGCAAATGCATATTCTTGGCTGACAGAAAATATGTGATTAAAATCTTCAAAGACCCATACATATCTTTCGACATGGTGGGATGACATTCGGCCATAGGTGTTACACCACATACATGTCTTTCTTGGCATTTGACAAACGGTTGTATCCCCTATGTGACGACGGGAGGTTCTTGAAATGTCAAAAATTTTATCTAAAAATTTATACTTAATGAAATTCAAAAATAAGTAATATTATACAAATCTCTTAAGCTTAAATTAATCTTGAATCAAATATATCCAAGGCCACACCTCGCTTAAACAACTGGTAATGCCACGGCCGATTCCCTACGGATTTTATTAACAACAAAACCTAAAAAATCTAATGATGTTATTATAATATCTTCAACCTAATAAAACATCCGGTAGTTTAATTCTATATACAGATTTGATCCTTATTATTAAATTAATAAAGTCGAGAAGATCTGAAACAGCGAAACAATAAACAACCCCGATGATGGCTGTGTTAAATGAAAATTTTAATCGGATGAGATAATTCCATCAAAATATGATTATAATTTCAAAACAAATTAACTTAGATCGAATATCAATCTAAATGCAGAATTTAAAATATCATTGAGTTATAAATGTCTAAGTAAAATTCAATATTTAAAAAACTTAAAGCTAAAACTCAATCCATCTTTCGCAATTGTTTGTGTGAAAATCCACAGCCAAAGCCAAATCATCACCATGTTCTTTTAAACAATCTCACGCCGAAGGATGCGACCGTGTGTTCGATCGTAACTTGGCCAAGAGCAACATGATGTGAATTTTAGTCCTTTCGACCAAGTGGTTGTCGCCAAATGACCCACTATATCACACGCAGAACTCGATGCTTCAACGACTTCTTGAGTTGTGAATCATATGGTATCTTGATAGGGAAAAAATCCTCTGTTAAAGGATTTAAGCTCTGCTCCTGACAAACACCACCCTGCGTCTGGATTTACGACGTAACTTACGTTGTCTTGAGGGATCCTTCTATCACTACCTCTGTAGGACCAGAAACATGATAATGAAACTATGGATCGATTCGGCCATCGCTTCCCCAACCATCTCGCTTTAAGTTAAACATAATGAATTTCATAAATCTAAATTCCAAGACTCACATATTATACGCTACGCACTACGACCTAACGACTAAATTTTAATCAAAAAATTTTCTCAAGAGGTAATTAAGTAGTGCTTGCTTATGGAAACCTGAAACCAAATCTAAAACCCTCACAAAACGAGGGCGAAATCTCTGGGTAGTGTCTTATCTACTATTACATCTGCCTTTTGAAAGTTTCACCAACATTAAATCCACTCTCTTCATCGAGAGGTCGGTGGCGAATTTTCGGAGCCCACATGCTTATTTCTATTGTAATTATTAAGTAAATTAATTGTGACATGTAGGATTAGGCAGAATTTTGAGATTGTGATGCAACTTGAAAGTTTGCTTGGGCTATAGGGAACCCATTTTTGTATTGAGTGAGCATATTATGATTTTTAGAAGCTTAAAGAGGGTTTGCAAAAAGGTGAACAAATTTTGGAAGAAATGAGATATTATGAGGTGTTGGAGTTGCAACAATTGGTGGTGTGGGGATGATAGCTTTGAGGATAATGAAATTGGGTGAGAATGATTATGAAGCTAGAGAGATGCATTGTTGGAGGAGGAAATTAGAAATAGAGGTATGAGAGACGGTGATTGTGTGGAATGATGGGTGTAGGTTGCTATTGATTATAATGAAAGGTGGTTTGATTGAAGATGTCATGATGAGGGGTAATGATCATACTTTTGACTTGATTTTGGTACATATATCCTTTATGTGATGATTGATAGATGATGAAAATGTAGTGAGATGAGCATAGATATATTTTGTGATGTGATTATGGTTGAGCAAATGGAAGCCTGAGTAGTCGAATACTTTGTGGTGAGAATATGCTTGTGCTTATGATATAGTGGATTGTATGGAGATTCTTATTGGTGTTTTTCGAGGGCATTTTGTTAATGGGATTAAAAGTCATGATACTGTGTCAACCCATAGATGATAGGGTATATGTGCTTCATGGAGAAGTGTGTTAGTTGTTTTAATAAGATGACAATGTTTGTGTTTAGTCATGCCATTTTGTTTGGGGTTGTACATGCCATTATATGGATGCTGATGCTATAAGATGTGAGAAAATTATGTTGGTTGTAAAGGTTTTAATATATCAAGATTAAGTTGCCATTGGAGCAAAGGATTTTTATGTGAGCATTGAAGTGAGTGAATTTTTGTGCTATGTTAAATAAATTTGGTATCCATTGGAAATGTCCAACAGAATCAAGATTAAGTCATCAATTAATGAAACATAATTTTTATAATGTTGAATTGAAACAACTGGGGATGGCCCCCATACTTTAGAATGTATTAACTCTAAGGGTTTGTTAAGAGTTTAATATACCATAGAATTAAGAGTCTATGACTCTGTTGAATTACAACAACTGCAAATAATAGAGATTAGTAGGATGCATAGGGATCATTGTTGCTTTTGGAATTGTGAAAATAATAAAAGTGTTGCAATGGTTGAGTCAATGATGCCAATCGTTGGTGGTTCAAATCTTGGACAACAAAGTAGTTGTGTGGTGTTGTGGTCGAGGAGAAGACTTGATAAGAGTTGTTATGACAATGGCTCTTAAAAATGATTTGACTTATTGTCAGGTCTTTGATATAGTAATTGAAACCATTAAAAGAAATAAAACAATTATTGTCACTTGTAAGTTACATATTAAATTAAGATTGTGAGAATGGTTGGGGATGCAGAAAGATGTTGATAAAAGAAGCTTATGGCAGGGAACATGAAGGTTGTCTTCCCCAATATTGGATATTAGTAAAGAATTTTCATTGCCAACCATAAGTTGTTTAGCCTCTTGATATGGAGATGGATGCTGAAGTTGATCAACCTTTATGGTGATAGAAGTGGTTGCATCAGAGCCAATGAACCAATTGAAGGATGAGGTCTTGGGGATTCTACCAATGCTTTTGGTTCCATCTGTCGATTGGACAATTTGTAGTTAAAGTTTAAGTGATGTTAGCATTTGAATGTTGAATGCCTTGCCTTCCCATATATATAGCAAATATTGTAGCCAAATTGTTGTCTTTCTCCTTTATTTTGTTATATTTAAAAATCTGTGGTTGTTGTTGTTTGACAAATAATGTTCCTCACTTAGGCCTTATTTGGTACAACAATGGGGTTGTAGTGCGTCTTAAAAGCTTTGTTTGGGGCAACTGTAGCTATATGAAAATACAATTATGAAACTATTGTTGTTGAAGCTATGATGTTGTTTGGAAAATAGCTGTGAAGCCATTATGCTATGGCTGTTTGTTTAATAATTGACAAAAATGTTCTTTGTATTTATTTATTTTTATTACATAGAATATTGTAGTTTTTAGAATTTTTTTTATGAAATTTTACAAATAGTAATAGTTTACTTTAAAATAGATATAGCTTATTTTTTTGGTTTTAATCACGGAATTTTATTAGAATAACATCAAACACAATGATATAAAATAAATTTTCAAAAATTTATAGATAGTCATAAGTCCATGTCTTACATTAGGAGTTTATGCATCACATAACTTTGAATAACATAAATATTAAAATTATATTTGTAATAAGTAATGCCAACATGATATAAATATTGGTCTCTAAATGTTGGAGTCTTTAAAATTTTTTTCCTCTAATCTTGCTCTTCACGTATGGTCATTGTCTAGTGGAGTTTTATGAAATGTTGGAATTCAAAGGCTTCACCATCTTAATACATAAACTCATAAATGTGTCTAAGCCTACAAAAAAGTACTTGCTAGCTATTTCAATTGAATGTTGAAACCTCTCAAATGTCACCCTTATTGACTCATTGTGAGATAATATGTATATATTGATGCCTAAAATTTTTCTTGCAATTGTCCTAAAAGATTTATGGAGCTAATAGAAGGCTTCCAGCTCATGCGAATGATCAATAAATATCTCTTGCAATATGCAAAACATGTTGTGAAATCTGCCCAGATGATCTGCCAGTAGTTCTCCTATCTATTTATCACCAATAAATGTTAAAATCATACATGGAGTCTTACAAAATTATGACTTATAGTAGTGTTTGTTGAATGAATACTAATTTGTTTTACTGTTTTCCAAATAATATCATGGCTTTGACAACAACAATTTTCAGACAATAGCTTCCTCTATAATAGTTTCATAACTGTATTTTTATATAACTGCAACTATCCCAAAGGGAGCCTTAATGTACACTTTGACCACACCAGGAAAGCAAGGAATCAACAAGATATTATGAGGATTGATGCATATCTAATTTCCATCCACCTCAATTAGTATTATAGCCGAACATTCCAACAATAGATCCAAATGATTCTTTCATAAAATATTTCATGTTACTATTTTTAATGCAAAGAGAATTTTATTATAATAAAATGGTTTTTTTCTATTTCTTTTATGATTTCATTTCACAATGTGGTTTCAATAAATTTCTTCTTCTTCTCCACACTAAAGCAAACTTTATTCTTTTTAAATTAGATCAAATCCTAATCTAAAATCATTAAAAATTAATTTTTGAATTCATAAAATCCTTTTAGGTACACCCTGTCCATTCTAATCCCCAACACTATCAATTTATCTTTCATTTTTGGTTAAAATTTCTTTTATTTTCGGTTTTAGTGTTTGTCTCTCGTAGCATGAATATTTAGCAATTTGGTTAATTTTGATGATATAAACTTTATATTTCTTCACAAGAGGATAACTCCAAGTTGGTTACAAAGGTTTTTAAAAGGCAGAATTTTTTGAAGTTAAAACTATTTCAAAACCTTAAAAGGTAGAATTTTTGGAAGTTAAAACTATTTCAAAACCATCTCACCATTTTTATCTTAACCAACTTATCCTATGTGCATACACTCAATCCCAATCCAAAATTAACCTTAATCTGCTCACTACATCCTCCTAAATCAAATAAATTAACTTGTATAACATACTTAGTCTTCTCATTGGAACATATAGTCCTTCATGTTGTCATCCATTGTGCAGTCTTATAAACATGATTATTATTCCAACCTAACTCCAAGGAAATACTAATAAGATTTATATTTAAAAAATGATTATACTTATTATCATGATTACACATCTTCAGGGCCACATGAAAATCCTAAACCTCCTAAACCTTTTCATTTGACTTCATATCTTAGTGATAATGTCTATTGGTTATGAAATTATGTTTAATGTCGATAAAAAGATTAATTAAATGTTTAAATTTTTATACTTAACTTTTTGTATGCTTGGAATGTTTGATTTGCTACTTTGTTAATTTTATTAGGATTTATATGTTGTCAATTAAATTGTTACTTCATTTATTTGTAATCTTAAGGCCATTTCACAAAAAGTGTCACTAGGGTTATGTTGAGACATGGATTCATATCAAATTAAATTGAGATCTTTTCTATTAAAGCTTTTGGTTGATCTTCTCTATCTCTTCTATTTCCATCTCTCTCTCTCTCTGTCTCTCTATGATTAGAACTTCATACATTTAATATCACTCCTTATGTTGTGACCCTTACACAAGTCTTGTTGTTGCATTCGTGTCATGTTGCATTTGTGTCATGTTGCATCCACATCCATCTATCACAATTGAAAGCTTGTTCCACTCGCTTACACACTCATTCTAGTGCTAAATGCAACACTTATATCTTCTATGTCTTGAGCTTTTCCCTAGTTGAAGCTCATTACCCCTCTCCAATTGGTTAACCCTTTACATTGTAAATTGCTTGCACCTTGTGCTTCACACGAGTCTCATTCGCACTCCATAAGCCTTATGATTATGCAAAAAATACTTAGATCTACCTGACACTATGATTTGTCATAGGTAGCCAATTTCTTGTGACCCTTGTGTCGCAATGGCCACTTACGATTTCAGCTATGTTGTTTACCGACATGCGCAACTTATGCATTTAGAGCTAGTGTACCAATATCAACCTCAACTATTTGATCTTTTTTTGTTACAACATCATGCTACCTTAACAATTCCTCCCATTCGTTTCTAAACAACCCTCAATAGTTGCACTACATCACTTCTAGAACTTCTAGATCTTCTAGATCATCTTAAGCTATTTCACAATGATCTCTGTTTTCTCTTTGGGTGGAAATATGAAGTGAGACAACATCCTTTTGCTACCCAAAATAAACTTGACCATCCACCATCGTCTTTTGAAGGACAATAGGAATTATCATATTGTTTTCAAGGATTCAAGAACTTCATTGGTCGAGAACCTACAGATTCGCAAAACTTAATTATTTATTTTTTATATAAACTTCTTAGATGTTACTTGGATTTTTATTCTTTGTTGTTTGTAAATTTATGAACAATTCTAGGGTCCTTGTGGTATTATACACATATCACTCTTGCTAACTCGATGCCTTATATTAGTGTCACAAAGCATCGTGGTATGCCACATGGCATATCTTCTGATTATCAGCATGGCATATCCTCGGCATAAATTGCATGCTGCCACCTATTAATTTTATTGGACATATATGTTACTATTTTTAACTTATTGACTCTCAAGCTAGCCATTAATTACTTGTAATTGCCCAACATTTAATCAGTATGGACTTACAAGGTTTTTCTACATTTTAACCATCAACTTAATTTTATATGTTCTTGTTGATTCCACTTTCATTTAATTTTAACCATGCAATTTTTTAAACGATGGTAATCAGAAGATGATGGATAGGTGCAGAAGTCAAACAACAACAATTGCTGACGATTATCTTTAGCATTGAATGTTGAGCAAAACTCGATAGTTATAAGCTCTCCAATTTCTAATAATTCTCTCTTATGTAAAGAATGAGAACATAGTTATAGTTTTTAAGAATAAATATTAGCAAATTTAGTATCCCTAAACACTTCATTGGGTATCTTGTATTAATTTCTTTGATCATAAATAATTTATTTAATATTTAAATGCTTTAATAATCTTAGAATTGAGTGATCTTAATTTCATTAAATTTCTCTCATCAAAAAGCTTATTTTGATTATAAGAGTGCAAAATTGGAGATCATTTGGTCTTTCTACTAATATCGTGAAGTTTACTATAACAACTTAAAATACTTGATTAGAGTTCATTTAAAATTAAATTAGAATACTTTTGATGTCATTAGGCTTGTCTCATCTAGATGTTTAGTTTAACTGTAAGCAGTGTGTTGAGATTAGAGTTCAGATGATTTTAAATGTAATTTTATTGGTGAGTTTCAATAATTACTATACAAAAAATATTCTATACCTTAATAATTTTTTTAGCATCTGTATAACTAATGCATACAGATACAATCATAGTATTGATCTTTAATGTAGTGTACTCTGTCAAAATTGTGTTGAGAATGGAAAATGGGTGCCGAAAATGGACTAGATTAAAAAAATAATAATGCTAACATAGGATACCTCTCTTACTTCAAAGGATATTAAAGAACTCAATAAGATTGATTTTTTAAGTTCAAAATTTCATTGTTGGTGCTGCTGATTATGATTCTATCTAATTTCACTCTTATTTTAGGTAGTATTAAATGATAAAATCTTATATTTTTTTTTTAGAGTGCAGAGAGGTGGAAAAGCTTGACTAAGAATGCGGCCCTTCAGAATTTTGAGTTGCATGCATTCCGTGCTGCATTTCAAATGGTGATTACCTAACTTTATTTTGTAGTCCTTAAAAACATTGTCTTTGCATGGCAAAACTATGTTTGATATGTTTTTCATATACTTTATGTATTTTTTAAAGATAATTTTTGGGAGCAAATATTTTCCCGTTACATATCTCTTGACTCATTTAATTAGACAGTTTTACTTTTATTGATAGATCAGGATATTCTTCTCCTTTAATGGTTTCTTAAATCATGTCATACATTGTCTTGTAACAACATCTCCTCTGTAATCCTAAGTCGCTTGGAGCTCCAGAAGAACTAATGGATACACAAGGCATCTCAAAGCTTTGTTGTTTAATGTCAATTTCTTCAGCTATGTATACCGCAACATCTAATATTTTTTTTCATGAGCTATTCCCCTCCCTCCGGATTGTTGATTTTGTTGCACTTCTTTCACCTAAAAAATAAGCCAACATGCAAAGTAGAATTCATTAATGGTTGTGTTTTACCCTTCATCCTTTTTTATCATATAGTATAAAGTTGCATTGTAACCTGACAAGCTAATCATACTTTCTTTGTTTGCTATAACTTTTTTAAAGGTTCTGGATAAGTGTTATCCAGAAGCCATTAGATCAAGTCCATCTATTGGACGGCAGGGGAAGGCTCTGCGACGCCAGAAGATGAGAAGAGCAATACAATCTCAGTTGGGTGCGGAAAGTAATATTTGCTTGTGTAAGTTAAAGGATGAGAATAATGCGGGCAATAAATCCTGTGCTATGCAAGCTGATGAAATTGAAGTGAGTGAAGAACATCGTAATAGTAGAAAATTAAAAGGTCAACTAGAAATGTCTTTTTTGATGATACAGTTTAACTTTTATGAATAGTTTATACATCATCAATCATGATGAATTTTACCCCAAAATTGAAGTTTAGTTTGCCCTTTTTTTTTACGTTGCAGAGAATGTATGTGCAAACTCAGGAAGTATTTTCAGAGCAACCCTGTTGTTATGAAGGATATGAAGTAGATCAATCTTCTATAAGCTATGACAGATATGTATTTTTTAAAGAATTCAGCAAGTCTGGACTACAACGTCTGGAGTTGGAAAGTCTGCAGGATGCCAACTTGCTTGAACCATGGATGAGAGCTAAACCTTTCTTTGTATGGTTTTCTGAACTCTGCTTTCCTTGGCATTACTTTTTGTTTTATATTCCTTGGAATTGGTGCATCATATTCTCTGTTCATATTTATCTTACTAACTATGACTTCCCAATCTTTTTCATTGTTCATTTGAGTAAGAGGTAACGTAACAACATTATTTGAAGTTTTATTTCTGAGCTAGTCTCTTGGTAGTCTTTCTGTCTTGTGTTGCTTAAAATTTTATTTGGCATTAATTATTTTATGCGTTCCAGTCTTAGAAAGCTTGTAAATATTTGGCACGCTAATCATAAATATCCATTTCATGCAATTTTATTTGAAACATTATAGGGTTTTAAGAATTTACAAATGCCTTTTGTCTCAATAATACTACAAATGATAACAAATACCAGCGGACTATAGACTTTCGGTATGATGAGGATACTATATATATATTTGTTTTGTTATGAATTGATATATCCCTAGACAATTACTAGTTTTAAAAATTTATCATGAATATCAAACTTACTTTTTCTATAATCTCCAAATAGCTATAGCAAAACAAGATAATGTTCTTTCGAATGCTACACCATCATATCATTTCAAGATTTGTGGACCCATTCAATCAGGCCTAAGCAAATCAACACCAATCTTTAAGGTTTCAATAAAGAGCTGAATGTCCAACTGAGATCATCTCCAATACTAGCCTCGAAGACATCCAATTACATGATTTGTATCCCAAACAACACAAATCTTAAAACCCAAAGGTTCTGCCCATACATCCATTATTCTATGGGTATTATGGTCTAGCTTTGATCATGAAGAACAGATGTCTTGACCCCTAACCCTTTGATCGATCATAGCGGTACAATACCACTCAATTAGGGGATTTTCTTCTTATGCAAATCTTGCAGATGAAGTATTTGTACCTCACCTAACTATCAAGCTACCAATCACCTAGGAAACTATAAATACCTTTCAAGAGAGAAGGTAAAGATTCATTCCAAAGTCTCTTTGTTCTCAAAAGAAGGTTCTATCAAGCCATCATTTCCTTTGAAGATGCTTAGTGACAAGTGTCAATTATCTTCTTGAGGAAACACTCATTAAAGCAAGCTCGCCTTTATTTGGCTATTTGCATGTAAAAGTGAGTGATTGTTGTGGATGATATATCCTAAAAAGCTCTAATGACTTCCAATTGTTTCTGGCATACAGTATGAATATTATTGTCTTAATTATTCTTTTCATACTCATATTAAATTTTACAGCTAATACAAGTGATTAAAAGAAGCTTAAGTTTGTGTGGCTTTGGCGCTGGTTTTGACTAGTTTCTTTTACCATAGTTATATATAGTTTAGATGCATATTGCTTTGATAATCTTTTGTGACAAATTGTATTTTACTTTCTTATACTGGCAAAAATGATAATGTTGTTGCTAATGATGATTAATCTAAAGTGGCCATGTTATTTGAATTGAGTATTGAAAATATAAAATAACATTCATTAATAGCCAAGTTAAGTTTGACATGAGAATGCTATAAGGGATTTTTTTTTATATAATGTGAAATATTGTATAAAGAAAATGATGCTAGTGCAACAAGGGCAATTAACGAGAATTGCTTGAGATAATGAAAAATATAAACGAGCAAATACATAAAGTATGAAACGAATTAATGAAACATACAATATTACTTGAAAACAACAAAGGAGAATGAGAGCTCAAGTGGATAGTTGTCTTGAAGTTTGATGAAAGCTAGAGAGAGATGATATATTTTATTTTGATTACGTCTTCTGGAAAACAAGATATGAAACTTCCTACCAATTGGAGCATCATCATTCATACTGCTCCCATCGTAAACATTTGGTTGTTGATCATTACAACATCTGTCTTCACTAATGGGATGGAGAGGGAGAATACCGCAAGTGGAGAGTCAAAAACTATTCTCTTGTTTACAAAAAAATGCAGAAGTCATATCTTTAGGGCTAACAGGGGTAGGCACAATACTCTCGAAATCCTGAGAGACATCAGTTGGTTTTAAATCAGAAACTTGAAGTGGTGACGGAAGCTAATGTGGAAGAAACTGAGGTCTGACCATATGAGAACTTTTTCTTCTGAATATTTAATTTTCTTAAATTTGGTTGAGTTCTGAAACACTTGAAGAAGTTGTGTCAAAAAAATTCGTAGAAAGATTAAATTTGGGGAGACCTTCAAAAATTACATTTTGTGAATAACCACAAGCGTCTAAGCTAATCCACACTTTATTTTTCAATGGTAAGGTAATGTCTATTTCAACCAAACTCTGGCTTAAAAAAGCCTCTAAAGTTGAGCAATGATAGCATTTACTTGTAAAGATTTACCAAGTATCGAACCTAAAGAGAATACTAAAATGGATGTCTTGTAAAATTGAGAAATATAGGGCTGAGATGTTATTGGAGGGATTGTGTCGGGAAATTTTTATTTTGTTTGCGGAATGTAAGGAGGAATATAATTAATTATATAGTATTAGTGTTTTTCTTTGTTGTTACACAAACAAAATATCTCCGATATGATAGATTCAGTTCTGCTACTTGTTATTCGTGTATTTAATATTTCAATCTTGATGTTGTTTTTATTGCATGTGCTACTGAATTGCACCTTAGTTTCATATTTTTTTATGTTTTCTTATCCAGCTAATTGATTTGAAATCCCTGTCAGCTATGTTTTATCTTCGATCCTGTTTATCATCACTCCTTCCCTCTTTTCATCCAGGGATTCATAGGACCATATTGGTCTCTACGTGCTGCCTTGGGGCCACTGCTTGAAACTTATATTTTGCTCGATAGATTATTGTTTCTTCAAGAACATAGTAATTTTGCTGAAGCACAGTTAGTTCCATTATTTGATCCCACACTGTCACCGAGAAATGTGGCAATTGTGGCACGAAAATTTGATTCAAATGTAGTCAATACATAAAGAGGTAATTGTTCTATTTTTTATCCTGTGTTTATCCATTTGATCTAACTGTTTAGTACTATACTTTATCAGTTTGCTTTGAGTCGGATAAAATTCTTATTTTCTCCATAAAGTAACTTGAACCCTTAAAAGGTGCTTGCTTTTCCTTTATTCCAGTAAAATGCCCTTTTCAATATGACTTTGCAGAGTATAGGACAAACTCGCCCAAATGAGCTTATGTAACACATCAATGTTGGCCTGTTGCAATTATTTTCTTCTGAATCATCCAGTTTTTAGGAGGATTACTTTAAAGAAAGATTTTCGTTGAAACTGTTTTATGCTTAAAATGTGACCGTCTACTGTTCTTTTAGCTAATCATTCTCTTAAACTAACATTAGTTGTGCTGAGAACAACAATAGTTTTGTTGATGAAAAGCCATTGATTCTAATTTTAGAGTATTAGAATACTTATGCGATATATTTATTCTTGTAGGAGAAGCCTTTCTTGGTGGCCCTTTTACTCTGAGATGCACAGGTGCTTTACTAGTTCAGAAGTTTCATGGCATTTGATGTCTTAATTACAAATAAGATGATAGAAAATTTTATTTGGGAGAATGATATTTTACAGCAGTGTGGCCAGCAGTTGGTTAAGAGATTGGCTTGCGACGTAATGGTCAAACAGTTCAAATGAGGTGCTGATGTTTCTTTTCATTAACAAAAGCGGATTCAGAAGGCTCAGCCTTCTACACATGAAAAAAAAGGTAAAATTGTAGGATCATTTCTAATTATTGTTATATTTAGTCTTATTACTCCCTTAATCCCTTTCATAATCTTCTTAAGCTTTGAAGAGGCTTATTTTTCTTAATTTGAGGCTCACCAAACAATTTTTATGCATGGTTATGAAGATGTAATATAATCATTTTTCCATGTTAATGAAGAGTGTCCTAATTATTGTCATGTTACTCTATAAAGATTGTTTTATAAGATGGTCCAAGGTTTGGTTCTTAGTCTTTGGCATTATCCACACTCACTGTATCCTCAAAGATGTTGGGATCCACAATTACCTTACTGTAAGTTTGGGTCAAGTTTAAGGAGATTGAAAAACGAAGGACAAAGAAGAAATCATGAATCATATATTTTCATTCATTGATTTAGAATTACAACAACAAGCATTTATCCCATTAAGTGGGGTCGGCTACGTGAATCCTTCGTCTCCATTGTGTCATATTCTGTGTCCAATTCTCATTTAATTCAAGTATCTTGGTCATTTTTTTTTTTTATGTCTTTCTTTTTAGATTTTACTTCTTAATATAAGACATCTAATACTCTATTCTCATTTGGATGGTCGACGTTTTATGTGGCCAAACCATCTAAGGCGACTCTCTTTAATCTTATCTGCCACTGGAGCTACTCCAATTTTTTTCCCGAACATACTCATTTCGCATTTTATCTCTAAGGGGCTGTTTGGTTGGAAGAATTTGGAATGCAGTGTAAAGTAAATGCAGAGATTTTAACTTTTTTGGTGTTTGACAGTAAAGTAAATTTAGGTAATGTAATGTATTCCAAATACATTCATAGGTCATTTGTAGAATTCGGGTTGGAATTTAATCTCAAATACATCTATAGTCTTTGCAGTCGTTTTTACGCCCACGCCCGCCGCATCATCGTCGTCACGCTCGCCATCGTCGACAAACCTTCAAAATACTTTACATTATATTTTTTTAACCAAACAAAGTCGTGAATTGTAAACTCTCAAACAACTAGAAAGTAATCCTTTACATCAGATTCCTTTATATCGTTCTTTTTTCAACTAACCAAACAATCCTTAAGAGTAAAGCCACTCATCCACCTGAGCATCCTCATCTCTGCAACACTTAGTCTCATGCTTGTCTTTTATTGGCCAATATTCTGCACCATAAATCATTGCAGGTCTTACCACCATCTTATAAAATTTTTCCTTAAATTTAAACGGTAATTTTTTATCACACAACAAGCCAGATGCATTCCTCCATTTCAACCATCCAACTTGAATTCTATTAATAACATCTCCATCTATTTCACCATCATTTTGAACAATAGAGCTTAAATATCAATAAACTCTCTTTTTGACTTGTTCATCTAATATCACAACACTACCACTATAACTTCTACTAAAATTACACTCTATATATTCGCTTTAGATCTACTTAAACGAAAACCTTTAGACTCTAAAGTTGACCTCCATAATTCAAGTTTCTCTTGGACTCTCTCTCTAGTCTTATCAATAAGAAGAATGTCATCAGCAAAAAGCATACACCAATGTACATCTTCCTGTAAATGCCTAGTAAGAACATCCATAACTAAAACAAAAAGGTTAGGGCTTAAAGCTGATCTTTGATATAATCCAACTGAAATAGGAAAATATTTTGTCAATCCTCCTTGTGATTTGGACACAAGTAACAACTCTAGTATACATATCCTTAATGACTTGAATATAACCAATATTAACTATTTTTTTTCTAGAACTCTCCAAAGAACATCCCTTGAAACTTTATCATAAGCTTTCTCTAAATCAATAAATATCATTTGTAGATCCTCCTTGCTTTCTCTATACTTCTCCATAAAACCTCTTAACAAATGTATAGCATACATAGTAGATCTACCTGACATGAAACTAAACTGATTGTGCGAAACTTTTGTATCATATCGTAACCTATGCTTAATTACTCTCTCCCATAATTTTTTTTTGTTTACTCTCTCCCATAATTTTAATGTATGACACATTAACTTAATTCTTCTATAATTTGCACACTCTTGTGCATCACCTTTATTCTTAAATATAACCAACAAACTCTTTCTCCCATCGACATTTTTTTCTTTAAAATAATATTAAAAGATTTTGTAAATAAATTCATTGATCTCCTAAACATTTTCACACTTCTATTTAAATATCATCAGGTCCTACTATTTTTTCACATTTCATTTTCTTTAAAGGTTTTCTAACTTCAGATTTACTAATTTGACGATAAAAATAGAATTCTTTATTTTTATTTAGGGTATTAAGGTTGCTAAAATCTATCGTATTTTCATATCCTTCATTGAAAAATTTATCGAAATGCCTCATCCACCTATTTTTAATATCCTTTTCTAAGAAAAATACTTTATGATTTTCATCATTAATACATCACTTGAAATTTAAATCTTTCTTCTCTTTATCTCTTTGATTATATTTATCATACATCTTTCATCTTTTTTGGTATCTAATCTATTATATAAATCACTAAAAGCTAAATTTTTTTTATCATATATTACTTTCTTAGAATCTCTACATGTTATTTTATATTTTTTTCTAATTCTCTGGGTTTTTATATCTAAACTAAATTTTATAACAACACTTCTTATTTTTTATCTTTCTTACATATTACATTCACCATTAATTTTTTATTAAGAAGTTTTTCCTTTTGATTTTTCAAGACATTTTATGAATTTGTTTAATTTCACTTATTATTTTTTTTTAACATTTGCTTCCTAACATCCTGTGATTCTAAGTCTGCTTTTCTTAAAATATTTTTATTAATATTAACTTCTTTAATCTTTAATCGATATTAAATTTAAATTTTCACTTGGAATAAATTCCAATCTTTCTGATTTAAACGATATATTTTTTTTATCAGAAAATAATCAATTAGTGTTTTACTAGATTCATTTTTATAAGTAGTAATATACTCATCTCTTTTTTTAAATAAAGTATTAGTAATTACAAAATCATAGGTTAAAACAAAATTTAATATAGTCATACTTTTTTTATTAGTCACTCCAAATTCATAACCATCATGAATATTTTTAAAATCTTCTACAATTCTACCAGCATGTCTATTTAAATCTTCCCTAATAAATACTTTTTTTTCAAGAGAGATCTTTTATATTAATCCCTCTAATTCATTACAAATTTTTGTTTTTTAAGCCTATATCCAAACCTACTTGAGGAGCATAAACACTTATAGTATTGATAATTTTAGTATCAATAATAATCTTTAAAGTTATAATTCTATGTACACATCTATTACTATTTATAATATTATCTTTTAAATTTTTACCTATAATCACACCTACGCCATTTCTAATTCGATTTCTGCCTGAACATCAAAGTTTAAAACTTAAACTATCAATCTCCTTGGCTTTCTCCCCATTCTATTTAGTTTCTTAAACACATAAAATATATATCTTCCTATGAATCATAATATCTATTAATTCCATTAATTTATCTGTAAGAGTATTTATATTCCAAGTTTTTAACTTAATTTTAGTTTCATGGACTAGCTTCTTTACCCGCATTCATCTATAATGTGAGAATTCTTGCTTATTTATCGCTGCATCGATCGCATGCCTTTTTGTACACTTTTACTTGTGAAGTATTACATGCTGCTATTCTACTTGTGAAGTATTGATGTGCATCTCTGACAAAGTATTTGTATATTCCATATCACCGGTGTGTGCAATTTTGTAATTATATGTGCTCATTATGCACTTTTAACAAAATATTATATAAATATTAGGTGTGCTCGAGCATTGGCCAAGTAAGAAGGGGAGAAGCGAGTAACCCTTATTGAAAAAGAACAAATAGGCTTTAGTAGTTAAAAAAATAGTGTATAATGTCTCTTTACCCTCCTACGCTAATAAAATGTGTAATTTCATTTTAAATAGTTAGAATTTAACTTATTTTTTCAAATTATTTTGTATTAATTATAGAGGTTTGATGTATATTGTTTTAACAAGTCATAATCTTAATTAAAGAGATATTTATTAAAATACGTGTAAAATTAGAGAATAAACATTTAAAATGTATACGATTTGAAAGTATTAAAATAAATATTAATCATATAGTAGTAATTTTCGTAGATTAAAATTTAACAGTTATCTTTAAATAATGTTAAAAAAAACAAAGTTGATATGGTAGATTTAAATATTTTAGATGTTTTTTTTTAGAAAATATTGATACAAATAAATGCTTAAATCTTTTGTGCTAGGATGGCCTTCGTTGCCGTTCATTTTGCATGAAGATTAGTGCAAAATTGATATAAAAAATGATCTCATCTTCGCGCAAAATGGGTGGCATGTAAGACCATTTTAATGTGAATCGCATCAAGAAGATAACCTGACATACTTTTTTTTTCTTGGTGAAGTCAAAAAATGTATATTTAGGAAGTATTAGCACATAATTCTTATATATTGATATATTTAATATTTAAATTTTTATATCTATAAATATAATACTTAAAATTTTAATATTACATAAGAAATAGTATTTTTATTAATTTTTAAAATTGGAATGTATTTTAAAGAATAAAAAGATATTATATTTATAAATATTAAATTTTAAGTGTTAGATATATAAATGCATAAGAATTGTGTTTTATGTATGTAAATTTCCCATTCTAAAATTACATTGTGCTAATTGGTTGTATTAGTTTTAATGCTGAAAGTTAAAGATAGAAATTATTAATATTTTAGTTGCAGGCGACATATGAGTGGTATATTAAGAAGAATAAATTAAAAATAATTATATTAAAAAGTTAAGTAAAGATAAAATAATTGAAAATAAATTAAGTGATTTAAAAATAAAGAAGAGCAGAATTTATTTATAGTCCTTAAACTGGCTGATAAATTAATATTAAAGTAGAAAAAACATTTTTTAAATTATATGAATAAAAACTATTGAAAATAATTTAATAAAATATATAGATAACAACTTAGATAAGTAGATAATTAAATATGACTGAATGAAGAGAGAGAGAGAGAGAGAGAGAATCAATTCGGTCGATCTGGGATTCTTCGAATCTCTGTCATTCAATATATTTTTTTAATAATATATATATATATTATAAATAAATATTAAAAATTAAATATTAGATATATAAATGCATAAGAAGTGATTGGAATGTAAATCCCTTGGTCCTTATCCCAAGCTTTTTACTGCTCAGATCAGCTCCTCCGGCAGCGTTCAAATCGTGAAAAGTCACTTCTTTTCGTTTATTCTTGTTTCATTTCGTTCTTCTCCTCTCCAGGCGTATTACACTCGTCAAAGAAATGAATTCTACTTCCCTCCTTAAATTGTGTCGCTTCCCTCCTCAAAACCCTCGTCTTCTCCTCTCTTCTCCTAAAATCGCAGCACCGCACGCCATGTCTGTGCTGGTCTCTTCCAAGAAACTGGGAAGCGCCAGGTGCGAGTTTGACATCAAGGGCAACGGTGCTCTGTCTAGTGATACCGACCTTCGAGCAGTAGAGAGGGTGAGTTCCATGCTTTCTTCTCCAGAGTCCAATTAGAAATAGAAAACTCAGCAGAAGTCATATAGATGTCGCGCATTCGAGGATTTGATCTAAATCCCGTATTGCTTAGAAATTTTTAAGAAAAAGTTTTTTTTTTGCCCCTCAAAAGTTTCCTCTTTTAGTTCCTTTGTTTAATAGTGGTAGTTGAATGACTTATTGCGAGGGCGTTTAAGGGTTAAATGTGATCAATGTTAGGTATGTTTATAGCTGATAGCAAGTGTTGAGAGCTTTGATTAGTTGTTAGGTGGTTATTATTGAGGCTAATTTCATGGATTAATTTCTCTTACCTGTTGCAAATGTTTATCTATTCTAAGGATGCACATAAAGAGAGATATGAATGAAAATGTTGTTTTATGATAAGGTTGTTACTGTGATACTTAAGCCTTTCAGCCAATGATAAACTGTTAAAAACATAATTTTCTAGAAATATGGTTGAAAATAGGATATGGTGTATTTGTTAGTGCAAAATGAAGTTAGGGTTCTCATTTAAAGGCTGAACATTGCGGCTTAAAAATTTGAGTAGTTTGATGTTCACATGAATTATGGTTCTTTGGTAACACGAATTTTGTTAAAAAACCTCCTCCCAACAAACAACTAGTAATTTTTTCATTTGTTTGTAAGTCTGATTACTTAGAGAAGTAGTGTTCATTTTAGCTTTATTTTTTGTTCTGTTTGGAATTCACATTAATCAATTCTTTTTATGGCCATTATGGGATCACTGGACTTTTCTCGTTCTAGCAACTAAGCTTCTTTTGTTGTAACCCATTAAGTTTATACTAGTGAAGCATAAAGAATGTTTTCTGGAGTTGATAATTTATATGCATGAGCTTCTTTTTCATTCATCAAGTCTCCTTTACTAGGAATTATCTACTCTCTGTTGCTTCATGACGCATAGGGGTGTAAACTAGTTGAGCTTGAGCGAGAAGATTGCATTTTCGTGTTCGGCTCGTTTAAAATTTTGTTTTTTCGAATTCGGCTCGTGTTCGAAATTGTTCTAAAATTTTTCGTTCATATTCGGCTTATTTAGTTTAAAATGAACTCGTTTGGCTCAAATTTCACATAACTAAGAACTTTGGATCCTTGAAGGCTCACATTCAGGTGAGATGATATTTATCCACATTAAATTACTTCTACTTACTCTCTTTGTAATGTGGGACAAAAACATGATATTATTGAAAAATAAATAAATAATATATAGGATGTTGGATTCGAACATGCACCTCTTTTATGGGGTAATATGCACACAACCACTCCACCACGAGCTGTGGTGCTTTTAAATTATAATTATATACATATAATATATTATTATATAAATAATATATATAAAAACTTTACTTCGAGCTAAAACGAGCTGAACACGATCGAACAAAAGGTTGTTCTTGTTCGTCTCGTTTATAATTTGAGCTTAATATATTTGTTTGTGTTTGACTCGCTTAGTTAATGAACGATTTGAATACGAGTTGTTCATGAATAACGAGTATTATTTACAGCCGTAGAGAAGCACACATTATTTTTCTTACTAGAGATTTTCATCAGAGCCCTGTAATAGAAAGAAGAAAATGTGTATCTACGATCTATAGGCCTTGTTAGCATCCAATTTTAAGCCTTCTTAAAGCACGGTCAATCTAGAATACCACTTCAGCAGGAAAACTTTATCGCAAATTTGAGGATTTATATTTTTATGTTTTGGTTTCCTATAAGCTTTACTAATAATTTAGAAAATAACTTTCATGTTCATGCAGCAAAAAGCATTAGAAGCAGCAATGAATGACATCAATAATTCATTTGGGAAAGGAAGTGTTACAAGATTAGGCAGTATGGGCGGAGCTTTAGTGTATGTTTATATTTCTTATCTTATCCATTGGAGCGACCCTCATGCTCAAACAGGTTTCATTTTGGAAGAAGATTTATACTTTACAACTCATATTGTTCAGTGAGACCTTCCCAAGTGGTTGCTTGACATTGGATTTTGCTTTGGGTGGTGGTCTTCCAAAAGGAAGAATTGTAGAGGTATGTGCATCATATCATGTTTGCCCTCTTAATCCTACTGGGGGTTTATTATATGCCTTTTATCATTTATGGTGCTTCTTCATCTAACTCTTTTTGATATTTTTTGACATTAAAACCTGCTGGATTGAGATGATGGAAAGCTGGATGAAAATAATACAAGACAGGTTGATTGTCTTGGTTATATTCATAAAATTTTATGCATCAATTTGCCACATTTTAATAGTATTCAGCAGGACCATGAGCTAGCTGTTCGTGTTACTTTCATATTTCTGTTTTCTTAATAAATGAATGTCAAATTGTTCTTTATCTTTCATTAGTATCATAGGTTTTCTTTAATGGGTGTTACTGGATTATTGGCATTCAAAACATCAAGTCTTGGATTACTGTGCAAATTATCTAAATTATCTTCTTGATTAGACTTCTATAGCTGATCTTATCATGACTTCTCGTCTTCTTTTTCTTCTAGTTGGTAATTTTCATATATTGTAGCTAAGTAAAAGAGATGAAAGAAAAGCTTTTGTTACCTCTATTCTGCCATTGTGGGTATATTAATGTGTTAATAAGCTTGCAAAAAATTTAATAAAGGTTTTTATAACACATTGTGTAGAAATATGCGTTGAAGTATTGTTTTTTTTTCCAGTGCATTGTATGAATAAATTTACGAGAAGCAGCTAGGAAGTTTTACTTTTGCAGTGAAGTACCTGTAATTTTTATAAAAAAAATGAAAAATCATTAAAAAATGCTTTTCTCCTTTTGATGAAGCTTATGCCTGTCATTTCCCTCAGAAAGTTTGAAAAGATAAGGTTGAATTATGTACCCAAAACATATATATTCTCCACTTATCAACCCTACCAAAATTTGTGAAATATTGAGTGAACAATTAAGACATTGATTGCCTTGCCGATCAAAGTGGCAGTTCAAAAGACTTGATGTCCATTAAAGGTGAGAGTTGACATGAAAGTTGTCAGTAACTTAAGATAGGTTATAATGGAAAGTTTAAGTTCTGACTAAGCTACTAGATGTTAAGAAATAGGAATTGAGGTAACAAATACAAAAAAACAATTTTGAGTTTGCATGTTACTTCTTGCTTGGGCACCAAGCAAAACCCTGATACCCTAAAGAGTAGGATGTTTTGGGAACTGACATAAAGGATGCTCTGAAATATTTTAGGTGCATGGTTGTATTATGTACTGTTGTGTTGATGGCCATAAACATTCTCACACTCGCATGATATTATTCAACACTTTCAATTTGATTTAGTAGTTTGTGATCATGAATTTTCATTTATTTTGGATTGCTTTCTTCACCATTCATTAATGCCAAACAATCTGTTTATTAATTTTTCTTAGTGAGTGGTAATATATTGTTGAACTAAATTATAGCGAATGATCGCATTACTTATTTCTTAAACAGATATTTGGCCCAGAAAGTAGTGGAAAAACCACTCTAGCTCTACATGCAATTGCAGAAGTGCAGGTGTGTAATATTTTTATTTTACAAAGGACATTGGTTATCAATTTGGTCCAAAAACAATTTTATGATATGTTCAACTAGTTTTCTTGGTTTTGCACTATTTGTGACAAGCATAGTCCCTCTTTGTGTTTTCTTTTTATTTCTGACATTGTGAATAAGCAGAAATTAGGGGGGAATGCCATGCTTGTGGATGCAGAACATGCTTTTGATCCAGCTTATTCAAGGGCATTGGGAGTAAACATAGAAAATTTGATCGTCTGCCAACCTGATAATGGAGAAATGGCATTAGAAAGTAAGTATTTTTCTCTTTTGTTCTTGCATTGTAGATTGCTATGCCATTGTTTCAACAATGTTTATTTATGAACTACTTTTAGGTGATGCGTAAAAAGTGGTAGGACCTGCATGTGTGTGTGAGTATTACTATTAAAAAGCTGCTTGTGATTTCATTGAAAGAAAATCCTTGTTATTAATTTTTTAGAACATATATCACACAATTCTTATTTATTTACATATCTAACACCTAAAGTTTCAACACTTTTCTATGCATATGAATGTGTAAATCGCTTTTAAAATGTAAGTCCTACTGATATTTTTGATGTGATATTAAAGATTCAAGTGCTATATATATGATTATTAAAATTTAGGTGATAGCTATGTAATTATGTAAGAATTATGTGGTCTTTATGTAAATCCCCCTGATTTTTTTTTATCTCTAATTTAAACTACTCATTTCTTCATAAAAAGTTAATTTAAATTTCTAAAATAGAACTCAAACAATATTTATTTGTAAAGATATCAAGAAAAAATATTTATTTTCTTTGAAACTTGAAATCGAGGGTGTTTGATGATCAAACTAATATTTAAATTTAATAATAAAAGCAAATCATTAGTTTATTGTATTAAAATGACAACATATTGATTAAACAAATAAAATTGTATGAATCAAATTTGTATATTAATCACATGAGTTAAATGGCCTTATTAAACTCAATCCATTGGAATCAAAGTGTTAAACCAAATCAAATTAAATGAAATAAAATTAACACTTTAATCAAATAATGATGATTTTGTGAAGTTATGTATATTTTCAATACCAGATTTTATAAATACTCATAAATATTTATATGCATAAAAGTATGTACTTAAATAATTTGTAAATTTACATACATAGCACCAATTCTTATGCATTTCCATATCTAATACCTAAAGTTTAATATTTTCAAAAATATCACTTTTTATGTATAAGAAGGTTCATTTATGGTGTTATTTTTGATGTAATATTAAAGATTTGAGTGCTATTGATGTAAATATGAAAGTTTAGGTGTTAAATATATAAATATATAAGAATTGTGTGCTATGCCCTTAAATAATTTTTATCTAAGTTTTAGTGATTCTTGAAATATGAAAATTAATATTTATTTTTGATATATCACGCATAAAATTTTAAAATAATGCACATATGTTATTTTGCATAATAATTAAATATCTCAATGAGACAAGTTCAATGTCACCAAAATTGGGTGAAGTAAATGAAGCTAAAATCAAAAAATTATATATATGAAAACTTGAGTCCTTGGATGCTCAAATGACTTCCAAATTTGATGTGGTTATAGTCGAATTGAGCGGTTCGACAAGACGAATCCAACGAGTCTAAGATCACTTAAATTGAAGATTGTTTAGACGGTCAAATCACCAAAAAATTATTTATAATCAAATGAATCAATATACACCATCCGATGGAGTGTTTTGGTATTTTGGCTATAATGATCAAAATGCTCCTCTCAGAATTCTATAAATAAGACCTCATTCTTATCATGAAGGGAGGAAGGAGTTAGAAGTGAACTTGGGAGAAAGTTGGGAGGGAACTAAAAGTTTAAAGTTCATCACCATCAGCACGCGCCGCGCTATTATCATGTCATTCAACAACCAATTTCCAACCAGCGTATTTGTTTGTTACTTGATTATGAAATTCCCATTATCAAGATTACTCATATACAATCTTGTAATCCCGTTGTCGGGAAGACTTAAACTCTGTACTCCAAAGCAGATATATAGTGAAACATTTTTATTGAGCTAGGCTCCGTAATTTTTTCCTTTCTTCCTGTGATTTTTTCACGTAAAAATTATGGAGTTTCTTATTCACTTTTCAACTATCTGTGTACGTGTTGGATTTTCATACAAAGCTAAGATGTGAAGGTTTATTCTATTTCTAATTTTACGGAATCTGACGGTTGGTTTGTAGGCGTGACTCATAATTTCATCATGTCGGTTTTTCCAACAAGATCAAAACCACCAACCAGGAGAAACAGTTCGTACCTTTGAGGAGCGCATGCAAAGAATGGAGGAACAACAGGCGCAAATCCTTTAATATTTATTAGGAGCTGGACAACCGAGAAGGGCATCACGACTTGGAGGAAATTGACGATATCAACAACAGGATAGAGTTGATTTTGTTGGAGAAACTAATGAAGAACCCCCTCATGATCATGTGGAAATTCCTCATGTATGACATTTTAATATGGATATTGATGATATTGCCAGTTCAACTCACCGTTCTTATGTCGTCTGACCAACCTTCAATCCCCCTGCCTCTTTGATAGGGTTGAATCAACCCCGTTTTATTGTAACATCCCGTGAAGCCATTAGAAACGAGTTACGACGTCTACTCCGAGAAGAACTTCCTCAAAGAGATAGACAATTCATTCCTCGTCGGAGCATTCAAGAATCTTCTCCTTTGTATAATACAGTTCTTCAACAACCCATCCCGATGGGATTTAAACTACCTAACATGGAGCCTTACGATGAGACTTCTGATCCTTATGAGCATATCGATGATTATAGGACTATTATGGACATCCAACAAGCCTCTGATGCTTTACTCTGTCAAGTTTTTTCAGTTACTATCAAAGGACAAGGTGGTTCATGGTTTTATTCCCTCCCTTAGGGGAGCATTCTCAACTTCTCTCATTTGGCCAAACTCTTTGTCGAACAATTAATTTCAAATCGACGAACCATTAAGGATCCATCTCACCTTTCTGGAATATGTCAGAACAAAGGAGAAACACTAAAAGAGTATTTTCAAAGATTCTCGAGTGAAGCTTGACAAATTTCAGGAGTAGACCTTGAATTATTATGAGGTGTTTTTCTGGGAGGCCTAAGGCTTGGACCATTTTACTCGTCATTGATGAGAGAAACAGTTCCTTCTTATGGAGACCTCATACAGAGAGTAGAGACACAGATCAACCATGAGGTCATCATGTCCAGAAGCAATTCAAACTTTCTTAAGGAGACACAAATGACAGTCTTCACGCATCCCAACCAAAAAAGCATGATCGCCGGAAATTTTAGAACCTACCCCTTAAGCTTGCCCAATCATCGCGCGAGCCTCGCTCGCAAAAAGAATATACACCATTAAATACCTCTCACACGAATATTTTAATGGCTATTCAGGATGAAAATAATATCAGATGACCTAATCCCCTAAGACCGAACACTGGAAATCAGGATCAATATTGTTATTTTCATCGAGGATACAGACATACCACTGAGGCCTGCATGTCATCTAAAGGAAGAAATTGAAAGGTTGTTACAATATGATTACCTTCGACAGTTTGTTCAGAATCAACAAATAAATAATAATAATCCCGTTAAAGGGCAAAATCAACCTCAACCAAGACAACATCCAAGACAACCGCAAGTGAATCGATAAATAGTCGGAGAAATCGAAACTATCATCGGCGGACCACAATTTTCTTATCAAGTTCTATTCACTACACTGGAAGAGCCTGGAATGAAGAGGTCACGAATTGATCAATTTATTGCATTTGATGATTCTGACTTCAAAGGGATATAAACTCCACATAAAGATCCCTTAGTTATCAACGCAGGGATTGAAGATCTTTGTTATAATATTAAGAGAATTTTGGTTGACAATGGTAGCTCCATCGATATATTATTCTACTCGACATTTTAAAACTAGGTCTTGTAAGAGAAAAACTTCAATTAGCTGTTGGGCCGTTATATGACTTTGACAATCGACCGATAAGGGTAGAAGGAACAATAACACTCTCGGTTACTCTTGGAGAATTCCCTAAACAAACCACGCATTTAATTCAATTTATGGTAGTTAAATCAGAATCAGCCTATAATGCTATCTTTGGAAGACCCCTGCAATCAATTTTTGGCGCTATCACTTCCATACCTCATATGAAAATAAAAATTCCAACATCTAATGGAATAGGAGAGGTTCGTGGCAACCAACAGATAGCACAAACCTGTTACTTGAGACAGGTTCGACCACAACTCTCAATAACATTAAGTATTGAAAATTTTGATTTAAGAGATGAAGAAATACTCCAGAGAGCATTACTAGTTGAAGAGTTGATCAGCATCTTGTTAGTAGAAAATTATCCCTCAAAAATAGTGTAAGTAGGTTCGTTGCTCTCTGAGGATGAAAAAAAGAGTACATCAATTTTTTGTGCCAAAATCAAGATATTTTTGCTTGGAGTCTAACAAATATGCCAGGAATTGATCCGGAGATAATATCTCATTCACTCAAAATTAATTCAACATTCAAGCCCTCATTCAGAAGAAAAGAAACTTCGCTCCATATCGTCTACAAGCAATTGAACAGGAAGTTGATAAGCTTTTGGACGCAAGATTTATACGAGAAGTACATTATCTTATTTGGTTAGCAAATGTTGTCCTGGTGAAGAAGTCTAGTGGGGCATGCAGAATGTGTGTTGACTATACCGATCTTAATAAAGCTTGCTCAAAGGATAATTTTCCTCTTCTGCACATAGACCAGTTGGTCGACGCCACTTCAAGTCATCAAATGCTTAGTTTTATAGATGCTTACTCTGGATATAATCAAATAAAGATGAATCCAGATGATGAAGAAGCCATTGCTTTTTAGATTGATAAAGGGTTATATTGTTATCGAGTAATATCATTTGGATTGAAAAATGTAGGAGCTATGTATCAACGCCTAATGAATAAAGTTTTCAAAACTCTTCTTGGTCATACTATAGAAGTGTATGTGGATGATATGTTGGTTAAAAGTACTGAAAGGACAAAACATCTCAATGATCTTGAATAATGTTTCAAGCTTCTTCGACAGTATAATATACGTCTAAATCCCTCCAAATGAGCTCTCGGAGTTACATCTGGAAAATTTTTAGGATTTATGGTCACTCATCGAGGAATCGAGGCTAATTCAGAAAAGATTAAGGCTATACAAGATATGATGCCCCCGAAGAACATAAAGGAGGTGTAATGCCTGAACGGGAGGATGGTGGCCTAATCATGATTCCTGGCCCGAATGAGAGACAAATACTTACCGTTCTTTAGAATACTCAAGAGTGCTCGAAATAATAGTTTTCATTGGACTGATGAATGTTAAACTGTATTCGAGGAACTCAAAAAATATTTATCCTCACCACCATTGTTATCAAAGCCAATCTCAGGAAAAAAACTTTATTTATATCTCGCTATCTCGCATTATGCAATAAGCTCAGTGTTGGTTTGTGAGGAGGTTGGGGGGCAACGGCCAATTTATTACATTAGTAAAATTCCATCTGATGTAGAAGGACGTTATCCTTTGGCAGATAAAACTACCTTAGCATTGGTGTTCTCGGCAAGAAAGCTACGCCCATATTTTAAGCTCATTCTATCGGCGTTTATATACAACTTCTACTCAAAATTATCCTCCAAAAACCAGAAGCTTCTGACAGATTAGTTAAATGATCAGTTGAATTGAGAGAATTTGATATTCACTTTTTGCCTAGGTTAGATATCAAATCTCAGGTATTAGCAAATTTTATTGTTGAATGCACTATCCCAGATTTCATTGAAATAAATTCTTCTCATTTAATATCGCAACATTGGACTTTATTTGTTGATAGAGCATCTGAAAACTCTGGTGCTGGAGCAAGAATTCTACTTATTTCTCCTCAACAAGATTTCCTTGAATATGGGCTATGTTTAAAGTTTTCAGTTACTAACAATGTTGCAGAATACGAAGTCTTAGTAGCAAGGTTAAATTTGGTTATTGATTGTAAAGTTTAAAGTCTTATAATTTACATTGCTTCACAACTTATGGTATCTCAAGTTGAAGGAGATTTTAACACTCACAATCATCATCTGACATAATACCTTCATATAGTAAAATCTCTTCTATCTCGAATAAGTAAATATCAGATCATTCATATTCTGAGAAATCAAAATGCTAGAGTTGATGCTCTTTCAAAACTCCTCACTTCAACATCTTCTGACATTTACAAGAAAAAGTGTGTAGAAGACATTCATTTTCTCATTATACAAGGATCTTGGGAAATACAGTCCATTGATGAATCAAGATAAGTTTCTTGGATAGATTTGATATTCGCCTTTTTATGTGATGGAACTCTACCAGAAGATCCAGTTGTCACCATCCGTATTCGACGACAAACCGTAAATTTCAGCATTATCGATGATGAATTATACTAAAGATCATTCACAAGACTATATCTCAAATATCTTCCACCATCTGAAGCAGAGTATGCACTTCGAGAAGTCCATTCAGGTATTTGTAGAGAACACTTGAGGGGCAGAGCACTTACTCACAAAATCCTGAGACAAGGGTTTTACTGGCCTACAATAAAAAATGATGTTAGATTTTGTAAAAAGGTATAACAATTGTCAGATGCATTCAAATCTCAGTCTCATTCCACCAGTCGAACTTTCATCTTTCTAGAGCCCATGACCTTTTGCTCAATGGGGAATAGATATTATGGGACCATTCTCTATTGCAACTGGACAATGAAAATTCATCATTATGGTGATAGATTATTTTACTAAATGGGTCGAGGCAGAACCATTAGCAAAAATCACAGAAGCTAATGCTAAATAATTTATTTAGAAAAATATTATTTGTAGTTTTAGAATTTTGGCTAAAATTATAATAGATAATGAGACTCAATTTGCGGAAAAATAATTTACTTCATTTTGCAAAGATTTATACATTCAATTGATTCATACAGCTGTAGCGCACTCCCAAATAAATGATCAAATTGAGGTTACGAATCGAACAATTCTAAAAGGCTTGAAGACACGTTTGGATAAGGCTGGGGGGCAATGGGTGGATGAACTCCCTAATGTATTATGGACTTACCGAACAATTACAAGAACACCAACTAGTGAGACACCTTATAATTTGTGTTTTGGGATGAAGGTGATTATTCCAGTTGACATCGGTATCCCCAGTCCTAAGGTCCAAATTTTTTATGCAACAAATACTGAAGAAAAACTCCGATATCATCTGGATTTATTGCCTGAAATAAGTGAAGTAGCTTCAATCAAAAATGCTGCCTATCATCAACGGATCGCACGTCACTTCAATCGGAGAGTGAAACCCAGACCTATCAACGTTGGAGATATAGTTCTACGAAGTTTAGTATCTGCGAGAAAAGAATCACAACATAACAAACTTTCACCTCTTTGGGAAGAACTTTATGTGGTGGTTACTATAGTTAAACCAGGAACTTTCAACCTCAAAGATTTAGAGGGAAAAATTCTTCCTCGCATTTGGAATACTGAGAACCTACGAAGATATTATCAATGAATTTAAGATGTAACATTTGAATTAAACTCTATATTTTGATGTTTCATATTTTTGTTTTAAAAAATGATAAATCAAAATAATAATAACAAGAAGAAAGAAAATCGATCACAAGTGGTTTCGATTAGACCTACTCCACACAGGTTAACGCCATCGAATGAAACTCTGACAAACAACCTCGGATAGGTCAAAACTTCGCACTACCGCGTTAACGCCATCGAAACTCGACAAACAATCTCGGATAGGTCAAAACTTCACACACGCTCACCGCATTAACGTCGAGTGAAACTTCGACAAACAACCTGATAGGCTAAAATTTTGCTACTCGCGTTAATGTCGTCAGTGAAACTTAACAAACAACACCGGATAACTTCGCGCACCTTCTCACAGTTAACGTCATTGAGCGAAACTCTGACAAACAACTTTGGATATATCAAAAATTCACACTTACTCCGCACAGGTTAACGTCATCGAGCGAAACTCTGACAAACAATCTCGGATGGGTTAGAAATCTTTGCTAGATTTTCTCTTAAAATATACAGGCTAACACCATTGAATAACTTTTTGACATACAATATAAATCAGTAACAAATCATTTTAAACATCAACCATTTTATTTTAAAATGAAAATACAATGCAGTATGACACATACATAAATATGATCATATGTCTCAAATTGAACAAATAATCAACATCCACATCTTCACTATTATCACTAGAAAAAGAGGAAGAAGTGCCCTCTGCGTCATCCCTTGGAGAAGAATCTTCAGAAACCTGACTCGGTGAAAGGCCTTCAATATATACACCTGTCTTGCGACGAATAAGACGGGCCCCTTTTAGAAAACCACGAATAAAACTTTATTCAAGAAGCTGAAGTTCCAGATCCTTCACCTCAATATCGTAGATATTCTCGCGAACTTTTTGAACTCGATCTTGAATTATATTCTTGAAGGCCGTGGAATTTTTGAAGCTCTCTATAATCTTCAAGTTGGTGTCAACTTCTATATTCTCTTTTTTTGAGATCTGTGGTAATAATGCCTTGTTCTCTGCCTTTAAGTAATGTACTCCGACGGAGGAAAATAAGCTTGTTGCGATTTCTTAGGAGAAATAACCACCAAATCATTTGAAAAATGAAACTTCTTCCTGAAAATTATTAAAGTATCACAATTGATAGTTGACGTTACATCGTCAGATCTCGCCGTCCCCTGATACTTCCGCAACCCATCATCTTGTATCTTTAGATATTGGGATATCTGTTGAAGGATGTTCGCCTATGAAGATACTCTCTATTTTTCAAGTTTGGAAGCACACTGGAGCATGAATTCAGGATGCGTGCCGCCTAACCGGGTTAATTGGAAACCTTGAGATCGAGGAGGCGAGTCGAGGGGTCGACACCTCTGAGTTAGTGGAGGCTACCAAAGAGAAGTGGAGACACTGGTCGGGGATCGTGCCACACTAGCAGTCAGGTTAAACAAATGCTCGGGGAGAAGCGCTGCGAGAGAGGTGCATGTTATCTGAGGGTGGAGCTACTTAAGAAAGCGGAGCCTGAATTAGGGATGTGCTCTGGCTAACCAGGTTAGTTGGAAACCCCGAGATCGGGGAAAACTAGAACTTGTGAGGGGGGTCGCATTGTTATACAAGTTAATGGAGGCTACCAAAGAGAAGAAAGCGAGCATACTTAAGTCAGGGATGCTGCCTAACCAGTCACTGAAACCCGAGATCAGTAGAGCTGAGCATCTTAGTGGAGGCTATCAAAGAGAAGAAAGCGAAAGCACATTGGGGCCTGAATTAGGGATGTGTGTTGCCTAACCAGGTTAGTTGGAAATCCTGAGATCGTGGAGAACTGAAACCTACGAGAGGGTTCTGTTATACAAGTTAAGAAGAAAGCATCTGGAGCTTTCGGATCTTGTAAACCAGTCAACTAGAAACCGAGATCGGAGCCTGCAGGGGTAAACGCTGATTAGTGGAGGCTATCAAAGAGAATAAAGCGGAAGTACATTGAAGCCTGAATTTGGGATACACACCGCCTAACCAGATCAGTTGGAAATTTTGAGATCAGGGAGAACTATAGCCTGTGAAGGGGGTCGGCACTATTATATAGGTTAGTGGAGGCTACCAAAGAGAAGAAAGTGGAAGCACACTGGAGCTTAAATTCGGGATGCGCACTGCCTAATCAGGTCAGTTGGAAATCTCGAGATTGGGAAGAAGCTGAGCTGTGAGGACGCTAGTTATCTGGTCGGAGGCAAAAGAAAGTAAAGAAAATAAGGTGCGAATTTTTCATCACTCCTTGGGGGGTATTATACTAAAAAAAATAACTCTTCAAATTCTTTAAAAAATAAAAATAAAAAAATAAAAAAACGAAGAAAACTCTTCGTATTCTTCATTAAAAAAAATCTCTTCATATACCTCATTAAATAAAAAGAGAAGAAAAAATTTAAAAAAAAAACTCCACATTACTCATAAAAAAAAACTCTTCACAATCCTCATTAAAAAAAAAAACTCTTTATATTTCTCATTGAAAAAAACTCTTTATATTCTTCATAAAAAATAAAGTCTTTACTTCTGATCCTCCCTCTCTCTCTCTCTCCCCCACCCCACTCTCACACATTAAAATGATTAAAAAAAAAAAATCTGGAGGCCCACTGCTCCTCCTCTTTCAAACCAAATGCTAATATATATTAAATTATCACTTTATATATATATATATTAAAATAAAATAAATAAATATTAATAATTAATTAATAAATAAATTGATAAATTGATACATATGATAATTATAAATCTTAATAATTTTAGCTAAAGTGATTTTATTTAATATATTTTTGGATGAAATAAATTTTATCATAAAAAAATAAGGGGACAAATGATATATCACGCATAAAATTTTAAAATAATGCACATATATTATTTTGCATAATAATTACATATCTCAATGAGACAAGTTCAACGTTACCAAAATTAGGTGAAGTATGACCCAAATGAGCTCAAATCAAGCCCAAAAGTTACATGTGAAAATTTCGAGTCACTGACTGGATGATCAAATGATTTCTAAATTTGACGTGCTTATAGTCGAATCGAACGACTCGACGAGATGAATCTAACGAGCTTAAGATCACTCAAATCGAAGATCGTTTAGACGATCAAATCACCAAAAATTATCTATGATCAAATAAATATTGATACACCGTCCGATGGAGTGTTTTGGGATTTTGGCTATAATGACCAAAATGCCCCCTTTCAAAATCCTATAAATAGGAACCCATTCTTGTCATTAAGGGAGGAAGGAGTTAGAAGTGAACTTGGGAGAAAGCTGGGAGAGAACTAGAAGTTCGAAATTCGTTATCACCACTGTTGCCACCGATCGCCGCTTATTATCATCGTCGGCTGCCACCAATAACTGTTACGGTCCAACCACCGCCGCGTAGCTGTTTGTTACCTGATTTTGGAATTCACATTATCAGGATTACTCACATATAATCTTGTAATCTCATTTGTCGGAAGATTTAAACTGTCTTCTAAAGTAGATATATAATGAAACATTTTATTGCTAGCCTGATTTTTCCTCTTCGAGTTTTTTAAAATTCAGGTTCTTATTTACTTTTTAACTATCTGTGTGCGTGTTAGATTTTCATACATAACTAAGGCGTGAAAGTTTATTCAACCGCTACAAATTTTTTGGCACACAATTATTTTAATGAAATATAATAAATAAGGGATTAAAATAAATCTTTGTTAATAAATTTATTCACTTGCATTTAATGTGAGTATGAGTAAACTAGTTTACATAGAAAGAGTGAGAGAGGCTATTTTTGTTGCATATCCCGTATCCTCCAAAAAAAAAATGGAAATGGCTTTGATTAAATGTAGATAAAATGTTGGTTTATATTCACAATAATATTTTACTATTTTAAATCTTATTTATACAAATATTTTTGATAGATTCTATGAAATGTGAAAGGAGAATGCATTTTATCGTTTTAAATGGATAACAGTCTAATTCTAATGTATACGTACACACAAATATAAATCCGTACTATTTGCATTATATCGAAGTTCTGTTGGGAGACCTCTTTGCCAAAATATTTAGTTGGGTGGTCTTACCTTTGATCTCTGAAGTAGAGGTCTAAGATTTGCATTCTTTCTAAAAAATATCGATTACATGTCATTCCTTTTCCAATTTTGAGCATGATGAATTTATATCAATGATTTTTTAGCACTGATATAACAACATAAGCCTTAATCCCACTAGGTGGGGTCGGCTACATGAATCCTTCGTCTCCATTGTGTCCTATTATGTGTCAAATTCTCATTTAATTCAAGTATACTAAGATCATTTTTATACATCTTAACCAAGTCTTTTGGGTCTACCTCTACCTTTCTTAACATAAGGTAAATCTAATGCATCTACTCTCCTAATCGGTCTGGACGGTACGCTTTATGTGGCCAAACCATCTAATCTCTCCTAATCTTATCTACAATTTCCAACTTTTTCCAACATACTCATTTTGCATTCTATCTCAAGAGTAAAGCCACTCATCCACGAGCATCCTCATCTGTAAGACTTGACTTATGCTCTCTTTTATTATACGCACCATAAGTCATTCGGGTCTTACCACCATCTTATAAAATTTTCCCTTAAGTTTAAGTGGAACTTTTCTATCAATAATAGGCCAGATGCATTCCCCCACTTCAACCATCCAACTTGAATTCTACTTAATAACATCTCCATCTATTTCACCATCATTTTGAACAATAGAGCCTAAATATCAATCTCTTATTAATGACTGACCTAAAATTCACAACACTATCACTAAAACTTCTACAACTAAAATTACACTCCATATATTCGCTTTAGATCTACTTAAACGAAAACCTTTAGACTCTAAAGTTGACCTCCATAATTCAAGTTTTGTTGGACTCCTCTCTAGTCTTATCAACAAGAAGAATGTCATCAAAGCATACACCAAGGTACATCTTCTTGTAAATGCCTAAACATCCAAAATTAAAGTAAAAGATAAGGGCTTAATGTTGATCCTTGATGTAATCCAACCGAAATAGGAAAATATTTTGTCAATCCTCCTTGTGTTTGGACACAAGTATGACTCTAGTATACATATCCTTAATGACTTGAATATAACCAATATTAACTCTCTTTCGAACTCTCCAAAGAACATATCTTGAGACTTTATCATAAGCTTTCTCTAAATCAATAAATATCATATGTAGATCCTTCTTACTTTCTCTATGCTTCTCCATCAAACCTCTTAACAAATGTATAACATAGTAGATCTACGGCATGAAACCAAAGCGATTGTGAGAAACTTCTATATCACATCGTAACCTATGCTCAATTACTCTCTCCCATAATTTTAATGTATGGCACATTAACTTAATTCCTCTATAATTTGCACTCTTGTGCATCACCTTTATTCTTAAATATGGGAATCAACAAACTCTTTCTCCACTCATCCGACATCTTTTAGTCTTTAAAATAACATTAAAAGATTTGTAAGAAGAAATTCCTTGATCTCCTAAACATTTCCACATCATTGGAATATTATCCGGTCCTCGCTTTTCACATTTCATTTTCCTTAAAGCTTCACTAACTTCAGATTTACTAATACGACGATAAAAATGAAATTCTTTATTTTTGTTTAGGATATTAAGGTTCTAAAATCGATAAATCTTTCGATCATCAAAAGTTTATCAAAATACAAAATATCTTCTTATACTTTATTGGTTAATTTGTAAAACAAACAATTTTATTCACCATTATAAGTTCTTAAAGGTAAATACAAAAGGTTTTGTTTGCAAATTAATTAGGTTCTTTACTTGAATGTCTCTAATTGCCTCAATGAGATTTAGGCACTATTCATGAAATGTGAATCATTCATAGTGATGCGTACATGACATGCACGGATATGGCAACATGCCATAACTATAAAAAACAGGACATGACACCATCAACATAATTTTCTTTATAAATTATAAAGTATTTAATTAAAACACATAATACTAATATTTTCTATAGAAAACATTGCAGATTACAGTAAAATATCATATATTTTTGACATAAAAGATTTAATAGTAATAAAAGAAAAATAAATATTATCAATAATAATAGAAATTACCTTTGACGTTACTATCATTTGCTCTGATACATATTAGTTGGTGCATGTAAAAATGTTGAGTTAAGTTGCCTGTTCTTGCTAATCATTTTTGCAAAATGTGAAATCTCAAATGTTAATTTTATTTAAGTATAGATAAGACATTAGCTAATATGTTTCGCTGGCATTCTTTTTATCTCAGTTGCAGATCGCATGTGCAGATCTGGAGCAATAGATGTCATTTGTGTTGATTCGGTATCAGCTCTAACTCCGAGGGCTGAAATCGAAGTAAGATTACTGTCAATGTTCTTAAACCTCTACCTGTTCTCTCTTTTATACCATAGTTCATTATTCAGTGTACATCTGTTCAATGTTTGGTTTAGGGAGAGATAGGAATGCAGCAAATAGGCCTACAGGCTCGCTTGATGAGTCAAGCATTGCGCAAAATGTCAGGGAATGCCTCAAAAGCTGGTTGTACCCTCATATTTTTGAACCAGATAAGATACAAGGTTTAATCTCCCCATCATCATTCTTGCCATAACTCGTCCTGTGATTATTGAGAATTGTAATCTTCTTTTTTTTATTTAATTGGATTTGACAAGATTGGGGTATTCTATGGTAATCCTGAAGTTACCAGTGGTGGTATTGCTTTGAAATTCTTTGCCTCACTTCGCCTTGAGATCCGTCCCATTGGGAAGATAAAATCTGTGAGTTTGCTTGTAACTATCTTTACTTTCCATGTCTCTTTTCTCAACTCATGTTGCAGTTATTATGAAGGGAGATGAAGACATTGGAATCAGAGTTCGTGTAAGAGTTCAGAAAAGCAAAGTGTGTAACACTGTTCCTTTTCTATGTTATAGTGAATGTATTACACTCTCTTTCCTAAGCATTCAACCACCTCTTTGTCAACCTGTATTAATGTAATTTATTTTTCAATATTTGCAAAATCTTTTTAAAAATAGGCTTTGACGATTAAATTTTGAACCTGGTTATCTGTTTGATCGCATGTTGTTGACTTTGTCATGATTCAAATTAAGCAAGTGGTTATCACAACTAAAAGACTGCATATGTTATTATTATCATGGCTCTTTAGAGTTTAATAAAAGGCTGCATGAGTTGTTATTATGCATATTACAATGGTTTAATAATTGAATTATTTACAATTTGTTATTGTTTTCTGGATTAATTCATGAATTGCTAAGTGACAGCTAAAATATCAAACTCATGCTAGTTACAAAGGTAGTTTTTTTTTTATATTTTTTTTCAGGTGTCTAGGCCCTATAAGCAAGCAGAATTTGAGATCATATTTGGGGAGGGAGTCGGCAAACTGGTATTGTGGCTTTCAAGGTCCAATTTCAAGCCATTGATGTAATGAATAATTCTACTGATGGCCTGAACTTCAGGGTTGTGTTTTAGATTGTGCTGAAACGGTGGACGTTGTAGCAAAGAAGGGTTCTTGGTATAGCTATGGAGACCACAGGTTAAATATTCTACTTTTGCACAGATCTACAACTTAGAAATTTTCTTGTCATATATTTAATCAATTTGGTGTAGATCAACATTTTTTGGCTTCTGTCCCAAATTTCATTTCGAGAAGCTAGCTACATATGCGTCTTATCATATTTTTATCATCTCAGAAAGTTATTCTGCTTTTACTATTAGAAGAAATGTATCATAATGTACCTATTAGGAGAGAGTTCATTAGGTTCCATTGTGAAGAAGAATTATATGGAGATATATCTATTTAGATTGATATCTTTATCTTTAATTTTTCTTATAACTTGATGCCACCATCATTTTAGTCTTAATGAAAAACCACAGAAGAATCATAAGCTTATTCAAAACCTCACTTTGGTAATGCAGTTCATGAGAAATTGTTACTTTTACATTCATTGTTATGAATCTAACTGATGCTCTGTGATTCTTTCTATTTATTTCCATCTTTTTATGCATTGTCCATCTCTTTCATATCATGTCCTGATTGATCTAGTAAGGAAAAATATTTGAAAAAAAAAAGTGGAAAATCACAAAATTTAGTGTTTTTTTTTTCATGTAATTTCCAGCATCTTATTGTTTCTTCTTAATTTTTTTAAAAGGCTTGGGCAAGGCAGGGACAAAGCTCTGCAATTTCTCAGAGAAAACCCTCTTATCTTCAGTGATATCGAAAAGGTATGCCTGTCCATGTCTTTCACGGCCCAGATATTACATCAAACTGTGGAAAATTTTAATCTTAAGAAATTCATTTCCCAATAGTAATTAGTTGCAGTTTCCTCTATCTTCATTTTCTGTGCTCATGCCGTTATATCGCTTTCTGTTCCATATTCTTGCCAAAGTGATTAATTTGATGCTCTGTATTCTTTTTTGGTTGTATGGTATGGGAAGTCGCATATTTTATAGAACGAGAACATCCAATATATATCACTGTTTTCAAGACTAAAATTGGAATATTTTATTTTACAAATCTTTCAGGGTTGCCTAGTTGAAATCTTGATTAAACTTTATACTAATTTTGTTTGTCTGGTGCTTGATAACCACACTGGGAGTGCCTGGCATACTGTGGCTACCTCTTATTTGCCTGTTTTCTATCAGCATTTGAATTATAATGTATATAACTCTATGAAATTCATCATATTCTTCTCAACAAATTTCATAGCTGCTGCTTGTATGAAATTACATATATACTGTAATCTGTAGGCTGTTAAAGCTGCTTTGACAGAAGGAAGCAAGCATGTAAGCCTCGTAGCCGACGGCCAGTCGCCGAAGTTTGATGATGAAATTAACCATGATGAGAGATGACATGAAATCCGAGTGATGCGGTGCCGGTGCCGGCGCCGGCCCATTTTCTGGTCAGCTATAAAATTTGTGTGCCATGGCTGGGCAAGGTTGCTAGAACAGGTATTTTCTCTTTTACAGATTCTAATGCGAAGGAGATGAGTTGGGTAATGGTTGGCTAATGAATGAGCTGTATTGAAAGCAGGCAAAGTTGTTCTTCAGCATGATTTGTGCTGTAGCAGAGATAAATGGGGTTATTAATTAATTTATTTTGAAGGAATACTTTGTTCTAATTTTATTTATTTTTTTATATTTATTTTCAATATGAAATTAACACAACGAGAGGAGGCTGCATATAATGAGAAGTCTACTGTGGCTGCTGCATAAATTTTGGTTGGGAAAAAAAAATTGTAGCTGGAAGGTTCAGTGTTTAAAAATATTAATTTTGTATTACATATATTGTAGAAGTATTATAAATTCGCACACATTTATAATTTGAGGTCGTTCTATAATAGTTGCCAAACCCTTTCCACACCTGAAACGATTTTTTTTTAGTGAGAATTATTATTAAATGAAGGACAAGTAATTCTAGATTTTAAGTGAAATGTCTAGAAATTAGAGGGTGTATATTTCTTGGTTAAAATAGAAAATTTAAATTCAGTTGAATCGAATTTTTTAGTTTGATTCGATTTCATATATGTTATTTAGATTTAGATTTTGAATTTTTGAATATTAATATTCGGATTTTAGTTTTGGGATCAGTTTTATATCTTCTTAAATCGATTAAATTTAAAATTTATGATATTAGTTTTAATTTTGAACGAGCATTAATTATTATTTTTAGCTTGAGTTAAATAAATAAAATATTTAAAATATAATTTAGTAAAATATGATTTAATGACAATTTTAAAATTTTAAAATTTTTAAAGTGTAATTGATTATTCTGAATGAGCATTATTATTTTTATTCATTTTTTAAAAAATTCATGAGATCATGAAATCATAATTTTGATTTCTCTTAAATTAAATTGAAAGTTCTAAAAAAAATTGGATTGCATCGATTGAGTTTTTATTAAATATTGAACAGTTCAGTTTATCTAATTTTAGATTTCAGTTAGATCGAATTAGCAAATTGAAGAATCGATTTGTGCAATTTGATTGAGTACACACTCCTAAAAATGTACTATAAATGCTTATGTCATTACCTAGATTTGATCAGTGAATAGTTTTAGTAAGAATTAACTAAATTATATCACGAAGTCCTTATGATACAGCTCGACAATAATGCATGTTATTTGACTAAAAATTATTTATTGAAAATAATTGTTTCTTTAAAAAAAAAACCCTCATTAATACATATATTTGAAGAAATTGATTCAAAACTTTAATAAAAATTATAGCCCATCAAAAACAGGATTTTGGATTTTAAAGAATTATTATTTCACTAAAAACTCAGAATGATTCAATTGCTTGTCCCGAAACTCTGCCCTAAATTTTCTGGTTGCATTAAAAAAAAAAAAAAAATACTATATTTCTATTTTTATGAATGCGAGCCAGAGGCATATCATTCATAAGGGCAGTTAATTCAAAATTTGCTTTAAGGATGTGAGGCTGGGGCTTGCTCAGGTGAGATCTGATTTCAATCGAACAATTTAGTATTAAAAAATGGATCATAATATCCTAATCAATTAATATGCATATGAAATATATTATTTCTAGATGGTAATGAACTTTCAAAATGACAAATCTATCTTATGCATTACAGAGGAAACAGGGGAGTTATGACAGATAGAACAGGGATTTTTAATTCTGATATGAGTAATATAACGTATTTGTATATAATCACAACTATAAATGTTATATTGCGATATATGAGATAGAGATGAGATATTCTACTTGCTTTGGGTGAATATGATCAACCAATTAATGAGGTTAATTTCATCCGTAAATATAAGCATCGTCAGCAAACATTGTTTATCTGATTCAATGATAACGTGATTAAATTGAAATAACATACACCAAATTTCCCAATCATTTTTGATGACACGTATGAACGCCAATAATAAAAGTTTACAAAGATACCTTCATCATTTCGTAAGCGTAAATCCATGTATATTATTGAATTCACGCTACGCTAATATATAAACTTTATAAGCGTTAAGACATATATATTTCGAGGGAGACAACATTAATTCCCACTAGAATTAATCATATCTCTCCGTGGAGAACAAATATAACTACTCACGTGTCGATAATGAAACAAACTTGAAACATTTTATTAGGAAAATAAATACTTACAAAAATCCTTAAGCTCACGGGAAGCACACTTTTTAAAAAAGGAAAGACTGATGTTTTTCGACGATATATTACATACTGACTGATACCCTATTTATAACAAAAACACATCGACTTAAGGAAAGAAAACCAGGGGCTGAAAACCAGAAACCGGGTATAATAATTACATAATGACATAAAACAGGCTGGCAACACGATACAGGATTCCTTCTGGCTAGACTTTGATTATGTGGCCTGGGTCCCACATTTAAATTTGTGAAAGGTGGCGGGGCCCACCTTCTTCTTTATTCTTTCTTCATGTCCTGGAGGAATAAATGGCGGGGTCCACTGTAGAGGCGATTTCTTTTATTCCTCGATTTGCTTACTGCAAGAAGAAGTAATAATATCACGATAAATAATACTAACGCGTAGTTCGGTAGATAAAGATACTTATAAAGTTACCATTCCAGACTATTTATCCTGTTTAGCATTTCATCTAATTCTTCATCATCAAGTCCTTCGAACCAACTATTTTCTAATGAAACACGATTTTGATATGGGAAAAACGCGGTGATAATGCGATAATTTCAGACGCCAAATTAAAAAAATCGGATATATGAGAATAGATTGACATGCCATTATTGACAGTAGAAGTAAAATTGATAAATTTTTCCTTTAAATATTCTGTCATTCAAGAATATCATCATATTATTGTCTTGATAAATTAAATGAGTATGCCATCTTGGGCGATAAATCTCATATTAAAATTTTGAAATCTAATATAATCTATGATGAAGAAGACTTCTTTCGACATCTGTTGTTATGAGCTGATGATCTTCAAAATTATTGAACTTATTTTAATAATATACAATATATAGTCAATCAAGATTAATAATTTAGATTATATTTATTTAAAATAAACCTAATTTAAGAATATATTGATCAACAATTTAAAAAAAAGTGGGATTTATATGCATATCATTGAACTAAATCCTTTATTCTTAAATAACTAAATCTATAAATGATATCAAAAATATTAAGAAACTAATTCTAACAAAATAAACATTCTTATGTATATATTTGAACGTCATGTAAAAAATAAATATTAAAATTTAAATATTAGCTATATAAACAAATAAAAAATATATATGTACCTCGAAAAAATTAGCATAATTCTCTGTTCACCAATGATTTTCCATAATCCATATAATAAATCTTAATCTTCGCTGCGAGAGGTGTACTATTTCTAGGAAGAAGAAAAAAAAAATCCAAAGAATACAAAGAAACTAAAGCGTCAAACTTCATACAGAAGAAGTAGGTTATGATGTCAGTTAGGCTCGCCGTAAGGATGCCAGCCTCTTCTCCAAGTCGTCAATCTCATCAGCTTCCGGAGCTACAGTTCTGCCATATGTTCATGTGTTTTTCAGTTAAATGGCAGAGAAAGCTATGCGTTATACAAAAGCAGTTATATAAACGCCTATTTATTTGATTAACGACATACTTTTCAAATAAACTTCCACATACATTGAATTTTCTCAATTATAATGAATAATATCAGTATCTGATATATATATATTGAAAATTTTGGAAATCTTTAAGAAAAAACAATAAACAAGGAGAGAGACAAATGGTACCTTGCAGGATTATCAACCTTCTTACTATTCACTGCAATACGACCTTTAGGAGCTGATGATAACTGCAAGAAGGTGAAAACCAAATAAAGCAGTTTTACTCTCGCTCTGATGAAGAAAAATAGTAAACAAATTCTTGTAAAACAACTTGGTACCTGTGATGCAATGTCCACACCAATCTCATCCAGGACCTAAACATCATAAATCAAGATTAAAACAATTCAAAAGTAACATATTAAAAAAAAGAAAATAATTTTAAAGTAATTGTTTTATCAAATAGCAAGCCCTGTAACATGAAGGAAGAAAATTTATCCTGTGAAAATCTTCAAAGATTACCTGGTTGGTGAGCTCCTCTGTTTCCTCTTCTGCTTCATCTTTATCTAATGTTTCATCAATTGCATCTGACATCATCTCAAGCTGAAAGCATAGTAGATTCGCTGGATTCAGATATATCACATTCATGCTAACAAAGCATTCGTAATTATTAATTGATGAGAGATTACCAAAAACCTAGATAAGGGCGTGAAGAATAACTTCTAACTCTCTTTGGTGAGTTGATCATGTATAATTTACCATTTAATTAGTATCTCTTGAGTTCTTATTTTTTGCAATCAATTAGAGGTGTTTCGTATAACTTGTGTGCAATAAATTTTCACTTGTACATAAAATTTGTGTTTGAACATCTTTTCAGTCTTTTTTCATGTACATAAAATTTGTGTTTGAACATCTTTTCAGTCTATGTACCATCTATTCACACCACAATTATGGGGATTGATTCCTCTTTTGTTGTCGAAAGTGGTGTCATGGAACTTGTCCGAACAACGTAAACATGGGTCTTCTCTCTGGGGTTGATCTCTTTGCTAGCACTGTTCATACCTACAGTCCACATGCACTTGACCTTTCGGCATCTATCAGATTTTGCCATAGTAATCTATAAAGAGTTAGTGTTTCCAGTAGAAAAAAAGCCTCTAGTAACCATGGATTAGAAAGGCAGATAGTCTATAGAGTTGTTACCAGTAATAACAAAGCCACCTAATCTGGTAGCTACTTGTTTGTGCTACTCATCAACAAAGAAAAAAGTTAACTACTGAGCTTGGAAATATGTGTAGTGTCCAAGATCAAGACAAAGAAGATCCTTATATAACAAATGAAGTTTGGGCTATTCAGAGAGCCAATAGTGTTATAGGAAGAGAGAGTCGTCAACAAAGAAGAAAATAATAGTTAAGAAAAATATGAAGAGTTCAAGGTCAAGTTATAGAGGATTCCTTATACAGTGAATGAAATTTGAGTCTTAAGAAAGCCAGGGTAGTGTCGCACGCTACTAGTAATAATAAAGCCACTTAATCTGGGAGTATTTTGTTTAAGCTGTCATCAACAAAGAACAATGCATAAAGTCTAAGATAAGCTTAAAAAGGTTCTGTATATAGTGAATGAAGTTTAGACATTTAGAAAGACAGTAGCATTACAGGCAGAGAGTCATCAACAAAGAACTATGTCATACAGCTGAGAAATAAAGGATGTATAGAGTTCACGTTCAGGCTAAAGAGGAGTCCTTATAGAGTGAAAGAAGTTAGGGCATTTAGAAAATCAAGGTTGTTATAGACGGATGCAAACACAATCTACATATAAAGAGAGAAGTATGGTGGAAAATACTAAATCCTTCAATTATACAAAGAAAATAAAGAGAATTTATTGGAGAAATATGTGAGAAATAAAAAAATGTTTTTTAAAAAAAAAAAGAAAACTCCAATATCTTCAATTATACAAAATAATATGCAGTTAACTATGACATAACTACCTAACGAAATAGGAGGATGAAATGTTATATTATTTTTGACAGGGCGTTTAACACTTGTACTCATAAAACACATATAGTAACAATACCAAATTCAATTTATTTGTTTGTGTGTGAATGTGTGCCAATAGGACAACTACAGAACTTCAATGCATGCATATAAACATAATTTTTTTCTAACAATAACAAATCCATGTGCACATTCCCTTAACATAATTACTAGCAATCGGAAAGAACATTAGAAGAACAGGAAAAAAATGATTTCACTTTAAGGTAGGCATAATTTTGTGAAATCACATAAACGGATGGTCGAAGTGAAAAGTTGAATATGGTGCAGACAAATACCTAAATTCTCATGGAGCCAAATAACAGCAAAACTTCCGATGATCTTCCAGAATCACATAAACAAGTAATTGAAGTGAGGATTGGAATGGAACGCAGACAAATAATGAATTTCTAATAAAGCCAAATAAGAGTAAATCTTAGTTATCCTACATTGCTGATTTTTTTTTATGGTACAACAACAACAAACCTGTATCCCTAAGGACAATTTTTATACTTCCTAACTAAGTCTTTTTAAGTCTACCTCTACTTTTCTTAACATAAGTCGAATCTAATACATCTACTCTCCTAAACTATTCATGTTAACTGAAGAGAAATTCAAGCAGGAAACCCAAAAAAGTATTCATAAATGGAGTTAGTTGCTCTGGAAAAACTATAGAGAAAGAAAAAATGGTTGATGAATAGAATCAAAAAATTCAGAACATATAAAAAATGGTTTTGAAGGCCTAAATGGTATAAAAATTTGCTCAATTCAGGTTATGTAGATCTTTATAGCTGGATGGGATTCAGAATTCAAAGGCAAAGACCAGTTCAAAATAACACACATTCAACCATTAATTCCCTAATTTCATTATGATAGCCAAAAAAGAAACCCTAGAAAACAACAAAAAATGAGTTACTAGTTTTGCTCAGGTCATATTATCGATAAAAATAACCAAAATATTAAAAAAAAAAAACCGATGCCAAAATTTATGAGAATTAGTTTATGCCAGAATACGCAGATCTTCATCACAGCTGAAATGGGTTCTGAGAAAGAAAATAAAAACTTTTTGGAATGCTAAATTTTATGAGCATTTGTTTAAGACATAATAAACAGAATCATAACAAGAAAGAAAAATTTTGGAGGGATAAACATTATAAAAAATAATTTAAATATGAAAACACAGAACATTGCCATAGCTGGACGGAATTTAAAGGACAATTTCAAACTTATCAGCTTAATGTTCGCACACATAAGAAAGCAGTCTCATCTAGCTTGAATAATACAAGCTGCTCATTAGTAAATAGCACTGATAGCACAATGTTTATAGTGAATGAAATTATCTCAAAATAATGGCTATAAAATAAGAAATTTTCTATTTAATTTTTTTTATAATAAGAAACACAGATTACTTATTCATGGCATCAATTAATGAGTATCAATAAGTTTGCTTTTCAATAGCTAAAAGTATCTTAATCCTACGTTACATGGTATAGAAAGGCTACCGTGCAAAACAAAGAGATATATGTTCACAGCAGAAAAGCAAAGAGAGGGAGTTAAGGAGTCCAGACTCCAGGAAAATGATCCTTTTCATAAGAACTTCAAAATAATAAAAAAAATACAGATAAAACTGTAAAAGAAACACACTCAAAAAGTATTTTGAGTTCTACCGTCATGTCCATTTGAGTTGATTGTTTCTGAAATTCTTTCATTATTTTTGCCTGTTTTGCAGGCTCCATCTCCTGAAACAAAATAGCAATTTTTTACAAGCTAAAAATGTTGCATGAAACCATGCTCCTATATCTTACTGATACATCACCCTTGAAAAATATCTGAGCATTTGTAACTATGACATGCATACCTTGTTCATGGCTGCCATTGCTTTGCTTGCACCTTTCATCCCAGTAGAAACAGAAGTGCTTGCATGCATGGCCTAGGTAGTTGAATGACATTACAAAATGTAGTTTTGAAAAATAGTACCAGTCGACATTAAGATACATACAATGAATTAGATACTCCTTACCTGTGTATGAGTAGCCACACCTCTTATCTGAGCACGACTCCCCTGCAAGTTAGTGATTTGTTGCCTCAGCCGTATAAGCTGACGAGCCAAGATCTTAGTAGCAGCCTGGGTAACAGACTCAAGACTTAGTATGAGAATATTTCTTAAATATTTTGATATCATATAAGGTAAACCTTTTGCTTCCCTGTCAAAGAAATTGATCGAATAAAAGCATATCATTTATGGTATTAAACGCCATTGTACCATAGCAGGTATATCCAAGAAAAAACAGTAAGAAGATAAAGCTCAACACATCCACCTCATTTCCAGTTTTTGCAGTCTGCTTTATCTCTGCAACCAGCTTCTTCTCCTGCAAGAATTCACGAAGAAGGGAACCCAACAAATAAAATCAGATTGCCAAGAGGTTCTCTTTTAAGCACTACTGTTGACATAACAGACCTCTAACTGCAGGGAAGCAATCTCTCGTTCAATGCCTGGAGAAAGAACAAGTTGACATCAAATATCCACTCTTCCTAAAATGATTTAACACCAATGTAAAATGCAGTAATATCTGAGGTTTAATTCATATATCATTTTTAAAAAATAGGCTTTAGAACATGACATCCAGGAAAATCACCATTGCGTTCAGAAGAAAGCAGTACAAAATACTTCATAATCCCAGGCATCGGCATCGTTAACCTTATCCTAACAAAAAGGGATCAGATTCATAAATAACCCACTCCCACCATCGATTCTCTTGATAGTTACATGAAAAGTTAACTTTATTTTGCGCAAACTGCATACTTCTAACTATCTTATCATTGATCTGCCCATCTCTTTCTTAACCCCTCTCTGCCAGTCTTTATTGCTTCATTACAAATGAATTTTACTTGTCCTGAATCATCTGTAATGAAGGAAGCAAAAAAACCGAGACAAAGGAACTAACCTCTCGTGGCAACAGTCATTTCTCTTTTGCTGTTCCTAAGAGCATCTGCAATGCAGGAAACAAAACAACCGAGACTATCAGAGGGAAACAAATTCCGAATCAATACAAATAAGATCAACTTTCCCGAGAAAAATATGAAACCGACACAAATACAGAATCTTCCGGTAAATAACAAGGAAAAGTAGAAAAAAGAACAAATTCTTAACCCAAATTTGTCAAGAAAAAACAAAGAGGCGAAATCCAACCCTTAGATGTGGTTTTCTTCTTGAAGATGTTCATAGTCAGCACGCACTCGAAGATCCTTCCGTCGGAGAAGGAAGAATCTTGTCGTAGAAGTAAGATGCAAACCAACCGAGCCTTAAGCGCGATGTAGGGTTTCAAAGTTCTGGACTGAAAAATGGAAAAGCATGGAAGCTGCCCACATGGTTTGCTCCTCCGAGTAGAAGAAATTAGTTTTCAAAAATTATAATATCAATCGAAACGGGTGGATAAGTTATATCATTAAATTTACATGGCTTGCTTGTTAATTATACATTTTATTTTTTATGTTTTAATGTTGAATGACAAAACACAATTTAAATATAAATAAAATTAAATCTTAAAATTTTAAAAATAATTTACAATTTTTTATCAATTAACTAACACTCACAATTTCTAAGTAGTTCCTTATTTTTTTTTATAGTATTTAAAATAATATGTTGGAATTTAATCTTAAATATATTATACATTTTTAAAATATTACTTTCAATAAGCTACATTACTTAGCACGAAATAACGCAGTAACACTTTTATTAAAGATTTGACATTTGTTCATTATATACATCATTTTATACAATTTTATGTTATTTTATATTGTGTTTATTATGCTGCATTTTATCTTATTATATCCATCAGCCTCAAATAATTGGATGATGGCATTTCACATTAAAATTATGAGAAAATATTTTTTTATAAACACATTAGCTTAAATATAATCAAAAATATCAAATTTTAATTTTAATAATATGATTAGGATGATATTTTATTATCATTGGTTATATAAACATTTAAATTCATCCATAAGTAGGGGTATAAATGAGTCGAATATGAACGAGCTGAGATTATAATTGTGTTCAGCTCATCTGTCTTAGCTCATATTTAAAATTGGGGGCGCATAAATTGATAATTTTAAAATTATTCTTAATTTTTTCATCCAAATTTTAAATCAGTATTAATGATTGGAAAAAAATTTAAGAGTTATAATATAAAGATTAAAATGATATGCTTTCATCTTTTTTTCATTCCATCTAATTTTTATTTTATAATAATTTTTTTTTCTGAAAACTTATTCTGATAATTTTAACAGTAACTATGTTAATAAAAAATAGATTATAAATAACATAAATAATAAAATACAATTCTATTTAGTTGCCTGAAAAAAAAAATATAGTGTAAAAAGAATGCAATGTATTTGGATTACTTTAAATTATTTGATTGAAAATTTTATAAATACATGAATTTATTTTTCTCTATTTGATAAAATAAATGTAATGTAAAGTATTTTGAAAATTTTGGATTATGATCGCCAAAGAATGGCCGGTACGACATGGAGGCTGACCAACAACCAACGCTGCAGCAGTCAAAACACTAAATGATTGGGATTGAATACCAAATCATAATTCTAAATACACCAATACATTACATTTACTGTGAAATTTTATATTGCACATTATATCAAACACAAACAAAGTTAAAACTCCAACATCTACTTTACTTTACACCCAAAATACTTCCTTCCACAACATCCCCCAAATACGTAATTTTCTACGTCAAAATGAATGCCAAGTGAGTTTAATCTCTCTCTCTCTCTCCCTCCCCGAAATCCAATGAATTTTCCATTCCTCTCTGAGAACTCAACGAAGGACGACCGACAGGTCGTCAATGGCAAAGCTAAGAATAAAGAGAGCTAAGAGGGATGAGGGAGAGAATTACAAAAAAGCACAAATTCTCCTGTGTTTCTACTATTGGAAGGATTAGGCCATGGCCCCCATTGCCCCCACGATATCTCCGCTCTTATATCTAATGCTCAATGATTTCAGAACTAAACAATCTAGTAAGCTTATCATATAAAACTTACAAGGTAAAATTTTTAAACTAAGCATGATTAAAACGTTAATTAGTGAAATAAGTAGATTTTACAAAATTTAAAATAGACGTCGCTTTAAAGAGGCCGACCGCAAACTACACTTGAATTTATTAAATAAAAATTTTTTTTGACACGACCGCTTTGATCATATCGCTGTTTTATCTGAATTAAGTTGGTATCGTTTGAATCGGCATGAAATTGGCCACCACTTTCTGTTAACCCGAATTGAGATTGTGACGTCTTACATTAGAAATTTTGATGTATCGAATTTAGTTGCAGATTTATGATTTAAATTTATATATATATATACATGCACAAAAAGGAGCCTTATATATAGCTATATTTGTAAAATAAAAGAATACTCAACTTAAAGGATAATTTATGATTCAAGTTTTACATAATTTTGTATTATGTATATTTTATATAAAAATAATGACTATATTAATTTTTTATATGAGTATTTTTTTCTTTTTGATCTCGACCTATAAATTATTTGTTTGATTAGTAGATTTTGATCATATTAAAAAATAGAAAAATAAATGTGTTGAATGCTTATTTCTAATTTTATATATTTTTTTTTGCATTTTTTATAGAGTGAATTATTGAATTTTGAATGCTTAGTTTGCATATATTGGAGAATTTTGATGTGCTTGTTCGTTATCTTAGTGATATTTAAATATTTGAACTATTTTTTAAAATAAAAAAATGTAAGAAATTAAAATCATATATAAGATACTATTGATCCCATAAATTTATTAAATAAAGAAATGTGACTGAACAATGTAGGTAACAAATAATCTACAACCATAGAGTATCCTGAGTACATCTAATGACACGATCTGCGTGGTGGAAGCGCGTCACTTCCGGTGTAATGTGCGAGGTGCCGCCGCAAAGTGATGCCGATGTCGCACATCATCTTCACTGGCCGGTTCGCCGTCATCGAGGTGTAACATCGATATCTCGATGGGCAGCGAAGGGTACTAGGGTACACCGGATGCATCTGCGGCATGTATAATGGATGGTGAGGATACATGGAAGCTGCACCGCCAGATCAAATGGTGAACATGCCTTCGGTTGGAGAGTACCTGAGTGCTATAGGGGGTAAGTGTATGGAGACGGCATGGACGATGGACCGATCGAATCCAGCATGTGTCGAGAAAGACGATGAACTACTAGCCGTCGCATCTCTATACCGCTATCCGATATGTGCATGTCCTTATTAAGTTTCATAATTCCTCGTAAGTATTGATCGAATGGAAATCGAGTCCATATCTCCCAAAATAAGTAGAATATATCCTGTGTCCAAGATATGTTCTCTGTAGAAAAAAAATTATGTTGTATATTAAACATATAAATTTATGAATAACATAAATTTCTTTTAACACTTACCATCGCCTCTCCGAGAGGGGTAGTAGTGGTCGGTATGGTAGAGCCAGTATGGCAAGGAGGCCCAGGATCGATACCACCTCATATACCGACTCACTGTGGTCAATCAGGTGGAACTGCACTACATCAACAATGGTCATCCGCCTCCCACTGTAATATGTGGTGGTAAAATGCACTGCCAACATCACTTTCCCCGCCCATCGACTTCGAAAATGAAGGATCAACAGATCGGCATCAACTGGGTGATAGCGAATCGCCTTTAGAACGCGATCAGGGAGATACCACTCGATGCGCTTCCAACAGATCAATGGAACCCGAGCTAGCCATATCTCACGACCAGCCAAACAAACATCTGCCACTCTAGTGCGGATCTGCTGGCCATAAGGTTCCCATATCACCTACAGTAGTCATTTAATAAATTTTAGGTCATGTATGAAATTAAAAAAATAATAATAATAACCAGTAGTGCAAATGGTCATACCTGGCTCTGAAGCAAACCATCAAGCTCATCCTCATACTCGACATGAGTTTCATCTCCCCTGCGGTAAGTCTCATTCCATCTCGCAACCAACACTCAAACCCTCCAACTCAACCGGGTATGCAATGGGGTAATTAACGGTAAATGCTCCCAAGACCATACCGCAAACATCCCGCCATGTTCGTCTCCGGTCTTGTTGCCTCATTCGACTCTCTATATAGTGTGCCAATACGTGATCCAATCAACTTGCTAAATAATGTCGATCCTCTAAGTAATGGCAAAGACGGAGATGTACCTCTGACGACGATCGGCATGAGGAAGCATCCTATAGTGAATAGTATGTACGCTCTGACATGCCTCCAAAACTCAACATCTGGAATGTCCAAATAAGAATCCCTGAAGAATGTCCAACGCAGCCAACGTAATATCTTTTCCATTAATTAAAAAAAATAAAGAATAGTTACACGATAATGGAAACAGGATTTTCAGCAAGTGATAAAGTGCATCTAAACAAGAGTAATTATAAGGAAATGTCAGCTGGCAGTTCACTGCAAGTTTAGTAAGTAATTATGACCTATCTTATTCACTAGAATATTGATAATAATTGAAGGAATTAATATATATATACATTTCGTATGCAAATGCCTTACATAATTGACCCAATTGCTGGACAAAGAGATCTCCTTATTTAGCGACCATCACTTACTCTTAAATTACATTATATAAAGTATGCCCAGTTTCTATCAACAATTTAAAAGAAAAAATGTTCCATCTAATCAAATATAATCTATCTAATAATTTATATATAACTATATCCAATGCCAACCTATCACCATATCATATATAGTAAAATTTATTGTACTTGAGTAAATGATGTAATCATGCTATAATCTTTTAACTGCAAGCATTTGTATTTCGTTTGAATTTGTGGCTCGAATCCTTCAGAATCCTTTTGCTGACCTTCCTAATTCAAATCTACTGTGAAATTTATTCCTCGTGAACTTGAGAAAGACTACTTACGTTTAAATGCAGGAGGGTGTATATTAACATTATTCAAACAAGTCCTTTAGGAGTAAAATCTGCTCTAGTTTTTTTATGTTTTCTTGTGTGTTGTTATAACTTAAAATAGCACTAAGATGCATACTTTCTATTTCTGTCTGCTTGCCTCATGAAATTTGTTCTTTTTTTTTCAGGAAGACGTTATTTGCAAGTAATCATATAGATGCATTTACTTGCATCAACTTTTGACAGTGATAGCCGGAAAGAAGAAGAAATGAACATGATTATTCATCAACTTTTGCATTTACTTGCATTTACTTGCATCAACTTTTGCATTTACTTGCATTTACTTGCATCACATTCCAAAAATTGAAATAAAAAAATAAAAGAAGAAGAAATGAACATGAACTTCTTTTATTCATTAGAATATCCCACAATGTAATTAATATGCTGCTAAAACGTCATTAGATAATCTGACTACACTTGGAAAAATCGATTTCCACATATTAATACAACACAGATACTTGAAAGCGAAAAAAGTACAATGCAGTAGACAGTAACGGGAGTACAATTAAAATATATATATGTAGTAAATTACTTGAAAGCTAAAAAAGTACAAATATAAAACTAATGTCATTTTTCTGGACAAGTAACCCTATTCCTGATTTTGCATATACCACATATTCTCGTTTTGTTTCAGATGTTCTCGCCCATTGTATTTGTATATCACGGTCCTAGCCTACCGCTTTCTAACATTTGGTGGTATAAGATCGGTGTGTAATCGCCAAGTACATCAACCGTGACGACGGGGATAACATGAAATTGAGCTTTGATGTTTGGCGGTACATCCAGATAATGAAGGAGACGAATCACAGGATTCATGCGACGTTGTCCCATCACAGCAATAACATGTGGACATGGAATATGCAGTTGTGGTCGCTACATGTACAAGCATGCATCGCTTGAGATTGAACGCTGACCTTGAATGAGAGATGACATTGTGAAAATATGGTATTCGTAACATTTATCCGGATCTGAGCATCTTCTTGCTTCGCCATTTTGCGCAATCGAGCCTTCACACGGGGAGCAAAAGTGAATCATTTGCCCGGATCGTCGACGAGCGGTCGAAGTCTTTGTTGAAGACCGCCACCGACAGTAGAAATGGAACATCAAAGCTCGATTGGTAACCCACGCGTCTCTTTAACACACGTTGAAACACTCGAGGCGCTATTGTCATACATAACGGAACCCTCGCCATGGCATAATGTCCACTTTGCCACATCTCTACCAAGTAGCCACTCGCAAAGACTGGTTTAATGTTCTTGATATCCGCCATATAACGTGTAAATGTGGATATCGCTTGTATTTCCGCAACATACATTTTTGACACATGAACTCAGACGTAAATGCCCATAGCTCGCATGCCTTCTTGAAATTTTCCCGAGATGGCAAAAAAGGTCGATGTTTTGCCCATTGAATCTCATGCACGCACCAATCCGGAATGTCGATCAGAGATAATGCATAGATCAGCTGCATATATAATTGGAACCAAGTCTTGTAAAGTCCTCGATAGCCTAAGAATCATTGCATTCTCGCTTCAACGACGCAAATGCTAAAGGAAACAAATCATTAAGATCGATACCAACAAAGAAGCAAAGTACCTCAGATTGCCGCAGAGAAAAGTACACAAGACTCAAGACTGGTCTGAATCGCCAACCGTATGGATGGACCAAAGCCTAAAATGCGTTCAAATCGACCAATGCTTGCAATTGATACACGCGTGGATAATCAACATAAGACAACCATAAACCGATCTAAAGAAACGATATGACTCTTCCCAACCCAAATATACTTTGTATGGCCTTCCTGCGTGCATCCCATGCTTTCATATATGAAACTCTAATCTCAAACTTTGAGTCCATTCGACCAATGATTTCGAGGTTTCAAGTCCAGACATCCGATAACAGTTTGGATGTAGTAACTAATAAATTGGGAGGAGGTGCATTGTTTATGTCCGGTCACAAGATTGAATGTGAACATGTGTGTGGCAAGCTTGAAATTACCCCAAGCACCACCAAGCCTCTTGCTTGCCCGAGCATGCAGACGCCACAAACATGATATGTTAGGATTATTGCTATGAATGCAACGTACCGTGAACCTCGACTTATTAGAATCACATGTCACATATTCCACGTTATTTGTGATTGACCATCCTCGCTGAAATTTGAGGTGTCCCTTGTCATGGAAACACATTCCCTCAAGTAGGTCACTGGAATAAAGTTATCTTCCGGAAAATAGAATTTGATTGGAGACCATCAAAGTTTAGTTCTTCATCCCATTGTTGAGTTGATTGACAAGCTTGGACGTATTCATTGTTAGAAAACATGTGTTCCTGTGTCGCCGCTTTGTTAGAATATTCTCTTAATATCACCGCTTGCGATTTGGATAATTTTCTTCACCTATCTCACCCTCACTATCATCTGTGTCTGAACTCGTTACGCTGGGCATTGTTTCGTATCCCTCATCCCCAGTTTCTGGAGGAGCCACCTCATCAGAATGGTACTCATCCATGTTTACTGAAGTTGAAGCAATATGAGTAGCCCGGATAGGAGGTGCTGATATGTCTACATCTTCACTGCTGCACGTATAAATATAGTGTTCTAGGTTAATGTGAATGTTTGAAGAAAAACAAGTAGTTCAAACAAATTACCTATGATGTGGTCCTCGTGGCTGTAAGTGTTGTTCATAAGTTTCAATTGTCTGGAATTCATCTGCAAAGATAATCATGCTTCGATCGATAATTTGTTTGATTTCACTTTCAACATATACGAAAAATAGCGCTGATTGATGATCTTGCACTTCGCCATCGTAGTGTTGTAGCAATGAAATCGTTACCGGCTGTGAAACGCATACCGATTGATCCTTAATCGTCGAATCAATGTTTGACCGCATGATTCGATCTTGAACATTAAAATTAGCCGGGCGAGAATTAATATGGGACGATTTTCCCCAAGATAATGTAGGAAAAAATCATCACTGACGCTAAGTTTGCCACCATAATACAGCACCAGACATACTGTGCTTGAACTCATTTTCGGATCAAATATTTGTACCTGAAGTGGAAATGCTGAATAGCAGATTTGTTCTAGTTAGCTAAATTAATGGTTATCTTGTAAAATACAAATGACATCGAACCCAAATAATTAAGATGCCATCGAACCCAAATGCTTAATTGTACCACCCATGTTCTCTATTATGGTGAATTACATGAAGAAACTATAAATGAAAAAGGAGAATGGATATATCTCTTCATCAATGATTATTTTGATACACAATTTAGTTGAATGGATCAAAAAATTGCACAAAAAAAGAAAATTTACATACATAACACAATTCTTATGCATCTATATATCTAACACTTACAATTTGATATTTATAAATAAATCACTTTGTCTATGAATAAAAATATTCATTTAACTTTAAAAAATTAATGATGGTGCTATTTTTGAAATACTATTAAAAATTTATGTACTATTTATATAAATATGAAAGTTTAGGTGCTAGATATGTAATATATAAGAATTGTGTGCTATGTATGAATGTTTATATAAGAATTGTTGGTGTTATTTTACTTTTCTATGTAAATGGTGCTATAAAACTACTTTAAAAAATGAAATTTTACAATAGAATAAACACAAACTGTTAAATATATATTAGATTAAGGGTTTTCTCATAAAATAATACATTTATGCAATAGTTTAAAACCTTCATCTTTCTAAATAGACATGAAATGAAACACTTTATTCATATAGAAAAATAAATAACAAAAGACAAATGACAAAAACTAGTACAAGAACAATGGAAAGGAACAATTTGCTAACATCTGCAATGAAGGAAGATATATAAGAAATAAACTCACAAACTGTAATAAAAAAGGGGGACAAAAGTAGAAAGATAGATTAAAGGGATTGTTATAGTTCCCTCTCTAAAGAAAAATATACAGTCACATACAATCAAGAAAATAATAAAAAAGGAAAAGTAACATAAATAAATTGGACAATAAAATTAAATGACAGTATAACCTAAACAACAACAAATAATAAAATTAACAATCAAACAAGAACAAACACCCATTACCCTAAACGAGATGCACAAAATTAGTTAGATCCACAATATATATACCTAAATATACTAAAATACATATCACAAATGTATATTATATCACTCGCTTTATTTTGAAAAACAAAAAAAAAAACCTTTTCCGCCAAACTTCACGGATCCACCTACGGGATCGGCGGCCGGCGGATCAGCCCGGCGGATCGGGGTCGGCGGTAATGAGCGGGCGAGCCGAAGCCGTGAGAGAGTAACCTAAGGAGAGCTACAGAAATGCGAGAGATCGGGATCCCGATCTCTCGGATCGGGGTTTTTTTAAAATCGATGGCCGCTTAAACGGGCGATCGCCTATTTTAAATTTTGTGAAAATGTGCTTATTTCGCTAATTAACGTTTTAATCATGCTTAGTTTAAAAATTTTGCCAACTTATAAAGTCTTTTGAATCTTAAAATATTAAATTTATAATAGTATACATTCGACATTAAAATTATAGTTACAAATTTTATTATTTATTCGATTTCAAAATTTAACAATGAAAAAAAAAATATGTATATGATGCAAACATTAAAAGTAGCAATTATTGATGTCCAATCATTCTATGCATTACTTCATTGCCAGTGCAGAAATTCATTATTCATCATAGCTAACATCTTTAAATATAGTTAGCAACTTAGCAAAACCAAATGTAACAAAAAATATATTACTTAGAAAAAATATTTTAACATGCTTATAACTTGTGGAATGAATTCATAGAAGTTTCATTGAATGAATTTATGCGTTTTTATGAGGCTTAGATTTAATTATAATTTGTGAATTTATATGCACTATAATCATTCTAGATATTGAGAGAAAGTGGTCAAATTAAAGAATTATTTTATGCTCATCATCTTGCATTCTTGCTCTTAACTTTGATAATACTGCATAAGTTGGCTAGTTACATGCATCCTAATCAAAGAGAAATAAGAGCAATTATAGAGTTGCAATGCATATATGCCAAACAAATTATAGAGGATTAATAGTGTAAAATAAAGGCAATAAGAAATATATATATTTATCAAAATATTTTTAAGCATTATAACCTCAATAATATTTATGCAATATATATATATATATATATATATATATATATATATATATATATATATATATAAATGATAAATATTAATTAACACAAATTAAACAACCAAACAACAGTCTAGCAAGAATATGAAATAACAACTAAGTTTAGCATTTATAAATAAAATTTTTGATGACATGAGTGAAATGGGACGCATTGTTGCTCAAGAATCTATAAAGGGGCACCCATATTTTCATCTTAAAGATTGTTAAAATATTTAAAAGATGCGATACATTAACAAAATTAAGTTGAATAATAACAAAAAGGATTTACCAAATGTGTTCTAGCATTTTTTGGGATGATTTTATCTAATTAGTTATACAAACTAGTGCATTAATCATTTTTGTAGATAAACAACTCATATAATCATCTAGTGCCTTGTCGCTAGCACTAAATTCAAATTCAAAAACAACTATTATTATTGGAATTGATAATATGTCATATGCAATTCTAAACAAGTTTGAATACTTTATTTCACCAATCCAATATATTAAATTGCTCATAATTGCAAACGAACAATCCTTCTTCAAGATACACATGTATGAAACCAAATGATATAACAAAATATTTAAAATTAAGCATACAATTAAATTAAAATGAACTAAGGGGATCTATAATAAATCTAATATAAGAATGTTAATGGAGTGAATCATCTTTGGTAGTCATAGCGAAACTTTTAACATAATATATTTCATGTATTTCCTAAAGAGTCTCCTCAACAACTGTAATATTTGAATTAAGCTCACGTGGTTCACAAATCTTAAAAAATGTAAATGATTTAAACTTTAACTTTTAATGAGGATAAACACTACAACTATATATATTAACAGGTTATACTCAACAAAGTATTTATCAAATTTTATTTTCATAATTGAAGCCATGTTTCTCATATACTCATCTTCAAAAGTAAATTCTTTCAAAAGAATCTTTTTAACATGCATAACAATCGGTAAAAAAATATATGACATGGGATATTGTGGGATCCGAAAATTTGCCACCGACCTCTCACATTGAAGAGAGTAGGATTTATGTGTCGGTGTAATTTTCAGAAAGCATATGGAATAGTAGATAAGATACCACCCAGAGATTTCACACTCATTTTGTGAGGACTTTGGATCTGGTTCCAGGTTTCCTATAGGCGCAAGCACTTATAGTTAATTACCCCTCCCAATGCTCAAAGAGAATTTTCAATTAAGGCTAGTCATTAGATCGCTAAATGCATAGCATATAGTAACAGCATGTGGAGTTTAAAATTTGGGATTTAAAATTTATGAAATTTACTATTATTTAACTTAAAGCATATGGTTGGTTGGATGATGACGTGCCTGATCTAGATCTCATGGTTCCATCATCCTGGGCTGTTGTGGTCCCTAGTTTACTTAGTTAGAGAAGGTAGTTGACCCAACCTAACTGAAGGATCCCTTTCGGCAACCATGGGTTATGTCGTCCAAGTAATCCTTGTAGACCTAGGGTAGTGTTTGTCTAAGGAGATAACTTAAGTCTACCTTAGCTGACAGAGGGCTTTTTGCCCTATCAGGTGTACCATATGATTCACATCTCAAGGTACAGAGCTATTGGGGAGCATATAGGCTACAATCGTGGTCGTAATATAATGATATCATTTGGTGGCAACCACCCGATCAGAGAATATGGTCGTAACTACATCATATGTGGAGCCAATTAGCCAAACCGTGTAGTTAAAGGATATGAGCTACGTCCTTCTTAGCATGTGATTGATTGAGAGTGAATATAGAAATACAATTTGACATTGGCTCCTTTGTGAGCTAAATTTTTCTTAATTCATCACCTTTAACAAATAGTTGCGGAAGGTGGATTGAATGGATTTTGTTTTAAGTACGTAAGAATTGAATTTTATTTAACCATTAATAGCTTAGTGATATATTAGATTTTACATTTGGATTAATACTCAATTTAAGTTAATTTAATCTAAAATTAAAATCACATTTTGATAGAAATATTCTCTCCGATTGAAATCTTTATTCAACACAGTCATCATCGGTGTTTATGAGTTTACTTGATCATTTAATTTATTGTTTCAGATCCTATCGACTCTATTAGTTTAATAATAGGGGATCAGATATATGGTCATGTGATATAATTAACTTCTCAGATATTTTACTGAGTTGAAATTTTTATAATAATGTTAATAGATTTTTTAGATTTTGTTAAACTGAACACAGTCTTAAGACTCAACCGGGAATCAACCAGCACAGCATCCTCAAACACTAAGCTTAAGTATTCAGTGTAGTGTCGGGGCCCATGCATGTATTTTTAAGAAAGCTTGCATAATTTTAAGATATTAAATTTGAGTTTTAGTCATATTTAATAATATGTGCAAGAGTTCAATCGAAGCCTTAATTAATGACTTATATTCGCTTGTACGATGTGTTGCAAATCCGGTGACATTGAAGACGTTTTAAACTTATATTGCAATTTGGAATAGCATATCGTGATTTATATTTGCTTCTTTAGTAGTTGAGCTTGAGAGATTCATATCTATTTCTTATGCTTATTAATAAGCCTTCAAATTTGCTGCATACTTTTAATGAATTCATTGACTTCTCTCAACTAGATTGAAATGAATTGTGAGAAAGCCTATTATTCACTAGAGAACTTGTTGCACTTAATAATGAGTCATTGAGGCTATTGTAAGTATCTGTGTAGTTCTGTCATAGATTCAACTAGGTTTATTCCAATTCACTCAATGTATGATATGGGTTAACCATTTATTAAGAAGTAACACTTATGATTTGTGCTCGTTGATGAACCACTCAATCAACCTCCTTAATTTGTGAATGCACATTTAGGCTTCTTTTAAACTTCTGATAGCTAAACTATGAACTCATACAAAAACTTTTTATTTATCTCAAAGTGAATCATAAAGTAATCACAATGATCAGTGATGACTCTTTTTTATGCTTGTTAACAAGTTCTTTAAATTCATTTGAAGCCTCCTGCAAAATTTTTCCTTTCTTCTGAATCATTTGAAATGAGTTATGGTAGAGTTTAGTATTCATTAGCATGACTTGTTTATATCCAATGGTGAGTTATTTGGCTTAATATAAATCTGTAAGTCTCACTTGAACCACATTTGTATGCTTATAAGTTATGTTTTAATCCCACTATAAATCTTCAATGATTCACTAAGATTCTCCTTTTGGATTAGTTTAAATAAAGTATTGTGAGATTCGGTTTATGTATATGAAGGAATTCAAGTTCATTTCAAGTTTTATAGGTTCACTTAAGTTTGATCACTATTTTCTTATTTGAAATATGATTTTCAATCTTATTTGTAATCAAGTCTCTTTCGAATTCATTTCAAGTTCATTTATATTTAATTTCTAATTCATTTCTTTATGACTTTATATTTTATATTTAACTTAATGTTAAACATTTTTTTTTTAAGTTCCAAAAATTTGACGAAATTTCGGTAGCATTTCAGTAGTATTCCGACATCATCCCCGTGTAGGGGGCTACATCGAAACTATTTTGGTCTATCCGTTATGCTCTGATGAGCGTGACGATTGGTGTTTTAAAGAAGATCGACTAAATTTCAATCCCATTACGCCCTAATGAGCATAAGGGGGCCTTCAATCACCTGCATAAAAGTAAATATATGCAACTTATACACATTCAAATTTTATTTTAGATTGTTTATTTTTGATGTGATTAATTTAAAAAAAAATTCTCGATTCTCCTCATTTTTTTTCTAAGTCCAAAATTTAGTCAAAATTTCGGCAGCACTTCGGCATAGGGGGTTGCATCTAACAATTTTGGCTTACCGTCACACCCTGATGAGCATGACGATTGGTGTTTTGAAATACCTCGACCGATTTTTATCTCGTCATGCCCTGATGAGCATGATGAGCATGACGAGGTCTTCAAACCTAATGTTTGTAGAAATCAGTCTTCCTGCTGCATGTGGAGTTGATGGCATTCTTGATGGAGGTGGGCATTCTTTCTTTTGATGAGATTTGAAGAACGTGGATATTAGAGGTGAGGGAAGAAGATATGTTGGATAATTACCACTCCCACCAAAGATTGTTAAGGTTTGACCACTAAGCTCTCATACCACAAGAATAACTCAATAATTTATAATTGCCAAAAGATCTTCTTTATTATAGTAAGAGGAGCTATTTATAGCCATTACAAGCATCTTTCAAAAGAAAAGAATTCAAAACATGGAGAGAAAGGTGGGTGGCCACATTAATGTAAAATATTAAATTGCCTCATTATTTTATGTCATCAACCCATTTCACATGTTATTATTTTATATGGATTCAACCACATCACATGTCATGCTTTGAATTTTTAAATGCAAAATTTCAAACATGGAGATTCTAGAAAAAAATTTAAAATTATATAAATAAAAAAGATGAAATCATAAAATGGGCCTTAACAGGCTAATGGGCTAAACCTTCTTCTTTCTTGAATTTTCTTGGGCTTTAGCTTGAGATCTTGTAAATGAACCTTGATCTCTAATTTTGGATCCTCATGATGTTCTACATCAACTCCCCTAGGCTTAATTGAACTCTGTTCCGTAGAGTTGAAATCTAAGAAGTCTTCTAATAATTGTGGGGCTAAAGTCTCCAAATCAGTACGGGTTAACCATATGTCTTCAGCTAGTGGCTTACTCTTCCAATGAACTAGAAAATGATCTTTAAAAACTAGATTAATGGGTGCTTCCTCGATGATAATATAGTCAACTTTAAAGGAAGAAGGCTTCTACAAGTACGAAGCTATATCTCATGCTAAAGAGTTAGACTGAACAAATAGATGTTTGCTAATTCCTTTATATGATAGAATATCTTTAATATTTATAATTGGATGAATGAACATATTAACAGGAAAATAAAGGTGATAAGCATTAGTTTCAATTTTCTTAAGAATTTTAAATGGACCATGAGCTAGTGCATGTAATTTCTTATATCTACTGGTTTGATAACGCTCAGGCCAAATCCAAATCAATACATAATCACATTCCTTGTATTCTTTTGTTGAATGGTTATGATTTGCCTTAGAAGCATAATTTTCATTACTTATAGTAATTTTCTTTCTTATATCATCATAGAGGCTTTAAAAATCTTTAGCAAATGAGAATGCTGCATCAGAAAATACATGAGATGGTAGGTTTGTTATATCTATTGATTGTTGTGGGTTTTGATCATAGACTATCTCAAATGGTGATTTTTTTTGTAGTTCTAAAAATAGTACTATTATAGGCAAATTCTAAGATTGGTAAATGTAAATCTAAATTTCCTAAACTTTTACCTACAAAGCATTTAAGCAAATTTCCTAAGGTATGATTAACTACTTCAGTTTGTCCATCAGTTTGTGGGCAAAAGGCATAAAAAAATTTTAATTTGGTTCCTAATAATTTCCACAATATTTTCCAAAAATATGAGACAAACTTAACATATCTATCAGAAATAATGGTTAAAGGGAGACCATGGAGTCGCATTATTTCCTTAAAAAAAAATTTGGCTATATAAGAAACATCATTTATTTTTGAACAAGGTAAGAAATGAACCATTTTTTAGAACATATCCGCTATAACAAAAATACTATCATGTCGTCAAGCTATCCTAGGTAATCCTAGAATAAAATCCATTGATAGGTCTTCCCAAGGCCTATAAGGATTAGGTAAAGTAGTGTATTGTCCAGACCTTTGTTTGATAGTTTTAGCCTATTTACAAATTAAATATTGAGTCATTAATTTTTGAACATCTCATTTTAATGAAAGTCAATAAAATCTATTTTCTAATAAACATATGGTTTTATCATTTCCAAAATGACCAGCTACACCCCAACATGTAGCTCAGTGATAAGGAATTCTCTAAGAGAAGATTGAGGAATGTATAATTATTTTTCTTTATATAAATATCCATTTATTATCAAGAATGTCCCTTATAAAGTTATTGATTTATCTAGATTTTCAAGATAAATTAGGTGAAAATCAAGGCACACAATGTAATCATCTTTAATTCTATCAAATCTTGGGATTCTTAATTCTAAAGAGGAAATCATTAGGTTTACCCTGGATAAAGCATCAACATATTTATTCTCAATTCTAGGCTTATGCTTTAGAACAAAAGAGTAGTCTTGTAAAAATTCAACCCATTTTGCATGCTTATGACTTAATTTTCATTGAGTATTAATGAATTTTAAGGCATGATGATCAGAATTAAGTATAAATTCTCTATGTAAGAGATAGTATCACCAATGCCTTAAGGATTAAATTACATCATAAAACTCTCTATCATAAGTAGAATATCGTTGTTTAGCTTCATTTAACTTTTTACTAAAGAATGCTATAGGATGATTCTCTTGACTTAAAATTACACCTATCCTAATTCCTGAAGCATCACATGTCACTTCAAAGGCTTTAGAAAAATCAGGAAGCCTAAGGATTGCTGCACAAGTGATAAAAACTTTAATTTTCTCTAAGGCCTTTTGGGCATTCAACATCTAATTTTAGTATATCAGTTATCAGAGCAACAATGATACTAAAATTTTTGATAAATCTCCGATAAAAAGTGGCTAAATGATGAAACTTCTAACTTCAGTAAAACTTTTAGGTGATGGCCAATCTAAGATTGCTTTCACTTTAGAAGAATTATGTTTAAGTCTAGTAGTAGATATAATAAAACTTAAAAAGATTACCTCAACTTGCAAAAAGAAATACTTTTTTAAATTAATATATAATTTCTCTTGTTTAAGTAGTTCAAAGACTTTTTGTTGGTGTTGTAGATGTTCATTTTCACTTGGACTAAAATTCAGAATATCATCAAAATATAGCACCAAAAATTTACCTATATATGTTTTAAGAACATTATTCATTAATCTCTTAAATGTTCTAGGAGCATTTGAAAGTCTAAAAGGCATGACAAGCCATTCATAAAGTCCATCAGGGGTCTTAAAAGCCGTCTTCCACTCGTCTCCTGATCTAATCCGAATTTGATGATATCCACTTTCTAGCTCAATCTTTGAAAAATAATTTACTCTTAAGATTAAGTCTAACATATCATCTAATCGGGGAATAGGAAACCTATATTTGATAGTAATTTTATTTATTGCTCGACTATCAACACACATTTTCCATGTTCCATCTTTCTTTGGAGTTAATAATGCTGACCCATGGGGCTAAGACTCTTGAATAAAACCCTTTTTTAATAATTCCTTAACTTACCTTTTAATCTCAACATGCTCGATAGGGTTCATCCTATAATGTGGAAGATTAGGAAGTTGAGAACCGGGTAAGAACTCAATAGCATACTGAATGTCTCTTAGAGGAGGTAGCTCATCGGCAAGCCCATTGGGTGCAATATCTTTAAAATCAAAAAGAAGAGAAGAGACCATAACAGGTATGTGAGTCTCATTAGAGGCTGGTATGACATATAAATACAAGCCTTTTGGTTCAGAACACCACGTAGATCCGCAGATATTCTTATTAGGTTGATCAGGTACGACATTGAGAAGAGGTGTATTATCTCAAAAGATAGAAATCACCACCCTACAATAGACCTAATCACCTTAATAAGAACTCCTAAGGATAATGGGTCTGCATATGTACCAGACATTCTTCCCCTACTTTACATGAAAAAGTAAAGTAGGGTTTATTATAAACCGAGTTCGTTAAGTTCCCTACAGGGGTAAGCCCTCCATAGTTAATTACATCTTAAGGAATGAGATTCCTTAAGAATATTCTCAATTAAGATAAATAATCATTGCCTCCAAAGATTTCAATAGGTTGGACTATCAATCAATTAGTTTATTTTGAAAGATTAAATGAGATTAATCAAAGGGAGAGAGTTATTCTCAAAGTCAAATGAAGATAAGTAGAAGATACTCATGATGCTAGGAAATCTAGCGAGCATCTCAAACTATTCTATGGTTACGCTTTACATTTTTGAAATTTGAAAAGGATTTATTTGTTTGAGTTGGATCTTTATTAGAAATTTAGGGCTTATAATTCCATGATGCAAGGTCATGTAAATGCCTAAGAGGTGAGGATTTATGTTCACGGCCCCAAAGGAAAATAACAATCTCAGAACCTAAATATAGGGAGCTTTGGCGAGAGCTAAAAGCACGACCTAAATCTAAGGCTAAAAATGGGTATTCAGTTTGCCTCCACAAGAGAGGACAAACCACTCGATTGCTTAGACTTACAACTGCCTGGGGGTGGCCTCCAATTAGCTCCTCTTATGATTTTAAATACATGTAGGTAAGTCATATGTTTATGCAAGATAGCTAGACTGTTATTTATTTTAGAAAGAGACTAAGTCCTTAAACTCACTCCCTAAGAGACTAGATCATGTAAGGGCATGAAAAATGACCTAGATCTAATGCAAAATATATTACATTTTACTTTTATTTTTGGACAATCATTTGACTAAGGCTTATAGGATTCATATGCCTAATGTCTGAGAAATAAAATTATGGGATAAAATCAGTGAGAAGGGGGAGGTGTGTTTTCACCATGGCTCTCAAAGGTCAAGCCAAGTTCTCTAGCGAAGGTGGAAGCCCTCCAATCAAGACTGAAATAATATGTTTTTAAGAATAATGTTAGAAAAGAACTGCTCATCTAGTTAAGGGGTTGCTAATTTTTTTATCTTGATTTTAAGTTAAGCTTTATATGAGGTTATGAGTTATTTATTTTTAATTTTGAGTTGATTAATTTGGTAGAAGATTTATTTTTCCCTAAGAGTCTAATCATCATCTAGGCCATACATCAAAGCAAGAAAGAAACTAGGAAAAATATGCCATTTTTAAAGCACAAGCTAAACAGAACATCAAAAATTTTATAAAGCTAACACAAAAGAATAAAAGGCCAAGTGTGGTTGGGCACCACCGTACAAACCCGAAAATAAATTGGGTAGCTGAGCTTTACCCTTATATAACCCAGATTATAAATGAATTAATTACAATTAAGCAAGGAATTTATTATTATGGGGATCTTCAAGTTTCATTTCTTCATTATTTTTTTCTTCTTTCTTCTTTGGTTCCTTCTTTTGGATGGTTAGAAGGTGGATGCTTCAAAGGCTTCACATGGTACATAAGACATGACCTTATAACCAATGCTCATCCTAATCCCCATAATAATCATTCCAATATCCTAATTGTAAAAATACATGAAAAGGAAAAGTAAATCTAACTAATACTTGTAAAACATAATTAGCTAAACAAATCATACAAATCCCAAGCATGTATATTAATAAATTGGACTTAGCACCCCATACATGGGTAACTAAATCCACTTGGCCTATTTTGGATTATGCTTAAGGGTATAAGCAACCTACACAGTAAAAGCAGTTACATTTTTATTATAGCTCCCCTTAAGCACAATCCCCAGTAGAAGAGAATGATTAGACTAAATCGTTCTACCATTCATTCTACGCACATACACCCTAACATCCAGACTAAAATATCACATCACAAAATAAAAGCAAACATCAAACCATGCACCGCCCTAACATAGGACTAGAAGTGGTGATTCAGGCTAATTTGTGTGTTTCAAAAGGTTTGTGTAGTGTGCTTAGCTAGGCTTTAAGATTTAGATTTTCTAAGTATGAAAATATTCAACTTAGAGGATGGTTTCAATTTAAGTTGTTTAGTTAATTTGGGTTTATTTGATGATTTGATTTGGTTTGAATGAACCTACTAAATTACTAAAGGTTGTAAAGAGAGAAAAAGAGAAGAGAACTTCTCTTTCATCCCTACCCTAAGTGATTTCTAAGGTAGATTCATTAATGATTTTTGCTTAGTGAATATCTTATTATGTATTTTAATTAATCCTAAGTTTAGATTTTTTTCTAAACAAACTTATTCAAAAAGAAAGACATTTTAAGATTAAGTAAAGTGAGTTACTATCACAAAACACACACCATTTTATTTCTTTCCCACATGTGTATCATGCACATGAATGAATCTTAAGCATATCTATACATGTGATGAAAGTATTTAGTACACCTTAATAATGAATGCTAATAGAGGTTGCTTAAGGAAACTTGGAATGTTTCATGTATGCATGATTTTGCTAAGTAGAAGAGAGTGATTCTTTTATCCATTTTTCATATGCTCATTTACAAGTATAAAAGACATAAGTGAGTACGATGCCATTGTTAACCAGGGGTGTAAGGTACAAGACCTACGTAGGGCTACTTAAATCCTCGCAACCCCGGGGTCATCTTGACTAATATACTACTTTTCTTAAATACATGTACATGTACAAAAAGAAATGCATGGAAAGAGAATTATGCAAAAAAAAAAAAATGTTTGTTTGTTAAGTAGAAGAGGGTGACTCTTTTATCCATTTTTCATATACACATTTACAAGTATAAAAGACACATATGAGTACAACGCCATTATTAACCAGGGGTGTAAGGTATAAGACCTATTTAGGGTTACTTAAAGACTCATAATCCCGAGGTTGTCCATATTAATATATCACTTTTCTTAAATACATGTGTATGTATAAAAAGAAATGCATGGAAAGAGAATCATGCAAAAAAAGTTTATGTTTGTTTGATTTGTTTATGCAATTTATATGTGTAGGTGTGGTCCTTCTTTAAGTAATAGAATACGAATGAATAAGTATGGAGTTAGGCAAGTATTGTGTTCTTTTCAAATTAACTATATACTTTAGCAAATCTTACTCAAATTTATGCTAAAAGAAAAGAGAAGGAAAAGTACACTATGCACATCTTCATATTTATATCTACATGCAAGCTTATAAATAATTATAAGTAGCACACTTTTAGTTTTAGGTATTTGATTTATAGATTTTGAAAATAGTTTTGAATTTAATAGTGATAATAGCCACTCATATTTCTACTTTAGCCAAAATATGCAATTTGATATAAAGAAAACATTTCATTTTGAATTTGATTTTTGCAAAGCATGAATGTATGAAACTCATATGACATACACATTTAGAATGCTAGAAAAGAAATAAAGTGATGTAAGCATGTAACTTCACTCACCCTAATTAATTCTTAAAGACAATCTTATGAAGTATGATCATTTAAAGAGAATCAAAAGTTATTTAAAGAGACTTTCATTTTGTTTTGAGTTTGGTTTGAATTAGGAAAGTGTGAGAAGGTTTGTTGGTCCTTACCCATTCTCACATGTGTGTATTATTTTAGTTTAATTTTTAGGTGATTAGATTAATTTTATGCTTTGGTTAGGTAAATGTGTAGATTAAGTTCATTAATTACCCTTTACCTAAACCACTTTAACATATTTAATCAAATAATTATGAGCTAATATATGACATCAAATCATAAAAAATTTAAATTAGCAATGCATCCTAAGAAAGAAAGGCACCTAATGCAATTGGCTCAGAATTAAAGATAATTAAGCAAAATGATTTAATTTAAGTACTTTCATAACCCCTCCCATACATATGGGTTAGGTATGATTTCCTTAAGTTACTTAGGTTATTGAACACCTAAGCATCTACCCAAGAAGGATTGACTAAGTTTCTAGATTAATTTTGGTTTTGAGAATTTGATTTGACTAATTAAGTAGATCATTAGTGGATTAACTCTTAATTAGATTTGGATTAAGGAAGAAATGAGGTTTAGGAAATAGCTTAAAAATATATCCCAAAATCATTCCATAAACCTCCTAATCACTTAAACAAATTTTAATTAATTTAATCAAGGAATTAAACCACTATTCACATGCTTAATTAACCTTAATTATATTAAGAGAGTGATTAGGGGTTCATTAACTAATTTACTTGATTAACTCATTAATAAATTCCAAAAAAATTAGGTGAGGCAGAAGTCATTCCACTAAATATGCCTGAAAAGTTTGGAATTAATTAATGAAGTCATTAGGGAGTAACTAGGGTTATTAAGTTTTTAAATAAACCCTAATTAAGAAAAAGCTACTATTCAAATTCAATTAAAAATAATTTTATTGGATTCTCCTCTGAATTATATTTAAAATAAATCTTAGTTTGTATTTTTTTTTTATATAATTAGTTATGAATTTAGGAAGTTTCAATTGATTTAAGTAATTTTTATGAATTCTGTTAATTTATTTTATTAAAATAAATTATTTGACACTCAAAATTCAATATCTTTTAATCCAAATGTCAATTTGACTTGAAATTTTTATGGTAAGAGTATTTTTATATGAGTTTTAATCTCTAAAAATTTCGACTTAATCTGACATGTATTTTTGGTTTAATTAATAAAATTTAAGTTTTTACTAAAACTCAAATTAAACTCAAAATATTTAGTGAAATTTGGGGATTTTAAGTTTGTTGGATTCCTCTCAGAAAGACGAATCGAAAGAGCCATTATTTATAATTTTTGGTGAAGTATTTTATTTTCTATGAATTTTTGAAATTTTAGGTGATTTAAATTAATTATTTAAATCGAAAATCCGGCTAGCGGCAACGCGGACGCCGCTCGATTATGTGCCGCCATTCATGCAATGCCTCATTAGCCCTTTGAGCGGGAAGATCAGTCAACACTTTGATAGTGACCCGCAGTTCGCTCGAGATCGTCCGATCGCAAATCGGATGATCTAGATCAGATCTCATTATCCAGAGGCCATGATTTGAGCGACGGCACGATTTATCCATCGCAGAACTGCGCGATCGGATAGTCGCATCGTGGAAGTCCATCGCGCATCACGAGCCGTCCATCCCATGAACGCGATGACGACTGTAGGTCGCTGGCATTGAACAGTAAAAACAGGCTAGTTTTTCTAAAAAAAGAGGGTTTCTAAATGAAAACATATCTAAATGGACTCGTTTTCACATTGATTCACATCGAAAAAAATTCTATTTTTTAATTGATATGATTTAAAGTAAAAATGCATGATTATCTAGGGTAGATTCCTAAAAATTGCGCAAAAACTATCATAAAATGAGGGATCCTAAGGCCGGCCACGGTTTTTGAAAGTTACCTCACCATGGATGATTTTCGATGGCAGTGGTGACTCGAGAGTGCTGTTGAGTGAGGGAAGAAGCTTGGACTGAGCTTGGATCCTCGCCTTCACATTAAAATAAAATTTCCTCTAGTGATCGATGTTTCCTCGCCGAAATCCACTTAGTTTTGAAGTATTTCTCTCCAAAATAAAGTGGGAGTGACTGCCAATGGCTTTGGGAGCTCTAGGAGGAGAAGAATGAGAGAAATGGGGGTTTGCTTTAGCCTCTAAAGCCTTATAATGAAAAGTGAATGAAAATGAACTAAAATTCTCTTTTTGTTTAACATTTTGGCTCCAAACTCATGTCATTTGGCTTGGGGTGGTTGGGAATGGAAGAGAATCATCTAGGTGGCTCTTTATGGTTGGCTAAGGCATGGAAAGTGGCTGCCATGAAGGACAAGTGGGTGTCCTAGCCAAAGAGAGGTGAGTGTCCTTCATGCCAAGTGTTCCAATGGGAGAGGTGAGGTGATTTCACCTCCCCATGAGTCATGGCTACCTCAATCATTCCATGGGTCATAAAATCAGTGTCCTTGGTGCCTATGTGGACCATTGGATGAGTGCCAAGTGGCCAAGGAAGAGAAATGACCACTTGAGAAAGTATCTTTTCTCATGGAATGCCCTTGACCTAAGGGCAAAGTGGTCATTTGATATTGAATTTGATTTGGACAGATTTAAAATGAGTCAAAAGTAAGTTGGACCAAATTTCATATTATTTGAAGTTCATTTGGTTTAATTTGGGTTAATTTGACCCATTTGGGTCAAATCGGGTGAAAAAGGGTTAGGTTGACCAATTGGTCAAATTGGGTCAAACCAAGAGCTGGGTCAAGTTCAAATGACCATTTAGAGTATATTGGTTTAATTGGTTTCAATCAATTTGGTTTAATTTGGATTTAATTTGGATTTTTGCCAATTTGATCCTTTAAGTCAATTTGGGCTAAGTTGACCAATTTGACCCAATTGACCAAATTGACTTGAATCATGGATTGTTTTGGATTTGGTTGATAATTTAGAATATATTTCAAGCTTTGGTTTTAATCAATTTTGGTTTAATTTGATTTTGGCTTGATTTGACCTTTTAGGTCAAGTTAGGTTCATGGTCAATTGGGCTAGGTTGGGTCTAGTCAATTGGTCAAATTGAGTTTAGAGGCTCAAGTTCAATAATCAATTTGGAATGAACTTGAGCTATTGGTTGCAATCAATTTGGTTTAGGTTGTAATTTGACTAGTTTGGGTTCATGTGGGTTAAAGGGTTGACTTGGTCAACATGCTAGGTTGACTTGGTTTGACCCAATTCATGATAATTGATTAACCTATGATGATAAAAAAAACATGACATGAAGTTTGTATTGGCTTAATTTACTTTGATTTGAATTGAATTGGATTTTATTCATGTAGGTCAAATTGGCCAGTTTTGGTCAAGTGAGCCAATTGGGTTTAATTTGGCTTGATCAATGCTTGATTCAAGTTTGGTTAAATTCACATATGGATTTATGATTGAAATATAAACCTATTTGCATGAGATTCGAAGTCAAATGAGTTTTGATTCATTTGATAATTTCAAGTCAAAGGATGAACATGAGTTTGACTTGGGTTTGGTTTTTCTTGAATTTAGTTTTGGTTTGAGGATTGAAGTTTATATTTATATTTGGATTCATGATTGTAGGATTGATTGAATCATGAAGAAAAGTCAAGGGTTTGACTTGATTTGAATTTGATTTGGCTAAGTTCAAGATTTGACTTGAAAGGCTTAGGTTGGATTTTAGTTGAATTTGAGTTTGAGTTTTGAATTTGGTTTGATTGATTTGAATTTATATTTCATTTATATTTATGAATATAAATAAAAATATAAATGGGTTATGAGAAAATTTCAAGGATTCGAAGTGATTTGAACTTGATTTAGGCTAAGTCCTTAAGAGGGAATTAAAAGACTTAGGAAAGATGTTTGATTTGGATTTGAATTTTGGATTTGGTTTGATTGATTTGAATTTATATTTCATTTATATATGTGAATATAAATGAGAATATAAATGGGTTGTGAGAAAATTTCATGAGTTTGAATTGATTTGAACATGATTTAGGCTAAGTCCTTAAGAGGGAATTAAAAGACTTAGGAAAGATTTTTTTATTTGGATTTGAATTTTGGATTTGGTTTGATTGATTTGAATTTATAGTTCATTTATATATGTGAATATAGATGAGAATATAAATGGGTTGCGAGAAAATTTTATGATTTTGAAGTGATTTGAACATGATTTAGGTTAAGTCCTTAAGAGGGAATTAAAGGACTTAGGAAAGATTTTTGGAATTTTAATTTGGATTTCAATCATGGGTTTTGATTATTTGATATTGATTCATGATTTAAGAAAATCCATTGAAATTGATTCAAGGTTTGATTTGGAGTTGAAGTTGATATGAGTTTGGAGTTGATTTGAATTTGACTTGAAGGAAGGAAGTGAGGAGTTGGTTCAAGCTATAGGGTAGGCAAATTTTCTTAACTCCCCTAGGGCATGACCTATTCCTATGGCTAACTCTTCTAAGTCTCTAGGGCTATGTTGAGTGTTCACCTAATCACTAGATGTGTCTTAAGACTAAGGAACTCTTAAAGTCTAAGAGAAGTCCTAAGTCTAAGATAGAGGAGTTGAGAGCTCATCCTAAAAATGAGGTCAACATATGTGAAGAAGAAATGGATCAAAAAATTCTTTTCGTAAAGCTCCAAAATCTATTATTTCTATCTTTGGGGTCAAAGAAGTAAGAGTAGATATTTTAAAGTAAGAATCATAAATGATAGTATTATGCCTAATAGTAGGATTTTCTATGATAATTAATTAAAATTTGACATTTTTCCTCAATAGAGGCTTAGGTTGTAAGTCAGAAGTTGTTTTCTGTGGTGTTATGGAGGGTGTTTTTTCTACTAGCTTTATTTGTAGGAGTTTAATAATCTTATTATTATGTTTAAAACATAAGTATTTTTTCCTACCATAGCGAATAACATTCATATCATATAGCCAAGGTCGTCCTAAGAGAATATGAGCAATGTCCATAGGGAGAACATCACACCAAATTTGATCTTCTTAGCTTCTAATTTTAATTGGAACTAAACATCGATTGGTGATGGGAAGAGATGTATGATTTACCCAGCTAACATGAAATGGTTCAGGGTGAGGTTCAAATTTTAGGTTGGCTCGAGTTAAGGTGTGTGTTGAAATGACATTCATAGCACTCCCACCATCTATAACTAACCTACATCTCATTTCACACAAAACATACATGCTAAAAATTTTCTTTCTCTTCCAATCTTCTGCCTCATTTTTAATTACAGTAAGACATCTCATCACATTAACATGAGGGTCATCAGTTAATTCTAATTCTTCATCAGATAATGGGGAGTCATCATAAACTTCTTCTAGATTATCATCTATTATATTTTTAACTTCTTATAAAAATAAGATTTGAGCTTTACATTGATTTTGCATATGACCTTTTTTATGACATTTAAAACATATTACTTCCCTAGTGTTCTTAGAGCTCCCTTCAATTGAAGTTTTGGGAAAAAGGGTCAAGCCATTTGGATGGGCAGGTCTAACAATAAATCTATGGGATGAAATGGAAGGTACGTGACTTTTCATTTTAGAGAGGGAGACAGATTTCTTTTATTATTCAGTAAATAATGCATAATGAAATGCTTCCTCTAAAGATTGTGGGTCAAATAATTCAACTTCATTTCTAATGTCAGTCCTAAGTCCATTAACAAATTTATTGGTTAATTTCTAACCATTATTAGCACAATCTGTTCTAGAAACTAGATCTTCAAAAGTATTCAAGTATTCAGTTACAAGATAATTACCTTGTCTCAAAGTTAATAATTGACTATGTAGCTTCTTATCATGATGCCTAGGACAGTACTTTGCTCTTAACATTTCTTTCATTTCTATCCAAGTGAGGTTTGTCCTTCATAATCTTTATTCTTTAGCTAAAGTTTTTTTTCAATAAATTTTAACATGCCCTATCAATTTCATTTTAGCAAAAGTAACCCTTCGGTAATCATCCATTTTATACAAATCAAAGAAGTCATCCATTTTGAACAAACCACTCGAGAAATTTATTTGGGTCATGTATACCATCATAAGTTGGGGCTTCTACTTTAACTCTTCAAGATTGATCATTAGAGTCTTTTATAGTCTTAAAATAATTTTCTCTCCTTCCACCATTTCTAGCAATTGATGGTCTTCTAAGTGGTTTATTTTCTCTATGGTTTGGATATAAATCTTCTTCATCTATCCCTATTTGCACAGTCTCAGCATGTATTAGAGGAGTTGATACTTTATTATTTTGTAGATGATCTATAAGAGTCTGCATTTATTGTTTAAGTTCTTGCATTTGATTCTTACTTTCTTCTAATATTTGTTGAGTTTTTAATTCATTGTCATGGATCCTAAGATCTAAGGCATCAACTAATCTAGTCAAATTTTCAACTTAATCTTGAGAGATAGATTTTGGTGCCATGAGATTTTTTTTTAAAGGAAAAAAAGATATATGAATAGGGATCAATGAAAAAAATGAAAAAAAAAGCATAATATAATTGCGCAATCAAAGTGAAATTTTAGGCTAAGAGAACTTCCAGGTGGGGGGTACAAGACCACTTAAATCCCAAGCTCTCCTTAAATAGTTTAGGTCTTTTTAACAAAGTTCTATTTAGCTTTCAAAATCACCAGGTTTGACACACTTATATTATTATGCATGCATATTTTTTATTTTTTAATGCAATAAAAAAAATGCTCAAATTTATCAAGCCTCTTTTTTTCTTAAGAAAGCAAGTTATCATAAGTTAATCAAAGAAACATCTAAAATTAATCATAAATAATAATAAAGATAATAAAGCAAGTAATTAGATTTTGATTTGTACTAATGGCTAGGTTATTTTTAGGGTGAAGCACCTCACTAAGGTTCTCTTTTTTTTTTTTCTTTTTCTTTTTTTTTTTTTTGTGCATAAGTTCACATAATTGTTAAAATGAAGCTTACTAATTGAAATTTTATGCTATCACCATAAACTTGTAAGTAATATATATCTTTCCAAGCTACTAATATATATTTAAATTATCATATAAAAGAAAATTAATTAACCTCACAAGTCCAAAAAAAACTCACAAGTTTGAAGACAAGTCCAGCATTTGAGATGCTCCCTTCATCGAAACAAACTTTTGACCAAATTTGCTCCTTCCAAGCTTCACTTTAATACTAAATTTGATGGAGGTGGGCGTTCTTTCTTTTGATGAGATTGAGATAATGTGGGTATTAGAGGTGAGGGAAGAAGATATGTTAGATAACTAGCGCTCCCAGCAAGGATTGCCAAGGTTCGATCACCAAGCTTTCGAACCACAAGAATAACTCAATAATTTATAATTGCTGAAAGATCTCCTTCATTTTAGTAAGAGGGGCTATTTATAACCATTACAAGTATCTTTCAAAAGAAAAGAATTCAAAACATGGAGGAAAAGGTGGGTGGTCACATTAATGTGAAATGTTAAATTACCTCATTATTTTATGTCATTAACCCATTCCATATGCTATTATTTTATGTGAATTCAACCACCTCACATGTCAAGCTTTGAATTTTTAAATGTAAAATTTTAAACATGGAGTTCCTATAAGAAAATTAAAAATAACATAAATAGAAAAGATAAAATCATAAAATGGGCCTTAGCAGGCTAATGGGCTAAGCCTTCTTCTTTCTTAAATTTTCTTAGGCTTTAGCTTGAGATGTTGTAAATGAACCTTGAGCTCTAATTTTTGGATCCTCATGATGTTCTTCATCAATTCTCCAAATCCTCAGTCTTCTCATAATCTATTCTAAAAGTAAACATAGTGAGACCAACTTTACAAGTATCATAGTCTTGTTTGATATCTTCAACTTGAAAAGACTATAGTTGATGATACACAAGGCCTAATAATTCAAATGACACCTCCATGCCTAGTGGGACTTTTGGCTTAACAAAATGAGTTGTAGCACCTCGGCCAAATTTCAATCTCGTTACGCCCTGATGAGCATAACAGGGCCTTCAATCACCTGCATAAAAGCAAATATATATGCAAATTCTACACATTCAAATTTCATTTTAGATTGTTTATTTTTTATGTGATTGATTTTTTTTAAAATAAATCTCGATTCTCCTCTTTTTTTCTCTAAGTCCAAAATTTAGTCAAAATGCGAAAGACTTCGATAGGAGGTCAGATAATTTTCATCGATGCCTCGATAAATGATTGGTATTTTGAAATACCTCGGCTGATTTTCATCTCATCACGTCCTGATCTTCAAACCTAATGTTTGTACAAATCAATTTTCCTACTACATGTGGAGTTGATGGCATTCTCCAAATCCTCAGTCTTCACATAATCTATTCTGAAAGTAAGCATAGTGAAACCATCTTTACAAGTATCATAGTCTTGTTTGATATCTTCAACTTGAAAAGACTGTAGTTGATGATACACAAGGCCTAATAATTCAAATGACACCTCCATGCCTACTAGGACCTTTGGCTTAATAAAATGAGTTATAGCACCTTTAAGGCATTCCAAAGCTACGCCGCCATAAGCTCCAGCCAACCCACCAGTTCCAAGTTTTATACCATCAAAATACCTTATAACCACAACCATGCCAACTACGGAGGAGACGATAGCAGAGTATATTGGTTTTCCAGTAGTACCAGATGGTTCACCATCATCATTGTTGTGATATTGATCTCCAAGCTTGTATGGTCAATAATTATGAGAAGCCTTTAGATCTTGGACCTCAGCCACGAAGGAATGAGCGGAGCGTTCATCAAAGATTGGTGTCACGATGGCAATGAATTTTCTTCGCTTAATGTCGTACTTAAAAAGTGCTCTTTCCTATAGAGTTGTGTAGGAAGCTGGAGGTGGCAATGACATTGATCAGGCGATTACCTCACCTATAGTGCTCGTGGCGGAGATGCAGGCGTTCACGCTGCTCTGGGCTCTTGCAGCAGTCGCTAAAAGGTTTGGGTAGAAGAATCAAGTGAGAGAACGTGATGAGAGAGCGAAACGAGAAAGCGAGATGAGAGAGTGGAAGAATGACAGATGAGAGAGGGAGTTACTTTTGGCTGAGAGGAGTTTCGGCTCAAGACTTGAAGGAATCAATGAGAGCGAGAGAGAGGGTTTACGAGATTTCTGTGAGGACGAGTGGTTCCAACTTGCCATACTTGTGGTTGAGGGAGACGGAACTGAGATCCTTTGGTTTTTTAAAGGGGATGGAACAAGTGTGGGAGAAAGAGAGGGAACGGGTGTCAAGCGTGTGAGCAGCGCCCATTTTGTTTTTCATTTTTTTTATTTGAATAAATGGAATAATATTAAGTGTCAACAAATGCCCCCAAAAAATGTGATCCGTGCAGGAAATGAGTCATATTTGTTGAAAATTGGTTGACCTTTCGTGTCGACCATGAATTTTAAATTACTTTAGTTTAAATAGGTTCGTTGAAGATGTCTTTCTTTAGTATCTTTATGGATTTGAAATTCCTCCGACCCTAACTTCATGCTCGACCGGGTTGGATGAAGAAATTGGTTTGTTTGTTTTGAGTTATGAAATTCCTTCTATCTCGACTTTAATCTTGACAGATTTGATGAAGGATTGGCCAGATTTGTCCATATTGATTTATCAGGAAGTGCACGCATGTCTTCAGTCCTGAGCTTGCTGCTTTGACAGACTTCTCGAAGGGTGAATATAGATAACCTAGCCTCCTAGCTTATATTAGATCTAAAATCTTGAGTTATCAATCCAATAATAAGTGCTTTAACATAGTGGATAACCACAAAATCCCTTTACTTCACTCGCAAGCTTTGTAACAACTTCAGGATTGCTTCTTCAATCTCCACACTTCATGCTAACATCGGACTTGCTGAAAAAGAGATAGTCCTTCCTCTTTTCCTCTTTTATTATTTTATACTACCCTTAAGATTTTGTATCTTCATATTTGCATATCTTTGAAATATTTTACACAAATGCTATTTTAAGGATAAATCATCTTATATAGTCTTGTTTGTAGTCCATTAGTCAGCTAAGAGAACTTTTGATTCTGAATCAGTTGGGTATGTCAAGTCAAGCCATCTTTAGGCAGAATAACTTGTGGTGTTTATTTCTCAAACTTAGGAATTTGAAAAATAAAATGTGTATATGTTGTCGGGACACTACTTAGATCTACAGATGCACTTATTAGGGTGATTGGATGCGACATTGAGGAATGATGTACTATCTAGAGAGATAGACAATTGACCTAATAACCTAATAAGGACTCCTAAGGATAATGGGTCTTCGAATGTACTAGAGATCTTTCCTCAACTTCACATGGAAAAGTAAAGCAGGGTTTATTTTAAATCGGGTTCATTAAGTTTCCTATGGAGGTAAGCCCCCATAGTTAATTACATCCTAAGGAATGAGATCCCTTAAAAATACTCTCGATTAAGGTAAATGATCATTGTCTCCAAAGATTTCAAAGATAGGATTATCAATAAATTGCTTATTTTTAAAAAATCAAGTGGGATTGATCAAAAGGAGAGTGTTATTATCGAAACCAAAGGGAGATGAGCAGAGGATGCTCACGATGCTAGGAAACCTAGCGAGCATTCCAAACTATCCTATGGTTAGGCTTTATATTTTTGAAATTTAAGGAGAGTTAATTATTTGAATTGAATTTTTATTAGAAATCTAGGGTTTACAATTCCACAACACAAGATCATGGAAATGCCTAAGAGGTGAGGATTTATGCTCGTAGCTTGCAAAAGGAAACAACGACCTCATATCCTAAATATAGGGAGCTTTGGCAAGGGCCAAGGCATGGCCTAAATCTAAGGTGAAAATGGGCATATGGTTTACCTTCATAAGAGAGGATAAATCACATGACTGTTGGACTTACAACCTCCTAGGGGTGGCCGCTAACTAACTCCTCCTACGATTTTAAATACATGTAGGCAAGTCTTATGCTTTGCAAGATAGCTAAGCTATTATTTATTCAGAAGAAGATTAAATCCTTAAATGCACTCCCTTAGAGACTAGATCATGAAGGACATGAATAAATAACTTAATCTAATGCAAATTTTGTTAAGTTTTATTTTTATTTTTGGATATTATTATTTGACATAGGCTATGAGATTCCATATGCCTAATGCATGAGAAGATTGATTACGGGCCAAAATCAGAAAGAAGGAGGAGTGTTTCCACCATGGCTCTCAAAGGTCAAGTTATTTTCTCTGGCAAAGGTGGAAGCCCTCCATTAGTAAGAGTGAAGCAATATAATATTTATGCATGATGAGAGATATACAACATCCAGCTAAGTGGTTGCTAAATCTTTTATTATCTTGATTTATGTTCTAAGCTTTAGGTGAGGTTATAAGTTGTTAAATTTAAGTTTGAGTTAATTAATTAGATAGAAAATTTATTTTTTCTTAAGAGTTTAATCGCATCCAGGTCATTCAACAACCATCAAGCAATTAAGAAGCTAGGAAAATCATGTCATTTCGAATACACAAGATAATTTTATAAAACTAGCGTAATAGAATAAGAGGCTGATGCGGTCGGGCTCCACCGCATAAACTCAAAAAAATGGGTAGCCGAGATCTACCCTTATACAACCCGAATTGCAAATGAATAATTACAATTAATAGAAATTCATGTTATGGGGATCTTCATTCTTCATTCTTCAATTTTTTTTCATTTCTTTCTTCACTCCTTTCTTCCTTTTGATTTGTCTTTATATGTGTTTTGATCCAAGGCTTCACATGGTACATAGTACATGCTCTTATGATCAATGTTCACCTTAATTCCCCCATAACATTCATTCTAAATTTCAATTACAAAATTTACATCAAAATGGGAAAGATAAATCTAACTAACCCAGCAAAATAGAGATTAACTAAACATACCACACAACCCAAGCAGTTATAAGAATAATTTAGACTTAGCACCACACATATGGGCAACCAAGTCCACCTATCCTAGTTTGGATCATGCTTAGGGGTATATGAAACCTACATAATAAAAGCATTTATATTTTTATTACAGCGCCCCTTAAGCACAATCTCCTGCAGAAGATATTATTAGACTAAGATTATCCTATCATCCAATCTACGCACATGTACCCTAACATCCAGTCTAAATACATTACTTCACAAAATAAAATCAGGCATCAAGCCATGCACCACCCTAATATAGTCTAATGTGTGCGCCCTTTAAGGCTTGTGTGGCATGTCTTAGCTAGGCTTTAGGGTTGAAATTTTCTAAGTGTAAAGGATTCAACTTAGAGGGTAGTTTCATTTTAAGTGATTTAGTTGATTTGTCAATTTTATTTGATCTTTTTGATTTGGTTTAAATGAACCTACACTTAGGTACTAAATGTTGTGAAGAGAAGAAAAGAGTAGAGAACTCCTCTTTCATCCCTTCCTTAAGTAATGTCTAAGGTAGATTCTTTAGCAATTTTTTTAGTGGACATTTTATTATGTGTTTTAATTAACCCTAAGTTTAGATGTACTCTAAATATCCATATTTAATAAGAAAGGAATCTTAGGATTAGTTAAGGTGAATTACTATCACATGACACATAATAATTTATTTCTTTTCACGATGTATACCATGCATATGAATGATCTAAAACATAGCTAGACATGCAATGCAAAATTTTAGCACACTTTGATGATGAATGCTAAGAGATACGATTTGAAAATTTGGAAGTTCCATAGATGCATGTTTTTATTATATAAAAAAGAGGGATTTTTCATCCTTTAACATAATGCACATCCATATGTATAAAATACATCAGTGAGTACAACGCCATTATTTTCTACACTAAGGGGGTAAGGTACAAGACCTACTTAGGGTTACTTAAAGCCTCGCAGCCCTCGGATGTCCAGACTAACATACCACTTTTCTTAAATATATGTAAATGTACGAAAAGAAATAAATGGATGAAGAATCATGCAAAAGATTTTTGTGTTTGATTTTGTTGAATAATTTACATGTGTAATGTGAGAATCCTTCTTAAGTCATAACATAGGAATGCATAGGAATATTTTAAAGCAAGTATCGTGTTCTTTTCAACTATACACTTTACAAATTCTATACAATTCTATGTTAAGAGAAGAGAAGAAAACAACATAAAAACACATCTTATGCTATAATCACATGCAAGCTTATAAGTACTTATAAGTAGCGTCACTTCATTTATAGTCTTTGATTTATAAGTTTTGAAAATAATTTTTGGTTTAATAGTGATAATATCCACTCATATTCTTACTTTAGCCAAAACATGCAAATTGAGATAAAAGGAAACATTTTATTTAATTGATTTTTCAAAAAAAAAAAAAAGATATGAATGCATGATTTTATATGGAAAACAATATTTAGCATGCTTGGAAATAAATAAAGTGATGTAAGCATATGACTTCATTGACCATAATTAATTCATAAAGGCAATCCTATTAAATAAGATCATTTAAAGCGAATCAAAAAATTCTAAGGAGATTTTTTTAAAATTTTTTTTTGAATTTGATTTGACTTAGGAAATGCAAAAAGAGTTTGCTAGTCCTAACCCAATTCCCACATGTGTGAATTACTTTAGTATAATTTTAGAGCAATTAGGTTAATTTTATGTTTTATTTAGGTTAAGGTGTGAATTAAATCAATTAATTACCCCTTACCTACACCAGCTTTAACATAATTAAATAAGTAATTATGAGCCAATATATGATATGCAACCACATGGAATTTAAATCAGCAATGCACCTAAGAAATAAGGGCCTAATGCAATTGGCTCACAATCATTGATAAATTAAGTTAAAGGGTTTAATTAAGTACTTTCATAACCATCCTACAGATGTAATTTGATTATGATTTCTTTTGAAATTCTCGTAGGTTATTGAACATCTAAGAATCTACCCAAGAATTTAAGTGATTAAGTTCTGGAATAGTTTAGTTTTGAGTTTAGTTAATTAAGCAATTTAGTGAAATGATTAAATCATTAATCAAATTTTAAATTAATTAAGTCTTTATTCAAATAAAATAAACTTAGGCGAAAAGATTGGAAAAGAAATCCTAATCTCATTCCCTAAGTGAATTTACTATTTCATGATAATTAACAAACTTAATTAATGAATTTATCACTGTTTAATAGGTTAATTAATCATTTAATTAATTAGGGAAGTGATTAGAGATGAAACAAGCAATTTTCCTAATTAATCCAATAATAAATTCCAAGAAAATCATGGGAGGCACAGGTCATCTGACTAATCAACCCTAGGAATTTTGGAATTAATTGTTAAAGTAATTAAAGAGTAATTAACCTAATTATATTTCTAATAAAACCCAAATTGAGTGAAAGTCACTATTCAAAATCAATTAACCTTAATTTTATATTATTCCTCGCTGAATGATCTTTCAAATGAAGTCGAGTATGTATTTTTTGGATTTTTCTATAATTAGTTATGAATGTTGGAAGTTCCACGATTAAAATTGAATTAATTAAGCTAATTAAACCCCTTAATCCTGTCGGGCCACATGGCAGCTGACGTGATGCGCTTTTCACGTGGCGCGACGGGATAGGTTATTTAAGTTATCATATCCATTGTTGAGTCAGCTGATGGTTGACGCACTTTCCCCATGGGTCGTCTGATCTAAGATCGGATGGCCAAGATTAATCCCATGGCTTAGGCTTAAATTAAAGGGGCTAACGCATTATCTAATCACAACCATCCATTCCAATAATGCAGAATGGACGGTGAGCGATCTATCTTCTCTCGAGCGGTGAGAGACGGATGTTGTCCATCGATCATCGATGGATCTGAGCTCACCCGAGCTCGGATGGAGTTCAAAACCCCACACCTTCGGAGGAGCACAAGCAATAAATCCAATGGCTAAGATCTAATAGGATTACAATTCCCTTTACAAAGGACCAAGCAAAAATTCCTATGTCTACAATTTTGAGCAATACCTCATCGACGGCTATCACCGATGCTTCCAACCGAGGATATTGCTTCGTCTAGTAGAGACGAAGCCCTGTTGAAGGTATCAAGCTTTGATTTGAAGTGGATGGCTCAGTTGATCAAGCTCCCCTTCAATGGAAATCTGCTATTATCGAAGTCCTCCTTCCCGTGGCTTGGTGACTTGGGAAATAACTTTATTGAGCTCGACTATGTCCCTTGATGGTGCTTGCAAGAGTAATTTGGATTTGATGGAGAATTGAGTTTGTTGGAATTCGGATTGGCCTCCCTATTTTTGTCTTGAGTAAAATCAAGAAGGATAAAATGGGGGGAGCTCAAGAATGCTTACCAAGGCTTGAAGAAGCTTGCTTTCGATTCCTAGAGCTCAGTTTAATTGAGAGAGTGTGATTTGAGTGGGAATGAGGGGGAGTATATCTCCCCCTCCCTGGATTGGATGGTCGAGATTAGCTTTGCCATTTTTGATTAATTGCTGAGATTGATTAATCTGTTTGGGCTGTTAGGCACTCCATGTTATTCATTTTAGGCAAAGGAGGTGGAGGAGAGGGAGTGCCCATGTGCTAGGTGAGTGTATGGGGTGATCCAAATGCTTAATTCCCATTGGAGGGGTCAGTTTGGTCTTTGGTTGGTCATGGCTGACCCAAACTATTGGGTCATGTTCACCACCTCCCTTGGTGTCCAAGTGGGCCACTAGGAAGATGTCAAGTGGTCATGAGAAAGAATTGGCCAAATTCCAAGTGAATTTGGACATAGGATACCCTTTGACCTAGGGGTAAAATGGCCATTTGGTCTTGATTTTGATTTTAACAAATTTGAAATGATTCAGAAATGGGTTGGGCCAAATTTCAAGTGATTTGGAGTCAATTTGGTTTGAATTGGTTCAATTTGACCTATTTAGGTCAACTTGGGCCAATTTTGGTTAAGTTGACCAATTGGTCAAATAGGGTCAACCATGTGATAGGTCAAGTTCAAATGATCATTTGGAGCCAATGAGTATCATTGGTTTGGTTCAATTTGCTTTAGATTTGGTTTTAGTTTATTTAGGTTCATTTAGGTCAAATCGGTCAAGTTGACCAATTTGACCCATTTGACCCAATGAGGTTAGGTCATGGGTTGGTTTAGGCTTGGTTGATCATTTGAAATGTATTGCAAGCTTTGGTTTCAATCATTTTTAGTTTGATTTGAATTCAAGTTGATTTGACCTTTTAAGTCAGGCTGGGTTCATGGTCAATTGGGCTAGGTTGGGTTTAGTTGGCCAATTGAAGCTTTGGTCAAGTTCAACAAGTGATTTTGAATGAATTTGACCCATTGGTTGTAATCAATTTGGCTTAGATCAAGATTTGACCCAGTTTGACTTTTTAGGTCAACTTGGGTCAAGTGGCCAAATAGGCTTGGTTTGGCTCAATTGATGACTTCGTCAAGTTCAATTATTGTTTATGAATTAGTTTAGATCAATGGTTTCAATTAATTTATCATATTATGGATTTTGGCTAGTTTGGGTTTCATTTGGGCAAAGTGTTGACTTAGTCGAAGGCTAGGTTTGACTTGGTTTGACCTAATTTGAATGATTGATCATACTAGGATGACTGTTGCTCACAATGTGAGGCTTAGATGGGCTTAGTTCAATCCAATTTGGGTTGGATTAGAATTTGGCTCAAAAAGGTGCTTTAGGTCACTTTGGGTCAAGTGAGCCTAAGTGGGTCAATTGGCTTGATCAAGGCTTGATTCAAGTTTGGTTAAACTCACATATGGACTTATGATTGAAATATAATTTCAATTACAAATGATTTGGAGTCAAATGGGTTTTAATTCATTTGACAATTTCAAGTTAAAAGGGTGAACATAGGTTTGATTTTAGTTAGTTTGATTTTGGTTTGATGATTGTAATTTATGTTTATATTTGGGCATGTGATTGAAGGAATGATTGTTTGAAGAGAAAATCCAAAGGTTTGGATTGATTTGAGAATGATTTGGCTAAGTTCAAGGATGTGACTTGAAGGGTATAAGTTAGATTTAAGTTGGATTTGGATTTGAGTTTGAATTTAGTTTTGGTTATTTGAATTTATATTTAATTTATATTTGTGAATATAAATGAGAATATAAATGGGTTATGAGAAAAAATTTTGAGTTTGGAGTGATTTGGATTTGATTTGAGCTAAGTCCATAAGATGAAATCAAAAGGGCTTAGGAAATATTTTGGATTTGGAATTGATCATGGGTTCTAATCATTTGAGATTTGGTTCATGATTTGAACTTTGGAATTGATTTGTGATTTGAGAAAATCAATTAAGTTGGAATTGATTTTAGATTTGATGGAATTGGTTTGAAGGAGGGAAGCAAGGATTAGGTTTAAGCTATGGGGTAGACAAACCTTCCTAATACCCCTAAGGCAAAACCTAATCCTATGGGTAACTCTTCTAAGTCTCTAGGGTTAGGTTAAGTGTTCATCTACTCACTAGAAGTGTCTTAAGACTAACAAACTCTTAGTGTTTAGAAGAGTGTTATGTCTTAGATGAAGAAGTTGAAAGCTCACTCCAAAAGTGAGATCAACAAAGGGCACCCAGTAGGTGTGGTGTGACTGACAAGGCATACCACATGTATTGGTGTTGACCGAGACGATCAACAACGCTGAACGATCACAAGAACTAACATAAATGATCTGCTCCTAAACTCGAGGTGTAGAAGGAATCAAAAGCTTAGTGCAATGTGACTCTACTTATGTCAAAACATAAGAGTGTGAAGGGGGAATCCACTAGGGATTGAATATGTGAGCCTTCCACTAGGGGAAAAAGCTCAAGTCATCCATTGAAGGATGAGAGGTTGTAAAATCCATTGAGGGATTAGAATTTGAAATCCACTGGGGATAAATGGTGTGAACCTTTCACTAGGGGAAAAGGTTCGAGTTGGACTGAATTGACTCCACTATGGAGATTCAAAGGATTTGTATCTCACTGAGGAGAAGCTGCTTGATTTAATTTATATAATTTGACTCCACTGGGGGAGGTTGGTTGATTTTATTTTAGATTTAAAATTTTTTGAATTTTGAGATGGATCCCATCGGTTTGCGATTGATCACACTGAGTAGGGGTCATGTTGGTCTTGACCTACTTCAGATTTACCAATCCAAAGGATTAGTCTACCAACCACATAGTATGACAATCCAACCAAAGGGATGGCCTTTCGGTGCACAGTGGCTGTACTAAGAAGAAAGCGTAGTAAACTTACATCCTCCAAAGTAAGGATCAATCATTGGGGTGATCAGTTGGTGAGACAATGGATTGAACCCAACCTTAGGCTGACTATTGAGTGAATGCCACTGGAGGACTTAAATCAGCTCAAAGATAGTCAAAATTAATTTCATTTTTAGTTATATTTGATGGATCCCATAAGTTTGTGATGGACTGCACTAAGTAGGGGCCATGTCAGCCTTAGCCTAACTTCAGATATACCGATCCAAAGGGACTAGCTACCCGACCATGGGGAGAACTATCCAACCAAATGGGTATCTTTCAATTTGATAAATTTTGATTTTACATAGAAGAACTAGATTTTAGAATGTAGTGATAGTTACATCTTCAGAAAATGAATGGAGAACTTACATCTTCCAAAGGATGACCAAGAGAGAAAATAATTGGGGACTTATCTCAACTCAAGCGTAGTTAGGCAATTCCTATAGGGAGTTTTATTGACACTACCTAAAGATAGGATGCCTACTCGGGAAAGGGGCCGCTGGGGGCTTGAATTCCTAATCCATAAATGAATAGATTTGTTTGTTTATTTGTTTGTTTGTTGATTATGGACCCTGTTGGTTTACGAGGGATCATACTAAGAAGGAGCTTATATCAGCCTAGACCTATCTCAAATTTATTAGTACAAGGGATAATCTGTGCATCCATTGAACAAATTCTCCAACCACAGGGGTGGCTACTAGGAAAGGGGAATTGTCCAATCCAAAAGTAACCCATGTAGTGTCTAAATGGGGTCGCAAAGGATGTGATCCAAGTAGAGTGCCCGCAGGGGAGGGGCCGCTAAAGGCTTTATCCAAAAAAAACCTTGAAGAAGATAATGTTTGTAGGTATTTGGTGGCCAACTCAAGGAGAAAGTGCGGGGACTCACATCTTCCAAGAGTGGTTTATTCACCGGGTGAGTCACTGTCAGCATAGTGAACATCAACCAACCTAGGTGCCCGCTTTGCAATAATAGCCTAGAAGAAAGCATCGGGACTCACATCTTACAAGAACTAATTGTAATAGTCCGTCTTCAGCTCAACAGGTGCTATCCGATCTAGGACGATTATTGAGTGAATGCCATTGGGGAGACTTATATCAACTCAAAAGTAGTCAAGAGGAAAGGAGTCATTGGGGGACTTATCCTAAACCTCAGACATACTCGACCTAGTCAAGGCATGATTGCTAGTTCAAGAAGAAAGCATGTAGGCTTACATCCTCTTAAACAAAGTCGACATAAGATAGCTTACTGGCTGCACAGTGAGGTCTACCAAACTAACAAGACACTCATCGATTTGCAATGGTCAAGTCAAGAAGAAAGCATGGGGACTCACATACGCTAGACAAGTGACCACTAGGGTGACATACTAGAAAGATAGCATGTTAGTCTGAGCTAGAGCAGTTAATGAGTGAGTGCCATAAGTGGCTTGCTCCTACATCAAAATAGCCCAAGATAAAATATATGTGTTTATGTCTATGTTTGTGTTTGAAGAGGATAGGATGTCGCATGGGTTCTCTTACACCTATCCTAGTTATGCTAATCAAAATAGGATGCCTCTTGGGTTCTCTCACACCTATTCTAGTAGAGTTGGGGGAATCGAGTTTGATTTGTGTTCGTGTTGTGAAAGAGGGATAGGTTGTCTCTCGGGTTCTCTTACACCTACCCTAAACACGTCGTGATGGATTCGTAAATAAGAAAATAATGCTTTGAATGAAGAGAATATCTTGATGAATTAGAATAGAATTTTGATGATAATTATTTTCAAACATGATTTTATGGGTAGTATTTCTTCAAATAGAGCCCATTAATTGGAAGCATCAGGTGTTCCCCTTTATAATCAATAAGTTGATAAGATCCTCCTTGGTAGGCCTTCTCTATGACAAAAGGGTCTTCCCAAGTGGGTTCAAACTTGCCTTCTATCTTTCGACGGACAATAATTGGTCTCCTTAGAACTAAAATAAGCTCTCATACTTGAAAAGTTCTAGGCGGACCATCTAGTTATGAGCTTGAATCATCTCAGCTTTGTATAACTTGAGGTTCTGGCACGCCCGTAGGCATCTCTCCTCCAAACCTTTGAGCTCTTCTAATCGCAACTTAGCATTATGCTCTATAGTGATTTTACTACCCATTACTATCCTTAGTGATGGGAGTTGAACTTCTAATGGTAGAACGGGTTTGGACCCATACGCTAAGGAGAATGGGGTAGATTGAGTTAGAGTTTTATATGTGGTGCGGTATGCCCATAAAGCTTTAACTAGCTTCTTATGCCACTGTCGCTTGTTAGCATCGAGTGTCTTCTTTAGTTTCTGGATGAGAGTTTTATTGAATGCCTCTGATGGGCCATTTGCCCTAGGATAATAGATGGTGGAATATCTAAAATCTATACTATATCTCTTGGCGAAGCTGTTGATCTTGGTGCTCTTGAATGCAGTGCCATTATTGGATATAATTCGTCGAGGCACCCCGAACATATATACGATATGATTCCTAAAAAATTGGAGCACATGCTGAGCTGTGACCTCTCTGAGTGAGATTGCTTTTGCCACTTGGAAAAGTAGTCGGTGGTAGCTAAGATGATCCGATGACCCTTGATCTAAGAAGGATCGATAGGACCCACTATGTCGGTACCCCAACATTCAAATGAACATGAGGCCAAAGTAGGATGTAGAATGTTGGGTGCTTGATGTAGGACCACACCGTGTACCTGACACTGATGGCATCTCCTAGCGTTCATGCAGTCTATAATCATCGAAGGCCAATATTATCCTAGTCTCTTGATCTTTTCTTTCATCTTCGGACTAGATTGGTGCACTCTGCATTGACCTGAATGTACCTCAGTCACAATCTTATGGGCTTCATATTTGTCTAAATAGCATAACCATATTTGATCAAAAGATTGTCAGTACAAGGTTCCATCCACGAAAATATAGGAGAGAGCTCTTTGTTTCATCTGATGGACTTGTGATTTCTTTTGAGGTATGTGTTCAAGTAATCTATGATTGGTTACCTCCAATCCAGCTCCTCATCTTTATTAACAACGCAACCTCTCCTTTAAGAGAAAGTCTCTTGATGAGTTCAGCATTAATAAGGGATAAAACTTGTTTATTTTGGACCCTTATTGGAATGGATTCATCTTCCAAACATGCCAATTTCTTGGCAAGTTTGGCTAAAGAATCTGCTACTATTTTCTCTCATTAAGGACCTTGTAGATGGTGACCTTAGGGATTTGGGCCAACAGCTTCATGGTATACTCGTGGTAGTGACAAAGCTTAGGTTTTAGAATCTTATAGGAGCCAACATTCTAGTTGATGACCAACTGAGAATCCCCGTATATGTTGATTCTCTTGACACGTAATGTAATGGCTAACTCTAGATTGGAAATCAAAGTCTCATACTCGGCTTCGTTATTGGTGCATGGATTGGAGAGATAGTATGAGAATCTCATCACATCGTGGTCCAGAGTTAAGAGAACTATTCCTACCCATGCCTTTCTTGGAAGAGTAGATCATGGTTCTTCTCCTTTGTAAAAGGAAGTCACATCATTAAAATATATCTCCCAGCGGTGACTGTCAACCTCCCCTAAGTTCATAATTTGTTCATCGGGGAGATCATCACTAAGCGGGGAATCAGCAGGAAGTGGGTGTGCTGCTAAGAAATCAGCTAGTGCCTATCCTTTCACCGTACGAAGGGGAATGAATGTGACATTGAACTACAAGAGAATCATGGACGAACGTGCCAACCGTCCAGATAACGTTGGCCATGTCATGAGATACTGCAGTGGATTTATTCTTGAAATCAAGTTTACATTATGAGAACACATATAGTGTTGTAGCTTTTGGGATGCAAATATTAAAGCTTGGCAATGTTTCTCAATAGGTGGGTAGTTTTCTTCAACAGGACTCAGATGATGACTGAGGTAGTAGAGAGCATTCTCCTTCTCTTCATCATTGGTTTGAGCCAATAACATGCCAAGGGAGTCATCCAATGCAACAGTGTAGAGGATAAGTGGCTTGCCCAGGATAGGGGCTGCTAGAACTGGTGGCTTCACCAAATACTGTTTGATGTCTTCAAAAGTATGATGGAATTTATCATCCCACTTGAACTTAGCATCCTTTTTGATAAGTGCTAAAAATGGCTTGCTTCTCCTCGATAGATTTGAGATAAAGCATCCTAAATATGCCAACTGCCCTTGGAATGATCTGAGTTGGGTTAGACATTTAGGGGGTGGCATTTATAAGATAGCTTTGATCTTTTCTGGGTCTATCTTTATTCCCCGGTGTCAGACAACAAACCCAAGGAATTTCCCTGAAGCTACTCTGAATGCACACTTCAAGGAGTTCATTTTGAGGTTGTATTATCTTAATTGTTTGAAATATACTCTCAAGTCGAAGAGATGGTCTTCCTTTTTCTTAATTTTGACTACTAGATCATCAACATAGCATTCAACTTGATGATAAATGAGTTCGTTGAAGATCTGAGTCATGGCCTGCTAGTATGTAGCACTAGCATTTTTAAGGCCGTAAAGCATGACCTTATAACAATAGATTTCGATAGAGGTTTGAAAAGTAATGTTTCTTTCATCCTCGAGGGCTATCTTAATTTAGTTGTAGCCAGATGACCCATCCATGAAGGAGAATACTACATGAGATAAGGCAATGTCCTCCTTTAATTATGGTATAGGAAGCGAAAATTCATCATTAGGACATGCCTTATTTAAGTCCCTAAAATTGATGCATTTGAGAATTTAGCCATTCTTCTTCTTAAAGATGACAGCTAACTGTAGGTATTTTTCTTCCCGATGAAACCAAAGATCGATCAATTTCTTGACTTCAGAAATGACCTGTTGTTTGATTTCTAATCGCATGCGTCTAGGAGCTTGCTTGATAGGGTTAGCGTTAGGGTCTATTTCTAGTTTGTGGACTGCCATGTCTGGAGATAATCTAGGCATCTCTTTATAGCTCCATGTAAAGCAACCCTTAAACTCATATAATAGCCTAACTAAGTCACATAGTTTCTTCTTCATTTAGCAGAGAACTTATGTATGTAGGACGTGGATCTTCTTTTATCCTTAGGTTGATTTCTTTGAGCTTGTCGATAGTTGAATAGATTTCCTCTTCAAATTTTGGAGGTGCATCTTTGATTTGAAGATCATCAGAATCATCTAATGCTTCTAAACACACGCCTTTATAAGAGTTAGTGTGATTTGAGAAGAACCTATCATACTCTAGATGATTGGTGACAACTAAGCAATAATTATCATCATCGACTGGACCCACTGTACTGAATCCTAGTCAGGGTCTGGATTATGTATCCCTACCTTTGTTATTCTATAGTATCTCAAAATACTCTGACCTGTGCCTGGACCATGTATAAGAAATCAAATCTTTCTTTGCAAGATTATGAACACAAGGCGAGTACCAATCAAATGGTAATTCCATTAACTTTTTAGATGAATTATCCTTAAGTTCTACATCAGCTTCTGGACTTGAGAATGATGATTCCAATAGGAGTCTCTTTGGCTTAACATTCATGGAAGACCTAGGGGCTTCCTTAACTACTAAACCTTCAACTTTTTTAGAAGAAAGTGAGGTTAGAATTAAAGTTCTCAACTACTGCCTAATAATTTTTCATAAACCTGATTTGAATACATTTGTGCTTTGCTTGGATGCCTGGTGTTTGTCATTGTCTGGCTCAAGTGTCACCTCCAATGAAACCTATTGAGAGGGGTTGACTCGTATGCTAATCACATGAGACTCATCCTCCAACATGGATTCCAAGTCTATGTGAATAACAAGAGTGCTCCTGTGAGCTGGAACATAACCCATGTTGATTGGTGGCCAACCAGGGAGTCTTCCACCTCTGGAATTTTCTCTGTTTCTACCTCTGCCTCTACCTGGTGGAGGTTGAATCATCCTACCCATATGTTCGTATGGTGGAACAAACTATGGGTGGAATGTAAGATGCGACTCTACCTCTTCCTCGGTGTCCCTTTCTCACTGATTTGTACTTTCTTTCTTCTTTTCTTTTTCTTTTTCTTTTTTTCTTTTGTATTTAAATTTTGGCCAAATTTGTGAGAATGGGTGTTTTTATTTTGAGGAAGATAGTAGGATGCATCCTCATATATCTTGACCTCTCTAATTGAAAATGACTTTTCATCTCCTTTGACACAGTATTCGATTCCATCTCTTCAGAACTTGATCCACTAATGAAGGGAGGATGGAATCATCTTGTTCTAGTGTATCCAAGTCTTACTGAGCAAAGCAGTGAACGATGTATTCAAATTAATTATATATAACTTGGCTTTAGTCTTCCAGTCACCTATTTCCAAAGGTAACACTATGGAGCCTAAAGCCCTCTCGCCCTATTCATTGAATCCTCTCAACATCGTCCGATCTCATCGGAGCTTAGAGATGTCAATCCTCAAATAGGCAATGGTCTTTAGACTCATAATGTTCATTGATGCACCTGGATCAACTAAAATCCTAGAAAGTCTGAATCTTCCCATATCCACTATGATGTAGAGGGACGTGCTCCATGTCTCCAAGAAGGTCTTCATCGTGAATGACTGGCTTCTCTTCAATAATGTGCCTCCTCTCCAACAGTGGTTAGTTGAGCTAAGCATATCTCTAGATCAAGAAGAGCCTTGATTAATGATTCCCTCATCTCTTTGGAAAAGATAATGACATCATATATGCTTAGTTTAGCTGGCACTTTCTTAGGTGATCGAGGACATTGTAATCAACTTTGGGCTGATCCTCTACAAGCATATCCATGGGTGGAGCATCCTGTGGAGGGATTTCTTGCTCGCTGGTACCAAAGACTTGTTTTCCCTTATTTTAAGGAGCTGCCTAAGGAGGTAGAACCTTGCCACTATGGAGGTTAACTTTGATGATCTCTTGTGGCGGGTTAGTGGAAGATTCTACCTGCTCGTCGGACACACCTATAGCTTCTCCTATAAGACCCTCAAAATTAAATGATTCTAAGTCTATCTCAAGTGGTGAACCCGTAGTATTCAGAAAAGGAAAGTCCATTTCTGAATTAGAAAGAGGATGATCAAAATTGTTATAATTATTATTAAGACTTGAAGAGTTTTCTAAAAGAGTAGAGTTAGACAACCCATCAGAAGTCACACAGATATAATTCAAACTAATTTTATTCCTTAATTTCTTGGATTTAAAAGGAGGTACATAGTATAAATATAGTAAAGTAAGCGGGGTGAGGGATTTGATGCCCTCATCTACTGATACAAGATGTCTACTAGAAGAAGAGCTAGCTGAAGTAGAAATGTTGGCTGAAGTAGTAGATGCAACGGTGGAATGGAGGCTGGGATCGATCAGTGGTTGCACTACTTGGCTATCCCTAGAAAATATGGGCTGCTGCTACTACTACTGAGCTCCCACTTTCCCTAAGTTAACTTTAGCAACTTGCGAACCTTCCTTGATGTTGGAGGTTCGAGCTGCCTCAGGCACCTGCCAGAAAAGTTTCTTGATTTTTGAAATAATCTTTTTAGAGATTTGGGATAAAGAGATATCCCAACCTTCTTTTATTTTGAGAGGATCACATGTATCCCCAAGGATTATCCTAACAAAACTGGATGGTTGTTTCACTAGATATTTCTTAGGGATAACTATAGCACCTAACTTATAGCTATGCTCAAGCCAATCCTTAAATGTAAACCAATCCTTCAAAACATGGCCTAGCATGTGGTGGTAGGGGAAAAAGTTAGGATCATTACACCTGCCAACTTCCTCTGACTTCCTAGGCTCGGGTAGCTGAAAATCAGGCTTCCTTAAGATGTTCTTAAAGATCTTCTTGACTACCTCCCACTTAAATGAATAAGGTTTGTTTAATTTATTCAAAAGAGTAGGTGGATGATAGCTACTTGGGGGTGGGTATGTGTGTCATTGCTCTGAGTATGGCTGAGAAAGAGACGACGAAGGTCATGGAGGCTACTACGATGGCCTAAATGGTGGTAAAGGAGGTGGAAGCAATGACTATGGAGCACGAGGTCTCTCATATGATCTCTGGCCAGTTGCTTCTCTTTGTCTAATGCTGCTACTTCCCCTGGCTTTTTTTCATAGGCTTTCCACAGCTTTGGCTTTGATAACTAATCTTGAAAAGGCAATTGTTTGTCCTCTCCTTATAAACTAGCCACCTTATTGATTAGCTTCTCAAATATCTTGATGGTGAAACCTTTGAGCATGAAGGTGACCGGGCCATTAATATTCTTTAGTAGAATTTCAATGGCATGCTATTCAGACAGTTGCGATTCACATTTCATACTCAAATTGTGCCATCTAAGAATATAATCAATGAGAGACTCATTGGTGTTGTTGTAACAACGAGATTCAGAATACTCTTTGAGCTCCAAAGAAACCTCTTAATAAAGAGTTGCTCCAACTCAGCAAAAGTCTTCACTTAATCATTGGGGAGTTCAGCATACCAATCAAAGGCTATGTGCTAAAGCTACAAAAAAGATGAACCAATAGCATCACGCCACCAAAGATTGCAATAGTGGCCCCGAAGCGCTTATGTGTTGGCGAAGGTTCCCACTGCCATCAAAGCTCTTGAAATAAGGAGGCACAAAACCCTTAGGATATTGGATAACATCAAATTCCTCTGGGCAGGGTCTACCCTTTGGAACCGATGAACCACCTCGGACTTGAACCAGTGCTTCACTCACTTATTATTCAACCATAAGTTTAACATATTTTTCTTGTACGGAGGTACTATCCACTACCTTCCTATACAAGCTAGTGATGCCCTGCTCTACCAGAGGTGAACTCTTAGGTTGATCTAAGACATGCAGTAACTCAGGCTGCCCAGTCTCCATAATAATAGGATGTGCTGCTAGAGCTTGATTCTGAAGTGCTAAAACTGCCACTAGCAAATCTTCAAGCCTCTTTCCCATCTTTTCAATATGCTCATCCTTTTATTTAAGTTATTGAAGGAGGTGTTGGGTCGAATAGGCCATATCATCTTCTTCAGCCATAACACCATCCAAACTCTACTGATCCCGAAGGAGGGAACCTCAAGTATCAACCATATGCACCTCTACTGAGTCTTCCAATAAATCATCTTCATTGGGATCAAAGCTAACCTTCTCTTCCTATAGGTCAGACCAGTCATACCCTAGGATTTCCTTCTTCTCGATGAGATACTATGCTACGATATCGTCTAAGGGGTGGTCCAACTGTGCAGGCACAAATGAGCATGGCTGACCAGTGGTGGGATCATGCTCATGAACGGAGATACATTTGACCTCCCCTGATACTGGAGAGCTAACCCTGTGAGGGCTATGCTTACTAGAAGAAAAGTGCTCATGGCTGTCAACTGCTCTAGGTGAAGTACTTCCCCTAGGGAGATCTATCACTATCAGGACAACAGAACTATCTCCTTCTCCTCTACCGCTGTTACATCCTGACCACAGGGTGGTGGTGATGACTACAATGCTATGAGGATGCCACTCCCTCTTCATCACAACTGAAGTAGGAGATCAAGCAAGAGAGCTCGGCCTCACCTCAGTCAACGGTGTAGATGAAATGGGATGTCTTGGTCATAGCCGAATCATCAGTGGGGCTTTCTTTTCCCCTGATGCTGCCTTCATGGATTTAGATGGAACTGTGGAAGATAGGACCTGAACTTGTGATGGCAAACGTGGAATGGAGCGGTGTGGCAGAGACAACACTGACTCTCTCTGTGTAGGAGCTCCCCTTCTGTGATAGGTAGTACAAGTCAATAGTATCACAATTTTATCGCATGAGTAAATCGATTGGGAAATCTATGAGGCGAGGCCGTCACCGCATCTTCTGCCTCTCTTTGCTAGTAACATGCACTGATACACGGGCCTCTCTGGCCCTCCCCTGCCGGATATGCTCGCCTATGCTACGAGGAATGACTGATCGTATATCAAATTTAGCACCAAACTTTGACAGTCTGTAAGCCCCGCCAACTTGGCACAGAACTATCCTAAGGCCAGCATACGACATCCTCTTATATCTGGTAGGTGCCTCATAGTGAACTGCAGGTGGAGGTGAAATTGTAAACCTCCTAACATCTTCCTCTCCATCAGATCCGGAAAGAGGATGAAACTTGTTTTATGTAATTAGAGGAGAAACTATCCTGGGTGACTCCCCTACTGCAACCTGAGAGACTGCCTCCATCTCCTTGGCTATGCGCACATAATATCACTTGATCTTGCGGCATCTATTGTAGCACTGAGTTCTGCTGGGAGGAGTAGTACGAGAACTAGATCTTATCTCAAAGGTAAAGGAGATTATCTCTGAAGCTAGGACAACCTTCCCCTTAGAAGAAACCATTGAGTGGTTACTAACCTGTGTTAAGGCAGTGATGAAAACAACTGAACGTACGGACACTGGAGCTGCAACTGCTGCGGGAACTTCCACCACCTTCCTCTTCAGCGAGGGAAACTTGGAGTCTGAACGCATCTTAATATAGATGATTGGGTTCTGCCCAATCACCACATTCCTACTGACAGTTATGAGGGTTGCCCCCACACAAGTGATCCTAGCCCCCTCGAATCCTCGGTTGAAGTGTATCAGATGGTAAAAGTCAATTTAGGGAAGGCTGGCCTGATCCAAGGCCAAAACCATCCTAAAGGAGAAAGAAAAGATATACTTCTGAGCATCCATTTGCACTGAACTGAACTTGGGAAAAATTGACTGAAATTGAGTTGAAATTGTACAATTTTTGAAAATAATCTTAAATCAAATTTTATGTCTTACTTTGCTTTAGAATTTGAACCCACACTCAATAATTTGAATATGTTAAGTGGGGCTTTTTGAATTTAGGAGAGAGATTTTTAATTTAGAATTTGAGAAGAGATTTTTGAATTTAGAATCCATTTTCAACAAATTTATGTATGCTAGAAATGAGTTCAAATATTTTGAAGAGATTTTTATGCTTCAATTAGTTCATATTTGATTTTTGTGTTTGGGGACCCTGTATTTAACAAATATGAGTATATTAAATAGAGGGCCAATTGACTTTGTTTGGGATTACCCATTTAGCAAATTTGGGTATCTTAATTGAGTTGTTTGAAAATAATTTTCTTCTTTTGTTTGTTTGCCCATGATGTGAATCATGTGTGAATTTGGAAATGGAATCTTTACTTAACAAATTTATGTATGCTAAATAAAGTCCAAATATATTTGGTTCTTTGTTTTTGATTTTTTAAAATGAGGTATTTACTTAGCAAATTTGGGTATGCTAAATAAAGGCCAAATGTGTATGATTTTTGATTTTTTTGAAAAATTAAAGCTTAGCAAATTTGGGTATGCTAAGTAAAGAATCCAAATGTGTTTGACTTTTGTGATTTTGAAAAGAGGATCTTTACTTAGCAAATTTAGGTATGCTAAATAAAGAATCTGAATGTATTTTTGGTTTTGACATTTTGATTTTTGAAAATGATAAATTTATTTAGCAAGTTTGGCTATGCTAAATAAAATTTAAATGTGTTTGATTTTGAAAATGAGAATTTTACTTAGCAAATTTGTGTATGCTAAATAAATTTCAAATATATTTTTTTTGTTTTGATTTTTGAGAATTAGTTCTTTACTTAGAAAATTTGGATATGCTAAATAAGGTTCAAATGTATTTTGGTTTAGATTTTTGAAAATGAGGTCTTTGCTTAGAAAATTTGTGTATGCTAAATAAAGTTTAAATGTGTTTGATTTTTATTTTGATTTTTGAAAGTGGGGTTTTCTATTTAACAAATGTGGTATGTTCAATAGACTCCAATTTATTTTCAATTTTTATTTTTAAAAAATGAAATTCTCATTTGACAAATTTGGGTATGTCAAATGGAATTCCAATGTATTTTGATTTTTATGATTTTTGCAAAGGAGATTTCCATTTAACAAATTTGGGTATGTAGAATGAAAGTCAATTATATTTTATTTTTCAAAGATGAAATTTTTGTGTGTGATTATTGCTTTTTGAAAAGAAGGAAATTCTAACTTAACACATGTGGGATGTGTTGAGAGTGGAATTTCAAATGATGTCATTTTATTTGAAAATAAAACCTCCATCCAACATATTTGGACATATTGGATGAAGTGGCTTAATCGCAAGTTTGTACTTTTTGAAAAGAAAGAAATCCCAACTTCAACATATGTGAGATATGTTGAAATGGAATTTCAATGTTATGATTTGATTCTATTTGTAAATGAAATCTTCATTCAATAAATTTGGGTATATTGAATGAGGATGTTCACATGTGCTTTTTGAGATGATCTTGATTTTATTTTTGAATGAAATTTTTCAATAAAATTGGGTATATTGAATGAGATGTTCATTTGTGCTTTTTGAAAGATTATCTTGATTTTATTTGGAAATGAAATCTTCATTCAATAAATTTGGGTATATTGAATGAGGATGTTCATATGTGCTTTTTGAAAGATGATCTTGATTTTATTTGAAAATGAAATCTTCATTCAATAAATTTGGGTATATTGAATGAGGATGTTCATTTGTGCTTTTTGAAAAATAATTTTGATTTTATTTAGAAAAGAAATATTCATTCAATAAATTTGGGTATATTGAATGAGGATGTTCATATGTGCTTTTTCAAAGATGATCATGATTTTATTTGGAAATGAAATCTTCACTCAATAAATTTGAGTGTATTGAATGAGGATGTCATTTGTGCTTTTTGAAAGATGATTTTGATTTTATTTTGAAAATGAATTCTTCATTCAATAAATTTGGGTATATTGAATGAGGATATTTATTTTCAAATATTTGTTTTTGAAAGATGATTTCAATTTTATTTGAAAAGGAAATCTTCATTCAATATATTGAATGAGGATATTCATTTATGCTTTTTGAAAGATGATCTTAGCTTTGATTTTTGAAAAGATCCTACATGTAACAATCTTGAAGATTGTTAGATGAGGTTATTTTGTGCAAGTATTTTATTATGTGAACTTTTTGGAAAGTGATGTTTTTATAAAGGATTTATTTTTCTTTATTTTTGGAATGAACATTTCCTTACCATAGAAATGGTAAGGAGGTTCAACAAGGTTTTTAGTAATCTCTTTTTATTAAAATTTTATTTTCACCTATTGGGGGACCCAATAGGGGTTTTAGGACCTACATGGAGTGAGGTCTTAAAACCTAAATGCTGTTGGCTAGCTTAGCTTAAAGATGAAATAAGCTAAGTGCCAACAGAAAAGAAGGATTGTTTCAGATTCATATAAAGTACAAATCCACTATCGACACTTGGAAACAATGACCATTTACCAAAGATGGAGAGAGGAACCATCCCCAGCGGAGTCGCCAGAAAAATCTATGGTGTTTATTTCTCAAGCGTGGGAATTTACAAAAAAAATGTGTAAATTTTGTTGGGACACCACGTGGATCCGCACATGTACTCATTAGGGTGATCGGGAGCGACATTGAGGAATGAAGTACTATCTTGAGAGACAGAAATCACCATCCTATAATGGACCTAATCACTAAAAAATAATAATAACTAATAAAAAATCTAATAATAATTTAAAAAACTACTAATAAACCTAAACCCCAAATAACTAATAATAAGACCCCTAAAAACTAAAATAAAATAAAAACTAATAATAAATTATAACTATTAAGGACTCTTAAGGACAATGGTTTTCAAATGTACCAGAGATCTTTCTCCTACTTCACATGGAAAAGTAAAGCAAGATTTATTTTAAACTGGGTTCGTTAAATTCCTTATGAAGGCAAGCCCCCATAGTTAATTACATCCTAAGGAATGAGATCCCTTAAGAATACTCTTGATTAAGGTAAATGATCATTGTCTTCAAAGATTTCAAAGATAGGACTATCAATAAATTGGTTATTTTTGTAAAATTAAGTGGGATTGATCAAAAGGATAGAGTCACTATCGAAATCAAAGGGAGATGAGTTGGGGATGCTCACAATGCTAGGAAACTTAGCGAGCATCCGAAACTATCCTATGGTTGGACTTTATATTTTTGAAATTTGAGGAGAGTTAATTATTTGAATTGAATTTTTATTAGAAATCTAGGGAGCTTTGGCGAGGTCCAAGGCATGACCTAAATCTAAAGTAAAAAATGGTTTACCTCCATAAGAGAGGATAAACCACCTGACTATTGGACATACAACCGCCTAGGAGTTGTCACCAACTAACTCCTCCTATGATTTTAAGTACATGTAGGCAAGTCTTATGCTTTGCAAGATAGCTAGGTTATTGTTTAATTAGAAAGGAGATTAAATCATTAAACCACTCCCTAAGAGACTAGATCATGAAGGGCATGAATAAATGACTTAATCTAATGCAAATTTTGCTAAGTTTTATTTTCATTTTTGGACATTTTTATTTGACACGGGCTATAAGATTTCATATGCCTAATGCATGAGAAGATTGATTATGTGCCAAAATCAGAAAGAAGGAGGTGTGTTTCCACCATGGCTCTTAAAAGTCAAGCCAATTTCTCTGGCAATGGTGGAAGCCCTCCATTAGCAAGAGTGAAGCAATATGATTTTTATGAAGATGTGAGTCATATAACATCCAGCTTAGGAGTTGCTAAATCTTTTATTATCTTGATTTATGTCCTAGGCTTTATGTGAGGTTATGAGTTGTTAAATTTAATTTTGAGTTAATTAATTTGATAAAAAATTTATTTTTCCCTAAGAGTCTAATCACATCTAGGCCATTCAACAACCATTAAGCAATTAAGAAACTAGGAAAATCATATCTTTTCTAATGCACAAGCTAAATAAATATTAAATAATTTTATAAAACTAGCCTAAAAGAATAAGAGGCTGATGTGGTCAGGCTCCACTGAACAAACCCGAAAAGAAAATGGGTAGTCGTGCTCTACCCTTATACAACCCGGATTACAAATGAATAATTACAATTAAAACAAATTCATGTTATGGGAGTCTTCATTCTTCATTTCTTTCTTCACTCATTTCTTCTTTTTGATTCGTCTTGAGATGTGGTTTGCTCCAAGGCTTCACATGATACATAGGACATGCTCTTATGACCAATGTTTACCTTAATTCTTCCATAACATTCAATCCAAATTTCAATTGAAAATTTTACATCAAAATGGGAAAGATAAATCTAACTAAACCTGTAAAATAAAGATTAGCTAAACATACCACACAACCCAAGCAGTTATAGGAATAATTTGGACTTAGCACCCCACACTTGGGTAACCAAGGTCACTTGTCCTAGTTTGGATCATGCTTAGGGGTATAAGCAACCTGTACAACAAAAGCATTTATATTTTTATTACAGCACCCCTTAAATACAATCCCATACAGAAGACATTATTAGACTAAGATCGTCCTATCATCTAGTCTATGCACATGCACCCTAACATCTAGTCTAAAAATATTATATCACAAAATAAAATCACGCATCAAACCATACACCGCCCTAATATAGAGCTACAAATGGTGACTTAGCCTAATGTGTGTGCCCTTTAAAGCTTGTGTGGCATGTCTTAACTAGGCTTTAGGGTTAAAATTTTCTAAGTGTGAAGGATTCAACTTAGATGGTGGTTTCATTTTAAGTGATTTAGTTGATTTGTCAATTTTATTTGATGATTTGATTTGGTTTGAATGAACCTACACTTAGATACTAAATGTTGTGTAGAGAAGAAAAGAGGAGAGAACTCCTCTTTCATCCCTACCTTAAGTAATTTATAAGGTAGATTCATTAGTGATTTTTCTTTAGAGAATATTTTATTATGTGTTTTAATTAACCCTAAGTTTAGATTTACTCTAAATAGCCCTATTTAATAAGAAAAGCATCTTAAGATTAATTAAGGTGAATTATTATCACATGACACACAATAATTTATTTCTTTCCACTATGTATACCATGTATATGAATGATCCTAAATATAGCTATACATGCAATGCAAATTTTTAGCACACTTTGATGGTGAGTCCTAAGAGATATGATTTGAAAATTTGGAAGTTCCATTGATGCATGTTTTTATTATGTAGAAAAGAGGGATTCTTTATCCTTTAACATAATGCACATCCATATGTATAGAAGACATAAGTGAGTATGACATCATTATTTTCTACACCAGGGGCATAAGGTACAACACCTACTTAGAGCTACTTAAAACCTCACAGCCCCCGGATATCTAAACTAATATACCACTTTTTTAAATACATGTAAATGTACAAATAAAAAAAATAGATGAAGAATCATGCAAAAGATTTTTGTGTTTACTTTGTTGTATAATTTATATGTGTAATGTGAGAATCCTTCTTAAGTCATAACATAGGAATGCATAGGAATAGATTTAAGTAAGTGTTGTGTTCTTTTCAAATGAACTATACACTTTGCAAACTCTATACAAGTCCATGTTAAGAGAAGAGAATAAAACAACATAAAAATATATCTTATGCTATAATCACATGCAAGCTTATAAGTACTTATAAGTAGCATCACTTCATTTAGAATCTTTGATTTATAGGTTTTGAAAATAATTTTTGGTTTAATAGTGATAATAGCCACTCATATTCTTACTTTAGCTAAAATATGCAATTTGATATAAAAAGAAACATTTTATTTAATTGTTTTTTCAAAAAAAAAAGATATGAATGCATGATTTCATATGACAAACAATATTTAGCATGCTTGGAAAAAAATAAAGTGATGTAAGCATATGACTTCATTCACCCTAATTAATTCATAAAGACAATCCTATGAAATAAGGTCATTTGAAGTGAATCAAAATTCTTTAAGGAAGCTTTTTTTTTGAATTTGATTTGACTTAGGAAATGTGAAGAGAGTTTGCTGATCCTAACCCATTTCCCACATGTGTGAATTGGTTTAGTTTAATTTTAGAGCAATTTGGTTGGTTTTATGTTTTATTTAGGTTAAGGTTTGAATTAAATCCATTAATTACCCCTTACCTACACCACTTTAACATAATTAAACAAGTAATTATTAGCCAACATATGATATGCAACCACAAGAAATTTAAATTAGCAGTGCACCTAAGAAATAAGGGGCCTAATGCAATTGGCTCACAATCATTGATTAATTAAGTTAAAAAGTTTAATTAAGTACTTTCATAACCATCCTACACATTTAATTTGATTATGATTTCTTTTGAAATCCTCTTAGGTTATTGAACACTTAAGAATCTACCCAAGAATTTAAGTGATTAAGTTCTGGAATAGTTTGGTTTTGAGTTTAGTTAATTAAGCCATTTAGTGAAGTGATTAAATCATTAATCAATTTGCAAATTAATTAAGTCTTTATTCAAATAAAATAAACTTAGGGGAAAAGATTGGAAAGAAATTCTAATCTCATTCCCTAAGTCAATTTACTATTTCATAATGATTAATAAACTTAATTAATGAATTTATCACTGTTTAATAGGTTAATTAATCATTTAATTAATTAGGTAAGTGATTAGAGATGAAACAAGCAATTCTTCTAATTTATCCAATAATAAATTCTAAGAAAATCATGAGAGGTAGAGGTCATCCCACTAATCAATCCTAGGAAATTTGGAATTAATTATTGAATTAATTAAGGAGTAATTAGCTTAATTATATTTCCAATAAAATATAAATTGAGTGAAAGTCACTATTTAAAATCAATTAACCTTAATTTTATATTATTTTTCACTTAATTATCTTTAAAATGAAGCTGAGTTTATATTTTTTTGGATTTTTCTATAATTAGTTATAATTTTTGAAAGTTTCATGATTAAAATCAAATTAATTAAGCTAATTAAACCCCCTAATCCCATCGGGCCACGTGCCGCCTAACGCGGTGTGCTTTCCACGTGGTGCGATGGGATAGGTTATTTAAGTTGTCACATCCACTGCAGAGTTAGCTGGCGGTGGACGCGCTTTCTCCATGAGCCATCCGATCTAAGATAGAATGGCCAGGATTAATCCTGCATTTTAGGCTTAAATCAGAGGGGCTAATGTGTGATCTAATCAGAATTGTCTGTTCCAATCATGCGAAATGGACTGTGTGTGATATATCTCCTCCCGAACGGTGAGAGACAGATGTTGTCCATCGATCATCACTCGATCCGAGCTCACCCGAGCTGGGATGGAGTTCAAACTCACCCCACACCTTTGGAGGAGCACAAGTAATGAATCCAATGACTAAGATCTAATGGAATTACAATTCCCTTCATAAAGGACCAAACAAAAATTCCAATGTCTATGATTTTGAACAATACCTCACCAGAGGCTATCACCTGTGCTTCCAACAGAGGATGTAGCTTTGTTTAGTAGAGATAAAGCCCTATTGAAAGTATCAAGCTTTGATTTGAAGTGGATGGCTCAGTTGATCAATATCCCCTTCAATGACAATCAGCTTTGATCAAAATCCTCCTTCTCGTGGCTTGGTGACTTGGGAAACAACTTGATTGAGCTCGACTAGGTCCCTTGAAGGTGCTTGCAAGAGTAATTTGGATTTGATGGAGAATTGAGTGTGTTGGAATTTGGATAGGCCTCCCTTATTTTTGGCTTGAGTAAAACCGAGAAGGAGAAAATGGGGGGAGCTTGGGAATGCTTTCCAAGGCTTGGAGAAGCTTGCTTTAGATTCCTAGAGCTCAGTCGAATTGAGAGTGTGTGATTTGAGTGGGAATCAGGGGGAGTATATCTCCCCTTACTTGGATTGGATGGCCGAGACTAACTCTGTCATTTTTGATTGATTGCTAAGATTGATTGATCTATTTGGGTTGTCAGGCACTCCATGTAATTCAGTTTAGGCAGAGGAGGGGAGGAGAGGGAGTGCCCATGTGCTCGGTGAGTGTATGGGGTGATCCAAATGCTCAATTCCCATTTGGAGGGGTAGATTTGGCCTTAGGTTGGGTCATGGCTTACCCAAACTCATTGGGTCATATTCACCACCTCCATTGGTGTCCCATGGACCGCTAAGAAGATGCCAAGTGTCCATGAGAAAGAATTGGCCAAATTCTAAGTGAATTTGGCATTAGGATACCCTATGACCTAGGGGTAAAATGGTCATTTGGTATTAATTTTGATTTGGGCAGATTTGAAATGTTTCAAAAATGGGTTAGGTTAAGTGTTCAACTAATCACTAGAAGTGTCTTAAGACTAAGAAACTCTTAGTGTTTAGAGGAGTCCTATGTCTAAGATGAAGAAGTTGAAAGCTCACTCCAAAAGTGAAGCGGGGGCTCTACCACTACGGCCTTTTCTTATTGCTTGTTGAGTGAGAAGAGTAGTCAACTACATGGCCACATTTGAGCTTATTGAGTCTGACAGTCAGGACCCACTTGAGTCTTAGACTTGAGCTGTGAATGGACTTGTACTTCTCTAACTTAACAATATTGAGGTTTACAGATTTAACATTCTCTCACTTGACTTTTAGGACTTATTACAAGTATAGAAGATGAGTTTTTCAACTATGAAATCATCTTATATGTAGCTTATTTAAAGATGCATTTTCACTGTTCACGATAATTAAATGCATCTTTACCACTAGGATATTAGAGTAATCAAATGGGATCTCGGCTCAAAGTATGATGTCTACTCAAATCAGAGTACATTCAAGGATCTCGTCTTATGGCATGATGCCAACCCATATGAAAATAAAGAAACACCTCCTATCTTGCATGAGAAATTCTAAAACACATTTGAAAGAATTTTAAGATGAAATTAAGCAAATACATCAATATTTGAGTTGATATATTTGCTCTTAAGAGAGCTTAACACATAGTATTGATTTCATATATATATATATATATATATATAATCTAAAAAAATTCCCCCGTGTAATAGGGGGATTTTCACTGTGCTTTTTTTTAATTTTATCGTCTATTATCAAAGATTATTTTTATTTTCTCATGATTATATATATTTATTTAGGGATCTTGCAAAGAAGCACGATGTAGAGGGATTTCTATAGTACCTCAAAAATATATTTATCATGTATAATACTTTTTCAGGTATCGACCATTAATTGGAGGCATCAGTCTTTCACCAGTTAGGTTAATGAGTTGGTACACCCCTCCTTGATACACCTTCTCAATGATAAAAGGGCCTTCCAAATTAGGCTCAAATTTGCCACCAATTTTTTGATTAGGAATAAATGGTCTTCTCAGCACCAAGGACATTTCCCCTTCTTTGAATGTTCGAGGCCACATTGTATGGTCAAAAGCCCTGGACATCTTTGCCTGATAAACCTCCAAATTTTGATGAGCTTGCAATCTGACTTCATTAAGCGCATCAAGTTCCTCCATTCTCAAACGAGCATTTTGATCTTTAGTTAGATTATTTTGGATGGATACTCGAAGTGAAGGCAACTCAACTTCAAGCGAAAGGACCGTCTCAGTTCAAAATACTAATGAATAGGGAGTGGCTTTAGTCAGCGTCTTGTAGGTAGTTCAATACGCCCATAATTCTTCTACCAGTTTAATATGATATTCTCTCTTATTTTTAGTGAGGATCTTCTTGATAAACTTGACTAATATTTTGTTGAAGGCTTCTACCAAATAATTTGCCCTTAGATTGTATATTTAAGAGTCTCGCCAATCAATTTTATGTCGATCGTGAATCTATAAATCTTTGTACTTTTGAAAGTTGGGCCATTATCAAAAATTATTCGGCACGACACTCCAAATATATATATACCATATTATGCGTAAAGAAATTAATCACTAGATCAACAATAACTTCTTTAAATGAGGTAGCTTCAGCCCACTTAGAGAAATAATCAATCGGTGCTAGGATGAAGTGGTGACTAGCTGATGATGGTGGATCAATATATCCAATTATATCTATACCTCAACATTCAAATGGCCAAGATACTATTGTTAGGTGTAATGGATTTGAGACTTTCTTAACATGTACTTAACATTCATGACACTTCTTAGCATGATCGATATAGTCTCTCACCATAGATGGACAGTAATAATCCATCCTTTTGATCTTTGTTGTCATCTTGGGACCTGACTGATGTAAACCACAAAGTCCTTCCTGAACTTCAACCATTACTTTGTCAGCTTCATCTATATTTAGGCATCGTAACCACATTTATTCAAAGGATCTTCGATACAAAGTGTTGTTGACAAAAGCATACTGCAATATTCTCTTCTCAATTTGAGCTGTCAATGATTTATTACTTAGTAATTTTAAAATAGTCGATTAAGGGTTTCCTCCAATCATGTGGCTCTTCTACTATAAAGGCTTTCCATTGCTTTTCTGAAGCAATGTCATGCTTAGCTTTTTTGGGCTTAATTCCTTGTCAATTTTGAGGAGTATGAGGAGCAACCTGAGTCGCATCCTAATGTGTCAAATTTGATAACCCCTCTACTTGCGAGGATTGATACTTAGCTGGCTCTAGAACTCGTCGAGTAAATATCCCAATCATGACATAATCACCATTCATACTTGCCATCTCCTTAACTAATTTTGTTATACAATCTACTTTGTTATTTTTGAATTAAGAGACTTAAGTTAGTGTAACATTTGGTATTTATTTCATAAGCTCAAGAACTCTCTTGTGATAGAAAGTTAACTTAAGCTTGTTGATTTTATAGATACCTAGTACTTGATTTATATTAAGATGAGAATCACTAAAAATATGCAAGTTTTGAATGCCTATGAAAATAGTTTCTTCAAGACCTGCTACCAATGCTTCATACTCAGCTTCATTATTAGTTCTTGGCTCGATCAACCCATATGATCATCTCATTATTCCTCCATCTGGTGTTATGAAGACGAAGTCGATTCCTGCTATTGCCCTTAGAAAATTTAGAGGTTGGACTTGTTTGATTGATGAGGCTCCATCAAAGTACATTTTCCAAATTTATGATTTTTCTCCTTCATGAATGAGCATAATTTGCTCATCAGGCAAATCATCATTAAGAAAAGAGTCCACATAGATGGGATGCACAACAAGAAAATCTTCTAAGATTTTTCCCTTTACTGCTTTTTGTGGAACGTATGTGATATCAAATTGTAAAAGCAATAATGTCCAATTTGTCAAGCAACCTGCCAACGTTGGTCTTGTCATCAAGTACTTCAGCAGATTGATCCTTGAGATAAGGGTAATTTTGTGAAATAACATATAAAGACAGAGCTTTTGGAATGCAAAGATTAATACCAAATAGTTCTTCTCTATCGGAGAGTATCTTATTTTTGCTCCTATCAACTTTCAACATGATATAATAAAGAGCATTCTCTTTGCTTTCTTCATCATATTGTGCCAATAATACTCTTAGGGACTCTTCTAATGCAGTTGTGTATAGAATGAGAAGCTTCCCAGGAGTAGGCACTATATGGAATGGTGGATTTAACATGTAGCTTTTAATGCTATTGAAGGTTTTTCGATACTCCTTATCCCATTTTAATAGAGCATTCTTCTTCATCAACTTTGCAAATGGTTGACAGCATGCTGATAGATTTGGTATAAATCATCGGATGAATGCAAGCTGTCCTTGTAAAGAATAGAGCTGACGTAAACTCTTCGCCGTAAGCATATCCACAATTGTCTTGATTTTAGTAGGATCAATTTCAATTCCTCTTTGAAGTACAATATACCCAAGAAATTTTACAGAGGACACCCCAAATGCACATTTTAGAGGATTCATCTTGAGATCATATTATTTGATTCTCTCTAATATAATCCTTAAGTCTTCAAAATGATTTTCACGATTTAAGCTCTTCACCACCAAATCATTAACATAACATTCCACCTTCTCGTGAATCAACTCATCAAAAATACACATCATGGCACTTTGGTATGTAGCTCAAGTATTTTTCAAACCAAAAGACATGACTGTGTAGCAATAGATTCCAATAGGTATTTTGAATGATGTATGTCTTTCATCTTCAGGTGCCATCTTGACTTGATTATATCTCGACAATCCATCTAGTAAAGAAAACATATCATAGTTGGATGTATTATCAACCAACAATTCTAATACATGAAGTGGGAAGTTGTCTTTTGGGCAAGCTTTATTGAGATCCCGAAAGTCGATACAGATGAGAATCTGACAATTTTTGTTCTTCACGGGTACTATATTAGCTATCCAATCAAGATACTTATCTCCTCATATGAATCTGCTCTCACCAGCTTTTAGTTTCAATGATCACCGTTCTTCAATTTCCTAATCTCATTCACCTTGAGCTTGTTTAATAGGTGCTGTCTCTAGCTTGCCAATTTATGAGCTCTGTGGGACAAGCTTGACATTTCACCATATGTCCAAGCAAAGCAATCCCTGAATTCACAAAGTAGCACTTTTAGCTCTTCAACTTTCTCATCGAGTATAAGAGCATTGATGAAAGTTGAACGGGGATCATCCTCAGCTCCTAGGTTGATTACCTTGAGTTCATCCATAGTAGTTATTTGTCCACCATCTTCGAGTTCTTTAGGAGCAGGCTTGGCCTATACTTCTTCATCTTTTGTAAGAAGAATTTCATAGAGATCATCTTCTTTGTCACTATTAATTCCGATCTCAACTTCTATTATATTATAAAAAACTTTATTTTGAGGAGATTTGTGGATGAACCCATGACCTTCAGTGATAAACATATCACTTCTTCGTGATGCTTGAGGACTTCTTTGGCTTCATATCCTGTTAAAGATTTGAGTTCTATGTTTATTAATTATAATATGAATTCCAAGCTTAACCATCATTCTTTGTAATTTTGGTGGATAGTATATTAGTATTCTTGTTGGCTCCATTTCATCAGAATTTTATGTTGAGTAGGTCGATAAAAATTGTGAGATTGAGAATATTCATATTTATAAAATAAAGTTTTTGTTCCACCATTCTCACTCAACGGTGGCACATAAGGTTATCAATTCTTTAATATTATGGACCTCCAGTGGAGTGATTTCTTTGAAGTACTGCTGAGGGATGGGTATAATTCTGAAGGAGTCATCTGACACTACCAAGTGAGCTATCCTTCTTCATATGACCCTCTGAATCCTATTTTCATAAGTAGATTCAAAGTCATAGTCTGAATCAGAATAACTTATGTTATACTTTGCCTTTCTTGAAAGCTTATAAGTTCTCTTAAGTTTGACAAGAATATTTTCTTCTTCTTGTGTGTCACTTCCCAAATGAGAAACTGATCTTCTTAATTTAGGTGTAGAGTCAAGTGTTTTAGGGAGAGTCGGCATTGCCTTCTTTCTTCATTTTTGCTTCTGCTCTTTCACCTTATGAAGTCATTTTTTAATTCTTGAAGTGGATGCTACCACCTCAAGAGGCTCTATTGTCTTAGGCTCTTTAGGGATAAAATATTTTGCATCTCCATAAATCTTTGCTTCATGAACGAAGAATGGTTGTAGGTAGCCAGGAATTCTGAACTCTTCTCCATCTTTTAGGTACTGCATACACTGATGCATAGTTGATGAGACCATATCATACTCATGCAACCATGGCCGACCCAAGAGAGCTCTAAGTGATGTATCAACATCGATTACATGAAATTTGGCTTCTATATATAAATTATGAAACATGAGTGGGAGAAAAGAACCTAGGGTTTTCTGCCATTTCTTATTAAAACCATGAACCATCAACTTATCCCTCCCAAGATTTTGGATATCAAGTGATAATCCTCTTAATGCTTTTAGACTCATAAGATTGATAGAAGAACTTGGATCAATCAGTATTCAGTTAATCAAGATGTCATCACTCTCTGCGATAACATATAGAGGGCAGTTGTGATCTGTTGTTCCCAACATAAGATCTTCTTCAGAAAATATGATTATTGAGAGATCTTGAGTTTATAATGATTCAGTCATACATTTTTTGATAAAGTAAGCTCCATAATTCTCCGGATCTTTGAGAGAATGTATCAAAGTTTCTCAGAGGTCTTTCTTAGATGTGATAGAATATTATAATCTATCTTTTTGCTTGATTAAGGCATTATTCTAGGATTTTTGCAAATTATATCTTTGTTGACTTCACTTTGTTTGCCTTTATCTTTATTTGAATTCCCCTTCTTTGATAATGGTATTAAGATGTTACCACTTCTCAACTGAACTTAAAACACCTTTTCTTGCTCAGATTCCTCTGAAGAAGTAATTTCTTCAAATTCATTTTTTATTCTGAAGCATTGACCGAAAGAGTTAAACTCACTCCCCAACTTCATACCTTTCATATGTGATGTTGTTGATGAGTCTGAATCTTCTTTGTTAGATAAACATAAATCTTTATCTAAACTATTATCTTTTCATTGAGTCATTAGACAAAATTCAGATGTTAACTCATCAAGCTTTTCTTTCCTTTTTAAGAAGAATTTTGATGGGTTGCTTGTGTCTGTCTGACTACCATTATCATTTTGGAGTAACTAATGATGCAGAAAATCTGATATCATATAAATGATTTTGCATATCTCTACTGGACAAAATTCACCATTATCTTTTTCATCCAACTCAGTAATATGGAGTTTAGACATGAAGTCTGCAAGCCTAAATGGTTATCTTGTCAACTGGTGATACTCCTCTAAGTTATTAATAATCTTATGAGTTGTAGTCTTCTTCTTCTTCTTCTTCTTCTTCTTCTTCTTCTGCTTCTTCTTCTTCTTCTTCATTTTCTTTATTTTATTTGGTTTGATCAACTTTTTTGAGAGATTTGGTAAAATTTGTGCTAGTTGCTTTTCTCTTTGGGACGAGTTGCTAGTGTTGTGGTGCCTCTGAGTCGATGACGTGGAGGTTAATGCATATAATCTCGGCACTCCTTTCAGATCAATCACTAGCTCAAGAGGTGATTTTCAGCTAACACCAGGAACTTCTTCAAGTTGCTTCAACATCTTTATAGTCTTTTTAGAAATTCCAATTTCCCATTCTTCAATCTAAACTAATTTTTCTTTATTTTTGTCTTTAATGGATGATACAGAAGAGGATGTAATCATCCTTGTAAATTCTCTTTTCGGGTTGACAAGAATACTATCGGATAATATAAATTCACATCATTGATACTTCTTTTCTAGCCTATCTTTGAAGACATAATAATCTTCAGTAGGATGGCTGATCACTCGATGATAATGATAGTAATTTGAATTATTGACTTGATCAGTTTCTTCAGGCCTTTTACTTTCTGGTAATTGTAGACCAGCTTTGACTGCTTGTCGAAACAATTTAGCCACACTATCCCTTTTAAAGGAATATTCTTTGTTCATCTTTTTCTTAAGAGATAGCTGCGTTCGTTCATCATCTCTTGTTGCTTGTTTTGGACGCTCTCCACCACCTAGAAAAGTCTGAGGTTTATCATTACCTCCTAATACTAATTTTGGCTGTCAATTATGATGAACAAGCTTCCTTCCTTTATCATCATTGTACATGGCTATTTTCTTTTATCTATATTATAGATTACTCATTTTTCACCACTTGAGCTATAGGAAGCAGCATGAGTTTCATTTTTTTTTTTTTGAGTCTGAAGGCTTATTTTTCTGTATTGATTTTAAACTTAGGGCGATTTAGCTTTTCAAATTTGGCCACCCTATTGAGCAAGTCCTGGAATGTTATAATTGACTTCTCTTAGACTTTAAGAGTTCCTTAGTATTAAGACACATCTAGTGATTAGGTGGACACTCAACCTAGCCCTATAACTTAGAAGAGTTAGTCATAGGAATAGGTCATGCCTTAGGGATGTTAGAAAAAATTGCCTACCCTTAGCTTGAACCATTCCTCACCTTCCTTCCTTCAAGTTAAACTCCAAATCAATCTTATTTGATTTTCTCGAAACTCAATTCAACTCCATGTGATTAAAATCCATGATTGAAACTCATGAATGAAATTCCTAAGTCTAAATCTTTCTTAAGTCCTTAATCTTCTTTTAAGGACTTAGCCTAAATCATGATCAAACCAATTCAAAATCATGAGATTTTCTCATAATTCATTTATATTCTCATTTATATTTTCAAATATAAATGAAATATAAATTCAAGTCAATCAAACTAAACTCAAAATTCAAAGTCAATTCATGAAATTCCTAAGTCCTTTAAATTCCCTCTTAAAGGACTTATCCAAAATCATGAACAAACCAATTCAAATTCATGAGATTTTCTCATAAATCATTTATATTCTCATTTATATTCACATATATAAATGAAATATAAATACAAATCAATCAAATCAAATCCAAAAATTAAATTCCAAATTTAAAATCCTTCTTAAGTCCTTAATTTCCCTCTTAAGGACTGAGCCTAAATCATGTTCAAATCAACTCAAATTCATGGGATTTTCTCATAACTCAATTATATTCTCATTTATATTCACATATATAAATGAACTAAAAATATAAATCAATCAAACCAAATTCAAAAATTCAAATCCAAACTCCAAAATTTCTTAAGTCCTTTAAATTCCCTCTTAAAAGACTTAGTCTAAATCATGATCAAATCATTCCAAATTCATTAACTTTTATCATGACCCATTTATATTCTCATTTATATTCACATATATAAATGAAATATAAATTTAAACAATCAAAACCACTTCCAAAAAAAAATCAAACTCAAATCTACTCAAAATCTAACCTAAGTCATTCAAGTCAAAATCTTGAACTTAGCCAAATCAACTTCAAATCAAGCCAAACTCTTGATTTTCCTTCATGATTCAATCAACCCTACAATCATGAATCCAAATATAAATACAAACTTCAATCATCAAATCAAAACTCAATTCAAAAATCAAACCCCAATTCCATTTCATGTTCTTCCTTTGAATATGAAATTGTCAAATGAATCAAAATCCATTTGACTTCAAATCACTTGCAAATGGATTTATATTTCAATCATAACTCCATATACAAGTTCAATCAAACTCAAATCAAACTTTGACCAAGCCATTTGACCCACTTAGGCTCACTTGACCCAAAGTGACCTAAAGTACCCTTATGAGCCAGATTCTAATCCTAACCAAATTGGATTGAATTAAACTTACCTATGCATCTCATCATGATCAACAATCATCATGGGATGTCAATCAATCAAATTAGGTCAAATCAAGTCAAACCTAAGGGTTGACCAAGTCAACACTTAGCCAAACTAAAACCTAAAAGGTCAAAATGTGTCAAAACTTGATCTAAGCCAAATTGATTGAAACCATTGATCTAACTACATTCATGAACTATGTTTAAACTTGACCAAGTCAACATTTGAGCCTAACCTAACCCAATTGATCACTTGACCCAAGTTGACCCAATTTGACCTAAAAAGTTAAAGTGTGTCAAAACTTGATCTAAGCCAAATTGTTTGAAACCAATGGTTCAAGTTCATTCCAAATCACTTGTTGAACTTGACCAAAGCCTCAATTGGCCAACTAGACCTAACCTAGTCCAATTGACCTTGAACCCAACTTGACATAAAGGGTCATGTTGAGCCAAATTCAAACTTAACCAGAATTAATTGGAAACAAAGATACAAATCCACTTAATATGACTAATCAAACCTAAACCTACCCATGAATTAGCTCAAATAGGTCAAATGGGTCAAATTGGTCAACTTGACCCATTTGACCTAAATGAATTCATATGAGCCAAACTCAAAAGTAAACCAAATTGAATCAAAACAAAGCCACCAAAATATTTCAAATGATCATATGAACTTGACCCAACCCTTGGTTTAACCCAATTTGACCAATTGGTCAACTTGACCCAAGTTGACCCATTTTTGACCTAAATGGGTCAACATGAGCCAAACCATACCAAATGGACTCCAAATCCAATGAAACTTGGCCAAACCTATTTTTTCAACATACCCAACATATCCAAATTCAAAATAATAGCCAAATGACCATTCTACCCCTAGGCCATAGAACAAATTTTGGTCAAATCCATGGGGAATTTGGTTGAGCCCTCTTCATATCAACTTGATACCTTCCTAATAGGTCAAGTGGACCCTATGGAAGGTGGTGCACCCAACCCAATGGGTTTGGGTCAGCCCAAATTGACCCAAGGCCAAAATCGAGCACATGGCTCAAATTGGCCATGTCTGAAACTTCCCTTCAACCAATTTGAAGCACATGGGAGGTTACCACTCCACTCCTTAGCTCAAACTGACCATGTGCCAACTTCTAGCAGCTCAAACAGCCCTTCCAATCTGGTCAATTGGATCAAAATGGCAACCATAACTTCGACCGTCCGATTGCCATAAGGGGAGATATACTCCCCCTAATTCCACTTGATTTCAAGAGGCTCACTATCGATTGAGTGAGAGAGAGTCATAGGAAGCATTCTTGAGTGTTCCTAACTTCTTATAAGGGATTTGAAATTAGCCATTCTTGATTTCCTTCAAGAGAAAACAGGGGAGCTCCATTGATTTCCAAACTTCCTCCACACTACAATTCAACTCAATTGCCTTTGCATACTCAACCAGAGGATCAAATCGAGCTTGCCTAAGCTCTCTCTCAAGTTTCAAAGGCAAGGAAAGGCTCACCTAGATCAAAACTGCAAAGGAGCTAAGGAGGGGTTGGTTCATAGAGCAAGTTACTCAACCTCAAGAGCTAATTCTTTCACCATAGCTTCATCTCAACCAGACAAAGCTCCTCCAAGAGAATCGAGCGCTAGTGATCACCTCCGGCAAAGTTAGGCATTTTTTTTATCATTAAATTCTCTAGGTGTTGGTCCTTTGTGAAATAAAGTTTAATAGCATGAGAATTTGACCGTTGGATAGGCTTTCCATTAATGTTAGATGGTGTGTGCAAAGTTCGATCCCAATCCGAGCTCGATCGAGCTCAGATCCTCCCTTTGAAAGTGGACGGTCTCCATTACTCCTCAGGGAAGAATAGGGATGATCCCGGCCATCCATCCGCACATTTTGGATGAACGGTCGAGATTAAACACATGTTTTAAATCCTATTTGTCCTTTTAAAATCGCAGGTTAATTCCTAGCCGTTCGATCCTTGATCGAACCACGGATGTAAAACTACGTACCGCCACCACCAGGTTTGTCGTGATGTGATGTTTAAGTGGCCGCTCGTTAGGTGACGCATGGAAAGCACAATTGACTCAGCCGTCGCGTGTCATGCTATGGATTAAGGGATTTAATTAGGTTTTAAATTATTTTAATTAATCCTCTAAGCTTTAAAAATTTATATCTCTTTAAAAATAAATCAGAAAAATATGAGGTAAATTTTCACTAAAAGATAATTCAATATAGAATATTCTAAAATTGGTTTTAATGAATTTTGAATTGTATTTTTCTCTGATTTTGGCTTTTATTGGAAATTTTATTTTGCTAATTACATCATAATTAATCCATTGATTAATATCAAACTTCTTGGGTATATTTTGGGGATGACTTCTGTCTTCCCTAATTTTCTTGTGATTTATTAGTGGCTTAATTGGAGGAATTGCTAATTCATTTTCTAATTACCCCTTTCATGTAATTAAGGATAATTAAGAGTTTGATTAGTATTTTAATCCCTTATTGAAGTTGATTAAGGTTTGATCCAATGAATAAGATATTTAGGGAATAATTTTGGAGCATTTCCCCTAAGCTATTCTTTAAACGCCCATTTATTTCTTGATCCTCTTTTAATTAAGAGTTAATTCATTAATTACCCTCTTAATTGATTTCTTAAGAAATTCTAAAACTCTCGAGAACTTAATTAATCTACTTTGGGTAGATTCTTAGGTGTTCAAGAGCCTAAGTTCAATTAAGGAAATCAAAACTTAACTTATATGTGTGAGGGATGTTTTGAAATTACTTAGATTAACCCCTTAGCTTAATTAATCTTTAATCATGAGCCAATTACATTAAGTACCTTTCTTTCCTAAGTGCATTGTTGATTTAAATTTCTTGAGTGATTTTATGTCATCTCATTGGCTCAAAACTATTGGATTAACTATGCTAAGTTGGTGTAGGTAAGGGATAATTAATGCATTTAATCATACCTTAACCTAATAAAAAAAAATAAAATGAATCTAATTATCTAAAAATTGAACAAAAAAATAATAAACACATGTGAGAATGGGTTAGGAACAGTAACTCACCTCACATCTCTCAATTTAAATCAAACATAAGCATAAAACAAAATGAAATAAAAATCACATTAAGATAAACTTTTATTTATTCTAAAAATGCTTATTTTATAAGATTACCTTTAGGATTCAATTAAAGTGAATGTGTTTACATGCTTTCATTGCTTTAGTTCTTTCCCAACATATTAAATATGTGTGCCACATGGTTTCATGCATCCATGCTTTTCAAAAATTAAATTTAAAATGAAAAAGTTTCCTTTATGTCAAATTGCATGTGTTGGTTAAAGTAAGAATATGAGTGGCTATTATCACTACTAAATCCAAATTATTTTTAAAATATATGAATCAATTATCAAAACTAAAAGTGTGTTACTTATATATTACTTATAAGTTTGCATGTGAGAAAAACATAAGGATGTGCTTAGTATAGGTTTTCCTTCTCTTCTCTTTTGGTATAGTTTTGAATAGGATTTGGTAAAGTGTATGGTTCATTTGAAAAGAACCTAACACTTGCCTAATTTTATATCCTATTTATTCCTATACTATTACTAAAGAAGGATACCTATGCTTGCACATCTGGATTACATAAACAAAAACAAATCAACCAACATAAAACAAATACAAACTTTTGCATTCTTTATTTTCCATTCATTTCTTTTGTACACATGCTTGTATTTAAAGAAAGTGGTATATTAGTCTGGACAACCCCGAGGTTGCTGGGCTTTAAGTAGCCCTAAATAGGTATTGTACCTTACACCTCTGGTTAACAATGGTGTTGTACTTACTTATGTCTTTCATACATTCATACATGCATGTGAAAATTGGATAAGAAACCCCTTTTCTACTTCATGAAAATCATGCATCATAAAGCATTCAAATTCTTAAGTAACTCACTTAGCATTCTCTTTCCATGCATTTCCTTTGTACACATGCTTGTATTTAAGGAAAGTGGTATATTAGTCTAAACAACCATGAGGTTATGAGGCTTTAAGTAGTCCTAAGTAGGTCTTGTACCTTACACTTCTGGTTAACAATGGCGTTGTACTCACTTATGCCTTTCATACATTCATATGTGCATGTGAAAATTGGATAAGAAATCCTTTTGCTACTTAATGAAAATCATGCATCATAAGCATTAAAATTTTCTTAAGTAAACTACTTAGCATGCCTCATGAAGTGTGCTAAACTTTTTCATTTGGTATGTATAGGTATGCTTAGGATCCATTCATATGCATGTTATACATGTTGAGAAAGAAATAAAGTGATGTGTGTTTTGTGAATTTAGTTCACCTTACTTAATCTTAAAATGCCTTTCTTTTGAATAGGTTTGTTTAGAGTTTATCTAAACTTAGGATTAATTAAAACACTTAATCAAAATATTCACTAAAATAAAATTAAAATTTGAATCCACTTTAGAAATTACTTAGGTTAGTGAAGGAAAGAGAAGTTCTCTTCTCTTTCCCTCTCTTTATAACTTAGTAATTAATTGTAGGATTCACTTGAACCTAATCAAAACATGAAATAAAAATTAACCCAAATCAACTAAATCACTTAAATGAAACCCTCATCTAAGTTGAACATGCTTCACACTTAGAAAATTCTAACTTAAAGCCATAGCTAAGCATACCACACAAACTTCCAAAGCACACACATTAGGCTAAGTCACCACTTCTAGCTTTAGGTTAGGGCGGCGCATGGTTTGATGTTTGCTTTTATTTTGTGATATATATTTTAGACTGAATGTTAGGATGTATGCTCATAGAATGAATGGTAGGATGATTTAGTCTAATCATTATTTTCTACAAGGGATTATGCTTAAGGGGCACTATAATAAATAAAAATATAAATACTTTTGTTATGCAGGTGCTTATACCCTTAAGCATAATCCAATAGGCTAGGTGGACTTAGTCACCCATGTGTGGGGTGATAAGTCCAATATACATGATTGAGATTTATGTGGCTTATTTTAGCTAGTCTCTATTTTGCAGGTGTTAGTTAGATTTTTCATTCTTTTTCTTTTCATGTAATGTTGGCAATTAGGATTTTAGAATGATTATTATGGGGATTAGAATGATCATTAGTCATAAGATCTCATATTATGCACCATATGAAGCGTTTGGAGCATCCACCTTCCAACCATCCAAAAGAAGGAACCAAAGAAGAAAGAAGAAAAGTAGAAGAAAGAAGAAATGAAGTTTGAAGACCCCCCCCCATAACAATGAATTCCTTGCTTAATTGTATTTAATTCATTTGTAATATGGGTTGTACAAAGGTAGAGCTCAGTTACCCAATTTGTTTTTGGGTATGTGTGGTGGTACCCGACCACAATGGCCTCTTATTATTTTGTGATTAGCTTTATAAATTGATTGATAATTTGTTTAACTTGTGCATTAAGTGGCCTCCTTTTCTTAGTTTCTTCCTTGCTTTATGTATGGCCTGGATGTGGATTAGACTCTTCGGAAAAAAAATTTTTTTACCAAAACTAATAACTCAAAACTAAAAATAAAGAACTCATAACCTCACCTAAAGCTTAGGTTTAAAATCAAGATAAAAGAATTAGCTACCCCTTAGCTGGATGATCATTTCTTTTGTAACATCATGCACAAATGCATATTGTTTTCACACTTGATTGGAGGGCTTCCACCTTTTTCAGAGAAACTTGGCTTGACCTTTGAGAGCCATGATGGAAACACACCTCCTCCCTTCTCACTGATTTTGGCCAATAATCTCTTTTCTCTTGTATTAGGCATATTAATCCTATTAGCCTGAGTCAAAATAATTATCCAAAAATACAAATAAAATGAAATCAAAATTGCATTAGATTTTGGTCATTTGAAGCATACCCTTACATGATCTAGTCTCTTTAGGGAGTGAGTTTAAGGACTTAGTCTCTTTCGAAATAAATAATAGCCTAGCTATCTTGCATAAAGCATATGACTTATCTACATGAATTTAAAATCGTATGAGGAGTTAGTTGGCAGCCACCCCCAGGTAGTTGTAAGTCTAAGCAGTCGGGTGGTTCGTCCTCTCTTGTGGAGGCAAACCAAATACTCATTTTTTGCCTTAGATTTAGGTCATGCTTTTGGCCCTCGCCAAGCTCCCTAGATTTAGGTTCTGAGATTGCTTCTCCCTTCCATGGGCCATAAGCATAAATCCTCACCTCCTAGGCATTTTCATAATCTTGTGTTATGGAATCATAAGCCCTAAATTTCTAATAAAAAATTCAACTCAAATAAATTAAATCAATTTCAAAAATGTAAAGCCCAAACATAGGATAGTTTGGGATGCTCGTTAGATTTCTTAACATCATGGGAATCTCGTACTTATCTTCCTTTGGCTTCGTTAATAACTCCCCCTCTTTGATCAATCCCATTTGATCTTCCAAAATAAGGTAATCAATTAATAGTCCTACCTATTGAAATCTTTGGAGACAACGATCATTTACTTTAATCGAGAGTATTTCTAAGGGATCCAATCCCTTAGGATGTAATTAACTATGGGTGCTTTCCCCTGTAGGAAACTTAATGAACCCGATTTAAAATAAACCCTGCTTTACTTTTCCATGTAAAGCAAGGCAAGAATCTCTGGTACATCATCCCGCAGACCCGTAAGTCCTTACGAGTCCTTATTTAGGTGATTAGGTCCATTATAGGATGGTGACTTCTATCTTTCAAGATAATACACCTTTCCCTCGATGTCATACCTGATCACCCTAATAAGTACACTTGTGATTCTATGTGGTGTCCATCTAAAGAAAGAAGCAATCATCATCATATTGAATTTTCTCTCTCTTCTTATCTTTTTTTTCTTTTTTTCTTCATCTTTCATTCCAAGAGGGATGAAGATAAGAAGGAGAGAATTCAAGGAGAAGAAGGGAGGAGATTGATTGATGATGGTGAGTGCGACTTAAGAAATATATATTTTTCACCCACACACATCTTTTTAACAAGCCAAAATTAGCGATTGATATCTTCCCAGTTGCAATGGCGAACCTTTTCATGAACATTGTCTCTAGATCAGCGAAGGTTTTGACTGAATCATTCGACAATTCTGCATACCACATGAAAGCAGTGGAGGTCAGGCTACTGATGACCTCTCAAAAAAGTAGTGCATCATTTTCCTCTTGTGTCACCACAAGTAGCCTTAAATTGGGTTAAATGTTGTTTTTTATTACCATGCCCACTAAAAATATTAAATTTTGGTATCGAGTAACCTTTTAGGTATGACACTTGATCAAATTCAGCTAGGTAAGGGCGACCCTTACTCACCAGCTTTTCAGCCTACTCTAAAGCTATAACTGTCTTTATCTTTTCATTAATTCTTATTTTTAGCTGAGCAGCTATTACTGTTCCTGGTGCACTAGCCACATCCTGAATTATAGGTTGAAGAGCTAGTTGATTAACTTCATTCCTCTCTTTAGGAATAGCATGTATTGTAGGAGCTTGAGGTATCATAGAAACTGATGGTATAGAAGTTGTATTATTAGCTACATGTTGATTAGAAAATGAATCAGGTGCTACATTTGATGTGATATTCTTTTTAACATATCCATCATGATATTCATTTGTGCCATCATGTCATTCATCCTGATAACAAGTTGTGAAATTTCCTTATATTTGTCTTCTATTTAACATTGTATTTGTCTTTTCTCTCTAGCTAGCGCCATTGCTTCAACCAATACAGGCTCTTCTTCTTTCTCTATTTCTTTTTATTGTTCTGCTCCCTGCTCATCTTCAGGGGAAGAACTTAACTATCCTTCGCCTTATGAATTTATAGGGACAGTTGTTGCTGGGGCTAAATGACAATACTGATTATAAAAGCGTGTACCAGGTTGATCATTTCCTGTTCAACCATATAAACAACTTCATCTCTCATGACCTCCTTTTCATTTTGATTTTCTTCTTCTTCCTCTTCAGCAGAGATTGAAGATCCATCTTCTACTCTATTTTATGATGACACTATTTCATAAACATCGAATCCAAGTTCAAGTTCACTGGATTCATGTTGTTGATGCGTTAAGAAGAAAGTTCATCTAAATGTCTCATCAAATAAACAACTTATACTTCCATAGTGTCATGTTCATCATCTTCTTCTTGCACATGAATTTTTGATCGACGCTTCCAATGGATCTCTAGTTCATTGTAAGGAACAAACATTTCTTTCATTGGGGGACTACGATCATAGTCAACTTTCTCTCATGGGGGTGAATCTGATTGATGACGGGATCCCCTAGAGGATTCTCCAAGGTGTCGATCATCATATCTTTTTATCAGTGATATCCATTCTTCTAGGTATCCACTTCTGATGAATTATTTTTTAGGTGGATTTCTGAATATCTGCATCAAGTGTCACACATATTTCTTTCTTCAAAATTTCATCACGGGGCTTTGGCCTCCATATCTGCTTACTTATTTGTGGGGACCTTTCAACAGCGAATTCTTGGACACGCGGTCCAAGTGTCACACTCTGATGCTCACTGCGTAAAGCATGCTTGGCTTTATGACTAGTTACCATAAGAGGTGGCAACCTTCTTGATGGAATCTTAGTATCTTCGATCATCACAGGCCTCTGAATTTTATTTTTAATTAAGACTCTTTCCTTGGCTACTTTAAGAACATTGTGTATTTTAGCAGACAATGTTTCAGGATGTCTCCACTATGGTGGTGGAGCTTGATGTTGCTGAGTCCAGAAAAACTGTTTCACCTCAGCAGTAGAGCTATTCATTTTTACCCCTTTTAGATTATCAAAGTTGTTACAGGTATGTGGTGTTTATTTTTTTATGGTTATTTGTGAGTGTGTGAATATGGGGGGACACCACATAGATCCAATGATGTACTTATTGAGGTGATCGGATATGATATTGAGGAATAATATACTATCTTGAAAGATAGAAGTCACTACCCTACAATGGATTTAATCACTTAATAAGGACTCCTAAGGCATGATGGGTCTTCGAATATACCAGAGATTTTTTTCCCAACTTTACATGGTTGAATAAAGTAGGGTTTATTTAAATCAAATTCTAAAGTTTTTTATGGGGGCAAGCCCCCATAGTTAATTACATCTTAAGAAAAATGAATCTCTTAAGAATACTCTCGATCAAAGTAGGAAATTATTGTCTCCAAAGAATTCAAAGATATGACTATCAATAAATTGGTTGTATTTTAGAAAATCAAGTGGGATGGATCAAAAGGAGAGAGTTATTATTGAAGCCAAAGGAGATAAGTAGGGAATATTCACGATACTAAGATGCCAAGTGAACATTCCAATCTATCCTATGGTTGGGCTTTATATTTTTGAAATTGAAGAGATTTTATATGTTTGAGTTACCTTTCATTAGAAAGCTAGGACTTATTCTCAAACAACATAAGATTGTTAGGATGCCTAAGAGGTGAAGATTTATACTAGTAGCCCGAAGAGAAACAGCAACCTTAGATCCTAAATCTAGGGAGCTTTGGTGAGAGCTAAAGCATGACCTAAATCTAAGGCAAAAAAAATGGGTATATTGTTTACCTCCATAAGAGAGAGTAAACTACCAAACTGTTGGACTTAGCATCGCTGAGAGTGGCAGCCAGTTAACTCCTCCTACGCTTCAAATCCATGTAGGCAAGTCTTATGCTTTGCAAGATGGTTAGGTTATTATCATTTAGAAAAGGAACTAAGTCCTTAAACTTATTCCCTAAAAGACTAGAGCATGAGTGGTATGAAAAATTGCTTAATCTAATGCAAATCTTATCGTATTTTATTTTATTTTAGACTCTTTATTTTTACACAAGATATAGGATTTTATATGCCTAAATGCATGATGAAATTGATTATGGGCTAAATCAAAAGACAAAGAGGTGTTCTTCCATCATAGGCTCTTAAAGGTTAAGCCCTTACTATCTGGAAAAAAAAGGAAGCCCACTCTTAGCAAGAGTGAAATAACATGATATGCATGATATTGAACATACAATCATCCAGCTAAAGGGTTGCTAAATATTTAATTATCTTGATTTAATGCCAAGGCTTTTATATAAGGTTATGAGTTGTTTTAGGAAATTTAATTATCAGTTGTTAGTTTGAATAAAAAAATTAATATTTTTATCCTAGGAGCCTAATCGCATCCAGGTCATACAACAATCACCAATCATAAATAAACTATAGAAAGGTATGCTTTTTCTAATGCACAAGCTAAATAGAAAATTAAATAATTTTATAAAGCTATTATAAAAGAATAAGAGGCCAGTGCGGTCGGGTACCGCCATACAGCTCAAAAAGAAATGTGGGTAGTCGAGCTCTATCCTTATACAACTCAGATTGTAAGAGAATAGTTACAATTACAAATTATAAATGTTATGGATGTCTTCATTCTTTATTTCTTCATCTTTCATTTCTTCATTTGATTTGCTCCATTTCTTTCTTCCTTTTGACTTGATTTGGATGCGCTTGCTTCAAAGGCATCACATGGTACATAAGACTTGGTCTTTTAACCAATGCTCATCCTAATCCCCCCATAACACTTATCCTAATCCTAATGCAAAATTATATTAAAAGAAGGAAAGTAAATATAGCTACACCTGCAAAATAAATGTTATCTAAACACATTATACAACCCAAGCAGTTATATGAATAACTTGGACTTAGCACCCTGCACATGGGTAACCAAGCCCACCTATCCTAATTTGGGTTATGCTTAGGGATATAAGAAACATGCACAACAAAAAAAGTATTTATACTTTTATTACAGTGGCCCCTTAAGCACAACCCCTATATAAAATATGATTAGGCTAATATCAGCCTGACAACTAGACTACGCACATACACCCTAACATCTAATCTACAATAGTACATCACAAAACAAGTATACATCAAAACATGCACCGCCCTAACATAAAGCTAGAAGTGGTGACTTAATTTAATGCATGTGCATTAAGGCTTGTGTGGTATGTCCTAACTAGGCTTTAGAGTTATAATTTTTCTAAGTGTGAAAGATTTAATTTATAAATAATTGGTTTTTCTTTTAAGTGATTTAATTAATTTGAAGATTTTACTTAGTATTTTTTTTTCATATGGCTTATACTTAACAACTAAGTGTTATAAAGAGAAGAAAGAGAAGGGACCTCTCTTTCATCCTTAGCTTAAGTAACTTCTAAAGTAAATTAATTAGCTTGATTCTCTTTAGTGAATGGCTTCTCACATGTTTTAATCAACCCTAAGTTTAGGTTCACTCTAAATGGCCTTATTCAATAAGAAAGGCATCTTAAGATTAATTAGAATGAATTGTCATCACATAACACATGTTTATTCATTTCTTTTCATCATGTATATCATATATACATGCATATGATTAAATCTTAAGCATAGTTATACATACAATTTGTATCTTAGCACACTTAAATGATGAATGTGAGTAAATGTGTTTGGAATTAATGTTTCATTTGATTGAATTATTTTGTCATATTAATTTAAAGCTCTATCTAAATTCTTATGCAAAAGTATAAGGAAAGAACCTTAAATCACATGACTAATCAACTCAACCAAATAAACAAAGTATGAATGCATATCTTTTTAATAGAAAAAGAGGGTTCTCATTCATTAGATAAGTACACATTCACATGTATACAAGTTTTAAGTGAGTACATCACCATTGTTCTACACCAGGGGCATAAGGTACAAGACCTACTTGGGGCTACTTAAAGTCTCACGGCTACGGGATGTCCAGACTAATATACCACTTTTCTTATATACATATGGACGTATAAGCAACTATAAGAATAGAAAAATCCATGCAAAAGTTATATTTGATTTATTTGATTTATGATTCTTATTCATTGATCACATCATACATAAATATGTATAAGAGTTTTAAGTAGGCACAAGACCTACCTGGTCATATCATTATTCTACACCAAGGGCGTAAGGTACAAGACCTACTTGGGGTTACATAAAGCATCACAACCCCGGGATGTCCAGACTAATATACCACTTTTCTTATATACATATGGATGTATAAGCAACTATAAGAATAGGAAAATCCATGCAAAAGTTATATTTGATTTATTTGATTTATGATTCTTATTCATTGGTCATATCATGCATACATATGTATAAGAGTTTTAAGTAGGTACAACACCATTGTTCTACACCAGTGGCGTAAGGTACAAGATCTACTTGGGGCTACTTAAGGCCTCGCAGCCCTGGGATGTCCAAACTAATATACCACTTTTTTATATACATATGAATGCATAAAAAGAATCACAAGAATGAGAAGTCATGCAAGAAGTCATATTTGATTTGATTATATGATTTACATGTGTGATATGAAATTCTTCCTAAGTCTTAGCATGGAGATACATAGGAATAGATTTAGACAAATGTTGTGTCCTTTTCAAATGAACTATACATTTGTAAATCCCATGTAAATCCATATAAGATAAGGAAAGAGAGCTTCATATTACATATCTTAGATTATAAACACATGAAAACTTATAGATACTTGTAATTAACATCACTCCATATATTATAATTGATTTATGGGCTTTTGAAGATAACTTTTGATTTAATAGTAATAATAGTCATACCTATTTTTAATTTAGATCAACACATGCAATTTGACATAAAAGAAACCATTTCATTTAGTTAATTTTAAAAGAAATGAATGCATGATTACAAATGACAAACAATATTTAAAATGATTGGAAAGAAATAAAGGAACATAAGCACATGATCTCATTCATTCCAATTAATTTCTAAGGACAATCATACTAAATAAGGCTATTTAAAATAAACCAAAGTTCTTTAATGCATTTTTAATTTTGAGTTTGCTTTGATTTAGGAAATGTGAAAGAGGTTTGTTAATCATAATCTCATTTCCCATGTGTGAGTTAATTTGGATTGATGAAGAATATTTAGGTTGATTTTATATTTTAATTAGGTTAAGGTATGAATTAAGTGAATTAATTAACCCTTACCTACATCACCTTAAGTTAATTAACTAATTAATAATGAGCCAATATGATATGCAACCACATAAAAAGTAAATTTGCAATGCTCTTAAGAAATGAATGGGGCCTAATACAATTAGCTCATGATTAATAGATAATTAGACTTAAGAGATCTCACTTAACTACTTTATGATTTTCTCACAGATGTGAGCTAACCATAATTTTATTATCTCTCACTTTGGGTTATTGAACAGCCAAAGAACTATCCAAGATTGATTAAGGTTGCTTAGATGTGAAGTGAATTTTAAATTGAGTTAATCAAACTCATTAATCCATTTGATTAAGCATGTTCAATTAATTAAATGAAATTAACTTAAGAAAAGAGATCAAGGAAGAGGCCTGTATCTCAATCCCCAAGTTCCATATTTAATCATTTAAGCTCTGATTTTTATCTTCGAGATTAACTAATTAATTAAGCAATTAATTATCTCATTAATCATTAACTAATCAAATTCCAAAAAGTGAAGAAAACTTAGGAAATGAATTAGAAAAAATATCTCAATCACATTCACCAAGCTCCCTTAATGTTCAATAGAGGTAATTAGGCTTAAATAATTAATTAAATCACTATTCATTCATTAATTATTACTAATTGAATTAAGAAAGTGATTAAGACTTAATCAATTGATTTTCTTATTTAAGCAACTAATAAAATCCTAGAAAAATAGGGGAGGCAGAGGTCATCCCCCTAAACATCCACAAAAGTTGAAGATCAATTTGGTGGTTAATTAAGAAATAATTAAGCTAATTAGATTTCCAATTAAACTTTAATTAAACCAAAACCACTATTCAAAATCAATTAATGATAATTTTCTTGGATTCAACTCTAAAATATCTTTAAGAAGAGCCCGAGTTTGTATTTTTGGATTTTGCTGTAGTGAGTTATGATTTTTAGAAGTTTCAACCTTAAAAATAGAATAATTATGCATAATTAAGACATTAATCTCATAGGGCCACGTGGCGGCTAATGCGGCATGCTTTCCACGTGGCACAACGAAAGTGGCTATTAAAGTTGTCACATCCACCATTGACTCGGATTGTGGTGGATGCGCTAACTCCATGGACTGTCCGATCTAAGATTGGAAGACCATTATCAAATCCACGATTTAGAAATGGAATCAAGGGATTTAACGTGAGATCTGATCAGATCCGTTCATTCAGCTCATGATCTATCACGTTTGTGAGCGGCAAAAGATGGATGTCATCCGTCTTTCTCCGTTCGATCCGAGCTCACCCAAGCTCAGATTGCCTCCAAATTGATCCCACGCCTTTGGGGAGGGGAAGCCCACACTTCTAATGGTGAAAATCTCATGATGCTTGAATTTACTTCACAAAATACCAAGCTATTTTTCATACAAGGCTCGATTTATAAAATTACCTCATCGGAGCTAATGTCCGACGGAGGTAACTTTTCCTAGTTGAGGCAAGGCCGTGTTGAGAAGCTTTGAGCTTAATTTGGGGTAGAGTGCTTGGTCGACCAATCCATGCATGTAAAGGCTTCGGCTCTGATCGAACTTCGATCTTCAATGCTCAGGAAGGGTTGGAGATGGTTCAATTGGCTTCAACGGAGTATAAGCATGGTGTAGGTGCAAGGAATTAAAGTTTGATTGAGTGGAGGAGCAGTATTGATCAAAGGAAGGCTGCCCTATTTTTGGTTTCTCACATAGAGAGGAAATTTGATTAAGGGAGGCTTCAGGAAAGCTTCGAATTACTCTAAGGGGTTTCAGAATTGGCTTAGGGAATCACATGATGTCAAATGACTCCTTTTCCACTAGAAATAGGGGAGTATTGGCCAAAAATGTGCGTGAAGGATAGACGGGATGGGTTGGCTTATTTTGGCAGGTAGGCCACCGTCAGGGTCGGAGAGGTCATGTCCAACTCCATGTGGCTCGACTTGAGTGGAGGGAGCCATGGGAGGAGCCTCTAAGGCTTATGTGCAAAGTTCTATTTTGGTTTGTCCATAGGGTGCTTGGTTTGGCTTGAGTGACGATGAGTTGAACTCCCATTAGTTCTTGGCCGACCTAGGGTGGGTTAGGTGAGCTAGGTGGGTCAGGTGAAGCCTCACTTGAGTGCTTGGAGGTTGCCATGGTGATGGGGAAGTCAACTTTGCTTGTTAGCATCCAATGGAAAGAGGGATTGTCCAATGGCTAATCCCCTTGGTGGGGTCTACTATGAATTTGGGCTAATTTGGGAATGAATTATGAAATGTTTGGGTTGGGTTTGACTAAGTCCTAAGGTCCCATGAGTTGGTTTGGAGTGATTTGGCTTCATTTGGTCAAAATGTGTTCATTTAGGTTAGGTTGAGTTAGGTTTAATTGGTCAAATTGAGCCAAACCAAGGCTTGGGTTAGGTTCAAATGATGATTTGGGATGCTTTGGTTCAATTAATTTAGATTGGTTTGACCTAGGGTTGGATTTGACTCATTTGGATTCAAAAGGGTCAAATTGGTCAAGTTGACCAATTTGACCAAATTGGGTTGGGTTAGGTGTTGAGTCAAGTTCAATTTGTTGATTGAAAGTAATTGTAGGCTTTAGTTTGGTTTAATTTGGATTTACTTTGAATTTTGGCCAATTTGACCCTTAAGGTCAATTTGGGCTAGGTTGGGTCAAGTTGACCGATTGGTCAACTTGGACTCAATTATGGCTTTGGTCAAGTTCAACAAGTGATTTGCAATGAACTTGAGCCTTTGATTGCAATCAATTTGGATCAAATCATGATTTGAACCATTTTGGCTTTTTAGGCCAATTTGGGTCAACTTGGGTCAAATGGCCAATTAGGCTTGGTTTGGCTCAAGTGAGGGTTTGGTCATGTTCAATCATTGATTATGAGTTAGTTTGAATCAATGGTTCTAATCAATTTAGCATATAGTGAATTTTGGCTAGTTTGGGTTTCATTTAGGCTAAATGTTGACTTGGTCAAAGGCTTGGTTTGACTTGGTTTGACCCAATTTAAAGCAATTGATCACCCTAGGGTGATTGTTGGTTATGTTGTGAGGTTTAGATGGGCTTAGTTCAATCCAATTTGGGTTGAATTAGAACTTGGCTCAAACAGGTCATTTAGGTTACTTTGGGTCGAGTGAGCCTAAATGGGTTTATTGGCTTGATCATGGCTTGGTTCAAGTTTGGTTGAACTCACACATGAGCCTAAGAGTGAAATATAAATCCAATTGCAATTGTCTTGGAGCCAAATGTGTTTTGGTTCATATGATAATTTCAAGTTAAGAGAGGTCAACATGGACTTGACTTGGGTTGACTTGGGTTTGGTTTGATGATGGAGGTTTATGTTTATATTTGGGTCAATGACTGTAAGAATAATTCAATCATGAAGAAATCCATGAGTTTTGAATTGATTTGGGTATCATTTAGCCAAGTTCAAGAATTTGGCTAAAAGGGATAAATTTGAGATTTTATTTTGATTTGGGTTTGGTTTTAGTCATTTAAATTTGTATTTTATTTATATTTGTGAATATAAATGAAGACATAAATGGGTTATGAGAAAATCACTTGAGTTTGGAGTAATTTGGAAGCAAATTTGACCAAATCTATGGATGTAGGTCAAAAGGGCTTAACTTGAGAATTGATTTGGTTTGATTTATTTTTGGTCATTGGAGGGTGGGTTTCATTTATATTTGTGGATATAAATAAAGGAATAGTTGATTTGTAAATAAATCAATCAAGCTCGGGTTGATTTGGATCAAGATTTGATTAAGCTTATGGAAGTTGGTCCATATGGCCTAAGAAGGGTCTTTATTTGGTTTTGATTTGATTTAAATGGTTTGAATTTGGATTTCCTTTATATTTATGAATATAAATGAAGGAATGATTGATTTATAAAGAAATCAACCAAATTTTGGTTGGTTTGAAGTAGTTTTGGCTAAGCATATGAAGGTGGTTCATATGACTTAGGAAGAGATTTTGGAGTTTGGATTTAATCATGGACTTCAATCATTTGAAGTTGGATTTGATTTAGAATTTGGATTGGGATTTGATTTGATATTGAATTTGATAATTGAAATAATCAATTGGATGAATTTGGTTTAACCTAAGTCCATAAGATAAAATCAAAGGGCTTATGAAGGGATTTGGAGTTTGAATTTAATCATGGGTTTCAATCATTTGATAGTTGGATCTGATTTTGGAATTTGGATTTTAATTTGATATTTGGATTGAAAGAAGGAAGTAAGGATTGGGTTTAGTCTATAGCGTAGGCAAGTCCTCCTTAATCCCTAAGGCATAACCTATTCCTATGGCTAACTCTTCTAAGTCTCTAGGGTTAGGTTAAGTGTTCACCTAATCACTAGAAGTGTCTTAAGACTAAAAAACTCTTAGTGTCTATAAGAGTACTAGATCTATGATGAGGAAGTTGAGAGCTCACTCCAAAAGTGAGGTCAATATGGTAGAAATACTCACTTCTAGTGGCAGATGGAATAGTAGATAAGACACTACTCAGAGATTTCTCCCTCATTTTGTGAGGACTTTAGATCTAGTTCTAGGTTTTCTATAAGCACAAGCACTTATAGTTAATTACCCCTCCCATTGTTGAGAGAGAACTTTTGATTAAGGCTAGTCGTTAGATCACTAAATACATAGCGTATAGTAGCAGCATGTGGAGTTTAAAATTTGGGGTTTATAATTTATAAAATTCACCATTATTTAACTTAAAGCATATGGTTGGTGGAATGATGACGTGCCCGATCTAGATCCCATGGTTTCATCATCTCGGGATATCGGAGTCTCTAGTCTACTTAGTTAGAGGAGGTAGTTGACCCAACCTGATCGAAGGATCCCTATTGATAGCCATGGGTTACGTCATCCAAGTAATTCTTGTAGACCTGGGGTGGTATTTATCTAAGGAGAAGAGCTAAAGTCTACCTTAACTGACAAAGGGCTTTTTTTCCTATCAGGTGTACCCTATAATATACATCTAAAGGTACAGAGTCATTAGGGAGCATACGAGCTACAGTCGTGATCATAATATAATTGTGTCATTAGGCTGCAACCACCCGATCAAAGGACTCTGATCGTAACTGCATCATATGTGAAGTCAACTAGCCAAGCAACATAGTCAGAGGATACGGGCCACGTCCTTCCTAGCATGAGATTGATTGCAAGTAAATATAAAAATACATTTGATTTGACATTGGCTCCTTTGTGAGCTAGAGGCTTTTTAATTCATCACATTTAATAAACAGTTGTGGAAGGTAGATTGAATGGAGTTTCTTTAAGTAATTAAGAATTGAATTTCATTTAACCTTTAATAGCTTAGTGATATATTAAATTTTCCATTTGGATTGATACTTAATTTAAGTTAATTTAATCTAAAATTAAAATCACATTTTGATGAAAATATCCCCTCTGGTTGAAATCTCTATTAAACACAGCCATCATTGGGGTTTATGAGTTTGCTTGATCATTTAATTTATTATTTCAGATTGACAACTCTATTAGTTTAATAAAAGAGAATCATATCTACGGTCAAGTGACAAAATTAGCTTCTCAAATATTTTACTGAGTTGAAATGTTTATAATATTTTTATTGGATTTTTAAGTTTTGTTAACCCGGACCTAGTCCTAAGACTCAACCGGGAATCAACCCGCGCAGCATCCTCAGACACTAAACTTAAGCATTCAGCATAGTGTCGGGGCCCATGCGAGTATTTTTAAGAATGCTTGCATAATTTTAAGGTAGTGAATTTGAGTTTTAGTATACTTTATAATATGTGCAAGAGTTCAATCCTTATTTAACACCTTCTGTTCGCTTGTACGATGTGTTACGAATCTGATGGCGTTGAAGATGTTTTAGACTTATATTATAATTTTGAATAACATATCGTGATTTATATTTGCTTCTTTAGAAGTTGAGCTTGAGAGATTCATATCTATTTCTTATGCTTATTAATAAGCCTTCAAATTTTTCTCATACTTTTAATGAATTCTTTGACTTCTCTCAACTAGATTGAAATGAATTGTGAGAAACTCTATTATTCACTAGAGAACTTGTTGCACTTAATAATGAGTCATTGAGGCTATTATAAGCATATGTGTAGTTTTGTCATGGATTCAACTAAGTTTATTCCAATTTACTCAATGTATGATATGGCTCAATCATTTATTAGGAAGCAACACTTATGATTTGTGCTCATTGATGAACCACTTAATCAACCTCCTTAATTTGTGAATGCACATTTAGGCTTTTATGGTGAAAAATATTTATGTCTTCATATATCCCCTTTTCAAAAAGAGGATAAATGAAAATAGAAATATAAATAATGCCTTGTCGGGACACCATACAGATCCATAGATGTTCTTATTAAGGTGATCGGGTACGGCATTGAGGAAAGGTATACTATCTCAAAAGATAGAAGTCACCACCCTACAATGGACCCATTCATCTTAATAAGGACTCCTAAGGACTATGGGTCTTCAGAATGTACCAGAGATTCTTTCCCTACTTTACATAAAAAAGTAAAACACTGTTTATTTTAAACCAGGTTCATTAAGTTTCCTATAGGGGCAAGCCCCCATAGTTAATTACATCCTAAAGAACATGATTCCTTAGGAATACTCTCGATTAAGGTAAATGATCGTTGTCTCCAAAGATTTTGAAAGGTAGGACTATCAATCGATTAGTTTATTTTTTAGAAAATCAAGTGGGATCGATCAAGAGGAGGGAGTTCTTATCAAATCTAAATGAAGATAAGTAGGGGATGCTTAGAATACTAGGAAGCCTAGTAAGCACCCCAAACTATCTTATGGTTGGGCTTTATATTTTTGAAATTGAATTGATTTATTTGAGTTGAATTTTTATTAGAAAGTTAGGGCTTACAATTCCATGATACAAGGTCATGGAAATGCCAAAGAAGTGAGGATTTATGCTTGTAGCCCGCAAAGGGGAGAAGCAACCTCAGAACCTAAATCTAGGGAGCTTTGGCGAGGGCCAAAAGCACAACTTAAATCTAAGGTGAAAAAGGGTATTTGATTTACCTCCATAAGAGAGGATAAACTACCCGACTGTTGGACTTACAACTGCCTAAGGGTGGCTGTCAACTAACTCCTCTTATGATTTTAAATATATAGGCAAGTCAAATGTTTTTTCAAGATAGCTAGGCTGTTATTTATTTAGAAAGAGACTAAGTCCTTAAAAACACTCTCTAAAAGACTAGATCATGTAGGGAATGATTTAATGACTTAAATCTAATGCAAATTTAATTATATTTCATTTTAATTTTTAGATAATCAATTTGACATGGGTTTTAGGATTCATATGTCTAATGCGTGAGAAATTAGATTATGGGTCAAAATCAGTAAGATAAAGAAGTGTGTTTTCACCATGGTTCTCAAAGGTCAAGCTAAGTTCTTTGGTAAAGGTGGAAGCCCTCCAAGTCAAGAGTGAAATAATATAATTTTTATGCATGATGTGAGAAAAGAATACAACATCCAGCTAAGGGGTTGCTAATTCTTTTATCTTGATTTATAACCTAGGCTTTAGATGAGGTTATAAGTTATTTAATTGTTTAGTTTGAATTGATTAGTTGGGTAAAAAATTTATTTTCCTAAAAGTCTAATCATCATCGAGGTCATACATCAAAGCAAGGAATAAACTAGGAAAAGATGTCATCTTAATGCACAAGCTAAAAAACATCAATCAATTTATAAAGCTAGCGCAAAAGAATAAGAGGTCATTTATGGTCGAGCTCTACTACACAAACATTAAAACAAATTGGGTAGTCGAGCTCTACCCTTATACAACTTGGATTACAAATGAATAAATTATAATCAAGAAGGAATTCATTATTAGGGGGGCTTCATTCTTCATTTTTTTTCTTTCTTCTTTCTTCTTTCTTCTTTTGGTTGGTTAGAAAATGGTTGTGCCAAAGGCTTCACATGGTACATAAGACATAGTCTTATAACCAATGTTCATCATAATTCCCCATAGCAATCATTCCAAAATCCCAATTGCAAAATTACATGAAAATGGGAAAAAGAAATCTAACTAAAACCTATAAAATAGAGATTAGCTAAACAAACCATACAATCCTAAGCATGTATATATAAAAATTGAGCTTAACACCCCACACATGGGTAACCAAGCCCACCTAGCCTATTTTGGATTATGCTTAGGGGTATTAGCACTTGCACAGCAAAAGCAGTTATATTTTTATTACAACACCCCTAAAGCATAATCCCCTACAAAAGATAATGGTCAGACTAAGATCGCCCTATGATTCAATCTACGCACATACACCCTAACATCAAGACTAAAATAATACATTACAAAATAAAAGCAAACATCAAACCATGCACTGCATTAACCTAAAGCTAGAAATGGTGACTTAGCCTAATGTGTGTGCCATTTATGGTTTGTGTGGTATGCTTAGCTAGGCTTTAAGGTTAAAGTTTTCTAAGTATGAAAATATTCAACTTATAGAGTGGTTTCATTTAAGTGATTTAGTTATTTTGGTTGATTTTATTTTTATGATTTGATTAGGTTTGAAGGAATCTGCAATTAATTACTAAATGTTGTAAAGAGAGGAAAAGAGAAGAGAACTTCTCTTTCCTCCCTACCTTAAGTAATTTCTAAGGTAGATTTATATTTGATTGTTGTTTAGTGAATATTTTATTATGTGTTTTAATTAATCCTAAATTTATATTTTTCCAAAACAAACTATTCAAAAAGAAAGGTATTGTAAGATTAAGTAAAGTGAAGTACTATCACAAAATACACAACACTTCATTTCTTTCCCAACATGTGTAACATGCTATAGATGAATCCTAAGCATATCTATACATGAAAATAGAAATATTTAGCACACCTTAATGATGAATGCTAAAGGATGTTACTTAAGAAAATTTGGATGTTTTATGATGCATGATTTGGTTAAGTAGAAAAATAGTGATTCTTTTGTCCATTTTTCATATGCACATTTACAAGTATAAAAGACATAAATGAGTACGGCGTCATTGTTAGCACTAGAGGTGTAAGGTACAAGACTTACTTAGGGCTACTTAAAGTCTCATAATCTCGGGATTGTCAAGACTAATATACCACTTTTCTTAAATACATGTGCATGTACAAAAAGAAATGCATAGAAAGAGAATCATGCAAAAAGTTTATATTTGTTTGTTTGATTTGTTTAAGAAATTTACATATGCAAGTATGAATATCCTTCTTAAGTGATAGCATATGAATGAATAGGAATGGATTTAAGAAAGTTTTGTGTTCTTTTCAAATGAACTATACACTTTCAAAATCCTATTCAAAACTATGCTAAAAGAGAAGAGAAGGAAAGTCACACAATGCATACCTTACATTATGTTCACATGCAAACCTATAAATAATTATAAGTAGCATACTTTTAAATTGTGATGTTTGATTTATAAGTTTTTAAAAATATTTTTTTGGATTTAATAGTGATAATAGTCATTCATATTCTTACTTTAGTCAAAATATACAATTTGACATAAAGGAAATATTTAATTTTTTTTATTTAATTTTTAAAAGGCATGAATGCATGATTTTCATATGACATATACAGTTAGCATATTAAGAAAGAAATAAGTGATGAAAGCATGTGAATTCATTCACCCTAATTAATTCCTAAAGACAATCTTATGAGATAGGATTATTTAAAGTAAATCAAATTTGTTTTAAGAAAATTTTGTTTTGTTTTGAGTTTGATTTGAATTTAGGAAATATAAAAGAGTTTGCTGGTCCTAACCCATTTCCCTCATGTGTGAGTTTATTTAGTTTATTTTTAGAACCATTAGATGATTTTTATATTTTTGTTTAAGTTAAGGTGTGAATTAAGTGCACTAATTACCCCTTTCCTATACACTTTAGCATATTTAATCAAATAATTATGAGCCAATGCATGACATAAAAACACATAAAGAATTTAAATCAACAATGCACCAAGGAAAAAAAGGGCTTAATGCAATTGGCTCTCAATTAATGATTAATTAAGCTAAAATATTTAATTTAAGTACTTTCATAATCCTTCCCACACATGTGGGTTAGATTTTGATTTCCTTAAGTTACTTAGGTTATTGAACACCTAAGCACCTACCCAAGATGAATTGATTAAGTTATGGAATGTTTTAATTTTGAAAAGTTTGATTAATTAAGTGATTAAACTAGTTAATTAATTTGCACTTTAATTATATTTTTATCCAAATGAAATAAACTTAGGGGAAAAGATTTGGGAAAGAATTCCTAATCTTATTCCCTAAGTTCATTCACTATTCTAAGGTAATTAGTAAACTTAACTAATTTATTTATCACTATTTAAGAGTTTAATTAATTATTTAATTGATTAAGAGGGTAATTAGGAATGATTCAAGCAATTCCCCTAATTAAACCATTAATAAATTCCAAGAAAATTAGAGGAGGCAGAAGTCATCCCACTAAATGCACATGAGAAGTTTAGAATTAATCAATTAGATAATTAGAGAGAAATTAACCTAATAACATTCCCAATAAAACCCAAATTCAAAAAATATCACAATTTAAAATCAATTGAAATTGATTTTAGATTATTCCCCTTTAAATTATCTTCATAATACTTTTATTTTGTATTTTTTTATTTTTCTATATTTAGTTATGAAAATTTGAAGATTCAATGATTAACAATTTTAATTAATTAATAATCATACATGGTGGCGTGACATGTGACATGATGGGGTTGGTTATTTAAGTTGTCGCATCCGAAGCCGTGTCAGCCGCGGCGCTACGTGCTTTCTCTCTGGATCATCTAATCAAAGATCGGATGGTTAAGATCAAGCATGCGGTTTCTAAAAGGATTAATCACAGATCTTACGTAGCTTGATCATGGTCATTCATCCAAAATGCGCTGATGGATGGTCCATGATCCGTCACTGAGTTTTCCTATGGGAGAGGACATCCATCCACTCTTTAGGGCAAGATCCGAGCTCGATTGAGCTCAGATTGAACTCAAACTCAATCCATGCCATCAACATGCAAGGGGGAAGACATCCAACGGCCAATTTTACTTGAGGTGAAAATTCTCTTCACAAAGGACCACACACTCCCTAATCTAGGCTCAGTTTGAAGGAATACCTCATCAGAGGCTATCACCGGTGCTCCAATCTATCGAGGTAGCTTAGCCAGTGAGGGCAAGATTGATTTGAGGTTTTAGTATTGGGTAGATCCTTCTATTGACCAAGGTACTCCTTCTAAGCTTGCGGCCTTAGTCAAGACACCAACTCTCTTGCCTTGAGAATTTGGGTGAAGCTTTGGATGAGTTCGATTGGGTGTCCTCATGGTGCTTGAGGGAGGAATTGAGTTGAATTTGAGTATTGGATGAGTTTTAAAATTTTTCTACCTCTGTTTTTGACTTAGGCAAAATTGAGAATGGGAAAATTGAAATAGCTTGAGGGAGCTTGGGGAGACTTACAATTGCTTCCTCTGGCTTCATCTCACTCAATCGAATGCAAGAGAATACAATTCATGTAAAATTAGGGGGAGTATATCTCCCCCTAGGTGGATTGGATGGTCGAGCATGGAGATGTTATTTTTGATCAATTTTCCAGATTGGATGAGTTTGTTTGGTTGTTTTGGCTTGCACATGGTTCGATTTTGGCATAGCAAGGTAGTGGAGAAGTTGCCATGTGCTGATTTGGAGTGTGGGAGTGATCCCATTGCTTGAAATGAGAGGAGTGGTCGATTAGGCCATTGGCTTAGGTTTGACTGACCCAAACCCATTGGGTCATGTGCACCATGCTCACTAGTGTCCACTTGGTCCACTAAGACAGTGTCAAGTGACCATGAAGAGGATTTGATCAAATTCTAAGTGAATTTGACCAAGAATTACCTTTTGACCTAGGGGTAAAATGGTAATTTGTCTTGTATTTTAGTTTTAGTATGTTTGATATGATTGAAAAATGGGTTGGGCCAATTTTCAATGAATTTGAAATTGATTTGATATGATTTGGCTCATGTTGACCCATTTAGGTTAAAATGGGTCAACTTGGGTCAAGTTGACCAATTAGTCAAATTGGGTCAAATCAAGAGTTGGGTCAAGTTTATATGACCATTTGAAATGTTTTGGCATCATTGGTTTGGTTCAATTTGATTTCTATTTGGATTTGGTTCATTTAATTTCATTTAGGTCAAATGGGTCAAGTTAACCAATTTGACCTATTTAACGTATTTAAGTTAGGTCATGGGTTGGTTTAGGCTTCATTGGTCATATGAAATGTATTTGTATCTTTGTTTCCAATCAATTTTGGTTTAATTTGATTTTGGCTCAATTTGACCTTTTAGGTCAAGTTGGGTTCAAGGTCAATTGAGCTAGGTTGGGTCTAGTTGGCCAATTGAGGCTTTGGTCAAGTTCAACAAGTGATTTAGAATGAACTTGACCCATTGGTTTCAATCAATTTGGCTTAGATTAAGTTTTGACACATTTTGACTTTTTAGGTCAAGTTAGGTCAACTTGGGTCAAGTGGTCAATTGAGTTAGGTTAGGCTCAAATGATGACTTGGTCAAGTTCAAATATTGATCATGAATGAGTATTGATCAATGGTTTCAATCAATTTGGTCTATGGTAGATTCTGGCTAGTTTAGGTTTCATTTTAGCTAAGTGTTGACTTTGGTCAACTCTTAAGTTTGACTTGGTTTGACCTAATTTGAGTGATTGATCATCTCATAATGATTGTTGCTCACAATGTGAGACTTAGTTGGGCTTAGTTCAGTCCAATTTGGGTAGGATTAGAATTTGGCTCAAAAGAGGTACATTAGGTCACTTTGGGTCAAGTGAGCCTAAGTGGGTAATTGACTTGATCAAGGTTTGAATCAAGTTTGGTTGAACTCGCATATGGACTTATGATTGAAATATAAATCCACTTGCGAGTGATTTGAAGTCAAATTGGTTTTGATTCATTTGACAATTTCAAGTTCAAAGGGGTGAACATGAGTTTGACTTGGGTTTGATTTTTTTGAATTTAGTTTTGGTTTTATGATTGAAGTTTATGTTTATATTTGGATTCATGATTGAAGGATTGATTGAATCATGAAGAAAAATCAAGAGTTTGGCTTGATTTGAATTTGATTTGGCTAAGTTCTAGAATTTGAGTTGAAATGCTTAGGTTGAATTTTGGTTGAGTTTGGATTTGATTTTTGAATTTAGATTTAGATATTTGAATTTATATTTGTGAATATAAATAAGAATATAAATGGGTTATGAGAAAATTTCTTGAATTTGAATTGATTTGGAGTTTGGGGTTGGTTTAGACTTGATTTGGAATTTGACTTGAAGGAAGGAAGTGAGGAGTTAGTTTAAGCTATAGGGTTGGCAAATTTTCCTAACACCCCTAAGGCATGACCTATTCTCATGGCTAACATTTCTATGTCTTTAGGGTTAGGTTGAGTGTTTACCTAATCACTAAAAGTGTCTTAAGACTAAGGAAACTCTTAGTGTCTAAAAAAGGTCTTTATGTCTAAGATGGAGGGGTTGAGAGCTCATTCTAAAAATGAGATCAACAGCTTCTTATAAACTTCTGATAGCTAAACTCTGTACTCTTATAAAACCTTTTTATTTATCTCAAAGTGAATCATATAGTAATCACAATGATCAATGATGACTCTCTTTTATGCTTGTTAACAAGCCCTTTAAATTCATTTCAAGCCTCCTGCAAAACTTCTCCTCTCCTCTGAATTATTTGAAATGAGTTATGATAGAGTTTAGTATTCATTAGGATGACTTGTTTATATCTAATGGTGAGTTATTTGGCTTAATATAAGTCTGTAAGTCTCACTTGAACCACATTTATATGCTTATAAGTTATATTTTAATCCCACAATAAGTCTCAATGATTCACTAAGATTCTCCTTTTGGATTATTTTAAGCAAAATATTGTGAGATTCGGTTCATGGATATCAAAGGAATTCAAGTTTATTTCAAATTTTATAGGTTCACTTGAGTTTGATCCCTATTTTCTTATTTGAAATATGATTTTTAATTTTATTTGTAATCAAGTCTCTTTCAAATTCATTTCAAGTTCATTTATATTTAATTTCTAATTCATTTTCTTAGGATTTTATATTTTATATTTAACTTAATGTTAAATCCTCTCTTTTTTTTGTGAAGTTCCAAAAATTTAATGAAATTTCAACAGCATTTTGGCAGTATTCCGGCGTCATCCCCACATAAGGGGCTACATCAAAACTATTTTGGCATATTCGTCACGCCCTGATGAGCATGACGGTTGGTGTTTTGAAGCACATCGGCTGAATTTCAATCTCGTTACGCCCTAATGAGTATAACGGGACCTTCAATCACCTACATAAAAGCAAATCTATATGTAACTTCTACACATTCAAATTTCATTTTAGATTGTTTATTTTTTATGTGATTGATTTTTTTTAAATAAATCTCGATTCTCCTCCTTTTTTTTTTCTAAGTCCAAAATTTAGTCAAAATCATTGCAGAACTTCGACATAGGAGGCTGCATCTAACAATTTTGGCATATCGTCAAGTCTTGATAAGCGTGACGGCTGGTATTTTAAAATACCTCGGCTAATTTTTATCTCATCACATCCTGATCTTCAAAGGTAATGTTTGTAGAAATCAATTTTCCTGCTACATGTGGAGTTGATGGCATTCTCCAAATCCTCGGTCTTCTCATAATCTATTCTAAAAGTAAGCTTAATGAAACCATCTTTACTAGTATCATAGTCTTGTTTGATATCTTCGACTTGAAAAGACTGCAGCTGATGATACATGGGGCCTAATAATTCAAATGGCACCTCCATGCCTAGTGGTACCTTTGGCTTAACAAAACAAGTTGTAGCACCTTTAAGGCATTCCAAAGCTACGCCGCCATAAGCTCCAGCCGACGCACCAGTTCCAAGTTTTATACCACCAAAATACCTGATAACCACAACCATGACCATATCAACTCCGGAGGAGACGATAGCAGAGTATATTGGTTTGCCAGCAGTACCAATGGTTCACCATCATCATTGCTGCGATATTGATCTCTAAGCTTGTACGCCCAACAATTCTGAGAAGCCCTTAGATCTTGCACCTCGGCCAGGAAGGAATGAGCCGAGCGTTCGTCGGAAAGTCCACGAGAGTAATTAAACTCATATACACTCGAACGCAAATCATCTCATTAAAAGCGAGACTCCTGACCAATGAGCCCTATCATCTCGCCCAAAATAGCAAGCTCTAACATTATCTGTGCAAACCCATTGCATTCATTGTATTTTTCCCGTGATATAGAAACCTGGTATATTGTTTCCCAAAGCAAGAAGAAAATGATGCGAGTATGATTCAAAACCTTTAAGCAATATCAAGATGAAAATATGCCACCCAAAGGTGGGAGCAGTCAAACTAATTGAGTATTATACCATTCATGGGGCTCCACTATGTATGCATTCACTTACTCGATGATGAGGCCTTCCACGGCGTAGCAACGGGCAAGCTCCACTGTGTCATTGCCTCTGTGACAATGAAACAATGATTCTAAAATTTTGGCCTGAAACAAAGCAATGAATTGATACCTTAATGAAAGCATTAGTAGCAAAGGAACTAGAAAGAGTGTTAGAACTTTAAGCACTGCAATGAAGCCTTATACTAAAATTTATTCTGAATGGCAAGCAACTATTGCCCTTATACATAAGTAACAATAGTTTGTTGTCGTGGCCTTAACGACCCGTCGCCATTAAAAGCTAATCTGGACACCCTGATGGTGCAAATCAGTGTCACACTCGTCAGTCTCCATGCCATTTTGGTCGATGACCACCAGTTAATAGAAATCGTGATGTAGCTTCCTACATGAGTAAGGTTGGCCGATCAGAAGCCTTTAGAAGCAACCTCCTTGACAGCCAGGTAGCAACGGAAATTATAAGACAGTGCAAGTAGTGGTCAGTGTTGCCCTAACAAAAATGGAAGAGTTGTTTTGTAATTTATATGAAGAAGGGGACATACAAGGTAAATGTGATTGTACAAAAGAACAAGAATAATTTGAGCCATGGATTCACTGAAGACGGTGTGTGCGATGTGTTGGGCTGAGAAATTTGCTCGAAGATCGTTAATCGCTCGAAAGTCGGCTCGTATTTTAGCTCAAATTGAGTTCGAATCGAGCTAAACGAGCCGAGCCACGAGCTGAATTGTTGGCTCGATTTTAAGTTTGAGCCGATTTCGATCCGTAGTTAAATCAGCTTTTTCGATTTTTCGAACGGCTCGAATACGATTTGCGGCCTGCGGAAATCGGAATCACGAGGGATTGCGAATGGTGATTCTCCTTCTCTGCCTCTCCGAGTCCACCATGAGATCGAAGGTGAACGCTTGATATACGGTTTCAGTTTTACCCTTTCAAATTCCAACCTTCGACGCTTCGTAACTCCGACTCTGTGAGGATCGTGACATCTTTGAGTTATTTCTCTCATTCTCGATTTCTTATCTTTGCACAGTGGGTAGGTTTCAATTTCGAGAGGGGTTGAGAACGATTCTCACTTCTTCGCTTCTTCTCCTCACTTTCAATCGATCTCCTCGTGTTTTCTCGCACTTCGCCATGATTCGTGAATCGTGTTTATTTCTTACTAATCTCCCAGATGACAGATTTGCATTGTCAGTGTGGCCGTTTTTTCTCTATGGTAGAGTTATTGTTATTTCTTAACTTTGCAACTTGGGTTACTTGGCTCTACAGCTCGCCATTCGGTTTGTTTCTTTGCCGAAGTCTCATTTGATCTTTTCTATGGTACAGACAGTAGCAATACTGGTTAATTTTAATGGTTAGTTTATGGCATAGATGTTCGTTAGTTATTTATTTTTTTATATTATAGTTTCATTATTCATTTGATCATATCTTAATTACTCTTGAGTCTTGACGGCACTCTCAAAGGCTTAAAGCCGATCAACACAATCAATGTATTATCCTCTATTGTAAGTGAAGTATGTTTATTCTTTGACTCAACTTTCTGGAAAAAGAATAATATCATATTTCATGTCCATTCTCACATTTATGGATGAATGTGAGATAATAAGGCAAAAATCTATTATGACTTATGAAGAGATGATCCTTGATTTCTTGCATATAACCGATTCACCGCTCCACTAATAAGTGATAAATACATCTCTTGAGTCTTGACATGTTATTCAATATGGATATGGTATGCTGAAAAATTTGTATAATTTAAAGTATTGAAGCTGCAAATTCTTTTGCACTTGTATTGTTGTATTATTGTATATGGTTGTCAGATATACTTAAGCTACAATTCAGATTTAAAACTTTGTAGAATTTATCCCTCAACATTTATTTCTTTCTCATTTCTTCAAAGAAAACTTTATTGCCTTCATAAAATTTCCAATCCCATTGATCCAGATAAGTTATAAGATGATGTAAGTGTGGACTTTCACAATCCTATTATTGGGTAATAAATTTATGGGCTTTATTGCCTTCATAAAATTTCCAATCCTATTATAAGTGTGGACTGAAAGTATAACTTGTAAGATGATGTTGATGGGCCGATGGCTTTTTGTTTTTGTAAAGAAGAATGGCTTATTTTCTAGCATAAACTTGTATGGGGTATGGCTATTGGATGTATAAGAGTATGAGACTTGGAATGGTGTTAATGTAAAGCTTTTTTGTTTCTTTACCTAAGAAAATGGGATTATTGTGGGTTTTTGCAATGCAAGTGCTCTTCAAGAAGTTAAAACTTAAAAGTTAGCTTGAAATATGGGCGTAGTTGGTGTGGTCCATGCATAAATATGTGGATAAATTTTAATGCTTAAATATTTTCATTGATTTAGTTTAATAGTAATGAATGTTCTAGGTTATGAATCCTTCAGACCGGAGTGGTTCGGAATATAAGATCGCATGAACTTTTTTTTTTCCTTTTTCTCCAAAATCAAGATTTTTTTTTGAAAAATTACATTCATTTTGGCTTCTTCAGGAATATATGTGGTTCATACATCTTGCTATATTGGATTAATACTTGCTTGTCCCTTTATGGTACCATTTCTCATGTACAACTTGTGAAAGAAAGATTATATTTATGTCATCTTAAATTAATCGTGTGGATTGTCCTTTTAGCCAACAATTCTGTTAGATATCTGAACCAACTGATTTATTTAAATAGCATCTTAAATTACATGTGGTTGATGTTATATTAAGCTTTTTTGTAAACTCTTAAAATTAGTTATTCACATTACAATTATTTGTTATTTTACATGCGAGTTTATAATTGAATCATATTATATTTGTATAGATATAATGAAAAGTCACTCTCAAAGCAAATCAAATAGTTCATCAGCTCAACCTCATGCTGAAACTGCCAAAAATGATATTGATAGTGTCGATGAAATTACTTGTATAAATGATAGAAAGGGTAAAAGTCAACGTTCTGAAGTTTGGCAACATTTCACTGAAATATCAGTCTCAGAAAAAGAAAAAATTATACAAAAGTACAAATGCAATTATTGTGTTAAGTCTTATGTTAAACAAAAAACTGGTAACATCACAATTGAGCAAACATTATAAAATGAATCACTACAACAAAAATAGTGTTAGAGAAAAGAGACAAAAGTTTTTTGATCCTATAATTGAGGACCTTGAAGAAACTAATTCGATTTCTAGTTTGTGTGTTTCAACTGCTTATGATCATAATAGAATTAAAAAATATTATTGTTAAGATGATCATTGTTCATGAATATCCCTTTATGACAGTTGAACATTTATGATTTAATATTCTGATAAAATCTATGAATCCAAACTACTGTAAAATTTTTAGATTTGGTGTCAAAGAAGAGTGCATGAAAGTGTATGAAGTGGAAAAAGAAAAACTTAAAAAAGTTCTAAAATTAATTGAGACAGTTTCACTTACTAGTGATTGCTGGACATCAAGCCAAATAATTGGTTATATATGTCTCACAGTGCATTATATTAGTTCTGATTGGAAATTGTAGTCCAGGATAATCAATTTTAGTGATTTAGATCCTCCTCACAGTGGAGCTGTGATATCTAAAGCTATTTCTGAAATTCTGTTGCAATGGGGTATTCAAAATAAAATCACCACTATAACTTTAGATAATGCATCATCAAATGATGTGGTAACTAGAAACCTGAAAGCATTATTTACTAGAAGGTCTCGATTTATTGTAATGGGGGATTTCTTTTATGTTCGTTGTGCTGCTCATATTTTAAATCTAATGGTGCAAGATGACTTAAAAAAAATTGGTAATATAATTAAAAAGGTAAGAGAATCAATCTTATTTGTAAAGCGATCTCTAGCCACACAAATTTGGTGAGATTGCTAGATAGATTATCAATAATAAAGTCACTATGCATTGATGTTCCTACACGTTGAAACTCAGCATACAAAATGTTGGAGTCTGCATTTTACTACAAGACTATTTTTCCATAATATGCTTTGCGAGACCTTAATTACATATGGCTACCTTCTGAAGAAGATTGGAATCAATTTGATAAGATTAGAGAGTTGCTTCACATTTTTTATCAAATAAATGAAATTTTTTCTGGATCTAACTATCATACTGCAAATAGGCTTCTTCCAAATATGATATTAATTAAGAAGACCTTAGATAGAGAATATTTATCTAATAGTCTTTTCATTTCTAATATGGAAAGCACTATGAAGACAAAATTTTATAAGTACTGGGCAGATTGTTCATTGTTATTCTCAATTGCATGCATTCTAATTCCTAGAATGAAATTATTTGTCATTAATTATTACTACCCACAGATTTATGACAATGATATTGTTGATGAGAAAAAGGACACAATGAAACAAAAATTATTTAAGCTCTACTCTTTCTATGTTGTTGATAAACAACATACAACTAAAGAAAATACAGGAGCACCTACTATACAAGTTGAATCAACATCTACAATAGAAAGAAGTCACATTTTGTCTGATGATTTGGCTGGGTTGTATGATTTTATAGACTCTACTGGCCTTTTAATCGTAACTGACTTAGAGATATACTTAGATGAAGCTTGTGTTAAATGTCCTGATTCAGAATTTGATATTTTAGATTGGTGAAAAATGTCCGCCATGAAGTACAAGACACTATCAAAGATGGCAAAAGATATTTTTACAATTCCAATAACTACTTGCTTCGACCTTTCAAAGTTCGTGGTGCTTAGTGATTATAGAAGTTCTATTTCACCAAAAACATTGGATGCCTTAATATGTAGTGGAAATTGGATTCATGCAGTATACAAAAATTTAAAAGATCCTATGGTAATGTGTTCATCATTCTGTTTTTTTTATATAGTGAAATTACATTCTATTTAATTTTTTCAATAAAAACAACGCCTTCTTTGCATTTTCAATTTGACATCTTAGCTGAAGAAAACTTAGATATATCTGTGCCTGGAAGCTTGAGTGTGGATTCACAAATTTGAATTTCACGAGGGTAACATTGTTTTATGGGCTTTCACAATATACTTTTGTAAGTTGTAAATTGTAATTACTGTTTTATGTATTGTAGACTTTAATAATTAACATTTATTTTTAATTTTGAATGCCCAATGATAAAATTATACTGAGATGACTTTTGAGAAAATTACTAATTTTTAGGCTTACAATATGGTCAATTATGATTTTTTAATATATTGGTTTGGTCAATGAAAAAATTTGAGACCACTTAGGGTGACAAAATACTTTTACAGTTTTCTGCTTTGAAATTGTGGCTTACGACAAATTGCAATGTTTAAAGTTTGGCCTTTTAAAAATTATGGCTTACTTTATCAATTTTTATACTTGTTACAATGTTATTTCTACATTTCAATTGTAGTTTTTTCAATCATGAAAATCGAAGGTTGGAAGACTTGTTTCAATTACGTTGTAGTACTATTTGCACATTTTAATAGTAGAAGAACTTTCTTGAGCTTTTGAAATCATTTTGCATTTTCATATAATTGAAGTTGATGCTTTTCAACATCTTATGTCACTCTAAAAATACCAATCATCTCAGTATTTTGAGAACAAAAAAATAAAATAAAAAATACAACTTTAGAATCGTGGACCTAATGCTAACTTTGTGTGCCTCAAAGAAGATAAAGAAAAACTTCTTCATCTTCAATATTTAGGGGAGATTTATTGTTGGTAAAATGTTGCTATGAAATGTCTTTGTGATTAATTGGCATTCAAAATTAAGACAATTTATTGTCTACCACTACCTTCTGCAATATTATCTCCATCGTTGCTTGATAACAGAAAAATTAAATCAAGCCATTGGTTTACTCATCTGTACTATTTCTGCTATCACCTATTTGTACCAATATGAGATCAATACTGTGAGTAGATATAGGGGCTGAACTATTCTTTCATTTGCATTTTTGTATAAGTCCTCTTACTTAATGTTTTACTGGAAGAGCTGAATACAAGATTATATGAGCTTCCTAGAATTATTACATCTGAGATGGCTGCTTAGTTTTATGTATGGTCGTATGGTTAGCTTTGGCTTTATGGTATTTGAACCACCTTAGTTTGATGTATGGACATATGGGAGGGGCTGGTTGAAGGCTCCAAGGAGTTAGACAATAATGATCTTCTTATTCTGTTTTAGTGGATAATCTCATTGGCACTTGGCAGACAACAAGTTGTTTACAAATAAGATATATTTTGTTGTCTCACATTGCAGGTTTTGGAAATATCTTCTGTATAAGTCCTCTATTACTGTTTATAATTAGATATCTTCTGTATAAATCCTCTCTTTCTATTTCTCTTGTGGGTCGTGGCTGGCTACTTTGCTGCTTGGCTATTTTTCTATCATTGTCGGAATCAGTTTCAATATCTGGATTGTATGATTGGATGTTTGCTGGTGTTGCCTAGCTGTGGGTTTTTTTTTCCTTTCTAGGTGTTGCTCATGCTATTTTTGTGACCTTCCTGCTATGCCTGGCTGTTCTATCTCCTTGTGTTTGCTGATCAGGATGATTTTTCCAGTTGATTTTAGTTGTCCTTTCTCTCTTGGTTTTGCTCCTACTGCTAAGAGGAGTTGTGTGACCTTACGGGCTCTTTGTTATTTTGGTTTTAGCTTGGAAAACTATTTTCCTACAGCTATCTATCCTTTTTTTAGTGCTAGATGAGTGTAAGGTTGGATGCTTGATTGTTATATCTTCTAAATATTGGGTGCCTTTTGTAATCGAGGTTCTATTTTTAATTTGTGTTATGAACCGGAAGCGCAAACTACGGGTTGGATGTTTTTTGGACTTGGTTGATGATGACTCTGTTGGGGTTCTTGTTTGTGGCTATCTCTGGTTGTTGGATTATTTGTAATTCTAAAGGGCTTTTTTTTTCTATTTTTGGCTGTTGTATCAGGCTGTTTAAATCGGATTCTCCTGTCCTTGGATTTCAATTGGTTGTTGTTGCCTATGGCTTTCCCTTGGGATTTTTTTAGTGTTTATGACTGGATAACTCTTTCTATCTTTCATCCTGATGGTTCAAAGTCTAATGTTTGAATTCTTGGCTGTCTTGGTGGCTCATAGGGTGGACTGCCTTGCTGGCTGCTTGGATTAGGAGCTCTAGCTGGCTGGTTTGGCCAAAAGAGTATATTCTTTATTATAATTTTCTTGATCTTTTCGAGTCTATGTTTGGAACCGACTACTTACTTTCCCATTCTTCTTTCGGTTTCTATCGGGATTTTCATTTCGACGTGGTTGAACCTCTACCCTTTCTTGTTTGGAGGGTTGCCTTGCTTCCTAACATTCTTGATGTTAGTCTTACTGTTCCTCTGGATATCATTATTTTTGGATCTTTGCATGTTCTTTTTATGAACGACCTTCTCAACTATGGTCCTACTTCTGCCTTCGTTTTGTCTATGCTTAGTCTTTCTTCCCATATTGTGAGCTTTGGTCCCAGTAACGCTAGTCTTTATGGTGGATGTGCCCAGAATTTTCAGCATGGTGGATGTGCCCAGAATTTTTAGCTGGTTTGAGATTTTGTTGGCTGTGCATTCTCATGACTTGTACGCATTATTTGGTGATACATATCTTATATGGGGTGGGTGGCATCCCTTTACCGTTCCAATCTATGCTGCCTTCTTTTCTATTGTGTATGCAGGTATTAAAGACCATATCAAATCCTCTAAATGAAAGCTGTTCCACCTCAGATATGTAGGCTATGAAGGCTTGGATGATTTCACTCATCTTTTGGTTGGTAGTAGCACTCGTGATGTAACCCTTCATTGAAGTTTGATGCTTATGTTTGTGGTCGCCCCAAATTTGTGGACAGCTGAGCCGCTTCTCATTAGATCTTCTATAATTCACCTATTTTATTCTTCACCCTTAATTTGATCAGATTTTTGTGCTAACTCTTTTACCTAGATGCTTGCAGATTTGGTGCTACTTCTCTAATGTTTCTTCCAACAAAAAATTCTGATCCATCATTGGTGGCTCTCATTGGATGGTTAATAAGCCAATCTATTTTGGAGCTTTCTTTATTTTAATGGAGCTATTGGATGGCCTCAACACAGTCTACAAGTGGAACATAGAAATTTGTATAGATTGCAAATACTTGAAGATGATTATAACTCTCTCAATCCGATAATCAATTTAAATATGTGCTCTTGATATTGTTTTTTATTTATATTTTTGTAAACTTGATTTTTTTGTATTGGCTAAACACAATTAAATATGTACAATGTAATTATTATGTTGATTTAAATTTTAATTTTATACAATAAATTCAAGCAAATTTCAATTTAGGTGAATTTTTTTTTTGTGCTGTTGTGAATTAAGTTTGAGCTACTTAAATCAAAGCAGCGGCCGTTTTAATTTCGAAAAAAGTCCAAAATCGAGCTAAACCATCGAAAACGAGCCGGCTCGAATTGCGTTCGAGCCGGATCGAGCTCGATTCACATTCGATCCGAGCTGACTCGAATTGCTTTCGAGCTCGATTCACATTCGATCTGAGCTAGCTCGAAAGCAATGTCTACGAGCTACGATCTGAATTCGAGCCATCATAAAATACATTCGAGCCGATTTTGAGCCAATCCTGGATCGGCTCAAAATCGGATCGTTCCAAGTCCTAGCGATGTGCAAGCTTGCAATTTTCCAGTGGTCAGAGATGACTCCGTAGTTAGATGTAAATGGATGTGAACAGAGTGAACAGAGAGTGATAAAATTGGTAATTATTATTTATTTGGTTGTTAAATTAATAAATATTAAGTTTAGGGTGTGAGATATGTAAATACTTATATTTTGAATGATATGTATGTAAATCCTCCTGATTTAAATTATATGTTCGAGTTTCAAATAAAAAATCTATAATTTTTTTAATTTTAATGAGTTATAAATAAATTATAAATAGGGCTTTAAATAAGTTGAGTGGATTACTATATTATTTAAGTTCATTCATTTAGTTTCTTATAAGATTCACGAGGTTGAGCCTTCAAATCTTATTTATGCTTTTTTATTTTATAATAAAGTTTGAGTAAAATTCAAACTTTAATTAAGCTAAATTAATTATTGTTGCGTGCTAGAAAACCAGTTGCGGTAGAGTAAAAGTTTACGCCTTAGCTTCTTTGGAAAGTCCAGCACATACACAGGTATTTAAAGAGCGAACAAGAAAACTCCAAAATTTTTACGTGGAAAACCTCAAAAAGAGGGAAAAACCACGGGGCCTGGCCCAGTAAAAAGCTTCCACTATGTATCTGTTTTAGAGTACAAGATCTTCCCTATATCGGGATTACAAAATTGTATATGAGAAATGGGCAACAGTTGCTAGTAATAGACAATGTTGACAACGATGTTGACGATGAAGTTGACGACGATATTGACGATACCGAATAGTGGTGGGTGATGATGGCAGGGAGACGGTCGGCTGGCGGTGACGGCTAATGGCGGCGATGGTTGGCGGCCTCAGTGGCGATTGTGCTTGGAGGATCTTTAGAGTTCTCTCCTCTCTCTTGCTTGGCCTCCCCTCATATGAGAAATGAGAGGCTATTTATAGATTGGAGGAGTGTCATCTCTATAAATACGTGCAAAATCTGAATCACTTCTCTCCATCGAATGGCTCATGATGATTCCCTTGATCATATGATGTATTTTGTATATTTGAATGCTCAAATAAAAAGTGTAAGATCTTTGGCTTGTTGGGGAACAGAGCCGATTTGACTATAAACACTCCATATTTGAGAGCTTTTTAGAAATTTAACCGATGTCTCAAAGTTTCAAATGATACTTTCTCGACTAGTTTCAATTTCGATTGCTTTAGGCATCAAGATTCGTGCTTCTAGAAGAATTTTTAGGTTATATCGTTCTCCTATTTTGGATGACATTATCTCAATCATCCAAAAATATATATCAAATACTTGAAAATAGCAAATTCTTCAAAAAAAATTTGATGATCCATTAACTACACATTTTGAGAGAACAGATCTTCATAGGAGCACAATATTATGACTACGGAAGCTGATGCAGGGCCGCAAATGCGTGTAGGTATGTGTGGGTGCGAGATTTTGAGGTTACGGACCCATCCGGGTGCGAATGGGAGCTCGCGGGCGCCATCGAGCAAAGACTCTGATAAACAACCTAGGATGGGTCAGAAGATCCTTGGTGGACTTCCTACAACCTCTTCCATACAGGTTAACGTCATCGACCAAAGACTCTGACAAACAACCTAAGATAGGTCAAAAGGTCCTTGGTGTACTTCCTACGACCCGTTAACGTCATCGAGCAAAGACTCTGACAAACAACCTAGGATAGGTCAAAAGGTCCTTGGTGGACTTCCTACGACCTCTTCCATACAGGTTAACGTCATCGGGCAACACTCTAACAAACAACCTAGGATAGGTCAAAGGTCCTTGGTGGACTTCCCATGACCTCTTCTATACAGGTTAACGCCATCGAGCAAAGACTCTGACAAACAACCTAGGATGGGTCAAAAGGTCCTTGGTGGACTTCCTATGACCTCTTCCACACAGGTTAACGCCATCGAGAAAAGACTCTGACAAACAACCTAGGATAGGTCAAAAGGTCCTTGGTGGACTTCCTACGACCTCTTCCATACAAGTTAACGTCATCGGGCAACACTCTGACAAACAACCTTGGACGGGTCAAAAATTCTTAGCGAATTCAATTCGACCTCTTCCATACAGGTTAACGTCATCGGGTAACACCCTAACAAACAACCTCGGATAGGTCAAAAATCCTCAGCGGATTCAATTCAACCTCTTCCATACAGTTAACGCGTCATGGGTAACTCGACAAACAACCTCGGATGGGTCAAAATTCTCGGATTTAATTCAACCTCTTCCACAGTTAACGTCATTGGGTAACACTCGACAAACAACCTCGATGGGTCAAAATCCACCGATTCAATTCAACCTCTTCCATGCAGTTAACGTCATGGGTAACACCGACAAACAACCTCGGATAGGTCAAAAATCCTCAACGGATTCAATTTGACCTCTTCCATACAGGTTAACGTCATCGGGTAACACTCTGACAAACAACCTCGGATGGGTCAAAATTCTCAGCGGATTCAATGCAACCTCTTCCACACAGGTTAAAGTCATCGAGTCACACTCTGACAAACAACCTCGGATGGATAAAAAATCCTCAGCGGATTCAATTAAACCTCTTCTATACAGGTTAACGTCATTGGGCAACACTCTGACAAACAACCTCGGATGGGTCAAAATCCTCAGCGGATTCAATTCAACCTCTTCCACACAGGTTAACATCATCGGGTAACACTCTGACAAACAACCTCGGATGGGTCAAAATTCTCAGCGGATTTAATTCAACCTCTTCCATACAGGTTAGCGTCAACGAGTAACACCACGACAAACAACCTCGGATGGGTCAAAATCCTCAACGGATTCAATTGACCTCTTCCATACAGTTAATCGCGTAACACTCGACAAACAACCTGGATGGGTCAAAATTCTCGGATTGATGCAACCTCTTCCACGAGTTAACTCGAAGTCACACTCGACAAACAACCTCGGATGGGTCAAAATCTCGGATTCAATTCAACCTCTTCCACACGGATTAACGTCTTGAGTCACACTCGACAAACAACCTCGGATAGGTCAAAGATCTCGTCGGCGTCAAATAGACGTCGGCCGCCCGTCATTCGTCGCTGCCCTTACCCGCCACCCCCATCGGCCGCCAACCATTGTAGCCGGTCACCGCCGCCGACTACCGTCCGGTCACTACCGCCGACCATCGTCGGCAATCTCCGCCGGCCGCCACCATTAGCCGCCACCGCTGATCCTCGCCGTCGTCGACCCCTGTCTCCGGTCATCATCACCGACCACTATCATCGGTCATCAGCGTCAACATCGTCATCAACTTCATCGTCAACATCGTCGTCAACATTATCTACTAGCAAGCTTGCCCATTTTCTATACAATTCGTAATCCGGTATGGGAAGATCTTGTACTCAAAACGATACATAGTGGAAGCTTTTCTTGGGCGGACCGTGGTTTTCCCTCTTTTCGAGGTTTTCCACGTAAAAATTCTGGAGTTTTCTTGTTCGCTCTTTAAATACCTGTGTGTGTGCTGGACTTTCCAAAGAAGCTAAGGCATAAACTTTTACTCTACCGCAACTGGTTTTCTAGCACGCAACAGTTTGGCGCCGTCTGTGGGATGTTGATTCCCATTATTTCATCTTGTATGATGACCAAGTTTCCAACAAGATCAAAACCACCATCGAGGTGGAGCATTTCAAGCTTTTAAAGAGCGCGAAGAATGAAGATTCATCAAACTTTGTTCTTCAGTTCATTGAACTGGGGCAACTCTCAATCTCAAGATCACCCATGTTAAGCATCTAATCGATTCACGACGCCAAGCTATGCGTTGAAAACCGGTTGTGGTAGAATAAAAGTTTATGCCTTAGCTTTGGAAAGTCCACACAGTATTTAAAGAGCGAACAAGAAAACTCCAGAATTTTTACGTGAAAAATCTCGAAAATAGGGAAAAATAACGGGGCCTAGCCCAGTAAAAAGCTTCCACTATGTATCTGTTTCAGAGTACAAGATATTCCCCATATCGGGATTACATAATTGTATATGAGAAATGGGCAACAGCTGATAGACAATGCCGAATAACACGCCAATATGGCGATGACGATGTGATCGGTGATGATGACCGGAGACAGGGGTCGACGACGGCGAGGATCAGCGGTGACGGCTAATGGTGGCGGCCGGCGGCGATGGTTGACGACCGTCGAGTGGCGGCACGATTGTGCTTGGAGGATCTTTAGAGATCTCTCCTCTCTCTTGCTTGGTCTCCCCTCATATGAGGAATGAGGGGCTATTTATAGATTGGAGGAGTGGCGTCTCTGTAAATACATGCAAAATCCGAACCACTCCTCTCCATCGGACGGTTCATGATGATTCCCTTGATCATATGATATATTTTGTGTATTTGAATGCTCAAATAAAGTCAGAATTGTAAGATCTTGTTGGAACCGCTTGTCGAGACGCCGATTTGACTATAAACACTCCATATTTGAGAGCTTTTAGAAATTTAACGATGTCTCAAAGTTTGAATGATATTTTAAGTCTTGATCAGCCAATTTGATTAGCTTGCTTTAGGCATCAAGATTCGTGCTTCGACTAGAAGAATTTTCAGGGTCGTATCAATTATATAGATTTAATGTTAAAAATTTAAACATCTAGCCTAATTACTAGACATAATTGTATTCATAAAATTTAATAAAAATTGACATAATTCATTATTTTTTAAATTATTTGGTGAAGTTTAAATGTTAAAAGGAACGAGCTTAGAACTTCCTATCTAGGTATTTATTTGCTATTTTTATCATATATATATATATATATACTTTTAATAATACATATAATTTTTTAAGCATATAAATTATAAAAAATGATACAATAACATATAATTAAGTCATCAAATAAAAATAATAAATCATTATTAAAAAAATATTTTATTATATTCTTATTGAGCTGCTAGCTAAACAACCAATATTTACATTCATTAATACAATAAGCAAGTCAATGTTCAAACTTATTCAATTATATGATTTTTTAAAATTTTTGTTCAAAATTATTCAATTATGTAAATAAATTAACATAAACGAGTATTATAAGAATAAATATTGAACTATTCATCAAATGCACTTATTTGCTATAGCCCTAATCATAAATCATTGAGCACAAACTTAGGCTAAAATTAAACATTGGCTTTCCAACATATTTCAGTGGCCTATGTAAGTTCACTATAAAAAAAATCTGATTTTAAGATATTCAATATAATTTCTCCAACACAATTATGATAATATTTTTTACATATTTATTAGATAATCAATTGAATATAATATAAAATATTGAGCGGAAATTTTTTTTTTTAATAAAAATTAGCTGAGGCAGACCAAAGAGATGACGTCGAGCTAATATCAAACATGCTCACTCATATCCAACAGGAAATGATGATTCTAGCTTGACATAACCATTACTTGATTAAGGAAGGTTAGAGTGGGCAAGTGACTATAATTAGGAGTGACTAGTTATATATGAACATTTGTTTCATTCTCATTAGTTATTAGAAAGATTTACATATATATCACACAATTCTTATGTATTTACGTATCTAACACCTGAAGTTAGATATTATTTATCTAATATTTTTCTATGCTTAAAAAAATTCATTTCACTTTTAAAAAGTGAGTAATTATGATATTTTTAATATGATATTGAAGATTGAGATATTATAAATATAAATATATAAGAATTGTGTGGTATGTTTAGGAAGGAAGGGGACACTTGGCAATGGAAATAAGAGCGAATGAAAACATTATAATGAATTTCATCTTAGCTTAATATTTGAAAGCTTAGAATTGAAGATTTTGTATATGTGTTATGTATATAAATTTATTATTAAATTCACTCATATGTCTCCTCTACAATATATATATATATATATATATATATATATATATATATATATATATATATATATATATATATATGACCATGAAAAAATTCGATGCGAAAGCAATGTGATTTTGAATCAAGACTAACCGAGATCAAGCGCTTATTATCAATCAACTCTTAAACATGGAGTGTTTATAGTCAAATCGAGCGTCTTGACGAGCCGGATCTAACAAGCCCAAGATCTTATAATTTCGACTTCATTTGAGCATTCAAATACACAAAATACATCAAATAATCAAAGGAATCATTTTGAGTCGTCCGATGGAGTGGAGTGGTACGAGTTTTGCATGTATTTATAAAAACATCACTCTTCTAATCTATAAATAGCCCCTCATTCCTCATATGGAGGGAGGCCAAGCAAGAGAGAGGAGAGAGCTCTAAAGCTTCAAAATCCTCCATGCATAATCATGCCACCACTTGACAGTCGCCGACCACCCCCATTGGTTATCAACCACCACCGCCATAAGCCGCCACCGCTGATCCTCGCCATCGTCAATCTTCGTCGGTCTCCATCATGATGACCTTCATCATCAGTGGCTGTTCCCCATTGTTCACCATCATCTGCTACCACTAGCAACTGTTACAACCTGAACGTGACTATATGGTTGTTGTTGTCTGATTTTGGGATTCCCATTGTCAGCCCTTCTCATATACAATTATGTAATCCCATTATCGGGAAAACTTATACTCCAAAATAAATATATAGTGAAAGTTTTTTACTGGGCTAGGCCCCATGGTTTTTTCCCTCCTTTCGAGGTTTTCCACGTAAAAATTCTGGAGTTTTCTTGTTCACTCTTTAAATACCTGTGTGTGTGCTGGATTTCACATCAAGGCTAAGGTGTAAACTTTCAACTCTACCGCAACTGGTTTTCTAGCATGCAATAGTTTGGCGTCATTTGTGGGAAACTGATTCCCATTATTTCATCTTGTATGGCGACCAAGTTTTCCAACAAGATCAAAACCACCATCGAGGTGGAGCATTTCAAACTTTTAAGGAGCGCAAGCGAAGAATAAAGATTCATCAAACTTCATTCCTTCAGATTTTGTCGGAAACTGAGGGGGCAACTCTTAATCTCAGAAGATCACCCTTATTAAGCATCTAATCGATTACCATCCCAAGAAACAAGTCAAAGTTGGAGGATATTTCAACAATGAGAAGAGATATAGCTTTGCAAATTATGATTTTCCAATCATACTCATGGAAAAATAAGACCAAGGTTAAGGAGCAACTTTGACTACAACCACAAACGGATGTTTTGATTCGACCTCTTCCATACAGGCTAACTTTATTGGGTAACACTCTGACAAACAACCTCGGATGGGTGAAAAATCCTCAGCGGATTCAATTCAACCTCTTCCATCCAGGTTAACGTCATCGAGCAAAGACTCTGAAAAATAACCTAGGATAGGTCAAAAGGTCCTTGGTGGACTTCCCACGACCTCTTCCATACGTTAACGCCATCGCAACACATTGACAAACAACCTCGGATAGGTCAAAAAATTCAATAATTGACCTCATCCATGTGTTAACGCCATCGGGTAACACCCAATAAACAACCTCGATAGTCAAAATCCGGATTCAATTCGACCTATTCAGTTAACGCCATCGAGCACAAACTCGATAAACAACCTAGATAGGTCAAAAGGTCCTTGGTGGACTTCTCATGACCTCTTCCATACAGGTTAACATCATCGGGTAACACCCTGACAAACAACCTCGGATAGGTCAAAAATTCTCAGCGGATTCAATTTGACCTCATCCATACAGGTTAACGTCATCGAGCAAAGACTCTGACAAACAACCTAGGATAGGTCAAAAGGTCATTGGTAGACTTCCCATGACCTCTTCCATACAGGTTAACGTCATCGGGTATCATCCTGACAAACAATCTCAGATAGGTCAAAAATCCTCAACGGATTCAATTCGACCTCATCCATACAGGTTAACGTCATCGGGTAACACCTTGACAAACAACCTCGGATATGTCAAAAATTCTCAGCGGATTCAATTCAACTTCTTCCATAGTCGCATCGAAGTCACACTCGACAAACAACCTGGATAGGTCAAAAATCCTCAACATATTTCATTCAACCTCTTTCATACAGGTTAACGTCATGGGTAACACTCGACAAACAACCTCGATAAAAATCCTCGGATTCAATTGAGCTCTTCCATACAGTTAACGCTATTGAGTCACACTCGACAAACAACCTCGAATAGTCAGAAAAACCGCCGAATTATCGCCAGAATCTCCGCCGGCACCATTATAGCCGTTATCCCCAGATGCCGACGGTTAATTGCCATTATCATCGCTATTGCTCGCTTACCCCGTGACCACAATCACTTTAACCACCGCCGACCATCTCCGGCATCTTCGCCGTGAATTCACACCCGCCATCTCACTTTCACTGCTGCTAATTGGTTGCCGCTGACCACTCCGGCTGCCAACCGCTTATCGCCACTACCGCTGACTACGCTGCCGGTCATGCCACATCATTGCTGACCATCTCCGGCTACCACCATCGTTCGTTGGTCATCTCTTGATTACTGACGTCCGCCTCTGATTACTGCCGCTATTGCCGCTGAATTACCTCGTTGGCGCTAATCAGCCAGGCTAGCTGAATTATCACGGTAATCTCCGCCGGTCACCATCATTACCGGCTATCTCGCGCTGATTACTGCCGCTCAATTCACTACTGCCGCGAGCGCATACCACTTCGGTTGCCGCTAACTTGCTGCTGCCACTGACCATCACGGCATCTCAGCTCACCATCCACCGGTCATTTCCACTGACATTATGGCCGCCACCTCTCCGCTATCATCTGCGATGCTGCGATCATCACCTCCAAACCGGTGGGGGCAACACCTCTTTCGAGAAAATCAAGCGCCGTATGAACTATGGGTCTTGATCGCCTCCGAACCCGATCGGTCTGACGAGGTCAGCTGACACCTCCTTCGAGGAAAAACTGGAGCATTGCCGTATGAACTATGGGTCTTGATCGCCTCCAAATCCGGTCGGTCCGACGAGGTCAATTGACACCTCTTTCGAGGGAAAATCGGAGCCTTGTCGTATGAACTACGGGTCTTGATCGCCTCCGAACCCGGTCGGTCCGACGAGGTCAGTTGACACCTCTTTCAAGGGAAAACTGGAGCCTTGCCGTATGAACTACGGGTCTTGATCGCCTCCGAACGACCTCCTCTTAAGAAGAAAAGGGACACTCCAGCATACGAGGAGTGTGTCTTCTCTCTTAACCCTAGGGGGGTTTTTATAGACCTCCTATAAGGGCAAAAAGGTCAAAAATCCAAGAAAAATGGCTTAAAACTGCTCAAAATCGTGGAAAACTGCGGAAAACGAACAAAAATGGACGAAAATACCTCACGGTGTTTGAGCGCTATGCGCTACAGCAGCCCGCCCGATCTGACCATGAGCCATGGCACAAGGCTGCCCATGCCCATCGACTACAGTTCTTGCCTATGCCGCTGCATGCGCTCGCAATAGCCCGCCACGCTTCAGCCGCTGGCCGTCGTCCCTAAATATTGATCTCATACGTACCCTTAAATATTTAAGTTTTCTTTATTTTTCAAAAAAAAAATTATTTTTTATTTATAAAGTTTTAAAAATCTCCATCAGAGTTTATCAAATGTGAAATTAATAAAGATATAGATAAATATAAATGATTATGTTATTTATTGTGAAGTTTTTTTAAATAAAAATTCAATGAATAAGAAAATATAGCTTTCCTATTTATGAGATCAGAACCCGCTTCTTTATTTATTGAGTTGACCACCAGAGCTAAAAGCCACTGAAGCGTGCATTGGGGAAATCAAATTCTTCAATTATTGTCCGATTAGGGGCTTTTTGTCTCATTTTCATTTAGCTATTATTATTTTTAAAATTTTTATAATGAACTTTTTATAATCAAAATTTATTAAAATAAAATCACGTGCATGCATAATTCTTTTCTCAGCTAATCGGAAGCATTTTATCCCAAAAATATTTATTTATTTATTTTCATTTAATGCCTTAAATGAATTTCACCTATTTAAGTTATTTTACCATTAATTATATTTTGAATATATTTTGTAAATAGTTGACTTCTATTGAGTGCTAAAACCGTTACGAGTAAAGTTTACATCTTAAACTCAAATCCAAAGACAGGTATTTAAAGAGTAAATAAGAAAACTCTGAAATTTTCACGAAAAATCTCGAGAAAATCATGGGCAGCCCAAGAAAAGCTTCCACTATTTATCTATTTCGAGTACAAAAATCTTCCGATAACGGATTGACCAGATATGAGAAAGGAACAAAATTACGTGTTGGTGTAATAATTGCTAATTAGGTAATGATACGAACAACGGCGAACAACGACACGATGAAGGTAGTCATGATGGAGACCCACGAGAGGTTGACGACCCGAGGATCACGGCCCGGCCGACGGCCGAGGTTGATGACCGTCGGGTTGTATCAGGTTTCTGGAGGATCTGCTTGCGCTCTCCTCTCTTCTGGCCCCTCATACGTATGAATGAGGTTATTTATAGATGGAAGTGGTGTCTATAAACATGCAAAATTGAACTACCTCCATCCATCGACTCATGATGATTCCTTTGATCATATGATGTATTTTGTGTATTTGAATGCTCAAATGAAGTCGGAATTGTAAGATCTTGAACTTGTTGGATCCGGCTCGTCTAGACGCTCGATTTGACTATAAACACTTCATATTTGAGAGCTTTTTAGAAATTTAACTGTTGTCCCAAAATTTCCAATGATATTTTAAGTGTTTGATCTCACCGCTACTGATCGCTTATTACATCAAGATTCGGTTTAAAGTGGAATTTTTGGTCATATCAACTTCTATACAAAATTTAAAATATATTGCTTAAATATTAATTATTGATATAATTCTATTGAAGCATTTTTGTAATGCTCATAATAGCATTTTATAGAGAGAGAGAGAGATTTATATTCGTATTTATTTTTGAGAGTAATATTATGATTATTTTAATAAAAGTTAAAATATAAATCATTATTTTAACAAATTTCTATTCTAATTTATTTTTGAGAGTAATATTATGATTATTTTAACAAAAGTTTTAAAATATTTTATTTGATGATTTGTTTTGATTTTTTTTGAATATAATTTAAGTATCTTAAAAATCTCGAAATTAAATAATTTTGAGTTCATTGAATTTCTATACTCAATTCTACTAATGCGGATTTATTGACTATTTGATTCTATGATTAATATCTTGAATGTTTAATTTGAGTTCAATTGGACATATTAAAATATTATTAGTATCATTAGATTTCTTTTAATAAGATGGTTAATTTGACTTTAAGTTTATTAATTATAGAGAATAAATAATTCTGAATTTATTTTGAAACTTTTCAGCTAAATAACCGCATCAAAATTATACTATACTGAACAAGCGAACCTAATTAACTCGCTACGAATAATCTGTCCGTTCAATGCAAGACTGTTTCCCATGACAGGCATTTCATTGAAGTTTTAAACTCACCCATTGTGAAAACTTCTTAATTCGATATTAATTTAATTTATTTATGTAGATTTTTTTTAATTAATAAAACTTAGAAGATTATTTGATTTTGTTTTCTGCTGTTTAATTCTTATGCATGAACTCCAAGTGGATTCTGTTGGCATTATGAATAAAGCCTAAAGCCACTGCTGGCATAATTATATTTCTATCATTTCCTTCTCACATAGTTGTTGTTGAATTAGTAATACAAATTATAATTATTTTCTTATATTATATTTCTAAAGCCCTTTATTTGACTTGGCTCAGCTTAACTTCTCACTAAAAATAATAAGAAAATGGAAAATGCTTGCTGGCCAAAGTTGACAATATATATATATATATATATATATATATATATATATATATATATACCACGAGTTAAACTGAAGTGGTTAAACTCAGGGTAGTTTGGTTGTCTATATTTAGAGTGTAAAGTAAATTGAATGCAATGTTAAAGGAATATAATATATTTGGATTACTTTAATTTGTTTGACTGAAAACTCTACAAATACATGAATTTCTTTTTTCTTGTTTGGCAAAATAAATATAATGTAAAATATTTTTGAGATTATCGGCGAGTGGCGTCCACAAAAGCCAAGATGTGATGATGATGAGGCGGCGGTGTCTTGACTAGCGATTGGCGGTCGGCGCTGAAGCGCAATGCGCATGACGGCGGTGGCTTACAACTTTACACTAGCCGATGTATTTGGAATTCGCCCAAATCGGGTGAATTCCAAATATACTTAAAATGACCATTTTAATGCATTTCAAATACACTACAAATATAAAAAAAATAAATAAATAAAAATATATTACAAATACATTGAAATTTTACTTTGCATCATATCAAATACTTAAAAAATTAAATTTTCTGTATTTGATTTATTTTGCACTCTAAATGCTAGAAACCAAACAGCCCCTAAAGCATTCGCTCCTTGTGTCTTGTAACATATTTAATTCATAAACAAACAGTTTAATTAGCATTTTAATTAACAAGCTCGCTGTAAATCCAAGGGCTAATTTGTGATAATATCTATTTATGATATATGCAATGAAACGCTAATGGCATGCAATGCAACGTGAAGCTAACAGTGTTGAAAGAGCTACAGAATAGCTACATTATAAATAATCAATAGTAAAATTATGATGTACTATGGTACATATGCATGTACAGTAGTTTAAATTGATGAGGAAGATGATCCTTTACTGATGTGGCGCTCTTTCATATGAGGCGATTTGCCAGACTAATATTAGGGAGGTAGTGTACTGGGTGAGTCCTTGCCTAGTAGTCGCTTGAGCAAGTGGCTTGCAATCGGCAATGGAGTACCTCTGGTAGATCGTTCGGGCAAGTTCACTCGGCAAACTATGGAGTGCTCTTTTGGCGAGATGACGAGTTCCATATCTAAAGCTGCACCTAAATTGCCTTGATCACTGATGAATAGTGACTTGACTTGTGCTGAGCTTCGTTAATAGGTTGAATGACTACCCACCGTCTCTTAGCTCGGTTGGTGGGCGAGCTCAGTCGGGAACCTCCCGAACCTAGTTCGATTCCTCTCCACAACAGAGGCATCCGCATGGGAATATCAAGGGGACCCGTTATGCGCGAGTGATGAATGTCACGCTTTAAGCTCTAAGGGATCAGTCACAATGACATTCCCACCTATAAGATGGGTGAGGTATTGGGTGAATATTCTTAAAAAAAAAAAAAAAGTTTGAATAACTTGAATATAGTTTTCTGTACACATACAAAAATATTTTCTCTTCAATATGAAAAGAAAAGAGAAGACATTATATATATACATATATATATTATGATTTCAACTCAGCATCGAACTGGATGGTTAATGGACACGACTCTTAAAGCAATCAAACGTCATAAAGCTTGGAAGGATCATCAACATGCGCTGTACCCAGGAGCTATTCATGATGATATGAGACGAACTTTTGGAATTAATTAAGAAAATAATTACAGAGAATCTTATCAAGAATATTTTTTAAAAATATTTTCAAACTTGGATTACAACCTTTCTGATAATTAATAATCTTATCATAGAAATTTACAATAGCCAGCTTTTTAACAGCGGAAATTGTAGAAAATATGGTTAATTCAATCCTTTTCCGATTAAACATGTCCAGCAAACGTTTGGTAAGAGCAGAGCTGTTATGGGATCGAGATGTTATATATATATATATATATATATATATATATATATATATATATATATATATATATATATATATATATATATATATATATATGTAAATTCTCCTAAAAAATAATATTAGATTTTAAAAGAAAAAGATTTCATTTTTATTCAATTAGTGTGTGCTAAAACTGAAATTTGTACATATATATATTTTTTGAGAATTTTATATTGAGTTTAAAAGTAATATTATTAATTTTAATTACATTCAGTTAAGAGATAAATTTTATTATTTCATAAAATTATTTTCAAATCTCAAGCAATCAAATAATCCCTAAATTTGACCAAATTCATTAAAACAATAACTACCTTTATGGTATAGGATCAGTATTATAGTATTTTTTTTTCTTAAATCGTACGGCAAACTTTATTTTTATCTCTCTCTCTCTCTCTCTCTCTCTCTCTCTCTCTCTCTCTCTCTCTATATATATATATATATAATTTAAAATTTTGAAGTCGTGCAAATCCTGAAAAACTCCTGACCATAACTTTGATATTTTCATCCAAATGGATATGCAGATATTGAAGCTGTAAAAGAAAGATTCTCTCTATTTTTTTTTTCCTCCCTATGTGGAAAAAGTTAGATAAAAGATATAGCTTTTGTTCAATAAATTTAAAAAATAGAGAAAGTAAGAGCCCCACTCGCTTCAAATATTAATTTCACTTACATTAATATTCTTTCAATAATATCAACCTTGGCCAGACCTCAGAATTCAATTCTATAACTAAAAATATGAGAATTTTATTTATATTTATTGCGTGCTAGAAAAAATGGATTCTTGGTAGAGTGAAAGTTCTTACTTATTTTTCATAGTATTTAAAAAAGTGAGCAAACTCGAATTTTTTTACGTAAAAAACTTCAAAAAGATGGAAAAAACAACGGGGCCTAGCCCAGTAAAAATCTTTCACTATGTATCTCTTTCATAGTACAAAATCTTCTCGATAACGGGATTACAGGATTGCATATGAAGAAACAATTATAATTACGTTATGTAGTACGATTCTTAGTAGTAGAGATGATGGTGAACTACGAGGGACATCGACTGACGATGAAGGTCGTCATGATGGAGACCGACAGAGATTTACGACGGCGAGGATCAGCGGTTAATGGACCCTCAAATTTCATTGAAGAATTTGCTATTTTCAAGTATTTGACATATATATTTTTGGATGATTGAGATAATCCATCCAAAATAGAGCAACCCATATGACACTTAAAAATACTACTAGTGAAGCCGAATCTTGATGCTAAAAGCAAAGTCGAAGTTGAAATTGGTCGAGATCAAGCACTTAAAAATCCTTGGAAACTCTGGGATGTCAGTTAAACCCTAAATAACTCTCAAACATGGAGTTTTTATAGTCAAATCGAGCGTCTCGACGAGCCGGATCTAACGAGCCCAAGATCTCATAATTCTGACTTCATTTGAGCATTCAAATACACAAAATACATCATATGATCAAGGGAATCATCATGAGTCCGATGGAGAGGAGTGGTTCGGATTTTGCATGTATTTACAGAGATGCCACTCCTCCAATTTATAAATAGCCCCTCATTCCTCATATGAGGGGAGGCCAAGCAAGAAGGAGGAGAGAGCTCTAAAGCTTGAAGATTCTCCAACCACAATCCTGCCATCACTCGACGGTCGTCAACCACCGCCACCGCCGTTGATCCTCGCCGTCGTCAATCTCTGTCAGTCTCCATCATGACGACCTTCATCATCAGTCGATGTTTCTCGCAGTTCACCATCATCACTACAACACGCTACCACCGCGACTACATAGTTGTTGTTCCCTTCTCATATGCAATCATGTAATCCCGTTATCGGGAAGATTTTGTACTCTGAAACAGATACATAGTGGAAGATTTTTACTGGGCTAGGCCCCATGGTTTTTTCCCTCTTTTCGAGATTTTTCACGTAAAAATTCTGGAGTTTTCTTGTTCACTCTTTAAAAATACGTGTGTATGTTGGATTTCACGACAAGGCTAAGGCGTAAACTTGCACTCTACCACAACTAGTTTTCTAGCATGCAATAGTTTGGCGCCGTCTGTGGGAAACTGATTCTCATTATTTCATCTTGTATGGTGACCAAATTTTCTAACAAGATCAAAATTATGATTTTCCAGCTTTTAAGGAGCGTAAGCGAAGAATGAAGATTCATCAAACTTCGTTCCTTCAGATTTTGTCGAAAACTGGGCGCAACTCTTAATCTCAGAAGATCGCCCATGTTAAGTATTTAATCGATTACCATCCCAAGAAACAAGTCAAAGTTGGAGGATATTTCAACATTGATAAGAGATATACTGTGCAAATTATGATTTTTCAATCATACTCATGGAAAAATAAGACCAAGGTTAAGGAGCAACTTTGGCTACAACCACAAACGGATGTTTTGATTCAACCTCTTCCATACAGGTCAACGTCATCGAGTAACACTCTGACAAACAACCTCGGATATATCAAAAATACTCAGCGGATTCAATTTGACCTCTTCCATACAGGTTAACTTCATCGGGTAACACCCTGACAAACAACCTCGGATAGGTCAAAAATCCTCAGCAGATTCAATTCGACCTCTTCCATACAGGTTAATGTCATTGGGTAACACCCTCACAAACAACCTCTGATAGGTCAAAAATTTTCAGCGGATTCAATTCAACCTCTTCCACATAGGCTAACGTCATCGAACAAAGACTCTGACAAACAACCTAGGATATGTCAAAAGGTCCTTAGTGGACTTCCGACGACCTCTTCCACACAGGTTAACGTCATCGAATAATACTCTGACAAACAATCTTGGATGGGTCAAAAATTCTCAGTGGATTCAATTCAACCTCTTCCATACAGGTTAACGTCATCGAGCATAGACTTTGACAAACAATCTCAGATAGGTCAAAAATCCTCAGTGGATTCAATTTGACCTCTTCCATATAGGTTAACGTCATCAGGTAACCCCCTGACTAACAACCTCGGATAGGTCAAAAATCCTCAGCAGATTCAATTCGGCCTCTTCCATACAGGTTAACGTCATAGGGTAACACCCTGACAAACAACCTTGGATAGGTCAAAACTCCTCAGCAGATTCAATTCAACCTCTTCCACACAGGTTAACATGATCGAGCAAAGACTCTGACAAATAACCTAGGATAGGTTAAAAGGTCCTTGGTGGACTTCCCACGAACTTTCACATAGGTTAACGTCATCGGGTAACACTTTGACAAACAATCTCGGATGGATGGGTAAAAAATTCTCAGCGGATTCAATTCAACCTCTTCCACACAGGTTAACGTCATCGAGCAAAGACTCTGACAAACAACCTAGGATATGTTAAAAGGTCCTTAGTGGACTTCTCACGGCCTCTTCCACACAGGTTAACGTCATCGGGTAACACTCTGACAAATAATCTCGGATGGGTCAAAAATTCTCAGTGGATTCAATTTAACCTCCTCCACACAGGTTAACGTCATTGAGCAAAAACTCTAACAAACAATCTCGGATGGGTCAAAAATCCTCAGCGGATTCAATTCAACCTCTTCCATACAGGTTAACGTGATCGGGTAACACTCTAACAAACAACCTCAGATGGGTCAAAATCCTCAGCGGATTCAATTCAACCTCTTCCACACAGGTTAACGTCATTGGGTAACACTCTGACAAACAATCTCGGATAGGTCAAAAATCCTCAGCAGATTCAATTCAACCTCTTCCACACAGGTTAACGTCATCGAGCAAAGACTCTGACAAACAACCTCGGATGAGTCAAAAATTCTCAGCGGATTCAATTCAACCTCTTTCATACAAATTAACGTCATCGGGTAACACTCTGATAAGCAACCTTGAATGGGTCAAAAATCCTTAGCGGATTCAATTCGATCTCTTCCAAACAGGTTAACGTCATCGAGCAAAGACTCTGACAAACAACCTAGGATAGGTCAAAAGGTCCTTGGTGGACTTCCCACGACCTCTTCCATACAGGTTAACGTCATCGAGCAAAGACTCTGACAAACAATTTAGGATAGGTCAAAAGGTCATTGGTGGACTTCCCATGACCTCTTCCACACAGGTTAACGCCATCAAGTCATACTCTGACAAACATCCTCGGATGGGTCAAAATCTCTTACCCGCCATCTCCCCATTATCGACGATCCGCGTCACTACCGTTGCATCGCATGCCGACCACCCCGTCGGCCGCTTAACCGCCATCGCCGGTCCGCCGTAACCTCGCCGGCAATCGTCGGTCACCACCATCGTCGGTCATCGCCATTCTGCGACGTCGTTGCCGTCGACCATCGATTCGCTACGCTAATCACCCGTCGGTAGCCATACTTGTATCGGTCATCGCCGGATTACGGCTATACCGCTGACCATCGCCAATCTTGCCGGTCCACCATTTTCGCCATTGCCGGCGGCGTCGGCTGTCATTCTACCGTCATCGATTCTGCATTGCCATACCGTTGGGCCAACCACTCTGCGGTCTGCCGTATCGACCATCTCCGGTAATTTTTTTTGCTGTCACCACCATCGTCGTGGTCATCCCTCGCCGATTGCCCCGTCAATCTGGTTCTTCTACCGCCCCAGGTCGGTATGACCAATGGCCGGTCACCGCCAACTACCATCGGTCGCACCCGGACCATCCGCCGGCAATCTTCGTATCATATCTCGTTGTCGGTCATCCATTCTGCGGCGTCGGTACCCGCGTCATTCTGGGTTGTTCTGCGGACCACCCGTCGACACCACCCGTGCGGTAGGTCAGCGCCGCCATCGCTGGTCATTACCGTGACCATGGCCGGCATCTTGATCGATCCGCCATTCTGGCTGGTCGCAGCTATTCTCGCCGGTTAATATTTGACCACCCGTCGGCCGAAACCACCATCGTATCCTCGACCATCGCCATTTTGCTTGCGGTCACCACCATCATTGTCGGTCTCATCTCCGTATTGCTCGGCGCCATTGCCGCTCACTATGGTCGTCGATTCGCATTCTGACCACCCGTCAGCTACCATTTAGCCGGTCCCGCCACCGACCATCCGCCGATCTCGTCGATCGCGCCATATCGCGGTTATCTCGCCAGTCGCGGTCCGCCGCGACCATGTCGTCGCATCGTCGTCGACCCAGATCTCCGGTTATCGCCGCTTTGATCGCTTCAAACCCGGTTGGTCGGCGAGTACGGTTACGCTCTTTCGAGGGGCAGACACGACGATATGTCGCGGGCCTTAATCGCCTCGAACGAAGCGGACGAGTATGCTTGATGCTCTTTCAAGGGAAAACTGTTGACACGACGTATGTACCGCGGGCCTTGATCGCCTCTAAACCCGGTCGGTCTGATAAGGGCAGTCAACGCCTCTTTCGAGGGAAAACTGGAGCCTCACCGTATGAACTACGGATCTTGATCGCCTCCAAATCTGGTCGGTCTGACAAGGGCAGTCAACGCCTCTTTCGAGGGAAAACTAGAGGCTCATCGTATGAACTACGAGTCTTGATCGCCTCCAAACCCGGTCGGTCCGACAATGGCAGTCAACGCCTCTTTTGAGAGAAAATCGGAGCCTCGTCGTATAAACTACGGGCCTTGATCGCCTCCAAACCCGGTCGGTCCGACAAAGACAATCAACACCTCTTTCGAGGAAAAACCGGAGCCTCGCAGTATGAATTACGGGCCTTAATCTCCTCCAAACCCGGTCAGTCCGACAAAGGCAGTTAACGCCTCTTTCGAGGGAAAACTAGAGCATCGTCGTATAAACTACGGGTCTTGATCGCCTCCAAACTACCTTCTCTCAAGAAGAAGAGAAGGTGTCTTTTTTCCTTGGCCCTAGGGAGTTTTTATAGACCCCCTATAGGAACAAGAAGGTCAAAAATCACTAAAAATTGCCCAAAACTGCTCAAAACGACCGGAAACGGGATAAAACGAGCCAAAACGGACGTTTTCTCCTGCGAACCGGCCAGAAGGCGGAGCCATGCATGGCATCATGCGCCCATGCGCAGTATCCACCCACAGCCAGCGTGGCCCACCTCTCCCACGGTAGGCATTTATCCCCGCGTCGCGCCGACGCTCACGTATGCACGACCCGCGCGCGTCAGTTCCACGACCCGTCGGCGTTAATGTCCCTCTCCGACCAGCGTTCGACTTCGCCGACCAGGCTCCGGCGTCGACTGCGTCGTTCAGCGACCCTCGAGGCCGTTCGGTGACCAGCCGACCCGCCCGCCAGCGATCGCTCACGCTGCCCGTATAAGCGGCTGGCGTGCGCTGAGCTCATGCACCGTTCGTGGATGGGTCGGAACCTCAAAATCTCGCATACATACACACATCCGTGCCCCGTCTCACGTAGTCATAATCTTGTTCTTTCATGAAGATCTTCAAAATGTGGTTAATGGACCTCAAATTTCATTGAAGAATTTGCTATTTTCAAGTATTTGACATATATATTTTTGGACGATTGAGATAATGTCATCCAAAATATGGGCGATATGACACTTAAAATACTACTAGTCACGAATCTTTATGCTAAAAAAGCGGTCCAAGTTGAAATGGGTCAAGCACTTAAAATATCCTTGGAAACTCGGGATGTCAATTAAATAACTCTCAAACATGGAGTGTTTATAGTCAAATCGAGCGTCTCGACGAGTCGGATCTAACAATCCCAATATCTCATAATTCTGATTTCATTTGGGCATTCAAATACACAAAATACATCATATGATCAAGGGAATCATCATGAGTCGTCCGATGGAGAGGAGTGGTTCAGATTTTGCATGTATTTACAAAGATGTCACTCCTCTAATCTATAAATAGCTGTTCATTCCTCATATGAGGGGAGGCCAAGCAAGAGAGAGGAGAGAGCTCTAAAGCTTGAAGATTCTCCAAGCACAATCCTGCCACCACTCGACGGTCGTCAACCACCGCCGCCGGCCGCTGATCCTCGCCGTCGTCAATCTCTGTCGGTCTCCATCATGACGACCTTCATCGTCAGTCGATGTCCCTCGCTATTCACCATCATCTTACCACTTACGGAGCATAACTACATAGTTGTTGTTCTCTATATCTCCCGTAATCGTTATCTAGAAAATTTTGTACTATGAAACAGATACATAGTGGAAGATTTTTATTGGGCTAGCCCCCGTGATTTTTTCCCTCTTTTCGAGATTTTCCACGTAAAAATTCTAGAGTTTTCTTGTTCACTCTTTAAAAATACCTATGTGTGTGCTAGATTTCACGATAAAATTTAAGAACTTTCACTTTCTAGATTTTCAGATAATATTAATTTTTGCATAGTTAGACACTCCACATATGTCACTCATTATCTTTTTTTTAAAAAAAATTTATTATGTGCGAAATGTTAATATAATTTTTACTTAAGAATTCTAATAACATAATATTATGTGGTGCTCATTAAATATAAAATTAGTATGTATTAACTTTGAAATATTGTGTATTACTATATATTGATATGTATATAAATATTATGACTTATCGTATAATTAATATTATATTAATATATAATAATACTTATTAGTTTACCATCAATATATAATAGTTATTTATTAGCTAAGTACCATATAATACTATATTATTAAAATTCAAATGTAAAATTATATGTGTAGTTAGAGTGTAATAATCTCTTTTTTAAAAATTATCATTTTACAGTGAATTATATATATATATATATATATAGAGAGAGAGAGAGAGAGAGAGAGATGAAAGTTACTATGGAACAATTTCAGTAAAAATTAGGGTTTATGAGAAGAGAGAGAGTGCAACTTGGTACCGTCTAAGTTGCAAGAAAAGATTAAAGGAGAGGAAAAGCCAGAAACCTATTTCTGATCAACTGACAACCTAAAAAGAATCTTAAGTTGATCCAAACACTTGAGACAAACCCGATCTAAAAGCAGCACAGATAAGTAAAATAAAATAAGAGAAGAAGCTAATCGAGAAGTAAAAACTCTATAGCTAGCTGTCTTTTCTTTGCTCAATTTAGACTCTTGATTTAATGCAAGAAGATAATGAGCTTAATTCGAGCTTCTTATATGCGATCTGAGAGATTGAAGATATGAGAGTACAAACTACAAATATGATGAGAATTAAGTGTTTTTAATTCTCGCTATTTCCTCGGGATTGATTGAATGTTATTAATTGAAAGAGCTGTTTTGTAAAATTATAAATATGACCGTCTTAAATTACAAATTGCTGTTAAATATCAAAATTCATCTCTCTTTTTTCAAAAAAAAAAGAACTTTCTGACGTCTTAAACTTTAATTTAATAATATTTGATAATTATTTCTGACAGATCATACATAGAACATTTTTTTTTTTTTTTGCTGTAGTTAACATCTTCCTAATCATAACAATTACAAGTTTAAATAAAATATTCTGTCTCTTTCTTTTACGCCTGTCTCTCATTTACCCGGCTTCCCTTTTCTCTCTCTCTCTCGCTCTCTGTCTCTCTCTCTCCCACTTTATGTGTGGGTTCTTTATAAATTATAACAATGAAAACTTGGCATACTGCCTATAAATCCCCTATCAGCAGCAACGCTTCCTCTTATGCATCCCTTCTTTCCTTTCAAAATCCCTTAACTTCCTCTATATACAGTAGAAATCACGTCGTTGGAGAAGAAGCTCCCTCTCTCTTTCCCTATTGTCTCCCTCCCTTCTCTCTCTCTCTCTCTCTCTCTCTCTCTCTCTTTCTGTGTTGTTTTTGTAAGAGATAAAACGAGCAAGAAGATTATGGTGGAGCTCTCTCACGCAATCTTAATTCTGTGGTGATGATTAAGAGGTGAAGTGAACCGGCAATGCCTGGCTCCCTGTATGCCACACGTGTGGACCAATCCATGCGCCTTGACTGGCCACTGCGGGTGGCGTGCGAGGAGCCAAGCATTCTCTTTAATTCTCCCTCTTTTTCTAAACATTTATCTATTCGTTATTAGAAGTTAATTAGTGCATACTGAGATTTTATTTCCCTCGTTTTCTTTTCCGTTTTCTCTCTCACTCTCTCTTCCCAAGGCTCCAACACAATTTTCTTTTTAAAAAAGAATTAAGTGAAAGCATAAATCTAGTATAAGCTTGATTTATTTTCAAGTTCTTGCACAGTCTATCCCATTGTAGCTATGCGCTTAAACTCCCATCATAAAGGTGTATGAACACAAATATGTATAAAATTTGTATTTAAATTCTCCCAAAAAAAAATACATAAAAGCTAAGATATTAAAGTAAAAATAGAAAACTATTTGCCTAATATGTAGAAATCAGCATGTACTAATCCATTGCTTGAACTATATAAATGTATGTATGTATATACAACTTGAATAAGATCATTACTATGAAAAGAACACAGAAAAATGCTATTAAGAGAGGTAAAATCAGCAATATAATTATTTTTAATTGATGAGATACATTCGAGTTAAAATAAATGGCACCTAACATTTTATCAAATTTAATGCATATTTTATAATGATTTTTAGAACATTATATCTGAATTTTATTTTCCTATAACTATCTTTTTCTGCATTAGTATTTTTGAAAAATAATGTATGGCTTTCTCTTAGATGTATACAGCCATAAACTGATAATCTGCAGGTTGTTTTCTCATTTCAATTTTTTTTTTTTCCAAACGAAATGTTTTATATCTGCAGAAAAAAAAATTATTGAGTGGCAGGTGAGCAGAAATTATTGCATGCAGTATTCTAGCTGTCCGAATTGTTGTGTACATATCGTATATACGGGCAAGTATACAGCATTTGTACTGTTGGGTAACCTATTGGGTCAATAGGTCACCCGACTACTATAAGAATTTGATGATAATGATGGAGTAAATAAGCGCCTGTTGTATGAACATTGTGTATAGACGGAGGAACAAAGGAAAGTTAAGAGAGAGACAGAAAGAGAGACAGAGACAGAGACAGAGAGAGAGAGAGAGAGAGTAAAGAGGATTTGTGGGCATGAAATCTATTTCTTAATTCTCTATATATTTGTATTTACACTTTGGTTTTATCAGCAAGTAATTTCACGCATGCATTATTTTATAATTTTAAAAAGACACGTTCCTCATTTATAAATTGCACAAAATGTTATATGATTGGACTCTCATTTTTGGGGCTTTTACATACACATTTATTCTATTCTTCTATATTTATAAATTAATCATCTTCAATCTTAATTTTTCAAATTAATTTGAAAATATTAAAATTCATAACAAAAGTTCAACTCATATTTTTCATTTTTGTAAAATTGCAAAAGATTTGATCCTGGAATAGTTCAAAAAAATTTTAAAAAAATAGTTAAATTATCAATACATATATATTAGATGATTGATTTATAAACTTTTTATTTTTTTAATTATCATGCATTTGGAATTCAAATGAATGATTCCTTCCTTTGTTCTTTATCTGACCCATTCTCATGAATATAAATATCATTCCTCTATGATAAAAACAAAGCGAAGATTCGCCGGCCAAGTACTCATTCTCTTTTATTATTATTATTATTATTATTATTATTATTATTATTATTATTATTATTATTATTATTATTATTATTATTATTTATACAATATAAATGTTTTATTAAAATAAAATGTGCATATAGTTAGATATATGTTTTAAAATCATATGCTAAAGGGTGTATTGATGGAGAAAGAACACGCAAATAAATATATTTTTTTTCCCATTACATCATTGAAGAATTACTATATTTAAAGTTAGTGTTATCTATATTTTATTAGTATTACTTATACATAATAAATACATGAGTTAAAATAAATATTAAATATTTAATTGTATTCAGATATGTGCATATATTTATTTATATTTTTTCAATATTTATATTTATATTTTTTTGGGATGATCAACTATCAAATATGAGTTATTATTTAACTTTTAACTCTTTCAATAGCCCTAATTAGTTGCTTGCAGATTTCAGTATCATGATTTATAAATTTTATTTTATTTATTAAATGAATGGAATCATGAATAATTAATTTTCAAGTTTCATTATAGGAAGATTTACGTATATGCCACACAATTCTTATGCATTTACATATTTAACACCTAAAATTAGATATTTACTTATCTAATATTTTCTTATGAGTAAAAAAAAGATGTATTTCATTTTTAGAAAGTAAGTGATGACGATATTTTTGATGTGATATTAAAGAATGAGGTGCTATATATGAAAATTTTGAAATTTAGGTGTTAGATATATAAATACATAAGAATTATGTGGCATATATGTAAATCCCCCAACTTGGTTTTAATATTGCATTTTATTACTAAAGTTCATGTTATATACTTGAAAAAAAAAAATATTTCATGCTTAATGAATCTTAAGAGATATTGATTTTAATAGAAATTTTTTGTCATAAATTTTTATTTGCAAATGAAGCAATGTAGAATCGTTTATTGACTTTATGTCAACCAAATAGATTCCTTAGTTAAAATATTATTAATATTTGAAGGTTATTGACTAAAATCTAAATTTTTTATCGTCGAAATATTATTCGTTTTGACTTAAAACAAGAAGGGTAGTTAAATTTATTTCATACATAAGTTTAGTACAAAAGATATATAATTAGCTTGTAAGCATACAAAATCAAGTAATTTAAACTACAAAAGTATTAAGCTTTCATAGATTTAATTTTTATAATTCCTTCTGCTTTTTTTTAAATTATTTTAGAGCTGAAATTATGGACATATGACTATTATGCTAATTCGTGAATTTTAATTACAAATTTTACAAATACAAGTTATCCACAAATATTATTATACATACTCTTAAGGATGTTCATAATATTGCATATATTTAAGAAGATAAGTATATGCATTATGCTAGCCTTAATTATAATATTGATGCTTGTAATTTATTGTTATATTTAATATGATAAATATTTTTTTTTAATAAATTTAATTGTACTAGCATAACAACTTAAAACAAAAATAAAATATATTTTATTTTTGCCTCTAAATAAGTAGTTTTATATGAAGATATATTTGGCACAAAATACTATATAGGCATCCAAATCAATTAAATTTATCACTTTTACTCACTTCTTCGTTTATAATCAATATTTCATACTTATTTTACAGTGAGAATATGTAAGAAAATATCCTAATCTGTGTTAAGTTTAACAGTCAGAACACAATGCCAATAATACTAAACAATAATTTTTTCCGATCAGAACTCAGGAGTCCAGTCATCATTCGTATTCTTATAAATTCCAAAGGGGAAAAGGAAACCACAGTATTTGAACAAGTTCCTGCTATTCAGATCAATTCAGAGCGAATCACTTAAAGCAAGGTGTTTAGAGTCGCGCCACCAAGAAATCACTTTGAAAGAAAAATTAAATAAAATTATATAAATTATATTTATTTGGAATCTCTTCACACTTCAGTTACTCTAGAACACTCCATTTGACTCCCACACAAAAGAATTTGAAAATATACAAAAAAAACTATCTAAATACCAAGTCTCCTGACTCGCAGCGCTACAACATCGTGATCTTGGCGCCTAGTGATTGACACAACTATCCTTTAGGCTTTTTTGCACATATTCAAGCATTGTTGTGCTGCTCCTACAACGCCGAGGCGTTGGCATCTTTGTCTCCCTGGTGCAAATCCATGGATCCTAGCGCCGTGGCGCTATCCTTCTGGCGCTGAGGCGCTATCTTTTTTTTATCTCTGAATCTAAGATCTAATGTTCTTGCACCGAGGCACCACATTTGCAACTCGATCGGTGTGAAGGACATGGGGGGCTAAGTCGATAGTATATTTTGAGTTGATTGATAAAATCATGTTCCATAATATAACAACTAAGAAATAGAAAATTTCAATAAAGGAAAATATAAGCACACATTAAATATTATAAGAAATTTGTTTTTCAATTAAAGGTTTGTTTGATTTGCATAAAAAAAATAATAATAACGTAAAGTAAAATTAATATTTAGAATATTTTCGAGTTCAATAAAAATAATATAAAGTAAAATTGAATTATCGATGATAGTAGTCAGTAATGATGAAGAGGGGGCGGAGGAGGTTGTTGGTGGCCCATAATGATTAGTGGCTATCATTATAGACAGTGATAGCGACCATACTGACGAGCTATGGACAACAATGATGGCTAACAATAACCGACAACCATGGTGGTGTTTTGTACCGGGTGGCGTTGGGTCAACAAGTTTAACTTCAAACCCAATTATAATTGTGTATTTGTAATTCACACAACTCTAATAAATGCAGATTGCACCAAAAATGAGCTAGAAAGTGAGTTTAAAATTCACTAAGAGCTGTTAGGTTGCCTAAATAAGAATGTAATATATTTAGATTATTTTAAATTATTTGGTTAAAAATTCTTCAAATACAGAAATTTATTTTTTCTTATTAGTAGATATCTAATGTGCTATTCAAAGGCAGTCCATTGTAGTCAAAATGAAATGATCAAAATATTAGCAAATCTAATGCTCACATCAGAGTTTCCAGATGTTTTCTAAGATTTTCATATGAGCATGAATAAACACTTGCATAATAGAAATCTCCATCAGAAAAAAAAAAAAAACTTCCATTAGGAGAAATATTTATGATTAATCACATATAAGCGCTGAAAGAAGAGAGTTATATTCATCAGATCCAACACAAAAAGCAAATCAGTTAATGCAAATGAAGCCCTCTGGCAATGAGGTTTTTGGCAATAGGAAACCATTCAACCTTTTCGAGTGTAAACAGAGTACGACAAAGAATAATGTCTGTACCACACAACCTTCCTCCATATCATCACATCATGAAATTCAACAAGACATTTTTGGCGTCAGAGATATTACATAGTTTTTTTACTACTCCAGAAGATTTTGAAGTCTTCTCCACAAAAAGGAATGTGCTTAATCACCTTCAAGCAGTTAATATGCTTCTTGAAATACGAGGGAGGCATCAAAAACAATGATGGCTTTGACTAAAGTATTCAAAAGAAGGTTGGAAATGGAGAAAGAACCCAAATAACAATTTTAAGTTGATATCTTATGGTAGAGGCTATTGGCTTCATGACTTACCATAAATGAGAGCAATTCTTATGAGGATTTATCCATATATTAGTATATTAAGCTTTCTACCATTGAATTTGGAGGCTCAGTCAAGTCTATAGATTCCAAACTCTTTTCATTTTGCCAGCAGTATTAGAAGTAGGGGGAAGGGATAACTAAGACCATCCTCCTCTTTTTCAAGTCTAGCAGTAATACTCCTAAGATAGAACATGAAAAAAATGTAGACATGAGATCAAAAAATTTCTTGATTAACTCCACAGGGAATAATGGAATAACAATGCTAACATGTCAGTTTGCTGTTAGCCTTTGTATAAAACTTTTTATGTTAAGATATCAACATGCCATTACTACTGCTTATGGTGCAGGGAAGGTTATTTAGTGCTTGGATTGGCGAAAGAATGGTGTTTAGTGGAATTAATGAGTCACTGAATAGTTGGAAAATAACACAGTAAAAGAAAAGAGAATGAACTAAATAAAGAAGAGGGGTTAAATTAGTCTTCCTGTAGGAGAAATTTGAAATCTGAAGAGAGCTTCTGTTACTCTTTATCTTAAAATGAAGATTGATTTAAGGAAACAATAAATGTCAATAATGGAAATATGGAAATGCGCATAAGACATGATAGCTCTGCAAATTTCTCCTACTATAAAGCTCAAGGCAGTAACGAAAACACCTCATTAACCCCTGAAACAAAATTTAAGAAAAAAATGAATGGGCTGCAATCCTTTTACGCTAAATAGTCATATACATGCCACCACATGCCAAAAGCCAACTTAGTCCTTAATTTTAAATATGAAAAAAAGTGACAGAATATTCTCACTTTTATTTGATCAGAATGCTCATTGTAGACATTAAATCTGCTTTGAAGTGAAAGCAATACATAACTATAATCATTCAAAAAATTATATTACAATCACTCAAAATAAACCTGACGATTGTAAACCTCCTAACCAAATTTGAATCAGAACATCCTGACCCAAATAAAAATTCCTTTCAAATAAGAGCTTTCGCAATGCCAACAAATGATGAGCACTAAAGATACAAATTTAATCTTGTTATTTATTTAAATTTTCAGATGTTAGAGATCATATCTCTCCCATGCACAAGCTACATCTTCCTTAGATTAAAACAATATCATAAAAGAAAAAAAAAATTTAGTGAATTTGTTATTTGATTCCTAAATTGCTGAAAGTTTTTCCCCTAATCAACATATTGAAGCTTCAGAAATGCCTATGCACGATCAATTATTGCAGTGAAACTCATAGAAGCATGTGTGGTGTCCCCTGAAGATATGGGCGATGCTTCCAGAGGTGAATTAATAGCAGAGAGTACATTTGATGCTAGACGCTGATCGTTCTGCCTTACTTTCAGATCCATAAGGTCAGTGATCATTCCAGGCTCTTTGATTTCAAAGGAATCAACATCGAGCTCACCTGCAAGCATCTTGACTACAGTGGACATGGAGGGCCGAAGCTTTGGGTTCTCTTGAGTGCAAAGAAGACCAAGCTTAAGAAACCTGCAGGCTTCCTCAGTATCAAAATCACCATTTAAGGACGTGTCAATGATGCTTTCAAGCTCACCATTCTTATGGAGTGTCCATATCTGCCAAAAAAAAACATCATTAACAGATTTCAGACATCATAATGATATTGTTCACATCGTACATATCAATTTATGAAAATGTATTTCATTTCTCAGAGAAAGAGTCGGCAACTATAAAAGGTGTCAACAAACATGCATTGAATCTTTTCTCGGCGCTGGCACTATGGTGCCTACAAGTAGACTAACTGTAGAACAGCCCAAGAATCGAATTTTAGATAGAATATTTTTCTCTGCTGTCACTTGTCTTTCTCATTTTAGGTCGAATTATTTGTATATTACAGACTGATGTTGTAGGAAGGGAGCAATCTAATCTTCAGCATTCTGTGGAACTTGCTGATGTGATTAAGCTAACTCCGTTCTGACACTGAGCTACTTGCTTCGTTGGCCAAATTAAGAAATCAATGCAGGCTTTTCGAGAAGTGTAATTTATTTGTAAATAAAGAAAATGGAGCCTTGAGTAGACTTGTTGGTGATAGCATTAGCCTTAACATTTCTTGTAACCGAGGTTTTGTGGCGTACATGATACTCCTAAAACCAACAACTGATTTCAGTTAGTTGATTATTTGCGTCACATAGTTCATCATAATTCCATTGTTAGTTCAGAGCCTGATGATAGTTTCATCTTACTCTGTTCCTCGTGAATAAAGTAATTAATTAATCTTGCATGTACAAATTTATTTTAATCAAAAGAAAGAAATCCTAATTTTTTTTTTCTTGGAATTTGTTAAAGAGAAAGTTGTATACATAATCGGATTATAGATATCCTTTCTATCTCTTTGGTCTCCATTCAGATCCACTCCCAAATAAGTGATATTAGAGTCAATGATTTGACAAAGATCAAGTAATTCATACTATTTGTAGCTCTTATGGATCTTAGGTGCTGTCAACTATGATTGAAGAACATTCAAGAGTGGATGAGTCCATCCATGTTATTGAGTTGGTTCTTGGTAGATACTTGATGATGTTGTAAATAAAATAATAAATAATAAAAATAATAAATAAATAAAAAAATTCTTCAGATAAAATGATGGTTACTGTGGAGAGCTCACATATGAAGAGGAGATTATTATAGCACTTGAGACTATAGATTTAGTTCCTTATCAAATAGCTAAAATGTCTGTGTAAAAATATTAAGGAATTTATTGGCTTACAAATCTTTTTAATATTATTTTAAAGACTAAAAAGATATCAGATGAGTGGAGAAAGAGTTTGTTGGTTCCTATATTTAAGAATAAAGGTGATACACAAGAGTGTGCAAATTATAGAGGAATTAAGTTAATGTGTCATATATTAAAATTATGGGAGAGAGTAATTGAGCAGAGGTCACGATGTGATACAAAAGTTTCTCACAATCAGTTTGGTTTCATGCCAGGTAGATCTACTATGGATGCTATACATCTGTTAAGAGGTTTGATGGAGAAGTATAGAGAAAGTAAGGAGGATCTACATATGATATTTATTGATTTAGAGAAAGCTTATGATAAAGTTTCAAGAGATGCTCTTTCGAGAATTCTAGAACATAAACGAGTTAATATTGGTTATATTCAAGTCATTAAGGATATATACTAGAGCTATTACTTGTGTCCAAACACAAGGAGGATTGACAAAATATTTTCCTATTTTAGTTGGATTACATCAAGGATCAGCTTTAAGCCCTTATCTTTTTGCTTTAGTTATGAATGTTCTTACTAGGCATTTACAGGAAGATGTACCTTGGTGCATACTTTTTGCTGATGACATTCTTCTTGTTGATAAGACTAGAGAGGGAGTCCAAGAGAAACTTGAATTATGAAGGTCAACATTAGAGTCTAAAGATTTTCGTTTAAGTAGATCTAAAATTGAATATATGGAGTGTAATTTTAGTTGTAGAAGTTCTAGTGGTAGTGTTGTGACATTATGTGAATAAGTCATTAATAAGAGTGAGCGATTCAGATATTTAGGATCTATTGTTCAAAATGATGGTGATGTTATTAGTAGACTTCAAGTTGGATGGTTGAAGTGGAGGAATGCATCTGGCCTGTTGTGTGATAGAAAAATTCCACTTAAACTTAAGGGAAAATTTTATAAGATGGTGGTAAGACCTGCAATGGCTTATGGTGCAGAATGTTGACCAATAAAAGAGAAGGATAAGACTAAGTTAAGTGCTACAAAGATGAGGATGCTCAGGTGGATGAGTGGCTTTACTCTTAGAGATAAAATGCGAAATGAGTATGTTCGGGAAAAAAAGAAATTAAATGGCAGATAAGATTAGAGAGTCGCCTTAGATGGTTTGGCCACATAAAGCGTCGGCCGTCCGATGACCCGGTTAGGAGAGTAGATGCATTAGATTTGCCTTATGTTAAGAAAGGTAGAGGTAAACCTAAAAATATTTGGTTAAGATGTCTAAAAAATGACCTTAATATACTTGAATTACATGAGAATTTGACACATAATAGGACACAATGGAGACGAAGGATTCATGTAGTCGACCCCACTTAGTGGGATAAAGGTTTGATGTTGTTGTTGTTGTTGTTGTTGAATGACCCTCACTCATAGGCTTAGACTTGAGCTTTTTAGGTTAAAAATAGGTTTGACTAATGATGCATATGGCCCAATTTCGATCTTTCTTTGTTTTACACTCCTAACAAGGTATTGCTAGGAATGACCTATAGGCTTGAACTCAAAACCTAATAATATAATATGCTCTAATTGATCAACACCTACATATCAAAGTAATAATGTAGGCAATAGATAGCTAGCACATGGCAAGCAATTAGCATGACTCCTAGTGGTAACAAAAGAAATTGTGCTCCTACAAGATTGGCTTTTGAAACACGCTATTGGCTCGTAGTGGCAACATATAGTTAATTTTCCAACAAAAAGTCCAAATCTAAAAGAGAAAAAGAAATTAAGTTCTTTGAAGGCCAAAAGCTAAATTCCTATCAAGCTTCTTAATCTCGAGTCTTATGGACAATGATCTTGAATTGTGCTATGATATCGATTTATTGTGAAGCGCTAAATAACTTGATTTGGAGAGTCACATAAACTGAAAATGATGTGACACAAATTAACAAAAAAAATAAGGAAATACCATACCTCATGAGATATCAACATTTACGTGATTTGTTTTTTGACAAAGTCTACATCCATGACAACGAAAAAGAATAATGATCCGATCACTATCAAAAAAAGCCACAAGAGGTGTACATGAAGAAGGAATACTTATCGCTCTTCCCAAATCACAAGTACACCCTCTCATGAACAAAACAAAGATCTCAAAAGTAATACCTCAAATTAAATAGTAGCATCACAAAGCCCTGCTTCTTATATGCATCAATGAAGTTTCCAATCTTTTTGATAAGAAACGAAAGGGACCTCCAATTTCTTAATGATAAAATCCTAGAGAAGCGCCTACATATATAGAGCCATACGCAACCCATAATAGAAAAAAAAGTTGTAGCATGTAAATTGATAAGGTGGTGGTGAGATCTCAACCATCAAAGTTGATCTAATTATAAAAATTAAAACTTGGGCTATAAACTCATATTTAGGAAGCAGTAACTCTATATTGCTCAAGTCATTTTTGCACAACTTTTAGTCATATAATATTTAACACACCCATCTTTTTCTTGCTAATATTTCTATTTTATCCCCAATTAATTTATATGTGCATCTTTACCCTCCAATATACAACCCCAAACTAGTTTAGATTGTTTTCAGTGTCTTATCTTCAATATAATCATTTACAACTCCAACCTTCTTAATTTTAGGTAATATATCACACAAATTTTAAGCTACTAGTGCTCCCTTCACTTTCCTACCCAGATCCATATAGCATAAAATATTTCTATTGCACTACAAAAGTAATTCTTTATTTAACTAGTCAACTATTTAACTTTAAAAGTAATGTTCTTATCTATATATCCCTTTTTACTTGTCATATTGCATCCTAAACACAAATACATCGCATTTGCCTATCATTCGATCATCTATCAATATTTTCTAATATTTGTTAGTTTTACTTCCATCACAATTATATAAAGTGTGCTCAATTTTCTTCCACTAATCTTATGTTTTTTCTATGTTCTAAGAAATTTCTTAATTCCCACATAGTGGGATAAAGGGTGGTTGTAAAAAATTTCTTAATTGTTCTAGCTGCCCAATTATTTTTAAAAAATAACTCATTAGAACTTGATCACCTTTAATTAATATATATTAAGGTGCCTTATTTAGAATGTATTTGTAATCCTATGAATATCAAGTTATCTTTAAAAAAATGTCTCATTAGAATAAAAAAAATTTGAACTTAAAGAAGATTATTATTGTAATCCTATTTTGATTAAAAATTCTTTCATCGTCCCTTAACTACTTTTAATGGTAGTCAATATTGCATTAGGTTTTGAAAACTTCCAACATGTCTTCGATAAATACCATTTTTTCCCTTCAGTTGCAAATAATTCTCATAATCTAAAATTAAATGCTTTTTCCAAAATCAATAAACATTTTAAGATACTATTATCTCTATCTATGGAAGAATTTCTAATAATTCTTAGCACAAGATAGCCTTCATGACATATTTTCCTAGTACGAAGTCAAATCAATTCTAATATTGATGTGATTTTTCTAAGCATGTGTCTCATTGCACTCTCCCATAATAAGCATGATTGCTACAAAGTTATTAGTACCCCTAATATCTCTTTTGTTCTTAAAACTAATGTTGAAATGATTCTCCTATCAATTAACATTCTCTTGGTCTTGGATTCATTTAAAATAATAGTTAATAGATCACTCCAATTTTTGCATATTTTCGTTAAAGCTAATACAAACAAGCTTTTCCCTTGTTAATGATGCTATTTACTTTCCTCGTCTAACAAACTTTCTCATATAATAGTCTAATTTATTCAAATAGCATTTTCATCTATTCGTTGATGTATAATTAATATCATCTTATCTCCACTTAAAATACATCTGAAGTGCTTACTGTCTACCTCACTTGTTTTACTTTAACAATGTCATATATATCCTTTTCTCCTTCATTAGTAAGTACTCCACCATACAAATCATGAAGAGGTGTAGTTTTGCCGTTGTTAATTACCTTAGCAAAATTTCCAACATTGTTAGAATTCTAAGTGTAAATAGTATTTGTTTTTAATTCTTTAAACCTATATTTTTCCCTTAAAAAATTATAGAAACATGAGAAAATAAATATCCAGAAATTGAATTTCAAAAGGATTCCCGAGTCATTACTTCATCCAGGATGACGTGCATAATAGTTGCCAAGAAATTTATCCAGACAAATATTCATAGAATCCATCGTGATCAATAGATTCAATTGTCGACACTTCGCTACTTCCTTCACATTCCAGGTTACATTAAAAGAACAGAATGATAAGCTTGCAAGTACAATAAAAAAAGAATGCTAACTTGATAGAATATACAGAAAAGGGATCTTATAAATAGATATGATGGATGAGATTAATTTACTCGATAAGATTAACTTATTAAAAAAGTGAAAATAATGCTGCTAGCAGAAAATAGATGATTTCCTTACTCTTTCAAGAAGAATCTGCTCTTCATATGGCAATCTAGTGTTTGTGTGATTTCGTCCACTAATTATCTCTACTAGAAGAACACCGAAGCTGTATATGTCTGCTTTCCTTGTCAACTGACCGCGTACAGCATACTCCGGAGCCAAATAACCTCTACATGATAAAAAAAACCTGAAGTTAGAAGATGAATGGTACATTCTTATAAACAAGTCTTATTTTGATTGTAGTCATATATACCTAAGAGACTGCATGCCTATTCAAGACTTCCAACTAGGGGTGCAAAGGAGCTGAGCAAGCATAAGCTGCCACTAGCTCAAGTTTGACTCAACACGCTCAATTGAGGTCCAGCTGTATTTCAACCTCGCATTGGTCAAGCAAAAGCTAGCTTACCAGTCAGCTCAACTCCTCTTAAAACTGAGAAAATGAAGGTGAACCTCAGCCGCAGTGGCGATGGAACCATGGAAGAATGAGAGATCAAGAAAGAGATGGGATTTAAGATTTCTAATTTTCTTTATTAATTTTGATTTAAAAGTCCTTGAATTCCAGTAATTTACAAATATATCTTGCATAATCTTCCTAGATGAGAAAGCTCATGGTCGAGAAGCTAGGTTGGCTTGAGCCCAGATCATTTTCTCAATAAGCTGGTGATACCGCTCTAAGGAGACCAAGAGGGTATCTTGGATCAAAATAAGTATGGAAAAAGTTGTGTTGGAGTTATGGTAGAGTAAAACCAGCAGTTTCAAGGATTTCTGCCAGTAAGACAGCAAGATCCGGTGGCTAGAAGCCTAGAAACAGTTGGACGGTGGCTAGGATGCTGGCCAAAGATTCAGGAGACAAGAGGAAAGAGATTGGAGGGAATCACCACTAAAACTAGACAAGATACAATCCTAGGAACCACTTGTGAGACTTGAATGCATGTTAAAAATAGAAATTTCAGAAAAACAGTCTTCCCATACAAACTCAACAAAAACTGAACCCAATAACACCTAAAAATCTATTTATATCAAAACACAAACAAACCCTAACCTAAGATAATTGAACTAGATTAGAAAAGGCTTGAATCAGCCTTGGTTTAGGTAAGCCGGCTCCTTTAGACAGGAATCACCCGTCTCACACACAGGAGTTTGCATGCATCCAACCTACAGAAGACACTCCACATCATTCTCCTCGAATCGGGTAGGTATTACTTTCATCTATTGAAATCTTTGAATCTTCAAAATATGGTGACAAATCAATAACATTGAAAGTGGTAGAACTATTGTAATCTCCACTCAAATCAATTTTATAAGCATTGGCATTAATTTCTTTGATGACTCTAAAAGGACCATCTGCTCTAAGCTTGAGCTTTCCAAATGAATCTATAGGGAATCTCTCTTTTATTCTTCTAATCCATACTAAATCTCCTTCCTTAAAAAACTAAAACCTCCTAAACTAGTTGGCTTGTTCTAACCTAATCATGAAGGGTCTTAATCTCTTTGACTCTAACCTCAGCATCACTACTAAGTTCAGTAATGGGAATTATTGCCACTAGTTCCAATAGTGCAAGAGGGGTTCACCCATATACAATCTCAAAACGATCGTAGCCTATGAACTAATTAGTGGCTTGTTGTAAACAAACCCTACTTAAAGAAAAATCAAATTTCACTGCCTAATATTCTTTCCCATAAAACACATGAGAAGATTTCCCAGGCTGCGATTCACCACATCTATCTAAGAATGCGCTACTGAACAAAACTAAAGCTTTGTTCCCAACTTTTCCTATAAAGTCCTCCAAATGTTGCCTAGAAATTTCACATCTTGATCTGATGTAAAAGTCAGAAATTCCATGAAAATGCACTCCCTCCTTGAAGTAAAGGTCAGAAATATGTGAAGCATTCATCATCTTATGACAAGGGATAAAATGTGACTCACAACGAAATTCATACTCACATCCCCCCAAGACCACTCCGGGACGGGAAGTGAAGTGTGGAGACTCGTATTTTGACCTCGAGTCTTAGCTAAGTGACATATTATGTACTGACGAACATGTATCTCCACATTCCTAATCATCCTGGGCCAATAAAAGCTCTCTTTCACTAAAGAAAATGTCTTATCCACTACATTGGTGATCAATAAATGTTGTTAGCTCAAAGCATTGGCTACCTTGTTCTGACTCCTTGATTTATACTTAAGCACAAAATGAAAGAATGATATGAACTCCACCCAAGATGTGTGTCTACCCTTCAACTTATTATACCTACTCAAGAATCTCAATGCCTCATGATCGGTGTAAAGAGTGAACTCACTAATTAATAAATAGTGACTCCAATGGCTAAAAGATCTCACTGTAGCATAAAACTCCTTGTCATAGGTAGAGTACTTTCACATGAAATCAATCAACTTTTCACTGAAGTGGCAATCGGATGTTCACCCTAACTTAATACAACTCGAATCGCAATGTTGGTGGTGTCACACTCCACCTCGAACATGTAAGACTAGTGCTTGAGTGACCTATGTTTCAGTACCTCAAAGCTAGCTTGTGCTTCTTCAAAACATGAAAACTTTTCCTTTTTCAATAGCTTTGTCAAGGGTGCTGCTATAGAGCTAAATTTCTTAATGAATCTCTATAAAAAAAAAAATTAATAATTCAAGAAACTGGTATACTTGAGTAAATGAATGTAAACTAGGCTAGCTGACAATGGTCTCCACCTTTAAGGGATCCATTTGAATACCAACAATTGAGACTATGTATCCTTGAAAGCATGTCTATGGCATCAAGAATTGGCCTCAAGACTCCAAAGACCTGATGTAGATGATATAAGTGATCATCAATAAAACAACTATACACCAAAATATCATCAAAGTAGAAAACCATAAACTTTTCAATGAATTATCTAATAACCTAGTTCAGGAGCATCGGACAAATCAAAAGGCATGATTGTCCACTCATATAACCCATCTCACGTCTTGAAGGTCGTCTTCTATTCATCCCTAGGTCCCATCTTGATCTAATAGTAGTCTCTGCACAAATCAATCTTGTGGAAGATAGTCATACCATACAACTGATCTAATAAGTCATCTAAGTGTAGAATCAAAAATTGATATTTAATACTAAATTTATTCACGACCCTGCTGTCAATACACATATGTCAGGATCCATCCTTCCTAGGTACAACGAGAGCTAAGACAACACAATGATGAGTATTCTCGCACATCAACCCTTTAGAAATCAAATCCACCACTTGTTGTTGTAGCTCTGCATACTTGGTTGGTTGCATGTGATAAGTAGGTCAATTGGGAAGCACCAATCTTAGGATGAGATTTATAGCATGTTGAATATCCCACAGTGGTGGTAATCCAACCAGTAAGGTATCTACTAGAACATCCTAAAACCCTGCCAATAAATGTTTCATCTCATTAGGTATTGGTGTCTCGATCTCTCTGCAATCTAGCACCACTAATGCAAGTCCCAAAAGTGCTTCTCTCATGGCTTGCACAAGGATAGCACAAGGAACAATAACTTCCTTTCCTACCTAAGCATATATCACCTCAAACTCCTTCAAAGGTAAAAGTATGATGTGTCTTCCATCTTTAGTGAATGAATACATATTCTTATATCCATCATGCACAATCCTTCTATCATACTACCAAGGCCTGCCAAAGAGAATGTAACAAGCATTGATATGCACTACACTGCACCAAACTCCTGAAGCTTATCCCCAATGGAGAAATCAACCAAGCACCTCTTGTCAACACAAATCTCATTTCCTTTTTTTAGCCAAGGGAATATGGTTGGGTATGTTTCTAGTTAGAGAGGCTTAACTTGGCAATTATCTAGGTAGGCAACACATTCTCGCATCTACCTCTAATAATAATAAGGTTGCACACCTTCCCCTTTATAGTGCATCAGGTGCAGAAAATGTTATGCCTCACCACTAATGCTCCTTTTTGAGCTTAGAATGAAGAACCCTTCAAACTACAAACATCTCTCCATCATTGGTGGTACGTTGATACTCATCATCTGATACATCGTCAGTTGACTCCACTTCACCCACTTACTCAGTGATCAGTAAAGAAGATCACATATGTGTTTGGGCAATTGGATGCAATGTGTCAATATTCATAAGACTTGAAACACTTCCAAATTGGGAAGGTGTTGGGTGTGCTGGTCTTCTCACCCTTGACATGCTGAGCCAGCTTATCCTCATGGGGAGTAGATTTTACACTTTTATTAAGGGGCTGTTTGGTTCTGAGTATTTTCGGTGTAAAGTAATCTAAATACGCGCTTTTCCGCTTTTTTGTGGTTGGTAAAAGTAATTACCGTAAAGTTTTGAGGTATTTCATTTTCCTTTCAGATTGCGTAACGAAACGCAAAAACGAAGTATTTCGCTTTACACGAGCGCTGAGCTGAACGCAGCTGGATTGAGGAAAAGAAATTTTTTTTTCGCGGCGTGCGTGAACTGGAAAAACTTTTTTTTTTATTATTTTTTTTTAATTCATAATATTAATTTTAACTTTAATTAAAATAAATATTATTATAGCAATTAAGATTTAATAAATATAATTATGTTTATTAAAATTGATGATAAATAATTTACCATAAATCAAAAAAATTAAAATAATTATTAAATTTTTGTTTATTTAGTAAAAAAATAATTAAAGAGTAAACTATTTATTAAAGAAAAATTATTTAATAAATAAATATTAAATCTTGACGATTAATTTATTTAATAAAAATTTCTATTAATTAATTAATATTTAATATAGTAATAAAATTATATATATATATATATATATATATATATATATAAATTTGGGTCATTATGTTAATATAATTATAACACTAATAATTAATATCTTAAAAAATTTGTACATTAATTACTAATAATTAAATATTCGAAATAAATTTTATTTGTATTTGATTTTATTTTTTTTAGTCAAGAAAAAAATTTTATTTATAATTTATCTATATTTTATTTGATAATATTTATTTTTTAATTGAATACTTTAATTAGTAAATAAATTATATAATTAATTTACATATAATAAAATATTCGTAATACAAAATATTTACTTTACATTCATCCAACCAAATATTTACAATACAGGTATTTACTTTACTTTACATACCCTAAACCAAACAGAAAATATAGTTTACATGTATTTACTTTACATAACCAAACAACAGTATTCGTAATTCAATGTATTCACTTTACATCAGATTTCTTTTTTACACTGATTCTAAATGCGAAAACCAAAACTCAAGTGTATTCTTGTTGTTAGATCCGTGAAACTCGTCAAAGGGTGGACTACATATGATGCTCTTATATTATCTTTCCACCTTCAAAGCTAATGTTTGTGCATCAGTTAGGATTGAATATGGCTATAATTGCACCATATTGTTAATTGAAGGCCTCAATCCTCCCAAGTATCTAGCAACTATGTTCTCCACTATCCACTAAATTATAGTTCAACATGAGTTGCCTAAACTCAATTTTATACTACTTAACAGTTAGCTGTACTTGTTGCAAATTATAGTCTCAAGAAAACATTTTACCTATAGTGTGCAGACAGATACTTGCATTACAACTCCTTCATTTTAGACTATATAGTGATCTTACTTCTATATTCATGCTGCCTTATGCACTTCAAGATCTCCCACCATAGTAAAACACTCTTCTTGAGCTTGATGACAACCCTCGGCATCACTTAGGAGGCTTGGATATAGTTAGTCGAGAAAATTTAGAGAAAACAGTCTTCCCATACAAACTCAGTAAAAACTGAACCCAAAAACACCTAAATACCTATTTATATCAAAACACAAATAAACCTTAATCTTGATAATTAAACCAAGTTAGAAAAGGACTGAACTGGCCCTGGTTCAAGTAAGCCAACTCCTTCAAACGGGAACGCTCGCCTGCCACATGTGGGAGTTCGTGTGCATCCGACCCGCAGAAGACACTCTACATCAGCTGGTTTTAAAATAAAATTGGTAAAATAAGCAAAAATAAAGCAAGAAACAAACAAATTTTACATGAAAAATCTTAACAAGGAAAAGCCATAGGTATAGAAGGAGAATTCACTGTATCAAAAAAAAAAAGGAAATTACAAGTAGAAAATAATAGGTCATATAACATAGATCCAAATAAGCCCAAAATACATACATATATAATAATGAAAGTTCATACCACTATAAATTCCCAAAGAAATTTTCCCACAATTTTGAATGCACTATATATGTCACAACAAAAACTTTTTGGTCCAAGCACCAGTAGAATTAGGGTCACAAACTTCAACAGTTGGGATTATAAATCATTTTTACCATAGGCTAAGACCCTAATCAGTCCAATTAGTTGTAAGGAAAAGTTTGTACTCAAGCAATAAAAATAACCATATTTGATGGAAAAAAAAATTAAAATCTTACACGCAATTGAAAGAAAAAAGCTACATGTAATGCCTTAAAAAAAAGAGACAAAAGATTAACATTGTTTGGTGAGATCCATTATCAATTTTACATCAACTATCAAACAAAAAGATGCCTGCAATACTAGTTTAGAGACAAATTACAAAAATAGAATATTTGCACACTCCTCATAATACTTTCTCTCTCTCTCTCTCTCTCTCTCTCTCTTCACCCTCATTCTTTCTTTTCACTTCCAAGAAACTAACAAGCAAAAATTAAAAATTAAAAAAATCAAGTTTGAACCCTTAGATTGTTCCTATTTTTTGACATTTCCTTGTACTATGAATACAGGAAACTCTTTCTAAATGTTCAGAACCTTTATATCTTTCAGGTGTTTGAACCCCATTCCTCATTAGCTTAATAATTGATGGTACTAACAGGAGAAAAAACCTAATCCATTGTATTGGCGTTAAGGCCAGAAAGTCAGCATTGGTCCATACTCGAACAAGCGTATCCTAAATCGAAGATGCTAAAAACTACTGTCACAATGAAATATGTAGAGAACGGAAGTAACGAGTATATGGTAAAGGGGGTTTCACTCACATTGTTCCGGCTACCCTGGTGCTGATATGGGACGTATCTGCGGGAAGAAGCTTTGCTATACCAAAATCTGAAATTTTAGGAGTCAAATCTTTATCCAGAAGAATATTGCTTGCTTTGATATCACGATGCACAATGGGAGGACGAACCTCCTCGTGAAGGAATTTAAGCCCTCGAGCAACACCAATGCAAATTTTTTTTCGTGTTATCCAGTTGAACTGAATATTGCTACTCTCAGTACCTGGAGATAGACAAATTTTGCATATTCTTAGTAGCCAAAGCATATAGTTTATAGCAGTTATTGAAGAGATTGCAACAACATTAAAAATCAACGTGGAAGAAACAAGTTACCAAGAAGCGTTTTTAAAAGGCTGTTATTCTGAAGGTAATTGTAAACCAATATCCTCTGGTTTCTATCCACACAGCAACCAATTAGACTTACAAGATTCTCGTGAACTACATTGGAAATCACAGTAAGCTCATTTAAAAATTCCCGCACCCCCTGTCTTGATTCAGAGGAGAGAACTTTAATGGCAACAAATTCACCATTTTTTAACCTGCCCTGGGAAATTCATCAAAAAAATTACTTTAAATGGTTCATCTTAAGTTGAAGCAGCATTAAAACATCCAACAATTACCTTATACACACAACCAAAACCTCCCTCTCCAAGCTTATTACCAAGGCTAAAATTATCCGTGGCCTTTGATAATACTTTGTAAGAGAAGATTTTCACATTTTGGAAGTTCGACACTTCTACAATAAAGATCAATATAAGCAGTTACTTTTCAATACACTTATAAAGTAACAATTTCCAAGGGACACCGGTTTCAATACACTTATAAAGTAACAATTTCCAAGAGACACCCGCAAGATAGTTTAAGTATCTGAAGAACAAGATTCAACTTTGGAATAAAATATTGAAAAATACCAGCCAAAAGATTTTCCAACCTTCATCAAATTTATCTTTCTGTCTTGATGACCTCCTCTTGAAAATGAAAGAGAAACAAGTCATTAGTGCTTAACCACTATGCAAAATTGTTGATGAAGAAAAGCTGAATGTATCTTATATGAACACTAGCAACCTGTAAAAAAAATGCATTATATATGAGATAAATTTGCCCAAATAAAATATAGGCCAGACCAACTGATCATTCTAACTTGTGTTATAAAACAGAAATGAATCAAAATGACATCTCACTCCTTAAATGACAACATTTTAAAGCAAAATGATGTTTTTCATTTCATGTGCGTGTCAAATATAAGAATTTCACTTCTTTTATTTTGTAATCCTTGATGATAATTAATTCATCAGAATGCTGCACAAATCAAGTTATTGATTGACTACTTACAGAACCTTCTAAGGATCTCAAACACACTTACACGAGTTGCTAATTTTCAAGATTTAAAATATTGATACAAGCCACAACTTTAAGCAGGGCAACTGCTTTTTTACCACGACTAATAATTAATAACCAATCACAATTACTGCACAAAAGGAATCAACTTACAAAACAACACAGACATCCTTAGCATGCATGATAGAAAACGAAAGTATGTGCTTCCACTTGTCTCAAAGTACTCATGCAATCAACACTCTCAGATCTTACGAAAAGTTTTGATGAAATGAAAAAAAGATTATTCACACATAGAAATTGCACTTTCGAACGACTCTCACTCTCCTTGAAGAATGACAACTTAACAATCAATCCAATTCTTTTCAGAAGATAAATCAAATAGAAGAATCTAACATCAACTTCTGTAAGACTTTTTAAGCACTTAAAAAAGCAACAAGCCAGAGATAGGCATAGACTTCATCTTGAAATAGAAAACAGTTCATACAGAAGAGATGGAAATAAAAGAAAATGTTGGTTGAATCATCACACGCACACGCACAAAATAAATAAAATAAAAAAATATAAAAATATAAAAAAAAGCCAAGCTCCAGGTGGGAAACAACAGATTACTTTTTAATGATAAATCAGGTAAAATTAGAGCCTTTTTTGAGAAAGTTTAACCAAAGACTACAAAGCAAGAATATTTACTAAAGTGGAATTGGTAAAGTGTAACTACATTCTCAAAAGGGATTAATGGTGGAAAAACCCATTGTAACAACTATTAATTGGAGACAACAGAAAATGATAAGCACAAGGCCCACAAAACTGCATAAGTTGAAACTTAATTTATGGCACAATATTTAAAGAATTTCAAGAGGCAGCTATCATTAATCCTCCAAACTTCAAAGAATAAATTCTAATGAACTACATTTGAAAATTATAAATGCATCCAGTAATTCATGAAGGATTTCTTATGAAATGGTTTAGTTATTGACATGAGAAGGGATAAAAGCAAGAGTAGACATGCTGCTGAAAAATTACTTCTGTTTACATGGTGTGGAGAAAGGGTTGCAAGTCTCCCCCATTTTAGTGGAATCATTACGACAAACCAAATAAAATTTACAACTATTAAAGTATTAAATCACTTGTAATCCATTAACTTAACATTACAAGATTTTTTTTAAAACTGGTATTATGGGCATGAGATCGGATCCAAAGTGACAGCCAAGATCAATCAATTGCATGAAATTCCATGAACTACAGGCAAAACAAGCATTTTTACACTAATGAAGAATGAAGGTTTCAGCCAATCCAAACTATTCAGGATAAGTTCAATGAAGATGATGATAATTGCATACTTTAAGTTTTAAAGCCTTAATATTAACTTGACTCTTCTGAAACTAATAACTTAAAGATTTAAAAGTAGCTTTCTTATAGAACTTATTTCTGTATTTCAAATACAATTAAGGCTCGGTTGTGTGTTTTTAAGTGATTGAAGTTGAGTTATGTAGGTGAATTTCAATATAATGAGTGACCATGCTCTATGTTTATTTTTAAAAAACTCACTTCTTTATAACTCAATTCTTGTGTTTGTTTGGGATGCATTAGGCATTGTTTTTACTTGCCCTTACATTAATTAATACACTTTTACCATTATTATAAGTTAAATTATGAATTATCATCCCATTAATTATATATTATTCTATTCTTATTAAATGAAAAAAAAGGTAAAAGTGATTTCCTAGCCTTCAAAATTGAAACCCACTCATCAATTTATAAAGATGCATTCAAAAATAAAGAACTCACTTTTATTCATTCCCTATCAAATAAATGTTTGAATTCTTGTGGGTGCCAATTAGTTCGATTGATAATGACCTTGAAAGTAGTTGGTTTTAGATTTGAATCTCGTCTACATCATAATAAAATCTCTTCTTACAAATAGGCGGATAAAACAAAAAAAATCTTAAATTCTCTTCCCATAGAGATCGAGTTTCAAAGACTTCCAAAACAAAGTAGCCCTTAGAGTGGCATGCAGGCCAATTCTAAGGCCCATTTCCTTGAGCTCCCAAATCTGCATTCTAGTTTGTGTTGTAATTCATGCCATAGACTGATATGCAAATTTAATGTTGCTTATAAATTAGAGCCCCATTTTGAAGTGAATTTATAACCACTACACTTACAATCACCTGCTAATGAATTAACTTAAGAAATTAACAACAATATTATATAGTATTACAAGCAACTATATATTCATTCATGATTGGAAGAAATTTCATATAAACGAAGTAGTTCATGTTAAGTTTAGAATGTAAAATATACATAAGTTTTCAAATTATATCCACCAAAAGTTTGAATGCCCCATGAGATACAATAATGAACTCAGAATCAAGCTAAAAAGGTTTGATTTAGAAAACAGTGAAATGTTAGGCCCATTTGGTTGTCTCTTAAATGGCACTTAGCACTGCTTAAGCGCCAAACATAAAAATTGTCTTTTTTATCTTAGTGTGGAGAATAAGTGTTGCTTATCGTGTTCTATGCACCTAAGCAAGACTAAGCTGCTCTGGTCCTTCACCCTAGTTTATCTTAACTAAGGGTGTAAACGAGTTGAACTCGAGTCATCTCTAGCTTGAGCTTGAACTTGAGTAATTAATCAAGTTAGGCTCATGAGCCACCTCAATTATTATAACAATATAGAATGATTTTGATTCTAGCAATTATTACAATAAATGTTAAAAAGAATGGAAAATTATAATAAAAAAAATAGAAAATCACTTGATATAAAACAATGAGAAATAAATTTTAAATATTTTTCAAAATCTGATACTTAAACTATTGAATTCTAATGCATCTTAAGTGTAATTTATTTTAAATGAGCCAACTTGTGAGCTAACGATTTAAGTTATGGCTACTCAAGCTTATCTCGTTAGCTAATTGAGCTTACGAGTCATTTATCAAACCGAGCCCGAACTAGCTCACGAGTCAACTTGACTCGCACGTCTAATCTCAACTCATATCATTTTTGCATTTAATAATTCAAATGGTGTGAGTTTAAGCCTGAAACCAACCGACTAGTTTCTTGGCTTATTTCAGCTTAGAGAAGATTATCTTCTTACCAAACAAACATCTTAACCTTGCTTAAAAAGGCTTAGTTTAACTTAAGCCAAACCAAGACAGGCTCCCAATCACACTAAACAACAAATTCCATTTACTCCATGTCCCTGGTTACCGTCTTACCACTTCACAGGCCATTTTTCATAAAAAGGGGGCAGTTGAAGTCAAGTAATCAAAATATCGATAATATCTTAACCCAAAAAGAGAAGTCTGCAAAACCTAGAGTTCTTAAAAATCTTCAGCAACCCTAAACCTAGCAATAAATTCCCTATATGATTGCTGGAACCAAGACCACCTAGATCCATCACCTGCATAAAACCTAAGAAATTTCACTACATAGAAAGAAGAAAGGAATCTACACCAAACAATTTCCATCATTTCCTACTATTACGATGAGTCGACCACCACCTTGCTCAAGATTATTTTTTCTTCTACAAAATTTGAAAAAAATAGAAAGCTCATGATAAGTTGCATTCAATCACCTATTAATGAATAGCGTACCTTTTCTCAACAAGAAAAACCAAATTAAACTAAAAAATTGGAGCAAGAAATTTTTCCTCCGATCAAAGAAGATAATACATAAGACAAAGTGCCAAATAACTAAAATCACCTGCAAAGTTAGAAAAACAAACACAAATCCAAAAACTTTCCCTATCGGGAAAATATGCCTAAGCAAGGATTTAATTCTCACCGGCGAAAGAAACGACGTTATCCCAACACGACTCTTTGGTTGCAAGCCCCAAACTGTATATAGAGAGAGTGAATTGTTTGACTACGTCAGAAGTTTACATGAAATTTCAAGCTGCGGACCAAGAAGAGGAGACGCTGTGGCCCGATGGGTTTCTGCGTCATTTGCCCGACACGAGAATTCAGCGAGTTACTTAAAAAGTAAAAATGGAACTAATAATAAGAGACACGATATTTTTTTAAATGATGACAATTTATAAGAAAAAATCTTGAGGCTTTAGTATGATTGAAATGATTTCACTCGTGTGGATTGTATGCTATAAATAGTGGCATTCCCTATAAGAGGGAAGACGCTGATACGATGTAGAAGACTTAAAGTGTGGAAGATGACTTCCGAAGATCCAAATAAAAGAAGATTGGATGTATTGGAGTTATCTTCAAAAATTATTGATATTTAGCTTGATTATTTTTCATATAGGAGATGAAATTAATAATTAAGAAGATAAGTACGAGCTATGTTGTAATCGAGCGATGATCTTATTACATACATGAATGTCAGTATTATTATTGACGACAAATAATGATCTTGATGGTATCATTCTCTATTATTGGTGATAACTTCATTAGCATTAATGGGTGATAATTTTTTTTAGTAACGACAAACAATAAATTTAACAAGCATAGGCATTAATGTTAACAATATGTATCAATCTTATTAGCGATGGTGTGTGTTGACATCGATATTGACAACATGCATTATTTATTTTGACAATGAAATAGTCTATCTATGCTCAAAATTAAGTTCAAACATATATACATGAGCTCAAATAGCTAGGAGAATTGATAGTTTATGATAGGCATTATTTTCTACTCACATATAACTCCTTTAAAATGCACATGGACATTTTGTGTTTCATCATTTTAGAAAAAAAATTTCAATATTGTTAATTATAAAAAAAACTAAAAAAAATTAAAGATAATTGCTAAAGATTTTAAAATTTTTTAAAATATTTGTGACTATGAAAAGAGAAATCATATCATCTAATTATCATATAAAAATCTCTCACTTATATATATATAAGAAAAGTAGATGGCGGATTTTAGAAGATATGAGATTTTTTTAGAAGATTTACATACATATCATATAATTATTATGTATTTACATAAATAACGGCCAAAGTTAGTGTTGGCATCCATGCATGCGCCATAAGTCAAGTCGAGCTCAAAAGGTGAATTCGACGAGCTTTAGTGCGCAAATCGGAGCTAAAATGCACTTGAAGGTGCTGAAAATCAGTCGAAATGACCTCCGATCAACCAACGGACTCTGTCATCGCGTTCAGAACGTCAACAGTGATCAGAATATGCATATTGCTTAATTCAACGATCGATCGATCAAGAAGGGGGTCGTCGAAGCGTCTACGCGTATATCGAGGTCGAGAAGTCATCATGTTGCCCAAATGACCTCCATTTGTAAAATTGATTGTGTCATTAGTATCGTAACATCAAAAATCTATTAAATGAAACTATTCACACTCAATTGGGACGAGCATGCATGAATATCGAGCAATCGAATACAACATCATGTAAATCAGAGCTGAATACACTTGACGATACTGAAAATCAGTCAAAACAATCTTCGATCGACGAACGGACTCTTCCATCACATTCAGAATGTCAAAATTGATCAGAATATGCATCTTGCATAATTCGACGATCGACCGATCAAGAAGGAGGGCCACCGATGCGCTGACATGTATATTGAGATCGAGAAGCCGCGACGATCAAATGACCTCTGTTCATAAAATTGATCACGTTGTTAGTGTCGAAATGTCGAAACCTATCAAATGAGACTATTCGCGCTGAATTCAGACGAGCCTATGCGAATAATTAGCAATCGGAAGCGATAACGCGCAAATTTGAACTAAAATTGAGCTCGATTCGACGCCAACTTGAACCAAACGGCCTAAAATCGTGAAACGGACAGCGTCATTACATCCGGAACATTAGAATAACTTAGGAACGACATATATATTGCATATATGATAATGTCAATGCAAAAATCCAAATTATGCCTAATTAAAAATTAAAAAAATCATATAAATACCCTCCTCACCTAACCCTAATCCCCACTCAGCTGACATTTCCTTATTCTCCCTCTCACACAACCCGAGCAGCCGCCCATCTCCCTGGGTGATTCTCTCTCTCTCTCTCTCTCTCTCCTGGTCCATGTCTCTCCCGCTCTTTGTGCCGGCCGATAAGCTTCTCCTAAATCATCCCGCCGACATCAGAAAAGCATCAGAAGACGACCGCTCATGGTCGTTCAGGTGCGTGCCAAGACGACCGCACTCAGGCTCCCCGACGCCCGTGCTCGCTTAAATCCTGTGTTGACTATAAGTATCCCAGACACGCCTTTTTTTAGCATGGGAAAATACTTGTTGGTGTATATAAGCATACGCCTTTCGTGTGAAGAAATCAGACTTACTTGAACGTGTATAAGTACATGTACACGTCTTTCTTAGTGTGGCAAAAAAATTTGTTTCAGCAGGTACCTTAGAGCCTCATACATGCCTTTCTTGGCATGGTGGGAAGGCTCATTCAGACTATGGTTTATACCACCCATATATGCCTTTCTTGGCATAATGGGCAGACTCAGCAAATCTGAAGTAGCCACTTATACAAGGACGATACCGGGATGCTACCGAAATGCTGTCAAACTTCACACCGACAGGGGGATCTACACAGCATGACATAAAGTCATACTGCAATATAAAATTATTATTTAAACTAATTTTGCAGGTGTATAAGTACCCGTACACGCCTTTTTTGGCATAACGGGGAAATTTATTTCAGCAGGTACTTTAGAGCCTCATATATGTCTTTTTTTGGCATGGTGGAATGACGCATTCAAGCCATGATTTTCCACCCATATACGCATTTCTTGGCGCTGGATGTGCCTAAGATACCAAGTAGCCCTTATACCTGGACGACGAGATGTCGCCAAAATCGCCAAACTTTTACACTAATATGAGGCATAAATAGCTTAATAAAAAGTCAAATACAAAGCTGAAATTAATATTTTAACTTGATATTGCAAGTATATAAGTACATGTACACACCTTTCTTAGTGTGGCGGAGAAATCTGTGTTACATGTAGGTGTTTCAAAGACTCATACATGTCTTTCTTGGCATGGTGGGATGACGCATTTGATCATGGTGTTTACACCACCCATACATGTCTTTCTTGGCATGGTGGGCAGACCCAGCCCCCCTATTTTAGCTTCCTATGTGAGGATGACGCCAAGAGGCTGCCGATGTACTATCAAAATTTTATTTAAAAATTATAAACTTGCACTAAAACTCAATCAAAATAAGCAACATTATTCAAATCACATAAACTTAAATCAATATTGAATTGAAACACCTCCATGGGCCTTGACACTACGCTGAATGCTTAAACTCAGTGTCTGAGGATGTTGCACAGGTTGATTTCTGGTTGGATCTTAGGACTGAGTCTGAGTTAACAAAACCTAAAAGTCTAATGATGCTATTATAATATTTTCAACCTAATAAGATATCTGAAAAGTTAATTCTATCATATACGAGTAGATCTGATCATATATTATTAAATTAATAAAGTCAACGGGATCTAAAATAATGAAATAATAAACTACCTCGATGATGGCGGTGTTGAATGAAGATTTCAACCGGAGGGGATACTTACCATAAAAATGTGCTTGCAATCTCAAATTATATTAATCAAACTCAAGTATCAATACAAATATAAAATTAGATAAATCACTAAATTATAAATGATTAAGTGAAATTTATCAATCTAAAAACTTAAAGCTCAAATTCAATCTGTCTTCCACAATTATTTGTTGAAGGTGACAAATTAAGAAAACTCTAGCTCACAAAAGAATCAATGTCAATTCAAGTGCACATATATATTCACACTCAATCAATCTCATGTCAGTAAGGACGTGGTACATGTCCTCCGCGTGAAAAGCCACATATGATGCTTACTATCGAGTCCTCGACGGGTTGCCGTCAAATGACACCATTATATTACGATCACGACTGTAGCTCATATGCTCCCCAATGGCTCTACCCTTTGAGATGTGAACCATATGGTGCACCTGATAGGGCTAAAAGCTTTGTACTAACTAAGGTGGACTTAAGCATGACTCCTTAGAAAAACATCACCCCAAGTCTACAAAGATTTATTGGATGACTCAACCCATGGCTGCTAACAAGGATCCTTCTGTCAAGTTGGGTCGACTACCTCCTTTGACTAAGTAGATTAGGGATCGTGACAGCCTGGGATGGTGGATCCATGGGATCTAGATCAGGTGCATCATTGTTCCCCACCATCTGCTTTAAGCTAAATATAATGAATTTCATAAATCTAAATTCTAAAACTCCACATGTTGCTACTATAAGCTACGCATTAAGCGATCTAACGACTAGCCTTAATCGAAAGTTATCTCTCAGAACTGAGAGGGGTAATTAACTATAGGTGCTTGAGCTTATAGGAATCCTAGAACCAGATCTAAAGTCCTCACAAAATGAGGGTGAAATCTCTGGGTAATGTCTTATCTACTATTCCATCTATTTTCTGAAAATTTAACCGACATTTAATATACTTTCTTTATTGAGAGATCGATGACGAATTTTTGGAGCTCACAGTTAGATATTTATTTATCTAACTTTTACCTATGATTGAAAATGTGCATTTCACTTTCAAAAAAATGAGTAACGATGATATTTTTGATGTAATATTAAAGATTGAGGTGTTATATATGTAAAATAAAAAATAAATAAAAAATAAAGTTTAGGTGTTAATATGCAAATGCATAAGATAATTGCATGATATGTATATAAATCCCTCCTTTTTACTTGAAATTTTGAAAAGAAGAAAATTATGAAGCATGTCATAAATGAAATGACTCTACTTATTTAAGTTGTATATTATAAATTATGTATTTCTCATAAATGATAAAGGCATTAATATAATGTAATATATATGAGTGGTGAAAGTTAGCATCTAATGCAAAAATCGAGGAGCCTTTGGAGTTTTCTTCATACAATTGCTAGTAGTATGTTGGATCTTTATTCTATTAGAAGAGAAACCAAAAAGGCATTTATAATCCTTGGTGTCATCGTTTAGTCATAACCTTATTAGCATCAACAAGTGTTAATATTGGTTTTGATGGCAAGGCAATTTCTTGATCATGTCGATGTTGATGGTGGGTGATCACTTTATTAACGTCAATGGGTTTTAACATTATTAGAAATAATATATTATGAAGTTAGCGGCTAACAATATTAGTGTCATATACATCAATTTTACTAATAATGGTGTGCATTAATACTAGTGTAAATGAAATGCTTATGACTTTTTTGTGATAACATGCATTAATGTTAATGTTGGTATGCATCAATCTTGTTAATAATGACATGTACTTTGGGTGATAGTAATCAGATGATGATGATTACCAACATTAATTATCACTATTGATCATTGAGTAGAGACAGAATTCTACGATTCTTCAATTCTACAAACTCTATCATATTTTTATTTGCTCGGGTATATAATAGTTGTTAATTTATAGTTTTTTAAAATGACAGTCTATTTATTTTGACCAAAATCTCTAAATATTCAATCAGGTAGCATAAGGTAATCCCAAGCTTCTTAGATTTCTTTTAATGAGATACTCCTATTGACTATAAGCATGTAATACTTGAATATTATTTAATTCCCTCAAATAGCATTGTAAGGTTTTTAATCACACATTCAATTATTTGATTTGAACTCATTTGAACTCAAATCAATGACATTTTAGTCTTATAAATTTAATAAACTAGAATTTAGATGGTTCTAAGTTTAGTTTAATTTTTTTTAATTCAAATATTATGTCAAAATTAGTACTCAATAGGATGCATTTTTTGATAACACATCAATAGTTTAATTTGTCATGATAAAATTGCCCTACTTTAAATGCATATTTATCATCCTAAACTCTTTATATTTGTCAACCTAGAAAAGAGCTTCTCAAAGTCATAGATTTAAGCTCATCGAATATTATACACTAATAACTCACATAAATATAAAGAGTCGTGAATTGAGTCACTCTCTTTTAAATCCTAACTCTCATAGAAAGCAATCAAAAGACCCATAAGAATTATAAATCACATAAATCTATTAACTCTATTTAAATAATCAATTAAATGCCATTTCTTAAGAAGTTAAATTGAGTGTAATCCTAATTTGGCCTAAAACACAAATAACTTTCAAGCTCATTTTCAATTAAAAAATTTATACTTAGGGTCTGTTTGGAACAGCAGTAGCTTTTTGAAAAACTGGTTGCAAAGCTGTTGTGGAGAAAATAATTTTTTAAAAAAACTGTTGTATGTGTTACAAATATTTTTCTTTTTTTAAAAATTCAAAAAATATGTTTCTGATAGTCATCACATTCTAACAATTATGATTCTCAAAGTAATTTTTTCACCATAAAACTTTCTGAAAAGTAGCCAAAAAGTTAGTAGTAAAATAAAGCTGATTTGTTTTTTAGCTGCTTTCTGAAAAAGCAAAGCACCATAAAGATGTTTCAAATGTACTCTTAGTCATAAATATTCATACGCTATTGTTGCATGCCAGAAAACTTATAGCGGTAGAATAAAACCTTTACACCTTAGCTTTGTATGGAAATCCAACATGCACACATATAGTTGAAAAGAGAATAAAAAACTCTATAATTTTTATGTGGAAAAACCATAGAAAGGAGGAAAAAATCACTGGGCCTAGCCTAGTAAAGATGCTTCACTATATCAACTTTGGAGTACAAAGTTTGAATCTTCCCGACAATGATTACAAGATCAGATGTGAGAATCGATAATGAGAATTCCGAATCGGTTACAACAAATATAATGACGAGTTGGATCAGAATTGATGGGATGGTGATGATAATAGGGCGACGATAGCAATCGGTGGTGATGACGAACTTCAAACTTCTAGTTCTCTCTCAGCTTTTTCCTAGGTTCACTTCTACCTCCTTCCCCCCTCATGAAAAAATGTGGTCCTATTTATAGGATTCTGAGAAAGGCATTTTTGTCATTGTAGCCAAAATCCAAAAATACTCCATCAGACGGTATATATTGATTAATTTAATCATAGATAGTATTTTGGTTATTTGACTGTCCAAACGATCTTTGATTTTAGTGTTCTTAGGCTCGTTAGATTTGTCTCATCGAGCCGCTTGATTTGACTATAAACACATTAAATTTGGAAGTCATTTGATCATCCAGTTAGTGACTTGAACTTTTCATATGTAGCTTTTGAGTTTGATTTGAGCTCATTTGGGCTCGATCTGACCCGCTTCTAGCATTGTTAAACTCGTCTCACTAAGTCATTTAATTTGATTGTATATATACTTTAATTTAATATTTTTACTTTATTTACAAATTTTAGAGGAATATGTCATTTGTCCCCCTATTTTTAGATGATAAAACTTATTTCATTCAAAAATAAAATCATTTTAACTAAAAATTATTAGGATTAGTTATTAATATTTATTTTTTATTATTATTATTATTATATATATATATATATATATAAAGTGAAAAGAGAAAGAAAAATGATTTTTTTTCGAAGATAAAGAGTTTTTTTTAATGAGGAATGTGAGGAATTTTTTTTAGGAATACAAATAATTTTTTTTTAAAAATGATGAATATGAAGAGTTTCATTTTTTTAATAAGATAAAGAGTTTTTTTTTTTAAGAATATAAATAGTTTTTTTAATGAGGAATATGAAGAATTTCTTTTTTTTTAAATATAAATAATTTTCTCTTATCTCTTTTTTTAAGAAGATGAAAAATTTTATTTTTTTAATGAGGTATATGAAGAGATTTTTTAAATGAGAAATATGAAGAGTTTTCTTCATTTTTTATTTTTAATTTTTTATTATTTAAAAGAATTTGAAGAGTCATTTTTTCTAGTATAAATATCCCTTAGGGGGTAATGAAAAATTGACTTACTTTCTTTCTTACTCTTTAGTAGTAGCCTCCCTTACTGTAGATAACTGTCGACCCTCGCAGTTCGAGTTCTTCTTGATCTCGAGACTTTCAACTGACCTGATTAGGCAATGCGCATCCGGAATTCAGGGTCCAGTGTGCTTCCATTTTTTTTTCTCTTTGGTAGCCTCCACTAACCTGTATAATGGTGTCGACCTCTCTCGCAAGCTTCAGTTCTTCCCGATCTCGGGGTTTACAACTGATATGGTTAGGCGACACGCATCCCGAATTCAGACTCTAGTGTGCTTCCTCTTTCTTCTCTTTGGTAGCCTCCACTGACCTGTATAACGGTGCCGACCCCTCTCGCAGGCTCCAATTCTCCCCGATGTCGGGGTTTCCAACTGACCAGATTAAGTGTGTGCATCTCAAATTCAGGCTCTAGTGTACTTCCAATTCTGAAGAATATTTTCATAGGTGAGCATCTTCCCACAGATATCAAAATGTCTAAAGATTCCTAAGTACACCTTTCACAAGATGATGGGTTACGGAAGCATTAAAGGATGGTGAGATCCGACGATATAACATCAACTATCAGCAGTGATACTTTGATAATCTTCAGAAATAAGTTTTATTTTTCAAATGATTTGGTGGTTATTCCTCATAAAAGATCGTAACGAGCTTAATCTTCTCCGTCGGGGCACTTATACCTTCTGAAGCTTTTGTCTTTTATGATTTTTGATGTACCTGTACCTTTTGAGGCTTTCAGCTTATGAGGTTTTTGATGTACCTATACCTTCTGAGGCTTTTGTCTTCTGAAATTTTTGATGTACTTGTACCTTATGAGGCTTTCGTCTTTTGAGATTTTTGATGCACATGTACCTTCTAAGGCTTTTACTTACTGAGTTTTTGATGTAATTATACCTTCCGAGGCTTTTGCCTTCTAAGATTTTTGATGAGTGGAGATCCTGTCAGCCACTTGCTCTCTTGGAGTCTTTCTAGTGTGGACATTGTCCACTACTAGCTTCCCATCGAGGCTTCCTCAGGGGTGTGCCTTTTAGGGTAGGAATCCATAAAGAGATTTTTAACATATCCGAGGTTGTTAGTTAGAGTGTTACTCGGTGACATTTAACCTATGTGGAAGAAGTTAATAGTTTTAACTCTCATCCGAGATTATTTTGTCAAAGTATGACGTTAACATGTATGGAAGAGGTTAAACATTTTAATTCTACCGAGATTATTTGTCAAAGTATTACTCGATAACGTTAACCTGTGTGGAGTAGATACAAAGTTATGACATATCCGAGGCTGTTTGTCAAAGTGTTACTCGATGATATTTAACTTGTGTGGAAGAAGTCAATAGTTTTAACTCTTATCCGAGGTTATTTTGTCAAAGTATTACGTTAACCTGTGTGGAAGATGTTAAATATTTTGATTCTTCTGAGATTATTTGTCATAGTATTACTCAATGACGTTAACATGTGTGAAAGAGGTTAAATCAAAACATCTGTTTGAGGCTGTAGCTAAAGTTGCTCCTTGACCATTGCCTTATTTTTCATAAGTATGACTGGAGAATCATAATTTGCAAAGTTATCTCTCTATTTTTTTGTTAAAATTGCTCCACATCATTGACTTGTTACTCGAACTGATAATCAATTAGATATACAGAATATTAATTTGGGCGATCTTTTGAGATTAATAGTTGCCCCCCAGTTTCCAACAAAAGCTAAATGATCGTAGTTCTATGAATCTTCATTCTTCTTATGTGTTCCTCCAGGTAAGATTTCCTCCACCATATAGATGGTGCTGCTCTTAACATAAAATCAGATTATCAATCATTGTGAAGATGCAAAGAAAATGTTTCCCACAGACAGCATCAAACTGTTACATGCAAGAAAACTTGTAGCGGCAGAATAAAATCTTCACGCCTTAGCTTTGTATGAAAATCTAACACGCACACAGATAATTGAAAAGAGAATAAGAAATTTCAAAATTTTTACGTGAAAAAATCCCAGAAAAGGGGAAAAATCACGTGGCATAACTTAGTAAAGATGCTTCACTATATATCAACTTTGAAGTACAAAATTTGAATCTTCTCGATAATGGAAGTTGTATGAAATCACGATAAAATTCGAGAATTCAACACTATATGACGATGGTTAGTAATGGTTGTTGTGGTGAGCGATGATAATAGGCACGGCGACAACGGTGGTGATGATGAACTTCAAACTTCTAGTTCTCTCACAACTTTCTCTCCTCCCCCCACTCAGGATAAGAATGGGGTCCTATTTATAGGATTTTGAGAGGGGCATTTTGATCATTGTAGCCAAAGTTCAAAAACTCCATCGGACGGTGTATATTGATTCATTTGATCATAGATAGTATTTTGGCGATTTAACTGTCCTAACGATTTTTGATTTGAGTGATCTTAGGCTTGTTGGATTCGTCCCGTCGAGCCGCTCGATTCGACTATAATCACGTCAAATTTGGAAGTCATTTAGTCAGTGACTCAAAGTTTTCATATGTAACTTTTGAGTTTGATTTTTTTATTTACCGATCACGCTTTATATATTCTATGAGTCATTTAATTTGATTGTATTTATGCTTTAATTTAATATTTATGCTTTATTTATAAATTTTAGAGTGATATATGAGCTATGAATATTTTTATGTATTCAATATGAAACCAAATTTAATATTCTCACAGATTTTAATATTTTATTATACAAAAAATATATATTTTATTTTATATTCAATATAAATAGTTGTCAACTTCATCAATTTTAGAAAAATTCGGCCGATACAGCGTTTCGTAAGATTCGTGTGGGCTCCATATCGTACGGTGAGGAAGATTTTGTCGACCATTGGAATTCTTTATTTCTCAGTCGTAATAGGGTTTCTTATCAATTTCTATAAATATACTGCATTTAATGGAGTAAAAGGTCTGCTTTTACCGATTTAATTGTTTGGGAATTATATTAAACAGGTCAAAAATATTAGGTAATACTATTTAGAACTTTGATTATTATATATTAAGCTGCAATTATTTGCAGACAAATAAATTATTTTTTAGATGAACCACGCGACTTTTTCTATTGAAAATAATGGTCAAATAGAAAGGAGAAAAAAAAGTAATATTAAATGAATTATTGAGCTGATTATTATATGAAATTATGAACTTAAGAGGTTATTTGGTTGCCTGCATTTGGAATGTAGTGTAAAAGGATTACTTTATAGTTGTTTAGTTGAGAGCTTTATAAATTCATGACTTTGATTTTTTTTTTATTTGGTTGACAAAATGTAATGTAAAAAAAATGCTGAAGGTTTTATCTACGGGGAAGCGGTGTGGCCTATGGCCGTGGTCGGCCGTCGATCACTTTCATTGGTGTATTTGGAATTCAAATCGCCAATTCCAAATACATATAAACTTTCGGTGTATTTGAAATGCATTACATTACACTATTTTACTACTGCAAAATATATTTGAAATTTTAGATTATGCAGTTCAATCAGAATGAAAAATGAAGATTGAGTCTTGGTTAGAGTCACGAAGTAATAAGTAGTTAGGAGGGCTTGGAGCTTTGGCGTGTAGGTGTTTATTGCTAAGAGGAGAAAAAATTTTAATAACTCAATTAATTGTATAATATATTTAGGCTATTTGGTTGGAAGTGCAAAATAATAATAATAATATATATATATATATATATATATATATATATATATATATATATATATAATAGAATTTATTTTTTAAATATTTGATTTAAAATAAATAAATTACAAATTAAGCATTTACATGTATGATTTAAAATATTATAAAATGCTTATTGATTTTAAAGAATTTGAAAGTTAAACCATGTGAATTTCGACTGTCAACAAAATTCATATCCTACAACACCACCTTTTTAAACCGTAAAAGCTATTTATTGGTATTGTCAGTCCCCCCCACACTTGTACTTTGTTGTTGTCACTATCTCTCATCTCATTGATCAGATACTATCTATCACCCTTAATACTATCTATATAAGGATAATATGATATTCGTCCTCTTAGATTATGATAAACTATTTCACCTTTTTATATTGTAAATACTAATTTTATCTCTATTATTTACATATGTTTTATTTTGCAACTTTGTGCAAGTGATCTATTTTGTATGAGCCAAATGAACATTTGGTCAAAATGGGTTGGCTCATCCATTATTTTAGAAATCAAATCGAAATTGATTTGGATTAGATTTGAATGGACAATTAGATTTAATTTTCATATTCAAATTTAGACTATCTATTTTGAAAAAAATATGATTTTAATGGGAATACCAAAAATATAGAATATGATTAAATATATATTAATCACAATACTTTCATTAATAAGAATTAATGATAAAATAATAAATAAATGAGTGTAAAATAAAAAAGATAATATGTAATAATATTTATATTGTTTGTCTCAAGTATCTTAATTGCATCCTTGCTTGAGTACTCACATACTTAGAATTTTATTATGCTATATTCACCCATAAATTAGGCCTATTGATATTTAATGGAGAGCCACCAAGATCTTTTGTAAAGCTATAAATGAATCGAGCATTCGACAAGCTACTCGTGGCTCAGCTCGATTAGAGCTCATTCATGATCGTTTGATTAGTTTGATTAACTAATAAAATGAGCTTGAATATTTTAGTAAATACTCTATTGTTAAATGAACAAACTTAAACAACTTATCATTCAATTCATTTATATTCATGAATATTATCATTTAAAACTCGCGAACAAGCTTGCTAAAGAGCTCGATTATGACTAGATTATAGCTCGATTAAAGTTTGTTTGTGAACAGTAATATTTAAATTAGTATTATTTAGGCTTAATAAGCTTTAATTGATACAACTCATGTATATTTCTCAATAAGCTGCTAGTGAACAAACTCGATTAAGGCTTGTTTAAAGTTCATTCATTTAAGTAAATAAGCTGCTCCTTAACAAGCTCGATAATCCAATTTGAATCGAGCTCGTGAACAAACTAAAATCGAGCTCGAGCTTGATAATAATAAATAAGTTCAAGCTCAAACACCATTCTAAAAAGCTTGAATCGAGCTCAAACTCGATAATATTAAATAAGCTCAAGCTTGAACACAAGGATGCTTGGCTCGGCTTGGTTTGTTTGTAGCCCCAATCTCTTGAAATAATAATATATATTATATGTGATCATGAATTCTATCATATGGTATATATATAATCTCTTCTACTTACCTTTACAAATGCCTATGAAGTACAAAAGAAATGTTATACTGTCCACTCAAATGCATAAAAAAGTTTTATTTTTTGGCATTTAAGTAAGGGTGAATATAATGCTTTCATATAAGTGTTTATTACACCCAACTTACTTATTTAATGGCAAAAGCCGCAAAACATTAAAAAAAAATTGAGCTGTGAGCATTACTCAAAATACAAATGCTCCCACGCTTCGGCTTCGTTGCCTCATGGAGCTCCCTGTACAAATGAGCAAACATATCTGATCTTAATGAGAACTCCCTAAATGTGTCAAGATCCTCCAGTAGGGGCACATACTGCAAGTGAATTTCCAAATAAGATGTGTCTGGCATAAGGAAACAGCCAATAGTAAAGAGTATGTAAGCTCTGACATGCATACTAAACTGAAGCTCCGGTAGATCTAAGTAAGAATCCCTGTAATACATCCAAACAGCCACTGTAAGGGCAAACAGGTCTATGCATGCGCCTGTCCCATTCTGAACTATGCTATGATATGAGGCTAGATCGGATCGTGGTAGACAGTGTACGGCTCTGGATGTGCTCCTATTAACTCATCACAGCAATCTGGTCAAGATGTCCACCGTCTGCCCCCACCAACAACATTCCTCCCAATAATAGGCGAATAACAACAAATAGACAAACATGATATTTTAAGTGCTCCTATTAATAGGATTTGAATAACATGAAAGCATACCAAACACATTATTAATGCATATTATTCACTATAACAACAAATAAACAAACAACCTCTACAGTGGCATATTGATGACCTCAGAAAAAATTTATTTTATTAAAAAAACTTACTCAAAAGCAACTATTTAGTTCAGATATTTTGAGTTAAGACATGAAATTTTGTAGCAATTCGCTTCGTTGGAGTCTTCTTAATGACTGGAAGATTTATCAAGTTAGCCGTCCTCACAATACGAGTACTACTTCTTTATTTGTATGCCTTAGTCACATAATTCAGAAAACTGAAAGTTTGGATCAGCATTCGTATTTTGCACGTATCGGAGTCATACGGTATCAGAATTGAGCGAACTTTATATCGTTATAATCGTAACAAAATTTCTACAACTACCACGTTGAACAAAATTTGTGATTGCGACTATCGCTAGATTTTGTGAATGTCGAAAACCGCTATCTTTGTGGTGAAAGTTCGAGAATCGCTTTGCGGCGAGTCATCTGATTGTCGAATTGAGCGAACTTCATATCATTGGAATTATAACAAAATTTTCTACAACTTTTTTGTTGGAAAAAATTTATGATTATGACCCAAAGCGCAATTTTTTGCGTGTAGCAATTTTGTGAATGTGTAAAAGCTCGAGTGTTGAAAGCCAATCGTCTTTACGTGCTAGTCATACGGTATTGGAATTGAGTGAACTTTGTATCGTTGGAATTGTAACAAAATTTTCTACAACTTTCCTGTTGGGTAAAATTTCTGATTGTGACCCGAAGCGTAGCAGATTTTGCGAATGTGCGCAAAAACTGCTGCGCTGTGTTGAAAGTTCGAAGCAATAATAGTACTTTGCACGTATCAGACTCATACGGTGTTAGAATTGAGCAAAATTTATATCGTTAAAATTATAACAAATTTTTCTACAACTTTTCTGTTAGGCAAAATTTTTGATTGTGACCCGAAGCACAATAGATTTTAATGTGCAAAAAAAAGCGTTTGTCTTTGAAAGTTCGGAATCGTACTTTACGCATATTAGAGTCATATGGTGTCAGAATTGAGCGAATTTTTTATCGTTGGAATTGTAATGAAATTTTCTACAACTTTTATGTTGGGAAAAATTTGTGATTCAATCCTAATGTGCAGCAGTTTCTATTTTATACCCTAAACACAAACAAAAATAAACTGACAATATTTACTCCCTATACTAACAGCCCACACAACAGCATTACTGCACTGCACTTGGATTTCCATAGCATTCCAAATATAATATCAGATGTACGACAAGCAAATATGATAAATATCCAAAAATAAAACACAAAATTATTGAGGATCAGAATTATGTTCTTGAACAACAGAACATAGTAGTCAATCTTGATCATGAAGCGATTATGATGAACACAAAAGAGAAAGCCTTAAGAAAGTAAGAGTAGTCATTGGGAAGTCATTAGGGGTGTAAACGAACCGAGCGTTCAACAAGCTACTCGTGACTCGGCTCGATTAGAGCTCGTTTATGTTCGTTCATTTAATTAATCGAACGAGCTTGAACACTTTTGTAATACTCGATTGTTAAATGAACAAGCTTGAACAAGTTATTGTTGATTGATTATGTTAATGAGCGATCATTTAAAGCTCGAGAACAAGCTCGTTAAGGAGCTCGATAATGGCTCGATTAAGGCTCGATAAGGCTCGATTAAGGCTCAATTAAGGCTTGTTCATAAACAATACTGTATAAGGCTCGATTAAGGCTCGATAATTGCTCGATTAAGGCTTGTTCATAAACAATACTGTATAAGTGATACGTGTTAATTTCTGTTAAATTTCTTGGTTAACCCGGCTCAAGTGTATTTGAACCCTCAATAGCAAGGAGAATAGGGTTCGATCGGAATTCTTTTGAACCGTTCGATTGTCGCTGGGTCACTGGATCAATTCTTTTGAACCGCTTGATGGGGAAGTTTCTTGGTTTTCGCTTTTAATCTAAACTTTGTTTTCTCGACTCTTCGAGCGGTGAGCTTCTCAGAAAGTGGGAGGGCTAGGGTTGGGAGATCGTCGGTGGAGAGGCGGATTCGTGAGGGTGTGAAGAGAAAAGATAGAAGGTGAAGAGGAAGAAGAGAAGACTAAAAGATAAGGGATTTGTTTCAAATATTTCCTCCTTTTTTGTTGGCTCACTAAACCCTATTTATACATCTTCTTGAAGTTCCTATGCCTGATCTTTTACTAGTGGATCCACGGTTCTTGCTTTTTTTGTTATGGTTGTTATTCGTTATCTTGATGTGGCCGCTTTCTTGAGGTCTTGATTCTTGATTTACATTGTTGTAGTTGTTTATCAAGCCCAGCTTTTGTTGACTTATCTTTGAATAGTCTTCCTTACTGTTCTGGGTTTTTCTTCTCTGTTGTAAACCTGGCATGCCTCTGTATACATATTCTCTGAACTTGGTGGCTGTGTTTGCTTTTCTTTTTCTAGTCCATTATTTATGGTAATTGTTAATGTTGTATTATGTACTTTGGCACTTAGATGAATTGGATTCATAACAATAAGGCTCGATTAAGGCTCGATAATGGCTCGATTAAGGCTCGATTAAGGCTCGTTAAGAAGCTCGCGAACACTATTTTTTTTACGAGCTCAAGCTCGAACACCATCGTAAAAGCTCGAATCGAGCTCGAGCCGAGCTCGAGCTCGATACTGGCAAACGAGCTTGAACAAGCATTCTGCCGGTTCGGTTGGTTCTGCGACCTAGAAGTCATCCAAACAAGAACGAAGCTTCAAAGAGACTAAACTTTTTTATAACATTATGAGCATAGAGGGTATGGATGATACTAACACCAAGGGGTGTCTATGCCCAAAGATTTATTCGAAAACCTTTTCCAATAACATGAATATGATATATAGGATGATCCATGGTGGACATCAGGATGTGAGATATATAGAGGTTGCTAGGGAAAAGCTAGAGATATTAGTGTAAGATTTTACTTATTAGTTAGATTATGAAAAAAATATAAATTAGGTGCATTCAAATGAGAAAAACTTAGATTTATGGAGACTTAGAAGGAAAAAAAAAAGAGAGAGAGTTAGAAGGAATTTTCATTTTTATAAAGGACGAATGTAGAGTAGGTGAATTTTATTTATAGTGAGAGGCCACATTCCTTATTAAAAATTATATTTTTAGATGGTGGCCTCAGATTAGCATCACAATAATTTCTACTAAAACACCTACAATTACAACAAGACTCATATTGAAAACACCACCATCACCAACAATAATCTTTAGCAAAACTCAGCAAGCTCATACCCAAAAAGCTGTAAACATCATAATAACAAAGCAAAAAATTGAGCGGTCTCCAGTGGACATATACAAATCTAGCCTAACTTTACATTAAAATTTACAAAATATACAAAACATACAAATCTAGCAAAAATAACACAAGGAAATAAGCAAATCATACAACACAAAGTAATATAGAACGAGATTTATCACAAATTAAGCATTTAGGAAAAAAAAATACCTTAATCGGCAGACGAATGACGAAAAAAGCGGTCTCCGACGGTGGCGCACTCCTTGGCCGGCAACGAGCTCTCCCTTGGCCGGCGGCGACCTCCCTCTTGGCCGACGGCGTGCTTGGGCGATGGAAATCCGGTGGTGGAACGGGATTTGCGAAGCAACCGAGCGATTTTAGGAGAAAAAAAAAATAGATCTACGACCTCCCCCTCTCGATTTTTCGTTCGAAATAAGGACAAGCCAGTCGTCCATTCAGCGGATCGCCAATGTGGCCTTCGTTGGAGGTAGTCGTACTGCATATTATATGATTGTTTTCATGCCTAAATTACTAATAAAGATTAGCATTAAGTCTAATTTAAAAATTTTGCCGAAGAGTTTCACACCTAAGCAAAATGCAATATTCAAGGATAAATATTTGAGTATGAATATGATGAAAATAATATTTATTATGCATATTGATAATATAATTACACACATAGAGTATTAAAGGACTTAAATATTTAATATTACATCAAAAATAATATTAGCATTATCTTTTCAAAAGTAAATATATCTTTTTATGTACAGAAAAGGCATTAAAATTATAAATATCAAATTTTAGGTATTATATATTCAAACTCATAAGAATTACATAGTATGTATGTAAATTTCTCATATATATATATATATATATATATACATATATGTATATATACATATATATATATATATATATATGTATATATATGTATATATATGTATATATATGTATATATATATGTATATATATGTATATATATGTATATATATATATATATATATACATATATATATATATATATATATATATATGCATTGCAATTTATGTTACTTATAATTTTTAAATAATTTTCAAACACATTTTTCTTTTGCTTACAAATAAAAAATATGAAAAAAATTTATTTTAAATTTTCTTATAATTATGAATATTATAAATATTTCACTAACTCTCATTTTAAATTCTGATTAATTTGGCCACTATCGCCCAACCTGAGACTCAATGATTTAATAATGCTGATACCCCATGTACCAATTTAAGATCTACATTAATGCAAATTTACTCAAAAAGTTTTTTAAAAAAAGTTAAATTATTAATACAAATTGTGCTTTTTGTTTAATATTTCTAAAACAAGAAGGCATCAAAAGTATAACAAATTATAAGAAATATTCATTTTAATTTTAAAATAAAATAAAATAATATAAATATATGAACACTTCAAAATTAATTCTTAGTGATTGATAGTTTAAATTGGCAATTAAAAACTCTTGAGTTCAAAGTTTTCCTCATCTTTATATATCAAAGTTTATAATTAAATTCACTTAAATGATCAAAAAAATAGAATATCTTGACTGAATCTCCACCCCATAAATCAAAATAAGAAAAATTAGTACCAAAAATTAAAATATAAGCACATTAACTCACAATCTCCATCAATTCTTATTTAAAATATCTCATAAAAAAAATCAAGAAAAAATGATTCCGAATCTATGCCCACTTAATGAAATAAGAAAACCTTCATGAACTGTTAAGAGCAATAAGGCATGAAGAATCTTTTATCCCAGATCTTATTTTGGATTCATCTTTTGTAGCCACCTAATATTTCCAAGATAATCAAGAGATAAACCTTAATATAATCTTAATATTAGTATTATGCAAGCTGTAATATTCCTCATTTTTCTCCCCCTTTGTTTGTTCTACAGCATGGAGTTTAATTTAAGTTTTATCTTGTAATATTATGTTATAATTTATAATTTGTTATGTAAATATAGAAATATTATCACTAATCACAAAAATAAATAATAAAATATTATCTCAGGGAAAAGTATAGTTGAAAAATATTTTTAATTGAGGGCAATGCAATGAGTTTTAGGGAAAATTTTTAAATTAGACATAATTATAAGTTTAATTAGTTAATTAGGCATCGAAAAAAAATTAACAAAATAGACCAAGTCTTCCATTGAACGGACAATTGGTGCCAACGTGGCATCCACGACAGCGCCAGTCGTCCGTTGATCGGACAGTCATTTTTTTTTTTTTAAATTGGGGGTAGCTGAAGTATTTTGCTCATATCTACCTCATCAGGTGTCGGAATTGAGTGAGCTTAGTATCGTTGGAATCGTAACAAAATTTTTCACAACTTTCATATTGATAAAAAATTAAGATTGTGGCCCAATAAACATCAATTTTTGCGAATGCGTATAAAACTGTGGCACCGACCTGAAATTTTTGAGCAGCCGTCTTTATTTGTCTATATCGGACTCATCCGGTGTCGGAATCAAGCAAGCTTGGTATCGTTGGAATCGTAACGAAATTTTCCACAATTTTCATGTTAATCATAAATTACGATTGTGGCCCAAAAATTTAATAATTTAAGGTGTGTTTATTGCGTGTGTTCTTAGCTTATTGTTATTTTGGTGGATTACATGCCATGATAATTAGGCTAGATAGAAAAAAAGTAATTAAAATAAAATATGAAAATTAAATAAAATCTAAATTATTTTATTATTGTTGGTTTGATGAATCTATTATTTTTTAGAGAATGAGAAAATTCTAAAAAAATTAATTATTATTATTATTATTATTATTATTATTATTTTTTTTTGTGTTAGTTTTATTGGTTTTGTTGATCTAGTTATCTGAAAGTTTGATTTTGATGACTTTGATTGTTTCGATCTGTAGCGTATATTATTTTATGTGACTAAATATCTATTAAATTCTAATTTTATTTTTTTTATTAAATTTATTATTGTTTGCACTATTTTTAAATAATATTATTCTATTTAAGTCTATATTTTAGTATTATAATTAATTGTATTATTACAAATTTCTTAAAAAATAAAAAAATACTTATTCAAGGTTTGAGAGCATATGATATATGTATGTATTTGTATGTATATATATATCTATGTATGTATTATGTTTTAGTATTATAACAATTGTAGCTGTGTATCGGGTAACAATCGTAATTTTTGATCAACATAAAAGTTGTGGAGAATTTGATTACGATTCCAACGATACCAAGCTCGCTTGATTCCGACATTTGATTAGTCCGATATAGACAAATAAATACTGCTGCTCAAAAATTTCAAGTCGGTGTTGCAGTTTTTTTGCGCATTCGCAAAAACTGCTGCTTATTGGGCCACAATCTTAATTTTTAATCAACATGTGTGAAAAATTTTGTTACGATTCCAACGATACTAAGCTCACTTAATTCCGACATGGGATGAGGTAGATATGAGCAAAATATTAGCTCCACAATTTTTTTAAAAATTAAAAGCCTGTCGTCCGTTGAAAGGTGACGCGTTGATAGATCGGCATTGGTGCCATCATCATTGATAGATGATTTAGCCTATTTTGTTAATTTTTTTTTAATACCTAATTAGTCAATTAAAGTTATAATTATGCATAATTTAAAAATTTTCCCTGGCTTTTATTCCACGTGAATAACGAGGCGATTGGAGCGGCATCAACTTGGATGGAGCGGTCAGGTCAAATGGATGAGTTAATCGAGGTTGTTATCTCATGTTTTCATATATGACTATAAAATTTATAATAAAAAAAATATTTACATACATATCATATAATTATATATTTATATATCTGATATCTAAATTTTATTTTTTATAAATATATTATCTTAATCATCAATATCACAAAAAATACCATTATAATTCAAAATTTTTAAGTAAAATGCATTTTTATACATAATAAAATATTATATAAATAAATATCTAATTTTAGTTGTAGATATATAAATAGATAAAAATTTCATGATATGTATTTAAATCTTTCTTAAAATATACATGACTACAAAACTTCTTTTATTTTTTAAGATAAAAAAAATGCTATAATGAGCTATTTTAGTAGAATATGAATATTTGATCAATAGATCTCTACCAAATATATAATAAATGTATTCATACATCAACTTTTTCTTGTTACTCATAAAAATAATTTTAAGTCTATAACTTAAGTATATAAATAGAAATTATTACATATAGATTTTGGATGTAGCTCAATATCTAAATTTCAATAACATAGTGTCACGTGAAATTTGGCTAATGCATGACTGCTGTGTATTATCTATAAAATATTTGTGTATTGATGTAATATTAATTACACGATAATACATAGTATATATATGTATACAGCATTTTACGGTCAATACACAATAATTGTGTATTGATTGAATGCTACATGTCATTAAGTTATTAGTATTTGAATATAGAAGCTATATCCGGACTGCGCACATAATAATTTTTCATATAAATATGCTATCATTCTTTAAGTTTATGCAATAAGAAACATTTAAAACTATTTTAATTTTCTAATAAATTTATGTCAATTGCCCAAAATTTAGATCAAAGAGAAAAAATGAAATTACAGCAAAACAAAGCTTCCAGGGTTGCCAATGGCCCTCCAGGTGGAAAAGAAGCCTGCCCAGCTACCAATTCATGAACTCCAAAGATCTCCCATTCAGGTTTGCTTTGATCTTGCAGAAGAAGAGCAGAAAGCCAGCAACTAAAAGGATTAAGGTGCCTGAAATACTTCACAGCATTTTTAACCTTTAGGATGATTGTAGAACTGTTTTTTGATGTTGATTCTGGAAGGTAATCTGATAGCAAATCAAAGGTCAAAGAGCATTCGTAAAATAGATGATTTATTTGTCTCCATTTGAGTTTGGCAAAACACACTAATAGGATTCGCTTGAATAGAACGGGTATTAAGAATATCTGCCGTTTTTATATATGCCATCCATGAGACAAAGCCATGCAAAAGAACACCTTAAAGCATAATTTCTTTCTTCTTCTTTTTTCCCCCACAAATAAGGGAGTGCCTGCCCAGCTTAGCTAAATGTCTATAATAATCTGCTGTGAAATTCTTGAATAATAAAAATTTTTATGCGAGGAGTCTAAATGTAGCTCTACTTTTGGATTCTAATAATTCTGATACATAATATGTGTCATAATTGTATGCATTATCTTTATCTGATAAGCGCATAAAGTGATATTGGGGCAGGAGGTAGGATATCACAGAGCATTATCATGGTGATATACTCTGGTATAAATCAGTTGATGGTGCTGCATAGCTTTAGATGATATCACTTTTCAGCATATTTTTACATTTCTTATATTATGTTTACGTATTATATACTTATCATGTGATGCAACGTTATTGAAGTTCAGATATAAAGTTATATTTAAACTCTGCATATAATAATTTCTCTTTGAATAGAAGACTAGCATTTTCTTTACAAACAATTGAATCTTATCCCAGATATTAAGTTAGCCATAGTATGATTTTCTATAGATGTGAGGTCCCATTCATTATTAAAAATGATATTGCTAAGAAGGCAATGTGATGGAAATCTGGTAGTCGAGATAGCTTCTCTCCCAAAAAGATCCCAAAATAAGCTGAATTTGTTGCCATTGGAGATGTAGAAAGCAGAGTGCATTAGCTCTCGTTGTGGCTTCCAGAGCTATGGATCGCCTTCCACCACATAGACAGTGAATTAAGAAATCTCCGAGTAAGTGTGCCTTAAAATCATGACATATGATATTTAAATATTAAAATGGTGTATTCAAATAATTTATCTCTGATAAAAATTTTCTATAAAAAAGTTAAATTTTTTTATGAAAATGAATATTGAATTTTAAGGATATGTATGCTCATAAGATTTTAATTTTGGCATAAAATACTAAACAAAAATTTAAATTATTTACAATTCCTTAGAAGATATAATAATTAAATTATATCTATATATATATATATATATATATATATATATATATATATATATATATATATATATATATATATATATATATATATATATATATGAAATGTGAAGAGTCATACTTGTGCTATATATATATGAAATGGTGTATTTTCAAACTTCTGTATTTTCAAACTTCTATGGTAGCAATAATAAGTTGTTATATCAAGTTGGAAACATTGGCAGAATGAAATCAAATTATGGAAATAAACTTTAATTTCACGGGCCAGACATGGCGTACTTTAATTGCTCTTTTCTATGACTTTTCTCATCTGGTGATCGTGGACAGATTATTCAAGTTGAATTCAAAATAAGCCTTTTATGAAGTTCCTTGTCTTTATCTCCCTTTGTTTCATCTAAATACAAATTTTCTTGGTGCATTAAAGTTAAGAAATTTGTAGAAGACATTTTAGCCTATAATTAAAAGCTTTGATTTTTAATTAAAAGATTTTAAATTTGTGATTAAATTTACTCAATTGTTAAAAAAATCTAAGAAAATTGAATTAAAATATCTTAAATCAAATTAAGATGAATATAATTCATTGTTTGTCATGTGTCCATATTTTTTATTTTTAATATATATATATATATATATATATATATATATATATATATATATATATATATATTAATTCTCAAAATTTGTTTAAAGAGTTTATGGTGCGTATTCAATGTGCTCATTATGAAACTTTGATGATAAATCTGGAATAAGCCTATGAAGGTTATCTATTTTCTCTACCAACTTTCCTTGACTTTCGTGGTTTGATCTATCGCTCTCGGGTCATTGTTTTCATGAGCATGATTTGGCTAGAAGTCTAAGAGTTTTTTCTGAGATTGATACACATGGGTTCAAATGATGAATGCGATGTTTTAAAATCTTAATTGAATAGTGAATTAAAATTAGTATTATTTACGGAAAAAAAAATCACGCAAGGGAGCGTGGCGGATGTTTGAAGGGGTGGAATTAGGATTTTTTTTCTTGGCGTTTCCTGCTCTTGGTGACGACTCTGGTTAGTTATCCCGTGGTTTGAGGTAATTTTTTTTCATCTTGTGTGCGGCCTTCGGCTTAGTGCTGGAGGTTCCCCTCCCTCCACCCTTTCCTTTTTCTTTTCTTTCTGCTCTTTGTCATATCTTCCGACCATATTTTTTCCTCCAACTTCCCTCTCCTTTCTTCCTCTACCCCTAGCGCTATCTTGGGGGTTGCTCCTGTAAATCATAGACTAAATGCTCACACTTTCTCCTGTAATTGGAAAGAGCTTTTGAGCTCTCAGAGCGACAAAAGTAAATCAGTAGCCCAATCCTTTGTTCCCCCTGTCTCTGATGAAATGTGTTTCTTTGAAATTGAACTCATGGAAGGCCAAAAAGATTGTGATCTCTCATTAGTTGGCCACGCAATCGAAAAATGTCCATTTTATGGTGCTCTTCTTGCAGCTATCAATAAGAAATGAAAATTTAAAGGAGAAATGGAATTGCTTACTTTTGAATGGGATTTCTTTCTGTTTAAATTCACATGTCAAGAAGATTATGACTTAGTATGGAATCATGGAGCTTGTTTTCTTAATGGAAGACCTTTTATTTTTCAAAAATGGTCTTGGGATTTCAGGCCATCTAAAGAACATATTTCAGATATCCCGTTATGGATCAAGCTGCCGAACTTTCCTCTATGCTGTTGGAATGATTCTGGATTCTCTAAAGTGGCAAGTATGGTGTGAATTCCACTTGTTGTGGATAATCTTACTACCTCTAAGTCCAGGATCAGTTTTGCAAGGGTTTGTGTTCAGGTAAATCCTTCTTCACCATTACCAGATTCAGTTTCACTAAATTTAAACAGTCGAAAGTTTCAGTAGGAGATTATATATGATTGGAAACTTAAGGCGTGTACCAGATGCAACTCTTTTTCTCATGAAGATGTATCCTGTCCTCTAAACCCAGCAAAAAGGCCAACTGCTTGGGGTAGGAGTCGAAGTCGTCCTCCCCGTCAACCCTTTAAAGCTCCTCCCCTTAATCCCTCTACTGAAGTTAATGTTGCTTCAGATCCTTCAACTCTACCCTCTAATCCTAACCCTGCCTCTACTTCTAAAAACCAGAACATGGTTTTAAATCTAGCTTTAAATGGTTTGAACCAAATGCCAGCCCTTTCACCCTCTATGGCGGAAGTTCCAAAAACCACTGAAAATGCCTTACCTATAGACAATGCCATCCCTTCTCATTCTGAACCTTTCAGCTCCACATCCCAAGGAGTTATGACTCGATCCTCTGCCGCTTCTCCAACCCGTTCCCAAGCTCAAAAAGCCTTGGACCATGTCACTAAAACCTCGAGCAAAGGTTCTTCTGCTAATGATGCGTGTAAAGCCTCCTTGAATCAAAATAGGGGCTATAAGACCAATTCTAAAAAGAAGGGTAAATAGCCCTCCCTCATTCCAGTTTTATGATTAATCCAAGACTTGGGTGCTGGAACGTGCGTGATCTTCTTGCTGTTGGAAGGTTGAATGATTGTAAAAGGATTATCAAGGGTTCTAATCTTGATCTCCTTTGTCTTTTAGAAACCAAACTCTCTTCTTCAACCTTGGAGGACAACCTTCTTCTCAATAAATTATGCTTGTTTAAGCCTGAAGAAAGCTCAAATAACTTTGAATGTAGCCCAGGAGGCAGAATATGGATTAAATGGAATCATAACTTGCTTTCTTTCAGGACTATCTCAATGGATCCTTAGTTTATTCATGGTTCCGTTTGCTTTACTAGTTCTTCCCTGCTCTTTATAACCTTCATTTATGGTCACAATGGCCCCTTCGACAGGCGGACTCTTTGGAATTCCATTCGGGTAATCGCCTCATCTATGAATGTGTCATGGCTAATACTAGGGGACTTCAACTGTGTTATTTCCAGTAAGGAAAAATTAGGTGGTAACCCCATTCTGGTTAGTAGACTTCAGGATTTCAAAGATTGCATCAAAGGCTGCAGCCTTTTGAATCTTCCTAGCTCAGGGTTATTCTAGACTTGGTCAAATCAACAAATAGACAGTCCAATTTTTACAAAAATTGATAGAATATTATGCAATTCTAATTGGATTGAACATTTTCCTTCTCCCTATTATAGGGTCATTGCTCCGTTGTCTTCTGATCATTCCCCACTTATTCTATATCTTGACAACATATCTCTAGCACCTTCTAGATTTATGTTTAGAAATTACTGAGTCAATTATGATGATTTTCTTGAAGTTATTAGTTCTGCTTAGAAGACCTTTTTTCATGGAGATCCTATATATATCCTTTCTAAGAAACTTCAGCTTTCTAGAACTCTCCTTAAGAAGAAAAAATGGGCCTCATCCTCAATTAGGCATCAAATTAATGCAATTAGACAAGATCAAGAAGACATTCTTTTTAGTCTTGAAAAAGACCCTTATAATAGCCATCTCTTAAATGAGGCTCAAGAGATTAAATCTAAATATGTTGAGCTTATTAAATATGAAAGTTTATGGGCTATTCAGCGAGCTAAAGTGCACTAGCTTACTAATCTTGATGATGATCTTCAATTTCTGTACAACTCTATCAAGGAAAGACAAAACTCAAACCGTTTAAGATGCCTTCAAACTTCTAGTGGTTATATTTATGAACCTAGTTCTATAGCTGAAAAAATCTGCAATTCTTTTTCTGATCTCTTCAGCTGTAAAGGCTCTTTTGATCCTTCTAAGCACGACTTACCGATTGGTCATAGTGTTTCTATTGAACATGCCTCTATGTTGGAAGCCAACATTTCTAACCAAGAAATTACTGATGCTCTGCACAGCTTCAGCGAGAACAAATCATTGGGTCCTGATGGTTTCAATGTCAAATTCTTTACCTCTTGTTGGGAAATCATAGGGAAGCAATTTTTATTGGCGGCACATCATTTCTTCAAAGTTGAAAAATTGCCCAGAGTCTTTAAGCATACTCTAATTACTCTTATACCAAAAATTAAGCACTCAAACTCCCTCTCCGATTATAGGCCTATATCTCTATGCAGTTTTTTCTATAAAGTGGTTGCTAAAGTTTTTGCAAATAGATTGAAGTAAGTTCTTCCTACTATCATTCATAGTGCTCAATCTGCCTTTATTAAACAGAGGGATATTTCAGATAATCTCTCATTGGCTCATGAAATAGGATTTGATTTCTCAACAAAAAATTGTCCTGAATATTTCTTAGCGAAGTTCGACCTAAGAAAGGCTTTTGATTTGATTAATCGTTCAGCATTGCTTCATAGAATGACTCAAAAAGGCTTTCCTTCAAGGTTTATTCGCTGGATTAACACTTGCATAAGTGACATTCCTTTTTCCATCATACTTAATGGAGAGATAAAAGGGTTTTTCCATTCCTCTAATGGTCTTAGGCAAGGTTTCCCTCTTTCCCCTTTTCTTTTTATAATTGCAATGGATTCTTTCTCTTATCTAAGTGACGAACAGGTTAATTTAAAGAACTTCTTACCTATTATCTCGGCTGGTAGTTCTACTTCTCACTTATTATTTGATGATGACCTCTTGGTAACGGGCTTGACTTGTTTTAGCTCAGTGAAAGCTTTAAAAGATGCTTTGGATACATTGGCAGATTATATGGGATTGGAAGTCAATGGAGAAAAATCTATGATCTGTTTCTCCGGATCTAGACCGAATCATGGTTCATTTGGGGATATGCTTAACATCAAAATTGAATCTTTTCCCTTCAAATATTTGGGCCTTCCACTTACTTCAGGTAAACTTAAGTCCAGCCATTTTAGCCCTCTTTTTGACAAACTTTACCTTTGGTTGGTGGGTTGGAAAAGTAAATTATTATCTTATGGAGGCAGATTTCAACTTCTGAGAGCTACTATAAAATAATTACCTTTCTTATTGGTTAAGGTCAAACTTTTTTCCTAAATGCATTCTTAAAAGAATTTCATCCCTTATGGCAAATTTTTTTTATCATAATGGGGAGGCTAGAAAATTACGCTTGGTTTCTTGGGCAAATACGGCTATGATTAGGGATAGAGGGGGAATTGGGCTGCATTCCATTTCTACTCTTAACACTTTGTGCAAAGTTAAATGTATGTGGAGGATCCTCAAACTATCATCTCCTTTTGCTATTTGGTGTCGTAGCAAGTATGTTTCCTTATAGAATAGAAATGTTGGCCGACTTTCTCCTTTATGGAAGGAACTAAAATCTTTTGCTTCTCTCTTTCGGGGGAAAATCTCATTGCATCCAGGTGATGGTTCCTCTGTTTCTCTCTTTTATGACCCCTGGTGCAATGACTTATCTTTATTTAAAATTTTAGGGAATGAATGTTTTTCCCTTTTTAATAAACCAGCAGATGCTACTTTAAACTCTATATTATGTAATGGAACGGTGTGTATTCCTGATGGTTTACATTCAAAATCTGCAAATTGTTTCAATTATCTGGCTGACTTTACACCAAGTCAGATCTCTGATGTATTTCTTTGAGAAACCTCCTAAGTCGACTCAAGAATATTCTGAATTCATTATTTGAGCAGGTCCCTAAGGTTAATTGGGATAATGGAATCTAGTTTAAAGGTTATGCACTTAATCATGCTTTATTTTATTGGATGGTTTTCCATAAGGGTTTGAAAACTTCAGATTCATTTACAGCTAGAGGCTTGGGTAATACATTCTTGTACTTTTTCTATAAAACTGAACAGGAATCCACTCTCATCTTTTTTTTTTTTGAATGTAATGATTCTATGAGGCTTATCCGAAGGATTCTACCCGGTGGTAATTTTTTACTGATGCCTACCACTCTTTCTCAAATATTGAGTGATGTTGGAAATCTCCATCATAAAATTTTAGCTAGACTATGTTGTTTAATTATTTCTGTTTCGGTTACTTGTATTGGGAAAGAAAGAAATAAAATGTTCCATTCTCAGACTTCAAATTCATCTGACTGGTTGGAAAATCAAATCCGATCTATTGTAGCTCATAAACTTAGAAGATAGAAGTTCAAAGACCATTGACCTGATGATGTTTTACACATTCTTCAATGCTGGGAATTCTCTGGAACCTGAAACTATGCCCTCTCTCTTTTGATGCCCGTCAGATTTTTCTTCGGCTGTTTTTTTGTTTCTTCATATTTGGAGTAGGACAATGATGATCATCTTGGGAATTTTTTGACTTTGAGGCTATTGGAAGCTTGCTTTTATGCTGGCAGTCATGGCTGCAACCAAGGAAGAAATTTCTCTGATCAATTATGCATTCCTATGTTCCTTTGATGATCCTTTGGATGACAGCTGTGTCTACCGCAATTGGCTACTTGTTTTGCTTCATCCAACAGTGAATGATTATTTTTGATTATTGATCTGAATCCTTGGTCTCCTCTTTTTGTTTTTGTTTATCCGAGTTTGTTATTCAAATGATTTTACCTGTTCTTCTTATTCTGTCTTCATGCTTACATTCAGTCCCTTTGAGATTATTGTAAGCATAGCCTTATAATCTTTTTACATTTGGAATGAAATTGGGCTCACGACCTTAAATTTTTCCAAAAAAAAAATATATTATTTGATGAATTATGTTGACTTGAAATGACTTTAAACATAATAATAATAATAATAAATTATAAACTCAACACATATCTTATCTTATATATATATATATATATCTATACGACATTTTGTTGGACTATTCAACTATTCGCGTTGACCTCAAAACAGTATTTGAACGCATTTATTAGTCCTTTTTCAAGCTTATGCAACGAACAACTTTTACCGACATCTCTTGAAATAGAAAGTCTGAAGTGAAGTATTTACTTTTCAATTAGAAATTAAGCATTGACATGAAGCACTTGCCTTAGAAGATACCCCTATCCTTATTTTTTGGGATTTACAAATATAATATTAAAAATTATTTTAGTTTACATATACTCAAATAACATTTAATTTTTTTTATTAGTATCAAAAATATTATTGATATGACATTCAAAATTCCCTAGTCAAAACATGAATCTTAAGGCAGCTGATCCCAAGTCAAATCGCCAAGATCAAACACCAAACATCGTAAAAACTTTGGAACATAAATTAAACCTCTGAACGAATGATCATCAAATATAGTATTTATAGTCAATCGAGCATCTCGACGGCGAATCTAACAACCCTAAGATCTCTCACAATTCCTCATTTGAGCATCCAAATGTTCAAATACATCAAATGATCAAAGGAATCGCCCGTAACCGTCATGGGGAGGAGTGGTTTGGATTTTCCATATATTTACAAGACGCCACTCTTCCAAATCTATAAATATCCCCCATACCCATATATGAGAGGAGACTTTTGGAGGCCAAGTGAAGAAGAGGGAGCAAGAGGAGGAGAGAGCTAAGATCGAAGATCGATGACGGCACCGCCCACCGGCAACCACCACTCGCCATTGCCACCTAACCCTCGCCATTGTTAATCACCTAATCGCTCAGATTGTTGTTCTCTCGCCGAAATTGTTCCCCTCCCAAGTTCCCGCACGCTAGCCCACCATTTCGCTGCTCAAAGAATTTGCTATAATTTGGTTACGCAGCGAAATTTCAGAGGCTTATTTTTTCTCGTGAGCCTAATTGTATTAAAAAGCCGCACAAGCGCTTTTTTTTGCCATGGCTAACTCTAACTCGATTTTTTTTTGACCATATTTTTCTAAAAAAATATATTTTTATATATGTTTAGAGAATATATATAACTTTGCCTTTTTATACTTTTTAGAGTGATCTTATTATGACCTTCTCTTCTCTTCTCCATCATCAAGGGCTTCAAGACAGCAAATGACAATGGTATTGTCGAGGAATGCTCTTCTTTGACGAAGAGATATCGTTGCGATTTTCTTTTATTGTCAAGGGTTTCAAGATACACAGACTACTTACTCTGTCCATGTTCTTCGCTAATGCGAACCTCACTCCAGTTTTGCATGGGATGAGATTAATAGATTTCCAGTTTAATAAATAAAATTTTTTACAAGTTAAATATATAAATATATTATTTATGTTATTTGCTAGAAATAAATTAACATTTAAAAACGTAATAAAATAAACTAAATAATTCATTAACATTTTTATCATTCTCTTACATAACTAATTTTATACCCTCTTCATATCATCCAACACCTCATTTGAATTATTCCCACACGCAACTCCCAACATGCATGCATGATCATCATTTTTTCATTAATTTCAACCCTTAAATTCAAAATTTTCAAACCAAGCAAGATAAAAAAGACTTAAGAAAAATATAATAATTAAAAATAACATTAATTAAACAAATAAAATCTTATATAAAATATATTATTTTCCTCTAATTGAGTAAAAAAAATAAAAAAAATCAATGTCCCAACCAATATGATATGAATTGTTGACTCTTTATCATAAAATATAAATTAAAAAAGCAATTAAATTATCAATGCCTATAACTCTCTCATGACTTTTTTTTTTTTGAGATGGTATCATCACTCCATCCATCTTACGGGACGTGATGACTAATTCCAGAGCGCAACACTAAACCCATAAGTGCTCCCCACTTTATTTTCCCTACTAAGGACGCACTCCAGGTAGAATCAACACGACCGAAGCATCAACCACCATATCAACCAAGCTAAAAACGGTGGGTACTCTCTGATGACTTAGCTTACAAGATTAGTTTTTGTCCAAATGATTGCAAATATTTGGCATTCATGACTATGTGATAGCATCATGTGACAAGTTTGATGGCTGGTCCATCGTCATAAACATTTATACCATTGAATAATATAGGACAAAGCAATAGAAAACTAAGGTAAAAAGGACATTGGAGGACACGTACAAATGCCCTAATAAATAATTAAGGGCCATGGCCCATGCCCGTCTTCGGATCCAAACGAAGAAAAATACAAAGCCTTTGGAATCAATTCGTTGGCATTGTTATTTAGCCAAATTATTCAGCTACTTATAATATTTCATTATATATATCGAGTGGGCAAGAATTTATTAAATTATATATGAAACATTTACTTAAATATCACATAATAATAATTATATATATATATATATATATATATATATAGGGTTCCCAACCCTATAAAAGCAATTTAATGAACTTAGAGCTATCATAGATGGAATTAATAGGACTAAAGAACTTGGAAATGGATGGACCAAAGCAATGTCCGAGAAATTTGGTTGTTGTATTAAATTCAATATTTGGTCCACATGGAAACAATGGTTATAGAAGGACAAGTGCAAAATGTACGGTTGATTTCATGGTATATTTTTTGTTAATTTAAAATTTTAAAGTGCAACAACTTTATCAATTTGCATTAAAATTATCAAATTTGTATGTTGTTTAATATTTTTAAGATAAATATTTTTGTATATTTACATATCAAATAATAATGTTATATAACATCTAAATTTTAAATATTAATAATATCATTAATATTAGTTTATATAAAATAAATATATTTTTATGTATATATTTTGATATGATTGTAATGCTAAAATATTTACAAATATATATCAAAACTTAAGTATTAAATTGCAAATACTATCTCTCATTTAAATGAAAGTACAATAGATATATTTATTTAATTTCTTTGTTATTGTAGTCTTTCATTGAATATAGAGATAATATTACTCAATTTTGAAATAAATCATTGATCAAAGGATTTAGAGAGATAAATAAACTTTGAAATTTATTTGTTAAGAGGTTTTTTGAGATTTTTTTTATTTTTATAAATTTTATTTTATTTTATTTATATTTTGATATCAAATTATATATTTAATATTCTAAATTTATGTTATTTTTTTTATCATTTTTTAATATTACATTTGATAATAATGATAGTAGTAATGATTGGTAATGACTTAAGTTAATAAAACCTAGTGTTGGTCAGAGATGATGATGATTATGACAACAATCAAATGTAAGTGATCAAATGGTAGCAATGATCGGTGACATGATCGACAACAATGACTGACATCGAATTAAGAATCACCAATGGCTCATCTCAAATTTTATAATCTAACATGATTTTTATTAAAGTAACTAAACAAAAGATGCGTAACATTAGATATGATGAATTAAGCACTTTATTTAAATTTCATTTACTCTAGATGAAATATATTATACTTATTTTAAATATATAAAAATATATGTTATGTGAAGAAAGTCACAAGAATATGCTGAAATAATCACAAACTTACATCGATATACGATTGAATCATTTCACTCTCTGATAAACTTCTAATCAAACTAACCCAATTCTATAATTATAGACCTTATCATATTTTACATTTACAAAAGACAGGAAATTATATGCATGAGAAAAAATTTTATATTTTATGAGAAAATTTTGGATGAGAAAAATTAAATTAAATTTTAATTAGAATGAATTTTAAAATCCTTATGCTTTAAAATGAATGTAATAATTAATTAATCATTCATGAAATATATATATACTTCAAGGCAAAACTAAATATTTGAAAATTCTCAATGATAAAATTATATTTTTAATATATTTACCTAATTTTACCTCTATTTTATGGGATACCTAAAATATTCTTCTTTAATTATCTAAAACTCTTTTATTTTTTTTTATAATATTTTGCCTACTTCTATAACAAACCCTTCTTCTGCGACCCTTCCATCAAAAGCCTAGATTCTATAACAAACATTTTTTATTTTTATTTTTTAAAATATTAATATCTAAAACCATAAAAATTGACAGCTAATACGAACAGTTTAATTATGAAAAAAAGAAGAAGATAGATATAAGGAACAACATTTGGGCCTGAACCACTTTGGCTGGACCCGATCTACCGATTCGCTGGCTCCGCTGCCAAATCCATCTTTGTCTGCTATCCCCCGACCAATCTCTAATGCGAGATCTCAACCGTTCGTACAATTGTTCACGCCCCAAACGTGATCCGTCAGCAGCACTGACAATCCCACCACCCAGGACCGGTTCGCACGTGCGCTCTGTCCAGCCGAATCGTACCCGAAGCCCTCGACCAAATAGCCCATCATCCTATTAAGAATTTATTTAAGATAATTATAACTTTTTTTAAAATTAATTGTAAAATTATTATAAAGAAATAATTTATTAAAAAATTATTTATGTGTTATAATTATTTTTTTTTAAAAAAAATTTCAAAAAGAAATTTTTTAAGAGCCACCATACTCTAACAGCTCTGATTCTCAAAACAGTTTTTTCATCATAAAATTTTCTAAAAAATAACTAAAAAATTGATAGTCAAACGAAACAACTTTATTTTCTAGCTATTTTCTGAAAAATAAAACAGCCAAAAAAATCATCTCAAACGATCCCTAAGATGTAGTTATTAGGTGCTGATAATAAGTTTGTTAAGCAACATATTTGTTAAGATAATCTAAGAGAAAGTTCAACTCAGCCATCGAACTCACTAAAATTTTGAATTATCTTAAGAAGCTAAGCTTAATGAAACCGGCCAAGTTCACTATAAACCTAACTCACTCCATAGAATTAAGATTATGTTAGGTATGATATGCACTTAACTAATACAATAAATTTTATTTTTTATGTTTTGATTCACAATTCATTTAAGGTAGAAAATTTAGTTTTTCTAGGAGTCTAACATTTTAGACATTTCATCATAGTAACACAACACAAAAAGAAACCTAAAAATATAGGTTATTTCTATTGTGCACCTAAAATAAATCAAACCAATTTAATTAAAATAGGCTAATGTGATCAAGTACTATTGTACACCTAGGAAGAAAAAGAAAAATGGCCAGCTAAGCTCTACCCTTATACAACCTGACCTAGAATTAAAAGTTTAATCTATGGGGGTCTTCTTCCAAGATCACCACCTTCTACTGGGGCTTTCATAAGATTCACAGGGGAGCACTGAGACAAGGCATTAATAGGGTCATCTCTTGATATTCTTAGACCCCATAGATCCTAATCTAGTTCTAAGCTCAAATTATATTTAAAATTCTAAAAATAAATTTTTAAACCTTACAAAATAGATGCTTGGAATACAAACAACACTCCAATAATTAAAATGTAATATTTTGCATAGTACTAAGCCTTGATATATTTATGATTGTGAGACGAAATAGCTCACATCAGCTCACTTTCAGCTCTAAGAGGGTCATCTCAACCAGCCTCAATGGCATTCCTAACTTTTTAGAATTGTTTTGCTTGCTTTATTCAAGTTTTGATGCCTTCATCTATAGAAATATCGCTCTAGTGCTCAACCTTGCTATGTCACCCTTCATTAAGGATATTACCAACATTCTAATTCTATTTGTTTTGTATTAATGCACTCTCCAAAATTCAAAAAAGATGTATCTTTGTAACTCATATTACTATTGAAAGTTGTTTCAACTCGATCGAGCCGTATGCATTTATATATAGTTTTAATATTTTCACATAAAATGCCTTATCTCTTGTACTTTCTTTAATCTTGGTATTTATCTCAACTAATTGACTGTTAACATGCAATAATCATTGGGAAAAATTTTATATACATACATACATACATGCATGTATATATGTATAGACACACACCCATTAGGTGCTATTTTAAGCCTATTAAATATGTGGTTCAATAAAGATTAATTATTTTTTTACTTTTGAGACAACTTATTATTTTTTTATAAAATTTATCATGCATAAAAATTGAGTATTTTATCTTATTTTTTATGATGAGCTTAAATAAAATAAAATACATTCAAATATAAATAAAATCCCGATCCTCAATCTATAGGGTTGGTTTTTTTTTTTTTTTTTTTTTTTTTTTTCACATCTCATCTTGAGTTAAAAGAAGGTTCTCTCTCGAAAACACTGCTTTAGACATGAAAGATTAAAAATCTTATATTTACTTTTACACAAATTTAAGTACACTTCTTACTAAATTCTCTTAATGATTTAACATGAAATCCAAATATGATGAATTTATTTATCCCTATTTATTTCCAAATAATAACCACCCTAGCCATGCACATGTCTTATATATGATATTGCCCTTAAACAAAATGATAAAATTTTTAGAACTTTTTTAAAATTTTTGAGCAAAGATAATATGCAATCTCCAATATTTATTTATCTAATACTTTTCTATGCTTTTAAAAAATGTATTTCACTTTTAAAAAATAAGTGATGATGATATTTTTGATGTGATATTGAAGATTAAAATGTTATATATATAAAAATTAAAATTTAATTTAGGTGTTAGATATATAAATACATAAGAATTGTGTGATCTGCATGTAAATCCTCCTAATAATTTTTCTATTGTAAATTCAAAGAAAACAAGAACAAATTTGGCCTAAAGTTTCACCAAAATAGCCCAAGGTAACTTACAATCTTCTCCCATGATAGAGATTGAGAGATTGAACTGGCCATATTACTCTCATTAAAAGCCTTCTTTTAATAGTGATCGACTCATGCCAAACAATACATTCATTCATTCATTTGGTCATTCGAACTAAAAAAGATATATTTGTTCTTTGTTTTTATTTTATTTTATTGATATTTTAATTTAAAATAAAATATATTTGATGATGGTAATTATTTTTAAAAATATTCAAAATATCTAAAAAGTATTTTAAAGTATTTTTAAAAATAATATGAATTATTTCACAAAAAATTCTTAAAATATATTTAAAAAAATAAAATAAAATAAAATAATGCAAAGCAAAATTGATCTCAAACAGGCCTAAGTTATTGAGAATTGTAATTTAATCACATAAATTGACAACACATAAAATAATTTTACATCTGAATTTGGCACTGCCTAAGTTAGTAATCATAGTAAATTAATTACCATATTAAAAAAATATTAATCATTTTTAGGACATATAATTTATTTTGATATCTCAAATAGAAATTGTTGCGTGCTAGAGAATCAATTGCGGTAGAGAAAAAGTTTACGCCTTTAGCCTTTCGTGAGTCCAAAGACACAATGCAGATTTAAAGGATAACAAGAAAACTCCGCACTTTACGAAAACCCCAAAAAAGAGGGAAAATCAATTTACCAAATTCTCAAAGTGTTTGAGTATAAAGATCTTCCCGATAACGGATTATAGAAGAGAGAGGGACAACAGCTAATAATGCATAACGTGATGTTCGATGGCGACGACGTTGGACGACAATGCGACTATACGAACGACGACGCGACGATGACAATTGAAACAATGATTACGATGTACGATGATGTAACGATGAATGGTGATGATGACCCGAAGCCGACGACGATCGGTGGCCGACGATAACGACGGTGGTGACAACCGTCGAGAGTATGGTGATTGTGCTTGGAGGATCTTTAAAGCTCTCTCTCTCTCTTTGCCTCCCTCATACGAGGAATTATTTATAGATTGGTAAGTGACGTCTCGTAAAATATGCAAACCAACCACCAGACGGCATGATGATTCCTCGATCATATGATGTATTTTTTTGAATGCTCAAAGTCGAATGTAAGATCTTTGAACCGCTGGTCGACGCCGATTGACTATAAATCTATATTTGAGAGCTTTTAGAATTTAGCGTCTCAAAGTTCCAATGATATTTTAAGTCTTGATCTCGACCGTTCACTGATTTTTACTTTCGGCATCAAGATTCGTGCTTTGATTAGATGAATTTTCAGGGTCATATCAGAAATATTAATGTACAATAGTATTTATTAAGATAAGAGCCGAATTTGGACCTATCTATCGTCGGTCATGAGTTAACTCAGTACTTGAAAAGCCTTGAGTCACTTTTGGACTTATCCGATCGCAAAACTCAGCTGCTCTTTTAACGTGCTTATTAAGCCAAATAGAGGCTTTCTCTTATAGAGTATTTGCCCTCAATTTAGGGCTCACAACCTATAGTACGAGCGCATTTAGGACAACTTCTGATTGTTTTTTTTTTTTAAATTTTAAAATAGATAGAAAGTAAAATAATTTTATTTAACTATTAAATTTTTAACTGCTATGATGAAAAAAATTATTTTAAGAATCAGATATATTAGAGTATAGTTACTATCAAAAAATTATTTTTTAAATTTTTTAAAAAGAAAAATATTTATAATACACACAATAATTTTTTTAAAAATTTGATTTATCCACATCAACTTTACAATTAGCTTTTCAAAAAAAGCTAAAGTTACCCGCAAACAGACCCTAAGTGTTAAAAAAATCTTTTCTTTTATGAGTTATATAAATAATCAACTATGAAATAAAATCAAAAATCAAAGAATAAATAATTTTTATGCACTTATATATATATATATATATATATATATATATATATATATATTATGTAATTGATAATGATGTAATAGTTCAACAGCTGAACAACAAATATCATAAATTTAAAATTATTTATTTATATATATTTTATATTTTTTATAAATATATTTTAAATAAAAAATTGAGGATATTTTTTAAATTATTAAATTATGCCCCCACCAAAAAAAATATATATGACTCCACCACTTGCTCACTAATAATCCTCGAGCTATTAATTAGGCTCATGTGCTACAAAACAAGCTATATAAAGCTCAAATATATATATATATATATATATATATATATATTAATTTCTATTATAGCCCTTTATAAAAACATCAACCTTGACTCCAATATATAATTAAGAGGTCAAATGGACATGCATAACTCAACATTTTATTATTTTAATGCAGAATTTCATCATATCAATATTTGTAGGATTTTCTCTTTGTTCTGTCTCTCAACTTTGATCCAAGGCATCTTTTCTCTCTCTCTCTCTCTCTCTCTCTCTCTCTCTCTCTAGGGCCCACTAAATATTTTGCAAATCTTGAGCCACTGATGTGAGTATTTTATAATGATTCTTAGGAACTATACTAAGTTCTTAATATCTATCATAAACACTTTTAAATCTAACAACTAAACACATGTAAATACTTTTTTAAGGTGAGTTTTATGATATTGGTTTTAAAGTGTTGCACAAAATCTTTTTGTTAGGGGTATTATTTGAAAATTACGATTGTTATGGTAATGATAATTGAAGCTATTCAATGAGATAAATTAAATATTATGCATAATTAGAAGTTTTTTTTTTCTTTTTTTGACACTGTGGACTTACTATAGAAATGTAGTGTTAGTTGTAAAATTAGTATGATATTATATTTCTATTTTTTCTTTATGATATTAAGAAAAAAAATTAAAAATTAAAAATTAAAAATACTTTAATAATTATTTTCTTAGATTTAAAATTACATAAAGCTGAATTTCTTGATGTTTCTTTCCTTCCAAACATAATAGATTAAGCTGCAGAGAATAAGATAGTGAAAATTTCTTGTAGATTTTGACAAATTTTGATTCTCTTCCACATAGTTGAAAACCTATGCTAATGAAGGTTTTTATAGAAGACTTGCAAGTCTTAGTAGAAGAGCAGTGAGAAGAGAATTAGAATAATCGTATTACTGGACTCAACTTCAGTGAAGCAAAAACTACAATTGGTAAGAACTATTATATTGCGTGAAGCTACAAAATCTATCGTTTTAAGGCCGTTAGATATACAGAGCTAAGCATAAACAGACAAATGAAAGACTGTCAAGCGAGAGAAGGAATGTCCAAATAAAACTCATTAAAATGCATTTTGAAGTTCAGCTGAAAACCATTAGATTAAATAACTTCGTCCGAAGAGGATGTGCCAATAGGAATGCTACAAATAAGTTGATATATGATGTCATTGGAGATCTAATTAGAATCCCAAACTTCATTGGAAATTAAACCAGAGATTTCAAGTCTCTTGTCAATATTCAACAAATGAAAAATATCATCACCAAAATTATCCAAAAAAGATCTTTCTTCAATCCAAGGAACAATGGACTTTTGGATGATAAAAACGTACAAACCAGAGAGCACATGAAAGCAAAAGTGATGTCCGATAAAGAAGGAATGCCTGAATCTTCTTTATTTTTTTGGCTTGCAGGCTCTATCCCAAGAGACGGGATGAAGTTTATGCTGAAAAAAATATTCCCAGGATACAAGAATTTAGAGCAGAATTTGTTAATAATTTTGATACAAGCTTTGGGTATAATACGAGATATAGCCCAATAAGTTGTAAGATTCCAAACACAAAAATTTAATCAATTGCAGTCGGTCTGCAAATGAGAGAATTCTAGTTTTTCAACTGCCAAGAAGATTTAAGATTTTATGACGAAGCACTTGAAAATTCAAAGCTTGAAGTTTTTTTGCAAGAAACTAGCAAATCAAGGTATTTGAATTTGAAGTTTGATAAAGGATATTGTGGTGTTTATTTTTAGATATGTATAGGGGATACCACATAGATCTGAGAGGGTATTTATTAAAATGATTGGGTACGATATTGAGGTATGTTGTACTATCTCGAAAGATAGAGACATCATACTTCAGTGGACCTAATCACCTAATAAGTACTCCTAAGGCATGATGAGTCTTCGAATATGCCAAAGATTTTTTCTCTATTATATATGGATGAATAAAATAGGGTTTACATTAAAACGAGTTCTAAAGTTCCCTATGGGGGCAAGCTCTCATAGTTAATTATATCTTAAGGAAGGTGAGTTCCTTAAGAATACTCTCGATTAAAGTAGACAATTATTGTCTCCAAAGATTTCAAGAGTAAGACTATCAATGAATTGGTTCTATTTAAAAAATCAATCGAGATAGATCAAAAGAAGAAGACTTATTATCGAAGCCAAACGAGATGAGTAGGGAATGCTCATAATACTAGTAAACCTAGTGAGCATTCCAATTTATTATATAGTTGGGCTTTATGTGTTTGAAATTGAGGCGAATTATTTATTCAAGTTGAAATTTTATTAGATCGCTAAGGCTTATAATCCAACAATACAAGATTGTGGAAATACTTAAGAGGTGAGGATTTATGCTTGTAGCCCGAAGAAAACATCCGCCTTAGATCCTAAATCTAGGGAGCTTTAATAAGAGCTAAAACACGACCTAAATCTAAGCGAAAGTCGATATATGGTTTACCTCCACAAGAGGGAATAAACCACCCGACTGCTAGACTTATAACCGCATGGAGTGACAACCATCTAACTCCTCATATGTTTTAAATCTATATGGTCTGGTCATATGAAATTGCAAGATTAGTTAGGCTGTTATTTACTAGAAAGAGACTAAAATTCTTAAACCCACTCTCTAAGAGACTAGAGCATGAGTGGTATGAGTAATGACTTAGTCTAATGCGAATTTTCTCAAATTTTATTTGATTTTTGACACTTCATTTTGACAAAAACTTTGGGATTTATTATACTTAAATGCATGATGAAATGATATTAGGAGCTAAATCAGAGAGAAAGAGATATTTTTTACCATAGAGGAGACCCTCAAAGGTCAAGTCTTCCCCTATCGTGCAAGGATGAAAACCCTCTCTTAGTAATAATGAAGCAATATGAATACATGATATTAAACATATAACATTCAGTTAAGGGTTTGTTAAATCTTTTAATTATCTTGATTTAATGCCTAGGCTTTATATGAGGTTATGAATTATTTAAAACTTTAGTTATGAGTTGTAGTTGGATAAAAAAATTAATTTTCTCATAAGAGCCTAATTGGATCTAGGCCACACATTAAATCATCGCTCATAAAGAAACTATGAAAAATCTGCCATTTATATTGCACAATTTAAACATAACATCAAGCATTTTATAAATCTAACGTAAAAGAATAAAAGGCTGGTGCAGTCGGGTATTTCCGTACAACAAGAAAAGAGAAAATGGATAGCCGAGCTCTACCCTTATACAACTTAGAATATGAAAGAATAATTATAATTTACAAATGAATAAATGCTATGGGGGTCTTCTTATCTTCATTCTTCATATCTCTTTCAATTTTTTATTTGGATGCACTTGCTTCAAAGGCATCACAAGATCTCCCAGGATAAAGCCTTCTAGCCACTCCTCATCCTAATCCCCCAAAGCACTAATCTTAATTCCTAATATAAAATTATATTAAAAATAGGAAGAGTAAATCTAACTACATATGCAAAAAAAGTAAACAACACCCATACAATTGTATATATATATATATATATATAATTTAGACTTAGCACCCTGCACATGGGTGTAAAAAAGCTCACATATCCTAACTTAGATTATACTTAGAGGGTTTAAGCAACCCTCAAAGAGAGAATTTATAGATTTTAAGCACTTAAGAACAAAAAATATGATTAAATACACACATGTGAAGCATACATGTTTATTTTTTTAATTTTGTGTATAGGGGACACCACACAGATCTGAGGGTGTACTTATTGAGGTGATCGAGTACAATGTCAAGAAAATGGTGCACTATCTCGAAAGATAGAAATCACCACCCTATAATGGTCCTAATCACCTAATAAGGACTCCTAAGACATGATAGGTCTTCGAATATACCATAGATTTTTTTTTACTTTACATGGATGAATAAAATAGGGTTTATTTAAGCCAGGTTCTAAAGTTCCTTATGGGGGTAAGTCCCCATAGTTAATTACATCCCAAGGAAGGTGAGTTTCTTAGGAATATTCTCAATTAAAGTAGGCAATTATTATCTCCAAAGATTTTAAACATATGACTATCAATAAATTGACTATGTTAGAAAATCAAATGGGAGATATAAAAAAAGGAGAGACTTATTATTGAAGTTAAAAGGAGATGAGCAGGGAATGCTCATGATACTAGGTAACTAGTGAGTATTCTAATTTATCCTATGGTTGGGCTTTATATATTTGAAACTGAAGAGATTGATTTTATTAAAGTTAACATTTTATTAGAAAACTAAGACTTATAATTTCACAATACATGGTTGTGGAAATACCTAAGAGGTGAGAATTTATACTTGTAACCCGAGAGAAATAACTACCTTAGATCTTAAATCTAGGGAGCTTCGGCATAAGCTAAAGCACATCTTAAATCTAAGGAGAAAATATGTGTATGGTTTATCTTCAGAAGAGAGGATAAACTACCCGACTGCTGGACTTACAATCACTTGGAGTGGTACCCAACTAACTCCTCCTATGATTTAAAACTATGTTGTCAAGTCATATATTTTACAAGATAGTTAGGTTGTTATTATTTATAAAGAGAGAGGCTAAAGTCCTTAAACCCACTCCCTAAGAGACTAGAGCATGAGTGATATGAGTGATGACTTAGTCTAATGAAAATCTTTTCAAATTTTATTTATTTTTTGACACTTCATTTTGAAAAAGGATTTATGATTTTATATGCCTATATGCTTGATGAAATTAGATTATTGACTAAATCAACAAGAAGGTGTGTTTTCCATCACAAGGGATGTCCTCATAGGTCAAGCATTCCCTTATCGTGCAAGGATAGAAATCCCTTATTTTCAAGAGGGAAATAATATACATGCATGATGTGAAACATATAACATTCAGCTAAGGGGTTGTTACATCTTTTAATTATCTTAATTTACTGCCCAGGCTTTGTGTGAGGTTATGAGTTATTTAGAAGTTTAATTATGAGTTGTAGTTGGGTAAAATATTTATTTTTCTCTATGAGTCTAATCACATCCAGGCTACACATTAAAGCATCAACACAAAAAGAAACTATAAAAGGCATGCAATTTCTAGTATGAAATATAAATAAATCATCAAACAATTTTTTAAGCTAGCTCAAAAGAATAAAAGGTCGACGCCATAATAACTCACCCTTATACTACCCAGATTATAAAAGAATAAATTACAATTAAGGATGAATATATGCTATGGTGGTCTTCATCTTTATTCTTCATGCCTCCTTCATTTCTTTATATCTCCATTTGATTTAATTTGCTCCACTTTAAAGGCATCACATGGCCTCCCAAGACAAAACCTTCTAGCCAATGCTCATCCTTATTCCCCCATAACACTAATCCTATTTCCTAATTGCAGAATTATATTTAAATAGAAAGAGTAAATCTAGCTACATCTACAAAATAGAGATTAGCTAAGCATACATTATACCAAAGCAATTATATTTGTGATTTGGACTTAGCACCCTGCACATAGGTAACCAAGTCAATTTGTCCAAATTTAGACTATGCTTAGGGGTTAAGCAACCTGTAAAAGAGAGTATTTATATTTATTTTAAGAACCCCTTAAGTACAATCTCTTGCAAAAAATATTGTTAGGCTAATCACGGCATAACATCCAGTTTACGAGGCATGCACTCTAACATCCAGTCTAAAATAATACATCACAAAACCAAATATACATCAAACCATGCACCGCCCTAACATAAAATTAGAAGTGGTGACTTAATCTAATGTGTGTATATTAAGGCTTGTGTGGTATGTCCTAACTAGGCTTTAAGGTTATAGTTTCCTAAGTGTATAAAAATTCTATTTAAAAGGTGGCTTCACTTTATGTTGTTTAGTTGATTTGCAAGTTTTTAACTCAATGTTTTCTTTTATTTCATTTGACCTCTACAAAATAACTAAGTGTTATAAAGAGAAGGAAAAAGAGGATCAATCTCTTTTATCCTATCTTAAGTCATTTCTAAAGTCAATTAATTAAATAATTCTCTTTAGTGAATGGATTAATATGTATTTTAATTAGTCATTAGTTTAGATTTATTTTAAATAAACTCATTCAATAAGAAAGACATCTGAAGATTAATTGAGAAGAGATACCATCATATGTCACATATTTGTTTATTTCTTTCCATCATATATAGCATGCATATGATTAAGTCCTAAACATACCTATACATGTAATTTACATTTTAGCATACTTGAATGATGAATGTAAGCAAATGTATTTGGAATTGATGTTTCATTTGGTTGGATTATTTTGTCATATTATTTTAAATCGCTATTTAAATTCTTATATAAAAGTATAAGAAAAGAACTTCAAATTATATAACTAATTAATCCAACCACTTGAACAAAATATGAATGCATGTATTTTTAATAATAAAAAAGGGATTTTTATTCATTAGTTAAATACACATTCACATGTATACAAGTTTTAAGCAAGTACGTCGCCATTATTTTGCAACAAGGGAGTGAGGAAGGAACCTCCTTAGGGCTACTTAAAGTCGTGTATCCCTGGGATATCTAGACTAATATATCCACTACTCTTATATACATATGGATGTATAAGCAACTATAAGAATGGGAATCATACAAAAGTAGAATTGATTTGATTAAATTATTATTTTTATCCACTAGTTGTATCACACATACACACATATATAAGAATTTTAAGTAGGTACGATGCCATTATTTAGCACCAAGGAGTGAGGTAGGAACCTCCTTAGGACTACTTAAAGTCGTGCGTCCCTCGGATGTCGAGACTAATATACCCACTATTCTTATATATATGTGAATGTGCAGGTAACTATAAAAATAAAAACTATACAAAAGTTAGATTCAATTTAATTGATTTATTTATGTAAATGAGTTAAAGATTTATCTAAATTATAATGTCAAAGATGCATAAAAATGAAATCAAGCAAGTACGTCATCATTGTTCTGCACCAAGGGATTGAGGTAGGAACCTCCTTAGGGCTACTTAAAGCTATGTGTCCCTGGGATGTCTAGACTAATATATTCGCTAACAATCTTACTTATGCAAATTAACATATGAATATAAGAAAGAAACTTCACTTCATACACTAAGTTTATATTCACATGCACTTCCTTACATATATAACTAAATCACAACACATTCTTATTCATTAAGAAGTTTTTGAAAATATGTTTGAGATTTAGTAGTGATAATAACCACACATATTTTAACTTAAGTCAAAAACACAAATTTGAGATAAAGGAAATTATTTTTTAGTTAATTAATTTTTGAAAGAAATGAATGCATGATTACAAGTGGCATACAATATTTTAATATGATTGGAAAGAAGTAAAGAAACAAAAGCATACAATCTCATTCAATCCAATTAATTCCTAAGGACAATCACATTAAACAAGCTTATTTAAAATAAACCAAAGTTTCTTAAAGCTATATGGAACTCACTTTTGGAGTGAGCTTTTAACTCCTTCATCTTAGACATAGGACTCCTCTAGTCACTAAGAGTTTCTCAATCTTAAGACACTTCTAGTGATTAGGTGGACACTTAACCTAACCCTAGAGACTTAGAAGAGTTAGCCATAGGAATAAGTCATGCCAAGATATTATGAAAACTTGCCTACCCTATAGCTTGAACCAAATCTTTACTACCTCGTTTCAAGTCAAACTTCAAGTTTAAACCAACTTCAAATTCAAATCAACTTTAAATTCAAATCAACTTCAAATTCAAATCAAACTTTAAATTAAAATCAACTTCAAATTCAAGTCAATTCCAAATCAAATCTTAAATCAATTCCAACTCAATGGATTTTCTCAAATCATGAATCAATTCCAAATCAAATGATTAAAACCCATGATTGAATTCAAATCCAAAACCTTTCTTAAGCCATTTTCATTTCTTCTCATGGATTTAGCTCAAATCAAATCCAAATCACTCCAAATTTAAAAGATTTTCTCATAACCTATTTATATTGTCATTTATATTCACAAATATAAATGCAATATAAATTCAAATAACCAAAACCAAATTCAAAACTCAAATCCAACCTAAATCCACCTTTCAAGTCAAATCCTTGAATTTAACCAAACCAAATTCAAATAACTCCAAACTCAAAATATTTTCTCATAACCCATTTATATTCTCATTTATATTCACAAATATAAATGAAATATAAATTCAAATAACAAAAACTAAATTCAAAATTGAAATCCAACTTAAATCCAACCTATACTCTTTCAAGTCAAATTCTTGAACTTAGTCAAATCATCCTCAAATCAATCCGAACCTTTGGATTTTCTCTTCAAACAATCATTTCTTCAATAAAAAAACAAATATAAACATAAACTTTAATCATTAAACCCAAATCAAACTAACCCAAATCAAACCCATGATCATCCTTTGAACTTGGAATTGTCAAATGAATCAAAACCTATTTGACTCTAAATCACTTGTAATTGGATTTATATTTTAATCATAAGTTCATATGTGAGTTCAACCAAACTTGAATAAAGCATTGATCAAGTAAATTGACCCACTTAGGCTCACTTGACCTAAAGTGACCTAAAATACCTTTTTGAGCTAAATTCTAATCCAACCTAAATTGGATTGAACTAAGCCCATCTAAGCATCACATTATGAGCAACAATCATCCTAGGATGATCAATCACTCAAATTAGGTCAAACTAAGTCAAACCTAACCTTTGACCAAGTCAATACTTAGCCCAAATGAAAGTTAAACTAGCCAAAATCCATTATAAGCCAAATTGATTGAAACCATTGATCTAAACCAATCCATAATCAATGATTGAACTTGACCAATGCATCATTTGGGCCAAACCTAGTCCAATTGGCCAGTTGACCAAAGTTGACTCAAGTTGACCTAAAAAGTCAAAATATGTCAAATCTTAATCTAAGCCAAATTAATTGCAACCAATGAGTCAAATTCATTCCAAATTACTTGTTGAACTTAACCAAAGCTTTAATTGGCCACCTAGACCTAGGGGTGTGCATTAGACGGTTCAAACCAAAAAACTGAACCGAACCGAACCGATGTTAATTGGTCAGTTTGGTTCAGTTTTTATATTCATTATTTGGTTTTTGGTTGAAATTATTGGTTAATGCAGTTTTATGGTTTTTGGTTCGATTTTAAGTTAATAAATTTCGGTTTTACGGTAAAACTGATTATTTTGGTTATAGGGCGGGCCTTTGACTTCGACTTCGAGCGGTCGAGCCTTATTTATTTATTTATTTATTCATCTAAAACAGACAAATAAGAACTCCTTCCAGCCTTATCTGACAACACATAGTCCCACATGAGATCGATCTTTCAAAGAATTCTTCAACCCTTCGTTTGGTCTCGTAAGTCCTTCCCTTCTGTGCGTTGATGGTTTTCTGTCTATTAGAAACAGCCTGCAAAGTTCGTTTACTTGAGACAAACTGCAGACTCTTCTTTGTTTCATGTCAGACATTGCCATTTTCCTCTCCCATATTGAAGCAATAAGCCATTTCAATGCCTCTCGTGGCTGACGAAGGGAAACAATGAACAGTAAAGCTGGTGAAGTCCTGAGTATCTACTTTGTCCTCCAAGAACGCATTTTACTTTCTTTTATATTTTACAAGATCTGTGGGAGGATTCAAATACCTACTAAAGAGAGAGAGAGAGGCAAAAATATTATTGCAAAAATGATTGTTTAGTTTGAATTTATCTTTTTATTTGTAGACAAAATTTTTATTTAAGAAGCTCGTCAAAATTTTGGGAAGCATTGCACAGTTACCTACTTTTATAATATCTTCTATCACTTTGATGAAAAATGAAAAGAAGAATGTAATGGGTCGTTATTGTGGCTAGCGAGTAATTTTGGGAAGCTAATTCTTTTTTTTAATCTGTCTCTATAATTCGGTTTAGGGAAAACCGAACCGAATAAACCGAACTCTAATTCGGTTTATTTGGTTCGTTTATATGATTTTTTTGTGCTAATTTGGTCGGTTCAGTTTTTTTAAAATAACGGTTTGGTTTATTCGGTTGGATCAAAACCCAAACTGAATAAGCCAAACCGACCGAATGCTCACCCCTACCTAGACCTAACCTAGCCTAATTGACCATGAACCCAACTTGACCTAAAAGGTCAAATAACTTGAAATCAATCCAAACCAAAATTAATTGAAACCAAAGCTTGCAATATATTTTGAATGATCAACCAAGCCTAAACCAACCCATGACCTAACCCAATTGGGTCAAATGGGACAAATTAATCAACTTGACCCATTTGACCTAAATGAACCTAAATGAACCAAAACTAAATATAAACCAAATTGAACCAAACCAATGATACCCATAGGCTCCAAATGATTATTTGAACTTAGCCTAACCCATGGTTTGACCCAATTTGACCAACTGGTCAACCTAACCCAAATTGATCCAACTTGATCTAAATAGGTCAAATTGAACCAATTCCAACCAAATGAACTCCAAATCACTTGAAATTTAGCCCAACCCACTTTTGAATTATTTTAAATATTCTCAAATCAAAATCAAGGCTAAATGACCATTTTACCCCTAGGTCAAAGGGTATCTTATGGCCAAATTCACTTGGAATTTGGCCAATTCCTTCTCATGACCACTTGAAATCTTCTTGATGGTCAATTTTGACACCTAGGGAGGTGATGAACAAGATTTAATGGGCTTGGGTCAGCCATGATCTGACCCAAAGCCAAATTGACCTCTCTAATGCAAATTGGCCACTTGGACCACCTCCTACACTCACCTAGCACATGGACACTCCCTCTCCTCCACTTCGCTTTTTAAAATGAACCACATGGAGTGCCTAACAACCTAAATAAACCAATCAATAAGAGCAATTGATCATAAATAACAAAGCAAGCATTGACCATCCGATCAAAGGAGGGGGAGATATACTCCCCCTCATTCCCACTCAAACCACACACATTTCATTTGATTGAGCTCTAAGGATCGAAAGCAAGCTCCTCCAAGTTTCCCGAAGCCATTTCCAAGCATCTTGAAGTTCTCCTTCTCAGTTTTTTTCAAAGCCGAAATAGGGGAGGTTAGGGGAATTTCCAATTCATCCAATTCTCCACCAAACCTAAATTCACTTTACAAGCACCATCAAGGGACCTAGTCGAGCTCAAGTAAGTGCTTTCCCAAGCCTCCAAGCCACAGGAAGCCTCACCTTGACCAAGCCCAATTGCCATTGAAGGGAAGTTTGATCAACCAAGACATCCACTATAAATCAAGACTTGAAACCTTTAACAGGGCTTTGTCTCCACTAGATGAAGCTACCTCCTCTGTTGGAAGCACCGGTGATAGCCTCCGGTGAGGTATTTCTCAAAATTGATCCTCCCTTAAAAATTGCTTGGTCTTTTATGAAGGGAATTGTAATCCCATGAGATTCTAGCCTTTGGATGTTCTTCCCTACACCTCTTGATGGTGTGGGGTAAATCCTAATCTAATCCGAGCTTAGGTGAGCTCAGATCAAGCAGTGGAGGACGAACGACCTCCATCTCCCGCAACTTAGGTAGGGATGAATAATGAGCCGTACATCTTGCGTGTTTTGGATGGACGAACCTGATTGAATCGATTAGATCCACTAATTTAAATCCTTTAGAACCATAGGATTAACCTTGGCCGGCCCAGGGGAAAGTGCATTGCACTGCCAGCTAATGCAGTGCGTGATGTACCAACTTAAATAACCAATCCCATTGCACCACATGGAAAGCACGCCACATTAGCAGTTCACGTGGTGCCGATGAGATTAGTTAAGTAATTAGGCTATTATAATTATCCTTCAATCATAGAAAATTCATAAAATCATAATTAAATGTAAAAAAATTTTAAAAATATAAATGAGGGCTCATTTTAAAGGTATTTCAGAGGGGAATCCAATAAAATTATTTCTAAATGATTTTAAATAGTGAATTTTCCTGAATTGGGGTTTAATTAAAAATGTATTTATCTTAATTACTCCCTAATTACTTAATTAATTAATTCTAAATTTTTGAGACATGTTTATTAGGATGACTTCTGTCTCCCCTAATTTTCTTGGAATTTATTAATGAGTTAATTAAGAAAATTAATTAATGAACCCCTAATCACCCCTTGATATAATTAAGAGTAATTAAGCATATAAACAGTGATTTAATCCCTTAATTGAGATAAGTAAACATTATTTAAGTAAGGAGATTTATGTAATGGGTTTATGATAATTTTTTTAAGTTATTCCCTAAACCCCTTTCTTCTTTAATCCAAACATAATTAAGGATTAATCTGTTAATGATATACTTAATTAATATAATCAAACTTTTAAAATCAATCTAGAGTTAATCAATCCCTTGCTAAGTAAGTCCTTAGGTGTTCAAAAGCCTAAGATAACTTTGAGAAAATCATATCCAACTCACATGTGTGGGAAGGTTATGAAAGTACTTAATGAAAATCCTTTAGCTTAATTAATCAATAATTATGAACCAATTGCATGAGACCCCCTTTATTTCTTAGGTTCATTGCTGATTTAAATTCTATTTGATTGCATATTATATGTTGGCTCATAATTGTTTGGTTAATTATGTTAATGTGGTGTAGGTAAGGGGTAATTAATGGACTTAATTTATACCTTAACCTAAACAAAACATAAAATCAACTTAATTATCCTAAAATTAAACAAAATTGCTTCACACATGGGAGAAATGGGTTAGGACTAACAAATTCTTTCTCATAAATCATTTTCAAATCAAATCTAAAAATAAAAATCTCTTTAAAGAATGTTGATTCACTTTAAATGATCTTACTTTATAAGATTGTCTTTAGGAATTAATTAGGGTGAATGAAGTCATATGCTTATATCACTTTATTTCTTTCCAAGCATGCTAAATTTTGTTTGCCATATGAGGTCATGCATTCATCTCTTTTGAAAAACCAATTATATAAAATGTTTCCTTAAAGTAAGAATATGAGTGGCTATTATCACTATTAAACAAAAAAATATTTTCGAAACCTATAAATCAAAGATTATAAATGAGGTAATGCTACTTATAAGTACTTATAAGCTTGCATGTGATTATAACATAAGATGTGTTTTATGTGATTTTCTTTTCTTCTCTTAACATGGATTTGAATAGGATTTGCAAAGTGTACAGTTCATTTGAAAAGAACATAACACTTGCTTAAATCTATTCCTATGCACTTCTATGTTATGGCATAAGAAGGATCTTCACATTGCACATGTAAATTATACAACTAGATTAAACACAAAATCTTTTACATGATTCTTCATCCATTTGCTTCTTTTTGTACATTTTCATGTATTTAAGAAAAGTGGTATAAGGACATCCCGGAGGGAGAGTTTTAAGTAGCCCCAAGTAGGTCTTGTACCTTACACCCCTAGTGTAGATAATAATGGCGCCATACTCACTTTTGTCTTTTATACATGTGAATGTGAATTTTGCTAATAGATAAAAGAATCCCTCTCTTTTCTACATAATAAAAAACATGCATTCATGGAATATCCAAATTTTCTTAAGCAACATCCCTTTGCATTTATCATTAAGGTGTGCTAAGATTTGCATTGCATGTATAGATATGCTTAGGATTATTCATATGCATGATATACTTGATGGAAATAAATAAATGGTTGTGTATTATATGATAGTAATTCACCTTAACTAATCTTAAGATGCCTTTCTTATTGAATAGGGCTATTTAGAGCAAATATATACTTAGAGTTAATTAAAATACATAATAAAATATTCACTAAAGAAAAATTATTAATGAATCTACCTTAGAAATTACTTAAGGTAGTGATGAAAGAGAAGTTCTCTTCTCTTTTATTCTCTTTATAATATTTAGTAACTAAGTGTAGGTTTATTCAAACCAAATCAAATCATTAAATAAAATTAATAAATCAATTAAATCACTTAAAATGAAACCACCCTCTAAGTTGAATCCTTCACACTTAAGAAAATTCTAATCTTAAAGCCTAGCTAAGACATGCCACACAAGCCTTAAATGGCACACACATTAGCTAAGTCCATTTCTAGCTATGTTAGGGTGCATGGTTTGATGCTTGATTTTATTTTGTGATGTAATATTTTTAGACTGGATGTTAGGGTGCATGTGCATAGACTGGATGATAGGATGATCTTAGTCTAATCATATCTTCTGCAGGGATTGTGCTTAAGGGGCGGTGTAATAAAAATATAAAAATGCTTTTGTCGTGTAGGTTGCTTATACCCCTAGTCATGATCCAAACTAGGACATGTAGACTAGGTTACCCATGTGTGGGGTGCTAAGTCCAAATTATTTATATAACTGCTTGGGTTGTGTGATATGTTTAGCTAATTTCTATTTTATAGGTTTAGTTAGATTTTTCTTTTCCATTTTAATATAATTTTTGCAATTAAGATTTGGAATGAATGTTATGGGGGAATTAGGATGAACATTGGTCATAAGACCATGTCTTATGTACCATGTGAAGCCTTGGAGCAAACTACATCCCAAGTCCAAATGAAGAAAGAAAGAAAGAAAGAAAGAAATGAAGAAAAGAAGAAATAAAGAATGAAGAATGAAGACCCCTATAATATAAATTCCATTTTTTGGTTGTAATTATTCATTTGTAATCCAAGTTGTATAAGGGTAGAGCTCAGCTTCCTACATTTTCTTTTGAGGTTTATATGGTGGAGCCCAATCACATCGATCGCTTATTCTTTTGCACTAGTTTTATAAAATTATTTGATGTTTGTTTAGCTTGTGCATTAGAAATGACATGATTTTCTTAGTTTCTTTATTGATTGATGAATGGGATTGATGCGATTAGGCTCTTAGAAAAAAATAAAATTTTTATCCAATTAATCAACTCAAAATTAAATTTAACAACTCATAACCTTACCTAAAGCCTAAGACATAAATCAAGATAATAAAAGATTTAGCAACCCCTTAGCTGGATGTTGTATGTCTCACATCATGCATAAAAATATATTGCTTCACTCATGCTAATGAAGGGCTTCCACCTTTTCTAGAGAAAATGGCTTGACCTTTAAGAGCCATGATGGAAACAAACCACCGTCTTGCTGATTTTGGCCCATAACCATTTTCTAATGCATTAGGTATATGAAATCCCATAGCCTATGTCAAATAAATTGTCAAAAAATCAAAATAAAATGAACAAAATTTGCATTAGATTAAGTCATTTATTCATGCCCTTCATGATCTAGTCTCTTAGGGAGTGTGTTTAAGGACTTATTCTCCTTTTTAAATAAACAACAACCTAGCTATCTTGCAAAGCATAAGACTTGCCTACATGTATTTAAAATTATAGGATGCATTAGTTGGCAGCCACTCTCAGACTGTTGTAAGTCAAATAGTCGGATGATTTATTCTCTCTTATAGAGATAAACTATATACCCATTTTTTCCTTAGATTTAGGTCGTGTCTTAGCCCTCACCAAAGCTCCTTAGATTTAGAATCTAAGGTCGCTGTTTCCCTTTGCGAGCTACAAGCATAAATCCTCACCTCTTTGGCATTTTCATGATATTGTGTTGTGGAATTGTAAGCCCTAGAATTTTAATAAAAATTTAACTCAAATATATAATTCTTCTCAAACTTCAAAAATATAAAGCCCAATCATAGGATAGTTTGGGATGCTCACTAGGTTTTCTAGCATTGTGAGCACCCTCTACTCATCTCATTTTAGTTTTGATAATAACTCTCTCCTTTTGATCAATCCCACATAATTTTCCAAAAATAACTAATTTATTGATAGTCTTATCTTTGAAATCTTTGGAGACAATGATCATTTATCTTAATCGAGAGCATTCTTAAGAAATCTCATTCCTGAAGATGTAATTAACTATGGAGGCTTGCCTTCATAGGGAACTTAATGAACCAGGTTTAAAATAAACCCTACTTTACTTTTCCATGTAAAGTAGCAGAAGAATCTCTGTTACATTCGAAGACCCATTATCCTTAAGAGTCCTCATTAGGTGATTAGGTCCATTATAGGATGGTGAATTCTGTCTCTTGAGATTATACATCATTCCTCAATGTCGCACCCGATCACCCTAATGAGTACATCTGCGGATCTACATGGTGTGCAACAACATACATAAATTTTTTTTTTTAAATTCCCTCAAAGAGTTTGAGAAATAAAAAAATACCACAGATTTTTCTGGCAACTCCGCTGGGGATGGTTCCTCTCTCCATCTTTGGTAAATGATCATTATCTCCGAGTATCGATAGTGAATTTGTATTTCATATGAGTCCAAGACTATCCTTCTTTTTCGTTGGCACTTAATTTATTTCATTCTTAAGCTAATCTAGCCAACTTCCTTTAGGTTTTAGGACCTCACTCCATGTAGGTCTTAAAACCCTTGTTGGGTCCCCCAATAAGTGAAAATAAAATTTAAACAAAAAGAAATGACTAAAAAATTTTGTTGAACTTCCTTTACCATTTCTATGGTAAGGTTCATTCTACAAATAAGAAAAAATAAATCCTTCATAAAAATTTCACTTTTCAAAAGCACTTTCCAAAAGTTCAATACTTGCACAAAAATTTTCATAACTCAACCTCATTTAACAATCTTCCAGATTGTTACATGTAGGATCTTTTTAAAAATATCAAAGCTAAGAATCATCTTTTAAAAAGCACAAATGAACATCCTTATTCAATATACCCAAATTTATTGAATGAAGATTTCATTCCTAAATAAAATCAAAATCATTTTTGAAAAAGCACAAATGAACATCCCCATTCAATATACCCAAATCTATTGAATGAAGATTTCATTCCCAAATAAAATTAAAATAATCTTTCAAAAAGCATAAATGAACATCCTCATTCAATATACCCAAATTTATTGAATGAAGATTTCATTCCCAAATAAAATCAAAATCATCTTTCAAAAATCACAAATGAACATCCTTATTACCTAAATTTATTGAATGATGAATTCATTCCCAAATAAAATCAAAACCATCTTTAAAAAAAATGCACAAATGAACATCCTCATTCAATACACCCAAATTTATTGAATGAAGATTTCATTCCAAAATGAAATCAAAATTATTTTTCAAAAAGCACAAATGAACATCCTCATTCAATATACCCAAATTTATTGAATGAAGATTTCATTCCCAAATAAAATCAAAATCATCTTTCAAAAAGCACAAATGAACATCCTTATTCAATATACCCAAATTTATTGAATGAAGATTTCATTTCTAAATAGAATCAAAAATCATCTTTTCAAAAAGGACATATTTGAAAATGAATACCTTCATTTAATATATCCAAATTTATTGAATGAAGATTCCATTTCCAAATAGAATCATATCAAAACATTGAAATTCCATTTCAACATATCTCACATATGTTGAAGTTCAAATTTCTTTCTTTTCAAAAAAAAGTACAAATTTAAAACTAAGCCTCTCCATTCAATATATCCAAATATGTTGGATGGAGGTTTTATTTTCAAATAAAACTATACCATTTTAAATTCCACTCAACACATCCTACATGTGTTAAGTTAGAATTTCCTTCTTTAAAAAAAAAAAGAAATAATCACATGCAACAATTTCATCTTTGAAAAATAAAACATGTTTGTCTCCTATTTGACATACCCAAATTTGTCAAATGAGAGTTTCATTTTTCAAAATAAATTTGGATCTTTTATTTAACATACCCAAATTTGCTAAGTAAAGATCTCTCTTTTCAAAATCAAAACATTAAAACCAAAAACACAATTGAAATTTTATTTAACATACATAAATTTGCTAAGTAAAGTTCTCATTTTCAAAAATCAAAACAACAAAACCAAAAACACATTTAGACTTTATTTAGCATACCCAAAATTTTTAAGTAAAGATCCCTCTTTTCAAAAATCAAAACATCAAAACCAAAAAGCACATTTGGACTTTTATTTAGCATAACGAAATTTGCTAAGTAAAGATTCCTCTTTTCAAAATCAAAACATAAAAATCAAACACATTTGGATTCTTTATTTAGCATACCAAAATTTGCTAAGTAAAGACCCACTTTTCAAAATCACAAAAATAAAAAATATTTGGATTCTTTATTTAACATACCCAAATTTGCTAAGTAAAGATCCTCTTTTCAAAATCATAAAAATCAAACATATTTGGATTCTTTATTTAGCATATCCAAATTTGCTAAGTAAAGATCCTCTTTTCAAAACCATAAAAATCAAACACATTTGGAATTTTCATTTAGCATACCCAAATTTGCTAAGTAAAGGTCCTCTTTTCAAAAATCAAAAAATCATACTCATTTGGATCCTTTATTTAGCATACCCAAATTTGCTAAGTAAAGATCCTCTTTTCAAAATCATAAAAATCAAACACATTTGGATTCTTTATTTATCATACCCAAATTTGCTAAGTAAAGATCCTCTTTCCAAAATCATAAAAATCAAATACATTTGGATTTTTCATTTAGCATACCCAAATTTTCTAAGTAAAGGTTCTCTTTTCAAAAATAAAAAAATCAAACACATTTGGATCCTTTATTTAGCATATCCAAATTTCCTAAGTAAAGATCCTCTTTTCAAAATAAAAATCAAACATATTTGGACCCTTTGTTTAGCATACCCAAATTTTCTAAGTAAATATAATCTTTTCAAAATCATAAAAATCAAACACAATTGGACTTTATTTTAGCATGCCCAAATTTGCTAAGTAAAGATTCTCTTTTCAAAAATCAAAACAAAAAAAAAATATTTGGACTTTATTTAGCATACATAAATTTGCTAAGTAAAGATTCCATTCCCAAACTCACACATGATTCATATCATGGACAAACAAGAAAAAGAAAAAAAAAATATTTTCAAACAACTCATTTAGCATACACAAATTTGCTATGTGAGTAATCTCCAAACAAAATCAATTGACCCTTTATTTTAATATACTCAAATTTGTTAAATAAAGGGTCCCAAAACATAAAAATCAAATTCAAAAATGAACCAATGGAAGCATCAAAAATCTCTTCAAAACATTTGAACCGATTTCCAACATACACAAATTTGTTGAAAATGGATTCTAAATTCAAAATCTCTTCTCCAATTCTAAACTCAAAATCTCTCTCCTAAATTCAAAGAGCCTCACTTAACATATTCAAATTGTTGAGTGAGGGTTCAAATTCTAAAACATCTTAAAGTAGAAAATTTGATTTGAGTTTGTTTTCAAAAAATTATAGAACTTCAGTTCAATTTCAGTTAATTTTTCCCAAGTTCAGTTCAGTTCAAATGGATGCCCATAAATATGTCTTCACTTTTCCCATTGGAATGGATTTGACCTTGGATCAGGCTATCCTCCCACAAACTGACTTTGCCCATCTAATTCACTTCGGCCAAGGATTTGAGGGGACCAGGATCACTTGTGAGGGGGAAATTCTCACAACCATCAGCAAGAGTGTGGTGACTTGGCAGAATCCAGTCATCCATGTTGAGATGCCATCAGATTCTAAATTTTCCTCACTTAAGAAAAGATAGTGGAGGTTCCCACAACAGCCATAGCTCCATTGCCAGCACATTAAGTTATTCCCATTACTGCCCCAGTACAAGCTAGTACCCACTCATTGGCTTCTTCCAAGGGGAAGGTTATCCTGTCTTTATGGATAGTCTCCCCTACCTTTGAGAAAGAGTCTAGTTCTCACACTGCTCCTCCCAATAGAACTCAATGCCACAACAGATGTCACAAGATCAAGCGGCATCATGTGCGCATTACCAAGGAGATGGAGGCAGTTTCTCAGTTTGCAGTAGAGGAGTCACCTAAGATAGTTTCTCTTCTGATAACATAGAACAAGTTTCATCCTCTTTTTGGATCTGATGGAGAGAAAGATGTTAGGAGGTTTACAATTTCACCTCCACTTGTAGTTCACTACGAGGTGCCTATCAAAGATAGGAGGAGGTCTCATGCTGGCCTTAGGACAATTCTGTGCCAAGTTGGCAGGGCTTCTAGATGATCAGAGTCCAAGACCCAATTTGATTTATGATTAGTCATCCCTCGTAGCATGGGCGAGCATATCCAGTAGGAGAGGGCCAGGGAGGCCCATGTATCGGTGCATGTTACTAGCAGAGAAAGACGAAGGTATGCTAGATAGTCAGCTCCCTACACCCTTGTAGATTTCCTCGATCAGTGTGCAACCCTCACCGGTCACACTGATAGTATTCTATTGATCGATACTACCTGCCATGGGAGGAGAGCTCTTGCATAGAGAGAGTCGTTGTTATCTCCACAACATCGCTCCACTCCACGTTCGCCATCACCAGTGCAAGTTCCATCTTTCACAGTTCCATCAAAAGCCATGAAGGCAGCATCGGGGGAACAGAGAGCCCCACTGGTGATCCGGCTATGGTCAAGAGATCCTATTTCATCTACACCATTGACTAAGGCGAGGCTGAGCTCTCTTACTTAACCTTATGCTTCAGTTGTAGTGAAGAGGGAGTGGCTACCATATAGAATTGTAGTCATGCCATCACCACCACCACCTCAGCAGATCATGGATGTAATAGCAGTAGAGGGAGAAGGAGACATTTCAGTTGCCCCCATGGCGATACATCCTCTCAGGAGTAGCACTCTTCCCATGGAAAAAGATAGCCATGAGCACATTTATTCTAGTGAGCATAGACTCACAAGATCAGCTCTCCAGTAGTCAGGGAGGTCAGGTGTATCTCTGTTCATGAGCATGATCCTACCACCGATCAACCACGATCATTTGTTCCAGCATAGTTGGACTGCTCCCTAGATGATAATCGTAGCACATTATCTCATTGAGAAGAAGGAAATCCTAGGGTATGATTGGTCTGACCTAGAGGAAGAAAAGATTGGCTTTGATCCCATTGAAGATGATTTAATGAAAGTTTCAACAGAGGTGCATATGGTTGACACCAGGGATTCTCTCCTTTGGGATCACTAGAGTTTGGAAGGTGTTGCGGTCGAATAGGATGACACAGCCCATTCGATCCAACACCTCCTTCAATAATTTAAATAAAAGGATGAACAGATTAAAAAAATGGGAAAGTGGCTTGAAGATTTTCTAGTAGCAATTTTGGCACTTCAAAACCAAGCTCCAGTAGCACATTCTACTATTATGGAGACTGGTCAGCCTAAGTTACTGCATGTCTTAGAAACCTCAGAGTTCACCTCTAATATAGCAGGGCAACACTAGCTTGTATAGAAAGATAGTGGACAATACCTACATACAAGAAAAGATATTAAATAATTATCTCTAATTAATGGGATCTATTTGAATAAATAGTACCCATAAAATCATGTTTGAAAATAATTATCTTCAAAATTTCATTCCAATTCATTAAAATATTCTCTTCATTCGAAGCATTATTTGCTTGTTAGCGAATCCTCCATGACATGTTTAGGATAGGTGTAAGAGAACCCATGAGGCATCTTATCCCTCTTTCAAAACACGAACATAAATTAAACACAATTCCCTAGCACTATTAGAATAGGTGTGAGAGAATCTGAGAGGCATCCTATTTTGACTCGCACAACTAAGTTAGGTGTAATAGAACCCAAGCGACATCCTTTCTTAGTGGGATCACAACTGCCATTCGTGGCACCATTTCATCAACTATTAAGCATGTTTTAGGATAGATGTAAGAGAACATAAGTAGCATTCTATCCTCTTCAAATAGAAACACAAACACATATCATTTATCTCAGGCTATTTTGATGTGGGAGCAAGCCCCCTGCGGCACTCACTCATCAACTGCTCTAGGTCAGGCTAACATGCTACCTTGCTAGTATGTCACCCCAATGGTAACTTGTCTGACGGATGTGAGTCCCTACGCTTTCTTCCTGACTTGACCATTGCAAACCAAGAAGCATCTTGTTAGTTAGGTAGATCTCGCTGCGTAGCAAGTATGCTACCTCATGATTGACTTTGTTTAAGAGGATTTAAGTCGACAAGCTTTTTTCTTGAACTAGCAATCAGACACTGAGTTGGTCGAGTCTATTTAAGGTTTAGGGTAAGCCCCCTAGTGGCTCCTTTCCTTTTGACTACTTTTAAGTTGATTTAAGTCCCCCATTAATATTTACTCATTAGTCATCCTAGGTCGGATAGCACCTGTCGAGCCAAAGACAGACTATCCCGACTATCAGTTTTGTTATAGGAGGATGTGAGTCCACGATTCTTTTTTCCTAGGCTGATTATTGCAAATGACAGACACCTTAGGTTGATTGATGTTTGCTATGCTGACTGCGACTCACCCGATGGATACACCACTCTTTGGCAGATGTGAGTTCTTGCATTTTCTTCTTGACTTGGCCACCGAATACCTAAATATACTATCTTCTTGAAGGTTTTGGATAAAGCCTTTAACTGCCCCTCCCTTAGGTTGGATAGCTCCTATCGAGTCGAAGACAGACTATCTCGATAATCAGTTCTGCTATAGGAGGATGTGAGTCCTTGATGCTTTCTTCCTAGGCTGACTATTGCAAACTGATGGACAACTTAGGTTGGTTGATATTCACTATGCTAACAACGACTCACCTGGTGGATATACCATTCTTTGGCAGATGTGAGTCCCTACGCTTTCTCCTTGAGTTATCCACCTAGTACTTATAGATACTATCTTCTTCAAGGTTTTGGATAAAGTCCTTAGTGGCCCCTCCCCTGTGGGCACTCTACTTGGATCACATGCTTTGCGACTCCATTTAGACACTACTCAAGTTACTTTTGGATTAGATAGTCCCCCTTTCTTAATAGCTACCCCTGTGGTTGGAGAATCTATTCAGTAGATGCATAGATTCTCCCTTGGTTTAGTAAATTTGAGATAGGTTTAGGCTAATATAAGCTCCTTCTAAGTATGATCCCTCGCAAACCAATAGGGTCCATAATAATCAAACAAAACAAATAAAAAAAATTTATTCGCTTGTGGATTAGGAATTCAAACCCTCACCGGCCCCATTCCTAAGTAGACATCCTATCTTTAGGGCAGTGTTAGCAAAACTCCCTATAGAAATTGCCTGACTACTCTTGAGAAGAGATAAGTCCCCAAGTTGGCACTCTCCTTGTAGTCACCCTTAGGTCGGGTTCAATCTATTTTACCATAAATAGAATGCCCTAATAGTCATTCCGCTTTAAAAGATGTATGTCTACTACATATTCTTTCTAGCATGATTGTCACAAACCGATGGACAGCCTTAGGTCGGGTTGATATGTAACCTTATTAATGTGTCTCCCCAATGGTCTTTTATTCAGGAAAGATGTAAGTCTCTGTGCTTTCTTCCCTGAATCAACCGCTGCAAATCAAAATGCACTTCTTTGGTTGGATAGTTCTCCCCTCGGCCGGGAAGTTACTCCCTTTGGATCGGTAAATCTAAATGTAGGCCAAAGCTGACATGGCCCCTACTTAGTACAACCCATCACAAACTGATGAGATCTATAAAAAATAATTAAAAAATGAAATTAATTTTGACTATCTTTGAGCTGAATTAAGTCCCCTTTTGGTTCAATCCATTGCTTCACCAACTGATCACCCTAGCGACAGATCCTTACTTTGGAGGATGTAAGTCTACTATATTTTCTTCTTAGTATAGTTCCTGCATACCGAAAGGCAACCCCTTTGGTTGGATAGTCCTACTATGTGGTTGGTAGACTACTTCTTTGGATTGGTAAATTTGAATGTATACCAAGGCCAACATGACCCCTACTCAGTGCAGTCCATCACAAACTAATAGGATCCATAAAAAATAATTAAAAAATGAAATTAATTTTGACTATCTTTGAGCTGATTTAAGTCCGCCAATGACATTCACTAAGTAGTTAGCTTAAGTTTATGTTCAATCCATTGCCTCGCCAATGGATCACCCCATCAACTGATCCCTACTTTAGAGGATGTAAGTCTACTATACTTTCTTCCTAGTACAACCACTGCAAACCGAAAGGCACCCCTTTGGTTGGATAGTTCTCCCCTCGGCCGGGAAGCTACTCCCTTTGGATCGGTAAATTTGAAGTTAGGTCAAGGTTGACATGGCCCCTACTCAGTGCAGTTCATCACAAACCGATGGGATCCATCAAATATAACTAAAATAATAAAATTAACTTTGACTATCTTTGAGCTAATTTAAGTCCCCCAGCTACATTCACTCAGTAGTCAGCCTTAGGTTGGGTCGACATGTTACCTTGTTAATTTGTCTCCCTAATGGTTTTTTTGTTAAAGAAAGATGTGTGTTCATATGCTTTCTTCTCTGAATTAACCACTATAAACCGAAAGGCACCCCTTTGGTTGGATAGTTCTCTCTTCGGCCAGGAAGCTACTCCCTTTGGATTGGTAAATCTAAAGTTAGGTCAATGTTGACATGGCCTGTATTCAGAGCAGTCCATCACAAACTGATGGGATCCATCAAATATAACTAAAAATAAAATTAATTTTGACTATCTTTGAGTCGATTTAAGTCCCCTAGAGGAATTCACTCAATAGTCAGCCCTAGGATGGGTTCGATTTATTGCACAAGCAATCGATCACCCCAGTTGTTCCTTATTTTAAAAGATGTGAGTCCCCGTGCTTTCTTCTTAACTTGACCATTGTAAACTGAAAGACAACCCCTTTAGTTGGATAGTCCTACTATGTGGTTGGTAGACTACCACTTTGGATTGGTAAATGAGTAGATACCAACATGGCCCTACCATGGTCCATCGAAATCGAGGGTCCATCTCAAAATCCAAAAATTTAAAATTTGAAACAAAATAAACCTTTCTCCCTAGTGGAGTCTAACTAAATAAATAAAATAAATCCAATCAACCTCCTTAGTGGAGTCAAATCAAACAAATCAAATTAATCAACTTCTCCTCAGTGAGATGCAAATCTTTCCAATTCCCCCAATGGAACCAATTCAATCTGACTTGAACTTGCTCCCCTAGAGAAGAGTTCATATTTTCATCACCAGTGGATTCCAAATTCTCATCCCCCAAAAGATTTCACAACCTCTTATCCCTAGTGGATGACTTAAACTTGCTTCCCTAGTGGAGAGGCCACTTTTTTTCATCCCAAGTGGAGCACCAAATCATAAATCAATAAATCAAATGAAATTTCTCCCCAATGAAATGCAAATTAAATCAAACCTCTTATCCCCAGTGGATAACTTGAACCTTTTCCCCTAGTGGAAGGCTCACATACTTAATCTCTTGTGGATTCCTCCTTCACTCTCTTATGTCTTTGACATGAGTAGAGTCACATTACACTAAGCTCTTGATTCCTTCTACACCTCTAGTTTGAGAGTAGATCGTTTATGTTAGTGCTTGTGATCGTTCGAGCATTTTTGATCACCTCGATCAACACCAATATGTGCGGTATGCCTTGTATGTCACACCACAACTATTGGGCGCCCTTTGTTAACCTCACTTTTGGAGTGAGCTTTCAACTCCTTCATCTTAGACATAAGAATCCTCTAGTCACTAAGAGTTTCTTAGTCTTAAGACACTTCTAGTGATTAGGTGAACACTTAACCTAACCTTAGAGACTTAGAAGAGTTAGCCATAGGAATAGGTCATGCCGTAGGGGTATAAGGAAAACATGCCTACCTTATAGCTTGAACCAAATCCTTACTTCCTCATTTCAAGTCAAACTTTAAGTTCAAACCAACATAAAATTCAAATCGACTTCAAATTCAAATCAACTTCAAATTCAAATCAAACTTCAAATTCAAACCAATTTCAAATCAAATAATTGAAACATATGATTGAATTCAAATCCAAAACCTTTCTTAAGCTATTTTGATTTAATCTCATGGACTTAGCTCAAATTAAATCTAAATAACTCCAAATTCAGAAGATTTTCTCATAAACTATTTATATTCTCATTTATATTCACAAATATAAATGAAATATAAATTTAAATAACAGAAACTAAATTCAAAACTCAAATACAAATCCAACCTAAATCCAACATATACCTTTTCAAGTCAAATCTTTGAACTTAACCAAACCAAATTTAAATCACTCCAAACTCAAAAGATTTTCTCATAACCCATTTATATTCTCATTTATATTCACAAGTATAAATGAAATATAAATTCAAATAATAAAAACTAAATTCAAAACTCAAATTTAAATCTAACTTAAATCCAACCTATACTCTTTCAAGTCAAATTCTTGAACTTAGCCAAATCATCCTCAAATCAATCCAAACCTTTGGATTTTCTCTTTAAACAATCATTTCTTCAATCACAAACCAAATATAAAAATAAACTTATGTTGACCTCATTTTTAGAACGGGATCTTAACCTCTCCATCTTAGACATAGGACTCCTCTTAAACTTTAAGAGATCCTTTGTCTTAGGACACATCCAGTGATTAGGCGGACATTCAACCTAGCCCTAGAGACTTAGAAGAGTTAGCCTTAGGAATTAGGTCATGCCTTAGGGGTGTTAAGAAAATTTGCCTAGCCTATACCTTGAACCATATTCCTCACTTCCTTCCTTCAAGTCAAAATCCAAATCAAATCAACATCAAACCTAAATCAATTTCAGCTTAATTGATTTTCTCCAAACTAAAATCAATTCCAAATGATTGAAACCCATGATCAACTCCAAATGATTGATGCTTATGATTGAAATTCCAAGATCAAAAATCTTTCCTAAGTCCTTTGATTCCCTCTTAAATATTTAGCCTAAATCAAATCTAAATCAATTCAAATTCAACAAATTTTCTCACAACCCATTTATATTCACATATATAAATGAAATATAAATTCAAATCAATCAAACAAAATTTAAATTTCAAATCCAAATAAAAACTCTTTCCTAAGTCACTTTGATTCCCTCTTAAGGACTTAGCCTAAATCAAATTCAAATCACTTCAAATTCATGAAATTTTCTCATGACCCATTTATATTTTCATTTATATTCACATATATAATTGAAATATAAATTCAAACAACCAAAACCAACTCCAAAAATCAAACTCAAATTCAATCAAAATTCAACCTAAGCCTTTCAAGTCAAAATCATGAACTTAGTCAAATCAATTTCAAATCAAGCCAAGTTCTTGATTTTTTTCTTCATGATTCAATCAAGCCTTTAATCATGAATCCAAATATAAACATAAACTTCAATCACCAAACCAAAATTCAATTCAAAAAAAAATCAAAGCCAAGTCAAACTCATGTTCACCCTTTGAACTTGAAATTGTCAAGTGGATCAAAACCCATTTGACTTCAAACCACTTGCAAATGGATTCATATTTCAATCATAAGTCCATATGTGAGTTCAATCAAACTCAAATCAAGCTTTGACCAAGTCATTTGACCTACTTAGGCTCACTTGACCCAAAGTGACCTAAAGTACTCTTATGAGCCAAATTCTAATCCTAACTAAATTGGATTGAACTAAGCCCACCTAAGCCTCTCATCATGATCAACAATCATCATGAGATGATCAATCACTCAAATTAGGTCAAACCAAGTTAAACCTATGAATTGACCAAGTCAACACTTAGCCAAAATGAAACCTAAATTAGCCAAAATCCTCCATAAGCCAAATTGATTGAAATCATTGATCAAAAGTCATTCATGATCAATGTTTGAACTTGACCAAGTCAACATTTGAGCCTAACCTAGCCTAATTGGCCACTTAATTCAAGTTGACCCAAGTTGACCTAAAAAGTCAAAATATGTGAAAACTTGATCTAAGCCAAATTGATTGAAATAATGGGTCAAGTTCATTCCAAAATGATTGTTGAACTTGACCAAAGCCTCAATTAGCCAACTAGACCTAACCTAGCCCAATTGACCATGAACCCAACTTGACCTAAAAGTTTAAATTGAGCCAAACTCAAATATAAACCAAATTGATTAGAAACAAAGATACCAATTCATTTCAAATGACCAACCAAACATGAAATAACCCATGATCTAACCTAAATAGGTCAAATGGGTCAATTTGGTCAACTTGACCCATTTGACCTAAATAAACTCAATTGAACCAAAACCAAATATAAACTAAATTGAATCAAACCAAAGCCACCAAAGCATTTCAAATGGTCATATGAACTTAACCCAACCCTTGGTTTGACCCAATTTGACCAATTGGTCAACTTGACCCATTTTGACCTAAATGGGTCTACATGAGCCAAATCATTTCAAACCAACTCTAAATTTAATGAAACTTGGCCTAACCCATTTTTCAAACACAGCAAACATATTAAAATTAAAACCCAAGCCAAATGACCATTTTACCCCTAGGCCATAGGGTAAATTTTGGCCAAATCTACTTAGAATTTGGTCAAATCCTCTTCATGACCACTTGACACCCTCTTAGTAGACCAAGTGGACACTTGTGAGTGTGGTGTACCTAACCCAATGGGTTTGGGTCAGCCCAACCTAGCCTAAGGTCAAAACCGACCACTTGCTTGAAAATGGCAACATAGAATCCCCTCTCCACTTGATTTAATCACTTGACAGCTCCACTACTCCACTCCTTAGGCTAAATCGAATGCAAGGACACCTCTAATAGCCTAACAAACCCATTCAAGGAGCTTAATTGGATCAAAATGGCAAGATAAGGCTCGACCGTCTGATTGCTCTAGGGGGAGATATACTCCCCTAATTTCACTTGAATCTCATTCTACCCTATTCGATTGAAGCATAAGAACTCATAGCAAGCCATTGCTAATGTTTCCAATCTTCTTAGAGTGAGTTAGAATTCCCATATTCTCAGTTTTCCTAGGTTAAAATTAGGGGAGCTCCATTGAAATTCAAACTTACACCACACTCAATACCAATCCAATTCACTTTACAAGCTTCATTAAGGAGCTCAATCAAATTTACCCAAGCTATTATTTATTTAGAAAGAGGCTAAGTCCTTAAACTCACTCCCTAAAGATACTAGATCATGTAAGGGCATGCTTCAAATGACCTAAATCTAATGCAAATCATATTACATGTTATTTTCATTTTTTTGGACAATCATTTGACTTAGGCTTATAGGATTCATATGCCTAATGCATAAGAAGTAAGATTATTAGCCAAAATCAGCAAGAAGAGAGGAGGTGTGTTTCCACCATGGCTCTCAAAGGTTAAGTCAAGTTTCTTTGGCAAAGGTGGAAGCCCTCCAATCAAGAGTGAAATAAGATGCTTTTGTGCATGATGTTATAAAAGAAATACTCATCCATCTAAGGGGTTGCTAATTCTTTTATCTTGATTTTAACTTAGGCTTTAAATGAGGTTATGAGTTCTTTATTTTAATTTTGAATTGATTAATTTGGTAGAAGATTTATTTTTCCCTAAGAGCCTAATCGCCATCCAGGCCATACATCAAAGCAAAGAAGAAATTAGAAAAACATGTCATTTTTAATGCACAAGATAAACAAAACATCAAACATTTTAAGAAAATTAATCTAGCAATAAATTCTAAGAAAATTATAGGAGGCAGAGGTCATCCCACTAATCAACCTCAAGAAGTTTGGAATTAAATGCTGAAGTAAATAAAGAGTAATTAGCTTAATTATATTTCCAATAAAAGCTAAATTAAGTAAACAATTACTATCCAAAATCAATTAATTATACTTTTATATTGTTCTCCTCTAAATTATCTTCAAAATGAGTGTTTTTTTTGTATTTTTTAAATTTTTCTATAATTTGTTATGAATTTTGGAAGTTTTACCATTAAAATTAGATTAATTAAGCCTAATTAAACCCCTAATCCCATCAGGCCATGTGGCAGCTGACGCGGCGAGCTTTCCACATGGCGTGATTGGATAGGTTATTTAAGTTGTCACATCCATCAGCTAAGTCAGCTGGCGGTGGATGCGCTTTCACTACGGGCCATCCGATCAAATATCGGATGGACGAGATCAATCCCATGGTTTAAGAATGAATCAGAGGGGATTTAGCATGATCTAATCATAACCGTCCATTCCAATCACACAGAACAGATATCATATGATCCTTCTCCTTCATGAGCATCGAGAGATGAACTCCCCTCGATCAATTTGAGCTCACCTAAGCTCGAATTTGGATCAAAATGATCCCACACCTTCAGACGGAGGGGGATGCACATGCAATGGTGAAGATTTCATGGTGTGATAATTTCCTTCTAAAAGGACCAAGCAAAATTCTCCATGGAAACAATTTCAAGAAATTACCTCATTGGAGGCTATCACTGATGCTTCTAACGGAGGAGGTAGCTTCGTCAAGTAGAGATGAAGCCCTGTTGAAGGAATTCAGCCTTGATTTGAAGTAGATTGGTTGGTTGACCAAGCTCCCCTTCAATGGTGATCAACCCTGATCGAAGTGGTGCTTCCCATGGCTTGGAGTCTTTGGAAATGATTTGATCGAGCTTGATGAGGTCCAAGGATAGTGTATGCAAGCTTAATTTGGTTTTGGTTGAGAATTGAGTAAGTTGGAATTTGAGTTCACCTCCTTTGTTTTGGCTTTTAGTAAAACTGAGAAAGAGAAATGGGGGAGCTCGGGAATGGCTTTGAAAAGCTTGGGGAGAATTTGATTCAACTTCTCTAGCTCTGAATAAAATGATTGATTGTCATTTGAGTGAGAATGAGGGGGAGTATATCTCCCCTACCTTGGATCGGATGGTGAGAGGCTGAATTGCCATTTTTGATCAATGGCTCAAATTAGAGGCACAGTTTGAGCTGCAAAAGGCCCCACATGGGTTATTTTGGGTAGTGGAGTGAAGGAGAGTGGATGCCCATGTGCTAGGTGAGTGCATTTGGAGTTCCAAGTGTTTAAATGCCTCTATGAGCTGCCTTTTCTATAAAGGACCTGAGAGGTCAGTTTGGCCTTGCCTTGGGTCATGGATGACCCAAGCTCATTTGGTCATGTTCACCACCCTCCTTGGTGCCCATGTGGACCACAAGAAGAATGCCAAGTGGCCTTGAGAAAGAAATGGCCAAATTCTAAGTGAATTTGGTCATAGAATACCCTTTCACTTAAGGGAAAAGTGGTTATTTGGGTATGAGTTTGATTTGGACAAATTTGAAATGTTTCAAAAATGGGCTGGGTCATATTTCAAGTGATTTGGAGTTCATTTGATTTGATTTGGCTCAATTTGACCCATTTAGGCCAAGTTAGGTCAAATTGAGTTAAGTTGACCAATTGGTCAAATTAGGTCAAACCATGGATTAGGTCAAGTTCAAATGATCATTTGGAGCCTATGGGTATCATTGGTTTGATTCAATTTGGTTTAGATTTGGTTTTGGTTTATTTAGGTTCATTTAGGTCAAATGGGTCAAGTTAACCAATTTGACCCATTTGACCCAATTAGGTTAGGTCATGGGTTGGTTTAGGCCTGGTTGATCATTTGAAATATTTTGTAAGCTTTGGTTTCAATCAATTTTGATTTGGTTTGATGTAAAGTTTATTTGACCTTTTAAGTTAAGTTGGGTTCATGGTCAATTGGGCTAGGTTGAGTCTAATTGGTCAATTGAAGCTTTGGTCAAGTTCAACAAGTGATTTGGAATGAACTTGATCCATTGATTACAATTAATTTGGCTTAGAACAAGATTTGACCCATTTTAGCTTTTTAGGTCAATTTGGGTCAACTTAGGTCAAGTGGCCAATTAGGTTGGTTTGACTAAATTGATGGCTTGGTGATGTTCAATCATTGATTATGGATTTATTTAAATCAATAGTTTCAATCAATTTGGCTCATAGTGAATTTTGGCTTGTTTGAGTTTTATTTGGGCTAAATGTTGACTTGGTCAAAGGATATGTTTGACTTGGTTTAACCCAATTTGAGTGATTGATCATTCTAGGATGATTGTTGATCACAATGTGAGATTTGGATGGGCTTAGTTCAATCCAATTTGGGTTAGATTAGAACTTAGCACAAAAAGGTGCTTTAGGTCACTTTGGGTCAAGTGAGCCTAAATGGGTCAATTGACTAGTTGAAGGCTTGATTCAAGTTTGGTTGAACTCACATATGGACTTATGATGAAAATATAAATCCAATTGCAAGTGGTTTGGAGTCAAATGGGTGTTGGTTCATTTGACAATTTCAAGTCAAATGGATGAACATGGGTTTCATTTAGGTTAGTTTGATTTTGGTTTGATGATTGCAGTTTATGTTTATATTTGAGCATGTGATTGAAGGAGTGATTGTTTGAAGAGAAAATTCAAGGCTTTGGATTATTTTGAAAATGATTTGGCTAAGTCCAAGAAGTTGGCTTAAAGGATGTAAGTTTGGTTTGGATTTGAGTTTTGAATTTATATTAATTTTATTTTGGCCATTTGAATTTATATTTCATTTATATTTGTGAATATAACTGATCCATGAGAGAATCATGTGAATTAGGAGTGATTTGATTGTGAATTTGGCTAAGGTAGGTCAAAAAATTTGGAAAAAGGGTTTTAATTTGGTTTAATTTATATTCATTTGATTTGGATGATTTGGATGGCAATTTCATTTATAATTGTGAATATAAATGATAGAATAAGTGATTTATAAATAAATCGCTTGGCTTTGGGTTGATTTGAAGGGTTTGACTAAGCTTATGGATGTGATTCATAAGGCTTAGGAAGGTTTTTGAATTTAGAATTGATTATGAGTTTCAATCATTTGACTTGGAATTGGTTCATGATTTGGATTTTGGAATTTGGATTTAGATTTGGATTTGAATTTGAAGTTTGGTTTGAAAGAAGGAAGCAAGAATTAGGTTTAAGCTGTAGGATAGACAAGTCCTCCTAATATTTCTAAGGCATAATCTATTCTTATGGCTAACTCTTCTAAGTCTGTAGGGTTAGGTTAAGTATTTACCTAATCACTAGAAGTGTCTTAAGACTAAGGAACTATTAGTGTCTAAAGGAGTCTTATGTTTAAGATGGAGAATTTAAGAGCTCACTCCAAAAGTGAGGTCAACAAAGGGCTTGTATGGTGTGACACAAGGCACACGACGCATTAGTTGACCGAGATGATCAACAACATTCGAATGTCACAAGCACTAACAAAAATAATCTACTCCTAAACCCAGGGTGTAGAAGGAATCAAAATATTAGTGCAATGTGACTCTACTTATGTCAAAAAGATAAGAGAGCAAAGGAGGAATCCACTAGGGATTGAGTGTGTGAGCCTTCTACTAGGGGAAAAGGCTAAAGTTATCCACTAGGGATAATAGGTTGTGAAATCCACTAGGGATAAAAGTGTGAACCTTCCACTAAGGGAGAAGGTTCGGGTTGGATTGAATTGACTCCACTAGGGAGGTTAGAAAGATTTGCATCTCACTAAGGAGAAGCTGATTGATTTGGTTTAATTTGACTCCACTGGGTGAGGTTGGAAAGATTTGCATCTCACTGAGGAGAAGTTGATTGATTTGATTTTTTAATTTGACTCCAGTGGGGGATGTAGGTTGATTTTATTTCATATTTAAAATTTTTAATTTTGAGATGGACCCTCGCACTGAGTAGGGGCCATGTCCGCCTTGGCCTACTTTAGATTTACCAATCCAAAAGGGTAGTGCACCAACCATAAGGTAAGACTATCTAACCAGAGGGGTTGTCTTTTTGTGTGCAGCGGTTGCACTAAGAAGAAAGCGCAGTAGACATATATCTACCAAAGTGAGGATCAGTCGTTAGGATGATCAGTTGGCGAGGCAATGGATCGAACCCAACGTTAGGCTGACTACTAAGTGAATGCCACTGGGGGACTTAAATTAGCTCAAAGATAGTCAAAATTAATTTCATTTTAATTATATTTGATGGATCCCATTGGTTTGCGATGGACCGCACTGAGTAGGGGCCATGTCAGCCTAGGCCAACCTCAGATTTACCGATCCAAAGGGAGTAATTTCTCGGCTGAAGGGGAGAACTTTCCAACCAAAGGGGTGGTTTTCAGTTTGCAGCAGCCAATTTAGGGAAGAAAGCACAGGATTCATATCTTCCAAAGAAAAGACCACTAGGGTGGCGCATTAGCAAGGTAACATGTCAACCTGAGCTAGGGCTGCCCGTCAGTTTGCTACAATCATGCTAGAAAGAATGCATAGTAAACTTACATCTTCTAAAGAAAAATGATCGCCAGGGCAACTTGTTTGTGGCAAAATAGATTGAACTCAACCTAAGGGTGACTACTGAGAGAGTACCAACCCGGGGACTCATCTCAACTCAAGTGTAGTCAGGAAATTCCTATAGGGAGTTTTACTGGCACTGCCCTAAAGATTGGATGTCTGCTTGGGAAAGGGGCTGTTGGGGGCTTAAATTCCTAATCCACAAGTGATTAAATTTGTTTGTTTATTTGATTATTTGTTTATTTATCATGGACTTTGTTAGTTTGTGAAGGATCATACTGTGAAGGAGCTTATATCAGTCTAGACCTATTTTAAATTTACTGGTCCAAGGGAGAATCTGTGCTTTATCATGAACCCTGAAGAAGATAATATCTATAGGTATTTGGTGGCCAACTCAAGGAGAAAGCGCGGGGAATCATATCTGCCAAGAGTGGTGTATCCACCGGGTGAGTTGCTGTTAGCATAATAAACATCAACTAACTTAAAGTGCCTGTCAGTTTGTGACAATCAGCCTAGGAAGAAAGCATTAGGGACTCACATCCTCCTACAGTGGAACTGATTGCTGGGATAGTTTGTCTTCGGCTCGACAGGTGCTATCCGACCTAGGATGATGACTGAGTGAATTCCACTGGGGTACTTATATCAACTCAAAATTAGTCAAGAAGAAAGGAGCTACTGGGGGACTTACCCTGAGCCACAAATAGACTCGACCTAGTTAGTGTATGATGGTTAGTTCAAGAAGAATGCACGTAGGCTTACATCCTATTAAACAAAGTCAACATGAGGTAGCTTACTGGATACATAGTGAGGCCTACCAAACTAACAAGGCGCTCATCAGTTTGCAATGGTCAAGTCAGGAAGAAAGCATGGGGACTCACATCCGCCAGACAAGTGATCATCGAGGTGAAACACTATCAAGGTAACTTGTCAGCCCGACCTAGAGTAGGTAATGAGTGGTGTCATAGGGGGTTTGCTACCACATCAAAATTGTCTGAGATAAAAGAAATGTGTTTGTGCTAAAAGAGGACAATATGCTGCTTGGGTTCTCTCACACCTATCTTAAATTTAACATGCTAGGGGTTCTCTTACACATAATTTAATCGTGCTATTCAAAATATGATGCTTCTTGGGTTCTCTTACACCTACTCTAGTCAATTTGGGGAATCATGTTTAATTTGTGTTTGTGTTGTGAAAGAAGGATAGGATGCCTCTTGGGTTCTCTTGCACCTACCTTAAACACATCATAATAGATTTGTAAACAAGCAAACAATAACTTGAATGAAGAGAATATTTTGATAAATTAGAATGGAATTTTTGAAGATAATTGATTTCAAACATGATTTTATGGGTAGTATTTCTTCAAATAGAGCCCATTAATTAGAAGCATCGGGTGTTCCCCTTTATAATATATAAGTTGATAAGATCTTCCTTGGTAAGCCTTCTCTATGAAAAAAGGGCTTTCCCAAGTGGTTTCAAACTTGCCTCCCATCTTTCGACGGTCAACAATTGATCTCCTTAGAACTAAAATAAGCTCTCCTACTTGAAAAGTTCTAGGGTTGACCAACTTGTTGTGAGCTTGATTCATCTTGGCTTTGTACAACTCAAGGTTCTGGCATGCTCGTAGGCATTTCTCCTCCAAACCTTTGAGCTCTTCTAACCACAACTTGGCATTATACCTTGTAGTGATTTTACTACCCATTGTTATCCTTAGTGATGAGATTTTAGCTTCTAAGGGTAAAATAGCTTTGGAACCATACACTAAGGAGAACGGGGTAGATTGGGTTAGAGTTCTGTATGTGGTACGGTATGCCCACAAGGCTTCAACTAGCTGCTCATGCCACTGTGGCTTATTATCATTGAGTGTCTTCTTTAGTATATGGATGAGAGTTTTATTGAATGCTTCCTTTAAGCCATTCTCCCTGGGATAGCATATGGTGGAGTATCTCCAATATATATCGTATCTCCTGGCAAAGTTATTGATTTTAATACTCTTGAATGCAATACCATGATCAGATATAATTCATTGAGGCATCCCAAATCTATATATGATTGATTCCTAAAAATATTGAAGCACATGCTGAGCTATAATCTCTCTAAGTAGGATTGCCTCTGCTCACTTAGAAAAGTAGTCGGTGGCAGCTAGGATGAACTGATGACCCTTAAAAGAAAGAGGATCTAGTACACCAACACTCGAATGTCCATGAGGCTAAAGTAGGGTATATAATGTTGGTGGTTAGTGCAAGATCACACCATGTACTTGACATTTGTGGCATCTCTTAGCTACATCCATGCAATCTATAATCATCAAAGGCCAGTGGTATCCTAGTCTCTTGATCTTTTTCTTCATCTTTAGATCGGATTTATGTGCTCCACATAGACCTGAATGTACCTCATCCATGATCTTACGAGCTTTGTGCTTGTCTAAATAGCGTAATCACATTTGATCAAAAGACTGTTAGTATAAGGTGCAATCCACGAGAGCATCGGAGAGAGCTTTCTGCTTTATTTGATGGGCTTGTGATTTCTCTTGAGGTAGTTTTCCTGTATTCAAGTAATCTATGAATGGTTGCCTCTAATCTAGTTCCTCATCTTTATTGGCAACAGTAACCTGCCCTTCAAGAGAGAATCTTTCGAAGAGTTTAACATTAATAAGAGATAAGACTTGTCTATTTTGGACCCTTATTAGAATGTACTCATCTTCCAGACATGCCAATTCCTTAGCAAGTTTGGCCAAAGCATTTACTATTGCATTCTCTCCTCGAAAAACCTTTTAGATGGCAACCTTAGGGATTTGGGCCAACAACTTCATGGTGTACTCATGGTACTGATGAAGCTTAGGTTTTAGAATCTTATAGGACCCAACAATCTGGTTAATGACCAATTGAGAATCCTCGTAGATGTTGATTCTTTTGACACACATCGTAATAGCTAACTCCAGATCGATAATCAGAGCCTCAAATTCAACTTCATTATTGGTGCATGGATTGGAGAGATATCATGAGAATGTCATCACATCACGGTCTGGAGTTAAAAGGATGATTCCTACCCCTGCCTTTCTTGGAAGAGTAGATCATGGCTCTTCTCTTTTTTGAAAGGAAGCCGCACCATCAAAATACATCTTCCAACGACGGATGCTAGTGTCCCCTAAGTTCATGATTTGTTCATCGGGTAGTGTGTGTGCTACTAAGAAATCTACTAGTGCCTGTCCTTTCATAGCACAGAGGGGTATGAATGTGATGTCAAACTGTAATAGAATCATGGACCAACACGCCAACCGTCCGGATAACATCGGTCGTGTCATGAGATATTGTAGTGGATTGATCCTGGAGATCAAGTTCACCTTATGAGAAAGCATATAGTGTCATAGATTTTGGGATGCGAAGATTAAAGCTAGGCAGTGTTTCTCAATTAGTGGGTAGTTTGCTTCAACAGGAACAAACGATGACCGAGGTACTAGAGAGCATTCTCCTTCCCTTCATTATTGATTTGAGCGAACAAAGCGCCAAGGGAGTCACCCAATGTACCGGTATAAAGAATAAGTGGCTTGCCCAGGATAGGGGCTTCTAGATTTGTCAACTTCACCAAATATTGTTTAATATCTTCAAAAACATGTTGACACTTGTCATCCCACTTGAACTTAGCATCCTTTTTGACAAGTGCTGAAAATGGCTTGTATCTCCTTGATAGATTGGAAATAAAGTGCCTTAGATACGCCAATCACCCTTGGAATGATTTGAGTTGAGTTAGACTTTTAGGGGGTCACATTTCTATGATAGCTTGACCTTTTCTAGTTCTATCTCCATTCCCCGGTGTCGGATAACAAATGCAAGGAACTTTCCTAAAGCTACTCTGAATGCACACTTCAGGGGGTTCATTTTGAGATTGAATTGTCTTAACTATTCAAAAAATACTCTCATGTTGAAGAGATGGTCACATTTTTCTTTGCTTTTGACTGTTAGATCATCAACATAACATTCAACTTGATGATAAATGAGTTCATTGAAGGTCTGAGTCTTGGCCCGCTGATATGTAGCACTAGCATTTTTAAGGTTGAAAGGCATGACCTTATAATAATAGATTTTGATCGGGGTTCAAAAAATAGTGTTTCTTTCATCCTCGGGGGCCATCTTGATTTGGTTGTAGCCAGATGATCCATCCAAAAAGGAGAAATTATATGAGTTGAGGCCAATGTCCACCATTAACTCTGGTAAAGGAAGTGGAAATTCATCTTTAGGACATGTCTTATTTAAGTCCCTGAAATTGACGCATATGTAAATTTGGTCATTCTTTTTCTTAACTGGCATGACACTAGCTAACTAGGTAGTGTATTTTTCTTTCTTGATAAAGCCAGCAGTGATTAGTTTCTTGACTTCAGAAATGACTTGTTGTTCAATTTCTGATTGCATGCGCCTAAGAGCTTTCTTGATAAGGCTAGTGTTAGGGTCTATTGCTAGTTTGTGCACTGCTACATCAGGAGATAATTTGGGCATCTCTACATAGCTCCATGCAAAGTAGTCTTTAAACTCAATCACTAGCCTAACTAAATCATTGGTTTCTTCTTCATTCAAAAGAGAACTGATGTATGTGGGGTGTGGATCTTCTTCTGTCTCGAGGTTGATTTCTTCGAGCTTGTCGATGTTGAATTGATTTCTTCTTCAAATTCTGGAGGTACATTTTTATTTGAAGATCATCAGCATCATATGAAGTTTCTAAACACAAATCCTCATAAGAGTTAGTGTGGTTTGAGAAGATCTTATTAGATTCAAGATGATTGATGGCAACTAAGTAGTATTCATCATCATCGACTAGACCCACTATACCAAATCCTAGTCCTGGTCAAAATTGTGCTTGCCTACCTTTATTGTCCCACAGCTTCTCAAAATACTCTGACTTATGCCTGGACCATGTGTAAGGAATCAAACGTTTCTTTGCAAGATTATGAACATAAGGAGAGTACCAATCAAAAGGTAATTTCATTAAATCTTTATATGAATTATCCTCAAGTTCTACATCTACTTTTGGACTTGAGGATGATGATCCCAATAGAAATCTCTTTGGCTTGACACTCATGGAAGATCTGGGGGTCTCCTTAACTACCAAACCCTCAACTTTTTAAGAAGAAAGTGGGGTTAGAGTTAAAGTTCCCAACTGCTACCTAATGGTTTTACATAATGCTGATTCAAATATATTCATGCTTTGCTTGGAGGCCCAGTCTTCATCACTATCTGGCTCGAATGTCATCTTCAATGAATCCCGCTGAGAGGGGTTGGACGGTGTGCTAATCACATGAGACTCATTCTCTGAGCTAGATTTTAAGTCTATGTGAATAGCAGGAGTACTCCTGTGAACTGGAACATAGCTCCTATTGGTTGGCTGCCAACAAGGGGATTTTCCACCTCTGGAACTGCCTCTATATCTACCTTAGCCTCTACCTGGTGGGGGTCGAGTAATCCTACCCATATGTCCGTATGGTGTAACGAACTATGGGTGGAATGTAACATGTGGCTCTATCTCTTCCTCAGTGTCCCTTTCTCACTCCCTTGTACTTTCTCTCTTCTTTTCTTTTTCTTTTTATTTTTCTTTTTCTTTTATATTTGAACTTTGGCCAAGTTCACGAGATTATGTGTTCTAATTTTGAGGAAGATAGTATGTCGTGTCCTCATATAGCTCAACCTCTCTAATTGAGAATGGCTTTTCATCTTCTTTGACATAGTATTCAATTCCATGTTTTCAAAATTTGATGCACTAATGAAGGGAGGATGGATCCATCTTGTTATGGTGTATCCAAGGCCTACCAAGCAAAGCAGTGAATGATGTATTTGAATAAATTATATAGAACTTGGCTTCTGTCTTTCGGTCGCCTATTTCTGAAGGTAACACTATAGAGCCTAAAGCCCTCTCGCTCTGTTCATTGAATCCTCTCAACATCATCCGATCTCCTCAGAGCTTTGAGATGTCAATCCTCAAATAGGTAGGGGTTTTCAGACTCATAATATTCACTGATGCACTTGAATCAACCAACACCTAAAAAGTCTGAATCTGCCTATATCCACTATAATGTAAATTGGATAGTTGCGCTCCATATCCCCTTAGAAGAAGGTCTTCATTGGTGAATGTGACTCCCTGAGCTTCTTTTGAATAATGTGTCTCTTCTTCAATAGCAGTCAGCTGAGCTAAGTAAATTTTTGGATCAAGAAGGGCCTTGATTAATGACTCTCTCATCTCTTTGGAAAAGATAAGGGCATCATATATGCTTAATTTTGCTGACAACTTTCTTAGCTGCATGAGGATATTATAATCAACTCTGGGCTGATCCTTCACAAGCATATCCATGGGTAGAGCATCTTGTGGAGGGCTTCTTAATCACTTGAACCAGTGACTTGCTTATCCTTATCCTAAGGTGCTACCCTAGGAGGTAGAACCTTTCCACTACGGAGGTTAACTTCGGTGATCCCTTGTGGTAGGTTAGTGGAAGATTCTACCTGATCATTAGTTATACCTACAACTTCTTCTATAGGACCCTCAGAATCAGATGATTCTAAGTCTATCTCAAGAGGTGAACTCGTATTATTAAAAAAAAAAAGTTTATTTTTGAATCAGAAAGAGCATGATTGAAGTTGTTATAATTATTTAGACTTGACGTGTTTTCTAAAGGAGTAGAATCAGATAACCCATCAGAAGTAGCTCAAATGTAATTCAAACTAGCTTTATTCCTCAATTTCTTAGATTTAAAAGGAGGTACATAGTAGAAATCTAGTAAAATAAGTGGGGTGATGGATTTGATGCCCTCATACACTGATACAAGATGTCTAATAGAAGAAGAATTAGCTGAAGTAGGAATGCCGGCTAAAGTAGTAGCTGCAACGGTGGAATGGAGGCTGGGTTCGATTGGTGGTTGCGTTACTTGGCTATCTCGAGCAACTCTGGGCTACTGCTGCTGCTACTGAGCTCCCACTTTCCCAAGTTATCTTTGGAAACTTGTGAACCTTCCTTGATGTTGGAGGTTCGGGCTGCCTCAGGCATCTGTATGGAAAGTTTCTTAATTTTAAAAATAATTTTTTTAGAGGGTCGGGATAAAGAGATATCCCAACCTTCTTTTATTTTGAGAGGATCACATGTATCCCCAAGGATTACTGAAATAGAACTGGATGGTGAAACCTTTAACCATGAAGGTGACCAAGCCATGAATATTCTTTAGTAGAATTTTAATAGCAAGCTGTTCAGATAATCGTGGTTCACATTTCATGCTTAAATTGTGTCATCTAAGAATATAATTAACGAGGGACTCACCTGGGTTTTGTTGAGCTACAATGAGATCACCCTTTGTTATCCTTTGTTGAGCTCCAACAAACCACTTAACAAAGAGTTGCTCCAACTCAGCAGAAGTCTTGACTGAATCATTGGGGAGTTTAGCGTACTAATCAAAAGCTATGTCCGCTAGGCTACTGACAAATAGAAGAAATAATAACGCATTGCTGCCATTAGTGTTGCAACAACTGACCCTGAAGTGTGTTATATATTAGTGAGTGTTCTCGCTGCCATCAAAACTTTTGAAAGAATGAGGCACAAAACCCTTAGGATATTGGATAACATTGAATTCCTCTGGGTAGGGTCTACCCTTTGGAACTGATGAACCACCTCGGGCTTGCGTCAGTGCTTCTTTCACTTGTTGCTCTACAATGAGTTTGATATCTTTTTCTTGTATGGAGGTACTGTCCACTACCTTTCTATATAAGATAATACTACCCTGCTCTACTGGAGGTGAACTCTTGGATTGATCCAATACATGCAATAACTCAGGCTGACCAGTCTCCATAATGGTAGGATGTATTATTGGGGCTTGATTCTAAAGTGCTAGAATTACCGCTAACAAATCTTCAAGTCTCTTCCCCATCTTATTAATTTGCTCATCTTTTTATTTGAGTTGTTGAAGGAGGTGTTGGGTCGAATAGGTTGTATCATCCTGTTCGGCCGCAACAACTTTCGAAATTAAATGATCCCGAAGGATGGAACCTCTAGTATTAACCATATGTACCTCTGCTAAGTCTTCCAACAAATCATCTTTGTTGGGGTCAAAGCTAACCATATTATCTTCGAGGTCAGACCAGTCATACCCTAATATTTCTTTCTTTTTAGTAAAATATTGTGCTAAGATATCATCCAAAGAGCAGTCTAACTGTGTAGGCACAAATGCTTACGGCTGATCGGTGGTGGGATCATTCTCATGAATAGAGATACATTTGACCTCCCCTATTACTAGAGTGCTAACCCTATGAGGGCTATGCTCACTAGAGGAAACATGCTCATAACTATCAACTGCTATAAGTGGAGTGCTACCCATGGGGGAGATCTATCACCATGGGGATAATAGAACTATCTCATTCTCCTTATGCCACTACTATATCCATGATCGGCTAAGATGATGGTGGTGGTATGACTATGATGCTACGGGGTCACCACTCTTTCTTCACAGCAATTGAAGTGGGAGGTCAAGCAAGATAACTAGCCCTCAGCTCAGTTGGTGGAGTAGATGGAGCGGGATCCGTTGGCTGTAGCCGGATCAATAGGGGGGCTTTCTTCTCCCCTAATGCTGCTCTTATGGCTTTGGGTGGAACTGTAGAAGATGGAACCTAAACTAGTGATAGTGGATGTGGAGTGGAGCGGTGTGGTGGAGACAACACCGACTACCTCTGTATGGGAGCTCTCCTCTCATGATGGGTGGTACCAGTCAACAAAATACTATCAGTGTGATTAACGTGAGTAGCACATTGATTAGGAAAATCTACGAGGGCAGAGGATGCTGACTTCCTGGCTTATCTTTTCCTCTCTCTGCTAGTAATGTGAACTGATACACATGCCTCTCTTTCCCTCTCCTGACGGATCTACTCGCCTACACTATGAGAAATAATTGATCATAAATTGAACTCGGCATTAGACTCTGACCATCCATTAGCCCTGCCAACATGGTGTAAAACTATCCTCAGGCTAGCATATAACCTCCTCTTATCTCTGACAGGTGTCTCATAATGAACTTGAGGTGGGGGTGATACTGGAATCCTCCTGACATCTTCCTCTCCTTTAGAACCAGAAAGGGGGTGGAACTTATTCTGAGTAAGCAAAGGAGAAACTACCTTGGGTGACTCCTTTTTCTGAAATGTGAGATATTGCCTCCATCTCCTTGGCAATGCGCGCGTGGTGCCACTTGATCTTGTGACTTCTATTGCAGCACTGAGTTTGGTTAGGTGGAGTAGTATGAGAGCTAGACCCTACCTCAAAGGTAGGAGAGACTATCCCTGAAGATAGGGTAGCCTTCCTCTTAGAGGAAGCCAATGAGTGGGTACTAGCCCGCACTGGGGCAGTGACGGGAATAACTGACTGCATGGGCACTAGAACTGTAGTTGTTATGGAAACCTCTACCACCTTCCTTTTCAGTGAGAGAAATTTAAAATCTGAGGGTATCTCAATATGGATGACTGTCTTCTACCCAGCCACCACATTCCTGCTGATAGTGGTGAGGGTTACCCCCTCACAAGTAATCCTAGCTCCCTCGAATCCTCGGCCAAAATGTATCAAGTGAGCAAAATCAGTTTAAGGGAGGCTGGCCCGATCCAAGGCCAAATCCATCCCAAAGGGGAAGGTGGACACATACTTTTGGGAATCCATTTGTACTGTACCATACTTGAGAAAAGCTGACTAAGTTGAAACTGAGCTGGAACTCTACAATTGCTAAAAATAAACTCAAAATCAGATTTTCTACCTTGATATTCTATTGATTTTTTTTTGAATTTGATTTAGAGTTTTAACCCACACTCAACAATTTGAATATGTTAAGTGAGGCTCATTAAATTTAGGAGAGATTTTGAATAACTTGGAAGAGAGATTTTGGGTTCATTTGAATTTAGAATCCACATTCAACAAATTTATGTATGTTGAATGGGTTCAAATATTTTGGAGAAACTTTTGATGCTTCCATTTATTCATATTTGAATTTGATTTTATGTTTGGGGACCCTTTATTTAACAAATTTGAGTATGTTAAATAGAGGGTCAATTGATTTTGTTTGAGATTACTCATTTAGAAAATTTGGGTATGCTAAATGAGATGTTTGAAAACAATTTTATTTTTGCTTGCTTGCCCATGATGTATATCATGTGTGAATTTAAAAATGGAATCTTTACTTAGAAAATTTGTGTATGCTAAAGAAAGTTCAAATGTATTTTGATTTTGAAAATGGGATCTTTATTTAGAAAATTTATGTATGCTAAATAAAGTTCAAATGTGTGTTGGTTTTGATTTTAAAAATAGGATCTTTACTTAGCAAATTTGTGTATGCTAAATAAAGCGCAAATGTGTTTAATTTTTGTTTTGATTTTTGGAAATAGGGTATTTACTTATCAAATTTGTGTATGCTAAATAAAGTCAAGATGTTTTTGATTTTTATTTTGATTTTTGAAAATGGGATCTTTTCTTAGAAAATTTGTGTATGCTAAATAAAGTCCAAATGTGTTTGATTTTTTGTTTTGGTTTATGTTATTTTTGAAAAAGGGGGTTCCTATTTAACAAATATGGTATGTTAAATAGACTCCAATTTATTTTCAATTTTTTTTTTGAAAAATGAAACTCTCATTTGACAAATTTGAGTATGTCATATGAAATTCCAATATATTTTGATTTTCATGATTTTTGCAAAGGAGATTTCCATTTGATAAATTTGGGTATGTAAAATGGTAGTCAATCATATTTTATTTTTCAAAGATGAAATTTTTGTATGTGATTATTGATTTTTGAAAAGAAGGGAATTCCAACTTAACATATGTGGAATGTGTTAAGTGGAGTTTCAAATGGTGTGATTTTGTTTGAAAATGAAACTACCATTCAAGAAATTTGGATATATTGAATGAAGATGCTTAATTTGAAATTTGTACTTTTTGAAAAGGATGAAACTGCAACTTAAACATATGTGAGATATATTGAAATGAAGTTTTAATTTTGTGATATGATTTTATTTTGAAATAAAATCTTCATTTAATAAATTTGGGTATATTTAATGAGGATGTTCATTTCAAAATATGTTCTTTTTAAAAGGAAGAAACTTCAACTTCAACATATGTGAGATATATATTGAATGGAGTTTCAATTTTTATGACATGATTTTATTTGAAAATGAAATCTTCATTCAATAAATTTGGGTATATTGAATGAGGATGTTCATCTTCGAATATGTGCTTTCTGAAAGATGATTTTGATTTTGGTTTTGAACAGAACCCACATGTAATAATCCCGAGGATTTTTAGATGGGGTTGAATTATTGCGAATTTTTTTTGCAAATTTTTTATTATGTGAACTTTGTGAAAGTACTTTTGAAAAATGATATTTTTATAAAGGATTTATTTTTTTCATTTGGGGAAAGAGCCTTACCTTACCATAGAGATGGTAAGGAGGTTCAAAAAGGTCTTTTGTTATTTCTTTTGGTTAAATTTTATTTTACCAATTGGGGGACCCAACAGGGGTTTTATGACCAACATGGAGTGAGGTTCTAAAACCTAAAAGATGTTCACTAGCTTAGCTTAAGAATGAAATGAGCTAAGTGCCGACAAAAAAGAAGGATAGTCCCAGACTTATATGAGATACAAATTCACTATCAATGCTTGGAGATAATGATCATTTATCTAAGATGGAGAGAGGAACCATCCCTAGTGGAGTCGCCAGAAAAATTTGTGGTGTTTTATTTTTATGTTGGGTGTGATGTTATTATGTGAGTGTTTATGTGAGGGGACACCATGCAAATCCACAGATGTACTCATTATGATGATCGATTATGACATTAAGAAATAGTATACTATCTCAAGAGATAGAAGTCACTATCCTATAATGGACCTAATCCCAAGGGAGTCCTAAGATGGGTCTTGAATGTACCTGTGAGTTTTTCCCCTACTTTACATAGAAAAGTAAAGTAGGGTTTATTTTAAGGCAGGTTTATTAAGTTCCCTGTGGAGGCAAGCTCCCATAATTAATTACATCCTAAGGAATGAGATTCTTTAAGAATACTCTCGATTAAGGTAAATGATCGTTGTCTCCAAAGACTTCAAAGATAGGACTATCAATTGATTGATTATTTTTAGAAAATCAAGTGGGGTTGATCAAAATGAGAGACTTATTATCACAGCCAAAGAGAGAACATTAGGAGATGCTCATGATACTAATAAGCATAGTGAGTATCCCAAAATATCCTATGATTAGGCTTTATATTTTTGAAATTGAGGAGAATTACATGTCTGAGATGAATTTTTATTAGAAATATAGGGCTTATAATTCCACAATACAAGATTATAGAAATACATAAAGGTGAGAATTTATGCTTGTAGCCTGTAAAGGGAAACAATAACCTCAGATCCTAAATCTAGGGAGCTTTGGCGAGGGCCAAAGCATAACCTAAATTTAAGGCAAAAGTGGGTATATGGTTTACCTCCATAAGAGAGAGTAAATAACCCGACTGTTGGGCTTACAACCACCTAGAGTGGTCGCCAACTAACTCCTCCTATGATTTTAAATACATGTAGGCATGTCTTATTCTTTGCAAGATAGCTAGGCTATTATTTATTTAGAATGGAAACTAAGTCCTTAAACACACTCCTTAAGAGATTAAATCATGAAGGGCATGAATAAATGACTTAATATAATACAAATTTTGTCAAATTTTATTTTAATTTTTGGACATTTATATTTGACATGGGCTATAGGATTTCATATGCCTAATGCATGAGAAAATAGTTATGGGTCAGAAAGAAGGAGGTGTGTTTCCACCATGGCTCTTAAAGGTCAAGCCATTTTCTCTCACAAAAGTGGAAACCCTCCATTAGCAAGAGTGAGATAATATGATTTATGCATGATAGGAGACATACAACATCCAGCTAAGGGGTTGTTAAATCTTTTATTATCTTGATTTATGTTCCAGGCTTTAGGTGAGGTTATGAATTGTTTAGTTTAATTTTGAGTTGATTAATTGGATAGCAAGTTTATTTTTTTCTAAGAGCCTAATCGAATCTAGACCATTCAAAAATCACCAAATAATTAAGAAACTAAGAAAATCTTGCCATCCTAATTGTACAATCATAATTATAACATCAATGGATTTATAAAATTAATGCAAAAGAATAAGAGGCCAGTGTGGTCGGGTGCCACTGAATAACCTAAAAAATAAATGTGGGTAGCCGAGCTCTACCCTTATACAGCCCAGATTATAAATGAATAATTATAATTAAAAAGAATTCATGTTATGGGGGTCTTCATTCTTCATTCTTCATTTCTTCATTTTGATTTACACCATTTCTTTCTTTCTTTTGATTTGACTTGGGATGTGGTTGCTCCAAGCCTTCACATGGTACATAAGACTTAGTCTTATAACTTATGTTCATCCTAATCCCCCATAACATTCATTCCAAATCTTAATCACAAAATTTACATCAAAATGAGAAAAGTAAATCTAACTAAACCTACAAAACAAAGGTTAGCTAAAACATACCACATAATCCAAGCAGTTATATGAATAATTTGGACTTAGCACCCCACACATGGGTAACCAAGTTCATCTGTCCTAATTTGGATTATGCTTAGGGGTATAAGCAACCTGTACAACAAAAGCATTTATATTTTTTATTACAGTGCCCCTTAAGCACAACTCCCTACAGAAAGCATGGTTAGGCTAATATCAGCCTAACATCCAGACTACATAGATGCACCCTAACATCCAGTCAAACAATACACCACAGAACAAAATCATTCATCAACCATGCACCAACCTAACCTAAAGCTAGAAATGGTGACCTTGTCTAATGTGTGTGCCATTTAAGGCTTGTGTGGCATGTCTTAGCTAGGCTTTTAAGGTTGGAATTTTTTAAATGTGAAAGATTTACTTTAGATGGTGGTTTCATTTTAAGTGATTTATTTGATTTGTCAACTTTAATTGATGATTTGATTTGGTTTTAATGAACCTACACTTAGTGACTAAATGTTATGAAGAGAAGAGAAGAGAAGAGAGGAGAGCTCTCTTTCATCTCTACCATAAAACATTTTTAAGGTAGATTGATTAATGAATTTCCTTTAATGAATGTTTTATTATATGTTTTAATTAATCCTAAGTTTAGATTTGCTCTAAATAGCCTTTATTAATAAGAAAGGCATCTTAGGATTAGTTAAGGTGGATTTCTACAACATGACACACACACATTTATTTCCTTACACCATGTATACCATGCATATGAATAATCCTAAGAATACATATATGTGTAATGCAAATCTGAGCACACTTTGATGATGAATGATAAGAGATGTGACTTGAAAATTTGGATATTCCATTGATGCATGTCTTTATTATGTAGAAAAGGGAGATTTCTCATCCATTAACTAAATGCACATCCATATGTATAAAAGTCATAAGTGAGTACGACGCTATTATTTTCTACACTAGGAGCATAAGGTACAAGACCTACTTAGGGCTACTTAAAGCCTTGCAGCCCTAGGATGTCCATACTAGTATACCACTTTTCTAAAATACATGTAGGTGTACAAAAAGAACCAAATGGATATAGAATCATGTAAAAGATCGTATTTTATTAGGTTGTATAATTTACATGTGTAATATGAAGATCCTTCTTAAATCATAACATAGAAATGCATAGGAATAGATTTAAGCAGGTGTTATGTTCTTTTCAAATGAACTATACACTTGCAAATCCAAGGTAAATCCATGTTAAGAGAAGAAAAGAGAACTTCAAAATACACATCTTATGCTATAATCACATGCAAGCTTATAAATATTCATAAGTAGCATCACTTCATTCTTAATCTTTAATTTATAGGTTTTGGAAATAATTTTTGGTTTAATAGTCATAATAGCCACTCATATCCTTAATTATAGCCAACACATTAAATTTGATATAAAAGGAAATATTTTATTTAATTAATTTTTAAAAAAGATGAATGCATGATTTTATATGGCAAGCAATATTTAGCATGCTTGGAAAGAAATAAAGGGATGTAAGCACATGAATTAATTCAGCCTAATTAATTCATAAGGACAATCATATAAAATAGGATTATTTAAAATGAATCAAAATTATTTAAGGAGACTTTTATTTTTCACTTTTGATTTGACTTAGGAAATATGAAAGGGTTTGTTGGTCTTAACCCATTTCCCCCATGTGTGAATTGTTTTAGTTTCATTTTATAACAATTAGGTTGATTTTATATTTTATTTAAGTTAATATATGAATTAAATCCATTAATTACCCCTTACTTATACCACTTTAGCATAATTATCTAAGTAATTATGAGCTAACATATGATACGCAAACACATGTAAATTAAATCAGCAATGCACCTAATAAATAAAGGGGCCTAATGAAATTGGCTCACAATTATTGATTAATTAAGCTAAAGGGTTAAATTAAGTACTTTCATAACCATCCTACATATGTAGTTTGATTATAATTTTCTTTGGAGTTCTCTTAGGTTAATGAACACCTAGGAATCTACCCAAGAATTGAATGATAAAGTTCTGGAATGATTTGGTTTTGAGTTTGATTAATATTATTTATTGAGGTGACTAAGTCAATAATTAATTGCAAATTGATTAAGTGTTTATCCAAATGAAACAAACTTCGGGGAAAGATTGGAAAAGAGGTCCTCATCTCATTCCCTATGTCCATCGCTATTTCATAATGACTAGCAAGTTTAATTAATGAATTTATTACTATTTAACATGTTAACTAATAATTTAATTAATTAAGAGAGAGATCAAGGATGAAATAAGAAATTTTTCTAATTAATCCAGCAATAAATTTCAAGAAAATCATGGGAGGCAGAGGTAATACCACTAATCAACCTTAGGAAGTTTGGAATTAATTGTTGAAGTAATTAGGAAGTAATTAGCTTAATTATATTTCCAATAAAACTAAAATTGAGTGAAAATTACTATTCAAAAATCAAATAATTTTAATTTTATATTATTTTGATGTTTCACCATTAAAATTAGATTAATTAAGCCTAATTAAACCCCTAATCCCATCGGGCCATGTGGCGGTTGACGCAGTTCACTTTTCACGTGGCACGATGGGATATGTTATTTAAGTTGTCACATCCATCGACTGAGTTAGCTGGTGGCAAACATGCTTTCTCTACAGGCCGTCTGATCTAAGATAGACGGTCGAGATCAATCTCACAGTTTAGGAACAAATTAGAGGGGATATAACATGATCTAATCAAAGCTGTTCATTCTAATCATGCAAAATTGATGGCTTATGATCCTTCTCCTTCGCGAGCGATGAGAGACCAACACCATTCATCTCTCCTCATTCAATTCGAGCTCACATGAGCTAGATTGGGATCAAAATGATCTCACACCTTCGGAAGGAGGGGAGATGCACATCCAATGGTCAAGATTTCATGTGGTGATAATTTCTTTCAAAATGGACCAAGCAAAATTTCCTATGGCTATGGTTTTAAGCAATTACCTCATCGGAGGCTATCACCGGCACTTCTGACGGAGGAGGTAGCTTCGTCTAGTAGAGATGAATCCATGTTGAAGGAATTCAGCCTTAATTTGAAGTAGATTGCTCGGTTTACCAAGCTCTCCTTCAATGGTGATCGACCATGATCGAAGTGATGCTTTTCATGTCTTGGAGACTTGGGAAATGACTTGATCGAGCTCGACGAGGTCCAAGGATGGTGTACGGAAGGTTAATTTTATTTTGGTTGAGAATTGAGTGAGTTGGAATTTGAGCTTGCCTCCCCTATTTCGGCTTTGAGTAAAACCAAGAAGGAGAAATGGTGAAGCTTGGGAAAGGTTTGGAAAAGATTGGGGAGGCTTCAATTCAACCTCTCCAGCTTTGATGAAAATAATTGATTATCATTTTAGTGAGAATGAGGGGGAGTATATCTCCCCCTCCTTGGATCGAACCATGAGAGGCTGAATTACTATTTTTGATCAATGGCTCAAATTGAAGGCACAGTTTGAGATGCAAAACACCCCACATGGGTCATTTTGGGTAGTGGAGTGAAGGAGAGTGGATGCCCATGTGTTAGGTGAGTGCATTTGGAGTTCCAAGTGTTCAAATGCCATTAGAAAGGTCAGTTTGGCCTTACCTTGGGTCATGGCTGACCCGAGCTCATTGGGTCATGTTCACCACCCTCTTTGGTGCCCATGTTGACCACTAGAAGGATGCTAAGTGGCCTTGAGAAAGAAAAGGTCAAATTCCAAGTGAATTTGGTCATAAGATACCCTTTGACCTAAGGGCAAAGTGGTCATTTGGCTATGGGTTTGATTTGGACATATTTGAAATGATTCAAACATGGGTTGGGCCGAATTTCAAGTGATTTAGAGTTCATTTGATTTGATTTGGCTCAATTTGACTCATTTAGCTCAAGTTGGGTCAAATTATCTTAGGTTGACCAATTGGTCAAATTGGGTCAAACCATGGGTTAGATCAATTTCAAATGATCATTTGGAGCCTATGGGTGTCATTGGTTTGGTTCAATTTGGTTTAGTTTTGGTTATTTAGGTTCATTTAGGTCAAATGGGTCAAGTTGACCAATTTGACCCATTTGACCAAATTGGGTTAGTTCATGGGTTGGTTTAGGCTCGGTTGATCATTTGAAATATTTTGTAAGCTTTGGTTTCAATCAATTTTGATTTGGTTTGATTTCAAGTTGATTTGACCTTTTAGGTCAAGTTGGGTTCATGATCAATTAGGCAAGTAAGGGTCTAATTGGTCAATTGAAGCTTTGGTCAAGTTCAACAAGTGATTTGGAATGAACTTGAGCCATTGGTTGCAATGAATTTGGCTTAGATCAAGATTTGACCCATTTTGGCCTTTTCAGGTCAATTTGGGTCAACTTAGGTCAAGTGGCCAATTAGGCTTGCTTTGGCTCAATTGATGTCTTGGTCATGTTCAATCATTGATTATGGATTAGTTTAGATCAATGATTTCAATCAATTTGGCTCATAGTGAATTTTGGATTATTTAGGATTCATTTGGGTTAAATGTTGAATTGGTCAAATTCTAGGTTTGGCTTGGTTTAACCCAATTTGAGTGATTGATCATTCTAGGATGATTGTTGATCGCAATGTTAGGTTTGGATGGGCTTAGTTCAATCCAATTTGGGTTGGATTAGAACTTAGCTTTTTTAGGTCACTTTGTGTCAAGAGAGCCTAAATTGGTCAATTGACTTGGTCAAGGCTTGATTTAAGTTTGGTTGAACTCACATATGGAGTTATGATGGAAATATAAATCCAATTGCAAGTGGGTTGGAGTCAAATGAATTTTGGTTCATTTGATAATTTCAAGTCAAAAGGATGAACATGGATTTAATTTGGGTTAGTTTGATTTTGGTTTGACGATTGTAGTTTATGTTTATATTTGGGCATGTGATTGAAGGAGTGATTGTTTGAAGAGAAAATCCAAGGGTTTGGATTGATTTGAAAATGGTTTGGCTAAGTCCAAGAAGTTGCTTAAAGGATGTAAGTTAGGTTTGGATTTGAGTTTTGAATTTATATTGATCAGATTTTGGCCATTTAAATTTATATTTCATTTATATTTATGAATATAAATGAGAATATAAATGATCCATGAGAGAATCATGTGAATTAGGAGTGATTTGAATGTGAATTTGGCTAAGGTATGTAAAAAAGTTTGGGAAAAGGGTTTTGATTTGGTTTGATTTATATTCATTTAATTTGGATGAATTGGATGCCAATTTCATTTATAATTGTTAATATAAATGATAGAATTAGTGATTATAAAGAAATCACTTGGCTTTGGGTTGATTTGAAGGGTTTTGCTAAGCTTATGGATGTGATTCATAAGGCTTAGGAAGGTTTTTGAATTTGGAACTGGTCATGGGTTTCAATCATTTGACTTGGAATTGGTTCATGAATTGGATTTTGGAATTTAGATTTGGATTTGGATTTGAATTTGAAGTTTGGCTTGAAAAACAGAAGCAAGGATTGGGTTCAAGCTATAGGGTAGGCAAGTCCTCCTAATACCCCTAAGGCATAACCTATTCCTATGGCTAACTCCTCTAAGTCTATAGGGTTAGCTTAAGTGTTCACCTAATCACTAGAAGTATCTTAAGACTAAGAAACTTTTAGTGTCTAGAGAAGTCTTATGTATAATATGGAGAAGTTGAGAGCTCACTCGAAAAGTGAGGTCAACATGGCTAAAAAGGCTTGATTTGGACTTTGGTTTAATTTTGGATTTGGTTTTATGTATTTGAATTTATATTTTATTTATATTTGGGAATATAAATGAAAACATAAATGGTTCATGAGAAATTCACTTGAGTTTGGAGTGATTTGGAAGCAAATTTGACCAAGCTTATGGGTGTAGGTCAAAAGGGCTAAGAAAGAAAACCTATTTAGTTTGATTTGATTTGATTTTGGTCATTAGAGAGTGGATTTCAATTATATTTATGAATATAAATGAAGAAAAAATTGATTTATAAAGAAATCAATTGAGTTTGGGATAATTTAGATTGATATTTGGCTAAGCTTATGAGAGTGGTTCATAAGACTTAGGAAGAAAATTTCATCTTGGATTTGATTTAAGATTGATTTGTTTGGTTTCAAATTGATTTCTGATTTGGAGTTTTATTTGAGATTGAATTGATATTTTAGAAAGTCAATTGAATTGGGGTTGATTTGAATTTGTTTAAGGCTAAGTCCATAAGATGAAATTAAAGGGCTTAGGAAGGGTCTTGGCATTTGGATTTGATCATGAGATTGAATCATTTGAAGTTGGGTTTGAATTGAATTTTGATAGTTTGATTGAAAGATTAAATTGAAATTTGAGAAAATTAAATGACTTGGGATTGATTTAGATTTGGTTAAGGCTAAGTTCATAAGATAAAATCAAAGGCTTTAGGAAGGGTTTAATTAAGAGCTTCAATCATTTGGCTCAGAATTTAATTTATGATTTGGATTTGGAATTTAGATTTGAATTTGAGATTTGGTTTGAGAAGGAAAGCATGGATTGGGTTTAGGCCATAGGGTAGGCAAGTCTTCCTAAGTTTCTGTTGACCTCACTTTTGGGAGTGAGCTCTCAACTTCCTCATCATAGATCTAGGACTCTTGTAGACACTAAGAGCTCCATAGTCTTAGGTGAACAATTAACCTAAGCCTAGAGACTTAGAAGGATTAACCATAGGAAGAGGTTATGCCCTAGGGATTTAGGAAGGCTTGCCTACCCTATAGCCATAAACCCAATCATTTCTTCCTTCTTCTAGACCAAACCTCAAATTCAAATCCAAGATCATAAATCCAATCCCAAATCAAATGATTGAAACCCATGATTAAATTCAAATTTCAAATCCCTTCCTAAGCCTTTTGATTTTATTTTATGGACTTATCCCTAAACCAAATTCAAATCAACCCCAACTCAATTGATTTTCTCAAATATCAAATTCAATCTCAAATAAATCCCAACCCAAATTCCAAATCAAATCCAACTCCAAATGATTGAAACCCATGATTAAATTCAAACTCCAAAATCCCTTCCTAAGTCATATGAATTACCTTCATATGCTTAGACAAAACCTCCTTCAAACCAAATCAAATTTGGTTGATTTCTTTATAAATCAACCATTATTTTATTTATAGTCACAAATATAAATAAAATCTAAATTCAAACCATTCAAATCAAATCAAACTAAATCAAACCAAATCAATTCTTTACTTAAGCCCTTTTGACCTACATCCCTCAATTTGGTCAAATTTGCTTCCAAGTCACTCCAAACCCAAGTGATTTTATCATAAATAGTTTATATATTCATTTATATTGACAAATATAAATGAAATATAAATCCAAGTGGCCAAAACCATACTCAAAATGAAATCAAATTTCCAATTTTAGATTTTTTAGCCAAATTCTTGAACTTGGCTAAATGATATCCCAAATCAATTCAAAACCTTCATGGTTCAATCATTCCTTCAATTATTGTTCCAAATATAAACACAAACTGCAATTTTCAAATCAAATCCAACACAATCCAAGTCAAGCCCATGTCGACCTCTTTTGACTTGAAATTATCATATGAACCAAAATCCATTTGACTCCAAACTAATTGCAATTGGATTTATGTTTTCATCTTAGGCTCATATGTGAGTTTAATTAAACTTGAATCAATCCAAAACCAAATTAATTATCCCATTTAGGTCCACTTGACCCAAAGTGACCTAAGAAAACTTTTTAAGCCAAGTTCTAATCCAACCTAAATTTGATTTAACCATGCCCATTCAAACCCTATAGCATGATCAACAATCATCCTAGGGTGATCAACTACCTTGAATTGGGTCAAACCAAGTCAACTCGGTCTCTTGACCAAGTCAACCTTTAACCCAAATGAAACCCAAACTAGCCAAAACTTACCATATACCAAATTGATTGAAACCATTGATACAAACCAATTCATAATCAATGATTGAATATGATCAAACACTCAATTGAGATAAACCAAGTCTAATTGGCCATTTGACCGAAGTTAACCCAAATTGGCCTAAAAAGCTAAAATAGGTCAAATCATGATTTGATCCAAATTGATTATAACCAATGGCTCGAGTTCATTCCAAATCACTTATTGAACTTAATCAAAGCTAATGATTGAGCTCAATTTGACCAATTGGTCAACTTGACCCAACCTAGCCCAAATTGACCTATGGGGTCAAATTGGTCAAAATCTAAATTAATTTCAAATTAAACTAAACCAAAGCCTACAATCATTTTTAATTAACTTGAACATGAACCAACACTTAACCCAATCCAATTTGATCAAATTGGTCAAATTAGTCAACTTAGCCCATTTGACCTATTTGAATCCAAATGAGCCAAAATAAAACCTAAGCCAAATTAATAAAAACCACCTGAACCAAATATCTTCAAAACATCATTTGAACCTAACCTAAGTTTTTGTTTGACCCAATTTGACCAATTAGTCAACCCAATCCAACCTAACCCAAATGAGCCTATTTTGATCATATGAAGCAAAATCACCTAAAATCAACTTATGGGACCCTAGGACCTGGTCTAACCTGACCCAAACTAGTCCAAACTCATTCTCAAACTAGCTCAAATCCATAGTGGGCCCCACCCAGGCAATGAGCCATTAGAAAAACCCTCTTTCAAATGGATCTTCACACTAACAAGCAAAGTTAACTTCCGCATTACCATGGTAGCCTCCAAGCACTCAAGTGAGGCTCAACCTGACCCACCTAGCCCAGCTAATCCCCTCTTGGTTAGATAAGGAGCAATGGGAGTTCAACTCCTCCTCACTCAAGACAAACTGAGCACCCCATGGACAAAGCGAATGAGATCTTTTCACACCAGCCTTGGAGACTCCTCCCATAGCTCCATCCACTCAAGTTAAGCCACATGGAGTTGGACATGACCTCTCTGACACCCTGACAACAACCTGTCAGCCAAAATAACCCAACCCATCCTGTCCGTCCTTCATGCAGGATTTGGGCGTATACTCCCCCAATTCGAGGGGGAATTATGACATTCGACATTGTGTGAGTGTGGTATATATATATATATATATATATATATATATATATATATGCCTTCATCTATCCCTTTGGAAAGGATGAATGAAAACAAAAATATATTACACGTTGTTGGGACACCACGTAGATCCACAAAGGTTCTTATTAGGGTGATTGGGTTTGATATTGAGGAATGGTGTACTATCTCGAGAGACAGAAGTCACCATCCTATAAATGGACCAAATCAGCTTAATAAGAATTCCTAAGGACTATGGGTCTTCATATGTACTAGAGATTCTTTCCCTATTTTACATGAAAAAGTAAAGTAAAGTTTATTTTAAACTGAGTTCGTTAAGGTCCCTACAAGGGAAAGCTCCCATAGTTAATTATATCCTAAGGAATGAGATTCCTTAAGAATGCTCTTGATTAAGGTAAATTATCATTGTCTCCAAATATTTTGAAGGTAGGATTATCAATCGATTAGTTTATTTTTAAAAAATCAAGTGGGATCGATCAAGAGGAGGGAGTTCTTATTGAAGCCAAATGAAGATGACTAGGGGATGCTTAGAATACTAGGAAGCTAGTAAGCATCTCAAACTCTCTTATGGTTGGGCTTTATATTTTTGAAGTTGAGGGGAATTAGTTGTTTGAGTTGAATTTTTGTTAGAAAATCTAGGACTTATAATTCCATGACACAAGATCATAGAAATTCCTAAGAGGTGAGGATTTATGCTTGTAGCCCGCAAAGGGGAGAAGCAACCTCAGAACCTAAATCTAGGGAGCTTTGGCGAGGGCCATAACATGATCTAAATCTAAGAAAAAAATGGGTATTTGGTTTACCTCAACAAGAAAGGATAAATCACTCGACTGTTGGACTTACAACTGCCTGGGGGTGGTTGCCAACTAACTCCTCTTATGATTTTAAATACATGCAGGCAAGTCATATGCTTTTTCATGATAGTTAAGCTATTATTTATTTTGAAAGAGACTAAGTTCTTAAACACACTTTCCAAGAGACTAGATCATGTAGGGCATGATTAATGACTTAAGTATAATGTAAATTTTTGTTATGTTTTATTTTTATTTTGGAAAATCAATTTGACACAAGATTTAGGATTCATATGCCTAATGCATGAGAAATTAGATTATGGGCCAAAATCAGTAAGAAAGGAGGTGTTTTTTCTACCATGGCTCTCAAAGGTCAAGCCAAGTTCTTTGAAAAAGATGGAAGCCCTCCAAATTAAGAGTGAAATAATATGTTTTTTAATGCATGATGTGAGAAAGAAAAAATAACATCCAACTAAGGGGTTGCTAAATCTTTTATCTTGCTTTATAGCCTAAGCTTTAGGTGAGGTTATGAGTTATTTAATTTTTAGTTTTGAGTTGATTTATTGGATAGAAAATTTATTTTTCTAAGAGCTTAATCATCATCCAGGCCATACATCAAAGCAAGGAAGAAACTAGGAAAATATGCCATCTTAATGCAGAAGCTAAACAAACATCACATAATTTATAAAGCTAGCACTAAAGAATAAGAGTCCATTTGTGGTCGGGCTCCATCGCACAAACCTAAAAATGAATTGGGTAGCCGAGCTCTACCCTTATACAACCTGGGTTATAAATGAATTAAATACAATCAAGAAGGAATCCATTATTATGGGGGTCTTCATTCTTCATTCTTCATTTTTTCTTTCTTCTTTTCTTCTTTCTTCTTTCTTCTTTCTTCTTTTGGTTGGTTGGGATGTGGTTGCTCCAAAGGATTCACATGGTACATAAGACATAGTTTTATAATCAATGTTCATCCTAATCCCCCATAAAAATCATTCCAAATCTTAATTAGAAAAATTATATGAAAATAGGAAAAAGGAAATCTAACTAAAACCTACAAAAAAGAGATTATCTAAACAAACCACATAATACAAAGCATGTATATGAATAAATTGGACTTAGCACCCCACACATGGGTAACCAAGTCCACCTGACCTATTTTGTGTTATGTTTAGGGGTATAACCAACCTGCACAATAAAAAATTTTTATATTTTTATTACAACACCCCTTAAGCACAATCCCCTATAGAAGATAATGGTTAGACTAAGATTTCCCTACCATTCAGTCTACACACATACACCATGGAATCCAAACTAAAATATTATATAATAAAATAAAATAAATATCAAACCATGCGTCACCCTAACCTAAAGCTAGAAGTGGTGGCTTAGCCTAATGTGTGTGCTATTTAAAGTTTTTGTAGTATATTTACCTAGGCTTTAAGGTTGGAGTTTCTAAGTATAAAAATGTTCAACTTAGAGGGTGATTTCATTTAAATGATTTAGTTGATTTGGTTGATTTTATTTTGTGATTTGATTAGATTTGAATGAACCTACAATTAATTACTAAGTGTTGTAAAGAGCGAAAAAGAGAAGAAAACTTCTCTTTCCTCCCTACCTTAAGTAATTTCTAAGGTAGATTCATTAAAGATTTTTATTTAATGAATATTTTATTATGTGTTTTAATTAACCCTAAGTTTAGATCTTTTCTAAACAAACCTATTCAAAAAAGAAAGACATTTTAAGATTAAGTAAAGTGAATTACTATCATAAAACACACAACACTTTATTTCTTTCCCAACATGTGTAACATACATATGAATGGATCCTAAGCATATCTATACATGTAAATGGAAATGTTTAGCACACCTTCATAATGAATGCTAAGAGAGTTTGTTTAAGAAAAATTTGGAATATTTCATGATGCATGATTTTGTTAAGTAGAAAAAGAGAGATTCTCTCATCCAGTTTCATATGTACATTTACAAGAATGAAAGACAAAAGTGAGTATGACACCATTGTTTACACTAGGGGTGTAAGATATAAGACCTACTTCGCACTACTTAAAGCCTCACAACCCTCGGGTGTCTAGACTAATATACCAGTTTTCTTAAATACATGTGCATGTACAAAAAGAAATACATGGAAAGAGAATCATGCAAAAATTTTATGTTTGTTTGATTTTGGTTTGATTGTTTAGTTTACATGTGTGATGTGGAATTCCATCTTAAGTCATGACATTGGAGTGTATAAGAATGGATTTAAGCAAGTGTTATGCCCTTTTCAAATGGACTATATAGCATCTATACAAACCTATGTCAAGAAGGAAAATCACATAACACATTTCATATTATTCACATGCAAGTTTATAAGTACTTATAAATATCATACTTTTCATTTTTAATATTATATTTCTAGGTTTTGAGAATATTTTTGGATTTAGTAGTGATAATAACCATTCATATTCTTACTTTAGCCAAAATATGCAATTTGACACAAAGGAAATATTTAATTTTAATTTGATTTTTCAATAGACATGAATGCATGATTTTCATATAACATACACATTTAACATGCTATGAAAGAAATAAAGTGATGAAAGTATGTAAATTCATTCACCCTAATTAATTTCTAAAGACAATCCTATGGAATAAGATTATTTAAAGTAAATCAAAGTTGGTTTAAGGAAATTTTGATTTGGTTTTGAGTTTGATTTGAATTTTAGGAAATGTGAGAAGATTTTTTGGTCCTAACCCATCTCCCACATGTGTATGTTATTTTAATTTAATTTTTAGAACCCTTAGTGGAATTTATGTTTTACTTAGGTTAACGTGTTCATTAAGTTCATTAATTACCCCTTACCTACACATCTTTAACATATTTAACCAAATAATTATGAGCTAATGTATGACATAAAACCACAAGGAATTTAAATCAGCAAAGCACCTATGAAATGAAGGGGCCTAATGCATTTGGCTCATAATTAATGATTAATTAAGTTAAAAGATTTAATTTAAGTACTTTTATAACCCTTCCCACACATATGGGTTAGATATGATTTCCTTAAGAAACTGAGGTCATTAAACACCTAAGCATCTACTCAAGAAAGAAATATTTGAGTTCTAGAATGTTTTTGAAAATTTTATCAAGTTTATTAAGTAGGTCATTAGTGGATGCCCTTAAATAAATTTAGATTAAGGAAGGAAAGGGGTTTAGGGAATGACTTTGGAAAAATACACCAAACCCATTCCATAAATCTTATCTTAACTTAAACAAAGTTTAATTAATTTAATGAAGGGATTAAACCACTATTCAGATGCTTAATTAAGCTTAATTACATTAAGAGAGTGATTGAGGATTCATTAATTGATTTTCATAATTAACTCATCAATAAATTCCAAGAAAATTATGGAAGGCAGAGGTCATCCCACTAAATACATCTATGAAACTTAGAATCAATTAATGAAGTAATTAGGGTTATTAAGATTTTAATAAAACCCTAATTAAGGAAAATTCATTACTTAAAATCAATTGAAAAATAATTTAATGAATTCTCCTCTGAATTATCTTCAAAAAACATTTTGTTTTGTATTTTTTATTTTATTTTTTACATTTAGTTATGTAATTTTGAAGTTTTCATCATTAAGGATGAATTAAAATGCTAATTATATAACTAATCCTATCTGTGGAGTTGATGTGCACTTTTCACGTACATGATTGGTTATTTAAGTTATCACATCTACCGCTATCGTATGCTATGCACTTTCGCCGCATCCGATCAAAGATCAAACGGTCAAAATTAAGCCCGCGGTTCTTAAGGAATAAATCAAAGGATCCTACATGGATTAATAATGACTGTCCATAAAAAAATGTGCGGATGGATGATCCTTGATCCGTCCTTGAGCTCGCCTGTGGGATAGGGAAATCGTCCACCCTTTAGAACTTGATCTGAGCTCGATTGAGCTCAAATTTAACCCACACCTTCATAATGCAAGGAGCAAGACATCCAATGATCAAAATACAATTGGCTGGAAGTTTCTTTCACAAAGGACCAAGAACTCCTACACCTAAGCTCAGTTTTGATCCATACCTCACCGGAGGCTATCACCGGTGCTCCCAACTGTTGATAGTTTCGTCTAGTGGAGTCGAAGCTCTAATGAAGGTTTGAGGGCTTGAGGTTGAGTGGATCTTCTTATGGACCAAAGTGGGCTTCAATTGCTTGTGATCTTGATCAAACTCTCCTTTTCCGTGGCTTGAGAGCTTGGATGAAGACTTGGTTGAGCTTAATTGGGTTCCTTGAAGGTGCTTGAAGGAGGAATTGAGTTGACATTAGGTATTGAGTAAGTTTGAAAATCTTGCTACCTCCCCTATTTTCAATTTTGATAAATTGAGAAATGGAGAAATGCAAAGAGCTAGAGGATGCTTGGAAAAGCTTGGGAATGCTTGCTCTGACTTCCTATCACTCAATCGAATGCAAGATAGTGAAAATAAAATAAAATTAGGGGGAGTATATCTCCCTCTAGAAGGATCGGATGGCCGAACATGGCTTTACCATTTTGATCAAATTGATCCTATGGGTTGAGTTGGTTAGGCCATTTTGAACATCATGTGGTTCGGTTTGGCCAGAGGGAGGTAGTGAAGAAGTTTCCATGTGCCGAATGAGGTGGAGTGATTCCCATGTCCTCATTTTGAGTAGGGTGGTCAATTTTGGGTTTAGGTTGGGTTTGGCTGACCCAAACCCATTGGGTCATGTGCACCATGATCATTAGTGTGCACTTGGTCCACTAAGAGGGTGTCAAGTGGCCATGAAAAGGATATGACCAACTTCCAAGCAAAATTGGCCATAGGTTACCTTAACTTAAGGGTAAAATGGTCATTTAGCTTTGATTTTATTTTGGGCAGATTAGAATAGTTTGAAATTAGGTTGGGCTAAAATTCAAAGAATTTGGAGTTGATATGATGTCAGTTGGCTCATGTTGACCCATTTAGGTCAAAATGAGTAAACTTGGGTCAAGTTGACCAATTGGTCAAATTGGGTCAAACCAAGGGTTGGGTCAAGTTCATATGACCATTTGAAATGGGTTGACATCATTGGTTTGGTTCAATTTGATTTGTATTTGGTTTTGGTTCATTTGATTTCATTTAGGTCAAATGGGTCAAGTTGACCAATTTGACCCATTTGGCCAATTAGGGTTAGATCTTGGGTTGGCTTAGGTTTGGTTGGTCATTTAAAATATGTTGCAAGCTTTGATTTCTATCAATTTTAGTTTGACTTTATTTTGGCTCAATTTGACCTTTTAGGTCAAGTCATCATGTAATTTGACAGTTGGTAAATTGAGGCTTTGGTTAAGTTCAACAAGTGGTTTAGATCAAGTTTTGACCCATTTTGACTATTTAGGTCAAGTTGGGTCAACTTGGGTCAAGTGGCCAATTGGGCTAGGTTAGGCTCAAATGATGACTTGTTCAAGTTCAAACATTGATCATGAATTGGTTTTGATCAATGGTTTCAATCAATTTGGCCTATGGTAGATTTTTGGCTAGTTTAGATTTTATTTAAGCTAAGTGTTGACTTGGTCAACCCTTAACTTTGACTTGGTTTGACCCAATTTGAGTGATTGATCATCTCATGATGAATATTGCTCACAATGTGAGTCTTAGGTGGGCTTAGTTCAATCCAATTTAGGTAGGATTAGAATTTGGCTCAAAATTTTAGGTCACTTTAAATCAAGTTGGGTCAATTGACTTTATCAAGGCTTGAATCAAGTGATTGAACTCACATATGGACTTATGATTGAAATATAAATCCATTTGTAAGTGATTTGGAGTCCAATGGGTTTTGATTCATTTAACAATTTCAAGTTCAAAGGGTGAACATGAGTTTGACTTAGGTTTGAATTTTGAATTTAGTTTTGGTTTCATGATTGAAGTTTATGTTTATATTTGGATTCGTGATTGAATGATTGATTGAATCATTAAGAAAAAAAATCAAGGGTTTGGCTTGATTGGAATTTGATTTGGCTAAGTTCAAGAATTTGACTTGAAAGGCTTAGGTTAAATTTTGGTTGAATTTGGATTTGAGTTTTGAATTTAGTTTTGGTTTGATGATTGAAGTTTATGTTTATATTTGGTTTCATGATTGAATGATTGATTGAATCATGAAGAAAAATCAAGGGTTTGGCTTGATTTGAATTTGATTTGGCCAAGTTCAAGAATTTGACTTGCAAGGCTTAGGTTGAATTTTAGTTAAATTTGGATTTGATTTTTGGATTTAGTTTTGGTTATTTGAATTTATATTTCATTTATATTTGTGAATATAAATGAGAATATAAATGGGTTTTGAGAAAATATCTTGAATTTGAGTTTATTTGAGCTAAGTCCATAAGATAGAATCAAAGTGACTTAGGAAAGATTTTTGAACTTAGAATTGAGTTTTGGATTTAGTTTAATCATTTGAATTTATATTTCATTTATATTTATGAATATAAATGAGAATATAAATGGGTTATGAGAAAATCTTTTGAATTTGAATTGATTTGGATTTTATTTGAGCTAAGTCTATAAGATAGAATCAAAGTGACTTAGGAAAGATTTTGGATTTAGATTTCAATCATGGGCTTCAATCATTTGTAATTGATTCATGATTTATGAAAATCCATTGGAATTGATTTAAGGTTTGGTTCAGAATTGTTTTGAGTTTAAGGTTGATTTGAATTTGGAGTTTGACTTGAAAGAAGGAAGTGAGGATTTGGTTCAAGCTATAGGGTAAGCAAATTTTTCTTACACCCCTAAGGCATGACCTATTCTTATGGCTAACTCTTCTAAGTCTCTAGGGTTAGGTTGAGTGTTCACCTAATCACTAGAAGTGTCTTAAGACTAAGAAAACTCTTAGTATCTAAGAGGAATCTTATGTCGAAGATAGAGAGTTTGAGAGCTCATTCAAAAAGTAAGGTCAACAGTGAGTTCGAAAAGAGATTTTGAAACTCCTCTGAGCCATTCCAAGCCTTCCTGAAGCCTCCCTCAATCAAATTTGCTCTCTGTGTGCGAATCCAAAAATAGGGCAGCCTCCTTTGATCAATCCTCCTCTCCCCTCAATCAAACCTTAATTCCTTTTACCTACACCATCACTGCACCTAATCGAAGACTAACAAATCATTTTCGAAGCTTCCAAGCTATCGGAGATAAGAGTTTGACCAAGACCGATCGCCAAATAGGAGGAGCTTGGCCTTGGGGGCAATCTACCTCAAATTAAAGCTCGTGTGGCTAAATAGGGCTTCATTTCCACCAAATAAAGCTTCCTCAATCATTGGAACCGTTGATCATAGGCCCTGATGAGGTAATTTCCCAAAACTGAACCTTGTATGGAAGTTGGTTGGTCCTTTTCAAAGAGAATTTGCATTTGAACCCATCCTAGCCATTGGATTCGAGCTCATCGAGCGAAGGTGTGGGTTGAGTTTGGAGTGGATCCTAGCTCATCGAGCGATCCATGGTGGACGGGCTCCGTCAGCCATCACTTGTAGGAGATAGATCATGAGCTGCCTATTCCACGTGATTGGAACTAACGACTTTGATTAGATCATGCATTAGATCCTCTCTTTTCTCCCCTTTACCATGGGATCTGATCGTGGCTATCCGATCTTAGATCAGATGGTCCATGGGAAAGCATGTCCGCCTCCATCTGAGATAGCATGGCGATGTGATAACTTAAATAGCTAATCTCAACGTGCCACGTTAGCTGCCACGTGGCCCGACCGGATTAAGGCTTTAATTAGCCTTAATTAATCTATTTTAAGGCTGAATCTTCCTAAAATCATAACTAATCTTAGAAAACTCTAAGAAATACAAATAATGGCTCATTTTGTAGATATTTCAGAGTAGAATCTAAAAAAATTATTATTATTTAATTTTGAGTAATGATTTTGGCTTAATTAAGGTTTAATTAAAAATTTAATTAGCTTAATTACTCCTTAATTATTCACCCATTTTATCTCAAATCTTTTGTGGATGTTTAGGGAGATGACCTCTACTTGTGCTATATTTTTTGAATTTTATTGGTTGCTTAATTAGGGAAATTAATTGATTAAGCCTTAATCACTCTCTTAATTTAATTAGTGATAATTAGTGAATGAACAATAATAATTATTATTTGCCTAATTACTTTTGTGAAGGGAGCTTAGGAAATTTGATTGGGATATTTTTCCTAATTTATTTTCTAAGTTTTCTTTACTTTTTTGGAATCAAATTAATGAATGATTAATAAGTTAATTAAGTGCTTAACTAATTAATTAATCTTCAAGATAAAATCAAAGCTTAAGTGATCAAATGTAGGACTTAGGAATTGAGATTAAGGCCTCTTTCTTGATCTCTTTCCTTAAGTTAATTTCATTTCATTAATTGAACATGATTAATGCTTAACCAAATGGATTAATGAGGTTAATTAAATCTAAAATCCAATTCACAACCTAACTTTGTTTAATCAATCTTTGGTAGCTCTGTGGGTATTCAATAACTTAAAGGGAGAGCTAATGAAGTTATGGTTAACTCACATGTGTGAGAAAATTATAAAAGTAGTTAAGTGAGCTCCTTTGGCTTAATTAGCTATTAATCATGAGCCAATTGCATTAGACCCCTTTCATTTCTTAGGAGCATTGCCAATTTACTTTTCATGTGGTTGCATATCATGTTGGCTCATTATTAATTAGTTAATTAACTTAAAGTGACATAGGCAAGGGTTAATTAATTGACTTAATTTATACCCTAACCTAATTAAGATATAAAATCAACTTAATTGCTCATCATAAAATCAAATTAACTCACACATGGGGATGGGATTAGGATTAAAAAACCTCTTTTACATTCCTTAACCTAAATCAAACATAAAGATCAAAAATAGCTTTAAGAAACTTTGGTTTATCTTAAATGAATTTGTATATTATGATTGTCCTTAGGGCTTAGTTAGAATTGAATGAAATCACATGCTTGTGTTTCTTTATTTCTTTCCAATCATGCTAAAATATTGTATGTCACTTGTATTCATGCATTCATGTCTTTCAAATTAATTAAATAAAAATGGTTTCCTTTATATTAATTTGCATGTATTAGCTTAATTAAAAATGTGTGGCTGGTATCACTATTAAATCTCAAATATATTTTCAAGAGTTTACTAATGAATGAATAGGCATATGTATTGTAACTTTAGTTATATATATACATAGGAAATGCAAGTGAATATAAATTTAGTGCATGAAATAAAGTCTCTTCCTTACATTCATGTGTCAATTTTGTATAAGTAAGAATGTTAGTGGGTATATTAGTTTGGACATCCCAGGGATGCACTGCTTTAAGTAACCTTAAGGTGGTTCCTACCTCATTCCCTTGGTGTGAAATAATGGCGACGTACTTGCTTGGTTTCATTCTTATGCATTTGGACATTAGAATTTTGAAAGAACTTTAATTCGTTTACACAATTAATTCAAACAAATGAAAAATATAATTTTTGCATGGCTTTCTATTCTTGTAGTTGTTTATGCATCCATATGTATATAGGAATAGTGGGTATGTTAGTTTGGACATTCCAGGGACGCAAGGCTTAAAGTAGCCTTAAGGAGGTTCCTACCTCGTTCCCTTGGTGTAGAACAATGGTGACGTATTTGCTTAATACTTTTATACATGTGAATATGTACTTAGCTAATGAATGAAAACCCCTTTTTATTAAAATGACATGCATTCATACTTTGTTTAATTGGTTGAGTTTATTAGTCATGCAATTTATGGTTCTTTTCTTATGCTTTTGCATAAGAATTTAGATAGAGCTTTAAATGGTGCCTTGAGTAGGGGTCGTGGTGGCCTTAGGCTAGCTCAGATTTACCAATCCAAAGGGAGTAGTCTACCAACCACACAGTAGGACTATCCAACTAAAGGGGTGCCTTTCAGTTTATAATGGTCAAGTTAGGATGAAAGTGCGGGGACTCACATCTTCCAAAATAAGGAACCACTGGGGTGATCAGTTGCCTTGGGCAACAAATCGAACCCAACCTAGGGCTGGCTATTGAGTGAACGTACTGGGGGACTTAAATCAGCTCAAAGATAATCAAGATTAATTTCATCTTTAATTCTTTTTATGGATTTCATTGGTTTACGATGGATCACACTAAGAAGGAGCTTATATTAACCTAGACCTATCACAGATTTACTGAACTAAAGAGGTAGCTTCCCGACCGAGGGGAGAACTATTCAACCAAAAGAGTGCCTTTCGATTTGCAATGGTCAATTTAGAAGAAGGTAGCATGGGGACTCACATCTTCCACTACAAAATACCACTAAGGTGATTGGTTGCTTTGGGCAATAAATCAAATCTAACCTAGGGCTGCGCATCAGTTTATGATAATCATGCTAGAAAGAATGCATCGTAGGCTTACATCTTCCAATGCAGAATGACTGTCAGGGTAACCTGCTTGTGGAAAAATAGATTGAACTCAACCTAAGGGCCACTATGAAGAGAGTGCTAACCTGGGGACTTATCTCAACTCAAGTAGTCAGGAAATTCTTATAGGGAGTTCTGCTGACACTGCCCTTAAGATAGTATGCCTGCTTGGAAAAAGGGCCCTTTGGGGGCTTGAATTCTTAATCCACAAGTGAATATTTATTTGTTTGTTTAGTTTGTTTATCATGGATCCTGTTGGTTTGCGAGGGATCAAACTGAGAAGGAGCATATATCAGCCTAGACCTATCTCAGATTTACTGAACTAAAGGAGAATTTGGGCATCCGTTGAACAAATTCTCCAACCACAAGGGTGGCTACTAGGAATGGGGGACTGTCCAATCCAAAAGTAACCCTAGTAGTGTCTAAATGGGGTCGCAAAGGATGTGATCCAAATAGAGTGCCTGTAGGGAGAGGGGCCGCTAAGTGCTTGATCCAAAACCCTAGAAAAGATAAGTTGCATTAGGTATTTAGTGGACAACTGAAGGAGAACACACGGGAACTCACATCTGCTAAGAGTAGTGTATCCACCTGAGTCAGCCGATAAACATCAACCAACCTAAGGTGCCCATCGCAAAATCAACCTAAGAAAGCAGGACTCACATCCTTCTAAGTGAAGAAGAAACCATCTTCAACTTGATAGCTATCCGACAAAGCAAATGCCACTGGGAGACTTATATCAACTCAAATGTAGTCAAGAGGAATGGAGCCTTTGGGGGACTTACCCTAAACCTCAAATATGCTTGACTTAGTTAGATCATGATGATTAGTTCAGAAAGAAAGTGCGGGGCTCGCATCCTCTTAAATAAAATCAACATAAGGTAGCTTACTGGCTAGCCAGTGGAGACTACCAAATTAACAAGGTGCTCATTAGTTTACAAAGGTTATATTAGGAAGAAAGCTCAGGGACTCACAACCTCCAAACAAGGAGCCATTGGGGTGACATACTAGCAAGGTAGCATGTAAACTCGACCTAGAGTAGCTAATAAGTGAGTGCGACAGGGGCTTGCTCCCACATCAAAATAGCCTGAGATAAAAGATTTATGCTTATTTTGGTACTTGTGTTAAATGGAATAGGATGTCGCTTAGGTTCTCACACACCTACCCCAAACACACTTGGGGAATTTGATGAAATGGTGTCACAGATGGCAACCAAAATTCTCACCAAGAAAGTATGCTGTTAGGGTTCTCTTACACCATACTTAGTTGTGCTAATCGAAATAGGATGCCTCTTGGGTTCTCTCACACATATTCTAGTAGCACTAAAAAATTGTGTCTGATTGTGTTTGTGTTGTGAAAGATGGATACAATGCCTCTTTGATTCTCTTACACCTATCCTAAACAAGTCATGGCAGATTCATAAGACAAGAAAACAATGCTTCGAAAGAAGAGAAGATTTTAATGAAATGGAATTAGAGTTTTATTCTTTTGTTGATAATTATTTTCAAACATGTTGTTATAGGTAGTACTTCTTTAAATAGAATCCATTAATTGGAAGCATACTGGCATTTATCATCCCACTTGAACTTGGCATCTTTTTTGACAAATGTTGAAAATGGCTTGCATCTCCCCGAGAGGCTGGAGATAAAGCGTCTCAGATATGCCAACCGTTCTTGGAAAGATATGAGCTGAGTTAAACTTTCAAGAGGTGGCATTTCTAAGATAGCTTTGATCTTTTCAGGATTTATTTCTATTCCCTGGTGTCAGACAACAAACCCAAGGAATTTCCCTAAAGCTACTTTGAATGAGTACTTCAGGGGATTCATTTTGAGATTTCTTAAGTGTTGGAAAATTACTCTCAAGTCAAAGAGATGGTCTTCCTTTTCTATACTTTTGACTACTATATCATCAACATAACACTCAACCTGATGATGGATGAGTTCATTAAAGATCTGAGTCATGGCCCGTTGGTATGTAGCACCAACATTTTTAGGGTCGAAAGGCATGACCCAATAATAATAAATTCTGATCGGGGTTTGAAAAGCAGTGTTTCTTTTATCCTTAGGGGCCATCTCGATTTAGTTGTAGCCAGATGACCCATCCTTAAAGGAGAATACTGCATGAGATGAGGCGATGTCCACCATTAGTTCTGGTATGAAGAGGAAACTCATCCTTAAGACATGCCTTGTTTAAGTCACTGAAATCAATGCATATGTGAATTTGGCCATTCTTCTTCTTAACTAGGATGACACTGGCTAACCAGGTAGGATATTTTTCTTTCTTGATGAAACCAGCATCGAGCAATTTCATGACTTCAGAAATGACCTGATGTTCGAGGAGCTTGCTTGATAGGGTTAGCACTAGGATCTATTGCTAATTTGTGAACTACTACGTTAGGAGATAGTCTAACCATTTCTTCATAGCTCCATGCAAAATAGTCTTTAAACTTAGTCAATAGCCTAACTAAGTCATTGATTTCTTTTTCATCCAACAATAAACTGATGTATGTTGGGCGTGGATTTTCTTCCATCTCGAGGTTGATTTCTTTAAGTTTGTCAATTATTGAATGGATCTCCTATTCAAATTTTGGTGGTGCATCTTTGATTTGGAGATCATCTAGATCATATGAAGTTTCTAAATACACATCCTCATAAGAGTTGGTGTAGTGTGAAAAGAATTTATCAGGCTCCAAATGATTAGTGACAACGAAGCAGTAATTATCATCATCGACTGGACCCATTGTACCCAATCCTAGTCTTGATCTTGATTGTAAATCCCTACCTTTGTTGTTCCATAGCTTCTCGAAGTACTCTGACCTGTGCTTAGACCATGTATAAGGATTCAAACCTTTCTTTGTAAGATTAAGAACACAAGGTGAATACCAATCAAAAAGAAATTCCATTAATTCTTTATTTGAAATATCCTCAAGTCCTACATTAGTTTCTAGACTTGAGGATGATGATCCCAAAAAGAATCTCTTTGGATTGACATCCCTGGAAGACTGAGGGGCTTCCTTAACTACTAAACCTTCAACTTTTTAAGATGAAAGGAGGTTATAGCTATGGTTCCTAATTGCTTCTTGATATTTTCACATACATTTGATTCAAATACATTCGTGCTTTGTCTGGAGGCCTGGTCTTCATTGATCTCTGAATCAAGTGTCACCTCCAATGAAACCTGTTGAGAGGGGTTGGATGGTATGCTAATCACATTAGACTCATCCTCCAAGCTGGATTTCAAGTCTATGTGAATAGTATGGGTACTCCTATAAAGTGGAATATAACCCCTATAAACTGATGGCCAACCAGGGGGTTTTCTGCCTCTGGGACTGCCTCTATGTTTGTCTCTACCTCTACCTGGTGGAGGTCGAGTCATCCTACCCACATGTCCATATGATGGAATGAACTGTGGGTAGAATGTGATATGCGGCTCTACTTCTTCCTCAATTTCCTTTTCTTGTTCACTTGGATTTTCATTTTTCATTTCTCTTTCTTTTTCTTTTTCTTTTTCATATTTTTCATTTGCATTTAAATTTTGACCAAGTTCATAAGAAAAGGTGTTTTGAAGAAGATTGTAGGTCACATTCTCATATATCTCAATCTCTCTAATTGAAAATGGCTTTTCATCTTCTTTGAGACAGTACTCAATCCCATCCTTCCTGAACTTGATGCACTGATGAAGGGAATATGGAATCATCTTATTTTGATGTATCCAAGGCCTATCGAGCAAAGTGATAAATGAAGTATTTGAATCAATGATATAAAATTTGGCTTCAGTCTTCTAGTCACCTATCTCCAAAGGTAACACTATGGAACTTAAAACCCTCTCGCCTTGTTCATTGAATCCTCTCAACATCATCCGATCTCCTTAGAGTGTGGAGATGTCAATCCTTAAATAGGCAAGAGTCTTTTGATTCATAATGTTCACCGATTCACCTGGATTGTTGAGAACTCTGGCAAGTCTAAATCTGCCCATGTCCACTGTAATGTATAGGGGACGGTTGTGCTCCATGTCCCCCAGAAGAAGGTCTTCATTTGTGAAAGTGATTCCCTGAGCTTCTCTAGAATAATGTGTCCCCTCTCCAATTGCAGTCAGCTGAGCTAAGCATATCTCTGGATCAAGGAGAGCCTTGATTAATGATTCCCTCATCTCTTTGGATAATCTAAGAACATCATATATGCTTAACTTAAATGACAACTTTCTTAGGTGAGAGAGGACATTGTAGTCTACCTTAAGTTGATCCTCCACAAGCATATCCAAGGGTGGAGCATCCTATGGAGGGGCTTCTCGATCATCTGAACTAATGACTTATTTCCCTCTATCTTGAGGTGCCGCCATAGGAGGTAGAACCTAGCCACTATGGAGGTTGACTTTGGTGATCTCTTATGGAAGGTTAGTGGGATATTCTACCTACTCGTCAGGCTCACCTATAGCTACTCCTATGGGACCCTCAAAATCAGATGATTCCAAGTCTATCTCAAGAGGTGAACCCATAGTATTCAGAGAAGGAAAGTCCAACTCTGAATCAGAAAGAGGAAGATCAGAGTTATTATAATTGTTGTTTAGACTTGAAGAGTTTTCATTCAGAGTAAATTTAGACAACCCATCAGAAGTGGCATGGATATAATTCAAGCTAGCTTTATTCCTTAATTTTTTAGATTTTGAAGGAGGTACATAGTAGAAATCAAGTAAAATAAGTTGGGTGAAGGATTTGATACCCTCATCTACTGATACATGATGTCTACTTGAAGAAGAGCTTGTTGAAGTAGAGGCAGTTACTGATGTAGTAGCTACAATAGTGGATTGAAGGCTGGACTCGATCGGTGGTTGCTCTACTATCTCGGGTACGCTCACGCTGTTGCTCCCCTTTCCTTGAGTTGTCCTGAACAACTTGCAAACCTTTGTTGATGTTGAAGGTTTGAGCTACTTCAGGAACTTGCAAGGAAAGTTTCTTGATCTTGGAGATAATTTTCTTAGAGGTACGGGATAAGGAGATATCCCAACCTTCTTTAGTTTTGGAAGGATCACAAGTATTTCCAAGGATTACCCTAATGGAACTGGATGGTTGTTCCATAAGGTATTCCTTCGGGATCACTATAGCACCGATTTCGAAGCTATGTTCAAGCTAGTCCTTGAATGTAAAGCAATATTCCAAAACATGACCTAGCATGTGGTTGTAGGAGCAAAAGTTTGGATCATTATTTTTCCCACTTCCTCTGGCCTTCTATGTTTGGGTAGCTAAAAATTAGGGTTTTTAAAAAGATTCTTAAAGATATTCCTGATTACCTCCTTCTTAAATGAATAAGGCTTGTTAAGTTTATCTAAAAGAGTAGGTGGACCGTTGCTACCTGGCAGCTGGTCTGTGTACCACTGATGCTGCTGATATGGCTGAGGTGGAGGCAATGTAGACCATGGAGGTTGTTGTGGCAGTTGGTAGGACTTCCTCGATGGTGGTAGAGGAGGTGGAAGTGATGACTATGGAGCACGAGGTCTCTCAAACTGCCCTCTGGCCGATTGTTTCCCCTTGTTTGCTGCTATCACTGCACTGGTCTTCTTCTCATAAGCTTTTTGTGGCTTATATTTTGTTGATTGGTCTCGAAAAAATAACTATTTGGCTTCTCCTTGTAAGCTAGCTACCTTGTTGATTAGCTTCTAAAATATTTTGATGGTGAAACCTTTGAGCATGAAGGTGACCGAGCCATGGATATTCTTAAGCAGAATTTCGATGGCATGTTGTTCAGACAGCTATGGTTCGCATTTCATACTCAAATTACACCAGCTTATAATGTAATCAATGAGGGACTCACCGGGGTTTGTTGAGCCACAACGAGATTGCCTACAGTCACCCTTTACTGAGCTCCAATAAACCTCTTAATGAAGAGTTGCTCCAACTCAGCAAAAGTCTTCACTGAACTGTTGGGGAGTTTAGCGTACCAATCAAAGGCTATGGCTAAGCTACTAACAAAGAGATGAAAGAGTAAAGCATCACTGCCACTGACATTGCAACAACTGGCCCTAAAATATGTAATGTGCTGCCTTGGGTTCCCACTGACATCGAAGCTTTTGAAAGAAGGTGAAATGAAACCCTTAGGATATTGGATGGCATCAAATTCCTCTGGGTAGGGTCTACCCTTTGGAACTGATGATCCTCCTCATGATTGAGCCAACACTTCTCTCACCTGCTACTCAACCATGGTTTTGATGTCCTTTTCATTTATAAAGATACTATACACTACCTTTCTATACAGGCTGGTGCGGCTCTGCTCTACTGGAGGTAAAGTCTTGGCTGGATCTAAGACATGCACCAACTCTGGCTGACTAGTCTCAGCTATAATAAGATGAGTTGCCAGTGCTTGGTTTTGAAGTGCTAATATTACTGCTAGAAAATCCTCGAGCTGCTTCTCCATCCTATCTATTTATTCATCCTTTTGCTTTAATTACTGACAGAGGTGTTGGGTAGAGTAGGATGTGTCTTCCTGCTCGGCCACAGCACCTTCCATACCCTGTTGATCATGGAGGAGGGAATGCCTGGTATCTACCATGTGTACCCCCGCTAAATCCTCTAACAGATCACTTCATTCGAATCAAAACTGACCTTTTCATCCTCTAAATTAGACCAGACATATCCTAAGATTTCCTTCTTCTCCACTAAATACTGAGCTACAATGTCATCTAGGGATCGGTCCAACTGAACAGGAATGAAAGATTGGGTCTGACCGGTAATAGGATCACTATCATGAATAGATAGGCACCTAACCTCTGATGTTACTAGAGAGTTGATCTTGTGAGGACTACACTCACTAGATACTTCTGACTACTGATGGATCTGGGTGGAGTGGCATACCTAGAAGGATTTATGGCCATGGGGGTGACTGAATTGTCTCCTCCTCCATCAATTACTGCTATAATCTCCATAGTGTGTTGCGGTGGTGGTGGTGATGAGACGACTACTATACTCCAAGGTTGTCATTCCTTCCTTACCATAACTAGGGCAGAAGGTCGAGCAGGAGAACTCTACCTTGCCACAGTAGGCAGTGTAGATGGAATGAGATCTCTTGGTTGTAGTTAAATCACCAGCAGGGTTCTCTTCTCCTCCGATGTGGCCTTTATGGCCTTCACTGGAATAGTAGATGCTGGAACATGTACATGAGATGGCAAGCGTGGAGAAGAGTGGTGTGGCAGAGGCACCACCGACTCTCTTAGGATAGAAGCTGCTCTCCTGGGATGGGTAGTCCCTGTGAGTAAGATATTATCAGTATGATTAACATGGGTAGTGCACAAATTTGGAAAATCCATAAGTACGGAGGTCGCTGCCTGTCAGCTGTACCTCTGGTGCTCCCGGCTAGTGATATGAATTGATGTAAGAGCCTCTCTAGCCCTCTCCTATCTAATTTCTTTACCCACGCTGTGGGGTATAACTGATCTCAAATCAAATTAAGCCCTGGACTCTGATCTTCTGTAGGCTCCACTTACTCAGCATAAAATTGATCAAAGGATGGTGTACGACCTCCTCCTCTAACTAATAAGTTCTTGAAACTAAACTGCTGGCAGAGGTGAAGCAGAAATCCTCTTAGCATCCTCTCTATCAGATCCAGAGAGAGGGTGGAACTAGTTTTCTGTAACCATCCCAGGCAACTCCTCTACAACAAACTGAGTGGATGCCCCCAACTCCCTGGCAATGCGAGTGTGATACCTCTTGATCATGTGGTTCTTATTTCTACACTGAGTCCTGGTAGGTCGAGCAGTGTAGGAACTAGACTTAACCTCAAAGGCAGGGGAGACAATCCCTAGAATCAATGAAGCCTTCCCCTTGGAGGGAGCTAGCGAGTGGGTGCTAGCCTTAATTGGGGCACCAAAGGGAACAACCGAGGGCACTAGCGCTGTCACTGCTACTGTTGTTGTGGGAACTATCATAACCTTCCTCTTTAGTGAGGGAATATCTGAATCAGATGACATGTCAACCCGGATGACTGGCTCTTGCCCGGTCACCATGCTTCTGCTAACTGTTATGAGGGGGGTTCCCTTACATGTAATTCTAGCCCCCTCAAAGCCTCGACCAAAGTGGATGAGGTGGGCATAGTCTAATCATGGGAGGCTAGCCTGATCCAAGGCCATATCCATCCCATGGGAAAATGTGAACACATGCTTCTGCGTTGCCATTGCAAATGAACTGAAATGAAATTGAAACTGAAACTAACTAAAGCTAACTGAAAAGTCTGCAATGTTGAAAACAAACTTGAATCAATTTTCTACTTTGTTGATTTTTGAATTTTTGATTTTAGAATTTGAACCCACACTCAACAACTTCAAAGTGTTAAGTAGGGCTCAAATGAATTTAGAAGAGATTTTGAGATTGATTGGAAAGGGAATTTTTGAATGTAGAATCCATTTTTAATAATCGTGGATATGTTGAAAATGGGTTCAAATATTTTTGGAGAGATGCTTCCAAAGGTTCATATTTGATTTTTTGATTGAGGATCCTTTATTTAACAAATTAACAAATAAGTAAATGATGAGCAGGATGATTTTTATTTAGATTTCTCTTTCTTTTGTTTGCTCAATCATGTGTGATCTTGAAAGATACTTAAAATTTGGCTAAATGAAGAATCCAACTGTATTTTATTTTGATTTTTTGAAAATAAGATTCTTAACAAATTTAGGTATGCTAAGGAAATCCAATGTATTTTTTTTTTCAAAAAGAGGATTCTTAGCAAATTTAGGTATGCTAAGGATATCCAAATGTGTTTCTTTTGTTTTTGATTTGATTTTGAAAAAGAGGATCCTTAGCAAATTTAGATATGCTAAGGAAATCCAAATGTGTTTCTTTTGTTTTTGATTTGATTTTGAAAAAGAGGATCCTTAGCAAATTTAGGTACACTGAGGAAATCCTATGTTGTTTTGTTTTTGTTGATTTTTGAAAAATATGATTCTTGGCAAATTTAGGTATGCTCCTATGTTGTTTCTATCATTTTTGATTTGATTTTGAAAAAGAGGATCCATAGCAAATTTAGGTGTGCTAAGGAAACCCAAATGTGTATTTTTTTTATTTCTGATTTTATATTTGAAAAAGAGGATTCTTAGCAAATTTGGGGAAGTTAAGGAAATCCTATGTGTTGTTTTAATTTTTCATTTTGATTTCGATTTTTATTTTGAAAAAGAGGATCATCACTTAGCAAATTTGGGTATGCTAAATGAAAGATCCAAATATTATTTTTGATTTTTCATTTTGATTTTGATTTTGATTTTGATTTTTGAAAAAGATGATGTTGATTTTATTTTTGAAAATGTGATTGTTCATTTTGTTTTGAAAATGCGACTGTTCATTTTGTTTTGAAAAGGGAATCTTCATTCAATAAATTGAGTGAAGATGTTCATTTGTGCTTTTTGAAATTATGATTGTTGGACTTTATTTTTAAAAGGATGTTGTTGATTTTTTGTTTTGAAAATGTGATTGTTCATTTTGTTTTGAAAATGAGATTTTGTATTTTATTTTATTAAAAGATGTTTTGTTGACTTTATTTTTGGAAAAGATGAATGCTCATTTGTTTGAAATTGAAATCTTCATTCAGTAAATGGAATTAAGATGTTCATTTGTGCTTTTGGAAAGTACAATTTTTTTTTGAATTTAAAAAAAAAAAGAAATATTCATCAAAATGAATTAAGTGAAGAAGTTCATTTGTGCTTTTGGAAAATATGATTGTTGAAATTTTATTTTTGAAAATGAAATCTTCATCAAAATAAATTGAGTGAAGATGTTCAATTGTATTTTTTGGAAAATATGATTGTTGATTTTAATTTTGGAATGATCCAACATATAACAATCATGAAGATTGTTAGATGAGGGTGTTTTATGACAATTCTTGTGCAAATATTTTATTATGTGCATTTTGAAAAAGTGCTTTTGGAAATTGATGTTTTTATGAATGATTTATTTTTCTTTATTTTTGGAATAAACCTTTCCTTACCATAAAAAAAATGGTAAGGAGGAAGTTTTTAGTTATTTCTTTTTTATTAATTTTATTTATTCCATCCATTGGGGAACCCAATGGGGGTTTTAAGACCAACACGGGGTGAGGTCCTAAAACCTAAAGATGTTGGCTAGCTTAGCTTAAGGACAAAATAAACTAAGTGCCAACAAAAAAGAAGGATAGTCTTGGGTTTATATGAAATACAAACCCATTATCGATACTTGGAGACTGATCATTTACCAAAGATAGAGAGGAACCAAAACTAAATTCAAAACTCAAATCCAAATCCAACTTATATCCTTTAAGCCAAATTCTTGGATTTAGCCAAAACATTCTCAAATTAATCCAAATCCTTGGATTTTCTCTTCAAACAATCATTACTTTAATCACATGCCCAAATATAAACATAAACTACAATCATCAAACCAAAATCAAACTAACCCAAATGAAACCCATGTTCATCCTTTTGACTTGAAATTATTAAATGAACCAAAATCCATTTGACTCCAAATCACTTGCAATTGGATTTATATTTCCATTATAAGTCCATATGTGAGTTCAATCAAACTTAAATCAAGCCTTAATTAAGTCAATTGACCAACTGAGGCTCACTTAACCCAAAGTGACCTAAAGGACCTTTTTGAGCCAATTCTAATCCAACCCAAATTGGATTGAACTAAGTCCATCCAAACCTCACATTGTGATCAAAAATCTTCCTAGGATGATCAATCACTTAAATTAGGTCAAACCATGTCAAACCTATCCTTTGGCCAAGTTAACATTTAACACAAATGATACCCAAACTAGCCAAAATCAATCATATGCGAAATTGATTAAAACCATTGATCTAAATTAATTCATAATCAATGATTGAACTTGAACAAGTCATCAATTGAGCCAAACTAAGCCTAATTGGCCACTTGACCTATGTTGACTCAATTTGACCTAAAAAGCCAAAATGGGTCAAATATTGAACTAAGCCAAATTGATTGCAACCAATGGATCAAATTCATTCTAGATTGACTGTTGAACTTGACCAAAGCTTCAATTGACCAATTAGACCTAACTTAGCCCAATTAACTATGAACCCAACTTGACCTAAAAGGTCAAATCAACTTGAAATCAAACCAAACCAAAATTGATTGAAACCAAAGCTTGTAATACATTTCAAATGGTTAAACCAACCCATGACCTAAACTCCATGTCAAATAGTCAAATTGGTCAACTTGACCCATTTGACCTAAATAAACCTAAATAAATCAAAACCAAATCTAAACCAAATTGAACCAAACTAATGATTCTCATAGGCTCCAAATGATCATTTGAACTTTACCTAACCCATAGTTTGACCCAATTTGACCAATTGGTCAACCTAACCCAATTTGTCCCAACTTGACCTAAATGAGTTAAATTGAACCAATTCAAATCAAATGAACTCCAAATCACTTGAAATTTGGCCCAACCCATTTTTGAATCATTTCAAATCTACCCAAATCAAAATCATGGCCAAATGAGCATTTTGCCCTTAGGTCAAAGGGTATCCTATGACCAAATTCACTTGAAATTTGGTCATTTCTTTCTTAAGGCCACTTGGCATCCTCCTAGTGGTCCACATGGACACCAAGGAGGGTGGGGAACATGACCCAATGAGCTTGGGTCAGCCATGGAAAAATTGACTTCTCTAATGGAAATTGAACACTTGGATCACCAAATTCACTCACCTAGCACATGGGCATCCACTCTCCTTCCCTTCACTACCCAAAATGACTCACATGGGGCATTTGGCAGCTAAAACCATACCTCCAATCCTTTCCATTGATCAAAAACAACAAAACTACCCATCACCATCCGATCCAAAGAGGGGGGAGATATACTCCCTCTCATTCTCACTCAAACCATAGGGATTCATTTCCACAGAGCTAAAGAGGTTGAGTCAAAGCTTCTCAAAGCCTTTACAAGCCATTCCTAAGCTCCCCCATTCCTCCTTCTTGGTTTTATTCAAAGCTAAAATAGGGGAGGTGAAGTGAAAATCCAACTCACTCAATTCTCCATCAAAATCAATATAACCTTGCACACACCATCAGTGGACTACATTGAGCTCAACCAAGTCATTTTCCAAGACTCCATGCCACAAGAAGCATCACTTTGATCAAAGCCAATCACCATTGAAGGGGAGCTTGGTCAACTGAACCATCCACTTCAAATTAAAACCTAATTCCTTCAACAGGGCTTCGTCTCTACTAGACGAATCTATCTCCTCCATTGGAAGCACTGATGATAGCCTCCGGTGAGGTAATTGCTCAAAATCATAGCCATAGCAAAAATTGGTTGGTCATTTTTGAAGGAAATTCTCACCCCATGAAATCTTGACCATTGGATGTGTATCCCCCCTCCTTCCGAAGGTGTGGGATCATTTTGATCTCAATCTAAGCTCGAGTGAGCTCAAATTGAATGAAGAGAGATGAACAGTGTACGTCTCTCATCGCTCGTGAAGGAGAAGGATCACACATCGTCCATTCTACATGATTAGAATTGACGACTATGATTAGATCATGCTAGATCCCCTTTGACTTAAGCCTAACCTGTGGGATTAATTCCAGTCGTTCGATCTTAGATCGGATGGCCTGTATAGAAGACATGTCCGCCGCCGGCTAACTCAGCTGATGGATGTGACAACTTAAAATAACCTATCCCATTGTGCCACATGGAAAGCACGCCGCATCAGCCGCCACGTGGCCCAACGAGATTAGGGGTTAATTAGGCATAATTAATCTGATTTTAATTCTAAAACTTCTTAAATTCATAACTCATTTTAAAGATAATTCAAAGGAGAATAATATAAAAATAAAATCAATTGATTTTGAATAGTAATTTTTACTCAATTTGGGTTTTATTGAAAATATAATTAGGATAATTACTCCTTAATTACTTCAGCAAATAATTCCAAATTTCCTAAAGTTGATTAGTGGGATGACCTCTCCCTCCCATGATTTTCTTGGAATTTATTGCTAGATTAATTAAGGGCATTGCTCATTTCATCCTTAATCTCTCTCTTAATTAATTAAATGATTAATTTACTTGTTAAACAATGGTAAATTCATGAATTAAATTTGATAATCATCATGAAATAGTGAATGGACATAGGGAATGAGATTAGAACATTTTTCCAATCTTTTCGCCTAAGTTTCTTTCATTTGGAAAACACTTAATCAATTTGCAAATAATTAATGACTTAATCACTTCATTAAATATTTTAATTAATCAAATTAAAAACCAAATCACTCTAGAAATTAATCATTCAACTCTTGGGTAGATTCTTAGGTGTTCAATAACCTAAGAGAACTTTAAAGGAAATTATAATCAAATAACATGTGTAGTATGGTTATGAAAGTACTTAATTAAACCCTTTAGCTTAATTAATCAATAATTGTGAGCTAATTGCATTAGGCCCCTTCATTTCTTATGTGCATTTCTAATTTAATTTCCATGTGGTTGCATATCATATGTTGGCTCATAATTACTTGAATAATTATGTTAAAGTGGTATAGGAAAGGGGTAATTAATGGATTTAATTTATACCTTAACCTAAATAAAATATAAATTAACTTAATGGTTCTAAAATTAAACTAAACTAATTCACAAATGGGGGAAATGGGTTAGGACTAGCAAACCCTTTTAATATTTCCTAAATCAAAACAAATTAAAAAATAAAAATCTTTTTAAAGAATTTTGATTCATTTTAAAAAATCCTATTTTATATGGTTGTCCTTAGGAATTAATTAGGGTGAATGAAGTCATGTGCTTACATCCCTTTATTTCTTTCTAAGCATGCTAAATATTGTTTGCCATATGAAATCATGCATTCATTTCTTTTGAAAAATCAATTAAATAAAATACTTTTTCTGTCAAATTGCATGTGTTTGCTAAAATTAAAAATATGAGTGGCTATTATCACTATTAAACCAAAAATTATTTTCAAAATCTATAAATCAAAGATTATGAATGAAGTTATGCTACTTATAAGTATTTATAATCTTATAGCATAATATGTGTGTTATGAAGTTCTCTTTTTTTTCTCTTAACATAGATTTACATAGGATTTGCAAGTGTATAGTTCATTTGAAAAGAACACAACACTTGCTTGAATCTATTCCTATGCATTTCTATATTATGGCTTAAGAAGGATCTTCATATTATACATGTAAATTATACAACCAAATTATGATGAATTTTTTTATTTTAATCTATGAGTATAAATGAAAACAAAAATATGCTAGTTGGAAACCACATAGATCTGCAGATGTTCTCATTAAGGTGATCGGGTACGACATTGAGGAGTGATGTACTATCTCAAGAGACATAAGTCACCATCCTACAATGGACCTAAGCACTTAATGAGGACTCCTAAAGACAATGGGTCTTCGGATGTACTAGAGATTCTTCCCTTACTTTACATGAAAAAGTAAAGTAGGGTTTATTTTAAATCGGGTTCGTTAAGTTCCTTATGGAGGCAAGCCCCCATAGTTTATTACATCCTAAGGAATGAGATTCCTTAGGAATACTCTCTATTATAGAAATGATCATTATCTCTAAGGATTTCAAAGATAGGATTATCAATAAATTGATTATTTTTGGAAGACCGAGTGGGGTTGATCAAAAGAGGGAGTTATTATCGCAAAAGGAGATGAGTAGGGGACGCTTATGATACTAGGAGGCCTAGTACGCATCCCAAATTATTCTATGGTTGGGCTTTATATTTTTGAAATTTGAAGAGAGTTAAGTGTTTGAATTGAATTTTTATTAAAAATTTAGGGCTTACAATTCCATGACACAAGATTGTGGAAATACCTAAGAGGTGAGGATTTATGCTTGTAGCCCATGAAAGGAAACATCAACCTCAGAACCTAAATCTAGGGAGCTTTGGTGAGGGTCATGACATGACCAAAATCTAAGGTAATAAATAGATATTTGGTTTACCTCCACAAGAGAGGATAAACCACCAGACTGTTGGACTTACAATCGCTTGGGGTGACTGCCAACTAACTCCTCCTACAATTTTAAATATATGTAGACACATTTTATTCTTTTGCAAGATAGCTAGGCTGTTATTTATTTAGAAAGAAGAGTAAGTCCTTAAACACACTCCCTAAGATACTACATCATGTAGGCATGAATAATGACTTAAATCAAATGCAAATTTTTATTAAGTTTTATTTTCATTTTTGGACAATTTATTTGACACAGGCTATGGGATTCATATGCCTAATGCATAACAAATTAGTTATGGGCCAAAATCAGTAAGAAGGAGGTTTGTTTCCATCATGGATCTCAAAGGTCAAGCCAAGTTCTCTAATAAAGGTGGAAGTCCTCCATTAGCAAGAGTGAAATAATATGCTTTTTATGCATGATGTGAGACATACAACATCCAACTAAGGGGTTGCTAAATCTTTTATCTTGATTTATGTCATAGGCTTTAGGTGAGGTTATGAGTTATTAATTTTTAATCCTGAGTTTATTAATTGAATAAAAATTTTATTTTTCCCTAAGAGCCTATTCGCATCCAGGCCATTCATCAAAGCAAGGAAGAAAATAGAAAAAAAATATGCCATCTTAATGTACAAGCTAACCAAACATCAAATAATTTTATAAAGCCAGCACAAAAGAATAAGAAGCTGATGTGGTCGGGTACCACCATATAAACCCAAAAAATAATGTGAGTAGTTGAGCTCTACCCTTATATAACTCAGATTACAAATGAATTAATTACAATTAAAATGAATTCATGTTGTGGGGGTCTTGATTCTTCATTTCTTCTTTTCTTCTTTCTTTATTTCTTCTTTTTTCTTTTGGACTCGGGGAGTAGTTTGCTCCAAGGCTTCACATGGTACATAAGACAAAGTCTTATGACCAATGTTCACCTTCATTCCCCTATAACATTCATTTTAAATCTTAATTGCCAAATTACATAAAAATGGGAAAAGTAAATTTAAGTAAACCTGCAAAATAGAGATTAGCTAAACATACCACACAACCCAAGCATGTATATGAATAAATTAGACTTAGCATCCCACATATGGGTAACCAAGTCCACCTATCCTAATTTGGATTATGCTTAGAGGTATAAATAACATGAACAATAAAAGTATTTTTATGTTTTTATTACATCACCCCTTAAACACAATCCCCTGTAGAAGATAATGATTAGACTAAGATTATCCTATCAACAAGTCTATGTAGATGTACCCTAACATTCAGTCTAAAATATTACATCATAAAATAAAATCAAGCATCAAATTATGCATCGCCCTAACATAGAGCTAAAAATGATGACTTAGCCTAATGTGTGTGCCATTTAAGATTTGTGTGGCATGTCTTAGTTAGGCTTTAAGGTTAGAATTTTTCTAAGTGTGAAGGATTCAACTTAGAGGATGATTTCATTTAAATGATTTAGTTGATTTGTTAATTTTAATTGATGATTTGATTTGGTGTGAATAAACCTACACTTAATTACTAAGTGTTGTAAAGAGATGAAAAGAGAAGAGAACTTCTCTTTCCTCCCCACCTTAAGTAATTTCTAAGGTAGATTCATTAGTGATTTTTCTTTAGTGAATGTTTTATTGTGTGTTTCAATTAATTCTACATTTAGATTTTCTCTAAATAAACCTATTCAATAAGAAAGGCATCTTAAGATTAATTAAGGTGAATTACTATCACAAAACACACAACCATTTATTTCTTTCCAACATGTGTATCAAGCACATGAATAATCCTAAGAGTATTTATACATGCAATGCAAATATTAGCAACCCTTAATGATGAATGCTAAGAGATATTGCTTAAGAAAATTTGGATATTCCATGATGCATGATTTTGTTAAGTAGAAAAGAGAGGGATTCTTTTATCTATTAATCAAATACACATTCACAAGTATAAAAGACATAAGTGAGTACAACACCATTATTTTCTACACCAGGGGTATAAGGTACAAGACCTTATTAAGGCTACTTAAATCTTTTCTTATATACATGTATACAAAAAAAAACAAATGGATGAAGAATCATGCAAAAGATTTTTGTTTGATTTGATTATGCAATTTACATGTGTAAATTTGAAGATCCTTCTTAAGTCATGACATAGAGGTGCATAGGAATAGATTTAAGCAAGTGTTATGTTCTTTTCAAATGAACTATACACTTTCCAAATCCTATACAAATCCATGTTAAGAAAAGAGAAGAAAATCACATGACACATTTTATGCTATAATCACATGCAAGCTTATAAGTACTTATAAGTAGCATACACTTGATTTATAATCTTTGATTTATAAGTTTTGAAGATAGTTTTTGATTTAATAGGGATAATATCCACTCATATTCTTACTTTAGCCAAAACATGCTATTTGACATAAATGAAACATTTCATTTATTTTGATCTTTCAAAAGATATGAATGCATGATTTCATATGGCATACAACATTTAGCATGCTTGGAAAAAAATAAAGTGAAGTAAGCATATAACTTCATTCACCCTAATTAATTCCTAAAGATAATCCTATGAAATAAGATCATTTAAAGTGAATCAACATTCTTTAAAGAGATTTTTTATTTTTGTTTTGAGTTTTATTTCATTAAGATAATGTGAAAAGAGTTTGTTGGACTTAACCCATTTCTCCCATGTGTGAATTAATTTAGTTTAGTTCTTAGAACAATTATATTGATTTTATGTTTTGTTTAGGTTAAGGTGTGAATTAAGTCCATTAATTACCCCCTACCTACACCACTTTAACATAATTAACTAAACAATTTTGAGCCAACATATGATATGTAACCACATGAAATTTAAATCAGCAATGCACCTAAGAAAGAGAGGGGCCTAATGCAATTGCCTCACAATTAATGATTAATAAAGCTAATGGGTTTGATTAAGTACTTTCATAACCTTCCAACACATGTGGGTTGGAAATGATTTCCCCAAATTTACCTTAGACTTTTAAACACCTAAGGATTTACCCAGTAAGAGATTGTTTTTTTTAGATTGGTTTTGAAAATTTGATTAATCTAATTAAGTAGATCATTAGTGGATTAATCCTTGATTATGTTTGGATTAAGAAAGAAAGGGGATTTAGGGAATAACTTAGGTAAAATATCTCAAACCCATTCCATAAGCCTCCTACTTACTTAAATAATATTTAATTATCTCAATTAAGTGATTAAACCACTATTCACATGCTTAATTACTCTTAATTATATTATGGGGTGATTAGGGGTTCATTAAATAATTTCTTTAATTAACTCAATAATAAATTCCAAGAAAATTAGGGGAGACAGAAGTCATCCACCTAAACATGTCTGAGAAATTTGGAATTAATTAATTAAGTAATCAGGGAGTAATTAAGGCAATTATATTTTTAATTAAATCCTAATTAAAGAAAATCCACTGATTAAAATTAATTTAAAATAATTTTATTGGATTCCCCTCTGAAGTAATTTTACAATGAAGTTAAGTTTCCATTTTTTGAATTTTTCTACATTTAGTTATGAATTTATGAAGTTTTTGTGATTAAAGGATAATTAAATACCCTTAACTAATCCGTGCTACATGGAATGTTGACCGCACACACTCCACGTGGCGCAGATTGGTTATTTAAGTTGTCACCACGCGTCGTGATGGCGCTACATGCTTTTCCCTGGGTCGTCCGATCAAGGATCACACAATCAGGAATAAGCCCATGGTTATGAAGGATTAAATTAATGGATCTAGTAAGATTTAATCAGGGTCATCCATCCAAAACATGAAGGATGGAAGGCCCATGATTCATCCCTGCCTAAGCTACAAGAGATGGAGATCATTCATCCTCCATGGCTTGATCCAAGCTCACTTGAGCTCAGATTAGACAGAGATTCAACCCACACCATAAAGAAGCATAGGGAAGAACATTCAATAATTGAATTTTAATGGGATTAGAATTCCCTTCACAAAGGATCGAGCATTTTTCAATGGGAGATTAGTTTTGAGTCATACCTCACCGGAGGCTATCACCGGTGCTTCCAATGGAGGAGGTAGCTTCGTCTAGTGGAGACAAAGCTCTGTTGAAGGTTTCAAGCTTCAATTTGAAGTAGATCTCTCAATTGACCAAGGCTCCCTCCAATGGCTTGCAGCTTTGGTCTAGGTCTCCCTTCCTGTGGCTTGGATGCTTGGGAAATGCTTTGGGTGAGCTCAATTTGCTTCCTTGATGGTGCTTGCCAAGTGAATTGAGGTTTGGTTAGGTATTGAGAGAATTAGAATTTCTTTAGGCCTCCCCTGCTTCAGCTATGAAGAAATCCGAGAAGGGGAAATTCAAATGAGCTTGGGAATCTTTGGAGAAGCCTGGAGAAGCTTTCCTTTGATCTTCTGAGCTCAATCGAATGCAAGGAAGGTGGTTTGAGTTGGAATGAGGGGGAGTATATCTCCCCCTACTTGGATCAGATGATCGAGGCTTGCTCTTCCATTTTGGATCAATTGATGAGTTTGAATGGGTTGTCTAAGTTGTTAGGAGTGCCATGTGCTTCAATTTTGGCATAGGAGTGGACGTGTGGAGGTGCACATGTGTTAAATGAGTATGGGAGGTGTCCAAGTGGAGAATTTTGGCCGGGGGAATTGATTTGGCACGGGTTGGTATGCACCACCTCCCTTTTTGTCCAAATGGTCCACTAGGATGATGCCAAGTGACCATGAAAAAGAAATGACCTAATTCCAAGTGGATTTGGCCATAGGTTACCCTTTGACCTATTTGACTTTGATTTTGATTTAGACAGATTTGAGATGTTTCAAAAATAAGTTGGGCCAAATTTCAATGAATTTAGAGTTAATTTGATATGATTTGGTTCTAGTTGACCCATTTAGACCAATTGGTCAAATTAGGTCAAACCATGGGTCAGATCAAGTTCAAATGATCATTTGGAGTGGTTTGGTGCCATTGGTTTGGTTTAATTTGGTTTAGATTTGGTTTTGGTTCATTTGAGTTCACTTAGGCCAAATGGGTCAAGTTGACCAATTTGACCCATTTGACCCGATTGGGTTAGGTCATGGGTTGGTTTAGGCTTCGTTGATCATTTTAAATGTACTGCAAGTTTTGGTTTCAATCAATTTTGGTTTAGGTTAAGTTTCAAGTTGATTTGACCTTTTAGGTCAAGTTGGATTCATGGTCAATTGAGTTAGGTTGGGTCTAGTTGGCTAATTGAGGCTATGGTCAAGTTCAACAGGTGATTTAGAATGAATTTGACCCATTGGTTGCAATCAATTTGGCTTAGATCAAGATTTGACCCATTTTGACTTTTTAGGTCAACTTGCATCAACTTAGGTCAAGTGGCCAATTTGGCTAGGTTTGGCTTAAATGATGACTTGGTCAAGCTCAATCATTAATTATCAATTGATTTAGATCAATGGTTTCAATCAATCTGGCATATGATGGATTTTGGCTAGTTTAGATTTCATTTGGGCTAAGTGTTGACTTAGTAAAAGGTTAGGTTTGACTTAGTTTGACCCAATTTGAGTAAGTGATCATCCTATGATGATGGTTGCTCATAATGTGAGGCTTAGATGGGCTTAGTTCAATCCAATTTGGGTAGGATTAGAATTTGGCTCAAAAATGTGCTTTAGGACACTTTGGGTCAAGTGAACCTTGGTTGGTCAATTGGCTTGATCAAAGTTTGATTCAACTTTGGTTGAACTCACATATGGACTTATGATTGAAATATAAATCCAATTGAAAGTGATTTAGAGTCAAATGAGTTTTGATTCATTTGATAATTTAAGTTCAAAGCTTGAACATGAGTTTGATTTGGGTTAGTTTGATTTGATTTGATGATTGAAGTTTATATTTGAATTTGGTTTGTGATTGAAGGATTGATTGTTTGAAGATAAAATCCAAAGGTTTGTATTAATTTGAGTTTGGTTTGGTTAAGTTCAAGAATTTGACTTGAAAGGGTATAGGTTGGATGTGAGTTTTGAATTTGGTTTTGGGTATTTGATTTTATACTTCATTTATATCTATGAATTAAAATTAGAATATAATTAGGTTATGAGAAAATCTTTTTAGTTTAAAGTGATTTGAATCTGATTTGATCAAATTGGCTTAGGAAAGATTTTGAATTTAGAATTGATAATGGATTTCAATCATTTGGAATTGATTCATGATTTGAGTTTTAGAATTGATTTAAGATTTGAAAAAATTAATTGAGTTGGAATTGATTTGAGGTTTCATTTGGAATTGATTTCAATTTGAGGTTGATTTGAATTTGATGATGATTTGAATTTGAAGTTGTTTTGCATTTGAAGTTGGTTTGAATTTGAAGTTGGTTTGAATTTGAAGTTAGTTTGAATTTGAAGTTTGACTTTTAAGGATGAAGTAAGGATTTAGTTCAAGCTATAGGGTAAACAAGTTTTTCTAATACCCCTAAGGCATGACCTATTCCTATGGCTAACTCTTTTAAGCCTCTAGGGTTAGGTTAAGTGTTCATCTAATCACTAGAAGTGTCTTAAGTCTAAGGAACTCTTAATATCTAGAGGAGTCCTATGTCTAAGATGAAGAAGTTGAAAATCACTCCAAAAGTGAGGTCAATACAAATCAAACATAAGCTTTTGCATGATTCTTTATCCATTTATTTCTTCTTATACATCTATATATATTTAAGAAAAGTAGTATATTAGTCTGGATATCCCGGGGTTGCGAGGCTATAAGTAGCCCTAAGTAGGTCTTGTACCTTACGCCCCTAACATAGAAAATAATGGCATCATACTCACTTATATCTTTTATACATGTGAATGTGCATTTAATTAATAGATAAGAAATCCCTCTTTTCTACATAATCAAGACATGCATCAATGGAATATCCAAATTTTCAAATCATATCTCTTAGCATTCATCATCAAAGTGTGCTAAAATTTGAATTACATGTATAGGTATGCTTACGATTATTCATATGCATGGCATACATGGTGGAAAGAAATAAATGGATGTGTGTTATGGGGTAGTAATCCACTCTAACCAATCCTAAGATATATTTCTTATTAAATAGGGCTTTTTAGAGCAAATCTAAACTTAGGGTTAATTGAAATACATAATAAAATATTCACTAAAAAAATCATTAATGAAGCTACCTTAGAAATGTTTTAAGGCGGGGATGAAAGAGAAATTATTTTCTCTTTTCTTCTCTTCACAATATTTAGTAACTAAGTTTAGGTTTATTCAAACCAAATCAAAACATCAACCAAAATTGATAAATCAACTAAATCACTTAAAATGAAACCACCCTTTAAATTGAACCTTTCACACTTAGAAAATTTCAACCTTAAAGCCTAGCTAAGACATGCCATACAAGCCTCAAATGACACACAAATTAGGCTAAGTCACCATTTCTAGCTCTATGTTAGGGCGGTATATGATTTGATGCCTTATTTTATTTTGTGATGTAATATTTTAGACTAGATGTTAGGGTGTATGTGTGTAGATTGGATGATAGGGCAATTTTAGCCCAATCTTATTTTCTACATGGAGTTGTGCTTAAGGAGAGCTATAATAAAAATACAAATATTTTTTGCTGTGCAGGTTGCTTATATCCCTAAGCGTAACCTAAATTAGGATAGGTGGACTTGGTTACCCATGTGTGGGGTGCTAAGTCCAAATTGTTCATATAACTGCTTAGGTTGTGTAGTATGTTTAGCTAATATCTATTTTGCATGTTTAGTTAGATTTATCTTTCACATTTTGATATAAATTTTGCAATTAAGATTTGGAATGAATGTTATGGGGGATTAGGATGAACATTGGTTATAAGACCATGTCTTATATACCAAGTGAAGCCTTGGAGAAAACTACATCCCAAGTCAAATCAAAAGAAAGAAAGAAATGAAGAAAGGAAGAAATGAAGAATAAAGAATGAAGAATGTAGACTCCTATAACATGAATTCCTTCTAATTATAATTATTCATTTGTAATCTGGGTTGTATAAGGGTAGAGCTCGGCTACTCACATTTCTTTTTGGGTTATGCGGTGGAACCGAACCACATCGGCCTCTTATTCTTTTGCACTAATTTTATCAATTGATTGATGTTATGTTTATGATTGTGCAACTAGGATGACATGACTTTCCTAGTTTCTTAATTGCTTGATGGTTGTTGAATGGCCTGGATGCAATTAGACTCTTAGGAAAAAATAAATTTTATATCTAATTAATCAACTCAAAATTAAATTAGATAACTCATAACCTCACCTGAAGCCGAGGACATAAATCAAGATAATAAAAGATTTAGCAACCCCTTAGGGGGATGTTGTATGTCTCATATCATGCATAAATCATATTGTCTCACTCTTACTAATGGAGGGCTTCCACCTTTGCTAGATAAAATGGCTTGACCTTTGAGAGCCATGGTGGAAAAACACCTCCTTCTTTCTGATTTGGGCTCATAACCAATTCTCATGCATTAGGCATATGAAATCTCATAGCCTGATTCAAATAAAAATGTCCAAAAATCAAAATAAAACTTAAAAAAATTTGCATTAGATTAAGTCATTTATTCATGCCCTTCATGTTCTAGTCTCTTAGGGAGTGTGCTTAGGGACTTAGTCTCCTTTCTAAACAAACAACAGCCTAGCTATCTTACAAAGCATAAGACTTACCTACATGTATTTAAAATCATAAGAGGAGTTAGTTGGCGGCCACTCCAGACGGTTGTAAGTCCAACAGTCTGGTGGTTTACTCTTTTTTGTAGAGGAAAACCATATACCCATTTTTTGCCTTAGATTTAGATCATGCTTTGGAAATCTCCTTTGCAAAAAATATTAAAAAAATTCAAAATACATTGGAATTCCATTTGAAATACCCAAATTTGTCAAATGCGAGTTTCATTTTTTTCAAAAGAAAATTGAAAATAAATTGGAGTCAAGTTAACATATCACAATTGTTAAATAGAAACCCCCTTTTTCAAAAATAACAAAAACCAAAATAAAAATCAAACATATTTGGACTTTATTTAGCATACACAAATTTGCTAAGTAAGGACCTCATTTCAGAAAGAAAATCAAAACAAAAATCAAACACATTTGGACTTTATTTGGCATACCCAAATTTGCTAAGTAAAATGCCTCATTTTCAAAATCAAAACATAAAAATCAAACACATTTGGACTTTATTTAGCATACCCAAATTTTCTAAGTAAAGATCCCATTTTCAAAAGCCAAAATAAAAATATCAAAGACATTTGAACTTTATTTAGCATACACAAATTTGCTAAGTAAATACCTCATTTTCAAAAATCAAAACAAAAATCAAATACATTTGGGCTTTATTTAGCATACACAAATTTTCTAAGCAAACATCCCATTTTAAAAATCAAAATACAAAAATCAAACACATTTGGAATTTATTTAGCATACACAAATTTACTAAGTAAAGTCCTCATTTTTAAAAAAATCAAAACCCAAACATATGTAGGCCTTTATTAGCACATACAAATTTGCTAAGTAAAGACCTCATTTTCAAAAATCAAAACAAAGAATCAAACATATTTGAGCTTTATTTATCATACACAAAATTGCTAAGTAAAGATTTTATTTTTAAATTCGCACATGATACACACCATGGGCAAACAAGCAAAAGAAGAAAATTGTTTTCAATCATCTCATTTAGCATACCCAAATTTTCTAAATGAGAAATCCCAAACAAAATCAATTGACCCTCTATTTAACTTACATGGATTTGTTAAATAAAGGGTCCCCAAACTTAAAAGTCAAATTCAAATATGAACCAATGGAAGCATAAAAAAACTCTTCAAAATATTTGAACCCATTTTCAACATACACAAATTTGATGAAAGTGGATTCTAAACTCAAAATATCTTCTCCAATTCATTCAAAATCTCTCTTCTAAATTCAATGAGCCCCACTTAACATATTCAAATTGTTGAGTGTCAATTCAAACTCTAAATCGAATTCAAAAAGTCAACAAAATATCAAAACAAAAATATGATTTGAGTTTGTTTCCAACAATTATAGAGTTTCAGTTCAGTCTCAGACAACCTTTTCTCAGTTCAGTACAGTGCAAATAGGCTCCTAGAAGTATGTGTTCACTTTCCCCTTTAGGATGGATTTGGCCTTGGATCGGGTCAGCCTCCTCCAAACTGATTTTGCTCATCTGATACACTTTGGCTGAGGATTTAAGGGAGCCAGGATTACTTGTGAGGGGACAACCCTCACCACTATCAGTAGGAATGTGGTGACTGGGCAGAAGTAGTCATCTATATTGAGATGCCCTCAGACTCTGAGTTTTCCTCACTAAAGAGGAAGGTGGTAGAGGTTCCCTTAACAGCCACAGTTCTAGTGCCCACACATTCAGTTGTTCTCATCACTACCTCAGTGCGGGCTAGTACCCACTCACTGGCTTCCTCTAAGGTGAAGGCTACCTTGGCTTCAGGGATAGTCTCTCCTACCTTTGTGGTAGGGTCTAGCTCTATCTTTATCTACCTGTAACTCGGCTCCATAAATAAAGATCGTGCAACATGCATTGCCAAGGAATTGGAAGTAGTCTCTCACATCACAGAAGTGGGGTCACCCAGGGTAGTTTCTCCTTTGCTCACTCAAAACAAGTTCCATCCCCTTTCCAATTTTGAAGAAGAGGAAGATGTCAGGAGGATTACAGTATCACCTCCACCTCTAGTTCATCATGAGACACCTATCAGAGATAGGAGGAGGTCATATGTTGGCCTCAAGACAGTTCTACGCCAAGTTGGCAGGGATTATGGATGGTCAGAGTCGGGTGCCCAGTTTGAGTTACGATCGGTTATTCCTCATAGTGTAGGTGAGCAGATCCATCAAGAGAGGAACAGAGAGTCTCGTGTATCAATTCATATTACTAGTAGAGAGAGGTGAAGATATGCGGGTAGTGGCCAGCCTCCACCTCAGATTTCCGATCGTGCTACCGGATCGGTCCACCGATAGTATTCTGTGATACCACTCCACATTCACTATCGCCAGTTCAAGTTCCATCTTCCACAGTTCCACCCAAAGCCATGAGAGCAATATTAAGGGAAAAGAAATCCCCACTAGTGATCTAGCTATGGCCAATGGATCCAACTCCATCTACACCACCGATTGAGGTGAGGGTGAGCTCTCCTGCTCAACCTCCCACTTCAATTGCGGTGAAGAGGGAGTGGCAACCTCATAGTATCATAGTTATACCATCACCACTATCACCTCAACCAGGGACAACACTCCACCCAGAGCAGTTGACAATCATAAGCATGTGTCTTCCAGTGAGCATAGCCCTCACAGTGTTAGCTCTCCAGTAGTAGGGGAGGTCAGATGTATCTCCGTTCATGAGCATGATCCCACCATAGGTCAGCCACGAGAATTTTTGCCTGCACAATTAGACCATTCCTAGGATGATATCTTAATACAGTAATTTACTGAAAAGAAAGAAATCTTAGGGTATGAATGGTCTAACCTCAAAGAGGAGAAGGTCAGTTTTGATCCCAACGAAGATGATTTGTTGAAAGACTCAGTAGAGGTGCATATCGTTGATACTAGAGGTTCTCACCTTCAGGATCACCAGAGTTCAAAAAGTGTCACGGATGAATAGGATGATACAACCCATTCAACCCAACACCTCCTTCAATAACTCAAGTAGAAAGATGAGCATATTGATAGGATGGGAAAGATACTTGAAGATTTATTAGCGACAGTTCTAGCACTTCAGAATCAAGCTCCAGCAGCACATTCTATCATCATAGAGACTGGTCAGCCTGAGTTATTGCATATCTTGGATCAACCCAAGAGCTTACCTTTGGTAGAGCAAGGCAGTGCTAGCTTGTATAGGAAGGTTGTGGATAGTACTTCCATACAAAAAAAATATCAAACTCTTAGTTGAACAATAAGTGAATGAAGCACTGATGCAAGCCTGAGGTGATTCATCAGTTCCAAAGGGTAGACCCTACCCAGAGGAATTTGATGTTATCCAATATCCTAAGGGTTTTGTGCCTCCTTCTTTCAAAAGCTTTGATGGCAGTGGGAACCATCGCCAATATATAGCACACTTCAGGGCTAGCTGTTGCAACGCCGGTGGTAGCGATGTCCTATTATTTTGTCTCTTTATCAACAGCCTTGCAGGCATAACTTTTGATTAGTATGCAAAACTCCCCAATGATTCAATGAAGATTTTTGCTGAGTTGGAGCAACTCTTTATTAAGAGGTTTGTTGGAGCTCAGCAAAGAATAACTGTGGGAAATCTTGTTGTGGCTCAACAACACCGTGGTGAGTCTCTCATTGATTAGATTCTTAGATGGTATAATTTAAGCATGAAATGCGAACCACAACTATCTGAATAGCATGTCATTGAAATTCTATTAAAGAATATTCATGGCCTGGTCTCCTTCATGCTTAAAGGTTTCACCATTAAGATATTTGAGAAGCTAATCAACAAGGCAGCTAGCCTACAAGGAGAGGCCAAATAGTTGCCTTTTGAAGATCAGTCATTAAAGCCAAAGCTGCATAAAGCCTATGAAAAGAAGCCAGGGACAGTAGCAGCATTGGACAAGGGGAAGCAATCGGCTAGGGATCAGCATGAGAGACCTCAATCTACACAACCTTCGCTTCTGCCTCCTTTACCACTACCTCGGCCATTCTATGAGATGCCACAATAGCCTCCATGGCCTTCACCACCTCTTGCTCAGCCATACTCTCAACAGTGATACACATACCTGCCCCTAGGTAGCTATCATCCACCTACTCTTTTGGATAAATTAAACAAACCTTGTTCATTTAAGAGGGAGGTAATTAGAAAAATTTTTAAGAACCTCTTAAAGAAAATTGATTTTCAGCTATCAGAGCTTAGAAAGCTAGAAGAAGTGGGTAGAAGTAATGATCCTAACTTTTGCCTCTACCACCGCATGCTAGACCATGTTTTGGAGGATTGCTTTACATTTAAGGACTAGCTTGAGCATAGCTACAAGTCATGCGCCATAGTTATCCCTAAGAAATATCTAGTAGAATAACCATCCACTTCTGATAGGGTAATCCTTGGGGATACATGTGATCCTCTCAAAAAAAAGAAGGTTGGGATATCTCTTTATCCCAAACCTCTAAAAAGATTATTTCTAAAATCAAGAAACTTTCCTTACTGGTGCCTGAGGCAGGTCGAACCTCCAACATCAAGGAAGGTTTGTAAGTTGCCAAAGACAACTTGGGGAAAGTGGGAGCTCGACAGCAGGCCATACCAGCCTGGGATAACCAAGTAGCACAACCACTGACCAAGTCCAGCCTCCATTCCATCGTTGCAGCTACTACTTCAACCAACATTACTACTTTAGCTAATTCTTCTTCTAGTAGACATCTTGTATCGGTGAATGAGGGCATCAAATCCCTCATCTCACTTACTTTACTAGATTTCTACTATGTACCTCCTTTTAAATCTAAGAAATTGAGGAATAAAGCTTGTTTGAATTACATCCGTGCCACTTTTGATGGGTTATCTGATTCTACTCATTTAAAAAACTCTTCAAGTCTTAATAATTATAGCAACTCTAATCATCCTATTTTTGATTCAGAGATGGACTTTTCTTCTCTGAATAATATGGGTTCACCTCTTGAGATAGACTTAAAATCATCCAATTTCGATGGTCCTATAGGAGAAGCTGTAGGTGAAATTGATGAGTAGGTAAAACTTTCCATTAAGCCATCTCACAAAGCCACCAAAGTCAACCTTCATAGTGGAAAAGTTCTACCTCCTAAGGTAGCACCTTAAGATAAGGGAAAATAAGTCATTGGTTCTAATGATCAAGAAGCCCCTCCACATGATGCTCCACCCATGGATATGCTGTAGAGGATCAGCTCAAAGTTGACTACAATGTCCTCGCTCACCTAAGAAAGTTGCCAACTAAATTAAGCATATATGTTGCCCTTGTCTTATCCAAAGAGATGAGGGAGTCATTAATCAAGGCCTTTCTTAATCCAGAGATATGGTTAGCTCTGCTGACCACCGTTGGAGAGGAGGCACATTATTGAAGAGAAGCTCAGGGAGTCATATTCATCGATGAAGACCTTCTTCTGGGGGATATGGAACACAACCGTCCCATCTACATTACTGAGGATATGGGCAGATTCAGACTTTCTAGGGTGTTGGTTGATTTAGGTGCATTAGTGAACATTATGAGCCTGAAAACCTTACCTATTGAAGATTGACATCTCTAAGCTCTAGGAGATCGAATTATGTTGAGAGGATTCAATGAACAGGGCGAGAGGGAATTAAGCTCCATAGTGTTACCTTTAGAAATAGGCTATTGGAAGACTAAAGCCAAGTTCTATATAATTGATTCGAATACATCATTCACTGCTTTGCTCGGTAGGCCTTGGATGCACCAGAATAAGATGGTTCCATCCTCCCTTCATCAGTGCATCAAGTTTTGAAGAGATGGAATTGAATACTGTGTCAAAGGAGATGAAAAATCATTCGCAGTTAGAGAGGTCAAGATATATGAAGCTGCAACCTACTATTTTCCTCAAAATCAAAAATGTCTTTCTCAAAAATTTGGTCAAAATTTAAATACAAAAGAGAAAGAAGAAAATGAAAATGAAAAATAAAAAAGAAAAAAAAATGAAAGTACAAGAAAGCGAGAAAGGCACACCAAGGAAGAGGTAGATTCACATGTTATATTCCACCCACAGTTCATTCCACCATATGGACATATGGGTAGAATGACTCGACCTCCACTAGGTAAAGGCAGAGGAGGATATAGAGGTAGTTCCATTGGTGGAGGACCCCCTGGTTGGCAGCCAACCAATAGGGGCCATGTTATAGTTCATAAGAGTACTCTTGCTATTCACAAAGACTTAGAATCCAGCTCGGAGGATGAGTCTTGTGTGATTAGCACACTATCCAACCCTTCTCAATGGTTTTCATTGGAGGTGATGCTCGAACCAGATAGTGATGAAGACCCGGCCTCCAAGCAAAGCATGAATGTATTCAAATCAGGATTATGTAAAACCATTTGGCAATAGTTGGGAACCTCAGCTCCCACTTTCTTCTCAAAAAGTTGAGGGTTTGGTAGTTAAGAAAGCCCATAGTTCTTCCATGGGTGTCAAGCCGAAGAGATTCCTATTGGGATCATCATCCTCAAGTCTAGAAGTAGATGTAGAACTTGAGAATAATTCATATAAAGATTTAATGGAATTACCTTTTGATTGGTACTCTCCTTGTGTCCATAATCTTGCAAAGAAATATTTGATTCCTTACACATGATCCAAGCACAGGTCAGAGTATTTTGCGAAGTTGTGGGACAACAAAAATAAAAATTCACAATCAACACCAAGACTAGGATTTGGTATAGTGGGTCTGGTTGATGATGATGATGATTACTGCTTAGTTGTCCCCAATCATCTTGAGTTTGATAGGCTGTTCTCAAATCACACTAACTCTAATGAGGATGTGTGTTTAGAAACTTTAGATGATTGAAAAGATCTTCAAATCAAAGATGAACCTCCAGAATTTGAAGAAGAAATCCATTCAGCCATTGATAAGCTCAAAGAAATTAATCTCATGATAGAAAAAAAATCCACGCCCCACATACATCAGTTCTCTGTTGAATGAAAAACAAACCAATGACTTAGTTAGGCTATTGACTGAGTTTAAGGACTACTTTACATGGAGCTATGAAGAGATGCCTGAATTATCTTCTAATGTAGTAGTCCACAAACTAGCAATAGACCCCAACGCTAACCCTATCAAACAAGCTCCTAGATGTATGCGATTAGAAATCGAACAACAACAACAACAACAACAACAACAAGCCTTAATCCCACTAGGTGGGGTCGGCTACATGTATCCTTCATCTCCATTGTGTCCTATTATGTGTCAAATTCTCATCTAATTCAAGTATACTAAGATCATTATTTATACATCTTAACCAAGTCTTTTTAGGTCTACCTCTACCTTTCTTAACATAAGGCAAATCTAATGCATCTACTCTCCTAATCGGGTCATTGGACGGCTGACGCTTTATGTGGCCAAACCATCTAAGGTGACTCTCCCTAATCTTATCTACCACTGGAGCTACTCCAACTTTTTCCTGAACATACTCATTTTGCATTCTATCTCTAAGAGTAAAGCCACTCATCCACCTAAGCATCCTCATCTGTAACACTTAACTTAGTCTTATGCTTCTCTTTTTTTATTGGCCAACATTGCATCATAAGTCATTGCGGTCTTACCACCATCTTATAAAATTTTCCCTTAAGTTTAAGTGGAACTTTTCTATCACATAATAGGCCAGATGCATTCCTCCACTTCAACCATCCAACTTGAATTCTACTAATAACATCTCCATCTATTTCACCATCATTTTGGACAATAGAGCCTAAATATCAGATCTCACTCTTATTAATGACTTGATCACCTAAAGTCACAACACTATCACTAAAACTTCTACAACTAAAATTACACTCCATATTTAGATCTACTTAAACGAAAACCTTTAGACTCTAAAGTTGACCTCCATAATTCAAGTTTCTTGGACTCCTCTCTAGTCTTATCAACAAGAAGAATGTCATCGACAAAAGCATACACCAAGGTACATCTTCTTCTAAATGCCTCGTAAGAACATCCATAACTAAATTAAAAAAGATAAGGGCTTAATGTTGATCCTTGATGTAATCTAATTGAAATAGGAAAATATTTTGTCAATCCTCCTTGTGTTTGGACACAAGTGCTCTAGTATACATATCCTTAATGACTTGAATATAACCAATATTAACTCTTTTCTGTTCTAGAACTCTCCAAAGAACATCTCTTGAGACTTTATCATAAGCTTTCTCTAAATCAATAAATATCATATGTAGATCCTTCTTACTTTTTCTTTGCTTCTCTATCAACCCTCTTAACAAATGTATAGCATCCATAGTAGATCTACATGAAACCAAAGCGATTGTCGAAACTTACATCGTCTATGCTTAATTACTCTCTCCCATAATTTTAATGTATGGCACATTAACTTAATTCCTCTATAATTTGCACACTCTTGTGCATCACCTTTATTCTTAAATATAGGAACCAATAGACTCTTTCTCCACTCATCGGCATCTTTTTTGGTCTTTAAATAACATTAAAAGATTTGTAAGCCAAGAAATTCCTTGATCTCCTATACATTTCCACACATCTATTGGAATATTATCCGGTCCTGACTTTTCCACATTTCATTTTCTTTAAAGCTTCACTAACTTACTAATCGATGATAGAAATGAAATTCTCTATTATTGTTTAGGGTATTAAGGTTGCTAAAATTGTCGTACTTTCAGATCCTTCATTGAAAAGTTTATCAAAATATCTCATCCACCTATTTTCAATATCTTTTCTAAGAAAAGCACTTTATTATTTTCATCCTTAATACCCTTGAACTATGTCTTTACTTCTCCTATCTCTTTGGCTAACTTATACATACATCTTTAACCTTCTTTGGTATCTAATCTATTTTATAAATCACTAAAAGCTAAATTTTTTGCAACATATATTGCTTTCTTAGAATCTCTACAGGCCACTTTATATCTTTCCCAATTCTTTGAATTTTTACATCTAAACCAAGTTTTATAACAATGCTTCTTATTTTTTATCTTTTCTTGCACACTCTGACTCCACCACCAATTATTCTTATTAAAAGAAGCTTTTCCTTTTGATTCTCCAAGCACATCTTTAGCAACTTGCTTAATTTCACTTGATATTTTTTCCCACATAACGTTAGCTTCTTTATGAACACCCCAAATTCTAATATCTTGTAGCTTGCTCTTAAAATATTTTTTATTTGTGTTCTTTAAGTGTCCCCATCTAATCTAGGACAATAATTTAGTTTATTTTTCTCTTACAACCTTTCATCTTAAAATCTAAAACTAATAGTCGATGTTATGTACTTAAAATTTCACTTGGTATGACCTTACAATCTTTACAATTTAAACGAACTATTTTTCTTATCAAAAAATAATCAATCTGTGTTTTACTAGATCCATTTTTATAAGTAATAATATGTTCATCTCTTTTCTTAAAAAAAGTATTAGCAACTACAAAATCATAAGCTAAAGCAAAATCTAATATAGTCTTACCTTCTTCATTAGTAACTCCAAAACCATAACCACCATGAATACTTTTAAAATCTTCTACTACTCTACCAACATGTCCATTTAAATCTCCTCCAATAAATACTTTTCTTCAAGAGGTATCGTTGTATTAATTCCTCTAATTCATTCCAAAATTTTTCTTTTACACCTCCAAGCCTACTTGAGCAGCATAGACACTTATAACATTGATAATCTTAGTATCAACAATAATCTTTAAAGCTATAATTCTATCTCCACATCTATTAATACTTATAACATTATCCTTCAAACTTTTATCTATAATCACACCTACACCATTTCTAGTTACTTTTACCTGAATACCAAAGTTTAAAATCTAAACTATCAATCTCCTTGGCCTTCTCACCAACCCATTTAGTTTCTTGAACACATAAAATATTTATCTTTCTATGAACCATAATATCTATTAATTCCATTAATTTACCTAAGAGTACCTATATTCCAAGATCCTAACCTAATTCTAGTTTCATGGACTAACTTCTTTGTCCGATCCAAAAATGTGGGAACCCTTGCTTATTTAACATAGATCTGACTCTAGCACATTTTCTTGTATTCAACCATAGCGTCACTTCCAAGGGATGCCCTAGCATTAACACAATGATTTAAAGGATTCATGTCATGATTATTTCGACAAATTTTATGCTGGCTGTCGACTACCTTGCTTATTCGAACAACAGGTCATTTTTGATGTCAAGAAATTGATCGATGCTGGTTTCATCTGGGAAGAACAATATCCTACCTGATTAGCCAGTGTCGTGCCATTTAAGAAAAAGAATGGCCAAATTCGCATATTCATCAATTTTAGGGACTTAAATAAGGCATGTCCTAAAGATTACTTTTTTACTTCCTATACTAGAGTTAATTATGGACTTTGCCTCATCTCATATAGTTTTCTCCTTTATGGATGAGTCATCTGGCTACAACTAAATAAAGATGGCCCCGAGGATGAAAGAAATATTACTTGTCAAACCTCGATTGAAATCTATTATTATAAGGTCATGCCTTTGGGCCTTAAAAGTGCTAATGCTACATACCAGCAGGCCATGACTCAGATCTTCAATGAGCTCATTCATCATCAAGTTGAATGTTATGTTGATGATCTAGTAGTCAAAAAAAAAAAGAGAAAAGGAAGACAATCTCTTTGACTTGAGAGTAATTTTCAAACAGTTAAGATAATACAACCTCAAAATGAACCCCTTGAAGTGTGCATTCGGAGTAGCTTTGGGGAATTTTCTTGGTTTTATTTTCCGGCACCGTGGAATAGAGATAGACCCAAAAAAATCAAAACTATCTTAGAAATGCCACCAACTAAAAGTTTAAACCAACTCAGATCATTTCAAGGGTGGTTGGCATATCTAAGGCGCTTTATCTTCAATATATTTTGGAGATGCAAGCCATTTTCAGCAGTTGCTAAAAAAGACACTAAGTTCAATTGGTATGACATGTGCCAACTTATTTTTGAAGACATCAAGTAGTATTTGGTGAAGCCACCAGCTCTAGCAGCCCCTATCTCAGGCAAGCCACTTATCCTTTACACTGCTGCATTGGATGACTCCCTTGGCGCTTTGTTGGCCCAAACCAAGAACGAAGGGAAGGAGAACACTCTCTACTATCTCAGCCATCATCTGATCTTTATTGAAGCAAACTATCCACCTATTAAGAAACATTGCCTAGATCTCATCTTCGCATCCCAAAAGCTATGACACTATATGCTTTCTCATAAGGTGAACTTGATTTCAAGAATCAATCCATTGCAATATCTTATGATACGACCGATGCTATCTGAATGGTTGGCACATTGGACCATGATTTTGTCACAATTTGATATTATATTCATACCCCTCCGTGTTGTGAAAGGATAAGCACTAGTGGATTTCTTAGCAGCACACCCACTTCCTGCTGATTCTCCGCTTAGTGATGACCTCCTTGATGAACAAATCATGAACTTAAGGGACACTAGCATCCATTGTTGGGAGATGTATTTTGATGGTGTTGCTTCCTTTTAAAAAGGAGAAGAACCATGATCTACTCTTCCAGCAAAGGCAGGGGTAGGGCTCATCCTTTTAACTTCAGATCGTGATGTGATGAGATTCTCATACTATCTCTCCAATTCATGCACCAACAACGAAGCTAAATATGAGAATCTGATTGCTGGTATGGAGTTAGCTATTACAGTGTGTATTAAAAGCATCAACATCTATAGGGATTCTCAGCTGGTCATCAACCAGATTGTTGGGTCCTATAAGTTTCTAAAACCTAAGCTTCATCACTACCATGAGTACACCGTGAAGATATTGGCCCAAATCCCTAAGGTCACCATCTACAAGGCTCCTCGAGGAGGATCGCAGTAGTAGATGCTTTGGCCAATCTCGCCAAGGAATTAGCATGTTTGGAAGATGAGTCCATTTTAATACGAGTCCAAAATAGACAAGTTTTATCCCTTATTTATGTTGAACTCATCGAGAAACACTCTCTTAAAGGGGAGGTTATCATTGCCAATAAAGATGAGGAGTTAGATTAGAGGCAACTATTCATAGATTACTTGAACACAGATAAACTACCTCAAGAGAAATCACAAGCTCATCAAATGAAGCAAAGAGCTCTCTCCTATGCTCTCGTGGATGGCACCTTGTACTGACGGTCTTTTAATCAAATGTGGTTACGCTGTTTAGACAAACATGAAGCCTGTAAGATTGTGACTGAGGTACATTTAGGTCTATGCGAAGTGCATTAATCTGGTCCAAAGATAAAAGTCAAGATCAAGAGACTAGGATACTACTAGCCCTTGATGATTACAGACTACATAGATGTAGCTAGGAGATGCCATCAATGTCAAGTACATGGTGTGGTCTTACACCAACCATCCAACATTCTCCATCCTACATTAGCTTCATGGTCATTCGAGTGTTGGGGTACTGACATAATATGTCTGATTGATCCTCGTTCTTCTAAGTGTCATCGATTCATCCTAGCTGCCTCCAACTACTTTTTCAAGTGGGCGAAGGTAATCCCACTTAGAGAGGTTACAACTTAGCATGCACTTCAATTTTTTAAGAACCATATCATATATATAGGTTCAGGGTGCCTCAATGAATTATATTTGATAACAGTACTACATTCAAGAGCATTAAGATCAACGGCTTCACCAAGAGACACAATATAGATTGGAGATACTCCACTATCTACTATCCCAGAGTGAATGGCTTAGCGAAACCATTCAATAAAACTCTCATCCAAATACTAAAGAAGACACTCGGCGACTATAAGCAATAGTGGCATGAGCAGCTAGTTGAAGCTTTGTGGGCATACAACACCACATACAAATCTCCAACCCAATCTACCCTGTTCTCCTTAGTGTATGGGACCGAAGCTGTTCTACCCTTACAAGTGCAACTCCCATCACTAAGGATAGCAATGGGCAGTAAAATCACTACAGAGCAGAATGTTTGGTTGCAGTTAGAAGAGCTCAAAGGTTTAGAGGAGAAACGCTGACAGGCATGCTACAACCTCAAGTTATACAAAGCCAAAATGATTTGAGCTCACAACAAGCTGGTCCTCCCTAGAGCTTTTCAAGTAGGAGAGCTTATTTTAGTTCTAAGGAGACCAATTGTTTCCCGATGAAAGATGGGAGGTAAGTTCAAACCCACTTGGGAAGGTCCTTTTGTCAAATAGAAGGCCTACCAAGGAGGATCTAACTAACTTATTAATTGTAAAGGGGAACACCCAATGCTTCTAATCAATGGGCTCTATTTGATGAAATACTACCCACAAATTCATGTTTGAAAATAATTATCCTCAAAATTCTATTCTAATTTATCAAAATATTCTCTTCTTTCGAAGCATTGTTTGCTTGTTTACAAATTTGCCACGATGTGTTTAGGATAGGTGTAAGAGAACCCAAGAGGCATCATATCCTTCTTTCACAAAACGAACACAAAATTCCCCAGTGTTACTAGAGTCGGTGTAAGAGAACCCAAGAGGCATTGTATTTCGACTAGCATGACTAAGTTAGCTGTAAGAGAACCCAAGCGACATCCTTTCTTGTTGGGATCACAACTGCCATTCATGGCACCATTTCATCAACATGTTTTAGGATAGGTGTGACAGAACCCAAGCGGCCTCCTGTCCTTCTTTAACAAAAACATAAACACATATCTTTTATCTCAAGCTATTTTAATATGGGAGCAAGCCTCCTATGGCACTCACTCATTAGCTGCTCTAGGTCGAGTTGACATGCTACCTTGTTAGTGTGCCACCCCAGTGGTCATTTATTTGGAAGATGTGAGTCCCCATGCTTTCTTTCTGCTTGACCATTGCAAACTGATGAGGGCCTTGTTAGTTTGGTAGGTATCACTGTGCAGCCAGTAAGCTACCTCATGTTGACTTTGTTTAAGAGGATGTAAGCCTACAGGCTTTCTTATTGAACTAGCCATCATGCACTGATTAAGTCGAGTATATTTGAGATTTAGGATAAGTTCCCCAGTGGATCCTTCCCTCTTGACTACTCTTGGGTTGATACAAGTTCCCTAGTGATATTCACTCAGTAATCACCCTAGGTCAGACAACACTTATCGAGTTGAAGATAGACTGTCCTAGCAATTAGTTTCATTATAGGAGGATGTGAGTCCCCGATGCTTTCTTCCTAGGCTGATTATCGCAAACCAACGGGCACCTCAGGTTGGTTGATATTCGCTATGCTGATAGTGACTCACCTGGTGGATACACCACTCTTGGCAAATGTCAGTCCTCACACTTTCTCCTTAAGTTGGCCACCGAATTCCTATAGAAATTATCTTCTTTAGGGTTTTTGGATAAAGCCCTTAATGGACCCTCCCCTGTGGGCATTCTACTTGGATCACGAACTTTGCGACCTCATTTAGACACTACACGGGTTACTTTTGGATTGGACAATCCCCTTTTCCTAGTAATCATGCTTATGGTTGGAGAATTTGTTCAGCGGATGCACAGATTCTTCCTTGGACTAGTAAATCTGAGATAGGTCTAGGTTAATATGAGCTCTTCTCAGTATGATCCCTCGTAAACCAATAGGGTCCATAATAAATAAACAAAAAAAAAATTTTATTCGCTTATGGATTAGGAATTCAAGCCCCCAGCGGCCTCTTTCCCAAGCAGGCATCCTATCTTTAGGGTAGTGTCAGCAAAACTCCCTATAGAAATTATCTGACTACATCTGAGTCAAGATAAGTTCCCAAGTTGGCACTCTCTCAGTAGTCGCCCTTAGGTCGGGTTCAATCTATTTTTCCACAAATAGATTGCCCCGACAGTCATTTCACTAAGTCTACTACACATTCTTTCTAGCATGACTATCACAAACTAACGGGCAGCCCTAGGTTGGGTTGACATATTACTTTGCTAATACATCACCCCTGTGGTCTTTTCTTTAGAATATGTGAGTCCCCGTGCTTTCTTCCCTGAATTGGCTGCTATAAACTGAAAGGCACCCCTTTGGTTGGATAATTCTCCCCTCGACCAGGAAACTATTCTCTTTGGATCAGTAAATCTGAGGTAGGTCAAGGCCGACATGGCCCCTACTCAGTGCAGTCCATTGTAAACCAATGGGATCAATCAAATATAATTAAATGAAATTAATTTTGACTATCTTTGAGCTAATTTAAGTCCCCCAGTGGCATTCACTCAGTAGTCAACCTAAGGTTGGGTTCAATTCATTGTATCACCAATGGATCACCCCAGCAATTGATCCCTACTTTGGAGGATATAAGTTTACTATGCTTTCTTCCTAGTACAGCCGCTGCACACCGGAAGGCACCCATTTGGTTGGATAACCTTACCATGTGGTTGGTAGACTACTCCTTTGGATTGGTAAATCTGAACTAGGCCAAGGCCGACATGGCCCATACTCAGTGCAATCCATCGCAAACCAACGCGATCCATCAAATATAATTAAAATAAAATTAATTTTGATTTAAGTCCCCCAGAGGCATTCACTTAGTAGTCAGCCTAAGGTTAGATTCGATTCATTGTGTCACCAACAGATCACCTCAGTGACTGATCCCTACTTTGAAGGATGTAAGTCTACTACACTTTCTTCCTAGCACAGCCGCTGCACATCGAAAGACACCCCTTTGGTTAGGTAGCCTTATAATGTGGTTGGTAGACTACGCCTTTGGATTGTTAAATCTGAAGTAGGCTAAGGCCAACATGGCCCCTACTTAGTGCAGTCCATCGTAAACCAACGGGATCCATCAAATATTTTTAAAATGAAATTAATTTTGACTATGTTTGAGCTGATTTAAGTCCTCCAGAGGCATTCACTCAATAGTAAGCCTAAGGTTGGATTCGATTCATTGTGTCACCAATGGATCACCCCAGCGACTAATCCCTAGTTTGGAGGATGTAAGTCTACTATGCTTTCTTTCTAGTATAACCTCTGCACATTGAAATGCACCCCTTTGGTTGGATAGCCTTACCATGTGGTTGGTAGACTACCCCTTTGGATTGGTAAATCTGAAGTAGGCCAAGGACAACATGGCTCCTACTCAGTGCAGTCCATCACAAAACAACATAGTCAATCTCAAAATTAAAAATTTAAGATCTAAAACAAAACCTACCCTCCTCTCCAATGGAGTCAAATTAAACACTCAAATCAATCAGCTTCTCCTCACTGAGATGCAAATCTTTCCAATCTCCCCAATGGATTCAATTTAATCCAACCCAAACTTGTTCCCCTAGTGGAAGGTTCACATCTCTTATCCCCTAGTGAATTCCAAATTATAATTCCCTAGTGGATTTCACAACATCTTATCCTCAGTGGATAACTTGAGCTTTTTCCCTAGTGGAAGGGTCACATACTCAATCCCTAAGTGGATTCCTCCTTCGCTCTATTATGTTTTTTTGACATAAGTACAGTCGTATTGCACTAACATTTTGATTCCTTCTACACCTTCGTTTAGGAGTAGATTGTTTCTGTTAGTGCTTATGATTGTTCGAACATTGTTGATCATCTCGATCAATACCAATACGTGCGGTATGCCTTGTCAATCACACCACACTTATTGGGCGCCCTTTGTTGACCTCACTTTTGGAGTAAGCTCTCAACTTCTCCATCTTAGATATAGGACTCCTCTAGACACTAAGAGTTTCTTAGTCTTAAGATACTTCTAGTGATTAGGTGAACACTTAACCTAACCCTAGAGACTTAGAAGAGTTAGCCATAGGAATAGGTTATGCCTTAGGGGTATTAAGAGGACTTGCCTACCCTATAGATTGAACCCAATCCTTGCTTCCCTCCTTCAAACCAATCCAAATTAAATCTTAAATCAATTTTAACTTAATTAATTTTCTCAAATCATAAACCAATCCAAATCAAATCTTAGATCAATTCCAACTCAATTGATTTTCTCAAATCATAAATTAATTCCAAAACTCAAAACCTAAATCAACTCCAACTCAATTGATTTTCTCAAATCACAAATCAATTCCAAAATCAAAATTATAAATCAATTCCAAATTAAATGATTGAAACCCATGATTGAATTCAAATCCCAAAATCTTTCCTAAGCCCTTTGATTTCATCTTATGGATTTAGCTCAAATCAAATCCAAATCACTCCAAACTCAAGAGATTTTCTAATAGCCCATTTATATTCTCATTTATATTCACAAATATAAATGAAATATAAATTCAAATAACCAAAACTAAATTCAAAACTCAAATCCAAATCCAACTTATATCCTTTAAGCAAATTTCTTGTATTTAGCCAAACACTCTCAAATCAATCCAAATTCTTGGATTTTCTATTCAAACAATCATTTCTTCAATCACATGCCCAAATATAAAGATAAACTACAATCATCAAATCAAAATCAAACTAACCCAAATCGAACCCATGCTCACCCTTTTTACTTGAAATTATCAAATGAACCAAAACCCATTTAACTCCAAATCACTTGCAATTTAGATTTATATTTTCATTGTAAGTCCAAATGTGAGTTCAACCAAACTTAAATCAAGCCTTGATCAAGTCAATTGACCCACTTAGGCTCACTTAACCCAAACTGACCTAAAGAACCTTTTTGAGCCAAATTCTAATCCAACCAAACCTCACATTATGATCAACAATCATCCTAGGATGATCAATCACTCAAATTGGGTCAAACCAAGTCAAACCTAGCATTTGACCAATTCAACATTTAACCCAAATGAAACCCAAACTAGCCAAAATCTATCATATGCCAAATTGATTGAAACCATTGATCTAAACTAATTCATAATCAATGATTGAACTTGACTAAGTCAACAGTTGAGCCAAACCAAGCCTAATTGCCCACTTGACCTAAGTTGATCCAATTTGACTTAAAAAGCCAAAATGAATCAAATCTTAATCTAAGCCAAATTGATTGCAACCAATGGGTCAAATTCATTCTAAATTGATTGTTGAACTTGACCAAAACTTCAATTAAATAATTAAGCCCTGATGATCATGAACTTGACCTAAAGGTCAAATCAACTTGAAATCAAACCAAATCAAAATTAATTGAAACCAAAGCTCGCAATACATTTCAAATGATCAACCAAGCCTAAACCAACCCATGAACTAACCTAATTGGGTCAAATGGGTCAAATTGGTCAACTTGACTCATTTGACCTAAATGAACCTAAATGAACCAAAATGAAATCTAAACAAAATTGAACCAACCTAATGATACCCATAGTCCAAATGATCATTTAAACTTGACTAACCCATGGTTTGATTTGACCAATTGGTCCTAACTTAATTTGACCCAACTTGACCTAAATGGGTCAAATTGAACCAATTCAAATCAAATGAACTCCAAATCACTTGCAATTTGGCCCAACCCATTGCTGAATCATTTCAAATCTGCCCATATCAAAATCATGGCCAAATGACTATTTTGCCCTTAGGTCAAAGGGTAGCATGTGACCAAATTCACTTATAATTTGGTCATTTCTTTCTCAAGGCCACTTGACATCCTTCTAGCAGTCCACATGGACACCAAGGAGGGTGGTGAACATGACTCAATGAGCTTGGGTCTATCATGACCCAAGCCAAGGCCAAACCAACCTCTCCAATAGAAATTGAACACTTGAATCACCAAATGCACTCACCTAGCACATGGCATCCACTCTCCCCTCCACTATCCAAAATGACTCACATGGGGTGTTTGGTAGGTAAAGTCATGACTCCAATCCTTTCCATTAAAACTACCCATCACTGTCTGATCCAAGGAGGGTGAGATATACCCCCTCTCAGTCTCACTAAAACCACAGAGCTAAGGAGGTTAAGTCGAGGCTTCTCCAAGCCTTTGCAAGCCATTCCTGAGCTGCCCCATTCCTCCTTCTTAGTTTTACTCAAAGCTGAAATAGGGGAGGTGAAGCAAAAATCTAACTCACTCAATTCTCCATCAAAATTAAATTAACCTTGCACACACCATCAGTGGACTTCGTCGAGCTCAACCAAGTCATTTCCTAAGATTCTAAGCCACGGGAAGCATTACTTTGATCAAAGCCGATCACCATTGAAGGGGAGCTTGGTCAATCGAACCATCAATTTCAAATCAAGACCTAGTTCCTTCAACAGGGCTTTGTCTCTACTAGACAAAGCTATCTCCTCAGTTGGAAGCATCGACATAGTAATTACTCAAAATCGTATCCATAGGAAAAATTGGTTGGTCCTTTTTGAAGGAAATTCTCATCCCATAAAATCTTGACCATTGGATGAGCATCCCCCCTTCTTCTGAAGGTGTGGGATCATTTTGATCCCAATTCGAGCTCGAGTGAGCTCAAATTGAATGAAGAGAGATGAACGGTGTCCATCTCTCGTCGCTCACAAAGGAGAAGGATCACACTCCATCCATTCCTCACGATTGGAATGGATGGCTGTAAACGCTAGATCCTCTTTGATTTAAGCCTAAACTATGTGATTAATCCCAGTTGTCCGATTTTAAATCAGACGGCCCATAGAGAACACGCATCTATCACAGCTAACTCAGTCGATTGAAGTGACAGCTTAAATAACTTATCTCATCGCACCACATGGAAATCATGACGCGTCAGCCGCCACGTGGCCTGACCAGATTAGGGGGTTAATTAGGCTTAAGTAATTCGATTTTAATGTTGAAACTTCCTAAATTCATAACTAATTGTAGAAAAATCTAAATTCAAAATATACAAATTAACACTAATTTTAAAGATAATTCATAGGAGAATAATATGAAATTAAAATTAATTGATTTTGAATAGTAATTTTTACTCAATTTGGGTTTTATTAAAAATGTAATTAGGCTAAATACTCCTTAATTACTTCAACAATTAATTCCAAACTTTTCGAGGTTGATTAGTGGGATGACCTCTGCCTCCCATGATTTTCTTAGAATTTATTGCTGGATTAATTAGAGGAATTGCTTATTTTATCCTTAATCTCTCTTAATTAGTTAAATGATTAAATAACATGTTAAATAGTGATAAATTCATTAATTAATTTTGCTAATCATCATGAAACAGTGAATGGACATAAGGAATAAAATTAGAACATCTTTTCCAATCTTTTCTCCTAAGTTTATTTCATTTGGAAAACACTTAATCAATTTGCAATTAATTAATGACTTAATCACTTCATTAAATAATTTAATTAATCAAATCAAAACCAAATCAGTCCAGAACATAATCATTCAACTCTTGGGTAGATTCTTAGGTTTTCAATAACCTAAGTGAACTTTAAAAGAAATTATAATCAAACTACATGTGTAGGATGGCCATGAAAGTACTTAATTAAACCCTTTAGCTTAATTAATCAATAATTATGAGCTAATTGCATTAGGCCCCTTCATTTCTTAAGGTCATTACTGATTTAAATTTCATGTGGTCACATATCATATGTTGGAACATAATTACTTGAATAATTATGTTAAAGTGGTATAGGAAAGGGGTAATTAATGGATTTAATTCATACCTTAACCTAAATAAAATATAAAATCAACATAATTATTCTAAAATTAAATTAAAATAATTCACACATGGGGGAAATAGGTTAGGACTAGCGAACCCTTTTCATATTTCCTAAGTAAAATCAAATTAAAAAAAAAATAAAAATCTCCTTAAAAAATTTTTGATTCATTTTAAATAATCCTATTTTATATGGTTGTCCTTAGGAATTAATTAGGGTGATTGAAGTCATGTGCTTACATCCCTTTATTTCTTTCCAAGCATGCTAAATATTATTTACCATATGAAATCATGCATTCATTTCTTTTGAAAAATCAATTAAATAAAATGTTTCCTTTTATGTCAAATTGCATGTGTTGGCTAAAATTAAGAATATGAGTGGTTATTATAACTATTAAACCAAAAAATATTTTCAAAACTTATAAATCAAAGATTATGAATGAAGTGATGCTACTTATAAGTATTTATAAGCTTACATGTGATTATAGCATAAGATGTGTGTTATGAAGTTCTCTTTTCTTTCCTTATCATGGATTTACATAGGATTTGTAAGTGTATAAGTCACTTGAAAGAACACAACACTTGCTTGAATCTATTCCTATGCATTTCTATGTTATGGTTTAAGAAGGATCTTCATATTATACATGAAAATTATACACCCAAATCAAACATAATCTTTTGCATGATTCTTTATCCATTTGTTTCTTCTTGTACATCTATATGTATTTAATAAAAGTGATATATTAGTCTAGACATCCAGGGGCTGTGAGGCTTTAAGTAGCCCTAAGTAGGTCTTGTATCTTACAGCCCTAGTATTAAAAATAATGATGTGGTACTCACTTATATCTTTTATACATGTGAATGTGCATTTAGTTAATGGATAACAAATCCCTCTTTTCTATATATTAAAGACATTCTTCAATGGAATTTACAAATTTTCAAATCATATCTCGTAGCATTCATCATCAAAGTGTACTAAAATTTGCATTACATGTATAGATATGCTTAGGATTATTCATATGCATGGTATACATGTGGAAAGAAATAAATGGGTGTGTGTTATGTGATAATAATCCACTCTAACCAATCCTAAGTTGCCTTTCTTATTAAATAGGGATACTTAAAGCAAATCTAAACTTAGGGTTAATTAAAACACATAATAAAACATTCACTAAAAAATCATTGATGAAGCTACCTTAGAAATGTTTTAAGGTAGGGATGAAAGAGAAGTTCTCTTCTCTTTTCTTCTCTTCACAACATTTAGTAACTAAGTTTAGGTTCATTCAAATCAAATCAAATCATCAACTAAAATTGAAAAATTAACTAAAGCACTTAAAATAAAACCACCCTCTAAATTGAACCTTTCACACTAAGAAAATTTCAACCTTAAATCCTATCAAAGACATGCCACACAAGCCTCAAATGGCACACACACATTAGGCTAAGTCACCATTTCTAGCTCTATCTTAGGGTAGTGCATAGTTTGATGACTGATTTTATTTTGTGATGTAATGTTTTAGACTGGATGTTAGGGTGTATGTGTGTAGACTGGATTATATGGTGATTTTAGCCTAATCTTATTTTCTATAGGGAGTTGTGCTTAAGGGGCATTGTAATAAAAAAATAAATATTTTTTATTATGCAGGTTGCTTATACCCCTAAGCATAACCCAAATTAGGACAGGTGGACTTAGTTACCCATGTGTGGGGTGCTAAGTCTAAATTATTCATATAATTACTTGGGTTGTGTGGTATGTTTAGCTAATCTTTATTTTGTGGGTTTAGTTAGATTTATCTTTCCCATTTTGATATAAATTTTGCAATTAAGATTTTGAATGAATGTTATGGGAGATTAGAATAAATACTAGTTATAAGGCCATGTCTTATATACCATGCGAAGCCTTGGAGCAAACTACAACCCAAGTCAAATCAAAAGAAAGAAAGAAATGAAGAAAGGAAGAAATGAAGAATAAAGAATGAAGAATGAGGAGCCCCATAACATGAATTCCTTCCAATTGTAATTATTCATTTATAATTCGAGTTATATGAGGATATAACTCGACTACCCACATTTCTTTTTGGGTTGTGCGGTGGAACTCAACTACATTGGCCTCTTATTATTTTACACTAATTTTATAAATTGATTAATGCTATATTTATGATTGCGTAATTAGGATGGTGTGACTTTCCTAGTTTCTTAATTGCTTGTTGGTTGTTGAATGGCCTGGATGTGATTAGACTCTTAGGAAAAAATAAATTTTTTATCCAATTAATCAACTCAAAATAATATTAAATAACTCATAATCTCGCCTAAAGCCTAGGACTTAACTCAAGATAATAAAAAATTTAGCAACCCCTTAGCTGAATGTTGTATGTCTTACATCATGTATAAATTATATTGTCTCACACTTACTAATGGAGGGCTTCCACCTTTGCTAGAGAAAATGGCTAGACCTTTGAGAGCTATGGTGGAAACACACCGCCTTCTTTCTGATTTTGGCCCATAACCAATTTATCATGCATTAGGCATATGAAATCCAATAGCCTATGTCAAATAAAAATGTCCAAAAATCAAAATAAAACTTAACAAAATTTGCATTAAATTAAGTCATTTATTCATGCCCTTCATGATCTAGTCTCTTAGGGAGTGTGTTTAAGGACTTAGTCTCCTTTCTAAACAAATAATAGCCTAGCTATCTTGTAAAGCATAAGACTTGCCTACATTATTTAAAATCATAGGAGTTAGTTGGTGGCCACTCTAGGTGATTGTAAGTCTAGTGGTCGAGTGGTTTACTCTCTCTTATTGAGGTAAACCATATACTAATTTTTATCCTTAGATTTAGGTTGTGCTTTGGCCCTTGGCAAAGCTCTCTAGATTTAGGATCCGAGGTTGTTGCTTCCCTTTGCGGGCTACAAGCATAAATCCTCGCCTCTTAAGCATTTTTATAATCTTGTATTGTGAAATTATAAGCCCTAGATCTCTAATAAAACTTCAACTCAAACATATAATTCTCCTCAATTTCAAAAATATAAAGCCCTACCATAAGATAGTTTGGGATGCTCGATAGGTTTCCTATCATCGTGAGCATCCCCTACTCATCTCCCTTTGGTTTCAAAAATAACTCTCTTCTTTTGATTAATCCCACTTGATTTTTTAAAAATAATTAATTTATTGATAGTCCTACCTTTAAAATCTTCAGATATAATGATCATTTATCTTAATGGAGAGTATTCTTAAGGAATCTCATTCCTTAGGATGTAATTAACTATGAAGACTTGCCTCCATAGGGAACTTAACAAACTCAATTTAAATAAACCCTGCTTTACTTTTCCATGTAAAGTACGGGAAAGAACTCTAGTACATTCGAAGACACAGCATGCCTTAAGAGTCCTCATTAGGTGATTAGGTCCATTATAGGGTAGTGACTTCTATCTCACAAGATAGTATACTATTTCTTAATGTTGTATCTGATCACCTTAATGAGTATATCTATGGATCATCATGGTGTCCCCTCACATAAACACACAATACAAAATTTAAATTATAAACACCACAAGGCCTAACATCCAGTCTACAAAGCATACACCCCAACATCCAATTTAGAATAGTACATCACAAAACAAAACACCACATCATATATACAATCAGTACATCGACCTAGCCTAATTCTAGGGTCGGTGATCTAGTATTCTAGTGTGTGAAAAGAAGGCTTGTGTAGCAAGACTTTAGTAGCCTTTTTTAGTTTAAGCTTCAATTTGGAGTTTGAATTTGTTTAAATTTTACCTTTGGGTGATTTCAATTTAAATGATTTAATGATTTTTTATTTTTTTCACTAAAATTTGGTTAAAGTGATGTTTAGGTTTTCAAGAATTAAGAGTAGAATGAATTCCATTTGTAGACGGAACTCACCCTATTCTACATCCTAACTCCTAAAGAGTCAAACTAAGGTCTTAAGTATCTTAATTATCCCTTTTGAATTTGTGTAATTTATATGATTTGATTTAATTGATTTGATTAAAATTTTAGAATTTGAGTTTGTTTAATCTTCATGTATTTGATTGATTAATTTTGGATTAAATGTGTTGATTTAATTAAATCTTGATAATTCAATATCCTTAATATCTAATGAAGTTTAAGTTTGTTTAAATTCATGAGTTTTTGATTGATTAATCTTATATTGGATGTTTTGATTTAATTAAATCTTGATAATTCAATATCTTTAATATCTATGAAGTTTAAGCTTATTTAAATCCATGTATTTTTGATTGATTAATTTTAGATTAGATGTTTTGGTTTAATTAATATTTTGATAATTCAATGTCCTTTAATTTAATCTCTAGTTTTCTTTCCCTTGGGTTTTAATTTAATTCCTTAATTTCATATGATTAATATCATTTCGATGTTGTTTAAATTCATTGATTTCATTATTTCATTTAAGTTTGATTTAGATTGGTGAATGTATTTTAATTTACTTATGGTTTATTTGAAGTTTAATATATTCTTTTATTTGAATTTCAATTAAGGGTTTACTTATTGAATTTAGCCGTTTAGTTTATGAATAGATTATCTCTTCAATTTGATGATTAATCTCTTATTTTAATTCAATAGGTTTGTATTATTTGACTTTAATTTTTGTTTGACTTATTTGATATTATTTGAGATTAAGAGTAATAGGATATGAATTAATAACTTTAGGGTTTATATTTAATTTATGTTTATTTAATTTGATTATGGTTTATTTATTTATAGTTTGATTGGATAAAATGAATAGAAAGTTTACTTTGATTTAATTGAGTCTGATTATTTATGATTAGAATTTTATTTTAATTTTATTCATTTATCATGTTTATTAAATTTTAGTTTATGTTTTGATTTTACACTTTTTAATATTTAATTAGTTTATCTTATTTAGGTAGGTTGAATTAGATTTAATTTGATCATGTATTAAATTTAGTTCTTTTAAAAGTCGAACTAGAAATGGTGTAGGTGTGATTATAGATAAAAGTTTAAAGGATAATGTTATAAGTATTAATAGATGTGGAGATGAATTATAGCTTTAAAGATTATTGTTGATACTAAGATTATCAATGTTATAAGTGTCTATGCTCCTCAAGTAGGTTTGGAGGTAAGCTCAAAAGAAAAATTTTGGAATGAATTAGAGGGATTAATACAAAAAATACCTCTTGAAGAAAAAGTATTTATTGGGGGAGATTTAAATGGACATGTTGGTAGAGTGGTAGAAGATTTTAAAAGTATTCATGGTGGTTATGGTTTTGGAGTGACTAATGAAGAAGGTAGACTATATTAGATTTTGCCTTAGCTTATGATTTTGTAGTTGCTAATACTTTATTTAAGAAAAGAGATGAACATATTATTACTTATAAAATGGATCTAGTAAAACACGATTGATTATTTTTTGATAAGAAAAATAGATCGTTTAGATTGTAAAGATTGTAAGGTCATTCAAGTGAAATTTTAAGTACCCAACATCATTATTAGTTTTAGATTTTAAGATGAAAGGTTGTAGAGAAAAAATAAACTTAATTATTATCCAGGATTAGATGGGGACACAAAACACAAATAAAATATTTTAAGAGCAAGCTAAATTAAAGTTTGGGATGTTCATAAAACTAGCGTTATGTGGGAAAAAAGTATCAAGTGCTATTAAACAAGTTGCTAAAGATGTGCTTGGTAATCAAAAGGAAAAGCTTCTTTTAATAAGAATAGTTGGTGGTGGAGTCGAGTGTGCAAGAAAAGATAAGAAATAAGAAGCATTGTTATAAAACTTGGTTTAGATGTAAAACTGAGAATTGGGAAAGATATAAAATGGCTGTAGAGATTCTAAGAAAGCAATATGATGCAAAAAAAATGATTTATTTATACAATAGATTAGATACTAAAGAAGGTGAAAGATGTATGTATAAGTTAGCCAACCAAAGAGATAAGAGAAGTAAAGACATAGTTCAAGTGAGGAGTATTAAGGATGAAAATAATAAAGTGCTTTTCTTAGAAAAAGATATTGAAAATAGGTGGATGAGGTATTTTAATAAACTTTTCAATGAAGGATCCGAAGAATCGATTGATTTTAGTAACCTTAATACCCTAAACAAAAATAGAGAATTTCATTTTTATCATCGTATTAGTAAATCTGAAGTTAGTGAAGCTTTAAAGAAAATGAAATGTGGAAAAGCAGTAGGACCGGATATTATTCCAATAGAAGTGTGGAAATGTTTAGAAGACCAATGAATTTCTTGGCTTACAAATCTTTTTAAATGTTATTTTAAAGACTAAAAAGATGGGAGATGAGTGGAGAAATAGTTTATTGGTTCCAATATTTAATAATAAAGGTGATGCACAAGAGTGTGCAAATTACAGAGGAATTAAATTAATGTGGCATACATTAAAATTATGGGAGAGAGTAATGAGCATATTACGATGTGATACGTAAGTTTCTCACAATGTTTGGTTTCATGCCGTAGATCTACTATGGATGCTATACATTTGTTAAGAGGTTTGATGGAGAAGCATAGAGAAAATAAAAGGATCTACATATGATATTTATTGATTTAGAAAGCTTATGATAAAGTCTCAAGAGATGTTCTTTGGAGAGTTCTAGAACAAAAAAAAGTTAATATTGGTTATATTCAAGTCATTAAAGATATGTATACTAGAGCTATCACTTGTGTCCAAACACAAGGAGGATTGACAAACTATTTTCCTATTTCAGTTGGATTACATCAAGGATCAACATTAAGCCCTTATCTTTTTACTTTAGTTATGGATGTTCTTACGAGGCATTTACAAGAAGATGTACCCCGGTGTATGCTTTTTTTTTCGATGACATTCTTCTTGTTGATAAGACTAGAGAGAGTCCAAATGAAACTTGAATTATGGAGGTCAACTTTAGAGTCTAAAGGTTTTCGTTTAGCAGATCTAAACAATATATGGTGTAATTTTAGTTGTAGAAATTTTAGTGGTAGTGTTGTGACTTTAGGTGATCAAGTCATTAATAAGAGCGATTAGATATTTAGGCTCTATTGTTCAAAATGATGGTGAAATAGATGGAGATATTATTAGTAGAATTCAAGTTGGATGGTTGAAGTGGAGGAATGCATCGGCCTATTATGTGATAGAAAAGTTCCACTTAAACTTAAGGAAAATTTTATAAGATGGTGGTAAGACCTGCAATGACTTATGCGAATGTTGGCCAATAAAGAGAAACATAAGACTAGTTAAGTGTTACGAGATGAGGATGCTCGGATGAGTGGCTTTACCCTTAGAGATAGAATGCAAAATGAGTATGTTGGGAAAAAGTTGGAACAGTGGTAGATAAGATTAGGGAGTCGCCTTAGATGGTTTGGCCACATAAAGCGTCCTAGATGACCCATTAGAGAGTAGATGCATTAGATTTTCCTTATGTTAAGAAAGGTAGAGTAGACCTAAAATACTTGGTTAAGATGTATAAAAATGATCTTAGTATACCAATTAAATGAGAATTTGACACATAATAGGACACAATGGAGACGAAGGATTCATGTAGCCGACCCCACCTAGTGGGATTAAGGCTTATTGTTGTTGTTGCATGTATTAAATTTATGACTCTTTCTTTATTTGATTTAATTTGATTTGATTAGCTTTATTAATCTATAGGTTTTTTTAGGTTCAATGTGATTATATAATTAGTTTAATTAAGAAGTGTGTTTAAGTTAATTATTAAATTAAATAAAGGTTTGTTTAATTTTCAATTTGGTTTCATACTTATTTAGATTAATGATGTAATTCATGACCTAATAATTTAGATTTAATTTAGGATTTGATTGGCATTTAATTACATTTTAACTATGTTCAAATTTATATTTGCTTAAGCTTAAGTTTAATGTAATTACTTTAATTAACTTAATTGGTTTATTTTAAGATGTGTGATTAAATTAATAAGTGGAATGATTAAAGATTTGATTTGAGTTTAATTTAAGAAATAATTTTAATTTGATTTATTTAAATCAATTTAGTTCATTAAGATGATGGATTAATTCATTAAGTTTGTATTAATTAGATGTTTAATAAATTAAGTTTGATTAAAGATAATTGAATTTTGAATTATCAGATTAATTAATGATTTGTTTAATTAATGACTTAATTTCCCACATGTGAGTGATTTGATTTAGTTAAGTGTTTTACTTAAGTTTGATTTGATTAAAGGATTATTCTTATTATCATCATTATTATTAAGTGAATTAACTATCTTTTTTATTTCAATTAAGTTTCATTATTTATTGTTAGAGTTTTATGTGATTTGATTTATTTATTATGTTTATTTATTTTCATTAACATGTTTGGTTTAGTTATTAGGTTGAAATATTTAATGATTGAGTAACTCTCTTATTCCAAATGGATTGATTTAGATATTAAATTAATTAAGTTCACTTTAGCTTCATTTGATTTTATTTGGCTTAAGGAACGTGAAAGATATTTGCTAATCCTAACCCCATTCCCCATGTCTAAGTTAATTTGATTTAATAAAGAGTTGTTAAGTTCATGTAAAAGGAATCAAGATCTTAATGTAATGCAACTCAAATTATGTCAAAGACATAAGAGAGGAAGAAAGGATCCACTGAGGGATCAAGTATGTGATCCTTCCACTAGGGAATCAGGTTCATATTATCTATAAAGGATAAGAGTTTGAGTTGATTTGATATGATTTGGGGAGAAAAGATCTGCTGGGGATGAGTGCATGAACCTTCCACTAGAGAAGCAGGTACATGTTATCCACTAGGGATAGGGATTTGATTTAGTTTGATTTTATGAGGGCTATACTGGAGAAAAGATATGATTTACATCTAATTGGGGAGAAAAGATCCATTGGGAATGAGTGCATGAACCTTCTACTAGGGAAGCAGGTTCAAGTTATCCACTACGGATAGGGATTTGATTTAGTTTGGAGCACGCATCTGCTGGAGATATGAGCTTAGATTCGTTAGGGATAAAGTGGATTTAATTTGGGCTCCACTAGAGGGAGGATGGTGATTTAATGAAATAGACCTGTCGATGTGCGATGGATCCACTAAGAAGGAGCAATATCAGCCTTGTCCTGTCTTAGATTTACAAATCCAAAGGGATAATCTACCGGCTATGGGGTAGAGCTATCCAACCTAAGGGTTTCCTTTTGGTGTGCAATGGTCAAGTTAGGAAGAAAGCTTGTAGACTTACAAATTATTAAATAAAGAACCACTGGGGTGAATGATTGATAGCACAACAAATCGAACCCGACCTAAGGTGACTATTTTAGCAAATGTCGTTGTGGACTCATATCGACTCAATAATAGTCAGAATTAATTTAATTTTAGATGGACCCTGTCGATGTGTGATGGATCTACTAAGAAGGAGCAAATATCAGCTAGACCTATCTTAGATTTACAAATCCAAATGGATAGTCTACCAGCCATCAGGTAGAACTAACCAACCTAAGGGATGCCTTTTGGTGTCCAATGATCAAGTTAGGAAGAAATTTTATATACTTACAACTTCCCAAACAAGTAACCAATTGGGTGATTGATTGATAGTACAATGAATCGAACCCAACCTAAGGCTGCCCGTCGATGTGGAACGGTCATGCTGGAAAGAATGCATGATAGGCTTATATCTTCCAAAGCAAGGACAACCGCCGGGGTGACCTATTGGTGGTACAACAAGTTGAACCTGACTTAAGGGTGACTACTGTGAGAGTGTCGACTTGGGGACTTATCTCAACTCAAAAGTAGTCAGATGATTCTTATAAGGAGTTTTGCTGACACTGCCCTAAAGATAAGATGCCTGCTTGGGAAAATGTATCGTTGGGGGTTTTGCTCCTAATCTATAAGCAAAGATATATATTTTGTTTATATGTTTGTGTGGACCTTATTGGTGTGCAAGGGATCACACTAAGAAGGAGCTTATATTAGCCTAGTCCTATCTTAGGCTTATTGGGCCAAGGGAGAATCTGCATATCTGCAAGGCAAATTCTCCAATCACAGGGGTAGCTACTAGGAAAGGGGGACTGCCCAATCCAAAAGTAACTCGGGTAGTGTCTAAATGGGGTCACTAAGGATGTGATCCAAATAGACTACCCATAGGGGAGGTTCCACTATGGGCTTTATCCAGAACCCTGTAAAAGAAAGTTTATAGGTATACGGTGGCCAACTCTGGGAGAATGCTTGTAGACTTACATCTGCCATGAGTGGGTCACCGTCAGCATGGAGATAACCAACCAACCTAAGAAGCCTATCAGTTTGCGATGATCAACTTGATAAGAAGGCTTGTAGACTTACATCTTCACAGACAAAAATGATCATCAGGATAGTCTGTCAACGGCAAAACAGATACTATCCGACCTAGAGCGACCAAGTGAAGAGTCCCGTGTAAGGACTAGACCCAAACTTGAAGTAGTCAGGAGGAAAGGTGCTGCTAGGGGAATAGTCCTAAGCCTTAAATATACTCGAGCTAGTTAGTGCATGATGGCTAGTTTAAGAAGAAAGCATGTAGACTTATATCCTCTTAAGCAAAGTCAACATGTGGTAGCTTACCGGCTGCGCAGTTATACAAGTCAAGTTGGGAAGAAAGATTGTAGACTTACATCTGCCAAAAAAGTGACCACTTGGGTGGCACACTAGCAAGGTAGCATGTCAGCCCGACCTAGAGCAGCTAATGAGTGAGTGCCATAGGGGCTTTATTCCACATCAAAATAGCCTGAGACAAAAGATATGTGTTTGTGTTGTCGAAGAAAGAATAGGATGCCGCTTGGATTCTCTAACACTTATCATAAACACGTCGAGGAATGGATGAAATGGTGCCACAAAGGGCAGTTGTGACTCCACCAAGAAAGGATGTTGCTTGGGTTCTCTTACACCTAACTTAGTTGTACTATTAGAAATAAGATGCCTTTTGGGTTCTCTTACACCTATCCTAATAGCACTTGGATAATCATGTGTAGTTTGTGTTTATGTTAATGAAGGATAGGATGTCACTTGGGTTTTCTTACACCTATCATAAACACGTAATGACAGATTTGCAAGAAAAGATATTCCTCAACAACTATGAAGGGATAGAATTTGAGATTAAAGAAATTTTATTGATAATTAATTTGGAAACAAGATTTATGGATAATATTTCTTTAGGTAGAGCCCATTGATTGGAAGCATAGGATGCTCTGTCTTATAATTTATAAGCTGATAAGATCCTCCTTGGTAGGCCTTCTCTATGGCAAAAGGGACTTCCCATGTAGGTTCAAACTTGCCTCTCATCTTTCGACGGGCAATAATTGGTCTTCTTAGAACTAAAATAAGCTCTCCTACTTGAAAAGCTCTAGGATAGACCAACTTGTTATGAGCTTGAATCATTTTCACTTTGTACAACTTGAGGTTCTAGCATGCCCGGAGGCATCTCCCCTCCAAACTTTCAAGCTCTTCTAGCTGCAACTTGGCGTTCTGCTCCGTTGTGATCTTACTACCTATAGCTATCCTTAATTATGAGAGTTGGACTTCTAATGGTAGAAATGCTTCAGACCCATACACTAAGAAGAATGGGATAGATTAAGTTGGAGTTTTGTATGTGGTGCGATAAGCCCACAAGGCTTCAATTAACTGCTCATGCCACTATCGCTTATTATCATTGAGTGTCTTCTTTAATATCTGGATGAGAGTTTTGTTGAAGGATTCTACCAAGCCATTTGCCCTTTGGTACTAGGTGGTAAAATATCTCCAATCTATGATGTGTCTCTGGGCAAAGCTATTGATTTTAGTGCTCTTAAATGCAGTACCATTATCGAATATAATTTATTGAGGCACCCCAAACCTATATACGATATGGTTTCTGAAGAACTAGAGCACATGCTGAGCTGTGACCTCTCTAAGTTAGATTGCCTCTGCCCACTTGGAGAAGTAGTCAGTGGTAGCCAGAATGAATCGATGACCCTTGGAAGAAGGAGGATCAATCAGACCCACTATGTCGGTACCTCAACACTCAAATGGCCATGAGGCCAATGTTGGATGTAGAATGTTGGGCGTTGGTGTAAGACCACGCCATGTACCTAACATTAGTGGCATCTCCTAGCTACGTCCATGCAGTTTGTGATAATCAAAGGGCAGTAATATCCTAGTCTCTTAATCTTGGCTTTCATCTTCAGACCAAATTGATGTGCACTGTGTAAATCTGAATGCACCTTGATCACGATCCAACGGGCTTCATGCTTGTCCAAACAATGTAACCACATATGATCAAAGGATCGCCAGTACAAGATGCCATCTACGAGAGTGTAGGAAAGGGATCTCTGCTTCAATTGATGTGTTAGTGACTTCTCTTGAGGTAGTTTATCCATATTTAGATAATCCATGAATGGTTGCCTCTAATCTAACTCCTCATCTTCTTTGACAACAGCAACCTCCCCTTTAAGAGAGAGTCTCTTGATGAGTTCAGTATCAACAAGGGATAAGACTTATCTATTTTGGACCCTTACTAGTATGGACTTATCTTTCGAACATGCTAACTCTTTGGAAAGCTTGACTAATGCATCTACTACTACGTTCTCTCCTCAAAAAATCTTGTAAATGGTAACATCTGAGATTTAGGCCAACAACTCCATAGTATACTTGTGGTAATGATGGAACTTAAGCTTCAAAACTTTGTAAGACCCAACAATTTGGTTGATGATTAACTGAGAATTTTTAAAGATGTTGATACTCTAGATGCATAGCATAATGGCTAACTCCAGACTGATAATTAGAGTCTCATATTTAGCTTCATTATTGGTGCATGGATTCATCTCATCACATTGTGCTCCAAAGTTTGGAGAACTATTCCTACCCCACATTTCTTGGAAGAGTATATCATGGTTCTTCTCCCTTTTGAAAGGAAGTCACACCATCAAAATACATCTCCCAATAGTAAATGCTAGTGTCCCCTAAGTTCATGATTTGTTCATCGGAGTGATCATCACTAAGCAGGGAATCAACAGGAAGTGGGTGTGTTGCTAAGAAATCTGCTAGTGCTTGTCCTTTTATCACACGGAGGGGTATGAAAGTGATGTCAAACTCTAACAAAATCATGGACCAAAGTGTCAACCATCTGGATAGCATCATTCATGTCATGAGATATTATAGTGGATTGATTCTAGAGATCAAGTTCACCGTATGAGAAAGCAGGTATTATCATAGCTTTTGGGATGCAAATATTAAAGCTAGGTAGTGCTTTTCAATAGGTGGATAGTTTGCCTCAGCGGGGATTAGACGATGACCAAGATAGTAGAGTGCATTCTCTTTTTCTTCGTCATTGGTTTGGGCCAACAAAGTGCCAAGGGAGTCGTCTAATACAATAGGATATAGTATGAGCGGCTTTCTCAGGATAGGGCCTACTAAAACTATAGGCGTCATCAAGTAATGCTTGATGTTTTCAAAAGCATGCTAACACTTGTCATCCCACTTGAACTTGGCATCCTTTTTGACAAGTGCTAAGAATGGCTGACATCTTCTTGATAAGTTGGATATGAAGCATCTTAGATACGCCAACTGGCCTTGAGATGATCTGAGTTGAGTTAGACTCTTAATGGGTGGCATTTCTAATATCGCTTAGATCTTCTTTGAATCGATTTCTATTCCACGATACCGGACAACAAACCCAAGAAATTTTCTTTACACTACTCTAAATGCACACTTTAAAGGATTTATTTTAAGTTTAAATTGTCTTAATCGTTCAAAAACTACTCTCAATTCAAAGAGATGGTCTTTCTTTTCTTTACTTTTGACTACAAGGTCATCGACATAACATTCAACCTGATGATAAATGAGTTCGTTGAAGATCTGAGTCATGGCCCGCTGGTATGTAGCACCGGCATTTTTAAGGCCGAAAGGCATGACCTTATAGCAAAAGATTCTGATCGGGGTTCAACACATGGTGTTTTGTTCATCTTCAGGGGCCATCTTTATTTAGTTATAGCCATATGAGCCATCCATGAAAGAGAAGATTACATGAGATGAGGCAATGTCCACCATCAGTTCTAGCATTAGTAGTAAAAATTCGCCTTTTGGACATGATTTATTTAGATCCCTAAAATTGACGCATATGCAAATTTGGCCAATCTTTTTCTTAATCGAGATGACACTGACTAACCATGTAGGATATTTTTCTTTTATCATAAATCCAGTATCGATCAATTTTTTTACGTCTGAAATAACATATTGTTCAATATCTAATTGCATGCATCTAGGAGCTTGCTTCATAGGGTTAGCACTAGGCTTATTAGTTTGTGGATGCTATGTTAAGAGATAAATCAGGTATCTCTTTGTAATTCCATGCAAAGTAGTCCTTAAACTCAGTCAATAGCCTAACTAAGTCATGAGTTTCAATATGATTCAACAAGGAACTGATGTATTTCAGACGTGGATTATCTTCAGTTCCTAAGTTAATTTCTTTGAGCTCGTCAATTATTGATCTGATCTCTTCTCCAAACTCTGGTGGTGCATCTATGACTTCAAGATCATTTGGATCATTTAAAGTTTCTAAACACATCTTCTCATATGAGTTAGCATGATTTGAAAAGAACCTATCAGATTCCAAATGATTGGTGATGACTAGGTAATGGTTTTCATCATTAACTGGACCCACTGTATCAAATCCTAGTCCTAGTCTTGATTGAGAGCTTTTGCATTCATTCTTACATATTCTTTTCAAATAGTCTGACATGTGCTTTGACCAAGTATGAGGGATTAATCCCTTCTTTGTTAAGTTAAGAACACAAGGAGAATATCAATCAAAAAGTAATTGTATTAAATCTTTATATGAATCATCATCAAGTTTTACATCATCTTCCTGACTTGAGGATGATGCTCCTAAAATGAACCTCTGAGCTCTCCCATCTGTAGATGACTTAGAGGCTTCCTTAACTTCCAAACCCTCAACTCTTTGAGATGAAAGCGGGGTTGGAGCTAAGGTTCCCAACTGACTCATGACTGTCTCATATGCATACTTGGATACATTTATACTTTGCTTTGGAGCCCAATCTTTATCACCGTCATGCTCCAATGTCACCTTGAAAGGGATCCACCATTGAGAAGAGCTGCCTGGTGTGCTAACCATATAAGACTCTTCCTCTAAACTAGATTTTAAGTCTTTGTGGATAGCAAATGTACTCCTAGTGGCTGGGACATACCTCCCATTGGGTGGTCAATAGGGAGGCTTTCCACCTCGGGGACTGCCTCTAAACTATCCTCTACCGCCAACTAGTGGAGGCCAGGTCATCCTACCCATGTGTTCAAATGGAGTAACAAACTGTGGGTGAAATTTAATATCATGCTTTTTATCTTCCCCTGAGTCCATGTCTGCTCCCTTTTATTTTTTTTTCTTTCTCTTTTTTCTTTTCTTTTTATAATTTTTTTCTTTTTCTTTTCTTTCTTTTTGTCCCTCTTAGGGATATTGACTAGATTCACTAGAATGGACTTGTCAATTTTGGGGAAGAAAATAGGTTACATCCTCATATATCCTGACCTCGTGAACTGTGAAGGGCTTGAGATCTCCTTTGACGCGATGTTCAATTCCACCTCTCATGGATTTCATGCACTGATGAAGAGAGGATGGAACTACGTTGTTCTCATGTATCCACAGTCTCCCAAGCAAAGCATTGAAAGATGTATCCAAATCTATGAAATGAAACTTGGCTTCAGTCTTCCAATCATCAATCTATAATGACAACAGTATGGAGTTTATGGCCCTCTTGCCTTATTCATCGAATCCTCTCAACATCATCCTTTTTTTTTGGAGTTTTGTGATGTCAATCCTCAAGTAGGCAAGGGTTCTTAAACTCATAATGTTGACTGATGCACCTTGGTCAACCAGAAATCTTGAAATCCTATATCTTCCAACATCTACTGTAATGTAAAGAGGGCGGTTATGCTTGATTATTCCTCGAAGCAAGTATTCATCACTAAATGTAACTCCTAAGATGTCCTTTGAGCTATGTGCCTCCTATTCAATAGTAGCCAGCTGAGCTAAGCATATCTCTGGATCAAGAAGAGCCTTGACTAGAGATTCTCTCATCTCCGTAGACAAGACAAGGGCATCATATATGCTTAACTTAGCTGATAACTTTTTAAGATGTGCTAGGATGTTATAATCACCTTTGACTTAGTCCTCCATAAGCACATCCATGGGTGGAGCATCTTGTGGAAGGGATATCTGCTCACTAGAACCAATGACTTGTTTACCTTATCAAGAGGTGCTACCTTAGGAGGTAGAACTTTGTCATTGTGTAGGTTGACTTCAGTGACTTCTTGAAATGATGAACTTTTGAAAAGTTCTAACTTCTTATCAGGTAAACCTATAGCTTCTCCTATGGGATCCTCAAATTCAGTTGACTCCAAGTTAATCTCAAGAGGTGAACCCGATTGATTCAGAAAATAAAAGTCCAATTCTGAATCAGAAGAGAGTAGATCAGAGTGACTAGAGCCATCATTATTATTTTCTAGACTTGGAGAGTTTTTAAGAGAAATAAAATCTAAAGTATCAGAAGTGGACAAGATGTAAGTGAAAGCTTTCTTCATTAATTTTTTTTTAGGTGGAGGTACATGATAGAAATCCAACAAAGTAAGCGGGGTAAGAGATTTAATGCCCTCATCCGCTGATACAATGCCTATGCTGGTAGAAGAGGAGGTAGTGGAGGAAGAAGTAAGCTGCAACTATGGATGGAGTGCTAGACTCAGATGGTGGTTGCATTATTGGGCTACCCCGGGGAAGTAAGGTGGACTGTTGATGCTGCTGCTGGGCTGTCACCTTCTTCAAGTGGTCTTTGGCAACTTGCAAATCTTCTTTGGTGTTGAAGATTTTAGCTACCTCAGGCTCTATAAAGAGAGTTTCTTAATTTTAGAAACTACTTTCTTATAGGTTCATGATAAGACAATATCACAACCTTCTTTTGTCTTAAGAGGATTGCAGGTTTCCCTAAGAATTACCCTAATAGAACTAGAAGGATGTTCTAATAAGTATTCCATGGGGATAACTACTGCACCTGACCTATAGCGACGCTCAAGTCAGTCCTTAAATAGAATGCAATCCTCCTAGACATGGCTAATCATGCAATCGTAGGGGAAATAATTAAGATAATCACTTATATCTACTTCCTCCGGCCTCCTGGGCTCTGGTAACTGAAAGTTAGGTTTCTTTAAGAGATTCTTAAAGATTTTTCTAACTACCTCCCTCTTAAATAAATATGGCTTATTCAATTTATCAACAAGAGTAGGTGGGTAATAGCTACCTGGAGGGGGTAGGAATACCGCTATTGTTAGGCGACTAATGCGGTGGGAATGGCCGTTATGGCGGCTGATATGATGGTCAAAGTGGTGGTAGAGGATGTGGTAAAGGAGGCTATTGAGCTCGGGGTCTCTCATACTAGACTATGACTGGCTGCTTCCCTCTATCCACTAACACAACTATCCCTAGCTTCATCTCAAACACCTTCTTTGGCTTTGGCCAAGATGATTGGTCGGGAAAGGGAAAATCTTTGGCCTCTTCTTATAGGCTAGCTGCATTCTTAATTAGTTCATCAAATATTCTGATGGTAAAGCCCTTAAGCATGAAGGCAACTGGGACATGAATATTCTTGAGAAGAATCTCAATGGTGTGTTGTTCGGACAATTGTGGCTCATATTTTATGCTCAGGTTGTGCCACTTAAGAATATAATCAATGTTGGGAGCTTGTGATGGTACAACAAGATCGCCTACAGTTACTCTTTGATGAGCTTTAGCAAACCTCTTGATGAATAGGTGCTCCAACTCAGCAAAAGTCCCTACTGAGCCATTGGGTAACTTGGCATACCAATCAAATGCAACCCCTGTTAGCCTGCTGATAAAAAATCTGAACAACAATGCATTGCTACCACCGATGATGCAGTAATCGGCTCTGAAATGTGCAATGTGCTGATCCGGGTTGCCACTGCCATCAAAGATTTTGAAGGAAGGTGTCACGAAACCCTTTGGGTATTGAACTACATTAAATTACTCTAGGTATGGTCTACCTTTTAGAATATATGAGCTCTCTCAGGCTTGCACCATTGCTTCCTTCACCTGCTGCTCTACCATGTGCTTGATATCTTTTTATGCATGGAGGTTTCATTTATAACCTTCCTATGCAAACTACCAGCATCATCCTCGACGGGAATGCACCTAGGATGCTCTAGGTTATGTACTAACTCCGAATGATCGTCTGTCATGGAAGAAGGCTATGAAATTGGGTCAGAGTTCTGCAATGTTGCAACTACTGCCATCAACTCCTCAATTTTCTTCCCCATCTTGTCAATATGATCATCTCTCTTTCTGAGCTTCTGGAGGAGGCTCTAAGTCGAGTGAGAAGTGTCACCCTCCTTGATCACGACACCTTTCTGGCTAATCTGCTCCTACTGTAAGGATCCCCGAGTGTCAACCATGTGGACCTCGGCTGTATCATCTAACATGTCATCCTTATCGGAATCAAAGCTGACCCTATCCTCATCTTGATTGGAGCAGTCACTCCCAAAAATTTTCCTCTTCTCGGCAAAGTAATTGGCTAATATGTCATCTAGTAACTGATCTACTATGCCTGGCTGGGCTGGGACAAATACTTGTTGACTACTAACTGCAGGATTGTGATCCTCTGCCTGAATATAACAGGCACTACCTACTGTCAATACTTCCTTACCGAGAGGATCAACTATCATGAGGACCGTGTCTATGTCCACTCCCCTCTCTATCTTTATATGTTGTGGTGGAGGTGGTGTGACGATGACGCTCTTGGGTCGCCACTCCTGCCTGACCACAGCTGAGGTAGAGGACCGAGCAGGGGAGCTCAATTTCACCTCAATGGGTGGAATGGATGGAGCGGGATCCTTGGGCTATATCCAGATCACCAGAGGGGAACTTTAGTAGGAGTGGTGGATGCTATAAGCTGAACGGGTGATGGTGGACGACGAGGCAAGCGGTGTGATGGCAACATCGACTGCCCCCTCAATGGGAGATCTTTGCCTGTGGTAGGTTATGATGGTAAGAATAATCCTATTTGAATGATCGGCCTTGTTGGGGCGATGATCAAGAAAATCCATCAAAATGGAGGCTACCGACTACCTGGCATACCTCCGTCACTCTATCCTACTACCTGAGCAGATACTCTAGCCTTCACGACTCTCTCTCTCTCTCTCTCTCTCTATGGATCTGACCCCTAAAACTACTAGGGATCACCAATCGTAAATCAAATAAGGTATCAAACTCCTAGCATCCATATCCTGCTGACCAAGAATAGTCTTAAGTCCAGGCCTTCTGCTCAGTCGGTGTCTCATGGTATGTTGGTGGTGGAGGAGAAGCAGCAATCCTCCAATAATCTTCCTCTCCATCTGAAGCTGAGAGAGGGTGCAACCTACTACCACTCAGAAGTGGCGAGGTCTCATGGGGAGAACCCTCCTCAGCCACATGTGATGCTGCATCAAGCTCTCTAGGTGCTCACTCATGCTCCTGCTTAATCTTTCAATTTTTATTATGGTGCTGAGTACAAGTGAGGAAGGCTGAGCAGAAATTAGTACCTACCTAGAAAGTGGAGGAGACTATCTTAGAGGCTAGGATAGCCTTCCCCTTTGGGGTGACAAATGAGGAGGTATCAGCTCTCGTTGGAGCAATGGCAGGGACAACTGGATGGGCAAATGCTAAAACTATCATTGAACAAGGCGTGGGAATCACTGTATCCTTTCTTTTTAGTGGAGGAAACTTAGAGTTATATGGGATATCTAGGTGGATGAGTGGCGTCTATCCCGCCACCTCATCCATGCTAATGGTGGTGAGGACTGCCCCCTCACAGGTGACACGGACCCCCCTCAAAGCCACAGCTGAAATGGATCAAGTGTGCGGCATCAGTCGGGGTGAGATTGACCTGATCCAAGGCGTAGTCTACACCAGAGGAGAAAGCAAAAATGAATTTAGTGGGAGCCATGATCATGCATTGACTGAAAGCTGGACTAACAAACTATACTGGAGTCATTGCATTTGTTAAAATAAGATTGAGTCAGACCTTTGCCTTGATTTTTGTCTTCAATCATAGATTTCTATACTTAGTTTGGAATTCGAACCCACACTTAATAAATTTAGGTATGTTAAGTGGGGTTCGTTTGAATTTTGGAGAGATTTTTGATATTTGGAGGGGATACTTTGCCATATGATTTTGATTTAGAACCCATACTCAACCAATTTAAGTTGATTAGGTGGGGTTCAAATATTTGGAGAGACCTTTGAATATATTTGTATTGTGTATCTTGTTTGAAAATTTTTTATTTTGAAAACCTCTACTTAGCAAATTTAGGTATGCATAGAAGAGGACTTGATTGTGTGTTTTGAAAATTTTATGAAAGTACCTTTGCTTATGATGATTGGTTATGTGTGTGATATATGTTGATTTGATTTGAAAGTGGGGCTTCTTACTTAACAAATTTGGTATGTTAAGTAAAGGCCAAATGTGTTTGTAATGTGTTTGAAAATGAGTCTCCCACTTAACAAATTTGGTATGTTAGGTGGGAGCCAAATGTGATTATGATTTATTTTTTTAAAATGAGACCCTCACTTAATAAATTTGGTATGTTAAGTGGAAGCCAAATGTGTTTTGATTTGTATTTGAAAAATGAGACTCTCACTTAACAAATTTGATATGTTAAGTGAAAGCCAAATGTGATTGATTTGTTGTTGAAAAATGAGACTCACACTTAAAAAATTTGGTATGTTAAGTGGAAGCCAAATGTGATTGATTTTTTTTTCTTTTTTGAAAAATGAGACTCTCACTTAACAATTTTAGTATGTTAAGTTGAAGCCAAATGTGATTATGATTTGAAAAAAATGGGATTCTTACTTAACAAATTTGGTATGTTAAGTAGGAATCAAATCTGATTATGATTTGAAAATGGGATTCTTACTTAACAAATTTAGCATGTTAAGTAGGAATCAAATGTAATTATGGTTTTAAAATGGGATTCTTACTTAACAAATTTGGCATGTTAAGTAAGAATCAAATTTGATTATGATTTGTTTGAAAAAGAGGAAATCTATTTAACAAGTTTGGGAATGTTAAATAGAGTTCAATTTGTTTTTGTGATTTTTGGAAATGGGACTATCATTTGACAAATTTGGGTATGTCAAATGGAGTCCAAAATATGTCATGATTTTATGTGTGTGATTTCTTGCTTTTGAAAAGAGGAAAACTTCAACCCTAGCATATGTGAAATATGTTAAGTGGAGTTCCAAATTTATGCTATGATTTCATTTTAAAATAGAATCTTCATTCAACAAATTTGGGTATGTTGAATGAAGGTGGTCATTTTAAAAAGTGTGCTTTTGAAAAAGAGAGAGACTCCAACTCTAACATATGTGAAATATGTTAAGTGGAGTTTTCAATTATATGCTATGATTTCATTAGAAAATAGAATCTTCATTCAACAAATTTGGGTATGTTGAATGAAGGTGGTCATTTTTAAAAGTGTGCTTTGAAAAAGAGGGAAACTCCAACCTTAGCATATGTGAAATATGTTAAGTGGAGTTACAGTTTTATGCTATGATTTTATTTAAAAATAGAATCTTCATTCAACAAATTTTGGTATGTTGAATGAATGAAGGTAACTATTTTCAAAATGATACTTTTAAAAAATGATTTTGGTTTTGATTTTGAAAAGAACCTCCATGTAACAATCATGAGGATTGGTAAATGAGGTTTGGTTATATGAGTTTTATGCTTTTCTTTTTGAAATTATGAAAATTTTGATTTTGAAAATTTCTTGCAAATTTTGTGGAAAATATTTTATTATGTGAATTTTGAAAAAGTGCTTTTAGAAAGTGTTTTGCAAAAGAGTTTATTTTCTTAAATATAAGGTGAACCTTGCTTCACCAAGTTAGTGGTAAATAGGTTCTAAATTTTGGTAATCTCCATTTATTAGTTAATTTTATCTTTCACCTATTAGGAGACCTAATAAGAGTTTCAAGACTTACAAGGAGTGAGGTCCTAGAACCGAGAGGATGTTGGCTAGCTTTGCTTAAGAGTGAAATAAGCTAAGTGCCAATAGAAGGAAAGATAGTCTTGGACTCATATGAAATACAAGTCCACTATCGATGCTTGGAGATAATAATTATCTACTAGAGATGGAGAGAGGAACCATCTCCAGCAAAGTCGCTGGAAAAATCTATGATGTTTATTTTTGATTTTGTGTATGGGGGGACACCACGCAGATCTAAGGGTGTACTTATTGAGGTGATCGGGTATGACATCAAAGAATGGTGCACTATCTCGAAAGATAGAAATCACCACCCTATAATGGACCTAATCACCTAATAAAGACTCCTAAGGCATGATGGGTCTTCGAATATACTAGAGATTTTTCCCCTAGTTTATATGAATGAATAAAGTAGGGTTTATTTAAACTGAGTTCTAAAGTTCCCTATGCGGGCAAGCCCCCATAGTTAATTACATCCCAAGGAAGGTGAGTTCCTTAGGAATACTCTCGATTAAAGTAGGAAATTATTGTCTTTAAAGATTTCAAAAATATGATTACCAATAAATTAGCTATGTTAAAAAATCAAATGGGATAGATCAAAAAGGAGAGAATTATTATTGAAGCCAAAGGGAGATGAGTAGGGAATGCTCATGATACTATGAAACCTAGTGAGCATTACAATCTATCCTATGGTTGGGCTTTATATGTTTGAAATTGAAGAGATTAATTTTATTAAAGTTGATATTTTATTAGAAAGTCAGGACTTATAATCCCACAACACAAGGTTGTGGAAATGCCTAAGAGGTGAGGGTTTATGCTTATAGCCTGAGGAAAATAACTACCTTAGATCCTAAATCGAAGGAGCTTTAGCATAAGCCAAAGCACGTCCTAAATCTAAGGCAAAAATGGGTGTATGATTTATATCCACAAGAGAGGATAACCCACCCGACTGCTGGACTTACAGTCACCTGAAAGGCAGCCAGCTAACTCCTCTTACACTTTAAAACCATGTGGTCAAGTCATACATTTTGCAAGATAGTTAGGTTGTTATTATTTAGAAAGAGATAGACTAAAGTCCTTAAACCCACTCCCTAAGAGACTAGAGCATGAGTGGTATTAGTGATGACTTAGTCTAATACAAATCTCTTCAAATTTTATTTATTTTTTAACACTTTATTTTGACAAAGGCTTTGGGATTTTATATGTCTATATGCATGATGAAATTAGATTATTGGCTAAATCAGCAAGAAGGGGTATTTTCCAGCACAATGGATGCCCTCACAAGTCAAGCATTCCCTTACCGTGCAAGGATGGAAACTCCCTATTTTTAAGAGAGAAAGAATATGCATGCATGATGTGAAATATACAACATTCATCTAAGGGGTTGCTAAATCTTTTAATTATCTTAATTTAATTCCTAGGCTTTGTGTGAGGTTATGAGTTATGTAGAAGTTTAATTATGAGTTATAGTCAGGTAAAAGATTTATTTTTTCTAAGAGTCTAATCGCATTCAGGCAACACATTATAGCATGAATACAGAAAGAAACTATAAGAGGCATGCAATTTCTAGTGTGCAATATAAACAAATTATCAAATAATTTATAAATCTAGTGCAAAAGAATAAAAGGTCGGTGCAGTTGGGTACCACCGTACAACCCGAAAAGAAAAATGGGTAGCCGAGCTCTACCCTTATACAACCCGAATTACAAAAGAATAAATTACAATTAAGGATGAATATATGTAATGGGGGTCTTCATCTTCATTCTTCATGTCTCCTTGATTTCTTCATATCTCCATTTGATTTAATTTGCTCCACTTCAAAGGCATCACATGGCCTCCCAAGGCAAAGCCTTCTAGCCAATGCTCATCCTTATCCCCCATAACATTAATCATATTTCCTAATTGTAAAATTACATTTAAATAGAAAGTGTAAATCTAACTACACCTACAAAACAGAGGTTAGCTAAACATACATTCCACCCAAGAAATTATATTTATGATTTGGACTTAGCACCCTGCACATGGGTAACCAAGTTCACCTGTCCTAATTTAAATTATGCTTAGGGGTTAAGTAACCTACAAAAGAGAGCATTTATATTTCTTTTCAGCACCCCATTAGCACAATCTCCTATAGAAAATATGGTTGGGCTAATCACAACCTAACATCCAGTCTACGAGGCATACACCCTAACATCCAATCTAAAATAATACATCACAAAACCAAACATATATCAAACCATGCACTACCCTAATATAAAACTAGAAGTGGTGACTTAATCTAATGTATGTGTATTAAGGCTTGTGTGGTATGTCCTAACTAAGCTTTAAGTTTATAGTTTCCTAAGTGTATAAAAATTCAATTTAAAAGGTGGTTTCATTTTAAGTTGTTTAGTTGATTTGCAAGTTTTTAACTCAATGTTTTCTTTTATTTCATTTGACCAACACAAAATAACTAAGCGTTATAAAGAGAAGGAAAGAGAGGATCACTCTCCTTTATCCCTACCTTTAAGTCATTTCTAAATCAAATTAATTAAACAATTCTCTTTAGTGAATAGCTTAATATGTATTTTAATTAGTCCTAGTTTTAGATTCATTTTAAATAAACTCATTCAATAAAAAAGGCATCTTAAGATTAATTGAAATGAGCTATCATCATATGGCACATATTTTTTTATTTCTTTCCATCATATATAGCACGCATTTAGTTAAGTCCTAAACATACCTATACATGCAATTTATATTTTAGCATACTTAACTAATGAATGTAAGAAAATGTATTTGGAATTGATATTTCATTTTGTTGAATTATTTTGTCATATTATTTTAAAGCTCTATCTAAATTCTTATACAAAAGCATAATAAAAAGAACTTCAAATTATATGACTAATCAATCTAACCACTTAACAATATATGAATGCATGTCTTTTTAATAATAATAAAATAATAGATTTCCATTCATTAGTTAAATACACATTCACATGTATAGGTTTTAAGCAAGTACGTTGTCATTGTTCTGCAATAAGGGAGTGAGGTAGGAACCTCCTTAGGGCTACTTAAAGTCATGCGTCCCTTGGATGTCCAGACTAATATAACCACTACTCTTATGTACATATGGATGTATAAGCAACTACAAGAATGGGAATCATGCAAAAGTAGATTGATTTGATTAAATTATGGCTTTTATCCACTAGTTGTATCACACATACACATATATATAAGAATTTTAAGTAGGTACAATGCCATTATTTCACACCAAGGGAGTGAGGTAGGAACCTTCTTCGGGCTACTTAAAGTCGTGTGTCCCTAGGATGTCCAAACTAATATACCCACTATTCTTATATATATGTGAATGTGTAAGAAACTGTAGAAATGAAAAATATACAAAAGTTGGATTCAATTTAATTGATTTATTTGTGTGAATGAATTAAATCTTTATCTAAATTCTAATGTCAAAGATGCATAAGAATGAAATCAAGTAAGTATGTCATCATTATTTTGCACCAAGGGAGTGAGGTAGGAACCTCCTTAGGGCTACTTAAAGCCGTGCATCCCTGGGATGTCCAAACTAATATACTCGCTAACATTCTTACTTATACAAATTAATATATGAATATAAGAAAGAAACTCCACTTCATACACTAAGTTTATATTCACATGCACTTCCTATACATATATAACTAAAGTCACAACACATTCTTATTCATTAAGAAGCTTTTGAAAATTTGTTTGAGATTTAGTAGTGATAATAGCCGCAGATATTTTTAATTAAGTCAACACATGCAAATTTGACCTAAAGGAAATCACTTTTTAGTTAATTAATCTTTGAAAGGAATGAATGCATGACTACAAGTGGCATACAATTTTTTAATATGATTGAAAAAAAGTAAAGAAACACAAGCATACAATCTCATTCAACCCAATTAATTCCGAAGGACAATCGCATTAAACAAGCCTATTTAAAATAAACCAATGTTTCTTAAAGCTATTTTTGACTTCATTTTAATTTGATTTATGAAATGTGAAAGAGGTTTGCTGGTCCTAATCTGATTCACATATGTGTGAGTTAATTTGATTCAATGAAAAGCAATTAGGTTGATTTTTTTAATTGGTTAAGCATGAGTTAAATCAATTAATTAACCATTACCTATGTCACCTTAAGATAATCAATTAAATAATTATGAGCTAATATGATATGTAACCACATAGAAAGTAAATGACAATGCTCCTATGAAATGAAAGAGGCCTAATATAATTAGCTCATAATTATTAATTAATTAAGCTTAAGGAGCTCACTAAATTATTCTTATGGTTTTTCCACACATGTGAGCTAACCATAATTTCATTAGCTCTCTCTCTCTCTCTCTCTCTCTCTAAGTTATTGAACACCCAAAGAGCTACCCAAGAGTTAATCAAGGAAAAAGGATTCAAATAAATTAATTATCTAATTAAATCTTAATTGCTCTTGATCAATAATATGAAATGGACTTAGAGAAAGAGAAAAAGAAGGAAGCCTAAATCTCAATCCCTAAATCCTTTCAAATAGTTAATTAAAGTTCATATATGATTTGGATTTTGACTAATTTTGTTAATTAATTAATTAATAATTTTTAATTAATTAATTTTAAGGAAGGAATGAAGATGATTTAAGGAAAGGATTGGAAGAGGAGTCCCAATCCACTTCCCTAAGTTTCTCCACTATTAATAGAAGTCATTAAGCTAAATTAATTAATTAATCTACTATTCATTTGCTTAATTATCATTAATTAAGATAGGTGAGTAATTAAAGCTTAATCCATTAATTTTCCTAATTAATTATCCAATAAATCCCAAGAAAAATAGGGGAGGTAGAGGTCATCCCCCTAAACATCTCTGAAAAGTTTAAAATTAATTTGATAATTAATCAGAGAGTAACTAGGCTAATTAAATTTTTAATTAAACCTTAATTAGTAGAAATTACTATTCAAAATTAATTAATAATAATTTTAATGGATTCCCCTTTAAAATAGCTTTAAAACTAGCCCTTATTTATATTTTTTTGGATTTTTCTATAATTATTTATGAATTTTGGAAGTTTCAAAGATTAAAATTTAACCTAATTAACCATTTGATCCGCTACCATGTGTACTGATGCATATACTTTTCATATATAAGTGATTGGTTATTTAAGTTATCATATCAAATGCTGACTCAGACGATGGTAGAATGCATTTTTGTGTAGGCCATCTGATCTAAGATCAGACGCCCATGATTAAATGTGCAGATTAAAGAGTTAAATCGATGGATCTTAGCATGATCAGATCAGGACCGTCTAATTTGATCACGCAAAATGGATGGTCTGTGATCTGTCTCCTCCTGAGCGGCGAGAGATGGAGACCGTCCATCGATCGTCATTTGATTCGAGCTCACCTAAGCTTGAATGGAGATCAAATCAATCCCACACCTTCGAGGAAGCACAACAAACACATCCAACAGTGGAAATTCATGAAATAGAACTTTTCTTCATAAAGGACCAACCTATTTTAAGCATAAGCTCAGTTTCAATGGCATATCTCACCGAAGCTTATGACCAATGGTTCCAACAATTGAGGAAGCTTTGTTTGGTAGAAATGAAGCCCTGTTGAGCTGCACGAGCTTTGATTTGGTGTAGATCACTTGGAATACCAACCCACGACACATATATAATCGTCCTTGGTGAAAGTTCCACTTTCGGTGGTCGGAGGCAATGGGAGGCGATTCATTTTAGCTTGTCTAGGTCCAAGGATGGTGTGTGTAAAGTTAATTGTACTTTAGTTGCAAAATGAGGAAATGACAATCACTAGTATCCTTCCCTATTTTGGTTTCACATAAAACCGAGAATGGGGAATTTGGGGAGCTCGAGAAATAGTGGAAATGGCTTTAAGAAAGAGAGGAGACTGTGTTAGGGTTCAATCAAGTGTGTGTCTTTATTTTAGGGAGAATGAGGGGGTATACCCCCTTATTATTTGGATCAGACGATAATGGCTATTTTGGCTTTTTGGATCAATGATTGTGATGAGGAGGTCGGGGCTGGAAGAGAATCACTCTATTTGGCCTCTCATGAGTGGAGGAAGGTTGGGAGGTGGCTACCATGGCAAAGAAAGTGGGTGTCTTTGATGCCAACTACTCCAATGGGAATGGGGAGGTGATTTCACCTCTCCATGAGTCATGGTAGACCCAACCACCCTTGGGTTAGGTTAGCTAGAGTCCTTGGTGCCTAAGTGGACCAATGAATGGGTGCCAAGTGGGCAAGGGGAGGAAATGACCAAAAGTGTAAGTGCCTTATCTCATGGGATGCCCTAAACCCAAGAGCAAAGTAATCATTTGGTTATGGATTTAATTTGGGCAGATTTGAAATGAGTCAAAAGTGGGTTACCCCAAGTTTCAAGTGATTTAGAGTTCATTTAATTTGATTTGGCTTGATTTGACCTATTTAGGTCAAATTGGGTTAGGTTGGGTCAAGTTGACCAATTGGTTAAATTAGGTCATACCAAAGTTTAGGTCAGGTTCACATGATAATTTGGAGTGTGTTGGTGTCATTGGTTTTGTTCAGTTTGCTTTGGATTTGATTTTGGCTCTTTTGGATTCATATAGGTCAAATGGGTCAAATTGACTAATTTGACCAAATTGGCCAAATTGGCTTAGATTGGGTGTTGGTTCAAGTTTAATTGGTTAATTGAAAATGATTGTAGGCTTTGGTTTCAATCAATTTAGATTTAATTTGGATTATGACCAATTTGATCCTTTAGGTCAATTTAGGCTAACTTGGGTTAGGTTGATCAATTGGTCAAATTGGGCTCAATTATGGCTTTGGTCATGTTCAATAATCAATTTGGAATGAACTTGAGCCATTGGTTACAATCAATTTGGTTTATTATGCAATTTGGCTAGTTTAGGCTTCATTTGGGCTAAAGGTTGTCAAAGGACTAGGTTGACTTGGTTTGACCCAATTCAAGATAATTGATTAACCTATGATGATTATTGATCATGATATGAGGTTTGGATGGGCTTAGTTCAATTCAATTTGGGTTGGATTAGAACTTGGCTCAAAAAGATCTTTTAGGTCATTTTGGGTCAAGTGGATCTAAATGGGTCAATTAGTTTGATTTTGGCTTGATTCAAGTTTAGTTGAACTCATATGTGAGCCTAGGATTGAAATACAAATCCAACCTCAATCAATTTAGAGTTCAATGGATTTTGGCTCATTTGAAATTTTCAAGTCAAAAAGGCTAACTTGGGTTTGGTTTAGGTTGACTTGATTTGGCTTGATAATTGTAGCTTATGTTTATATTTGGATGAGTGATTGAAGGAATGATTGATTCATGAAGAAACTCATGAATTTTGTGTTGGTTTGGATAATATTTGGCCATGTCCAAGGAATTGGCTAAAAAGGCTTGATTTGGAGTTTGGCTTTGGCTATTTGGATTTATATTTCATTTATATTTGGGAATATAAATGAAAATATAAATAGTTCATGAGAAAATCACTTGAGTTTGGAGTGATTTGGAAGCAAATTTGACCAAGCTTAAGGGTGTAGGTCAAAAGAGCTAAGAAAGGAAACCTATTTAGTTTGATTTGGTTTTGGTCATTGGAGGGTGATATTTATGAACAAAAATGAAAGAACAATTGATTTATAAAGAAATCAATTGAGTTTAGGATAATTTAGATTGATATTTGGCTAAGCTTATGAGAGTGGTTCTTAAGACTTTGGAGGAAAATTTGATCTTGGATTTGATTTGAGATTGATTTGTTTGGTTTGGAATTGATTTATATTTGAGATTGAATTGATATTTGAGAAAGTCAATTGAATTGGGGTTGATTTGAATTTGTTTAAGGCTAAGTCCATAAGATGAAATCAAAGGGTTTAGGAAGGGTCTTGGCATTTGGATTTGATCATGGGATTGAATCATTTGAAGTTGGATTTGAATTGAATTTTGATAGTTTGATTAAAAGTTTAAATTGATATTTAAGAAAATTAAATGAATTGGGATTGAATTGGATTTAGATAAGGCTAAGTCCATAAGATGAAATCAAAGGGCTTAGGAAGGGTTTGATCAAGGGCTTCAATCATTTGTCTACATGAGTCCTAGACCTATAATGAGGAAGTTGAGAACTCACTCCAAAAGTGAGGTCAATAACACCTTAACATCTAGTCTAAAATAATACATCATAAAATAAAATATACATCATACCATGCACCGTCCTAACCTAAAGCAAGAAGTAGTGACTTAGTCTGATGTGTGTGTATTGAGGCTTGTATGGTATGTCCTAACTAAGCATTAAAGTTATGGTTTTCTAAATGTGAAAGAAATTCAATTTAAAGGGTGGTTTCACTTCAAGTGTTTTAATTTATTTGTAAGTTTTAATTTGTGTTTTATTTGGCTTCATGTGACATACACTTAGCAACTAAGTGTTATAAAGAGAGGAATGAGAATTACTCTCTTTCATCCCTATCCTAAGCCACTTTCTAAAGAATATTAATTAATAAGTTATCTTTAGAGAATGGCTTATTACACATTTCAAATTAATCTTAAGTTTAGGTTCACTTCAAGTGACCTCATTCAATAAGAGAGGCATCTTAAGATTGATTAAAATGAATTACTATCACATGACACATGTGCATTCATTTCCTTCCATCATATGTAACATGCATATGATTAAATTCTAAGTATACATGCATATATAATATGTCTTAGCACACTTAAATGATGGATGTAAGCATATACATTTGGAATTTGGATGTTTCATTTGATTTAAATATTTTATCATATTAATTTAAAGCTCTATCTAAATTCTTATATAGAAATACATAGGAATGAAATTAAATAAGAACGTGTCATTGTTAACTAGGGAACTAAGGTAATCAAATGACCTTCTTAGGGTTAGCTAAAGCCTCGTGTTCCTGAGATGTCCAAACTATATACTCATTACATTCTAACATATGTAAGTTTATACACATGAACATAAGAAAGAAGACTTTAAACCATGTGATCAATTGTTTCAATAACTTGAACAAATATGAATGCATGTATTTCTAAATAGAAAAGGGGATTTTCATTCATTAGCTAAATGCACATAAAAGTATATAAAAGTTTTAAGTGGATACTTCACCATTGTTAAACCAGGGGAGTGAGGTAAAGACCTCATTGGCGCTACTTAAAGCCTTGCATCCCCAAAATATCCAAACTAGATATACCCACTACTCTTAAATACACATGAATATACAAATAACTATAAGAATGAAAAAATCATGCAAAAGTTGTATTTGATTTAATTAGATCATTTATACATGTGAGATAAAGTTCTATCTAAGTTCAAATATAGAGGTACATAGGAATGAATCCAAACAAATGTTATGCCCTTTTCAAATGAACTATACACTTTTTAAGATTTAAACTTTATGTAAATCTATGAAGGTTGAAGATAGAGAACTCAATATCACATGTTCTAAGCTAAAAGCACAGGCAAGCTTATAAATATTCATAATTATCATCACTCCATATATTATAATTGGCTTGTATGCTTTTGAAAATAATTTTTAATTTAATAGTGATAATATCCATACATATTTTTATTCAAATCAACACATGCAAGCTTAACATAAAGAAATTTATTTCATTTACATGATTTAAAAAAATATATATGTATGCATAACTACAAGTGACATACAATATTTAATATGATTGAAAAGAAATAAAGGGACACAAGCACATGGTTTCATTCAATCCAATTAATTCTTAAGGACAATCATACTAAATAAACTCATTTAAAATAAACCAAAGCTTCTTAATGTCATTTTTAATTTCATGTTTGATTTGATTTAAAAAATATGAAAAGATGTTTGTTAATCCTAATCTAATTCCCCATGTGTGAGTTAATTTTATTTAATGAAAGGTAATTAAATTGATTTTATAGATTAATTAAGTTAATGTATTAATTAAATCAATTAATTAAACCCTTACCTATGTTACCTTAAGATAATTAATCAAATGATTATGAGCCAATGTAATGTGCAAATGAATTGAAAAGTAAATAGCAATGCTCCTATGAAATGAAAGGGGCCTAATGCAATTAGCTCACAATCATTGATTAATTAAGCTTAAGGAACTTACTTAATTACTTTTATAATTTTCTCACACATATGAGCCAACCATAATTTTATTAAATCTCTTTAGGCTATTCAACACCTAAAGGCCTACCCCTAAATTAATTAAGAAAAATCAAATCCATTTTAAAGATTAATTAAGCTAATTAAATAATTAATTTGTTAATTAAATTTTAATTAATTTCTCTTTAAAAGTAAAAGAAATTTTGGGAAAATATTAGGAAAATTTCTCCAATCACATTTCCTAAACCTCCTTACTGTTAATCAATGCCAAATGACTCTAATTAATTAGTTAATTTACTGTTCCCATGCTTAATTAATCCTTAATTAAGTTAGGAAGGTAATTAGGGCTTAATCAATTGATTTTCTCAATTAATCAGCCTATAAGTTCCAAGAAACATGGGGTAGGCAGAGGTCATCCCCCTAAGTAACCTCCAAAAAATTGAAACCAATTGGGTGATTAATTAGGGAGTAATTAGGTTAATTCATTTTTAATCAAATCCTAATTAAGCCAAAATTACTGTTCAAAATTAGTTAAGGATAATTTTAATGGACCCCCTCTAAAATAACTTTAAAATGAGCCTTGAATTATATTTTTAAAATTTTTCTACAATTAGTTATGAATTATAGAAGTTTCAGTCTCAAAAACTAATTAAATAACCTAATTAAGCCTTAATCCCATCGACGCCACATGGAGCGCTGATGCGACGCACTTTTCACGTGGCACCATGGGATTGGTTATTAAAGTTGCCACATCTACGGCTGGCTCGGATGGCGGCGGGACGCATTTTCCCGTGGGCCATTCGATCTAAGATGGGATGGCCACGATTAAACCCACGGCTAAAGAGGGATTAATCAGCGGATCTAGCATGATTTGATCAAATTCGTTCATTCCAATCACACGAAATGGATGGCCCGTGATATCTCTTCCTACGAGCAATGAACGACAAAGCCTGTCTGGCATGGATCGCTCAATCCGAGCTCACCTGAGCTCGGATTCATTCGAAAATCAACCCACACCTTCGCGCGAGGGATCCACAAAGATCTAACAGCTAGGATCAGCTCACATGCAATTTTTCTTCAAAAAACTTCAACCCATTTTAAGCTAAAGCTTGAATTTAATGGAAATTCCTCATCGGAGCTAAGACCGGCGGTTCGCACGCTTAAGGAAGCTTCGTCTAGTAGAGGCGAGACCCTGTTGAGCAACAATTGGATTGGTTCCACCCGGATTGCTCAGAAGGCCAAGGATCTAGTTTTGGAGCTTCGATCTTGATCGAAGTCCATCCTCCGACTGATTTGAATCTTAGGAAATGGCTTGGGTAGCTTCGACGACATATGTGGATGGTGCGTGTAACAAGAATTGAAGTTTGGTTGTGAGAGGAAGAAGTTTAGATCGGGATTGAGCTCCCCTATTTTGACTACACACGGGAGGAAAAAATCCAAAGTTGGGAGGCCCTAGAGAAGCTCTGAGGAGTGCTAGGGCATTTTGTTTCACACTTGAGAGCTCAGATGAATCAAATACATGTGAAATATGATTTGAATTCATGGGGTATATCCCTTAATTTGCTGAGGTGGATTGACGGGATTGTCTCCCATTTTTTGGCCAGCTAGTAGCCGCCACAGTGCGGGAGTGGTTGCCATCATGTCCATGTGGCTCTATTTGGTTGGAGGAGTGCTTAGAAGGTGGCTCAAGGTTTGATATGGGTTGATCTCATTGCTTGGATCTAATGGGTGTTCGGTTTGTAAGGGAGGTGAGTTAACTCACCTCCCTTTGGTCCATGGCAAGTCCTAGCCCTCTTAGGGTGGGCTAAGAGGTTAGGTTAGACCCCAAATGAGGTGAGGGAGGGCTGCCAAATGATGGGATAGTGGACTTTATCATTTATGAGTGAAATCCTATATAAAGAGGGCTTAACCAATGGATAATGGCTTGGATTGGGTTAACTTGGCTTTTGGGCTAACTTCAAGCTGACCCAAGATGGGTTTGGATCAAGTTTGGTTAGCCTCCAATGGGTCATGGGTTGGTTTCATGGCTTTTAGCTTAATTTCATCATATGGGTTTAATTTGGGTCATATTGGGTTAGGTTGACAAATTTGTCAAATTGAGTCAAACTAAGGCTTAAGTTAGGTTCAAATGATGATTTGAAGTATTTTGGTTCAAGTCATTTCATTCAATTTAACCTAGGTTTGATTTTGGTTCATTTGGATTCATATAGGTCAAATGGGCTAAGTTGACTAATTTGACCAAATTGGCCAAATTGGCTTGAATTGGGAGTTGGTTCAAGTTTAATTGGTTGATTAAAAATGATTTTAGGCTTTGGTTTGAATCAATTTGGATTTAATTTGGATTTAATTTGAATTTTGGCCAATTTGACCTTTTAGGTCAATTTGGGCTAGGTTGGGTCCAATTGGCCAAATGGGGGCTTTGGTCAAGTTCAACAATAAAATTAGAATGAACTTGTGCCATTGATTGTAATCAATTTGGGTTAGATCATGATTTTACCCTCTTTTGCCTTCTAGGTCAATTTGGTTCAAATAGCCTATTGGGTTTGGTTTGGCTCAATTTATGGTCAAGTCATATTCAAACATTGATTATGGGTTGATGTGAATCAATAGTTTCAATCAATTTGAAGTATGATGAGTTTTGGCTAGTATGGGCTAAGGGTTGATTTGCTCAAATGACCAAGTTGACTTAGTTTGACCCAATTCAAGATAATTAATCATCCTAGTGTGATTGTTGATCATGATATGAGGCTTGGATGTGCTTGATTCAATCCAATTTGTGTTGGATTAGAACTTGGCTCAAAATGATCCTTAGGTCTCTTTGGGTCAAGTATACCTAAATGGGTCAATTGGCTTGGTTTTGGTTTGATTCAAATTTAGTTGAACTTATATATAAGCCTATGATTAAAATATAAATTCAACTGCAATCAATTTGGAGTTGTGGGCTCCGAAAATTCACCACCGACCTCTCGACAATTTTTTGAATTGAAGAGAGAGTGATTTGAAAGTATCGGTTTAATTTTCAAAAGGCGGATGGAATAGTATATAAGACACTACCCAGAGATTTTGCCCTCATTTTGCCAAGACTTTAGATCTGGTTCTAGGTTTCCTATAGGCGCAAGCCCCTAAAGTTAATTATCCCTCTCAATAAGTGAGAGAGAACTTTCGATTAAGGTCAGTCATTAGATCACTAAATGCATAGTGTATAGTAGCAGCATGTGAAGTTTTAGAATTTAAGATTATGAAATTCATCATTTCAGCTTAAACTGGATGGTTGGGGGAATGATGGGGTGCCCGATCTAGATCCCATGGTTGTCATCCGGCGCGGCCCCTAATCTACTTGGTCGAGGAGGTTGACCCAATGACAAAAGATCCTCATCAGCAACACATGGGATACGTCGTCCAAGAAATCCTTGTAGACTTGGGGTGGTGTTTATCTAAGGAGACAGACTTAAGTCTACCTTAGCTAATAGAGGGTCTTTTCCCTATCAAGTATACCCTATGATTCACAACTCAAAGGGCAGAGCCATTAGGGAGTATACGGGCTACGGTCATGATCATAATATATTGGAGCTTGACTGGCCAAAACACCGATCGGGACTGGTCATAACCGCTTCATCTGGAGCTGGGCACCAGAGAATATGGGCCACATCCTTATTAGCATGATTGAAACATAGAAACATTTGATTTGACATTGGCTCCTTTGTGAGCTAGAGTTTTTTTAATTTGTCACCCCTGACAAATAGTTACGGGAGGTGGATAGATTGAGTTTTGATTTAAGCTTTTAGTGATAGATTTCCATTTAAGTAGTTTCAGATTGCTATTTAATTTAATTTAAAATTTGATTAATTTGAATATGTTTAAGAGTTTTAGATCTTGTCAACTCTATTTAACAGCTAATAGAGGATTAGATCTACTATCACCTAACAGAATCAGTTTCTAAGATATTTCACTAATTTAAAACTCTTATTATAGGTTTTTAGGTCTTGTTAACCCAAACTGAGTCCTAAGACTAAACCGGGAAGCAACCCACGTAGCATCCTCAAACACTTGAACTTAAGCATTTAGCACAGTGTCGGGGCCCATGCGGGTGTATAATAATTTTAGGTAATTTTATATTTAAATTATGAGATTGATTTTATATTTTTATTTTTTATTCCAATTTATCCTGCGTAGCCTTTTCAGACATTAAAATTTGTACTTGAAATCTATATGTTCGAGCATAAGCATATGTTTATAGCTTAACTAATTTCATCTAATTAATGAAATCATTGATTTTAAAAATCATAATTAGAATGAAATTCCTTAATTTTTGATTGAATGAATCCCTATGATTTTTATAGATTTTGATTTAGTATCGCCTTCTGTCTACTTGTATAAAGAGTTGCACATCCGGTGGCGAAGAAGACATTTTGAAGCTATAGGTTTAAAGGATAATTTAATTTGTTATTTTAAGAAAAAGATTTACTACTCAAATTAATTCTCATTTTTTCCTTCTTTTTATTCGAACTCTCCTACATTCATTTTCCCCCCTCTTTTCTATTCGAACTCTCATACATTCATTTTCCTCCCTCTTTTTTATTCGAACTCTCCTACATTCGTTTTCCCCTCTCTTTTTTCTATTGAAAGCAATCCACTCACTACCTCTTTTAATATCTATAAATAAGGCCAAGAGGGAGTCTTCTATTTTATTCTATTTGTTTGAAGGGTTGGAGTTAGGACATTTGAAATGGAAATGTTAGAAACTTTAGTGGGCTTTCAACTCTGCTCAGATAAATTTTGTAAGTGCTTTTCATCATTCTTTTTATTTTGTTTTACTTTTATGTTTGTCGTACGTCATTTTACTTTTCCCCCCTTTTTTGTTTGACGCTTTTAGCTTAAAATAAGTTGCATGTTTTCTTACTTAGCATTCTGAAGTCAGCTCGTTTCACTCTCCCATTTTTCTTAAGTCAAAAGATTTGATGTAATTTTTGTCTCTGGCGTCATCCCCATGGGGTTGCATCAGGTGTTTTACTCGACACGCCTCTCTGTGATCGAGTGGTGTCTTCACACCACAAACCGATTATCTCATCAGCCCTCTTAAGCACAACGAGGCGGACCTAAAGAAGACATACAATGCAATATATATTCATCCCCCTTTTTTTTCTAAATCTAGAAATTAGATAAAATTTCAATGATTTCGCCAGGGGGGACATCTAACCGTGTTGGCTTATTCGATGCCCTTGGTAGAGAGTGATGACTTGCGACACCACAGCCTATTTTTCATCTCGTTACACCCACTTGAGCATGAAGAGGCCTTCAAACCTCCAAAGAAACACAAGCATGTATATATATATATATATATATATATATATATATATATATATATATATATATATATATATATATATATATCCATTCACAGATCCCACATCTTCTGACTCATTTTTTTGGCACGCTGCAATGCTCGGCAAAAGAACAGGGTTAGGTATGCAATTGGGAATGTAAGGCAAGGAGTACGATGCTAAAATTGAAAGAAGAATTCACCTCTTGACGATGTTCTTCCTCGATTTGCGGCGAAGCAAAAATTGGAAGGATAAAGTGAGGAGCGCGACGCCAGAAATCGAAAGAAGAATTTGTCTCTTGACGATGTTCTTCCATTGCAAAAAATTGAAACTAAAGCGAGGAGGCGACGCCAAATTGAAAGAAGAATTCACCTTGACGATGTTCTTCCGATTGCGGTGAAGCAAAATTAGAAGGCTAAGCGGAGTGCGGCCAAAATTGAGAAGAATTCGCTGACGATGTTTCCCAATTTCTGTGTGGGGGGTTGGCTATGGAAAAGCGGCGGCTTTATGGGTTTGCGACGGTGAGTGGACAGCTGGTGGGTTTGAAGGCTGGAATGGGCTGTGGTTTTGCGGGTGCTTGTAGATCTGAATGATGAAAGGAGTGCTTTGTAGATCCATTCAGAAAAGAAAGCTGTTGTATGTTCTTTATAATTGAAATGCTGACAACTACTTGCATTCTTCTTCTCTCAAGACTTCTATCACTTTTCTGAAATGAGTTTCCCAAGCATAGAGCTTCAGAACTTTCATATTGATTAGAGCTTCTAACATAGCCTTTAGTCTCTCATCTTCAGCCTCCATAAGTCTTGTCTGGAATTTATGTTGAAGCTTAGCCACAAGAGCATTGCATAGAACTGTGAGTACTATTACAACCATAGATGATATTATTGCAAGGCCTATAGCATGGTACAGAATCACCAAAGCAATGCAAAGTTGCAAGCATGTAGTCCATGTCTGATGAAACCAGACTGGAAATTCCCCAATCCTATATGCATCAACTGTAACATAATTCATGATCTCCCTAGAGGAATGTATCAGCTTGGCCAAGCTTGATAGCCTTAATTATTTCTGATACATAGCTGCTGAAAGAAAATATCTGATTTGTAGACCTAACATTCTGGTGCGAAAATGCCACTGCCTCTGAGATAAGGACTCCAAAATTTTCACCAAGAACATTCCCAAAGCCAAAGCATAACCTTTGTATTTGAAAGTTCCCATTCCTACAGACACTTTTATAAAGGCATTCAATAGCATAGGTCCAGCAGACAAGGTCAGTACCTTAAGCAATGCAAAGAGACCAGAAACTAAAATTTCATTTTTTTTTATGGCAAGAAATAATTGCCTTGAAGAAAGATGAAGAGGTATTGTGGCAGTTCTGGATTTGTCTACTAAGTTTCTCACATGAAGTATCGGCTTTCTGCTCATTCCATCTCACTCATATGAGGTATATCTTTCTCATCCAAGGGCTTCTCATAGTCTATAGTATGGAGAGACTTCAACCCCATAAGCCAGGGCACTAACCCCAGGGTTCGCATGACATTTTATGGATTCTTATCGACGTCTGCCTTCTTCGCGTAGGGAATTAGCGATAAGCATAAGCTTCTCCCTTGGTATCTTCTCATCACCGCCGAACTTCTTCGTCGGCCTCTTCATAGTGCAAACAGCGCAGCTTCTAAGACGCCGCTGCAGCCGCTTCTCTATTACGGCCAGACTCATCGCTCCGGCGGGATCTCTGTCTGTGGAGCGAACAGGGAAGGACGTCCGTGCCTTTGCCAGAGCTGAGCCAGCACGGGTAACGGGATGAAATCGATAGCGAGAGAATCGGATCTGCTCGCCTGAAACACGGAAACCAACTTCGGCTAAGAGAGAAACCATCACGTTCACATCCTGCTCTTCGCCCTCTCCTTCTGTTCCGCAGAGGCCCTTGCCTTTCGTGTTCCTGACTACACCATCAATGGAGCCAGCAGCAATGGAAGGTTGGATATTCTTAGAAGGTGTGGCAGGCCTATTCTTCGCATTGGCCAGGAAGGAACGGAACCAGACAACGTAACGAGAGCAAGGGGGCATTCATTTTGTGCCATTCGAACAAAAAAGAAACGAGAAGGGGGAATGATTTTGAGTGTGGTTTGCAGTTCCTCATTTGAGCGAATGAGAGGGAGGAGGGAGACTCTCGAACGTGTAGGGAAACTGAGAAGAAGAGGATCCCACGGGTCGGGTAGGGTTATTTGATGTAAATATTCTTTTTTTTTTCTTTTTAAATCAATTTTTTTAATATGTAATCCACCTTAATAAGAATTTTACGCCGACCTTAACATAGGGTTGATATATATGTTGATTCAAGATTCATTATTCATAACGCCGCTTTAATATGATTTAGCTCAAGGATCAAATTGGGTCCATCTAAAATGCGGCGTCACTTTCGACATTCATGCAGACTCGTCCGAATTGAGTGTGAATAGTCTTACTTAATAGAATTTGACATTTTGAAGCTAACGATACAATCAATTTCACAAACGGAGGTCATTTGGCTTATGTCGGTGCCTCCTGACTTCGATATTCGAAGCATCGACTTCGGCGATTGATTGATTGATCATCAAGCGATTTATATGATTAGTTTTAATGTTACGTGATGGCGAAGTTAATCGGAGGTCATCTGAGTTAATTTTGGTGATGCCCTGTGCATTTCAGCCTCGATTTATGCATTGTCATTTCAAATCATTTGACATTTGCACAGGCTCATCCGATTTGAGTGTGGATATTCTCATTTGATAGTTTTCAATATTTTAAAGCTAACGGTGCAAGCAGTTTCACGAATGGAGGTCGTTCGGACATCGTCGCGGCTTTCCGACTCTAATATGGGCGTCGACACATTGATAGCTCAATCGTTTGAGCAGTTGATCTCTAGATTATGCAATATTTATATTCTGATCAATTTCAACATTCTGAATGCGACGTTAAAGTCCGTTCATCGATCGGAGGTCAATTTGACCATTTTCGGTGACATCCAGTTAATTTTGAGCCCCGATTTGCGCACTATCACCTCCGAAGTTCGTCGAACTTGACTTGTGGGCTTGACCCGACTTATGACACATATATGGAGGTCAACAAGAGTTCAATGGACTTTGGCACATTTGAACTTTTCAAATTAAAAGAGCTAACTTAGGCTTGACTTAGGTTGACTTGTGTTTAGTTTGATGATTATAGGTTTCATTTATATTTGGATAGATGATTGAATGAATGATTAATTTAAGAGAAAATCTATTGGTTTTGACTTGATTTGGATAAGATTTGGCTGAGTCTATGGAAATGTCTTAAAAGGTTTGAATTGGATTTTGATTTGATTTTGGATTTGGTTTTGGCTATTTTATGTTATATTTTATTTATATTTGGGAATATAAATGAAGATATAAATGATTCATGAGAAAATCACTTGAGTTTGGAGTGATTTGGAAACAAATTTGACTAAGCTAATGGTGGTAGGTCAAAAGTGTTTAAGTAAGAATTTGATTTAGTTTACTTTAATTTTGGTCATTGGAAAGTGGGTTTCATTTATATTTCTGAATATAATGAATATATAATTTATTTATAAAGAAACTAATTAATATTGGGTTGATTTGAATGGGATTTAGCCAAGCTTAAGGAGGTAGGTTTGTATGGCTTAGGAAGGGTCTTGGTTGGATTTGGATTTAGTTTGGTTTAGTTTTAGTCATTTGGGTTTATATTTCATTTATATTTGTGAATATAAATGAAGCTATAAATGCTTCATGAAGGGATCAATCAAATTTGGATTGAATTTGGTGGAGATTTGGCTAAGTCTATGGGATTCAATCATAAGGTTTATAACGAATTTTGGACTTGAATTTGATCATGGGATTGAATCATTTGAAGTTGAAATTATATTGGAATTTGATAGTTTGATTGAAGGATTGAATTGATATTTGAGAAAATCAAATGAATTGGGATTGATTTGAATTTGGCTAAAGTTAAGTCCATAAGATGAAATCAAAGGGCTTACGAAGGGTTTTGAATTTGAGTTTGATCATGGATTTCAATCAAATATTTTGGAATTTAGATTTGGATTTGAAATTTGAATTGGTATTTGAGGTTTGGTTTGAGATTTGAATTTGTATTGAATTGGAGAAGGTGCATATGGATTAGGTTTAGGCCATAGGGTGGATGATTCCCTTAAGTCTTATGACATGACCTAATCTTATGATTAACCTTCTAAATCTCTAGGCTTATGTTAAGTGTTCACCTAATCCCAAAAAGTGACTTGAGACTAAGAAACTCTTGGTATCTATAAGAGTCATAGATCTATGCTGAGGAGGTTGAAGACTCACTCTAAAAATGAGGTCAACATATACCAATAACATTTCATGATTTTAAAAAATTATAGACATTTGATGAAAAATATAAAAGATATTTAGTGTGATTGAACTTGAGTCCTATCACCTGCTGAAAGACATTAAGAATATTACTACAGTTTTATAGACTCCTTAAGTTGGCTTTACCAAACATGACAAGATCTTCCACATAAAAAAGATGGAAAATGTTAATACCTTTATAATTAATGCCCCTATTAGATTTAGCTAAAACCTCAACTTTCAATATGCAAGAAAAGACATTCATCACAATACAAAATAGATAAGGAGACAATGAGGAGCCTTGTTTTATGCCAATGGTGAAAGAAAAAAAAACCCTCTATGGTATCATTAAGATACATGGAGAAGTGAATGTCTTTAATGTAAGGCTTTATCCAATCAACAAACATAGTAGAGAAGCCTTTTTGTATCAATCTATTGATAATAAAGCCACGGCTAACAATATCAAAAGCTTTCTTAATGTCCAATTTGGCACAAAATAATTTTTGAGCACTAGATATAGAAAAAAAAATCTTAAAGTAATTCATTCACAAGAATGATGTTATCAAAGATCATTCTCTTTTGGATAAACTCATCTTGACTTTCATAGATGATGGGAGAAATCACAATTGTTAAATGATTGGCAAGCAATTTCATGTGATTTTATAAAATGAGTTACAAAGAATTATAGTTCTAAATTCAGAAATATTATTAGCATGAGATTTTATGAAAATTAGAACAATAGCGGTAACCTTGACCATTCTATAAAGCATAGTTGTGTAAAAAAAAGTGTTGAATGGCCCTACAAAGAGAAGGTCAAATAGTCTCTCAATTGGAAATAAAAATTCAAATGTGAAACTGTCTGGCTTAGGGGTGGAATTATTGGGAGCCAAAAAATTCAACTTGTTTAATTTTTGCCATCGAGATAGGAGCACTATATCAGCTTGCAAATGAATAGGTAAAGTCAATGTGAAGCATGAAGTTTTGGTTAGAGTTACCCTCCACTAAAATAAATAGTTCTTTAAAGTAATCAATAGTTGCACTATAAATTTAGCAATAAAAAGAGAAGGAACCAACAAGAGTGATAATCTCTTTAATATGATTAATGTTATTTCTCCTCGTAATCTTAGTATATAAGAATTGGAGATCATCTTCCCCATTAGTGAGTCATATATTTCTAGTCCTTTGAACAATAAAGGAAGCTTAAGACATAAATTCATTAGCTAACATGTTCTTAATAAAATTGGCCAAACATTCAAGTTGAGAGGTCAGAATCCAATTTATTGAGAATCTCTTTTTCCTTGCTCTCTAGATTATTGCTAACATTCATGTAACCATATTAGAGGCCCAAGAATAATTATTAATCAAGATTTTAAGCTTTTTAAGGCTTGAGTACAAAATATGTATTAGATCTCCATTTAAAAAAAATATCAAGTATGTTGCACAATGAACCAAAACTTAGTTTTTTGTAACCAATAATTTTTGAATTGAAATATTTTTCTATGATTCTCAAAGGAGGCCAAATGGATTATGAGAGGAGAATGATCAGGGAACCTAAGAGCTTCGATTCTATATAAGGAAAAAAAATTTCATTTGTCATTACTAAGGGCCATGATAAGTTTAATATGAATTGAGGAATCATTTCTATTGTTAAATCATGAGAAGAAAAACACAAATAGATAAAAAGACCAGTCTCATAAATCATGTTATTGAACTCTCAAAATTTATTGTTAGGGATTAAATTTTCTCCAGACTTTTCATGTTGGAATATGCAGTAATTAAAATCACCTAAGATAATCCATGGTAAAGAGATATACATAGAAATATTTTTAAGAGAGGACCAGAGAGAATTCATGCTAGAGTGAGAAAAGTTCACATATATAGTAATGAGAAAAAGCATAATGTTAACCCCACATCTAAGAATTCCATGAAAAAATTGAGAGCTCACAATCAATAGAGAAAAAGAGACAATATTTGAATTCCATCTTATTTAGATTTTTCCATTAAAGAACCTTTAGTATTAGAGATATTTCCTTCATTGTGATAGAGCAAATGAGAAGACATAAACCAAGAACATTAAGATTAATGTTGCTGACCTTACAATGCAAAATGCAAAAAAGATCAATATGAATTGTGTTAATATGATCTTTATAATGATAGACCCTATCAATACCGAGATAACCCCTCACATTCCAGGTAGCTAACATTGGAAAGAGCATGGTGGATTAGATTTACACTATTGGAGTTGGTCTTTTTGTTTTGTTTTTGCTTGGGGTTTTGAAGATTGAAATAGTGAGGCTATCAACAATAGTGAAATTAACAATGTTGCTATTAAGATTGCTAGTATGACAAGAGTCTCATTATTAGATTGGGAAGCATTAATTTGCTTATGCTTAATAGATTCAACACTATAACCTATTAATTTTGTCGAAGAATTAAAAGTAGTTGAAGAAGAAGTATGATAATTAGAGTTGAGAAGATTAGAAGTAGTAGGGAGAGAGACATTTGAAAGTTTTCCCAAAGTAACAGCCTTACTAGATTCAGTGGTTTTCCACAATTGAGTTCGGCTAAGTGGGGAAGTTGTGGATATATCTCTTTGGACAGTGTTTAGGTTTTCTACTCCTACTCCTGCCTAAGATTAGTATTAGAGGGACATGCATTGTTTCCATGACAAAATGAAGCACACCCAAAATATTTTGAGGGCTCCTAGTCAATCATAAATCACTTTGATAATAATATTATATGGTAAAGATGAGTTCCCATCAATTTGAACACAGATTTTCACAAACATTAGCCTGGATTGATTTGCTGTGAGAGAATTCACATTAAGAGGGATGCTAATCTTACTCATAATTTTTGAGATTTGTAAAGATTCCAACAATAAAGTAGTAAATCTGTAATTTTAATCCAAAGGAATAGAAGAAAACTCTTCCTTAGCACGATGATAACAAGATGTCCACTTTCTTAGAATAAATGACTTACTGCAGAAGAATTCAAGGACCACCACCCCAAGTCATCTCATAATGTTCAACATTAGAAAACTTGAAACCTTCATTCATAGAGAGAAGCTAATGTGCAACTCACGTTGTATCTCAATTGGGGCATGATCAATCCCAAGAGGATTTGATCGGACCTCTTTCATACAGGTTAACGTCATCGAGTAACACTCTGATAAACAACCTCAGATAGGTCAAAAATCCTCAGCAGATTCAATTCGACATCTTCTATACAGTTTAATGTCATCGAGTAACACTCTGATAAACAATCTCGGATAGATCAAAAATTCTCAACATATTCAATTCAACCTCTTCCATACAGGTTAACGTCATCAAGTAACACTTTGACAAATAACCTCGGATGGGTCAAAAAATCCTCAGAGGATTCAATTCGACCTCTTCCATATAGGTTAATCTCATCAAGTAACACTTTAACAAACAATCTCAGATGGGTCAAAAATTTTCAGTAGATTCGATTTGACCTCTTCTATGCAGGTTAATGTCATCAAGTAATATTTTGACAAACAACCTCAGATGGGTCAAAAATCCTCAACGGATTCGATTCAACCCCTTTCATACAAGTTATCGGCATCAAGTAACATCATGTAGAATGATACTCTAAGATTATCTGCCATACTTTCTGAGTTGTTCAAAGGATAGTTCCTAATTGACGTTTCCCCGCCATCTTGGCAGTTGTCAACTGTTAAACTATCCATTGGAGTTTCAAGAAATTTAATTTCCTACAAGAAGAAGTATAAATTATGGGCCTTGAAATCCTCCGAACCCGGTCAGTCCGACGAGGATAGTTGACGCCTCTTTCGAGGGAAAACTGGAGCCTCGTCGTATGAACTATGGGCCTTGATCGCCTCCGAACCTGATCGGTCTAACGAGGACAGTTGACGCCTCTTTTGAGGGAAAATAAGAGTCTCACCGTATGAACTACGGGCCTTGATCTCCTCCGAACCCGGTCGGTCTGACGAGGACAATTGACGCATCTTTCGAGAGAAAACCGAAGCTTTATCGTATGAACTATGGGCCTTGATTGCCTTCAAACTCGGCCAGTCCGACGAGGACAATTGATGCATCTTTCGAGGAAAAATCGGAGCCTTGCCGTATGAGCTATAGGCCTTGATCAGCAAAGCGAATGACCTTCTCTTAAGAAGAAGGTCAAAATTTCGCTGACAAAAGGAAAGAAAATTTTTTGTTTTTTACCCTAGCCCTTGAACTTTTGCTAGATGATTTCTCATCCAATGCAGAGAATGCTAGAGTATATGGGATTTGTGTCTTCTCACTTGACCCTAAGGGGGTTTTTATAGACCCCCTATAGGGGCAAAAAGGTAATAAGTCAAAAAAATGGAAAAAACCCAAAAAATAGGTGAAAGAAAAGCGGACAAAAAATGCTCATCTAGCGTTTAGACGGAGCGCTTATTCAACCGCAGCTCCGTCGCCTGCGCGCTCGCTGATAGACCCGCCGCTCAAGACGCCTCTCCGCCATACCACGGCCACCTTCACGGAGCACGCGAGCCCGTAGAGTGCATATGGGTCCATAATCCCAAAATCTTGAGCCCGCACACATCTACAACCTTGCACCTGCTTCCGTAATCATAATATTGTGCTCCCATGAAGATCTATTCTCTCAAAATGTATGGTTGATGGACCCACAAATTTCATTGAAGAATTTGTTATTTTCAAGTATTTGACATATATATATTTGGATGATTGAGATAATTTCATCCAAAAATAGGGGACAACTGATATGACACTAAAAATACTACTAGTCGAAGAGCAAATCTTGATGTTAAGAGCAAGCTGATCCTAAGTTGAAACTAGTCGAGATCAAACACTTAAAATATCATTGAAAATTTTGGGATATCAGTTAAATTCCTAAATAGTTCTTAAATATGGAGTGTTTATGATCAAATCGAGCATCTTGATGAGCTGAATTTAACAAGCCCTTGATTATGACTTCATTTGAGCATTCAAATATATAAAATACATCAAATGATCAAGGGAATCATCATGAGCCATCCGATGGAATGATTTAGATTTTGCATGTATTTATGAAAATGCATTCTCTCTAATTTATAAATAGCCTCTCATTCTTCACATGGGGAGTCAGTAAAGAAGAGAGCTATAAAGCGAAAATCCTCCAAGCATAATCGTGTCACCACTGACGGTCGACCATCTCCGTTATCGCCAACCACGCGTAGCCAGTCGACTCGTCGATTAATCTCGCGTATCGCCACCGCCGACCATCGCCGCCGGCCACCGATCGCGGCATTGCCAACCACCGTCGCGTATACGGCATCGCTGTCAACCATTTTCACCGGTCATCCCGCTGACTACATCGCTACCACCGCATCGACCACTGCTGCCGGCAGCCGCTGCTGACTACCGTACCGTGCCGTCGACCACCACCATCATTGTCATCATAATTGCCGGTACCGCTGCTACTACATGCCGGCCGTAGCCATCATCGCCGCATCTGATCATCACACGCCACCATCATGGTCGGCGACCTCGCTATTCACAATATTCAACTCTACAGAATGCCGTAACCTAACCATAAATATATAATTTATTGTCGATTAAATTCTATTGTCGACCTTCTCATATACAATGTAATCTCGTTATCGGAAATTTTGTACTCAAAACAGATACATAGTAAGATTTTTTATTACAGTGTAATTTTTTCCTCTTTCAAATTTTTTCCGTAAAGTGCAGTGTTCTTATTAATTCTTCAAACATCTGTGTGTATGATAGATTCTGCAACCAAGCTAAGACGTAAACTTTTATTCTACCGCAACTAGTTTTCTAGCATGTAGCATATCTGTTTAATCAATAATATAAATTGAACTAATCCAAATAAAATAAAATTTGAAAATTTCAATTCATTTTAGAAAAAAAATCAAATAAATATAAATATAAATTGCTATAATAATTATGTATCAAAAAAATACATCATTTTATCAAATCATTCTATACAAAATCAAGCAACTATTTAACAAATTAAATCAATAAAATATAAATTTATCTTCGAAATAATTTTGAGAGAAAATTTTCAGAAAAATTTAAAAACTATTTATTAATTATTTTTTGTTTAATCAATTTATTCGGATTAATATAATACAAAATCGAACAAAATTTTGAAAATTAAATATTACTAAATTTAAAACTGAAATTTAAAAAAATTTAGAAAATTGAACCGAATTCAAAAATTCGGGTTAAATCGGCTCAATTTTTTGGTTTTAATAAAAAATGTACACTTCTAAGACAGACCATCCGAAGAAACCGAAGGGAAGAAGCAGAAGGGGTGAGTATCAGCGCCGACACAGAAATCTTGCAGAGCCTCCACTTTTAATTTATATTCATCGAAATAAATCCTTTTTTAAATAAATATATTTTAGTTATTATATTTTCCTACAATTCTTATGTTTTTAAGAAAAAAAATTTTTTTATGTATTTTTACTATTTTAAACGCATTCAACCAAGAGCCTCAGTCGAAATAAAAACGAGCGAACTCATTTACCACGCTTATTCCCCTCCCTCGGATCTCGCGCCCGAATAGACCACCAGATCGCATCACTGCCGTCCGTTCTCGTCACCACCTTCCTCGTAATAATATGGGGCTATTCAAGTAAATTACTCGTCAAAACCACTAAAGTGCGCCTATATTCCTTGTTAACCTACGCTTTGCTACTATTTAACCGCCCACACAACCCTCCATCTTCCCCCATCTGTCACTCACTCACACTGGTCGTACTCTCTCCTCGTGAGCTCCAACATCCTTATCCATTCTTCACCGGGGAAAATGGCTTCGATGCCGGCGATGAATAGTCCATGCTTCGACGTTGACAAGCTTAGCTACGAGATTTTCACAATACTTGAGTCTGAGTTTCTCTTCGGCTACGACGATCCTAAGCTCTTCCTCAACGAATCCTCTCCTGAAACCCCGGCCAAGACTCCCGCCAGTCCGGCAATTTCATCCGGCAAGGTACGAATCCTCTCGATAGACGCAATTAGCGATTGCCTGCTTGCCGCTGCCTTCCTCGCCCGCATGGAATCCTCTCTCCGCGCTCAATCCGGCGATCCCACCGCTCGGATCGCCGATTTCTTTGACATTGCTTCTGGATCAGGCGCTGGCGGAGTCATTTCGGCCATGCTCTTCACCCGTGGCGTCGACGGCCGCCCTCTTTTCTCCGCGGAGGAAGCCCTCTGTTTCCTTGCGAAGAATGGCCCCCCTTCCGCAGTGCCGAAGGGGCTTTTCCGTGCGATGCTCCGGCGTCCCATGGACGGAGCATTCCGGCGAATATTTGGGGAAGCAACACTGCGTGACACTGTGAAGCCATTGCTCATCCCCTGCTTCGACTTCTCCACCGGCGCGCCGTTCCTCTTCTCGAGAGCGGACGCCGTGGAAACTGACGGGTACGATTTTCGCATCAGGGAGATCTGCGCTGCAACTTGCAGCGTCGTGAAATCTATCGAGATGAAATCCATCGACGGCCGAACGAGAATCGCCGCCGTTGGCGGCAGGATTGCAATGGCGAATCCCACAGCCGCGGCCATAACGCATGTGCTTCACAACAAGCACGAGTTCCCTTTCGCCACCGGCGTCGAAGACCTCCTCGTCATATCGATCGCCGGCGTAGAATCCGAACTCGCCGGCCGATCCTCGCACTCAACGGCGGAGATTTTACGCATTGCCGGGAACGGCATGGCTGACACGGTACATCCAGCACTTTCTTCTCCCGCCAGTTGTTTTTCAACTTTTTGCAGATTTACCCTTCGCCTCTCTCACGAGTGATCATGAATTGACCAAAAGACCCCTATACCATCTTCGTTCCTCTTTCAGGTTGATCAAGCGATAGCGATGGCCTTCTCACAGAACAGGACAAGCAACTCCAACTATGTCCGTCTTCAGGTATGATTTTTCGCAACCAAACTTGTAATTTTGTAGAAAATCCAACTATTTGAAGTTGATTTATTCCCTTCTCTTTTTCCAAAACTAATGGAATTGATTCAGAATTTAAATTCATTCAATTAATATACTCCTTTTCGAAAAAAATAATTACAGGTTCATGACCTGGGCATCGAAACCACAAAAGGCCCAAACAAGACTTCAATTCGAGATGCGAAAAAGATAATGGAAACAGCAGGGACAATATTAGGTCAAAGAAATGTAGAATCCGTCCTCTTTCAGGGGAAGAAACTCTCGCAACAAACCAATGCAGAGAAGCTTGAGCGGTTCACCGGTGAACTGATAAAAGAACACGATAAGAGGAAGAAATCTCGAATTCCCACCGTCTTCATCAAGCAGATTATGACTCCGAGGACATCGTCCGCCACCACGACCACCACAAGCACCACCATATCGGGTTCTCCCCGACCCAATAGCACCCATTTGTGACAGGATAAGAGGAAGAACATCTATGTTGATTTGCCCGTCTTTTTCCTGATTTCCCGGAAAAGTGAGCTGTACTGAGCGGGAAGGTAGTTTGAGAGTGGGTTGTTAGTTAACAAGTTAAAAAACTCGTTTAGGTAAAAGCTGGAAGATGCTGTCGTGTAGCAATTATGGTTGTAATTAGTTAGTTGATAATGATTCTCTGTGCCGTTGCTTTAAATAACGGTCGAGGACAGTGCCGTGAATAATTTATATGAGATGGGCTGGTTTCATTGTGGGCCATAATGGAATGGGCCGGTATGCCCCGAAACTCTCGGCGACGGTCACTCTGCGGGCTCTACTAAAGGCCCATCGTACGATGACGTTGGGGCGTCCGGGCTGCCCGTAGGAAGAGAGGGAAGTTGTTTTGAGTTGCTTGTGGAACTGCGTATTTTGAGGAGGCTAGTGAGCGGGGACACACGTGCTACGGAGCCGCGTCGGCTAGGGCTGCTTGCACGTGTGGTTGGGGTAACCGCTGCACGTGGGAAATTAATCCGAGCATGTGACATATCTCGACGTTCGATCAACGCAGTGTTCTCGGGCCGGTTGAACGTATTTAATCGCAGATGCCTCAAAACTTCTGTGACAAGATTGAGTTTGTGAGTATTGAACCATTATTAAGCTCAACCTCAGTTCTAGTTTTTTAAGATGGTGATCAAGTTTGAGGCTTCGTTTGGGACGGCTTTTTTAGTACATTTTATTTTTGAGAGCTTGAATTTTTAATTTTGATATCCGTTTGAATAGTGTGCTTTTTAAAATTACATTTTAGCTCCATCTCATTAAAAACTCGGTTTTAGCCCTTTTTCAAAAAGCAAAAGACAAATAGCTTTTCACGAAATACTTTTAAACCAATTTTTCAGGAATCCGAAAACCTTAGCCAAATGAAGCCTGAGTTTATTTATCATTATTAAGTTAAAACTCAATTTAAATTTGTTCATGAGCTCAATTCAAATTAGATTATCGAGCATGTTAATGAGCAGCTCATTTAATAAAATAAATAAACTTTAATCGAGTTTGTTCACAAATAAGTTGTTGAAAAATGTATATAATTGTATCAATTAAACTTTATTAAGCCTAAACCCTATATATATAAAATTTAAATAATATTGTTCACAAATAAATTTTAATCAAGATACAATCACGTCATAATCGAGCTCCTTAAAAAACTTGTTTACGAGCTTAAAATGATATTATTTAAGAAAATAAATAAATAGAATGACAAGTTGTTCAAATTTGTTCTGTTGTTCATTTGACAATCAAGTATATACAAAAAAGTTCAAGCTTATTTCATAAGTTTATTAAATGATCATAAACAAACTCTAATGGAATTGAGCCATGAGTATCTTGTCAAATGCTTCGTTCATTTGTAGCCTTGATATATATGACTTGATAGCTTAATAGTAAATTATCTTTTTTAGCTCAAAACTTATCGTCTAAGAAAACATAAAGACTTAAAAAAATTTAAAAAAATTGATCAATAATAAACCAAGTGAAATAAAATGAGTAATTTTCAATTCAAATTTAATTTAGGATTTTAGATATTTTATACTTTGAATATCTAATTTATATCTATATATGTTATATTTTAGCCTTTATTTTATAGATTTTTTCAATATTATACAGTAATTTATTTATTTTGAAATATTAAATCATATTAAAACATGGGTATATAAAAAGCTAATACCAAAGGTTACTGTGCTTCCCTAATGAGTTTACAAAATGAGTTTAAATTTTAAGAAAGTGAGTGTGCTTGTGTGTTCATAATAAGAATAAAAATCTTCCTTTAATTTTCACTAAATTTTTTTTAATATAAAGCAATAAATTGTAAAATATATAATTTGAAATTGTGGTTTTTTTAGGATATTGTATTATTTTTTTAGTTAAAGGACTCCGGATCTCTTCACAATCAATTTTTTTTTTTCTTATAACATAATTCATAATAAAATTTTCTCGGTAAGTGCTGAGTGAAAGCAAAACCACGTTGTGGGGGGAAAAGACATCCAGGATGCTCTCTCCAATTTATTTATTTATTTTAAAATTAGCAATCAGTATTAAATATGTTGCTTTATCCGAAAATATGTTTAGAAAAACGAGGTAGTAGATGCTTCATTTTTTTTTTCCATTTTTTTTTCTTTTTTCTTTTTTTTTTTATTTCTATTTTATTTTCTACTTAACTTTTATACCCTTAATACATATTTGTTTTTTTTTTTTATTTTCTAAGACGCAACTCGAACTCGGGACACTGAAGAGGGGAAGCCTCCCGACCGATTACTTTGACGTTTTGATGCCCCACATACATATTAAAACTTTTTTTTTTTGCAATGGGTATCCACCCAATACCCCACCATCTTGTGGGTGGGGATATTGTTGTGACTAATCCCGCGGAGGCCTAGCATTACATTCATCACCCACATATGTCAGGTCCTCACTTACTTTTCCCACCTGGTATAGCGCCTAAAAGAATTAACTTCGGTCTGGAGATTCACGCCGCCCACCAACTGAGCTAAAAGATGATGTGTCATACATACTAAAACTTGCTACGAAACAATATTTTCCGTGTATTTTAGAGTACCTAATTTGCTCCTCCAATATTGATTTAAAGCTCTAATTGGCTTGAGATATGTTTGGAGCAGCTGCAATAGTCTTAAAAAATGATGATAGGATTCCTATAAAAAAATTATTATCTAAAAAATAATGATAAATGTTGCGTGCTAGAGAATTTTATTCCGGTAGATGCGAGATCTTCGTCAGGCAAAATTATCCAACACACAAGGGGGATATGAACACGGGGTTATCGTGAAAACCCGTTGGGAAAATCACTGCCTGCCTAGAACTTTCACTATGTATTCAAAGATAGGTCCTTGCTTCGTAAGGTGTTAGGTGGAAACAATATTGAGTGTAAAAAATACAATATCGGTCAACCTGTGTGAACCGGTCTTTCTAGGAGCGATCTCCCAAGGGCGAAGCTCGATCCGTGCACTACTTGGTGGAGTTTGGTGATAGATCGTCGGCGTCGACCGGTGGTTCTCGAGCTCTCGGTCTTCAAATCGATTCGGTCCTCTAAGGTGAGAATGAAGCTCATTTATAGATTTTGGGAGTGGCGGGCCTAAATTGTGAAAAACTCCAACCACTCCCATCGGACGGCCCGCGATCCTCGATCGACGGTGTATTTTGATGATCCGGGTGCCTTAATGATGTCGAATTGGGTGATCTTGGATTCGTTGGATTCGCCTTGACGAGCCGCCGACCGACTATAAATATGTCGCTTTGGTGACCATTTGGCGGATCGGGATCCATTTTCATGCTCTTGACCGAAGTCGATTCGAGCTCGGATCGTACTATGCTTGATGTTGCTATGTTCGCCTCATCGAGATGGTCTTGATGTAAGTTTGCTGAAATCGGTGATTAGATCGAAGCATTTCGAAAATGCCTTGAGATTCGCTTGATCGATTAATTTTCCGAGGATGTATCGGCTCTATTTTTGGGTGACATTATCTCAGTCATCCAAAAATATATGTCAAATACTTGAAAATAGCAAATAAAATTGGAAAATCCATCAACTGCGCATTTTGAGAGAACAGATCTTCATAACAGCACAATATTATAACCGGAAGTCGCGTGGTCGCAAATGCGCATGGTAGGGTGCGATATTTTGAGGTTACACTGTCTGACACTTACGGTTTTTCAGCGTTCGGGGACATACCACAGGGCTCAGAGCGGCTGGCGCTGGCGCCGGGCGAGCGCTCCACGGAAGGGCGAAGGCCCACGGCGCTGCTGGCGAAGGGCCGACGGCATTGATGGCTACGAGCCGGCGATGCGAACGTCATGGCGCAGGTCAATCAGGTGGCCGCCATGGTTAATGTCTGCCACGCTGGCGGGTCACGCTGGCTTATACCATGGCGGCCATATACGGGCCACGCCAACACGCTGGCGCTGCCACGCTATGGCCGATTAGCGGCCATACCAGCAATACGCTGGCGTCACGCTACGCCATGTCGCTGGCCACGCCGAGCGATGCCATACGGATACCACGCGCATGCTGAGTCGACGCGAGGATGACGCACGGCCTGACGGCAGGCGGAGGCGGAGGCGTGGCAAGGGCACACGCCACTGAGGTTTTTTGGTTTTGGGATTTTGGGCTTTTATGGGGTCTATAAAACCCCAGGTAAGAGGGAAATGCATGCCTCGGTGGGAGTTTGCACTCTTGGATCAACCTCTACCTCCTCATCTCCACCAAGCAGTGCAGCCTGGTGGGAGTTTGGCACTCTGGATCAACCTACCTCCTCATCTCCACCAAGCCGAGTGCATAGCCTCCCGGTGAGAGAGTTTTGGGCACTCTCCTTGGAATAATTTTCATCTCGATCGCACGAAGGTTTGTTTGTAGATGGGTGAGAATCTTTTGAAAGAGACACGTCACTCAGAATGGCAACGATGAGGAAGCTTCTAAAATGGGAGGACCAAGATTCGTGGGAGTTGTCGATCACACATTGATCGTGCTTGGAAAAAATATTATTTTCAATGATTTGGTTCTTAAGTGTCAAGAAGTGAGAGCCCAATCCGCCGTATTTCACCACTTACGAGATGAGTGCGGATTGGTTTCCATCCCGAGATGATCGCCATTTTGTCAAGATGCAGGTTTGCATTTCCCGCTTTCGGCGGGCAACGACGATCGTGATGAGACTTATAGTCTTTTCGAGGCGACCTGACCATCGATTACCTCGCACGATGTAAGTTTACTGCGATGCACACGGGACACCGCAGAGTCGCTACCTCCGGACGAAGGATCCTCCCAAGAGTTGGGCAAGCGATTCTTTTGTGAAGAATGAGGTCTTCTTCGAGAAATGGAGAAAGGCCGAGATTTACCCATTCCCCTGGTTGGTGTGATGAAGATATCTCATGACGTGAAATTCCGTAATATTGAAGATCTTGATTTGAGATTGATATATCAACCAGATTTCGGGAGGAATCTTTGTTCGAGATGGGGCTTTCTATTCATCCAGCCTTATGCGATGCTGAGAAAGCCCAATAAAGAGGTTTCAGATCTCCTGCCCTCCGGCTTCTTCCCAGAAGGACCCGCCTCCAATAGAAGAGGAAAAGGAGCGAAGAGGTGATGGTGATATCGATACCCCAAAAAAGAGTCGGCCCTTCGAGTAGTCATCTGGATCTTCATTCCCGAGGACGTGTTGAATCATTCTGCAGGTCGTCGCGATGTCAAGAACTGCAATCCTTCTACGCTCATCATCTTTTATTTCCCATTTCCTTGTGCTTAACGTAATTTTTCTTATTTTAGATATCGAAGAAGAACTTGACTTCAAAATGAACATTGTCAATGACCGGAATTGAGTTCGTGAAGTTTCTCCATGGTGAATATAAGAAGCGGTACGTGGAGAAAGTAAAAGAGATGTCCGTGTTGGAGAATCAACTTGATGAGTGCAGACCAGTTGGCGACTGCCGACTTCTCTTCTTTTCGCCGAAGTCGGGACCGGATGAATTAGTGGGCTAGAAGAGGTTGATACGCAAAGGATCCAAGATCTTCGAGAAGGTTTCGTGTCTGAGGCAAAGAACCAGAGTTACGCTGCTTTTCGGAGAAAGAGGCGCCTTTATCTCTGCAGAAGCGAGCCGGATCAGCGGAGGACTTCAAGAACTCGACGGCCTTCAAGAGTATCACCGATCACGTGAGGCCGGAGACCAGTGTATGATGTGAGGTGAAGGCTTTGGAGGCAGGTGTTGATGAAGGTTTCATCCGAGGTTTCTTGAAGGGGACTTGACGCAAGCTGGGAGTCGGTGTTGAGGTCCTTTCTCCTAGCCTAGCTTCCCGACCCTTCAATGCGAGGGATGACTCGATAGTTCTTCATCATCTAACGATGAGACCATCGAGTGTAGTTGTAGTTCCTTTATGTTTGTATATTATTTGGTTGATACAGTATGTTTCATGAGAAATATTAATAATCCACAAAATTGTTTGTGAATATTTCGAGTTGTGTGTCAAAGTGTACTGATGATAAAGATTCAGAAGAGATCATCTGAATCCCTTTCTGGATAATTTGATCTATTCTAAGATCATTACCGAGCGTTACTTGATGATAAACTTGCGGAATATATTTAGAGGTTCTTTAACCTCGATCTATCCCGGTTGTGTATCGAGCTTTTCGATGATGTTAACTGTTATGGAGAAAGTTGTGGTCTGGTTGCTCAAAAGTCGACATTCATCTCATTCAGGAATCCATTTCTCGTGCACCCCTTAAGATTTTGAAGAATGGTAGATACTTATCTCTGCGGGCCAAGAATCGTGATAAAGCGCAATCCTTCCACCAAACGCTTTGACTTCCTTGATCGTTCTTGGAGGTGACATGTCCTTGAGTGCTTTTATCTTCTTGGCCTCATCCTACCGAGTGACCATGAAGCCTAGGAATTTCTCGAGGAAACTCCAAAACGCACTTGCTTGTGACGCATCTTGTAGTGTCGCAATGTCAAAGCATCGTTGAAGATCGAAATATGCCGTGATATTTCCAAGTTCTTCACCAAAGATATCATCAACATACACCTCCATATTGTGCCTATAAGATCCTTGAAGATCTTATTTATAAGGCGCTGATATGTTGCTCCAAAGATTTTTAGTCCCAATGGCATGACGATAGCAAGATAGTCTCTGCTTTGGAAGGATGTTGCTTCCTCATCTGCTTTTGTTCATCGATTTGATTGTAGCGTAGGCATCCATGAAGCTCAACATCCGATGTCCGATGTCGCATCAACTAGTTGGTCGATACGAGGAAGGGGAAGCTATCGTTTGGGCATGCACGATTAAGATGTCGATGCACATTCTCCAGAGCTTGGCCTTCTTGACTAACACTACGTTAGCCAACCGTGGAGTAGTAGACTCGAATGAACTTGACTTCGAAGTTTGGTGATTTCTTGTTCTATGACCGCAATCGCTCGTGAAGGTTCTTTTCTTCAGATCACCGCTTGTAAGTTGAGTCAACTTTGAGGAGTGCGTAATGACCGGTCAATGCCCAATGTCGATGCGCTCCAAGCAAAGATATCTTGATTTTTACGCAGAAAATCACGATTCGATTTTGATCGAGACGAACGATCCCACCTTCACCTTCGATGGATCAACTCCTGAGATAGGAAGACAAATTACATCTTCAACTGGAGAAGCCCTTCCAGAGGCATCCTCATCTCGTAGGTCGAAGTTCTCGATGTTGAGGGTTACTGACGTAAATGGTCGCTTGTTTGATATAAGACGCCAGGTTATCTGTTGATTCCCACTTACCACCGATGCCGCCCGGTGTCGGAATTTCATCTTGAGGTGAGGCAATGATGTGATCTACCGAATATGAGAGAGAGGTCTCCAAATATTGCAGATGACTGACGACTACAATAAATTGTATCAAGTGCGTCGGGGAAATTCTCCAAGAGTTACGGAAGACCGATTGTCCCTTCCACTAATACCTCCGATTATCAAATCCATACGGGACCGCCGCTGGTTGAAGCTTCTCTTCTATACCCATGCTAAGGAAAGTGGAGTAAAAAAGAACATCAACCAACTCCCATTGTCGATCAATATCCTTTAACATTGAAGCATGGATCACCGACCTGACCGATGACAAGGGATCTTGATGGGATGCGAGGCCCCTCTAGATCTAAATCATCAAAGGTGATAGAATGGTCAACCCGAGACTTCTTCGGCTCTGGCTCTTGAAGGGCGGCGATGAATATTTGACTAGATAACACTGGCCCTCCTGCAATTGTTTCTATCTCTCCACCGCCATGTTCCTCAGTGGTTGCCCGATTTTCTGAAGGGTTGGTTTTGTATAAAATGGCCTAGATACCCTCGACGATTAGTCTTTCAATCTCCTCCTTCAGGTGGCACTCTTGGGTGTGCCCTCCTGAAAGTGGCGTAATTTCTCTTAATTTCCAATTCCAGACTTTAAAGGTCGCGCCACTGACGCTTATCCTCTTCCCATAGCCGATAGGATGTTCAGCATGACGTGTTGAGAGTCAGATATTTCCTCTCGATTGAGTCATCCGAGGTCGCCGAGGAGGTTTTGGGGAGGTTGTCGCCTCTTTTCTTTTCGAGATGTTTGAACATCACCTTTGGGAACCTTCTTCCGCTTGCGCTGGTTCAAATCAAGGCCGATGAGCACCGATAGCCCGGAGATTTTGCCTCTATTCGGGACCGTGTCGATAGAATGGACTGTCTCCGCATTAATGATGAATAAGTATCGCCGGAGTCCTCAGAAGCACGCCTCAAAAGTTCGATCTACTCAGGTATTCGGCCGTGAGGAGAACCTCTGGAAGTATTCTTTGAGGGACTCTCCATCGTTCTGGCGGATTCCGGAGAGATGTGATGAATCCCTGATGATTCTCTTGTTCGCCAGGAACTGTTCTACAAACAATCTGGCGAGCTCTCCAAATGATCGGACGGACCCCTTAGCGAGCGAATAGAACCAAGTACGAGCATGTCCTTTGAGAGTTGCTGGGAATACCTAACACAAGATAGAGTCATTTGTACGCTGAATGTGCATGATCGTTCGAAAGTGATCGATATGCTCGTACGGATCGGTTGTGCCATCGTAAGGGTCCATGCCGAAGCTTGAATCTCGAACGGGTATTGTGAGATGATCTCGCCGAAGGGGACGAAGCTTTGGAAGAAGCGGCGGAGAATGGATCATTCGATTGTGGAACTCTTCCCGCACCGGGCCATCGTAGTTCATCACGATAAGATGACGTGGAGTTTCACCAATGGTGAGCCATTCGGGGTGAGTAGAACCGGCGATCCGTAAGTTTAGCATCCGGATGTGGTGCCAAGTTCTCTACTTGTTGATCCGCATTCCTGCAATCATTCTCGTGAAGAAAATCTGGATTATCTGAGGTGCGCGGAACTGCGGGCTCTTCCGCATGTTGGAACGCTTTTGTCGGTCCTCTCAGAGTCGAAGAATTTCGCTCGGGAATCCTCCATCCTTGAACGCGATCTTCCAAAGAGGGGCTCGGACCTCACCGGGACATAAGTCTGTATGTAGAGAAGTGTTGGAGACTTGCCCTTGATCCTCGAGAATGAGGAGCGTTGGAGCGAAACCCCGCTTACCAATCATATTGGAGATATAGCAATGGGGAACCGTTCCCACAGACGGCGCTAACTCTTAGAGATTTTAGAGGAGATCTTCGTCCAAAAATTATCCAACACACAAGCGGGGATATGAACACGGGGTTATACGGAAAACCCGTTAAGGAAAACCACGGCCTTGCCCACCAGAACTTTCACTATGTGTTCAAAAGATACGCGTCCTTGCGTAGAAGAAGGTGTTTACAGGGCGTAAAACAATATTCCGATAAAAAAATACAATATCGATCAACTCCGTGTGTGGCAACGGTCTTTTCTAGTCCCTGAGCGATCTCCCAAGGGCGAAGCTCTCGATCCTCGTGCACCACTCTGGCACCTGGTGGTGATGGGATCGTCCAAGGTCGACCTGGTTCTCGAGCTCTCTGGTCTTCAAATCGATTCGGTCCTCTAAGGTGAGAATGAAGCTCTATTTATAGATTTTGGGAGTGGCAGCCTTGTAAATTGTGGAAAACTCCAACCACTCCCATCTGACGCCCAAGGCGATCCCCGATCGACGGTGTATTTTGATGATCTGGGTGCCTTAATGATGTCGGAATTGGGTGATCTTGGATACGTTGGATTCATCTTGACGAGCCACTCGATTTGACTATAAATATGTCAGTTTTGGTGACCATTTGGCGGATCAGGATCCATTTTCATGCTCCGATAGCTTGATCCGAGTGATTCGAGCTCGGACGACTATGCTGATGTTGCTATGTTCGTCTCATCGAGATGGTTGATTGTATAAATCGGTGATTAGATCAAGCATTTCAAAATGCTTGAGATTCGCGATCATTAATTTTCTGAGGATGTATCAATAAATATTATAATTTTTTATTAAAAAAATCATAACTTTCGGTTAGTCATCTCACACTGTCAGATCAAGTTAAAAAATTCACTAATTTTTTTTTAAAATATAACTAAAATATAATTTTCAAATGTCACTTCAATATATTTTCGCACTGCACAATCATGGTTTCTTCAAACATGCCTCCAACTCAACTTCTTTGACATTTCTATTGATTGAAATGATGTATTTATCATATAATTATTTGATAATAAAATTAAACAAGGCATCTTCGATGCTCAAAAAATTCTACTTCAAATACATATAATTTTATTAATTAGTGGATTCTTGATTTATGTCTAAAATATCATAAGGGCTTTACTTTTTATTACTAATTGATTTTATGTCAACAAAATATTTTAAAAAAATATAAAAACAATTGTTATGACTCTGATTCTTAAAATCAGACACACTAATGAGTAGAGTTTCTTTTCTTCATAAACTCTAGAGAAAATTATATATATATATATATATATATATATATATATATATATATATATATATATATATATATATATATATATATATATATATATATATATATATATATATATATATATATATATATATTATTTGTTTTTATTTTTTTTTTTAGCTCCTAAGAGAGTGTAAGAGTTTAAGGTAAAAAAAAAATGCTTTGTGAAGTGAGACAATCCATAGAGAAAAATAAAAAAAAAGGCCATATCAATTAATTGTACTTTTCTAATAAATTTATATTATGTTAATAATGGTTATGTACCAAAGCTTAGGGAAAGGTCCCTTCTTTGGGCCACCCCAACCATCCCCTTCAAGTCTCCTCATAAATACTCAAAGAAATTAAAAGCTTTGTCTCCATTAACTTTATTTTGCATAAATTAATGATATTAAATTTTCATCATAAAGATTAAAGAAATGGTCCCATTGATGATCATAAACTACCCCTCCTTTAGTTTTGTTTCTTTTTTAGTTAACTAATATTACATCTATTTAGATTATAATTAAGCTATCTTAAGCAATTAATGAAAGAAAATTACTTTTTTAATCAACTTGTCGCCAACAAAACTACATTTTTTTTAATAAGTTATAGCTAAAAAATGGAGGACATTTGATGAATGTCCCTATGATTATGAACTTTGTTAGATTTCATTTGGAATAGCCTTTTATATCATTTTTGTGATAATAAAATAGACAATGAAAAAATGTGTTGATTTTAATGATAATTTTTATCATCTTTTTGTAATTTTTATTTTAAAATAATATATTTAAATATAATAAAATTATGATCGAAAAATAAATAAATTTAATAAAAAGAATATAGGCCGTCCCAATAAAATAAATAAATTAGAGATTTTTTTAAAAAAAATTTATTGTATGTTAAACAACATAGATTATTTGCTGTCAATTCTTAATCATATATATATATATATATATATATATATATATATATATATATATATATATATATATATATATATATATATATATATATATATATATATATATATATATATATATATATATATATATATATATATATATAAGTATGTGGTTGTTTGTATATAATATAAAGCGGAGTTCAATGATTATAAGATGGTTAGATACATAAAAGGAAATGATGATGGACCTTAATGAAGGAACAAAAGTAAGTAACAAATTATAAAAAATTAAAAAAATTAAAAAGAAAAAAAAAAGAAAAATTGCCCTTTGCACAATCATGCAATAAATTAAATTTAAATGCAAAATCTCTTTTGCACATAATAGATCAAAACTAACACTTAAATCAATAAATCGAATTAAATTTTGAAGAACAAATCGATGCTAATATTAATTAATATTTGACTTATTGATTTTAATCATATTAGTATAAAGGAAAGACCAAATGAAATATTTACATTAATAGAAAAAATAATAAGATAATTTATCCTAAAATTTTAATTTAGAATCATATTCAAGATGTTCAATTACTGAAATTATTATTTTTTATGTCATTATTATATCATTTAAATCATATTAAAATAATTTTAATATTTATTATATTTTTATCCCATTTAACTAACAATTCAACCTCAGTTTAATCATTTAACTCTTGAATCTCTCCTTAGGATTCAATATTCGGTCTGATTTTCAAAATCTTAAATTTTTATTTTGGACATTTGAGCAAATTTAATCGCAAACTCACATATACTGTGCATATGCAAGGACTTGAACCCAAGACCTCTTAATTGAAAGCCAAAGCTTTCAACCACTAGATTTGATCGCAAACTCACATACACTTAAATTTTTATTTTTTTATTTAGCTAATAATTATCATAAAAACCTTAATAACTATCTCATTTTGTAGATAATCATTCAACATTTGTAATAAAAGAAAGGGAGGGATAAGATAGTTGCTGATATCACAAGCAAAACTGTGTTCAAAGGCTTCTTATCTTTTAAAAGATTAGTGTGAAATAATGATAATAATATTGATATGACACTTAAAATATTACTAGGCAAAGCACGAATCTTGATGCTAAAAGCAAATTGATCCGAAGTTGAAACTGGTCGAGATCGAGCACTTAAAATATCATTAGAAATTTTGGGATATCAGTTAAATTTCTAAAAAGCTCTTAAACATGAAGTGTTTATATAACAAGGCCTCGACGAGGATCTAAGCCCAAGATCTTAAAATTGACTTCATTTGAGCATTCAAATATTTAAAATACATCAAATGATCAAAGGGATCATTGAGCGTCCAAGTAGTAAATACGGGTTTTGCATGTATTCGAGACGCCACTCCTCCAATCTATAAATAGCTCAATCCTCATACGTATGAGAAGTAAGAGAGAGCTTTAAAGATTCTCCAAGCACAATCGTCCGCCACTGACCGTCGAACCACCAATCACGCAGCCAGCCGCCGTTGATTCTTGCCGAATCTCGTTTCCCATCATGATGACTTCTACCTGATTGTTCCTGCGTTTAAATGATTGTCGATGCCGTAATTATTCTCATTTTCGGGGATTGATTTCATAATCATCTCTACTACCAAGAATCGTAATCGATCGTTGTCATATATTGTCCTTTCATATACATAATCCCCAGATTCGGAAGATCAGACTGAGATACATAGTAAGTTTTACTAAAGGTAGTTTTTCCCTCTTTTCGAGATTTTTCACGTAAAAATTCTAGAGTTTTATTATTCACTCTTTAAATACATGTGTGTGTGATGGATTTCACAACGAAACTAAGGCGAAAACTTTTGCTCTACCGCAACTGGTTTTCTAGCACGCAATAAATATAAAGCTAGTGGCCACAAATAGGAAGGTTGGTTTATAAGCTACTATTATATTACATAGCCTTTGAGTTTTAATGATATATAGGGACCAAGCTAGCTAAATGTCACGGAGCTATAACTGCAGGGTTAAATGACTTAGCATCGGAAAGAGTCGACCTGACTTGAGAAAAGTTTCCCCGTGACATAAGTCTATGATGCACAATCACAAGAATTTGGGATGAGAGTTTAGTTGAAAAATAAAAAATAAATAAATTGATTTTTGATGCTTATTAAATTAAAATCATATTACATGATGAAATTACAAACCATATTTTAATCTTGATTTGATCTTCAAGTTGAACCTAAGTTAGATTGGACTAGCTCATGATTATCTCAAAATGTTAATAATTTTTTCTTTTTATTTTTATCATAGATAGGAAATAAATAATTTTTTCTCATTTTTTAAAAATAAATAAAAATAGGGAGAATTACATGCATATCTTCTAATTTTTATATATTTATAAATCTAACACCCTTCTTACTTTTTGGAACTAAAGAACTCATTCATTTGTATTTGTCATAGTTAAATCACTAAGAGTTTTATAAAAATATAAAATATAGCTTCAAATTTTATTATGAATTTAATATTTAAATAATATCTTAAAAAATTGAACTATGAGAATGATAATTTTGTAAATATATAACAATTGAGTGGCACATATGTAAAAGTAATAATAATGATTTTAAACTCAAATTCAAATACTTCGAGTGCAAGGGTCATTTTAAGCCAATTAGTGCACCTTAGAGCTAATCTTGATTGAGATGGGGCCACACTAAATCCAATCATTCTCGTCTATGATAGAATTAATTTATGCCTACTAATCAAAATTTAACTCATTTTTTGATAGATCATTAATAATTGTGACATCGTTCGATATTGATCAAATAGGATCATATCAATCTCCACCTATAAGAATAATAATACAATTTGTGGCTATTCTATTGTTCAATTTTTAAAAGGAAGATTTAAGTGCATAGCACATAATTCTGATGCATTTACATATCTAACATTTAAATTTTAATATTTATAAATATAACATCTTCTATAAGCAAAAAATAAAAAATAAAAAATATAGCTCATTTTAAAAAGATAATGATAGTGTTATTTTTAATGTAATATTAAAAATTTGAGTGTTAATTTTATAAATATAAAATTTTAGATGTTAGTTATATAAATATATAAAAATTGAGTGTTATATATATATATATATTAATTATCCAACCGACATTTTTTTCTTTCTCATATATTTTTCGGGCTCCGAAGGTTTGAACTTTTTGATGTGTGAATTATTTATTTATTTATTTATTTATTATTATTATCATTATTTTTTTATGTCGGTTGGTGAATGCCTTTTTTAGGGTTTGAATTAAAGTGCAAGTTTTGGTACAAATTTGAGAGCGTGGAGAGATAATTCAAAGCTCCTTTTTAGTGGTCCTCTTTGTAATTATTTTTCCCCTATTTTAAATGTATGTGGAGGACAAGAATATCTATTTTTTATATTATATATATATATATATATATATATAATTTATTTATTTAGTTATGAATCATAGTGAATTATTATGAATTATAATGTGATTGATTTTGATTTAATTATAGAGGGGATTTTATGGCACAGACTCATTTTAGTAGGTTTGATGTCAATGTCACTAATCAATAGCTTAAAACAAAGTGGTGTTTCAATCATTCACAATTATAATACGACATTTTGTTTGTGAAATTTAAGACACTTAAGTAGCCATGGGGACAATGAAAACATATAATTGCATCTCTATATTGTTTTCAAAAAGCTAAAATTAAATGTGAATCACTATTAAGACAAAAATTTTGATTTTATTAAGAGCAAATTTTAATTAAGAGAGATTAACATATGTTGAATCCTGAATTATTAGTGATCTCACATCAACTGTAAAAGAAAGAGATAAAAAACATAGAGAAAGAAAAAAAAATGAAGGGAAAATTTAGAGAATGCAAGTCTTTGAATTAGCTTAAAAAAAGAGATTACTCCTTGTGGGAATTTTTATTTATTTATAGATTTGGATTGATTCATGGGAGATGCATAATTGACTACATGAATAAAAAAAATGTAAATTAATAAATTCAATGATGAAGCCATCTAAGAGAGCTTTTGGGACAACGGTGTGGTGTAGTGTGTCTTTGTACTAGAAATTGCGGTGCTAGTGTCTTTAGTGGTGCGGTGTAATGAGGAACTGTAATTTTCAATTAATCTAGTAGAGTGAAATGGCTGCCAGAAAGTTATTGTCTAATTCTTTTTAAATAAAAAAAAATTATAATGCGCATGACAACTTTTTAGACGACTATTTCTTTTACAGCAGCTTCAACTCTATTTTTTCAAGACAATTACAATTGTCTAAGCACACTCTAAGTCACGTAGTCAAAATCAAATAAATTTTATTTCAAATCAAAATATAAATACATTAAAAAACAAAAGAACAAAATGATGATGTCAAACACCCCATAAATTAATTGATTTTGATTATAAAATTTAAAATGATCAGTTTGATGTTGAATGAAACAAAATATATATGATTTTAATGATGCATCCCATTTTTTTTAACTTATATAATATATAATATTTGCCAATATGTATAAGTATAACATCCGAAATAAATAGTATTCATGTTGATCTTTTATACACTTATATATCTGTAATTCACGAATAAATTGATTTAATATTTAAAAATATTATTATAATTAAATTTTTAGTTTAATCAAATTTATAAAAATAAAAATGGAACCAATAATCAAAATATCTAGATTACAATTAATAATCAATTTGACATTTTAATAACTGAACCGTATAAACAAAATAAAACAGATCTGATCTAAATATTTTTTTTAATTTATCCAAACAATGCACAGCTCTGATCATAAGTCATCAGAGCCATCAGCTTCATAATTTTTTTTGTTTTGTCATAGAAGTGTGCAATGAATTAATTATACCTAAGATAAATTTTGCTAGCAAGTAGCAACAAGAAACAAAAGAGTATGGAAGTAAGCCTGTGCTGCATATCTGTCATGGCAGAATTAAAGTCTTCTTTAACTCGGTCTTTTTAAGAATAATAATTAAAATAGATAATAAGATCCAATCCATCTTAGCCTTATATATATATATATATATATATATATATATATATATATATATATATATATATATATATATATATATATATATATATATATATATATATATATATATATATATATATATATAAATAATTTTTTAAGCTTCTCTACCAAATGAACATTGCTTAACATAGATCCATTTGGCTTGATGCATTGTAATGAATTTGTTGCTAGAAGAAAAAATAATAATAGTTGATACATCTCTTTGAAATCAAACACAAATCTCAAGTTAAAGCATATATACAATCAAATTAAATGACTCAGTGAAATGAGTCCAATAACGCTAGAATCGAGTCAAATAGAGCATAAATGAGTTCAAATCAAGCTCAAAAATTACATATAAAAAGTTCAAATCACTGACTGGATGATCAAATGACTTCTAAATTTGACATGCTTATAGTTGAATCGAGCGGCTCGACGAGACGATTCCAACAGCCCAAGATCACTTAAATCAAAGGTAGTCTGAATGGTCTAATTCATCAAAAAACTATCTGTGATCACGTGAATCAATATGAACCGTTTGATAGAGTGTTTTGAGATTTTGACTACAATGACTAAAATATCCCTCTTAGAATTCTATAAATAGGCCCTCATTCTTATCATGAGGGGGAGGAGGAGCTAGAAGTAAACTTGGGAGAAAGTTACGAGAGAGCTAGAAGTTCGAAGTTTATCATCATCGTCGTTGCCACCGATTGCAGCCTATTATTGTCTCCGACCGCCACCAACAACCATTACAGTCCAACTATCGTCGCATAGCTGTTGTAACCTGATTCTGAAATTCTTATTATCAGGATTTCTTACATATAATCTTGTAATCTCATTATTGGGAAGATTTAAACTCAGTATTTCAAAGAGGATATATAATGAAGCATTTCTACTGGGCTAGACTGTGTGAATTTTTCCCCTCTTTTTGGAGCTTTTTCATATAAAATTTTAGAATTTTTTATTCTCTTTTCAAATATATGTGTGTGTGTGTGCTAGATTTCTCAACGAAACTTAAGCGTGAAATTTTATTCTGCCAGTACTGATTTTCTAGCATGCAATAATAATAATAATAATGATGATGATGATGATGATGATGATGATGATGATAACGTCCATTATTTTCATAAGTTATTGTCAATTGATAATCTCAGATTGTTTTTATGACTAGTTTTGATTCTACACATTTGTGTGCATGTAAATAGAAAATATTTTTTATCCATAAGAAATTAATATGAATTATAAATTTATGTCTCTAATATGACAATCTGATTTTCATCTACAAATGAATGAAAATAAAATCACAAGTTCAATAAAAAAATTGAAATTCATTAGAAAATTTATCTTTTATGAATAAATTGAACTTAATTAAACTTATATATGTATATATTATATAATTTGAATGATGACGCCTAATGATTGTTATTGACCTTACTTTTAGAGTGAGCTCTCAACTTTCTCATCATAAGTCTAAGACTCTTGTAGACATAAGAGAGTTCTTTAGTCTTAAGACACTTCTAGTGATTAGATGAAACTTAACATAAGCCTAGAGACTTAGCAGGATTAGCCATGAGAATAAATCATGTCTTATGGATTTACAAAAACTTGTCTACCCTATAACCTTAAACCCAATCCATGCTTTACAAAAACTTGTCTACCCTATAACCTTAAACCCAATCCATGCTTTTTTCCTCAAACCTCAAATTCAAATCCAAATCATAAATCAATTCCAAATCAAATGACTGAAACCCATGATCAAATTCAAATTCCAAAATCCTTCATAAGCCCTTTGATTTTATCTTATGGACTTAGCCTTAACCAAATTCAAATCAACCCAAATTCAATTGATTTTCTCAAATACCAATTCAATCTCAAATCAAATTCCAACCCAATTTCCAAATCAAATGACTAAAATCCAAAATCAAATTCAAATTCCAAAATCCCTTCTTAAGCCATATGAACTACCTTCATATGCTTAGCCAAAACCCCATTTAAACCAAATCAAACTTGGTTGATTTCTTTATAAATCAATCATTCATTCATTTATATTCACAAATATAAATGAAATCCAAATTTAAATCAGCTAAATCAAATCAAACTAAATCAAACCAAATCAAGACCTTTCTTAATCCCTATGGACTTACCTTCATAAGCTTAATCAAATCTCAACCCAAATCAACCCAAACTCAATTTATTTCTTTATAAATCAATTATTCCTTCATTTATATTCACAAATATAAATGAAACCTACTCTCCAATGACCAAAAATAGATCAAACTAAATCAATTCCTATTTAAGCCTTTTTGACCTACATCCCTAAACTTGGTCAAATTTACTTTCAAATCACTCCAAACTCAAGTAATTTTCTCATAACCCATTTATATCTTCCTTTATACTCACAAATATAAATGAAATATAAATCCAAATAGCTAAAACCAAACTCAAATCAAATCAAATTTTCAATTTTAGCCTTTTTAACCAATTTCTTGAACTTGGCCAAATCCTATCCAAATCAGTTGCTTTGGTTGATGATGGTATGTTAAATGGAGTTCAAATTGAATTTCATGTTGATGTTTAGTTTTATAAAATGGAAATTCTCATTTGACTAATTTGGGTAAGTCAAATGAAATTGAATTGTGTTTAAATTGTTTGTGATTTGAAAAAGAGAACTCTACTTAGCAAATGTGGGTATGTTAAGTAGAGTCCAATTCTGTGATTTTAAAAGAGGGAATTCTCATTTGACAAGTTTGGGTGTGTGAAATGGAATTCAAATGTGCATTATTTTTTATAATTTTGAAAGAAGGCACTCTACTTAGCAAATGAGGGTATGCTAAGTAGGATCCAATTTGTTTTGGTCGAAAAGGGAACTCCACTTAGCAATTTTATGTATACTAAATGGAGTTCAATTATTTGTGTTTGGTTGCTTTTGAAAATAGAACTCTCATTTGGCAAACTTGGGTATGCCAAATGAGATTCAAAATATATATCTTGACTTTGTGTGTGATATTGCTTTTGAAAAGAGGGGAAGTCTAACTTAACAAATTTGAGTATGTTAAGTGAGGTTCAATTATATGTTGATTTTGATTTTTTTTATTTTGATTTTAAAAATGGAACTCCATTTAACAAATTTGGGTATGTTAAATGGAGTTGGTTAATTGATTTTATTTTAAGAAATGTGCTTTTTGAAAATCTTTGATAGAGATCTTATTGATTGTAAATTTGATTTTGATTTTTTGAAAGAGGAACCTATTTAACAATTTTAGGTATGTTAAATGAGGTTTGATTGTCTTTTATTTTAAAGAGATTTGAAAATTTTTATATTTTTGCAAACTTTATGTGGAGTTAATTAAAAATGATTCTGTTTAGGAAAAGTGCTTTTGAAAATAGTTTTTAAAAGACTTTATTTATTTTAGTTTGAGTTTTCTTAACTGTGGGATAAACCTTACCTCACCAAGCTAGTGGTAAAGAGGTTCAAAATTTGTATTTTGTCATCTTCTTTACTTAGTTAGTTTACTTTACCTATTGGGAACTCAATAGGATTTTAAGACCTACAGAGTGTCCTAAAACCAAAGGATATTGGCTAGCTTTGCTTAAGGATGAAATAAGCTAAGTGCCAATGAAAAGAAAGATAATTTTTGGGCTTATATAAAATATAAGTCCACTATCGATGCTTGGAGACAATAATGTCTATTAGAGATGGAGAGAGGAATCCTCCCTAGCAAAGTCGCCAGAAAAATCTGTGGTATTTATTTTTGGAGGTAGGACACAACGTAAATCTTTGGGGTTATTTATTGAAGTGATCAAGTATTACATTATTGTATGATGCACTATCTTGAAAGATAGAAATCATCATCCTATAATTTACCTAATCACCTAATAAAGACTCTTAAGGCACGATGGGTCTTCGAATGTACCAGAGATCTTTTCCCTACTTTACATGGAAAAGTAAAATATGGTTTATATTAAGCCAGGTTCATTAAGTTCTTTATGGAGGTAAGTCTCCATAGTTAATTACATTATAAAGAATGGGAATTCCTTAGGAATACTCTCGATTAAAGCAGAAATTAAGGTCTCCAAAGATTTCAAGGCTAGACTATCAAATTATTATTTGTATTGGAAAATATAATGAGATTATTCAAGGAGAAGACTTATTATTGAAGATAAAGAGAATAAGTAGGAAATGCTCATGATACTAAGAAGCCTAGTGAGTATTCCAATCTATCCTATGAATGGGCTTTATATGTTTGAAGTTGAAGAGATTGAATTTATTGAAGTTGATATTTTATTAGAAGTTGGACTTATAATCCAACAACATAAGATTATGAAAATGCTTATGAAGTGAGGATTTATGCTAGTACAAGAAAATACCTGATCCTAAACCTAGTGAGCTTTGGCATGTCAAGCACGACCTAATTCTAAGTGAACATGGATTTATGGTTTACCTCCACAAGGATAAATCACCGACTATCTTATAATTTACTGAGGTAGCTAACTCCTACAATTTAAATTAGTGTAGGCAAGTCTTATGAGTTGCAAGATAGCTAAGGTAGTTATTATTTAGAAAGAGACTAGGGTCCTTAAACCCACTCCCTATGAGGCTAAAGCATGAGTGGTATGAGAAATGACTTAATCCATAAATGTAAAATTTTTTTAAATTTTATTTTAATTTTGACACTTCTTTTTGATAAAGGCTTCAGGATTTTGATGCCTATATGCATGATGAAAATAGGTTATGAGCCAAATCAGCTAAAAGAAGGTGTTCTCAACCACAAGGGATGCCCTCATAGGTCAAGCATTCCCCTATTGTGCAAGGATGGAGATCCTTCATGTTCAAGAGAGAAAGAATATGCATGCATGTTGTGAGACATTCAACCATTCAGCTAAGGGGTTGCTAAATTTTTTAATTATCTTATTTCAAATCTATGCTTTATGGTAAGGTTATGAATTGTTTTAAACTTTAATTATGAGTTATTAACTAGGCTTGAGAAATTAATTTTATCCTAAGAGCCTAATCGCATCCAGGCCACACATTAAAGCATCAAACATATAAGAAACTAAGAAAAGCATGTTGTTTCTAATGCGCAATCTAAACACAACATCAAACAATTTTATAGACTACCACAAAAGAATAAAAGGTCAGTGCGGTCGAGTTCTGCCGTACACCCCGAAATTAGAAAATGGGTAGCCGAGCTCTACCCTTATACCACATGGTATATAAAAGAATAATTACAATTACAAATAATAAAAGCTATAGGGGGTCTTCAAGTCTTCATTATTCATGTCTCCTTCATTTCTTTATATCTTTTCTTCTTTTGATGTGGTAGACTTCAAAGCATCACATAGCACCCTAGGACTAAGCCTTCTAGCTAATGCTCATCCAAACCCCCATAGCACTAATCTTAATTCCTAATGTAAAATTATAGTAAAAATAGAAAAAGTAAATCTAACTACACCTGCAAAATAAGTGTTAGCTAAACACACATACACCCAAAGTAATTATATGTATAATTTGGACTTAGCACCCTGCACAAGGGTAACCAAGCCCACTTATCCTAACTTGGATTATTCTTAGGGACTTAAGCAACCTTCAAAGAGAGCATTTATATTTATTTTTAAGCAGCCCCTTAAGCACAATCCCTTGCAAAAAATAATGTTAGACTATCAACAACTTAACATCCAACCTACGATCCACATTCCTAACATCCAGTCTAAAACCCTTACATCATAAAACAAAACATAACATCAACCATACAATCAACAGATCAACCTAACCTAATTCTAGGGTCAGTGACCTAGTATTCTAATGTGTGAAAAAAGGGCTTCTGTGATAAGAATTTACTAGGCTTCTTTTGTTTAAGTTTTAATTTAGAGTTTGAATTTGTTTAAAATTTTCCTTTGGGTGGTTTCAATTTAAATTATTTAAAGATTTATTTTCCATTTTTTTCACTTTTATTTGGTTAAAGAGATATTTAGGTTTTCAAAAATGAAGAGTAAAATGAATTCCATTTTTTGATGGAACTCACCATATTCAACATCCAAACTCCTAAACAGTCTAACTAAGGTCTTTAAGTATCTTAATTAGCCCATTTGAATTTATATGATTGATTTGATTTGATTAATGTTTGTTTGATTTAATTTAGATTTTAAAATTTGAGTTTACTTAATCTTCATGTATTTTGATTGATTAATTTTGGATTAGATATTTTGATTTAAATAAATTTTGATAATTCAATATCCTTAATATCTAATGAAGTTTAAGTTTATTTAATTTCATATATTCTAATTGATTAATTTTGGATTAGATGTTTTGATTTAATTAAATTTTGATAATTCAATATCCTTAATATCTAATGCTCTTTTTGTTTTTATTTCATATGAATATATGATTATTGTCGTTTTGATGTTTGTTTAAATTCATTGATTTTTATTATTTTATTTGAGTTTGATTTGGATTGGTGAATGTATTTTAATTTACTTATAATTTATTTGATGGTTAATGTGTTCTTTTATTTGAATTCTAATTAAGGGTTTAACTTATTAAATATAGCCATCTACTTTATATAAATGATTATCTCTTTAGCTTAATGATTATTCTCTTATCTTAGTTCAATAAGGTTGTTTAATTGGATATTATTTTTGTTTAACTTATTTTGATATTGATTGGAATTTGGAGTAATTGGATATGATTTAATATCTTTAGAGTTTATATTTAATTTTATGTTTATTTGATTTGATTATGATATTTAGAATATGAATTATACAAGTTTGCTCTTTTTTTTTTCTTGACTTCAATTGTCTATGTCCTAAGGGATGTGAGTTTATATATGTTTTAAAATGTTGAATTAGTTATGAATTCCTCCAAAATTTTATATGAATAACTAATCAAATAAAGCTTACCTAATTGTATTAGTTGAGTTAATTATAATTAACGATATGTCACATAACTAAATTTTCTTTTTAATTTTAGAATCAACATATAACAATTAGAGATTAAATTGATTTTATAATTGACTTTCATAAATTATGTTCAAAAAACTTTTTATATTCGATTATAATACTTATAATACTATTGGTTTAGTTAATTTTTTTCTCTTTTTATACTAAGTTTTACTTAGATTTTATAATAATTTAATTTACACCTTTTTTATTTTGTTTGATCACATATTATTTTGTTTGTTTTGTTTAGAATTCTAAAGATTGATTAATTACTTTTTTTAGATTTGATTGAATTTAGTAATAAATAAAATAATGTGGATTAATCGTGATCATTCGATCAAAAATCAAATGACCCACGAGTTAATCATGGCTTGCTAGGTGGAATCAAATTACTATGCCATTCGACCTAATCAAAACTATTCATTTCAAACACATAAAATAAATGATTTTGCTTTTGTCTCTAAACTCTTGCCAAAAAGATTAAAAAGTAAAGTGCATAGATTCTAAAGGCCTTAACGACTCGCAGATTCAACACATCAAACATAAGATCTGCTTTCTAAGTGTTTAAGAATTATATCAGAGCTAATGTGTGGATTGACTGAGGTGGCTTCATTTAGAAGAAATGAAGCCCTATTGAGATGCTTGTTGAGCTGGATCAATACTTCAACTAGCATTCCTTTTCTTTGCTCATATGGTCCGCTTTAAATGTCTCCTCACTGATTGAAGATAGTGTTCACTGAATTGGTCAATTTAAATAGCTTTCTTGAGACAAGAGGGTGCTTTGCCAGATGTTTCTAGGCTTGCCTCCTCACCAAGTATCCCATAAGCTCACTCATAGCCGCTCCTTGCCAGAGCTTTATCATTCTCGTGGATAGAACAGTTGCTGGAGGATCCTTACATGCGATTGGGTTGTGTAGAGAATAGTAATTCAAATGTAAGCTAATGAAGGGAAACCTAGATGGAGAATAGGAGGTAGTGGAATGCATGCTAGAACAAGGAATAAAGGTTCAACATATAAGGAGATTAAAGTTGCAGCAACATTTTTGTAAGGAAATGTGGAGAAGATCACGTGTTGGCTATCTAGTAGAGGAAGAAGGTGAGAGAAGAGAGGCTTGATGCTGTAGCATGATACTGTTGAACCAAAAATGAGAGGGATGAAAAGAATGCCTGCAACTGGAAAGAGTTTAAAGAGGACAAGATTTTGCATTGAGTTGGAGTGACAAATATTCTTGCAGGTTATAGTGCCTCTTGACTTGTCGGCTCGGGGATGAAGCTTGCTTATGGATAAGAGTTTTGGGCATGAGTCTCTAGCTCGGTATGCTCGCACAAGAAAAAGAGAGGGAGGTGTGCGGCTAGCCATCGATTCTGATCGGAGGGGAGGAAGAACCGAACTGGTAAAAGGATGAGACACTACTCACATGCAGCTGATATGGAGAGTGAAGATGGATGAATAAAGGGACTCAAATCCTGTGTGGCTAGCCTTCGATCGGACGAAATGAGATGCAAGGATGGCTTCGACTGCTCTTGCATGAGGGAAGATGAGAGAGAGGTCGGGCTTCTCTTAAAAATATGGCGAGGACGAGATGCCTTTTACATAAAAGAGAAAAAGCTCTTCTTTCTCTCTTGTTCCCGTCCAGTTCATGGGGAAGGATACGGAGGAGGAGATCGTATTCGGTAGCAGAAACATGGAAAGGCGTCTCAGCCTAGGAATGCTGTTTTTTTAGTCATGGATGGGAGGCTCTGTATGGAGAGAGAGAGAGAGAGAGAGAGAGAGAGAGAGAGAGAGACATAGAGACGGCTCGCATGCTCCAAGCAGGTAAGATAAGATATTTTATTTTATTTTATTTTTTTTAAAGCTGGAGAGTAGGTTTTCATTTGAATAGAAAATAAAAAAAATTATTTGAGATTCACATGAAATAAAAAAAATAAGACTTCATGCTTTTATTAGCTTTAATAAATGACTGATGTCCAAATTTATTATTATTTTATTTTAATTTTTAATGAAACAAATTTTATTTTTTAACGAATGATAGCATACATGCTATATATATATATATATATATATATATATATATATATATATATATATATATATATATATATATATATATATATTAGGGTTTAGTGACCTTTTAAATAATTTTAATAATTTTGATATTGTAATTTTAATTTAAATGAAGTTTATAGATTATATATACTATAATTAATGATTATTCAAATTGTATATTTATTATTTATTTAGTAGTTAATTATTTTTATTTAATTTTAATTAAAATTATATTCGATGTTCAAATTTAATTATATTTCTATTTTAATTATACAATGACAATGTTGATTGTTTTTTTTTTTTTGGTATATGATTGATTTTCTAATTTTTATAGTTTGATTAGCTTGCTAATTATATTTGATGCAGATTTAGATTAAAGCCCATTTTGACAAAAATCGGGCTTAATGGGCCACATTGGACCTATTTGAGTTAAATGATCAAATTTATTAAATTAAACCCAATGGTTGGCTAAATTTTATCTAATTATAAATTTTAAATGATTTTTGATGTTTAAGTTGAATTAATGTTCAATTTAATTTGAGTTTAGATTTAATAGGATCCATTGGGTCTTCTTGGGTTTCGTGGCCAAATCTACCCATTTGGATCTTCATTAAATTTAGATTTGTTTAGTTTTAGACTCAAACATGTTCATTTGATGATTTTGAGTCTTTGGAGTGACTCAATTTGATCACATTTTAATTTATTGACTTTTGACTTAGCGGAGCTCACATGGGTCAACTCTAGGTCAAATGACCTATTTGCTATTTTGTGTCCAATCATGATTTATTTTTTAGTCTGTTTGTGTTTACACATTGATTTCATGTTTATGATTCAATTTAGTTTTGTTTAATTTTGATTTAATTTGATTTTATTTGGACTTAGGTGATTTGGAGCTTATTTGAATATTTTGGAAAAAGTTCGACCTTGGCTTGATTGATTTGATTGTAGATTTTGGTATGGCTTGAAGTGATGATTTAAGCATTAATTTATGAGAAGATCAATTGAGTTAGGTTTGATTTGGATGAGATCCTAAGTCCATGAAATTAGCTTAAGGTTTGGATTTGGATTTGATTTGATTTGGATTTAGGTTTGGATCATGATTTCAAGTTGAGTTTGTGTTTGAATTTGATAAATTGATTGAAGGGCTGAATTGATTTTTGAGAAAATCAATTGAATTTGGATTTATTTGGATTTGGCTAAGGCTAAGTCCATAAGAGAAATCATAGGGTTTAGGAATGATTTTTATTTTAGACTCGATCATGAGCTTCAATCATTTGATTTGGATTTGAAGTTGGATTTTGATATTTGAATTGAATTTGAGATTTGGTTTGAGAAGGTGAACATATGTCGAATTTAGACTATAGAGTAGGTGAGACTCCTTAATCCCTAAGGCATAGCCAAATCCTATGGTTAACCTTTCTAAGTCTAGAGGTTAAGGGTTTACAATTGTTAAAAGTGTCTTTGACAGGAAATTTTAGTGTCTAGAAGACTCCTAGGTCTAAGAAAAAGAGGTTGAGAACTTGGTCTAAAAGTGAGGTCAACAATGATTTTTAGGGTTTAAGATTTAAGGTTTAGGGTTTAGGTTTAAGATTAGGGTTTAGGGTTTTTGGTTTATTTTTTTTAAGAGAGAACAAATTTAGATTCAACATTTCTTCTTTTCAATTTCATCAACCAAGTAACACACCAATTTTTCTAAGACATAAGCGATAATATAGGTAAAAAATGAGCACATAGAGTAAATCAAAACCTTAGATAACCATCTTAAAGAAATAGTTTCATAAGTAGATTAATTATCCATTCCCATCAAAACCACCTCGGTAGTGGGAGATCCACCATCATATTATCTCCCATCATTACCACCACGATTAACCCTCCCGCTTTTATAACCATAATTATTTTACACCACATCCATGTCCACCAAGACTAGATCCCACCACTAGATAATGTTTTTATGCCACCAGATCTAGATCGAAGGTTCGAGGAAGTTTTTTGCCCATTCATAGAGTTTAGGTTTAGGTTAGGTTTTAGGGTTTAGTTTATTTTTTAATTTATTTAGTTACTTAGGTTTAGTTAGTTTAAGTAGGTTTAGGTTTAGTTTAGGGTTTAGGTTTAGGGTGGGGTGGTTTAGTTTAGGTTGTGGGTTTAGGGTTTTTTAGGGAGTGGAGATTTATGGAGGGTGGGAGGGAGAAGGAGAAGTGTTTAGTTACATATCAGATTGGCTTCAGTTTAGTTTATGGTAGGATTAAGTTTAGATAGGTATTCAGTTTAGGTAAGACCCATTTAGTATTCAGGCCCAGTGGCCCAGAGCCCAGGGCCCAGAGCCCAGTGGCCCAGGGCCCAGGTCCATTATGGGGGCCCAGGCCCAGGGCCTTTGGGCCCATGGTGTGGTCTGGGCCCACTCAGCCCAGTTGGACCCAGGCCCAGTGATCCGGTTGCCCAGCCCAGGGCCTGTTCTGAGCCCAGGGCCCAGCCTAGGATCAGCCAGGATCAGTATTTAGCCCATCTTTGGCCCAGGCCTCAAAGCCATCTATCTTTATTTGATCTACATTCATGCTCACTCAGATCTTTAAGCCCAGGCCTATTATTATCTAGTAGGTATTAGTAGGTTTTTAGGTCAGGGTTTGGGCCCAGGATCCAGGGTTTAGGCCCAGTGGCTGGGGTTTAGTGGCACAGGCTCAGTTTAGTTATTTAGTTTTGGTTTTAGTGCAGGGTTTATGAGTTTAGATTTGGGTTTAGGGGTTTTAGGTTTGTTTAGTTTTTGGGTTTAGGGTTTAGGGTTTTTAGGGTTTAGGGTTTTAATTTAGGGTTTAGAGTTTTTATTTTAAACAGAACAAATTGATTCAACATTTCTTCTTTCAATTTCATCAACCAAGTAACGCCAAGTTTTAGACACAAATGACAACATGATAAAAGGAGCACACATAAAGTAAATTAAAACCATATATTAAATCATCTCTACTCTAAAGACACACCATAAGATTAGGTTATTCTTATTTAGATATTTTTCTATTATTTGTTATATTTACACCACCACAACCTCCATATCCATCAAGTTTTTTATCCCTAATCACCACTATGATTACGTTAGTGATCTAGGTTGATGTTTAAGTTTATTTTAGGTTTAGGTTCATTAGACCAGGGTTTAGTTTATTTTAATTTATTTAGTTACTAGTTTAGGTTTGGTTTAGGGTTTAGGGTTTTTGATTTAGGGTTTGGAGTTTATGGTTTTAGTTTATTTTTAGTTTAGTATGGTAAATTATAAACCCATTTATTTAGTTTATTTAGTTTATTTTTTTTATTTTAGTTTATTTTATTTTATTTTATTTAAGTTTATTTTATTTATTTTAATTTATTTTAAGTTTATATTTAGTGAGTTTATTTATTTATTTTAGGTTTATTTAATTTAGAGTTTATTTTATTTAGGTTTAGGTTTTATTTTAGTTTATATTTTAGGTTTTATTTTAGTTTAGGTTTATTTTAGTTTATTATTATTTAGTTTAGGTTTATGATATATTTAGTTTAGTATTTTAGTTTTATATTTATTTTATTATTTTATTTTATTCAGATACATTTTATTTAGTGTTTAGGTTTATTTTATTTATTTAGGTTTAAAGGTTTATGGATTTAGTTTATTTAGTTTATTTAAGTTTATTTTATTTTTTATTTTATAGGTTTAGCTTTTATTCAAGTTTATTTTATTTTAGTTTAGGGTTTTTATTTACTAATATTTTATTACTAATTTATTTTTATTTTTAGTTTAGATTTCATTATTTAGTTTTAGGTTTTATATATTTAGGTTTATTTAATAGGTATTATTTTTAGTTTTAGTTTAGTTTTAGGTTTAGGAGTGGTTAGATAGGTTTTAAGATTTAGGGTTAGCATAGTTTAAGGTAGTCTATTTAGTTTAGGGTTATTTTTTTATAGTTTAGACAGGTTTAGTATTTTTAGTAGTTTAGTGGTTATTTTAGATTAGGTTAGTGGTAGTAAGGTTTAGGGTTTAGTTTTAGTGGAAGTGTTTAGGGTTTAGTGGAGTATAGGTTTAGTAGTTTAATGGTTTGGGAAGACCATGGGTAGTAGGTTTAAGGAGGTTATTTTATTAGGTTTAGAGTTTGGATTTAATAGTATAGTTTAAGTAAACCAGGTTTAGTTTATTATTTAGTATTTTATTTATTTTAATTTATTTTATTTTAGTTTAGGTTTATTTTATTTAGTTTATTATTTTATTATTATTTTAGTTTAGGTTTAATTTTATTTTGGGTATTATTTATTTTTATTTAGGTTTGGTTTAGTTTATTTAGTTTATTTATTTAATTATTTTAGTTTAGAATTTAGTTTAGTTTATTTTATTTTAGTTTATTTATTTAGGTTTAGTTTAGGTTTTATTTATTTTAGTTTTTTTTTTAGTTTAGGTTTTATTTTATTTAGTTTAGTTTTATTTTTTTTATTTAGTTTAGGTTTAAGTTTATTTATTTTATTTTATAGTTTAGGTTTATTTTATTTTATTTTTGGTTTATTTAGTTTATTTAAGTTATTTATTTTAGTTTATTTATTTTATTTATTTTATAGTTTAGGTTTAGGTTTATTTTATATTTATTTTATTTAGTTTAGTTATTTATTTTATTTTATTTTAGTTTATTTATTTAGTTTTATTTAGGTTTATTTAGGTTTATTTATTTAAGTTAATTTAGGTTTAGGTTTCTTTATTTAGGTTTAGGTTTTATTATTTATTAGGTTTATTTTAGTTTAGGTTTTATTTATTTTTAATTATTTTATTTAAGGTTTTATTTTAGTTTATATTTATTTTTTATTTAGGTTTAGGAGGTTTAGGGTTTAGGTTTAAGATATTATGATTCAGGGTTTTAGGTCAGAGCCTGGGGTTAGTTTTAGGCAAGTGGGCTCTTTATTTATTTTATTTATTTTAATTTCTTTATAGGCTCAGTTTAGGTTAGTTAGAGTTTTAGTTTAGTTTTTTATTTTATTTTTATTTATTTTTATTTTAGTTTAGGTTTATTTAGTTTAGGTTTGGCTTTAGGGGATTGTTTATGGTTTAGGTTGTGGTTTAGGATTTGGGTGGAAGATTTTTATAGATTTAGGTTTAGGTTTAGAGGTTTAGGTGTGGGTTTAAGTTTAGGGTTTAAAATTTTTAGGGTTTAGGATTTAGGGTTTAGGTTGTACAAGTTTTAGTTTAGGGTTTAGGGTTTAATGTTTTTCTTTAACAGTGAAGAAATTCATATTCAACATTTCTTCTTTTTGAATTCATCAACTAAGTAGCACACCAAGTTTTCTAAGATACAAGCGACGACAAAGATAAAAAATGAGCACGCGTGGAGCAAATAATTAACCCTAGATAACTAGAAACATCTCAAATGTAAAGACACAATTCCATAAGCAGTAGATCGGATTGGCCATTCTTTAGTTTTTCCAGTTCCCATCAGAACCACCCCGGCCTCTCAAGTAGTGGATCCACCATCATATCCCTGATCTCTACCTCTGCCACCACCACGACTGTAACCTCTATTGCTCCTCCCGCCTCCATAACCATTACTGCTCTGACCACCACCTCCATATCCACCAGCACCTCCAGATCCCCCACCACCACTGCGATAACTGTCGCCATCGCATTTGCCTCCACTGCCAAATTTAGACTGAGCCTAGTTAATAATGATGTTCCTGTCATCAAGGTTCTGCCCATTCTTAGGGTTTATCTTTATTATGCTTTAGGCTTTAGGTTTAATTTTTAATTTATTTAGTTACTTTAAGTTTAAGTTTAGGGCTTGGGGTTTAGGGTTAACAGTTTAGGGTTAGGTTTTAAGGTTTAGGGTTTAGAATTTTAGGGTTTATGCTTTTAGAGTTTAGGGTTTATGGTTTGGATTTAGGGTTTAGGATTTAATGTTTAGGCTTTAGGGTTTAGGGTTTTTAGGGTTTAGGGTTACATTAGGTTTTAGGGTTTTAGGGTTTAGGGTTTTAATGTTTCTTTAAGGTTTAGGGTTTTTTAGGGTTTAGATTTATTATTATTTAGATTTAAGGTTTGTTTTAGGGTTTAGGGTTTAGGTTAGTTTATGGTTTATGGTTTAGGGTTTATGTTTTATGGGATTTTAGGGTTGAGGGTTTAAGGTTTGTGGTTTAGGGCTTAGGATTTAGGGTTTAGGATTTTGAGGGTTTAGGGTTTAGGGTTTAGGGTTTAGGTTATAGGGTTTAGGGTTAGTTTAGGGTTTAGGGTTTATCATTTTGGGATTAGGGTGTACTATTTATGCTTTAGGGTTTAGGATTTTTAGGGTTTAGGATTTACGGTTTAGGGTTTTTGCTTTAGGATTTAGGGTTTAAGGTTTTTTTTTTTTTTTTTTTTTAGGGAAACCCCATGATGCGGGGTATTTTAATGCCACAAAAAAAGTGTTACATGATCCTTAAAGGGGATAAACTCCGAAACTACTGCTCAAAGAGCTACAATCAGCCTAAGGAGTAAATCCCCATCTAAGTACATCCAAGAGCAAAAGAAAACATTAAAGCAATCAAAAGATATAAGATGATTAACATAATAGGCTAAAGGAAGGTTAAGGCCATGATGGATGGTGCAAGAGTGCTTGGTAATATGGAGCAAACTTGCAAAAGAAGGAGAGAAAATCACCTGCAAAGTTATAATAAGAGGAAGATTAGAACAGCTAAGGTAATATAGACAAAAAGTTAGAGGAAAATAACATAATATGAGTATGTTAGTAAGGAATTGTGTTAAGGCTGGGGCTCAATCACATCTGGATGCAAGTATGAGCATCCAAACTTCAACATAAGGGTTACATCACATGAGCTACAACCAATAGGGAGTGAGATCATCACCATCATAGCCAACAAACCCGTGAGAAGGAAGCAGCTTGTTGATACTCTTGTGAGCTTTATTACCTGCAAACCTAAGCAAAATCATATCTAAAATATATAGGTAATTGCTAAGAGCTGAAGGATAAGGAGTATCATTCAAGAAAAGTATCATCAATAAAGTCATCTTGACATGAGAATGCATAAACATAAGTGAGTGTTTATCTCATGAATAGTCATATTCAAGAAAGAAATTAGTTCAAGATATAATCCCTCCATAAGACAGAGGAGACAACTCGAAAACCCAATGAGCTTATACTTAACACCATCCCAATCACTTGATATGCAAATGAATCTTTTAGTGCAGAAAATAACCCAGGAAACAATCCCCTTATTAATGTCCTGGAGAAAGCAATAGTAAAGGAAGATAGCATAGCTCAACACAAGGAATGAACTGCAACCAACCAAAATAAGCACCCAAAAAAAATAGTTAGAGTAATAGCTAGAGATTCGTGGCCTCCATTCGAGATAATCCGATCAACAATCAATCCAGAGAACAAGGTAGCAAAAGGCAACAACATCCAAGATAGAAAGGGACTAAACTGGCCATAATACCATTCTTTCAGAATAAACTGCTCATAAAACTGCACCAACCAGTTAGAAATGAGGTAACAGGTGACGCAGATCGGAAAAAATAGGAGATAAAAAGCAGCAATGCCACCCAACAACAAACAAATAATACAACATTGGAACCCGCCATAATAAAAATCAACAAGTGAATTGAAATGAGTCTCAACATTAAAATCCGAAAATAGCAGCTTAAGACGCAACATCCAAGATAGGAAGATAATAAATTGGCCATAAAACTCCTCAATCAATAGACATGGCAATAATAGATAAACAAATAAATAAATAAAGCATAAAATAGTTATCCCAAGGAAATCATGAAAACCCTCACCATCGACAAGAATGTCAGCCTGTGGCATAAGACCCTGAAATTCTACAACCAACAAAGAAAGAGCCAACTGAGGTGACAAGGTAAAACAAAAAGGTAAATCTCCAAGACAAGAGGCAACCAAAACAGTAAAAACTAGTTAGCTTGCCATGATGCCACTCATCCAGTATAATCAAAATAATAGATACAAGTTTGACAGAAAAAGGATGAAGTAAACAGTAGCAAAAAAGGTAGATCAATGAATTCCAATGATAGGCATACAATAAACCAAGAAGGTGGTTCAAAGCAAAATCTACCAAGCAATCAAGAACTTCAATAGAGACTTGACAAAATAATCCAAAGCCCGGTGAAGGTGGGTATTGATCCGATCACCCAACCAACAAGGCGCTTAAAACCAACACCCAAGATTCCACCCATAAACATATATCAAGAAAAGAAAGAATAGATAATGAATGGCTCCCCACCATAAGCCTATCCAGTAAGTGACATGTGAGAAATCGAGATCGTGTCGGGATGCTTATTAACCATAACCCAATCGCCAAGGGTAATGACAATAACCAACTTTGTCAATAACCCAATTATGCATATATAAGAGAAATCATTGATTAAAGCATAACAAAGAAATGTTGCTTCCAAACATACAATAGATGGGAGAACAAAACAAGGAACAACATCCCAACCGTAAAATAGTAGCATGGACAATTTTACAGAGTAAGCAGTGCCCACAATCTCAGCAGATGCACAATGATAGTCCCTTGAAAAACTCCAAACCTGCTGAGCATGGGAAGCAAGACTAGAAACAGCAAGACTAGTATTGAGAAAAATAACACACTTCCAACGCAAAATAAGGTGGGATATCCCAAACAAAAATAACAATAATGAAAATTGCAACCAATAGGTGCTCAATAGTTCTAAAAGCAAGCAGTAGGTTGCTTTGTCACATTAAGCCATTGTCAAGGATATTGACAAATAAATCGAGAGGCATATAGGTTAGACCATTGGTTACATATGGAAGTAAGAGTAGAATTCTGATTTTCATGATCTCCTCAAAACATGAAGCACTGTAATAAAGTCCAACATCAACCCAAATGTTAACAAAATGAAGCAGAGAAGAGGAGGGTAAACACAGTAAGAACCAAAAGGAGCGACCAACAAGGAAATCCATTCTGGGGATTAGCAGAATTTTAAGACAATAAAGGTCCAAAACCAACTTGCTAAGGCGATGAGCAAGATGGCAAAAAATAGCATGAGGAAAGCGGGAGAAGCGGTGAAAAAATGGCACAAACCAAAGAGATTAAAACCAAATCAATAAACAAATCAATAAACAACGATGGTAGCAAACCTCAAAACCCAAAAGTAATTAAGCCCAATCCATTCCAGTTAAGGATTTGGACCAAAATAACCATTAAAAGCGACAAGGTATTACAATTTCTTCCTTGCGGAAAGCATCTTTGAGGTTAGGCATTATATAAAAGGACGGTAGAAGGTCATCGAGAAAGTCTGACACCAAAATCCTTTCGACATAAGTGTTGAAACCTTTATGAAGGCCTTTAAGGAAAGAGTCCCAAGGAATGTAAGGAATGTAAGCATCGATAAAGAAATATTATAATCATCAAAATAAAATTGCAACCGACATAATGCACACTAATGTTGCTAGAAGCAACATAGGTAGTATGATGCTCCAAATATATTAGAGAAAAAGCGGATAAAGAAGTTAGTACTAAAATCTAAGCCCATCAAAAGCAGATAACTTCCTCCAATTTGGGTAATTTTGCTTATCCCAAGAGAGATTTTGTTAGAAATTTTATTAGATCATCAAAAGGTGTGATCTTTTTGGCCTTTAAAAGCGAGCCCCAAGGTAATTAAGAGGTAGTTGATTTTGCTTAAAGTTAGTAATTCTGGATATTTGGTTAAGTATATTAGGAGGAATCTTAGATGAAGGAATAAAACTGTATTTTCCTTCATTAAGAAAAAGACCACTAACTTTACCAAAATCATTTAGAAGGTTCTTAATGGTTTTAACATGTTGAAGGGAGCCATTGCAGAAGATAATGAAATCATCTGCAAAGCTAAGATGAGAAATAGGGAAACCTCCATGAGTTTTGAAAGACATATTAGGATTATTAGCGAAAAGTTCGTTAAGGCTCCTTGATAGGTATTCAATAGTGATGATAAAAAGAGAAGGTGATAGTGGGTCACCTTGCCTCAAACCATGGCTAGAAGGGAAGAAACCTATAGACTCACCATTCATGATAACCAAACAAATTGTGATACACCTTCTTATAATGCAGGTAAAACTATTAGAAAAAAACAAATTCAGGATTTGAAAGAAAAATCCATGAGAGATTGTCAAAGGCTTTAGCGATGTCAGTTTGAATAGGATGTTGCCTCCTCTAGAAGGGACATCAATGTCATGAACCACTCTTGAGCAAGAAGAATATTATCGATATTGCTCTGTGTTTAACAAAACCGGTTTGGTTTGGGGAGATGATTTTAGGAAGCAAGGGCTAAGCTATTATTTATTAATTTAGCAATGAGTTTTTGAAAAAGGTGCAAGACTAATCGATTAAAATGCCCAAGATTGATTATTAGTTTTGGAACCAAGGACAATAGAAGTGCTTGAAAAGTATTTTGGAATAGTATTGCCATCAAAGAAATCAATAACAACATCAACTAGGTCGGATTTAATAAATGGCCAACAATGCTGAAAGAAGTGGGTCGTATAGCCGTCAGGGCCAGCAACAGAGTCAGTGTTCATGTTCTTAAGAGTATTACTAATCTCCTCTTGAGGAAGGACACATAGTGAGTAAATGATTATCCTCCTTGTCATCATAGAAGGGATAAGATGGGTGTTTGATAAAGTTCCCGACAGCAGTTAGAATTTAATAAAGTTATCGATTATCCATTCACCATTAGAGTTCTTAATTTTCTTAATCGAGTTTAAGGCTTTAGTATTACAAATGGCATGAAAATACAGTATTTTGTCACCATCATAAATATGTTTGCTTGCGGCTTTTGATGCCAATAGGTTTCTTCCATGTTTTGATAATTAACCAAGTTATTCTTGGCAATGTTCAACTCCTCAAGTTTCTTGGGATGGTTGGGCGACCTCTTCAAGAAAGCAAACCTCTTATTCCATAGCTTTATTTGTGAAAAGGTTTTAAAAATGTGTTTGTTCCACCAATTGAGATTTTGTTTAAGTCTTTTGAGCTTAAGCCAAAGGCGAGTCATACACTAGAGAATTATCAGAAAATAGGGGCCATCCAATTAGTGAGGCGACATTGATGAAGTCACTATGTTGGGTCCACATATTTTGAAATCAGAAAGGAGAGGAGTAGAGCGGGTTAGGGGATTTTGAAGGAAATCAAAAGTGGAGCATGGTGGACAAAGTTACGCTCAAATGCTCAACAATGGTAGTGAGCCGATTGATCCAAAGAGAATTAAAGAGGGTCCTATCAAGGCGTTGCCAAAGTCTAGAGTTGTGCCGCAGTTAGACCCAGTGAAACCAATGTCGATCGGTGCAATCAAGGATCATGAGAAGTCCTCCATGGAATGAAGGTTAGGAGAACATCCTCCCCTTCTTTACGAACTAGTTATGATAGTATTGAAATCACCTCCAACCAACAGGAAGGTTAGCAGGAAGCGAAGGTCGTAAGTGATTCAAGGATGTTCCTACCGGCTCTATTACGAAGCATAGATAAAAGAGCCAAAAGTCGATAAGTCACCTAAGGAGATTTTGACATTAATTGGTCAAGATCATCAATGATGGAAATGATGATGGAGTTGTGCCAAAAGCACCAAATTTTATTATTAAGATTGAAGAAGAAATTATGAAAACCAAGGGATCTAGCGACAAAAAGCAATCTTAGAAGAATTAATGAAAGGTTCAATAAGAACAAGTAACTTGATATTATGAACCGACAGACTCTAACGATTGGACGGAAGAGACCCACAACCCGGATATTCCAAATAAGAAAATTAATCATAAGGGACAACCAAAGAGAAAAGGAAAAAAAGAAAGGAAAGAGAGGAGAGAAATGATGACACATTACTTGTGGGGTGGAAGAAGCGAGTGGTTCTAGTGAGGTTATTATTAGAAAATTTTTCTTTGTAGGATTTTTGTGTTTAACAATTTGAAAGGGTCTATCGAATCCAACTTATCTCCATCGAAAGTGATTGATTTTGGGTTTGGAATAGTATAAGAATCTATCAATGTTTTAGAAGAGGATTTCACCTTCTTAGGTATGGATAGAGTGTGAAATTGGGTTCAATTGATTATCACTCACGAAGGAAATAGATGGGAAGTTCACCATTGTAATACAAATATCTTTGTCAATATGTTGAGGCCATAGGGTCATCAATGTTTTGGTCCATATATGATTCCCATTCAAATTGTTTAATTGGGTGTCCAATATAAGGCTACCATTGATTTTGGGATTTAAAGGAAGCAAGAACTATCATGGGCAACAGATTGTTACTAGCAGGGGTGAGGTTAGGTGAATTGGCATTGGTATCATCACACTCCTCAATGGCAATTTTTGTACCAAGGTCAGAGTGTTTTCCACTAGACAAATCAGTAGGAGGTGTAGGGAGCAGAGGTTCTTTTTGAGTATTTTTAGGCACATATGCTAGAGTAGTGGTTTTCCAGTTCCATTAATGGTCATATTTGGTAAATTTTTTCGAGATTAGGATGAAGCACAAAACATTCAGTGATCGTGCGTGAATCTTGCTGAGTGCAAAAGACGGAAAATTTTTGAATTTGACTTTTTATATATCAAATTTTTCAATCAAACCTCTTTGGGATATTTTTTTGTGATGTCTATCTCAAGAATCTGACGACAGATGGCTAGATCTAGTGGCGTTGCTTGGTCTATTTGGAGAGGCCAAAAGGCATGGCAACAAAACTTGATGAGTGACATAGTGTATTAGCATGTTAGGAAAAGCAAGCCAAGAGGGACAATGGGAGATTCCTCTTTGACATCAAAGAGGCGACCATTTCAATAGCCATTTGACAATTATGCACAGTAGAGCGATGGAAAACCATGAGTAATCTAAATCATTTGAGAGTTGAATAAGAATGTGTGAGGATGATCGGGATAGAAAGTGCAGATAATTTTAAACTATGAAAGAAAAGCGAATATTATCAAGAGTCGAGGCGTAAGGAGAATTTACCCACCAAAGCGAACTCGAAGGGCTTAGCAAGTTTCTCAACATCCTGATTTGAACACATTACTGCCGGCAATCCACGATAAGATGTCGAAATGAGATTAACCGAAGCATTCAAGCTAGAGATCTTACCAGATAAAGCATCTTTGAATGATTTAACAACAGGTGCATTAGCAGGTGCAATCGAATCCAGAAAACCTATAGAGTCGAAGAGCAAAGTCGGTCTTGCGGTTGAGAGGCGACGGTAGGGATTCGAGACGAGCCTCGCCATTGCTCTAATCAAGGGGCGTCACATCTGGGAGCGGTCACATCAAAGAGAGAAGCTTCATGAGCGTGATACGAGCAATCCACCAAGGAAGCATAAAATCCGAGAGGGGCCTTGTAGAGGAGGGTTTATGTTTTAGGGTTTAAGATTTAGTATTTAGGTTTTAGGGTTTAGGGTTTAGGGTTTAGGGTTTTAAGGTTTAGGGTTTAGGGTTTAGAGTTTAGGGTTTAGGGTTTTGTAGGGTTAAGGGCTTAGAGTTTAGGGTTTAGGGTTCAAGTTTTAGTTTAAGGTTTAGGGTTTTTGGTTTTTTTTAAAGAGAGCAAATTCATATTCAATATTTTTTCTTTTAATTTCATCAACCAAGTAACACACCAAGTTTTCTTAAAAATAATCGACAACATAAATAAAAAATGGGCACGCATAGATTTAGTTTATTTTTTAGGTTTATGTGTTGGTTTAGGTTTACTTTTTAGTTGAGTTTTATTTTTATTTGATTTTTTAGGTTTAAGTTTTTTTTTTTTTTTAGGTTTAGGTTTAGGTTTTTTTTTCTAGGTTTAGGTTTTAGGTTTTTAGGTTTAACTTTATTTTCAGTTTAATTTATATTATTTAGTTTAGGTTTAGGTTATATTTATTTTAGTTTAGTTTATTTTATTTTAAGCTTAGGTTTATTTTATTTTTATTTTAGATTTATATTTTTTTTAGTTTATGGTTTAGGTTTTATTTTTTTAGTTATTTTTAGGTTTTATTTTAAGGTTTATTTTTTAGGTTTATGTTTTTATTTAATTTTCATATTATTTTATTTTAGGTTTATTTTATTTTTACTTTACAGTTAGTTTTAATTTTATTTAGGGTTTTTATTCTTAGGTTTATTTTATTTTATTTAGTTTTATTTAGGTTATAATTTATTTTATTTTAATTTATTTTTATTAGTTTATTTTATTTTATTTTTAGGTTTAAGTTTAGGTTTTGGTTTAGTTTTTTATTTTATTTAGGTTTATGTTTTTTAATTATTTTATTTTAAAGTTTTATTTAGTTTAGGATTAGGTTTTCAGGTTTTTAGGATTTAGGGTTTAAGGTTTAGGGTTTAAGGTTTGAGGTTTTAGGGTTTACGGTTTAGGGCTTAGGGGTTAATGTTAGGCTTTAGGGATTAGGGCTTTTAAGGTTAGCTTAAGTTTTAGTGTTAGTTCAGGGTTTAGGGTTTAGGGTTTAGGGTTTAAGGTTTAGGCTTTAGGGTTTAGGGTTTTTAGGATTTAGGGTCTAGGGTTTAAGATTAGGTTAGTTTTAGGGTTTAGGGTTTAGGTTTAAGTTTAGGGTTCAAGGTTTAGAGTTAGTTTAGGGTTTAGGTTTTAGGGTTTTGGGTTTTGTGTTTTGGGTTTTTTAGGATTTAGGGTTTAGGGTTAGTTTTAGGGTTTAGGTTTTAGGATTTAGTGTTTAGGATTTAGGGTTTAGGGTTTAAGTTTTTTTTAAAAAAAATTAAGTAAAGCCGTAGGTTTAGGTTAATTTAGTTTATTTTTTATTTATTTTAGTTTTTTTATTTTTTATTTTTATTTAGGTTAAATTTTTATTTTTTATTTAGTTTAATTTTTTATCTTAGGTTTAATTATTTAGTTTAGGATTTTTATTTTAGTTTATTTTTAGGTTTAGGTTTATGTTTATGTCATTTTTTAGTTTAGTTTTATTTTTATTTTATTTGTTAGGTTTAGCTTTTACTGTTTTTATTTTTAGGTTTAGGTTTAGGTTTTTTTTTATACCTTAGGTTTAGGTTTATTTTTAGTTTATTTTTATTTTATTTAATTTAGAGTTTAGGTTTAGTTTATTTTAGGTTTAGGTTTAGGTTTTATTTATTTGAGTTTAGTTTATTTTATTTTAGGTTTAGGTTTATTTTATTTTTATTTTAGGTTTAGTTTTTAATTTATTTAGGTTTTTTATTTTTTTAGTGTAGTTTAGGTTTTTATTTATTTTATTTTAGCTTAAATTTTATTTTCTTTTTAGGTTTAGGTTTTAGGTTTAGGTTTTAGTTTAGGCTTTATTTTATTTTATTTTTAAAATTTTTTTTTGGTTTAGGTTTTTATTTATTTATTTTATTTGTAGGTTTATTTATTTTAGGTTTAGGTTTTTAGGTTTTTAGGGTTTAGGGTTTAGGGTTTGGGGTTTAGGGTTTAGGATTTAGGTTTGTAGTTTTTAGGGTTTAAAGTGTAGGGTTTTAGGGTTTAGGATTTATGGTTTTGGGTTTAGAGCTTAGGTTTTAGGGTTTTCGATTTTCGGTTTAGGGTTACGGGTTTAGGGTTAGATTTAGGGTTTAGGGTTTAGGTTTTTTTAAATTAAGTAAACTAGTAGGTTTAGGTTTATTTTGCTTATTTGGTTTATTTTTTTATTATAGTTTATTTTATTTTCTATTTTTGTTTAAGTTAATTTTTATTTTTATTAAGTTTTGTTTATTTATTTTAGTTTAGGTTTATTTTATTTATTTTTTTAGGTTAAGGTTTAGATTTATTTTTTAGTTTAGTTTTATTTTTGTTTTATTTTTTAGGTTTAGGTTTTTTATTTATTTTTAAGTTTAGGTTTAGGTTTTTATTTTATTTTCTAAGGTTTAGGTTTTTAGTTTTTATTTGAGGTTTGTTTTAAGGTTTTATTTTTTTACTTTAGGTTTAGGTTTATTTTTAGTTTACTTTATTTTATTTAGTTTAGGTTTAGGTTTAGGTTTTATCTATTTTATTTTCATTTATTTTAGATTAAGTTTAGGTTTAAATTTTTTTTTTAGTTTAGGGTTTAGGTTTTATTTTTTATTGATTTTTAAGTTTATTTTTTAGGTTTAGATTTTTATTTAGTTTTTATTTTAATTTATTTTAGGTTTATTTTATTTTTATTTTAGGTTTAGTTTTTATTTTGTTTAGGTTTTTTATTTTTTTTATTTTAGTTTAGGTTTTTATTTATTTTATTTTAGTTTAATTTTTAATTTTTCTTTATTTTATTTTTAGGTTTTTGTTTAGGTTTTGATTTTTATTTATGTTATTATTTTATTTTATTATTTCATTTCATTTAGGTTTCAGCTTTTTTATTTATTTTATTTTTAGGTTTTATTTATTTTAGGTTTAGGGTTTTATGTTTTTAGGGTTTAGGGTTTAGGGTTTAGGGCTGGGGTTTAGGGTTTAGGGTTTAGGGTTGTAGGTTTTATGATTTAAGGTTTAGGGTTTAGGGTTTAGGGTTTAGGGTTTAAGGTTTAGGGTTTATGGTTAGTTTTAGGATTTAGGGTTTAAGGTTAGGGGGCTTTTTATTTTTTATTTTTATTTTCATTTTAGGTTTAGGTTTAGGTTTTAGTTTAGGTTTTTATTTTATTTTATTTCTTTTTATTTTATTTTAGTTTTGATTTTTTTTATTTTTTATTATTAGGTTTTATTTAGTTTAAGTTTAGGTTTTTAGCATTTTAGGGTTTAGGGTTTGGGGTTTAGGGTTTAGTGTTTAGATTTTAGGGTTTATGGTTTATGGTTTAGGGTATAAGGCTTAGGGTTTAGGGTTTTTAGGGTTTAGAATTTAGGGTTTAGGTTTTAGGTTTATAGTTCAGGATTTAGTTTAGGGTTTAGGGTTTAAGGTTTAAGATCTTTTTTAATATAGAACAAATTCAGATTAAATATTTCTTCATCTCAATGTCATCAACGAAGTAATAGACCAAGTTTTCTAAGATACAAGGGATGACATAGACCAAAAATAAGCATGCATAGAGCAAATCAAAACCTTAGATAAATAGGACCGTCTCTAATGCAAAGTCACAGTTCCATAAGTAGCTGATTGGATCGACCATTTTTCAGTTTCTCTAGTAGCCGGATCCCATCCCCGATCTCTCCCATTGCACCACCACGGCTATAACCTTCGTCACTCCTCTCGCCTCCATAACCATCATTACTCTGACCACCACCTCCATATCCACTAGCACTTAGAGATCCCCACCAGCTTGATAATTTCCTTTTCCTCCACAGTAGATCTAGTTTAGCTTAGTTGTGGTGATGTTCATGAGACAAGTTACGCCATTCTTAAGGTTTATGTTTATTAGGTTTTAGGGTTTAGGTTTATTTTTTAATTTATTTAGTTACTTTAGGTTTAGGATTAGGGCTTGGGGTTTAGGGTTAAGGGTATAGGGTTAGGGTATAGGGTTAGGGTTTAGGGTTTAGGATTTAGGGTTTAGGATTTAGGGTTTTAGATTTTATGATTTTAGGGTTTAGGGTTTAGTGTTTATGCTTTAGGGTTTAGGGTTAGTTTAGGGTTTAGGGTTTTATGGTTTAAGGTTTAGGGTTTTAGGATTTAGGGTTGTAGGGCAGTTTAGGGTTTAGGGTTTAAGGTTTAGGGTTAATTTAGGGTTTAAGGTTAGTTTAGGGTTTAAGGTTTAGGGTTTAGTGTTTAGGGTTTATGGTTTTTTAGGGTTGAGGGTTTAAGGTTTAGGATTTAGGGTTTAGGGTTTTTATTATTTAGGGTTTAGGGTTTAAAGTTTAGGGTATAAGGTTTAGGATTTGTTTAGCATTTTAGGTTTAGGGTTTAGTGATTAGGCTTTAAGGTTTAGGGATTTTAAAGTTTCAAGTTTAGGGTTTAAGGGTTAGTTTAGTGTTTAGGTTTAGTTAGTTTAGCATTTAGGTTTAGGGTTTTCTTTTAGGGTTTAGATTTAGGGTTTTTTAGAGTTTTATTATTTAGGTTTAGGTTGTAGGTTTAGGGTTTAGGATTTAGGATTTTTTTTTTAAATTTATAGGTTTAGTTTATTTATTTATTTTTGATTATTTTATTTTTATTTGGATTTATTTTATTTTTATTAAGTTTAGTTTATTTATTTTAGTTTTGGTTTTTTATTTTAGTTGATTTTTTAAGTTTAGGTTCATTTTTTTAGTTTTATTTTATTTTTATTTTATTGTTTAGGTTTAGCTTTTATTTTTTATTTTTAGATCTAAGTTTAGTTTTATATTTTATTTTGATAGGTTTATTTTATTTTTATTTTAAGTTTATTTTAAGTTTAGTTTTTATTTTATTTTGGTTTTTTATTTTTTAGTTTAGTTTAGGGTTTTATTTATTTTATTTTAGTTTAGTTTTTATTTTTTATTTTATTTTTAGGTTTAAGTTTAGGATTAAGTTTTAGTTTATGTTTTTATTTTATTTTATTTTATTATTTTATTAAGGTTTAGGTTTATTTATTTATTTTTATTTTTAAGTTTTATTTAGTTTAAGTTTAGGTTTTTAGTTTTTTAAGGTTTAGTGTTTAGGGTTTAGTATTAGTTTAGGGTTTAGGGGTTGGAGTTTAAGGTTTAGGATTTAGGGTTATAGGTTTATTATGGTTTGATTAACTATTTAGGTTTAAGGTTTAGGATTTAGGGTTTAGGGTTTGGTTTAGGAGGTTTGGTTTAGGGAGAGAGGAGTTTAGGTTTAAGTTTAAGGTTTGGGTTTAATTATGTTTTTTTAAGATTTTATTTCTTCGATTTCATCAATAGACCAAGTTTAAGATGCAAGCACTTTATGAGAAAATCAAAATCCCAAAACTAGAACCATCTATAGTTCCATAAGTGGTCGGATAGTGTTCTTGATTTCTCTTCCCATAGACCACCCTTTCAAGTAGTGTAATCATTTATCATATCCGCCTCTCCCTCCCTCCACCACCACCATTTGTAACCTCTGTCTCTCTTTTCCTCCAACCACCAATGCTCACATTTAGGGTTTAGTTTAAGTTTTAGGGTTTAGGGCTTAAGGTTTTGTAGGGTTTAGGGTTTAGGGTTTTAGGGTTTAGGGTTTAGGGTTTATGGTTTAGGGTTTAGGTTTATAAGTTGTAAGTTTAGGGTTTAGGGTTTAGGGTTTAGGATTTAGGGTTTTGGATTTTTTGGGTTCAGGGTTTAGGTTTTTTTAAAAAAAAATAATTAATCTAGTAGGTTTAAGTGAATTTAGTTTATTTTTTATTTATTTGAGTTTATTTTATGTTTTATTTTTATTTAGGTTTATTTTTATTTTCATTTAGTTTAGATTTATTTTAGGTTTATTTATTTTAATTTCAGGTTTTTATTTAAGTTTATTTTTTATGTGTAGGTTTAGGTTTAGGTTTATTTTTTAATTTTATTTTATTTTTTTATTTTTTAGGTTTAGGTTTAGGTTTTTATTTTATTTTTTAGGTTTATTTTATTTTAATTTTAGGTTTAGTTTTAATTTTATTTAGGTTTTTTATTTTTAGGTTTATTTTATTTTTTAGTTTAGTTTAGGTTTTTATTTATTTTATTTCAGTTTAGTTTTTATCTTTTTATTTTATTTTATTTTATTTTTAAGTTTAGCTTTTAATTTAGGTTTTTATTTTATTATTTTTTTAGGTTTAGGTTATTTATTTATTTTATTTTTAAGTTTTATTTAGTTTAGGTTTAGGGGTTTAGATTTTTAGGGTTTAGGGTTTAGGGTTTAGGGTTTGGAGTTAGGCTTATATGTTTTAGGATTTAAGGTTTAGGGTTTAGAGTTTAGGGTTTTAGGGTTTAGGGTTTAGGATTTTAGGGTTTAGGGCTTAGGGTTTAGGGTTTTAGGGTTTAATGTTTAGGGAGGGTTTAGGTTTTAGGATTTTTAGGGTTTAGGGTTTAAGTTTTAGTTTAAGTTTTTATTTTATTTTGTTTTGTTTTATTTTTTTTGTTTAGGTTTAAGGGTTTAGGGTTTAGGGTTTAAGGTTTAGGGTTTTATGATTTAGGGTTTAGTGTTTAGGGTTTTTAAGATTTGGAGTTTACGGTTTAGAGTTTAGGATTTAGGGTTTAGGTTTTAGGTTTAGGGTTTAGGTTTTAGTTTAGGGTTTTAGGATTTTTTTTTTTTTTTTGGAAAATTAGAGGAATTTTATTGTCACAAAATAAGGAGTACAAAGTCCTTAAAGTGGATAAATCTCTAAGCTAATGCTTAAAGAGCTATAATAAAACCTAAAGAGATGAATCCCAAACTATTATAATATTAAATAAAGAAAAAAAGAAAGACTAAATAAGCCAGATAGATCCATATGAGCAAGGAAAATCCACTTGATTTCTTTGATAATAAATCCACTTACTAGATTACCAACCTATAAAATAAATCACATACTAAGGAAAGGATGAGTACAATTAAGTAGGCAAGAGAAAGAGCAAGAGAAAAAGCAATGTAAAGAAAAGGCTGACTCGGTCACAATCATCTCAGGAACAACACTGTATGTAAGCATCCAAACTTTAAATGAAGGGTTACAATTACATATAGTGCTACCAGTCAAAAGAAGAGAGAGGGAAACATCGAGGTCATAGCGAGATACATCATGTAGGCGGTCATCCAGATCATCATCCAACAAGGTGCAAAGTCTCCCCCAAAAGGACATCAGCACAAAGCCACCAAAATAACCAAGCCCATTAAAGGCACTAATATCCATCCATCGGGATAGCGACAATACATCGAAAACCACCAAAGCCAACACCAAAGGGAGGAGAAATACCAAGAGCAAGCATCATTAACAAGGATAATAACGGTCAAGATAGGCCCAAGGCCAAGAACCATCCCAGATTATCCCCAAAACAGGAAACCATTACCCAAATAGTGGGACAACTAACAACAACAACCACCAATCCAATGGAGGGATAAGTGCAAAGATAAAAGAGAGGCACCTCCACCAAGACAGATAAACAAAATGACCAAAGGAGCATCCAGCAAGGCTACCACTAAGAATAGCCAGTGTAATAGTAAAATCACCACCAAAAACCATGAGTTAGGTATTAGGAAATATGGAAAGCAAAATACACCAAAATGAGGTAATACCCATAGCCAAAATAAAATCCAAGACACCACACCAAGTCAGACACAAGGAAAAATAAGCGCCACTAAGAGCCTTCAAGACCAACCAAATGACAACAAACCAAAACCAAGACCAAAATCACAAAGCTCACCGAACAAAACAAAAAGAAAATAGCTAATAAACCACCCCCACCACAATATGCATGTGGAGAAAATAGACCCACAGCTAAGTTGCCACCCAGATAGGAAAAAAGAAAAAGATAAGCAATTGTAGCCAAGAAAGGAAGACCATTATAATAGGGGGCTGAAAACACCACCAAAAGAACCAAACTAAAACTAGTAAAACTGATCACCAAGCCCCAATCAACAAAACAAAAAAAATAATAGCCAACAATTAGCCACCAAGCCAAATCCAAACCAAAGATAAACCACCAACAACCTCCTAGATATGCCACCAACAGAGGAGGTAAAACCAACCAACATAGCCACCCAGTCAACCAACCTAGCCAGCCAACATAGCCAATTAACCCAGCCAGCCAACAAGGCCACCCAACCAACCACCACAGTAGCAGAAGATCCAACTCAGATAAGGAAACAACTAGCCCAAATATGAGGCAAACCTCATTCAGAGAGAAAGATAGATAGCATGCATAACCACAACCCAATAGGAGGCCACCAAAAATGACCAAGAAATATTTATGGTAATCAGCCAATAGGAAAACAACCTAGGAAAAAGCAAGCCTAGGAGGGCCACCAACTCACCATCAGCAAACCAGGGAGAAAAGGAACCTAAGTCGAGCAAAATAAGGTCCCTTTTAGACCCCAGAGAATAAACAACCACCACCAAAAGATAAAATAGGAAGGCAACAACCACAAAACATCAACCTTCAAGCCACAAGTAAGAGGGAATAGTCAACAATTAGAAGCCATCGAGCCAAAATAAGAAAGGAAAGCAACGATCACCAAAAAGCCCAACACTAAGACAGAATTGAGAAGACTAACAACAGCCTTCAAACAAACACCACCCAAGACAATCAAGCAAAAGGTAGAAATAAACATCAACATCCACCAAACAGGGTAGCACTCATAGAAAATGAGGTTAGCCAAGACCCTAAAAAAGATTAGCAAGGAGCAATCCAAATATGGGAAAGCACAAAAGCAACAATCAATATAAAGGCTCAAAGAAAACACCATAGCCAAAGACCAACACAAAAATACACAAGTTAAAGTATGAAGTAAGGCAGTTCAGAGTTATCAAGATTAACCAAGCCTCTCAGTAGCTTAGGTAAGTTTTTATTATCTAATATGTGAGCTCATTTAATTGACACCCAAATTAGGAAATCTGCACAAGCATTACCTTCATGAAGAATATGAAATTATGTTGCAAACATGAGAGAGGAGGGTTTTAGTGTGATTAAAGAGATAAAATAAGTCAGTATTCCTCATTTTATTAGTAGTGAACATATCAAGTAAAAGAAGCGTGTCAACTTCAATCCAAATATTAAAGAGGCCTTTGTTCAAAAAAATATCAATAGCTTTATTAACAGCCATAAGCATAGGATAAATAACAGAACAGGCTTTGAGGGGATAAGCAAAAGCACAAATGATAGTACCTTTGGAATCCCTAATAATACCACCACAATCATATTTATTATGTGAAACTTAACCATCAATATTGATTTTAATAAAGTTTTCATTAGGTTTGATCCAATGGATAGTCCTAATAGCCTTATTAAAAGAAACATTAGGCAAAATGAGACCTAATTTTTTAGCCACAAATTTGTAACCTCTAAAATGAATGTTACTAATTAAATTAACATTAAACAATGCATGAATTTTTTCTTTAGTTCTAGCCAGGATCCTTTTATGATTCATAAGAATACCATGATATTTAGCATCATTTCTATCCATCCAAATGAGCCAAATAAATGTAATAGCAATTAAGATTTTGATATGACCTTTCACAATTTTTTGGAAACAAGCTTCAAGAAATTGATATAAAGAAAGAAAACCATGAAACTAGTTAGCGTTAAATAAATCATCATACCATATCCATAATTTGGAAGTAATGGCACCATTGACAAAAACATGATTAACATTTTCAATATGAAAGCAATAATAGCACTTAGAAGGTAAATAAAACCCTTTATTCTAGAGCAAGAAATCTACAAGAATAAAGTTATTCAAAATCCTCCAAGCTAAAATCAAATAAGAAATGGGAATGATATTGTTCCAAAGTTTAATGAAAACATTAGAGGAGTTCTTTTATCTGATAAAATTCCAAACCTCTTTAAGAACAATTCACCATTGTAAGAGAGCTTAAAGAATTTGATCAAGTTTGTTAGAAAAAAAGGGATGTTTCTAAAGTTATCATAAAGAGAAATAGAGATATAATTTTCAAGTTTGTTTTCATTCCAATTGTTATTAAGCCAAAAAATAGTTAACTTTGATAGCAGTAATAGAGTGTGTAGATAAAAGAGAGTCAATAGATCCATTACCAATCCAATTATCTTGCCAAAAGAAGGATGAACCAAAATGAATTCCCCAGTATATTAAGGATTCAACAACCCATTTAATAGAGCAAAGCCTTTTCCAAACCGGAGAGTAACCAACTTTGTAAGCACAAATAAGAAGGTTTTTACCTTGGTAATATTTTTCCATCATAAAATTAGCCCAAAGGCTATCATTCTTTCTAAAATTCCACTAGAGCTTTTGAGAGAAGGAAATAATAGCTTCACGAATAGATTTACAACCAAGACCACCTTCACCCAAAGGACCACAACACTTATGCTAGGATGTCCAATGCATTCTTTTAATAGAATTATTGGATCCCCAAAAAATTTATGCAACAAGTGATAAATTTTGATAAGAGTAGAATTAGTAGGAATAATAGTTTCAATCAAATATAGAGGCATTTAATTGAGAGTGCTTTTAAGAATAGTGAGCCTTCCACCAAATGAGAGTAAATGAAATTCTCAAATAAAAATGTTATTTTAAACTTTTTGAATTAACTCATCAAAAAAGATTTGTTCATTTTGGGCCTTTGAAAGGAAGAGCACCGAGGTACTTAAGAGGTAAATGTTGATGTTTTAAATTAGTGGTTTGCAGGATGTGATTGATTTTATTATTAAAGATACTAGAAGAAGTAATAAAATAGCTTTTGTTATCATTAATAGTAAGACCAGTCTCTCTACCAAATGTATTTAAAAAAAAATCTTAATATTCTTGATATGATGGATAGAAGCATTGCAAAAAATAATGAAATCATCCACAAAGCTTAAATGGAAAATAGGAAGACTACTAAGAGTTCTATAATACATACTAGAATTATTTAAGCATAAATTTGGTGCTCTAGATAAGTATTCAACAAAAATGATAAATAAAGCAGGATATAAAGGATCCCCTTGTCTTAAGCCACGGGAGGAAGGAAAGAAACCCAAAGCTTCCCTATTAAGCAAAATAGAAAACTAGGCATTAGTAATATAATTTTTAATAGGAAAAATAAATTTATCAGAAAACCCAAATAAATTGAGAATATGAAATCCCAAGAGATATTATCAAAAGCTTTGGTAATATCTAATTTGAAAAGAATGTTTCTACCTCTAGTTTTATCATCTAATTCATGAATTAATTCATCGACAAGTAAAACATTATTAGAAATAGATCTAACTCTATCAAAACTAGTTTGGTTGAGAGAGATAATCTTATGAAAAAGAGGACTAAGCCTGTTGGCAATAATTTTGGAAATTAGCATATCGAAGAAGGTGCAAAGACTAATAGGTCTAAACTCACTCCAATAGTCCATATTATCTTTCTTAGGCATGAGAACAATAGAAGTGCTAGAAAAATATCTAGAAAAAGGATTACCATTAAAGAAATTAACCATAACATCAATCAAATCATTTTTAATAATAAACCAACATTTTTGAAAAAATTTAATAGTGAAACCCTCCGATCTAGCAATAGAATTTATGTTCATGCTATTAAGAACTTTAAAATTTTCATCTTCATTAGGCAAATTAGTAAGCATAGCATTGTCATCATTAGTAATAATAGAAGGAATCAACTGTAATTTAGAAATAGCTTCATAAAAGCAACTCTTATTAAGAATATTTCTAAAATAATTAATAACTAAATCCTTAATATCATTATTCTCCATGATCCATTCTCCATTATCATTTTCAATTTTTTAAATATTATTTAAAGTTCTCTTTTTATTAATTAAAGCAAGTAAATACCTAGTATTCCTGTCACCATCCTAATATGTTTACTAGTAGATTTTTGACACCAATAATTTTATCCATATTTTGAAAATTTACAAGTTTATCCTTTGCCTCATTCAAGTCCATAATCTTGGAAGGATCCATCATAATAGAAACTTCAAGATCACAAACCAAATTTTCCATATCCTTCATATTAGCAAAAAGATTTTTAAAATAATGCTTGTTCCACTAAACTAGATTTTGTTTAAGTCATTTTAGTTTAAACTGAGTCTATTCATCCCCTAATCAATTATCGGGATGTAAAGGAGCTTTCCAATTATTAGACAACATTAAAAAATTAATTTATGGTGTTTATTTTTGAGATGTGGGACACCATGCAAATATTAGAGGTACTTATTGAAGTGCGACATTAAGAATGATGCACTATCTCAAAAGATAGAAATCATCCTATAATGAACCTAATCACTAATAAGGACTCCCAGGCATGATTGGTCTTTACTAGAGATCTTTCCCTACTTTACATGGAAAAGTAAAGTAGGTTTAATTTAAGTTGGGTTCATTAAGTTCCCTTTAGGCAATCCCCATAGTTAATTATCCTAAGGAATGAGAATTTCTTAGGAATACTATTAATTAAAGTAGAAATTAAGGTCTCTAAAAATTTCAAGGCTAGACTATCAAAGGATTGTTTGTATTGGAAAATCAAATGGGATTGTTTAAGGAGAAGACTTATTATCGAAGCCAAAGGAAATGAGTAAGAAATGCTAGTGATATTAAACAGCCTAGTGAGCATTCCAATCTATCCTATGGTTGGGCTTTATATGGTTGAAGTTGAAGAGATTAATTTTATTGAAGTTGAAATTTTATTAGAAAGCTAGGACTTATAATCCAACAACACAAGATTGTGGAAATGCCTAAGAGGTGATGATTTATGCTAGTAGACTGAAGGAAATAGCAACCTCAGACCATATATCTAGGGAGCTTTGGCATAAGCCAAAGCATGACCTAAGCCTAAGAGAAAATGGGCAGAAGCTTTACCTATAAAAAGAGAATAAACCGCTTGCTTGGGCTTATATAACGAGTGGCCGATTAACTCCTCCTATAATTTTCAAACCATGTAGGCAAATCTTATGAATTTGCAAGATAGTTGGGTTGTTATTAATTTATAAAGATACAAAAGTCCTTAAACCCACTCCTAAGAGGCTAGAGCATGAATGGTATGAGTAATAGCTTAATCTACAAATGTAAATCTTTTCAAATTTTAATTGATTTTGGACACTTCATTTTAATAAAGGTGTTTGGGATTTTGTATGCCTATATGCATTATGAAGTTAGATTATTGGCTAAATCCACGGGAAAGAGGTGTTTTCACCATGAGGAGGCCCTCAAGGTCAAGCCTTCTCTTATCATGCAAGGATGGAAACCCTCTCTAACAAGAGTGAAATATGCATGCATGATATGAGACATACAACATTCATTAAGGGGTTGCTAAATCTTTTATTATCTTGATTTAATGCCTATGTTTTATGTGAGGTTATGAATTATTTAATACTTTAGTTATGAGTGATAGTTGGGTAAAAGATTTATTTTTCTCTAAGACCCTAATCACATCCAGGCCACACATTCAAACAACAATCATTAAGAAACTAAGAAAAACATGTCATTTCTAGTACACATCCTAAACAAATCATCAACCAATTTCTATAACTACCATGAAAGAATAAAAGGTCGATGCGGTGGGATACCGCCGTATAACCCGAAAAGAAAAGATGGGTAGCCATGCTCTACCATTATAAAACCCAAAATTACAAAATAATAATTACCATTTATAATGAATGCTATAGGGGGTCTTCATTCTTCATTCTTCATTCTTCATTCTTCATGTCTTCATTTCTTTCCTTTGATTTGATTTGCTCCACTTCAAAGGCATCACATGGCCTCCCAGGATAAAGCCTTCTAGCCAATGTTCATCTTTAACCCCCATAGCACTAATCCTAATTCATAATTTTAAAATAACATAAGAATAGGAAAAGTGAATCTAACTACACCTACAAAATAGAGGTTAGTTAAACATACATACAATCTCAAGTAGTTATATCATAATTTGGACTTGCACCCTGCACATGGGTAACCAAGCCCACATGTCCTAACTTGGATTATGCTTAGGGGCTTAAAAAATCTGTAAAGAGAGCATTTATATTTATTTTTATGTGGCCCATTAAACAAAATCCCCTACACAAAACATGATTAGGCTAATCACGGCCAACCATCTAGTCTATGAGGCATACACCCTAACATCTAGTCTACAACGATACATCACAAACCAAAATATACATCATACCAAGCACCACCCTGACATAAAGCTAGAAGTAGTAACTTAATTCTAACGTGTGTGTGTTAAATCTTGTGTGGTATGTCTTGCTAGGCATTACAATTATAGTTCTCTAAGTTTAGAAAGATTTAATTTAACATGATAGGTTAGTTTCAGTTGAAGTTATTGAATTGATTTGATAATTTTAATTTATGTTTTCTTTTGTTTGATTTGACTACACTTAGGGTTTAGGGTTTAGGATTTAAGGTTTAGGAGTTTTTTAAAATTAAGTAAACTAATAGGTCTAGATTTATTTAGTTTATTTTTTATTATTTAAGTATATTTTATTTTTTATTTATATTAATGTTTATTTTTTATTTTTATTTAGTTTAGTTTATATATTTTAGGTTTATTTATTTTAGTATAGGTATTGTATTTAAGTTTATTTTTTTAATTTTTATTTAGGTGTACTTTTTAGTTAAGTTTTATTTTTATTTTATTTTTAGGTTTAGGTTTTATTTTTTATTTTTAGGTTTTGGTTTATGTTTTTATTTTATTTTTTTAGGTTCAATTTTAGGTTTATTTTAGGTTTTACTTTTTAGTTTAGGTTCAAGTTTATTTTAGTTTATTTAGAATTTAGGTTTAGGTTTAGGTTTTAGGTTTACTATATTTTAGGTTTAGGATTTAGATTTTTTTTTTAGGGTTTATTTTTTAGGTTTAGGTTTTTAATTTGTTTCTATTTTATTTTATATTCAGTTTATTTTATTTTTATTTTAGGTTTAGTTTTTATTTTATTTAGGTTTTTATTTTTTTTTATTTTAGTTTTGGTTTTTATTTATTTTATTTTAGTTTAGTTTTAATTTTTTGTTTTTTTAGGTTTAGGTTTAGGTTTAAGTTATAGTTTAGGTTTTTATTTTATTTTATTTTTTATTTTAATTTTCTTTAGGTTCTTTTATTTATTTTATTTTTAGGTTTTAGTTAGTTTTGGTTTAGCTTTTTAGCTTTTTAGGGTTTAGAGTTTAGTGTTTAGGATTTATTTAGGGTTTAAGGTTTGACGTATAGGGTTTAGGGTTTAGGTTTTTGGGTTTTGGGTTTAGGGTTTAGGGTTTTACCGTTTAGGGTTTAAGGTTTGGGGTTTTTCGAGTTTAGTGTTTAGGGTTTAGGGTTTAGGTTTTAGGTATAGGGTTCAAGTTTTAGTTTAGGGTTTAGAGTTTTTGGTTTTTTTTAATAGAGAATAAATTCAGATTCAATATTTCTTTTTTCATTTCATCAACCAAGTAACACACTAAGTTTTCTAAGACACACGCAAAAACATAGATCTAAAATGAGCACACATAGAGCAAATCAAAGACCCTAGATAATTAGAATCGTCTTTACGGTAAAGACACAGTTCCATAAGAAGTGGATCGGATCAGCCGTTCTTTAGTAACTCTAGTTCCCATCAGAACCACCCCGGCCTCTGGAGTAGCAGGATCAACCATCATATCCCCGATCTCTCCCTCTGCCACAACCATGGCTATAACCTCCGTCGCTCCTCTCGCCTCTATAACCACCACTAATCCATGTAGCACAACCATATCTACCAATACCTCCAGTTCCCCACCACCATGCATCGCTTTCTCCTTCACCATCCGATTGCTGTTTGACTCTGATGTTCTTGCCGACAAGGTTCTGCCCATTCTTAGGGTTTAAGTTTGGTTTAAGTTTATTATGCTTTAGGGTTTAGGTTTATTTTTAAATTTATTTAGTTACTTCAGGTTTAGGTTTAGAGTTTGGGGTTTAGTGTTTAGGGTTTAGGGCTAGGGTTTAGGGTTTAGAGTGTATTGTTTATGGTTTAGGGTTTAGGGTTTTTGGGTTTATGCTTTTAGAGTTTAGGGTTTAACATTAGGGTTTAGGGTTTAGGATTTAAGATTTTTTAGGGTTTAGTGTTCAGGATTTAAGGTTTTTTAGGGCTTAGGGTTTAGGGTTTAGGGTTTAGTGTTGTAGGTTTAGGGTTTTGGGTTTAGGGGTAATTTTAGGGTTTAGGGTTTAGGGTTTAGGATTAAAGGTTTAAGGGTTTTTTTTTTAATTTAGTAAACTGATAGGTTTAGATTTATTTAATTTATTTAGTTGATTTTTTATTTTTTATTTTTATTTATGTTTATATTTTATTTATATTTAGTTTAGTTTATTTATTTTAGTTTATGTTTTTTATTTTAGTTTATTTTTTTGGTTTAGGTTTAGGTTTATTTTTTAGTTGAGTTTTATTTTTATTTTATTTTTTAGGTTTAGGTTTTATTTTTTATTTTTAGGTTTAGGTTTAGGTTTTAATTTTGCTTTTTTATGTTTAGGTTTTAGGTTTTATTTTAGGTTTTATTTTTTAGTTTAGGTTTAGGTTTATTATTAGTTTATTTTATTTTATTTAGTTTAGGTTTAGGTTTAGATTGTAAAGATTGTAAGGTCATTCCAAGTGAAATTTTAAGTACCCAACATTGACTATTAGTTTTAGATTTTAAGATGAAAGGTTGTAAGAGAAAAATAAACTAAATTATTGTCCTAGGATTAGATGGGGACACTTAAAGAACACAAATAAAAATATTTTAAGCAAGCTACAAGAAATTAGAGTTTGGGATGTTCATAAGGAAACGTTATGTGGGAAAAAATATCAAGTGATATTAAGCAAGTTGCTAAAGATGTCTTGTGAATCAAAAGGAAAAGCTTCTTTTAATAAGAATAGTTGGTGGTGGAGTCAGAGTGTGCAAGAAAAGATAAGAAATAAGAAACATTGTTATAAAACTTGGTTTAGATGTAAAAACTCAGAGAATTAGGAAAGATATAAAATGGCTTGTAGAGATTCTAAGAAAGCAATATATGATGCAAAAAATTTAGCTTTTAATGATTTATACAATATATTAGATACCAAAGAAGGTGAAAGATGTATGTATAAGTTAGCCAACCAAAGAGATAGGAGAAGTAAAGACATAGTTCAAGTGAGGAGTATTAAGGATGAAAATAATAAAGTACTTTTCTTAGAAAAAGATATTGAAAATAGGTGGATGAGGTATTTTAATAAACTTTTCAATGAAGGATCTGAAAGATTGATTTTAGCAACCTTAATACCCTAAACAAAATAGAATTTCATTTTATCGTCATATTAGTAAATCGAAGTTAGTGAAGCTTTAAAGAAAATGAAATGTGGAAAAGCAGTAGGACCGAATAATATTCCAATAGAAGTGTGGAAATGTTTAGGAGATCAAGGAATTTCTTGGCTTACAAATTTTTTTAATGTTATTTTAAAGACTAAAAGATGCGGATGAGTGGAGAAAGAGTTTGTTGGTTCCTATATTTAAGAATAAAGGTGATGCACAAGAGTGTGCAAATTATAGAGGAATTAAGTTAATGTGCCATACATTAAAATTATGGGAGAGAGTAATTAAGCATAGGTTACGATGTGATACAGAAGTTTCTGTCGGTTTGGGTTCATGCCGTAGATCTACTATGGATGCTATACATTTGTTAAGAGGTTTGATGTAGAAGCATAGAGAAAATAAGAAGGATCTACATATGATATTTATTGATTTAGAGAAAGCTTATGATAAAGTCTCAAGAGATGTTCTTTGGAGAGTTCTAGACGAGAAAGAAGTTAATATTGGTTATATTCAAGTCATTAAGGATATGTATACTAGAGGCATTACTTGTGTCCAAACACAAGGAGGATTGACAAAATATTTTCCTATTTGGTTGGATTACATCAAGGATCAACATTAAGCCCTTATCTTTTTTACTTTAGTTATGGATGTTCTTACGAGGCATTTACAAGAAGATGCAACTTGGTGTATGCTTTTTTTCGATGACATTCTTCTTGTTGATAAGACTAGAGGGAGTCCAACAGAAACTTGAATTATGGAGGTCAACTTTAGAGTCTAAAGGTTTTCATTTAAGTAGATCTAAAACTGAATATATGGAGTGTAATTTTAGTTGTAGAAGTTTTAGTGGTAGTGTTATGACTTTAGGTGATCAAGTCATTAATAAGAGTGAGCGATTCAGATATTTAGGCTCTATTGTTCAAAATGATGGTGAAATAGATGGAGATGTTATTAGTAGAATTCAAGTTGGATGGTTGAAGTGGAGGAATGCATCTGGCCTATTATGTGATAGAAAAGTTCCACTTAAACTTAAGAGAAAATTTTATAAGATGGTGGTAAGACCGCAATGACTTATATGCGAGAATGTTGGCCAATAAAGAGAAACATAAGACTAAGTTAGGTGTTACGAGATGAGGATGCTCAGTGGATGAGTGGCTTTACCCTTAGAGATAGAATGCAAAATGAGTATGTTCGGAAAAAGTTGGAGTAGCTCCTGATAGATAAGATTAGGAGAGTCGCCTTAGATGGTTTGGCCACATAAAGCGTCCGTGATGAGATTAGGAGAGTAGATGCATTAGATTTGCCTTATGTTAAGAAAGGTAGAGGTAGACCTAAAAAGACTTGGTTAAGATGTATAAAAATGATCTTAGTATAATTGAATTAAATGAGAATTTGACACATAATAGGACACAATGGAGACGAAGGATTCATGTAGCCGACCCCACCTAGTGGGATTAAGGCTTGTTGTTGTTGTTGTTGTTTAGGGTTTTTTTTCAGTTTAGGTTTTATTTTTATTTTTTTTTAGGTTTATTTTTTAGGTTTAGGTTATTATTTAGCCTTTATTTTATTTTGTTTAAGGTTTAGTTTATTTTTATTTCATGTTTATTTTTATTTTATTAAATTTTTTTATTCTTAGATTTATTTTATTTTTTAGTTTACTTCAGGTTTTCCTTTAGTTTATTTTAGTTTATTTTTATTATTTTTTTTTTATTTATAGGTTTAAGTTTTGGTGTTTAAGCTTTTATGGTTTACGGTTTAGGGTTTAGGGTTTAGGGTTTAGGGTTTAGGGTTTTAGGGTTTAGGATTTAAAGGTTTAGAGTTTAGGATTAGGGTTTAGGGTTTACGATTTAGGGTTTATTGTTAACTTAAGGTTTAGGGTTAGTTTAGGGTTTAGGATTTAGGCTTTAGGCTTTAGGATTTAGGGTATAGGGTTTAGGGTTTTTAAGGTTTAGGGTTTAGGTTTTAGAGTTTTACGGTATATGGTTTAGTGTTTAGGGTTTAGGGTTTGGGTTAGGGTTTATGGTTTTATATTTTTTTTTTAAATTAAGTGAACCAGTAGGTTTACATTTATTTAGCATATTTTTTATTTATTTTAGTTTTTTTATTTTTTTATTTTTATCTAGGTTTATTTTATTTTTATATATTGTAGATTATTTATTTTAGTTTAATTTTTAGGTTTAGGTTTAGGTTTATGTTTATTTTTTTAGTTTAGCTTTGTTTTTATTTTATTTTTTGGTTTAGGTTTTATTTCTTATTTTTTAGATTTAGGTTTAAGTTTTAGCTTTTTATTTTAGGTTTATTTTTAGGTTTTATCTTTTTAGTTTACGTTTACTTTATTTTATTTATTTTAGAGTTTTGGTTTAGTTTATTTTATGTTTAGGTTTAGGTTTCATTTATTTTAGTTTAGGTTTAGGTTTATTTTATTTTATTTATTTTAGGTTTAGGTTTTTTTTTAGTTTTGGGTTTAGATTTTTTTTTTAGGTGTAGGTTTTAATTTAGTTTTTATTTTACTTTATTTTAGGTTTATTTTATTTTTATTTTACATTTAGTTTTCATTTTATTAAGTTTTTTTATTAATCAATCATTCCTTCAATCACTCGCTTAATATAAACATAAATTACAATTACCAAATCAAACTCAAGTCAACCCAAGTCAAGCCCAAGTTAACCTTTTTGACTTGAAAACTTTAAATGAGTCAAAATTCATCATAGCCCAAATTGATTGTAGTTGAATTTATATTTCAATTATAAGCTCATGTGTGAGTTCAACTAAACTTGAATCAAACCAAAATCAAACCAATTGACCCATTTAGGTCCTTTTGACCCAAAGTGACCTAAAGACCTTTTTTGAGCCAAGTTCTAATTCAACCAAAATTAGATTGAACTAAGCACATCCAAATCTCATATCATGATCAACAATAATCTTAGGGTGATCAACTACTTTGAATTGGATCAAACCAAGCCAACTTGATCCTTTGACCAAGTCAACCTTTAGCCCAAATAAAACCCAAACTAGCCAAAACCCACAATATACCAAATTGATTCAAGCCCATTCATAATCAATGATTAAACATGACCAAATCCTTAATTGAGTCAAACCAAGTCCAATTGATAATTTGACCTAAGTTGACCTAAATTGGCCTAAAAAGCCAAAATAGCTTAAATCATGATTTGATCCAAATTGATTGCAATTAATGACTCAAGTTCATTCCAAATCATTTATTGAACTTAACCAAAGCCATATTTAAGCCAAATTTGACCAATTGGTCAACTTGACCTAACCTAACCCAAATTGACCTAAAAGGTCAAATTGGCCAAAATTCAAATTAAACCCAAATCAAACCAAACCAAAGCCTACAATTATTTTCAATTAACCAATTGAATATGAACAAACACCTAACCCAACCCAATTTGGTCAAATTGGTCAACTTGACCCATTTGATTTCAAATGAGCCAAAATCAAACCTAAGCCAAATTAATCAAAACCACTTGAACCAAAACTCTTTAAATCATCATTGAAATCTAACCCAAGCCTTAGATTGACCCAGTTTGACTAATTGGTCAATCCAACCCAACATGACCCTATATGAACCCATTTGACCAAATGAAGCCAAATCCCCAACCCATGGGACCCTAAGGGCTGACCAAACCTGACCCAAATTGATCCTAGGTCAGTCCAAAATCATCCCAAAAGCCAAGTGGTCCCCACTCAAGCAATGGTCCATTGTTTAAGCCCTCTTTTCATTGGATTATCCCTTTAAGAGACAAAGTCAACTCCTCCATCACCATGGTAGTCCTCAAAACACTCAAGTGAGCCTCCACCTAACCTACCTAGCTCACCTAACCCACCCTAGAAAGGCCATGGACCAATGGGAGGTGAGTTGACTCACCTCCCATGCAAATCGAGCACCCCATGGATTCAAGCTAAGAAACCTTTGGACATCAGCCCTTAGGAAACCTCCCATTACCTCCTTCACTCACATTGAGCCACGTGGACGTGAGTGTAACCTCTTCGGCACCCTGATGGCGGCCTGCCGGCCGAAAGAAGCCAGCCCATCCCGTCTGTCCTTCACACTCAATTTTGGAGTATACTACCCTATTTCGAGTGGGCTTTGGCATGATTTGAACGCACTGAGCTCCCCAAGTGATTTTGAAAAATCCTAGAGAGTCTCCCTAAGCCTTCCATAGTTTCCCTTCGCCAGAATTCTTCATTTCCATGCGTAACCAAAATAGGGCATCCCTCTGTGGTGAAAATTTATTATATTCCTGCATTCATCCATCCCTTTTGGAAAGAGGATAAATGAAAACAAAAATATAACACTTTTATCGGGACACCACGTAGATCCACAAATATTCTTATTAGGGTGATCAGGTACGACATTGAGAAAAGGTGTGCTATCTCGAAAGATAGAAGTCACCACCCTACAATGGACCTAATCACCTGAATAAGGACTCCTAAGGACTATGGGTCTTCGTATGTACTAGAGATTCTTTCTCTACTTTACATGAAAAAGTAAAGCAGGGATTATTTTAAATCGGGTTCGTTAAGTTCCCTATGGAGGTAAGCCCTCATAGTTAATTACATCCTAATGAACAGGATTCTTTAGAAATACTCTCAATTAAAGTAAAAAATTGTTGTCTCCAAAGATTTCAAAGATAAGACTATCAATCAATTGATTTATTTTTGAAAGATCAAGTGGGATTGATCAAGAGGATAGAGTTATTATCGAAGCCAAAGGAAGATAAGTAGGGGATGCTTATGATACTAAGCCTAGTAAGCATCCCAAACTATCCTATGATTAGACTTTATATTTTTGAAGTTTGGGGGGAATTATTTATTTTGAGTTAAATTTTTATTAAAAATCTAGAGCTTACAATTCCATGATACAAGATCGTGAAAATGCCTAAGAGGCGAGGATTTATGCTCATAGCCCGCAAAGAGAAGTTGCAATCTCTGAACCTAAATCTAAGGAGCTTTGGCGAGGGCCAAAGCACGACCTAAATCTAAGGTGAAAACTGGGTATTTGGTTTACCTCCACAAGAGAGGACAAACCACTCGACTGTTTAGACTTACAACTGCCTAGGGGTGGTTGCCAACTAACTCCTCCTACGATTTTAAATACATGTAGACAAGTCATATGCTTTTGCAAGATAGCTAAGCTGTTGTTTATTTACAAAGAAATTAAGTCCTTAAACACACTCCCTAAGAGACTAAATCATGTAAGGCATGATTTAATGACCTAAATCTAATGCAAACATTATTATATTTTATTTTTATTTTTGGACAATTTTTTTGACACAAGCTTTAGGATTTATATGCCTAAAGCATGAGAAATTGGATTATGGGTCAAAATCAGCAAGAAAGGAGGTGTGTTTCCATCATAGCTCTCAAAGGTCAAGCCAAATTCTCTGGCAAAGGTGGAAGCTCTCCAAATCAAGAGTGAAATAATATATTTTTATGCATGATGTGAGAAAGAAAATATAACATCTAGCTAAGGGGTTGCTAATTCTTTTATCTCATTTATAACTTAAGCTTTATGTGAGGTTATGAGTTATTTATTTTTAGTTTGAATTGATTAGTTGGATAGAAAATTTATTTTTCTAAGAGCCTGATCATCATCTAGGCCATACATCAGAGCAAAAAAGAAACTAGGAAAAAGGATGTCATCTTAATGCACAAGTTAAACAAACATCAATCATTTTATAAAACCAGCGCAAAAGAATAAGAGGCCTTTTGTGGTCGGGCTCTACAGCACAAACCCGAAAAATAAATTGGGTAGCTAAGCTCTACCCTTATACAACCCGGATTACAAATGAATAAATTACAATCAAGAAGGAATTCATTATTATGGGGGTCTTCATTCTTCTTTTCTTCATTTTGGTTCTTCCTTCATTTAGTTCTTTATTCCTTTTGACTTGGTTGGAATGTGGCTTACTCCAAAAGCTTCACATGGTACATAAGACATAGTCTTATGACCAATGTTCATCTTAATCCCCCATAACAATCATTCCAAATCCTAATTGTAAAATTACATGAAAAGGAAAAGTAAATCTAACTAAACACATGCAAGATAGAGATTACCTAAACAAACCATACATCTCAAGCATGTAATGGACTTAGCACCCCACACCATTTCCACATATGTGTATTTTATTTTAGTTTAATTCTTAGAACCCTTAAGTGGATTTTATATTTTACTTAAGTTAACGTGTTCATTAAGTTCATTAATTACCCCTTACCTATACCACTTTACATATTTACCAAATAATTATGAGCCAATGTATGACATAAAATCACAAGAAATTTAAATCAGCAATACACCTAAGAAAGAAAGGGGCCTAATGCATTTAGCTCATAATTAATGATTAATTAAGCTAAAGAGCTTAATTTAAGTACTTTCATAACCTTTCCCACACATGTAGGTTAAGTATTATTTCCTTAGATTTACTTAGGTTGTTGAACACCTAAGCATCTACCCAAGAAGGAATGATTCAGTTCTGGAATGTTTTAAAAATTTTATCAAGTTAATTAAGTAGGTCATTAGTAGATTAGCCCCTTAATTAAATTTTGATTAAGGAAGGAAAGGGGTTCAGGGAATGACTTAGGAAAAATACCCCAAACCCATTCCATAAACCTCCTCTTCACTTAAACAAAGTTTAATTAGCTTAATCAAGGGATTAAACCACTGTTCACATGCTTAATTACATTTAAGAGAGTGATTAAGGATTCATTAATTTATTTTCCTAATTAAATCATCAATAAATTCCAACAAAATTAGGGGAGGTAGAGGTCATCCCACTAAATGCATCTGAGAAACTTATAATCAATTAATGGAGTAATTATGGAGTAATTAGGGTTATTATGTTTTCAATAAAACTCTAATTAAGAAAAATTCATTGCTCAAAATCAATTGAAAATAATTTTAATGAATTCCTTTCTGAATTATCTTCCCAATGCATTTTATTTTATATTTTTTAAATTTTTCTACATTTAGTTATGTATTTTTGAAGTTTCAGTGATTAAAGCTTAATTAAATAGGCTAATTATTTAGTTAATCCCATCGACGCCACGTGGACCGCTGACGTGGCATGCGCTTTCCACATGGCGTGACAGGATTCGCTATTTAAGTAGTCACGTCCGATGCCGTGCCAGCTAACAGTGCTACTCACTTTCTCCTCGATCATCCGATCAAAAGATCGGATGGCCAGGATTAAGCCCACGGTTCTTAAGGGATTTTTTTTTATTTTTATTATTTATTTATTTATTTATTTTGTTATTTAAGCCCACCGTCCATCCCACGGTTCTTAAGGGATAAATCCATGGATCCTACGCAGATTAATCATGACCGTCCATCCAAAATGTGTGGATGGACGGTCCATGATCCGTCACAGAGCTCACCTATGGGAGAGGGCATCTGTCCACTCTTTAGGGCATGATCCAAGCTCGTTTGAGCTCGGATTGAGCTCAAACTTAACCCACACCATCATCATGCAAGGGGCAAGACATCCAATGATCAAAATACAATGGGGTGAAAGTTTCTTTCATAAAGGACCAAACACTTTCTATTTGAGGTAGCTTCGTCTAGTGGAGACGAACCTCTGTTGAAGATTTGAGGGCTTGAGGTTGAGTGGATCTTCCTATGGACCAAAATGGGCTTCAATTGCTTGCGACCTTGATCAAAGTCCCCTTTCTGAGAACTTGGTTGAAGACTTGGGTGAGCTCGATTGGATTGCATCAAGGTGCTTGAAGGAGGAATTGAGCTGAAATTGAGTATTGAGTGAGATGGAAATTCCAATGGAGCTCCCCTGTCTTCGGCTTAAGAAAATCAAGAATGGAGAATTCCAAATGGCTTGAGGATGCTTGGAGAAGCTTGAGGATGCTTGCTCTGAGTTCCTTAGCTTCAATCGAGTGTGAGTGAGTGAAATTCAAGTGAAATTAGGGGGAGTATATCTCCCCCTAGGAGGATCGGACGGTCGAGCATGCTTATGCCATTTTGATCAAATTGATCAGGCTGATTGAGTTTGTTAGGTCGTTTGAGGTAGCATGTGATTCGGTTTGGCTAGAGGACTGGAGTGGTGAAGCTCCCATGTGCTCAAGACAGTGGAGGAGTGATCCCATGTGCTTTTTTTTTCAAGTTAGTCAATTTTGGCTTTGGTTGGGTTGGTTTGGACCAAACCCATTGGGTCATGCACCACACCCACTAGTGTCCACTTGGTCCACTAAGAGGGTGTCAAGTGGCCATGAAAAGGATATGACCAAATTCCAAGTGGAATTGGCCATAGGTTACCCCTTGACCTAGGGGTAAAATAGTCATTTGTCTTTGATTCACTTTAGACTGATTTAGAATAGTTTGAAATTAGGTTGGTCCAATTTTCAAAAAATTTTGAGTTAATTTGATGTCATTTGGCTCATGTTGACCCATTTAAGTCAAAATTGGTCAACTAGGGTCAAGTTGACCGATTGGTCAAATTGGGTCAAACCAAAGGTTGGGTCAAGTTCATATGACCATTTAAAATATTTTGGCATCATTGGTTTGGTTCGATTTAATTTATATTTGGTTTTGGTTCATTTGATTTCATTTAGGTCAAATAGGTCAAGTTGACCAATTTGACCCATTTGACCTATTTGGGTTAGGTCATAGGTTGGTTTAGATTTCATTGGCCATTCGAAATGTTTAGGTAGCTTTGATTTCAATCAATTTTAGTTTAATTTGATTTTAGCTCAATTTGGCCTTTTAGGTCAAGTTGGGTTCATGGTCAATTAGGCTAGGTTGGGTCTAGTTGGCCAATTGAGGCTTTGGTCAAGTTCAACAAGTGATTTAGAATGAACATGACCCATTGGTTTCAATCAATTTGGCTTAGATCAAGTTTTGACCTATTTTAACTTTTTAGGTCAAGTTGGGTCAACTTGGGTCAAGTGGTCAATTGGGCTAGGTTAGGCTCAAATGATGACTTGGTCAAGTTCAAACATTGATTTAGAATGTGTATAGATAAATGGTTTCAATCAATTTGGTCTATGGTAGATTTTGGCTAGTTTAGGTTCCATTTTGGCTAAGTGTTAACTTGGTCAACCCTTAGGTTTGATTTGGTTTGACCTAATTTGAGTGATTGATCATCTCATGATGATTGTTGCTCACAATGTGAGGCTTAAGTGGGCTTTGTTCAATCCAATTTGGATAGGATTAGAATTTGGCTTAAAATTGGTACTTCAGGTCACTTTGGGTCAAGTGAGCCTAAGTGGGTCAATTGACTTGATCAAGGCTTGAATCAAGTTTGATTGAACTCACATATGGACTTATGATTGAAATATAAATTCATTTGTAAGTGATTTGGAGTCAAATGGCTTTTGATTCATTTGACAATTTCAAGTTTAAAAGGGTGAACATGAGTTTGATTTGGGTTTGATCTTTGAATTTAATTTTGGTTTGATGATTGAAGTTTGTGTTTATATTTGGATTCATGATTGAAGGATTGATTGAATCATGAAAAAAAAATCAAGGGTTTGGCTTGATTTGAATTTGGTTTGGCTAAGTTCAAGAATTTGACATGAAAGGTTTAGGTTGAATTTTGGTTGAATTTGAATTTGAGTTTTGAATTTAGTTTTGGTCTGATGATTGAAGTTTATATTTATATTTGGTTTCATGATTGAAGGATTGATTAAATCATGAAGAAAAATCAAGGGTTTGGCTTGATTTGAATTTGATTTGGCTAAATTCAAGAATTTGACTTGAAAGGCTTAGGTTGAATTTTGGTTGAATTTGGATTTGAATTTTAAATTTAATTTTGGTTTGATTATTGAAGTTTATATTTATATTTGGTTTCATGATTGAAGGATTGATTGAATCATGAAGAAAAAATTAAGGATTTGGCTTGATTTGAATTTGATTTGGCTAAGTTCAAGAATTTGACTTGAAAGGCTTAGGTTGAATTTTAGTTGAATTTGGATTTGAGTTTTGAATTTAATTTTGATTTGATGATTGAAGTTTATATTTATATTTGGTTTCATGATTGAAAAATTGATTGAATCATGAAGAAAAAATAAGGGTTTGGCTTGATTTGAATTTGATTTAACTAAGTTTAAGAATTTGACTTGAAAGGCTTAGGTTGAATTTTGGTTGAATTTGGATTTGAGTTTTGAATTTAGTTTTGGTTTGATGATTGAAGTTTATGTTTATATTTAGTTTCATGATTGAAGGATTGATTGAATCATGAATTTAGTTTTGGCTAAGTTCAAGAATTTGACTTGAAAGGCTTAGGTTGAATTTTGGTTTAATTTAGATTTGAGTTTTGAATTGATTTTTGGATATTAAAATTTATATTTTATTTATATTTGTGAATATAAATGAGAATATAAATGGGTTATGAGAAAATCTCTTGAATTTGAATTGATTTGGATTTGATTTGAGCTAAGTCTATAAGATAGAATCAAAGTGACTTTGGAAAGATTTTCGACTTAGATTTCAATCATGGGCTTCAATCATTTGGAATTGATTCATGATGTGAGAAAATCCATTGGAATTGATTTAATGCTTGGCTCGGAATTGATTTGAGTTTATGATTGATTTGAATTTGGACTTTGATTTTAAAGGAGGAAGTGAGGATTTGGTTCAAGCTATAGGGTAGGAAAATTTTTCTAACACCCTTAAGGCATAACCTATTCCTATGGCTAACTCTTCTAAGTCTCTAGGGTTAGGTTATGTGTTCACCTAATCACTAGAAGTGTCTTAAGATTAAGAAAACTCTTAGTGTCTAAGAGAAGTCCTATGTCTAAGATGGAGAGGTTGAGAGCTCATTCTAAAAATGAGGTCAACACCCTCCTTTGATTCAAACTCACCCATCTCTCAACCAAACTTCAATTAAACTTGCACACACCATCCTCGTGTGTCATCGAAGCCACTCAAACCTTTTCCCAAGCTTCTAAGCCACCAGAGATAGGAGTTCGACCAAGATCAAACGCTCAAAGAGAGGATCTTGGTCTCTAGAGCAGTCTACCTCAAATCAAAGCTCTAGAGCAATCTTAACAGGGCTTCATTCTTACCAAACGAAGCTTCCTCAATCATTGGAACTGCCGATCACAAGCTCCGGTGAGGTAATTTCTCAAAATTGATCCTTTAATAAAGATGTGTTGGTCCTTTTCGAAGAAAACTTGCATTTGAGCTCATCCTAGAAGTTGGATCCTTGTGGATCCTTCGCATGAAGGTATGGGTTGAGTTTGGAGTGGATCCGAGCTCAGGTGAGCTTGGATCGAGCGACCCATAGCAGACGAGCTTCGTCATTCGTCACTCGTGGGAAGATGGATCGTGGGCTGTCCGTTCTGCGTGATTGGATGATCGTGATCAACTCACGCTTAGATCCCCTATGTTTTCTCCTTAACTACGGGATCTAATCGTGGCCATCCAATCTTTAGATCAGATGATCCACGAGAAAGTGCGTCTGTCGCAATCCGAGTCAGCGTCTCGATGTGACAACTTAAACAGCCTATCCCGTCGTGCCACATGGAAAGCGCACCGCGTCAGCAGCCATGTGGCACCGAGGGGATTAAGGTTTAATTAGGGATGTTTAATTAATTTTTAAAGCTGAAACTTCTAAAAATCATAATTAATCCTAAAAAAATCCAAAAAAAAATATAAATGAGGGTTCATTTTAAAGGTATTTCAGAGAAGAATCTAAGAAAATTATTATTATTTAATTTTGAATAGTAATTTTTGATTAATTAAAGTTTACTTAAAATTTTAATTAGCCTAATTACTCTCTGATTAATTATCTAATTAATTTCAAACTTTCCAGAGATGTTTAAGGGGATGACATCTGCCTCCCCTATTTTCTTAAAATTTATTGAATAATTAATTAAAAAATTGATTAATTAAACATTAATTACTCTTCTACCTTAATTAATGATAATTAAATAAATGAATAATGAATTAATTAATTAATTAAGTTTATTGCCATCTGTTAACATTGAGAAGTCTTAAGTGGTTTAGGTTTACTCCTTATGATCATTTAATTAAGCCTCTTCATTTGTTTCAAATTAATTAAAGCTTAAGTAATTAATGAGCCACTTAATTGATCAATTAAAAGAAAAGAGAATTTAATTATTTCAGAGCCTAATTGATTGTTTGAATTGACTTAAGGATTGGGATTGATGCCTCTTCCTTGATCTCTTTTCCTAAGTTAACTTCATTATCCTAATTAAAATATAATCAAAGGATTTAATTAACCAATTAAGGGCTTAATTAAATTAATTTAAAATCCATTCATTCCTAACTTTTATTAATCAACTTAGAGTAGTTCTTTAGATGTTTAATAGTCTAAAGAAATTTAATGAATTTATGATTAGCTTATATATGTGAGAAAATCATAAAAGTAATTAAACCAATCCCTTAAGGTTAATTAACTATTAATTATGAGAAAATTGCATTAGGACACTTTCATTTCTTAGGAGTATTGCTAATTTACTTTTCTATATGATCGCATCTCATGTTGGCTCATCATTATTTAGTTAATTAACTTAAGGTGATGTAGGTAAGGATTAATTAATTGAGTTAATCCATAGTTAACCAATCCATAAAAATCACCTAATTACTTCTCATTAAATCAAATTAATTCACACATATGAGGAATGAGATTAGGATTAGTAAACCTCTTTCATATTTCTTAAATCAAATCAAACATAAAGATCAAAAATGGCTTTAAGAAACTTTAGTTTATTTTAAATGAGCTTGGTTAAAATGATTGTCCATAGGAATTAGTTGGATTGAATGAAATTACATGCTTGTGTTTCTTTATTTCTTTCCAATCATATTAAAATGTTGTATGCCACTTGTATTCATGCATTCATTTCTTTCAAAATTTAATTAAATAAAATGATTTCCTTTATGTCAATTTGCATGTGTTGGCTTAATTAGAAATATATGTGGTTATTATCACTATTAAATCTCAAATGTATTTTAAAAAGCTTATTAATGAATAATATATATATATATATATATATATATATATATATATATATATATATATATTGTAAATTTAGTTACATATACATAGGAGATGCATGTGAATATAAGCTTAGTGTATGAAGTAAAATCTCTTTCTTACATTCATATATTGATTTGCATAAGTTTGAATGTTAATTAGTATATTAGTGTGGACATTAGGGGCCTACGATTTTAAAACAAAGAGGTTCCTACCTCACTCCCCAGTGCGAATAATGGTGTGACGCACTGCTTGATTTCATTCTTATGCACTTTGACATTAGAATTTAGATAGAGCTTTAATTCATTTACACAAATAAATTAAACAAATTAAATACAATTTTTGCATAATTTTCATTCTTATAGTTATTTATACATCTATATGCATTTAAGAATAGTGGGTATATTAGTCTGGACATTTCGGGGACGCACGACTTTAAGTAGCCCCAAGGAGGCTCCTACCTCATTCCCCTAATGTAAAACAATGTCGACGTACTTGCTTAAAACTTTCATACATTTGAATATGTATTTAGCTAATGAATGAAAATCCATTTTTTTTATTAAAAAGACATGCATTCATATTTTGTTCAAGTGGTTGGATTGATTTGTCATATGATTTAGAGTTCGTTTCTTATGCTTTTTATATAAGAATTTAGATAGAGTTTTAAATTAATATGACAAAATAATTCAACCAAATGAAATATCAATTTCAAGTTCATTTGCTTAGATTCATCATTTAAGTGTGTTAAGATACAAATTGCATGTATAGGTATATTTAGGACTTAATCATATGCATGCTAGATATGATGGAAAGAAATGAACAAATATATGTTATATGACAGTAATTGAATCCAATTAATTTTAAGATGCATTTCTTATTGAATGAGATTATTTATAGCGAACCTAAACTTAGGATTAATCAAAATATGTAATAAGTCATTCATTAAAGGGAATTAATTTAATTAATTTATTTTAGAGATGTGACTTAAGGTAGGAATGAAAGAGAATGATCCTCTCTTTTCTTCTCTCTATAACACTTAGTTGTTAAGTGTAAGCCAAATGAAATAAAAGAAAACATTAAGTAAAACTCACAAATCAATTAAGCCATTTAAAGTGAAACCATCCTTCAAATTAAATCCATTTATACTTAGAAAATATTAACTCTAAAGCTTAGTTAGTACATACCACATAAGTCTTAACACACACATTAGAATTAAATCATCACTTTTAGCTTTATGTTAGGGCGGTGCATAGTTTGATGTATATTTTATTTTGTGATGTATTGTTATAGACTGGATGTTATGGTGTATATCTCGTAGACTAAATGTTAGGTCATGATTAGCCTCATCATATTTTCTGCAAGAGATTGTGCTTAAGGTGTGCTTAAAATAAATATAAATGCTCTCTTTTACAGGTTGCTTAACCCCTGAGCATAATCTAAATTAAGACTGGTGGACTTGGTTACCCATGTGCAGGGTACTAAGTCCAAATTATGCATATAACTGCTTGAGTTGTATGGTGTGTTTAGCTAACAGTTATCTTGCAGGTGTAATTAGATTTACTTTTCTTATTTCTAATGTAATTGTGTATTAGGAATTAGGATTAGTGTTATGGGGGATTAGAATGAGCTATGGCTAGAAGGATTTGTCCTGGGAGGCCCCGTGATGCCTTTGAAGCAAGCAAATCCAAATGAAGAAATGGAGGAGATATGAAAATATGAAGAATGAAGACCCCCAATAGAATTTATTATTTATAAAAAAATTATAATTATTCTTTCATATACAAGGATGTATAAGGGTAAAGCTCAGCTACCCATCTCTCTTTTCGGATTGTACGACAGTACCCGACCGCACCAGCCTGTTATTCTTTCATGTTGAGTTGATAAATTGTTTGATGCTTTGTTTACAATTGTGTAATAGAAATGACATGTATTTTCCTAGTTTCTTCATATATGATGATTTAATGTGTGAATGGATCCGCTTAGGCTCTTAGAGAAAAATTAATATTTTACCCCAATCATAACTCATAATTAATTTTCTAGACAACTCATAACCTCATTTAAAGCCTATGTATTAAATCAAGATAATTAAAAGATTTAGCAACCCTTAACTGGATGTTGTATGGTTAATATCATGCATATCATCTTGTTTCATTCTTGCTAACAGAGGGTTTCCATCCTTGAATAATAGGGGCAAACTTTACCTTTGAGGGTCTCCTCTGCGGTGAAAAGCACATCTTTCCCTCTGAGTTAGCCAACAACCCTTGTTGTCTACTAGAAAATCAGTTATGATAGCCTTGTTATGAAATCCAGCACGCACATAGATATTTGAAGAGTGAATAAGAAACTTCAGGATTTTTACTTGAAAAAACCCTAAAAAGAGGGGGGGAAAAATCACGGGGCCTAACCCAGTAAAAACTTGCCACTATATATCTGCTTCAGAGAACAAAGTTTAAATTTTCCTGATAAATGGATTACAGAATTGTATGTGAGAAAGCCTGACAATGGAAATCCTAGAATCAAGTAACAATAGCTATGCAGTAGTAGTTGGGTTATAACAGTTGTTGGTGGCAGTCGATGATCGTGAACAACGGTGGTCGGAGGCTGGTAGTGGTGATGACCGGCGGCAATGGTTGGCGGTAGTCGGCGACGGTGACCAATGGTGGTGGTTGATGATGACAATGATCGATGGTGGTAGCCGACGGCGATGGCCGGTGGTGGTCGGCTGCGATGATAGGAGATGGTGGTGGCCAGCAATGGCCGGCTGATGGTTGGCAAATGGCCAGCAGCGGTGGTTGGCAGTGAACCGGCAGTGGGTGATGGTGGCGGTCGGCCGATTGGCAGCGAGATCGCGATGGTGGAAGGCGGTAGCCGGCGTGGTCGGCGGTGGTCACGATACCGGCGGTGGTAATGAGTGAGCTGATATGCTTGGAGGATATTCAAGCCTTAGAGCTCTCTCTTCTCTTTAGCTTGGGCTCCCCTCATGTGAAGAATGAGGGGCTATTTATATATTAGATGAATAATATTTCTGTAAATACTTGCAAAATCCAAACCACTCTATCAGACGGCTTAAAATGATTCCATTGATCATCTGATGTATTCTAAGTATTTGAATGCTCAAATGAAGTTAGAATTAGGAGATCTTGGGCTTGTTAGATCCGACTCGTCAAGACACTTGATTTTACTATAAACAATAATTATTTAGGAGCCGACTGATATCGCAAAGTTTTCAATTATATTTTAAGCGCTTGATCTGAATTATCTTGACTCAGAATTAGATTGCTTTTGACATCAATATTCGTGCTTCGACGACTAGTGAAATTTTCAATGTCATATTAGTTGCCCCTTATTTTTGGATGACATTATCTCTATCATCCAAAAATATATGCCAAATAATTGAAAATAATAAATTCTTTAATGAAATTTGCGGATTCATTAACCTTTGCGCCATATATAGTTTGAGAGAATTGATCTTCATGGGTGCACAAGACTACGATCACAGAAGTGGTGCAAGGCCAAGTGCGTCGGTACTACGGAGATTGCGCAACGCGGGCGTCCGGATTACGGCGGGCTCCCATCGACGCCCGTGGGCATGTGGGTGTCGACGGTGCACGGACGGAGTCAACGCAGCGAGCCGGTACGCTAAGGCGTCGGCGGCATAGCACATAGACTCTCGCGCGAAATGCGCCGATGAGCATTTTTTTGATTTTCTTCAATCTTTTTATTTATTCCCTTTTTTCCCCTATAATGGATCTATAAAAACTCCCCCTAAGGCCAAGTGAGGAGACATAATTATCTCCTATATGCTCTAGTGTTCTTCTGCGTTGAATGAGAAATTATCTAGTAGAAGTTCAGTGGCTAAGGGTAATAATAAAAAAAATTTCTTTTTTTTAGTGAAGCTTTGATCTTCTTCTTAAAAGAAAGCCATTTGATTTACTGATCAAGACCCGTAGTTCATACGGTGAGGCTCCGATTTTCCCTCGAGAGAGGCATCAACTATCCTCGTTGGACCGACCAGATTTTGAGGCTATCAAGACCCGCAGTTCATACGGCGAGGCCCGATTTTCCCTCGAGAGAGGTGTTAACTGTCCTCATCGGACTGACCAATTTTGGAGGCGATCAAGGCCCGTAGTTCATATGACGAGGCTCTAGTTTTCCCTCTAGAAAAGTGTCAACTATCATTGTTGGACCGATCGGGTTGGAGGTGATCAAGCCCCATAATTTCTACTTTTTCTTGTAGAAAATTGAATTTCTTGAAACTCCAATGGATAGTTCAGTAGTTGACAACTGCCAAGGTGGCGGGGAAGCATCAATTAGGAACCATCCCTCGAAAAACTCAAAAAATTTGGCAGATAATTTCAGAGTATCATTAAATAGAAATAATTTTTTTTGTGATCTCATATGTATGCGTATATTTTTCGTTAGATCGTAGGAGAAAAATTTTATCCAAAATTGTCCGTGAGCAATAAAGTCGGGAAAGGATATGCCCAAATATTTGGGTGACTGAGTTGCTTCACACAGTTCTCAGACCTTTGTCTTTCTTTCCTCTTTTTTGTTTCATATTTATTATCTATTTTTGCGAGATGATGGTCGGATGAAAACTAATGGTGTGACAACTATAAACTATATATCATCCATTATCACAGCTGACAATTTAATGATGCTCCATAGAAAATTTCATTTCCCAAATGAGTTGGTGGCTATTGTTGCCAAAATGTCTGATCGGGCACGTTCTCCTCTGCAATGATACTTTACTATTTCTAAGATGATTCTTCGTGCGGGACTGTGATTCCCTTTGACTCCTGAATTGATTAAGGTTTTTAAAATATACGATGTAACTTTATCACAATTTTCATTTCGAGCTTTTGATATCATCGTTGGTTTGATTGTCTTCTTTAGAGAGCGTGGTGTGATTTTGAACATCAAGTACTTGTGCCTAATGTGTAGCTTCATATGTGATACTCAGGGACGTGTTTCATATCAAGGTATAAAGAATTGGATAGAATTTTCAGCACGGGATCCATCTAGAAGTTAATCTAATGGGTTCTTTATTGTGAAAAATGAGTGGGGCCTCCTTGAGAGATGGGAAATATTGAATGACCTTCATTACTGATTGAAGAGAATGAAATCCTAACAACTCTTAATATTCCTGATGTATGAAGCTTGTAGCATGAGTTATGTCATATTGGCAAGTATATAATTGAAGATAGAATGTTCAAGGTTGGCCTTTCCATTCAGGCAGAGAGATTTCATGCTCTTCCACTGAAGAGATCAAGTAAAGGTGATGAAATTTCTCCTCATATTCACAGGATTCTTTCAAGATGCCCGTTACAAAATCATGGTGACAACAATGCTTCTTCTTTAAAGAAAAAGAAGACATGCCGAAGTAACTACGTCAAATATTTGCGGAGAAAATATTCTCCCCCAATTGGCCTCTGAGAGTTTAGCTATCTCAACTAATAATGGGAGCTTTTATTTCTCGAAGCCGCATATTCCTAAAGAGGTGTTAAAGAACGTATGCACTGGACGTTAATGAGCTGACGAATTAGTACGTTATCTTCTCTTTCTCTTTCTTTTCTTCTTTCTTTTCTTCTTCATGTAATATTTGTGATTTTTTTATTATAGGTAACCCAAATATTAGGGCTTATGGCTCATTTGGGCGTCGCTCTAGATGAGTAGAATATTGAATTTTTGAAGATAAAATACTTGTAAGGAGAGTACAAGTGAAAGATGAGTGCTAAGGCCAAAGAAGTGGCTGCTCTAGAGGATCAGCTAACCGGGTGTAGAACTGAGCTAGCGAATATGTCAACTTCTCTTTCTCTCCAGCGTCAGGAGGTGGAGCGTACTCATGATGACCTGATTGAGGCGGGGGCAGAGACTCGCCAGAAAGAGAAAATACTTAAGACATTTACAGTGGAGAAGAAGACTCTTGAATTGGAGAAGAAAGTATTACAGGACCGTCTTTCTAAGAAGGAGCTTATAATGTCAGAAGCGGAAGCAAATGAAGTCTCCTTGAAGGCAGTGGAAGACTTTAAGAACTCCCTAGCTTATCGCGATGCTATCGAGGATCACATCCAAGAAGCTCGTAATCATATTTTTGATGTTGAAGTGAAAGACTTGGAGCGTCAATGTTTGGAGGAAGGCTTCATCCGAGGATTCCTAAAAGAAATCTGCTTAGTACATCGCAAAACTAGGGCTAGTATTGAGAATCTGTCTCCTAGCCAAGTATCTGAAGACCTTCGCCAAATTAAGGAGATGAAGGGGTTGAGAGTGAGTTTAAGGGAGCATCTTCCAGCGATGAGGAGGATGTTGATATCATGTAGTATCACTTGAGGATGCATTTCCTTCCCTTTTATCTATTTATTATTATTTTTTTGTATCTAGAATTTTGATTATTTCTTATATCATCATATTAGAGCTATCAAAAATATTAATAAATTAAAATTTTTGGGTGATTTTCTCTTGTTTTATTTTGACCAATACGAGGTGATTGGTCGGAATATTATTCAACGACACTAACTTGTACGGAAGAGATTGTGGGAAGTCCACCAAGGATTTTTTTAAGCTATCTTAGGTATTAATCAAAATATTATTTAACGTCTTACTTATATGGAAGAGGCCATGGAATGTCCACCAAGGACTTTTTGACCTATCCTCGATATTAGTCAAAGTGTTATTTGACTTCTTACCCGTATGGAAGAGGTCCGATCAAATCCCCTTGGGATTGATCATGCCCTGACTGAGACACAATGTGAGTTGTGCATTCCTCAAGTGGGAGGATTAAATGAAGAAGATCATTTATATGCAACAAGCTTGAAAAAAAAATCATAAACTCATTACTTTGATAAGGTCGGTGATACAATATTATCATAAGATAACTTAACAAATATATGAGTTGAAGAGGAAATGACAAGCGAGAAAAAAATAAAAGCTGCAATATTTATGCAGTAGGAATTGCTAATAATACTTTCAGAGATTCTTCGTATTCCAAGTTTGAGGCAAGATTTTTTCCTCTAGATCCTTGAGCTTAAATGTTCTTGGCTTGACCATGGCTGTAACCACCTAAGAGAAGAGGAGACTTCAAAGAGTTGATCTATTTGACGATTACTTATCATTAAACAATGCTCTATATCATTAAATGATTCAACAGTACCAAACCCAATGCCAGCTTTGGAGTGAAAATTTCCATGTTTTTGATTCCATAAGCTCTCCATGTGTTGGGCTTTATCTTTGGGCCAAATATTTGTGATAAAACCATGTTTCATAGAATTCTTTACACAAGTCGAATATCAGTCAAAAGGAAGTTCTATTATTTCATTAAAAGGTAGTTCTTCAAGCTTTACATCTCCTTCTAAGCTTGAAGGATCGGGTACAGAATAAAATTTTGTTGACCTCCCCACTTCTCCTGATAAGTTAGGGGCTACTTTGACCTCTAATTGAGATATTTTATTTTGATTTAGAGGAGTCAAAGTTAAAGTATCCACATAATTTTTCAATTTTTCATATGTGGATAGTTCAGACTCTTCCTTTAATGCTTTGATTTCCTCCTCATCAGTGTCTGATTTTAAGGAAATCTCAAACTTTTTTAAAGCATTTCTATGATGGGAATCTTCATCTGAGCTGGATTCCAAATCAAAATGAATTATTGGAGGTTCTTTTTCTATTTCTTTTTCTTTTTCCTCTTTTCTTTCTTTTTATATTTCTTGATTATTGTATTTTGTGCTTCAATAATAATGGATTTCATAGAATCAACTCTAGGTTTCTTAAGCATATAATAAATAGCATCTTCATAAAGCTCAATCTCATGAATAGCGAATGGTTGTATATCTCCTTTTATAACATATTCCACTCCATCCCTAGTGTATTTAATACACTGGTGGAGTGAAGATGGAACCATTCTATACTCATGGATCTAAGGTCTGCCTAAGAGAGCATTAAAGGAAGTTTTTGAATCTATAATGTGAAATTTAGCTTCGATTTTCAATCCTTCTATTTCTAATAATAGAGTGCTTGAACCTAAAGCTTTTTCACCTATTTCATTAAAGCCCATTAACAACATCTTATCAGAACTAAGTCTTCTGCTATCAATTTTTTAAGAATGCCAATGTTCTAGAGTTCATGATGTTAACAGATGCACCAGGATCTACCAGAACTCTTGACAATCTTGTATTTTCAATTTTTATAGCAATATAGAGAGGACGGTTATGGTCTTTGGTACCAAAAAGTAGATCCTCATCGAAGAAAGTAACCCCTGGGATCTCCTTAAAGTAACATGCCTCTTCTGAGGAAGTAGCTGCTAGTTGAGTCAAGCATATCTCTGGATCAAGTAATGCTTGTACTAGTGACTCTCTCATTTCTTTTGAAAGAATGAGAGCGTCATAAATGCTTAATCTAGCAGGGAGCTTCCTAAGATGGGATAGAATATTATAATCTACTTTGGGAACCTTTATTTCTGCTGGTATCTCTTTAAGTAAAGAATCTGAACTTATGCTTTCATCCATGATTTGCTTCCCTTTTTCTTGAGGAGTAGGAGGCAAGCGAGGCGGTAAGACTCTTCCACTACGAAGATTTATTTCGGCAATATCTCCAGGGTTTGAATCAACATGTTCCTCATTTTGACCATCCTTTTCTGATGAATGATCAGAATCTGACATTTTTATATTTATGATAAGTGGGTCATCATGTAAATCTTCCATGTAAATTTTTGACCCTGAGTCATGTGAAACATCATGAGATTCTTCTTTTTTGATATTTAATTTTTCAATATTTTCATTCTTATTTTCATCAGAAATAGCATAAATGTAAGAAATGTCATCAGAGATAGATTTTTTATTCATTCTTTTGAGATAAGTACATAAAGATAAAGGCTTATATGGTACCGCCTTTCCATCTTTATCATATAGAGTTCTATCACTAGAGATGTCCCTCCCTCACCACACTTTTGATCTTGTAGTTGAAAATGTTGAACTCAGAGGTGGAACTGCATTCTAGACCTGGATCAACCCGGGTGATCACCTCCCCGACTCGATCCGCATGGCAAGTTTCAAATTTTGCATCATATGTTTCTTTTTAGAACGGGATAAAGCTATATCCCATTCATTTTGAAATGAAGAACTGGAAGAAGAGCTACCTGTTATAACCTTAATGGACCCTTGTCTAGGGTCCATCAAGTACTCCTTTGGAATAGTCACCAATCCCTTCTTAAAATTTCCTTCAAGCCAGTCTTTGAAAGGAAAGCAATCCTCAATAGTATGCCCCAGCATATGATGATATGGGCAATAATTGGGATCATTTACCATTCCCACTTCCTATGGCTTTTTTGGATTAGAGAGTTTAAAGTCTGGCTTTTTTATCATATTTTCAAAGATTTTTCTCACCGCCTCTTTCTTAAAGGAATAAGTCTGGTTCATCCTTTCTGAGAAAGAGCTGGTTGAAAAATTCCTAAGAGATGATGACTTCTGCTGCTGCGGTGGTTCATAAGATGAAGCTCACTCTGGCTGTACTTGCATAGGAGCTTTCCCTCTATCCACTATAGAGACACTACCTGCTCTTTTTTCTAAAGGCTTCCTAGGCTTGGATGACTCAGATTGGTCTTTTAAGAATGACATCCTAGGAGCTTTCTCTTGTAAACTAAAGGCTTTATTTAAAAGTTTCTCAAAGGTTTTAATAGTAAATCCTTTGAGCAGGAAGGCCATAGGACCATGTATGTTTCTAAGGAGGATCTCTATAGTATGTTGCTCTTGTAGCTGAGGTTCGCATTTTAAGTTGAGGACTCTCCATCTTAGGATATAATCTACCAGAGATTCTCTAGGCTTCTGTTGTGCTACCACTAGGTCTCCTGCAGTAACATGATGTTGAACACCTATGAATCTCTTCACAAACATCTCTACCAATTCGGTGAAAGTGCAATAATCGTTTAAATCAAGATACCATGCAACTCGCTCAATCTGCTAACGAACTGTCTAAATAAAAGAGCATTGCTTCCTCCGGCATTACAGCAACTTGCATGGAAGTGAGCCAAATGCTGCTTAGGATTTCCAGTCCCATCGAATATTTTAAAAGATGGGGACACAAACCCCTTTGGATAAGGAATGGAATCAAACTCCCCAGGGTATGGCCAACACTTTGGAATCAGGGTTATGCCCCGAGTTTGTGCAAATGCTTCCTTCACTTGTTGTTGTACCAATGTCTTTAGTTCAGTGTTGGAAGGTACTACAACTGCAGGTTTTGATTCCTGTTGGTACTCTTCCAAACCGAACCTCAAATCATCAGTAGGACACAATGAATCTAAAGGGTCAATCTGATAGGATTGAGAAGGAGATGAAATAATACTTTGGAGTGATTGCATGGTAGCAATCATCTCCTCCATCTTCTTGCTCATAGAATCAATCTGCTCATCCTTCTTTTGAAGCTGAAGGATAAGCTGTTGGTTTGAAGTTAAAGTAGGATCTTCTTGTGTCTCTTCCTATTCTTTTTAGATGATCTGGTGTCAACCATGTAGATATGTGCTATTGGAAACTTTAAATCATCATCTAACATGTCATCTTGCTCATGATCAAAATATTCAGAACTTGTTTTCAAATTTTCTTTTTCTTCATCTTCTTTAATGCTATTTTCTATCTCTTCTTTGGACAAAGAGAGTGGAACACCATTACTATCTAAGATGACATATGTTGGTTCACCAATTTCTATTGGCCTCAATTCAACTGGTTCATTCACATTCCCCTAGGATGTAGGGATACTCTCAATGAAGCCTCCCAGGCTTAAGTGACCATCATCAGTAGTTTCCCTACATAAGGAGATGGATAAGAAGAATCCATTCCTTTACTGGAACATCTAATGAATGTACTTCAGCCTGAGGCAATCGTGATGAGAGTAAAGGCTCATCTGAACTGGGTCTAACAAAATATCTTAAAGGTGAAGAAGGTAAAGGTGGTGAAGGAATCCTATGCTCAGAGGTAGAAGGGACTTTTCTAAAAGAAACTCTTTTATTCTTCTTCTTAGGATAAGTCCTATCATTTTTTGACCTAGTAGATTGATCTTTATGTCATGTAAGTGAGTGCACAGGATGAGAATATCGCCCTGATACTATAGGCACAGGGTCAGGAGGTCTTTTCCTTTCAGACATGACCACCCTCCCTTCCTTTTGATGATGGAAGGTGGCAGGTCTTCTTGATAGTTTTCTAGCTAGATTTTGAGAAGCCTGATGCTTCATGATTCTCAATAGATCTTCTTTAGTGTAGGAAGAAAATCTAGGTATCCTATGTAAGGTTTCGTGAAGTTGACCGTGGGATTCCCTATTTACCTACTTAAAGCTTTTCTTTTCAGGATGGATGAAAGGATGGGGTAGGGAACTAACAATCCTCATTACATCCTCCTCCTCTAGGGCAGCAGACAAAAGGTAAAATTTGCTTCCACCTAAGAGTGGGGAAGTATCAAGAAGAGCATATCCATCCCTCTTCATAGCTAGTTTCATATCTAGCATATCTCTCACTCTCTCTATCCTCCGAATCTCCTCCTATTTTTCTTTTTTACTTTTAGTCATTTCGATGTTTTAGAGTGAACCTACTTCAAAAGAAGGGCTGTGTGGAATGCCTCCAAGTGGGCAGATTTGATTTCTTTTGAACAAGTCCCTGCTGGACCCTTTCAACAGTCTGGCTAGTAAGCATCTTATCTCCAACAGGATCTAAAATACTAAAAAATTCTAGAATAGGTTGCTTATTTTTCAGAGTTGCGTCAGCGACAGGAGCAAGAGTCACTCCGTTGGTAGCAATGTTGAGGTTTTCAAATCCAACCCTGAATTTGATGATGGAGCCATCGTGGCCAATCAACAAAGCTAATACCAGTGGTCAGAAGATCAATGCCAACCATTTTCCTGTTTATAGAAACAAAAAATAATCTTATTAAAAAATGTAAAATAACCAATATATGGTCAAAACATTTTTTTTTTTTGACCTTTCAAGAAATTTTAGCCAATAATATGGCCAAGATTATCTCTCACCTCTCATTTTATTTTGAGATTTGGATCTAGGACCCAATCGTTTAACTATGACAAACGAAGAGTTCTAGAACCTCTATTCAAGATGTTAGATAGGCTCAACCAAGAATGAAATGGAGAGGTATCCAACGGAAAGAAAGGCAGTCCTGACCGGTGAGTGGCACTAGTACACTGCCGATATATAGAAATAACCACTTATTTCTAAAGAAGAAGAGAGGAACTAGAGCTTCTGGGTTCGATCCCCAACGGAGTCGCTAGAAAAATATGTTGGTTAATTTTTCTCTGGAATAGAGAAAAGAAATGACACCACATAGAGTTTAGGAATATTTTATTTAGATGATCAAATACGGCATTAAGGAATAAACATATTATCTCGAAAGATAAACATGCTCTCTTATAATGGATTCAATCATTTCAATAAAAGACTCTTAAGGCTAATGGGTCATTCGTGTAACAGAGTATTTTCCCCTGAATTATATAGAAAAGAATAACAGGGTCAATTTTATTCTGGGATCATGGTTCCTTATAAAGGCAAGCCTCTATAGTTAATTACATCTTAGAAAGGGTCTCTTCCTAAGAATACTCTTGATTAAAGAAATAAGTGGGTATTCCTAAAAACTACTAAGGTAGCTTTCAAAAGATTGATTTTTGGAAATTCAATTGGGAGAGGTTCAAATTGGAGAGAGTTATTTTTTTAAGAGTCTAATGGAAAAGAGTAGAAAATTCCTATTGATATTGGGATGCCCAGTAGACATTTCATCTATCTTATGATTAGGCTTCAAATTTGGGATTTAATTTTAGAATTCAAGTAGTCATTTTATCAGAAATCTAGGGCTTAGATTCTAGCAGCACAAGACTGCAAAAATGCCTAGGGTTGAAGACTTATTCCTAAAAGGATGCTTCAGAACCTAGTCTACAGGTGCTTCTGACACATGTCAGATGCTCGACCTAATTCTATTCTTGGGAATCATTGGTCATTCTCTTCACTTAAAGGAACTAACATATCCCTGACTCTTCTGGACTTATAACCTGCCTGGAGAAGGCTTCCAACTAACACCACCTAAGCATATTTTAAAACCATGAGGCTAAGTCATATGAATGCAAGATGGCTGGGCTATTGCAGTTTTAAAAAAGAAATCTATGAACCTAGACTTACTCCCTAACCCTTAAGATTATGTAGGGTATAAAGATGTACCTAACTAATGCATATTTTTCAGATTTTTATAATTTTTTGACTCAATATTCATTTTAGGCCATAGGAATATAATTTATGCCTAATGCATGTAATTAGAAAAAGATTATGGGTCAAATCAGAATAGAAGAAGGTGTATTTCCACCATAGGCTCTCAAAAGTCAAGCCTAGGTTCTCTGGGAAGGATGGAAGTCCTTCATTAACCAAGAGTAAAATAATATGATTATGCATGATATTAAAACATCCAGCTAAGGGGTTGCTATATATTTTATCTTGCTTTAATACATAGGCTTTTATATGAAAATTATGAGTTGTATTTATTTTATGTTTCAATTGATTTAGTTGGGTATAAAATTTAGTTTATCCTATGATCCTACGTCCAGGCATACATCACAGCACAAACATAGAACAGAAAGAAACCTAAGAAAAGTATGATGTTTCTATTAAAACTAAATCAAGTTAAATTATATAAGAAAAAGCCAATCGCGTTGTACACCGAAGAAAGAAAATTGGGCGAAGTTCTCTTATACACCTAGAACTACAAGTTCATATCTATGGATTTTCTTTCTAGAAAGTCTCCTTCTTCGTGGACATCCATCTGCTCCACAGGGGACCACGCACTGCCTCTCGGTTGGGTCTCGCTAATCCTAGACCCCATAGATCCAAACCTAATTCTAAACTCAAATTTACATTTAAAATTCAAAGAAAATCCTAAGCCCTGCAAAACATATGTTAGGAAATACACACAGCACACAAAGCAGTTTATATTTCACAAATATACGGGCTTAGCATTAGTTGCTTGCCAAGCCCACCTGTCCTATGGACTATGTTAAGGGATTTTTAGCACCTGCAAGTAAACAATAATTTTATGATTTATTTATTACAACGATCCCTTTAACACAATCCCCTGCAGAAAATAATGTTAAATCTAGAAATAATGCCCTAACATCCAGTCTAACGAACAAACAAGCCTAGGCATCCAGTCTAAAGTAATACACCACACAAACATGTGAAGCACAACACAACATATCATAGGAGATTAAAAGAAAATCACAGAACGATCTAACCTAGATCTAGACCTACAAATAATCTAGTGTGTATGTGAAATGCGGTTTGTGTGGTAAGTCTTTGCTAGGCCTTTAAATTTAAGTTTGAAGTTTGAAGTTTGAATTGGTTTAATTTTTACCATTGGTTGGTTTCAATTCAAATGATTTAGTGATTTAATTTTCATTTTTTATGTTCATTTTATATGATTAAAGTTGTATAGGTTTTCAAGAATGAAGAATGGAATGATTCTATTTTTGGATGGAGCTCTTTCCATTCAGCATCTTAAATCCTAATGAAGTTTCAAAAGTCTAACTAAAATCCTTAAGTATTTCAATTAATCCTTTTGATTTTATTTATGTTTGGGTTTAATTTATTTCATTGTTCAAATTACTTTAATTGATTTAATTTGTTGGATTTATTTCATTTTGAATTAAGTTATATGGATTTCATTTGATTTGGCTTATATTATTTTAAAGAGTTTGATTTAAGTTTGATTTCATTCAATTTAACTTGGGATATTAAATCATTGATTTGTAAGCTTAAGGTTTAAATTTATTAATATGAATTAATACCTTAAATTTGTTCATAGATTATTCTTAATCTAAGTTAATTAACCTAGGTTTTAGATTCATTATTTAAATTCATTAAGGATGAGTGGTTTCATTAAACTTTAGTTGTTTAATTATGTTTGAATTTCATTAAATATTGATTTTCTTAAAATTTTGATATTTGATTAAATTCTTTGACTTAGGAAGTTTTGATGAATTACCCTAAGTATTACTGATGTTTATTTCAGATTAGTTCAATTTATTTGTTGATTCAATGAATAAATGATTCTTTTTAATTATTATTTAGTTCATATTGACCTAGAGATTTGGAAAATCAAGAATTCCAAATTTATAAATTAATTGGGTCTGAGATAATTATGGCAAGTGGGGTTACATGTCAATTTTATTTTTCTAAAGTTTCAACTTGATTAGAGATGTAATTAGAGTGTAATTAAGGTTTTAATTATTTCATTAAAATCTAAATTATGCTAATTTATTAAGATTCATTAAGAGATTTTATTTTTTATTTATTCTTCACTGAAATACCTTTCCAATGAGAGTTTATTCATAATTTTTTATTAACTGGTTGATTTACTATGATTTAATTAATTTCAGGTTATTTAATTAAATTATTTAATTCTTTTAATTACCTAATTGAGTTAATTAGTGATCTATTAGGTTCATATAGGTTTGATTAGGTTTAATTAATATTCTGATATCCATTAATATTTATTATGTTGATTTAAGGTTATTAGATTAAAGTTTTCTAATTATTTTATTAAAGGGTAATTAATTTAATTAATTTAAAGGTTAAACACATGAAATTACAATTTCCCTTGAATTCAGAGAATTAAATCCCCAAAAATTTACCTAAAATATGTTTTAAGTTTAATTTCATTTCCCCAAAGTTTTAAATTAATTGGATTATTAATTTGAGAATAATTAGGATTTAATATTTTTTAATTAAACTCAAATTAAAGAAAAAAATACCCAATAAAAATTGGGAATTTTAATTTCTATAGATTCCTTTCATCAAGACGAATCCATAGAGCTCTTATTTGTAATTTCTGATTTTTCTTTGATTTTATATGATTTTTTTTGAAATTTTCAGGATTTGTTTAATTAATTAAACCGTTAACTAACTAATCTTAACGGTTTTTAAGTGAGGCGGGTCCCATGCGGCGGATTAAAAATGAGCGAGATTGTTTACAGACCGTCTGATCTTTGATCGGATGGTCCATAGGAATCATGTGGGCAGGCCGCGTGTCACACGGCGCGTGAGCCGCTCATCGCGCGTGGGATGAAAACACGGGACGATTCTAGACTGTCTGATCGCAGATCGGACGGTCCAGATCACCCCCGCAATCCTTAAGGGATTTAAATCAATTTATGCATCTAGATCTGGACCATCCATTTCTTTTAAAAGAAATGGACGGTCCTAATTTTGTCTCACAATCTCTGCGGGAGCCGAGGACCGTCCATGGATTTTTGCTAATAACTTTTGATGTAGGCAATGGAATCACATAATTTAAAGTGCTACACGATCATTGAAAGCTCTTCTTTCAATCCATATGGCTCGATCTCACTAGAGATCAAGCTTTATATGAAAATGATCAAGGCCGAAAGTTTTAAAAAAAAGGGAGTCATCAATGGCATACCTTGATTCAGGGAGTTTCAAAGGTTGAAATCAAATCCAATAACTTTGTTTCTTCGGGAGAAAGCTTTGTGTTAGAGGAATTGAGCCAATTCTTTGTAGTTTGATCCCTAGACCAACCCTTGAATGCTTTTTTCAACTTTGATGGTTTGTAGTGGGTAAGGGCACTTGGAGGGAGGGGGGACTTTCGCTTAGCTTCGGTTTTGATGTGTGAAGATGTGTGTAAGTTCAAATCTCCTTGGGGAAGTGTATATATGTGTTTTCCTATATGGCCGAGAATTATATTGCTCCTCCTTGGCTATCCCTTGGTCGGTTTTGATGATGGGAGGCTTTGGAAGCTAGCTAGTGCACTCCTCCATCCCACAGCTGTCCTATGTGAAGAGGTGGGAAGAAGGGAGAAGAAATTTGACTTCTCTAATTCTTTTACTTGTATTAGTTTTCCTTATTTGGATTTTATGTAATAATGCAAGAGAAGCCTAAGTAGCTTGATTAGGGATGTAAACCTTCATTAGAAGAGTTTAAGTGTTACCCCCATCCCACGTGATTTGGTTGGAAGTGGTTTGATATTTTCTTATTTCTTTTGTCTTGCTTAACTCACTTTACCCAAATAATGTTAAGTAATTTAAACATAATTTTTTATGGGTCAGATGACCCATTTGACCTAACAACACCCAATATGGAGTTAGGTTATGTCCTATCATCATTCCCATATGATTTAGGACGATCAATTTAAAATTATTTTGATTTTTCTTAAATTTGAGTTTAATGTGGCTTATTTAGATTATTTTGATTTAAGAGATTTAGTTGACCTATACTAGGCCTTCATAGACTTAAATTCTTTTGTTATTATGATCATACATATTCATTTGATATTTTAAAATATTTTTGGTGATTTAATTTAGTCAAATTTTAGTGGGTTAAACTTTTTTTTGACTAAGTGGGCCCACTTAAGTCAACTCTAGGTTGACTAGAGTTGACTTTAGGTTTGACTTTGAATTTTCATTTTTTTTTGCATTAATTCATTTGATTTAATTTATGTTGGATGTTTGATTTAGTTTTACATTAAACCAAGTAAATTGGATTTAGCTCAAAAATGTATTTCCTAAGTTATTAAGCATAGTGACTTTGAATTTTGAAGTAGAAAATCCCTATTTGAACTTGATATCATTTTATTGCTAAAATGACAACTTCTAAAAATGAGGTCAACATCATTGTTGACCAGAGGTGTAAGGTATAAGACCTACTTATGGCTACTTAAAGTCTTGCAACCTCGGGATTGTCTAGACTAATATACCACTTTTCTTAAATACAAACATGTGTATAAAAGAAATGAATGAAAAAGAAAGAATGAAAGTTGTATTAATTGATTCATTTTATTTATGTAATTTATGTGTACAAGCATAGGTAACCCTTCTTAAGTGATAACATAGGAATGAACAGGATATGAAATTAAGTAAGTGTTAAGTTCTTTTCAAATGAACCATACATCTTACCAACTCCTATTCAAAACTATACTAACATAAGAGAGAAAGGAAATCTATGCTAAGCACATCCTTATATTCTTCACATGCAAGCTTATAATTAAAATATAAGTAGCACACTTTCAGATTTGATAATTGATTTATATGTTTTGAAAATAATTTGAATTTAGTAGTGATAATAGCCACTCATATTTTTACTTTAGCTAACACATGCGAATTTGACATAAAGTAAACAATTTCATTTTTTTTAAAATTTGAATTTAAAAAATATGGATGCATAAAACCACATGGCATACAAATTTAACATGTTGGGGAAAGAATCAAAGCAATGAAAGCATGTAAACACATTCACTTTAATTAAATCCTAAAGACATTCTTATGGAATAAGAAGGTTTAAAATAAATCATGGTGTATTCAATGTGATTTTTATTTAATTTTAAGTTTGATTTAATTTTGAAAATGTGGATTGAGTTTGTTGTTCTTAACCCATTCTCACATATGTTTAATATTTTTGTTTAATTTTTAGATGATTGGATTCATTTTTATATATTAATTTGGTTAAGGTATGAATTAAGCAAGTTAATTAATCCTTACCTACACCACCACCTTAGCATAGTTAACCAAATAATTATTAGCCAATGAGATGACATAAAAACTCACAAGGAATTTAAACTTGCAATGCACCCGGGAAGAAAAGAGCCTAATGCAATTTGGCTCATGATTAATGGTTAAGTTAAGGGGTTTAGCTTAAGTAATTTCAAAACACCCATTCACACATACGAATTGAGTTTTGATTTCCTTAATTGAACTTAGGCTCTTAAACACCTAAGCATCTACCCAAAGTAGATTAATTAAGTTTTGAAAATTTTTAGAATTTTTAAAAATTTATTAAGAGGATAATTAATGAATTAATACTTAATTAAGAGAGAATTAAGGAAAGAAAAGGGGTTTTAGGGAATAGCTTAGGGGAAATGCCCCAAAATTATTCCCTAAATCTCCTATCCACTAGATCTAACCTTAATCAATCTTAATAATGGATAAAAATACTAATCCAAACCCTAATCATCCTTAATTAAATTAAGAGAATAATTAAGAAACATATTTACAATTCCCCCAATTAAGCCTTAAATAAATCTCAAGAAAATTAGGAGAGGCAGAGGTCATCCCTTAAAACATACCTAAGAAGTTTGGGATTAATCAGAGGATTAATCAATGAGTAATTATCAAAATGATATTTCCAATAAAACCCAAAATCAGAGAAAAGGATAATTCAAAACCCATTGAAATTATTTTTAAAATATTCTAGGTTCAATTATCTTTCCATAGGATTTTAACTCATATTTTTTTGAATTTCATTGAGGGGGATATGAATGTTTAAAGATCATGAGATTAATTAACATTAATTAAATCCTCTAACTAATCCACACTCAACGACATGCATGCGGCGTGGTGCACTTTACGTATCGCGTAGCTACCCGTTCGCATCGTGTCATGGTGGCGGTGAGGCGCTTTGATCCACTGTCGTTGATCAAAAGATGGGCGGGATCATAGTTTCTAAAAGGATAAAGGATTTCTAAAACGTGGGATTAATCGTGATCGTCTATCCAAAATGTGCGGATGGACGGCCAAGATCACCTGAGTTCTTCCCTTAGGCTCAACAGAGACCATTCATGATCTAAGGGAAGATCTGAGCTCGATTGAGCTCGGATTGGAACGAGATTGTTCCCACTCCATCTAAAGCTAATGAGAAGCCAATCCAACGATGGATTTCTCATGACTTGAAAATTTCTTTCACAAAATACCAACACCCCCTAAGCTAAGTGGTCGGAAAATTCCATACCTCGCCGGAGGTGATCAACGGCGCTCGAGCTCGATGAGGTAGCTTCGTTTAGTGGAGATGAAGCTTTGTTGAAAGTTTCAAGCCTTGGGGTTGAGTGGATCTCCCTATGGACCAACACCACTTGATCTCCTTTGCGGCTTTGATCCAATTAATACTCTCCTTGCCTTGGGAACTCGAATGAGAGCTTGAGTGCACTCGGTTTGATCCTCTGAGGGAGTGTGCAAGAGGAATTGGAATGGATTTAAGTATAGAGGAAGTTGAAGATTGAAGTGAGCTCCCTTGTTTTTCAATGAAAAAAAATCAAGAAATCTCCTCTTCTTTCAACACTCAAGGGCTCCAGAATGATCATTTCAAATTATTGATAAGTATATCTCCCCATCAGACGGCACCTCCCTTGTTTGATCAGTTGACCACATGGAAAGGTTTTTTTATACATGGCGGTTTGAGGTCTTAAGCGGATTAGAAACCTCCAATGTGCATCAAATTGGGTGGAGGAAGGATTTTGAATTGGCCAAATTGATCAAGGTGGTTGGGTTTGGCCTTGGGTCCATTTGGGCTTGACCCAAACCCATTAAGTTGGGTGCACCACTCATCATTAGGTCCACTTGAGCTATTAGGAAGGCATCAAGTTGATATGAAGTTGATATGACCAAATTACCCATGGATTAGGCCTAAATTTGTTCTATGGCCTAGGGGTAGAATGGCCATTTTGTAGATTTTTCAATTTGGATATGTTAGGTATGTGGAGAAACTAAGTTTGGCCAAGTTTCATGAGATTTGGAATTCATTTGATAATGTTTGTCTCATGTTGACCCATTTAGGTCAAAATGGGTCAAGTTGGGTCAAGTTGACCAAGTGGTCAAATTGGGTCAAAATAGGGTTGATCAAGTTCATGACTATTTGAAATATTTTGGTGGCTTTGGTTTGATTCAATTTAGTTTAGTTTTGAATTTGGCTCATATGACTTCATTTAGGTCAAATGGGTCAAGTTGACCAAATGACCCATTTGACCTATTCAAACTAGGTCAAGAGTACGTTTAGGTTTGGTTAGTCATATGGAGTAGATTGGTATCTTTGTTTCCAATCAATTTTTGTTATGTTCAAATTTGGTTCAATATGACCCATTTTTAGGTCAAGTTGGGTCTAAGATCAATTGGGTTAGGTTAGGTCTAGTTGGCAAAATTAAGGCTTTGGTCAAGTTCAACAAGTGATTTGGAATGAACTTGACCCATTGATTCCAAACAATTTGGCTTAGATGAAGTTTTGACACATTTTGACTTTTTAGGTCAAATTAGGTCAACTTGGGCCAAGTGGCTAATTGGGTTAGGTTATGCTCAAATGTTGCTTGGTCAAGTTCAAGCATAGGTTGTGATATCCAATTAATATCCAATTAGTTTATTCCTAATTATCAGTGAGTTCTCAGTGTTAGTTGAAAGAGCTAGGAGAATTGAAAATGAGTTGAATTTTCCAGCAACGATTGGGATTCTGGTAGCGCAAAAGCTTTGAAAGAAGGCCAGATTTCTCTAGCAAGAAATTTAAGTTTGATGACAGACAAAAACAAATTCAATTGGAGAAACCTATTTGTGATAAGTGTGGAAAGCGATGTTTTGGTCAATGTGGATCGATATTACGGATGTTGTCGATTGGACATCGTCTAGCAGTTGCCATTGGAGAAGAAGAAGGACATAAAGCATACAATTATCGAGGGGGAGTCAACAAAGAAAGTTTTGGAAGCCAGTAACACACAATTTTAGAAACCTTCAATTCAAGAAAAGGAGAAACTTGAGCGAAACCAACCCTCTAAAGAAAGAGTTTTGCCATCACCCAAGCGAAGAATCAAATGAATCAAATGGTGTCGGTCTTAAAATTTCAGATCATTTGGGTTGATTCGTTTGATTACTGGTGCATTTTCATTCCTTTTCAACACCAAGGCGGGCGAAAGAAAAGGAATAGGGAAAGAATTGACTTACAAAATTCTAAGTTTCCCGATCCAGAAATCCTAGGCCGATCGGTTCAGGATTTCCCTCACCGAAAGTGACTTACGGATCGACGGTTCAGGGAGAAAAAGGTGAAATCAGGGGAGAAGCGGGTTCAATGGCCAAGTGATCGGCATAATGCGCGTAAAGCGAGAGCGATTCACAGTGAAAGCCGCCGGAGATCGCTGCCGTGTCATTCTGGGGGCAATCCGTCGAAAGCCGGCGAGGAGGAAGGAAATGAAGGAGGCATGGTATGATGTCTTTAGTTGCTCGTATTTATTTACAAACTTAAAGATTTCATGCATGATTGTATGAATTAAGTAGTATATGAATTATCATATTTAGTGATGATTTGATTAGATACAAATTTCACTTTCCATGATCAGGTTGTTGGCGTGTGTCCAATCAATCATCTTCTATTACACTGATTGACCCTACAAGAAGGGTAGGGGTCATCGACATGGTCATGAACTTAGATCAATGATTTCAATCAATTTGGCCTATGGTGAAATTTGGCTATGTTAAGTTTCATTTTGGACTAAGTGTTGATTTGATCAACCCTTAGGTTTGACTTGGTTTGACCTAATTTGATTGATTAATCATCCCATGATGATTGTTGATCATGATGAGAGACATAGATGAGCTTGGTTCAATCCAATTTGGTTAGCATTAGAATTTGGCTCATAAGGAGCTCATAAGGATACTTTAGGTCACTTTGGGTCAAATGAGCCAAAGTGAGTCAAATGGCTTGGTCAAAGCTTGATTTGAGCTTGATTGAACTTGTATATGGACTTATGATTGAAATATAAATTCATTTGCAAGTGGTTTGAAGTCAAATGGGTTTTGATCCATTTGACAATTTCATATTCAAAGGAAGAATATGAAAGGATTTAGAGTTTGATTTCTGAATTGGATTTTGATTTAGTGATTGGAGTTTGTATTTATATTTGGATTCATGATTATAGAGTTGATTGAATCATGAAGAGAAATCAAGAATTTGGCTTGATTTGAAGTTGATTTGGCTAAGTTCAAGATTTTGACTTGAAAGGCTTAGGTTGGATTTTGAGTATATTTGAGTTTAATTTTTGGAATTAGCTTTGATTGTTTGAATTTATATTTCATTTATATATGAATATAAATGAGAATATAAATGGATCATGAGAAAATTTCAAGGATTTAAAGTGATTTGATCATGATTTAGACTAAGTCCATTAAAAGGGATTTAAAGAACTTGCGAAAATTTTGGAGTAGGGATTTGAATTTTTGAATTTAGTTTGATTGATTTATATTTATATTTCATTTATATATGTGAACATAAATGAGGATATAAATGAATTATGAAAAAATCTCATGAGTTTAATTTGGTTTGATCATGATTTAGGCTAAGACCATTAATGAAAAATTAAGGACTTAAGAAAGATTTTAGATTTAGAATTTAATTTGAGGATTTGATTTGATTGATTTATTTTATATTTCATTTATATATATATGAATATAAATGAGTTTTGAGAAATTCCCATGAATTTGAATTGATTTGATCATGATTTAGGCTAAGTCCTTAAGGGAAAACTTAAAGGACTTAGAAAAATTTGATGAATTGATTTTGAATTTTGAGTTTAGTTTAATTAGTTTGAATTTATATTTCATTTATATATGTGAATATAAATGAGAATATAAATGAATTATGAGAAAATCTCATGAGTTTGAATTAGTTTTGATCATGATTTAGGTTAAGTCCTTTAAGAGGAAGATTAAGGACTTAGAAAGATTTGAACTTAGGAATTCCATAGATTTCAATCATGGATTTTAATCATGGATATCCATCATATGAAGTTGATTTGAGTTTGGAGAAAATCAAATAAGATTGATTTGGAGTTTGACTTGAATGAAGGAAAGTGAGGAATGATTTAATCTAAGGGTAGACAAATTTTCCTCACACCTCTAAAGCATGACCTATTCCTATGACTAACTCTTCTAAGTCTCTAAGGCTAGATTAATTGTCCACCTAATCACTAGATGTGTCTTAAGACTAAGAAACTCTAAAAGTCTAAGAAAAATCATATGCCTAAGATGGAGGGGTTGAGAGCTCATTCTAAAAATGAGGTCATGACTCTCGACCCATTACCCCAGCCTTCGAGATCGTTGAGTATAGTCTGTTGGTAGGTCTATCCATTAATTTGAGGATGGGCTACAGTAGTATCGACACAGATGTGAAGATCTTTACAAAAGATGTAAAGACTTTCTAGTAAATTGGGTTCCATTGTGGTGATGATCTTTGCGGGGAAGACCAAATCGACATATTATATTTTTCAAACAAATTTTTTTAGCGTTTGCCTCAATTATTTTAGCGAGTGGTTGACCTCCACCCATTTAGCTTAAATTAGTGACAACTAAAATGATAAACTTTTTTGCCACGGCCTTACTGGAAAAGGTCTCAAGATATCAATTCTCCATTAAGGTCAAGGCTTTGCTAAGGGATGAGGTTGAGTATGCAATTGACAACTCTCACATTTTTTATGAAATCTAAAGCATCTTGCCTCATCGTAGGCCAATAGAACTCTTGCCTCATAATTTTGGGCTGGCGCCCTTTCTCACATATAGTTCTCATACCAGAGTGAATGTCGACCTCTAATGGTGAGAGGCATTTAATGTATGGCTAAAAAGCTCATTTGTATAGTTCAAATAAAATTTGCGACTTGTCTTTGGAGGCGAGTTGTAGCAGGTCTTCTTGAGGGAAGAGTCCCTTATCTTATAGAAAGGATAGGATAGGTCCATCCACGAAGGTTCCTTAGTCTCATTAATTTTTGTATTACCCATTGACTTGGATCAGAAAAATATATTTCCTCAACATGCCTTCGTTAAATAAATCTTGATAGCAAGATAGCTTAGCGAGAACTCAAGTGTTCTTCTCTCGAAGTATGTAAATGATTTGATATGTCTTAATATGGGCAAGAAGTGACCTCACCAAACTGAGGTATTGTGCTAGTTGGGGATTATGAATATTAAAGTTTCCCTCAACCTAGGAGGCGACAAGCTGAGAGTCAGTGTGGATCATTAAATTTTGAGCTTCCTGATTGACAAATCTCTGACCAATGAGGCCACCATTATTGACCATATTATTCTGAGAAATTTTAGGTGAAATTCATACTCTAAGGTATCCTGTTGGGATGAAATAAGTAACATTCCTGCTCCAGCACCAGTATTTCCTGAAGCTTCATCAACATAAATGGTCCATTGAGGAGATGAAAGGGGTGTAATAGATAGCTCATTTGGAGTAGGGACAATGCACTCCATTATAAAGTCTACGAGTACTTGAGACTTTATGTCTGGCCTGGGTAGAAAATGAATATCAAACTCTCTTAACTCTATGGACTATTTGATTAACCTCCAGATGCCTCTGATTTCTATAGAATGGCCCTCAATGTATTGAAATCTGGGTTGAGCTTGAAAGTATGGGACATGGTGAAAACTAAAGCCAAACTCATCTTATCTGCTAGTGGATAACGACTTTCTATATCATAGAGAATTTTGCTAACATAGTAAATTGATCGGTGTATCGCATTTTTCTCTTGCACTAAAACTAAGCTTATTGCGTGGGAAGAGACTACGAGATATAAGTATAGTATCTCCTTAGATAGCCTTGGATAGTAAGGGTGGAGATGTTAAATATTCCCTTAGCTGCTCAAAAGCAACTTAGCATTCATCAGTCCACTAAAAATTATTATTTTTAGCTCCCTTTAATATTTTAAAGAATGATCGTGTTATCTAGCGAGAGTAAGAAGTGGGATTAGGCAATTCGTCCATTCAGCGTTGAACTTCCTTGATATTCTTTGGAGGTCATACTCTGAACTCGATTTTCTCGAGATTAGCTTCTCTCGTGACCATGAACCCAAAATTTTCAAGCGTTATTACAAAAGCACACTTGATTGGATTAAATTAAGCATGTTATAACATCGAAGAAGAAGGTTAAAGCATATTTCTGAAATATTGTGATTCTTCAAACTTTTCTAATCACAAATCTCCATCTCTGGAGGGTCTTTAAAACTTTATTCGCGCATAAGGCTTTGATAGGTAGCTAGCATTTTTTAACGCAGCATAACTTGATATGATAACAATAAATATATGTTTGAAAAGATGTGGCTTCTTCATCTGTCAGGTCCATTTTTATTTGATTGTAACCTAAATAAGCATCTAAAAAATTGAGCATTTGATGCTCAGACGTAACATCAACTAATTGATCAATTTGGTGGAGGAAAAAACTATCTTTCAGGCAAGCTTTATTGAGATCAGTGTAATCAATACACATTCTCCAAGTTCCATTTGTTTTCTTAACCATGACAACATTTGCTAGTATGTAGGGTGTATACTTCTCATTGAATCCAAAGCTACAGAGCTTGTTAACTTATTGTTCAATAGCTTGGAGGCGATCAGGTACAAAACTCTACTTCTTTTGGATGACCTGTTTAAATGTTGGATCAATCTTGAGGGAGTGCATGATCATATTGGGGTCAACTCCAGGCATATCTGTCGGACTGCAAGCAAAGATGTCTTGATTTTTGTGCAAGAAGTCTATGTATTTTACCTTATGTTCATTTGAGAGCAGAGATCCGACTTACACTATTCGTAAAGATTGGTCATCTGATAATGAATTAAGGAGCAAGTCTTTTACAAGCAAAGCCCTCTGGTGTACTTCTTCATCTCGAAAATTAAAATTCTCGATGTTGAAGATCACTGGAGGGCGTGATTGAGCTTGTGTAAGGTAACATGATTGTATTTTTTGTTGATTTTCATAGACCACTCCAACCCCAATAGGGGTTGAAAATTTCATCTTAAGATGAGATACCGAAGTAATAGCACCAAAGATTGATTGAAGGGGCCTTCCGAAGATAGCATTGTATGCTGAATCTGACTTGACCACCATGAATTGAATTGAATGAGTCACTTGTCGAGGAAATTCTCTGAGGACAACAAGAATGGTGATTTCCTCCTCCACTCGCATAGGCGATTATCAAACCAATATAATGGTCCTACAGTGGGTTGGAGATTTTCCCTAATCAGGCTCATGCTAAGAAATGTAGAGTAAAATAAAATATCGACAAAACTCCTGTTATCAATCAAAATTCTCTAAACATTATAACATGGATCACCGATCCCCGCACTGATGATAAGTGAATCTTGATGTGGAACTTTGACTTCTTTTAAGTACGAGTCATTAAAAGTGATGGAATGTTCAATACAATATTTTTTTAACTCTGGCTCTTCGGGGGTGGCAATGGGAACTTGATTAAATAATAGTGGTCCTCCTACGATTGTTTCAATTTCTCCAACTATCTGGCGACTATTTTGTTGTTTCTATGATGATTGTCCTAGTTGCCCCTCAGTTAGAGCTATGTTTACTTGAGTTGATTAATTATGCACAAATCGATATAGATATCCTTGTTGAATGAGCCTCTCGATCTCTTCTTTGAGTTGTTTACATGCCTCAATAGTATGTCCATGATTTCTATGGAAGTGACAATATTGCTCCTAATTTCCTGAATTTGGTTTCAATGGATGTGACCACTTAATGGTCTCTTCATCTCGAATGGTCATCAAGACGTTAACACGAGATATGTTCAGTGGTGTGTATTCTTTTTCTAGTCGTGGTTCACGTCATTGATGTGAGGGTCGTGGAGGGAGATCACAACTGTCTTGTTGCTTCTTTTGATGGAATTGTCGATCTGTGTTCCCTGGGGCACTCTTACATTTTCCTGTGGATTATTCAAATTATTTATGATGAACATTAATAGTCTCATCAGCAGAAATTTGCGCTTCTATATGATGAACCCAATCGATATATGAGCGGACTGTATCTCGCATTAGTGATGAGTAGAAAGGCCCAGGACAGAGCCCTCCAAGGAAAACTCCTCTAAATAATTCAGGATCTACTCCAGGTATTTAGCGAGCCTCTAAGGAGAACCTCTGGAAATACTCCTTAAGTGATTCACCCTCATTTTGACAAATGCCTGAGAGATGAGAGGAATCATTAATGATCCTCCGGTTTGCAATGAACTGTTCTACAAAACTCTTGGCGAGTTCGTCAAAGGTATGGATGGATCATTTTGGAAGGGAGTAGAACCAAGTGCAAGCCTAACCCTTGAGGGTGACTGGAAAGACACAAAGCAGTGTGTCAGGAGCTCGTTGGATATGCATGATGGTCCTATAATGATCAATGTGTTCATATGGGTTAGTTTTCCCATCATAGGAGTTGATGCTCGGAAGCTTGAAACCTATGAGAATAGGATGCTGAAGAATAGCTTCAGCCAAAGGTGAAGACTCCTGATAGCCGCGATGAGAGGGAAGATGATTTCCATCTTTAAAGTAGAATTCTTCTCATACTAAGCATTGTAATTCTGCGCGTATAATATGACGGGTGAAATCAACATGACGAGCACTTGCCAAGCTACTAGTAATAGTTGATGGGTTAGCAATTGGTTGAGCGGCAAGTGATGGATGAGTAGAACTAGTAGTGTCAAGAAGGTCAGCATCACGGTCTGGAAGCGGAGGAACTTCAGCCTGATGGTGAGAAGGCCCCATATTAACATTTTGACCTCCCCTGGCTAATGATAGATCTTGGGGGAGATGCATTTGCCGTAGTAGTGGTTGTCATGTTTCTCGTAAAAGCCAAATTATCTCATTTTGAGACTCTTCCATTCGACGAATATGATCTTCTAGAGAGGTTCCTGTTGCACCTTCATCGATAGGGTCATGCCTATCAGGGGAAAGTGAGGCAGAAGCTTGGCATCCTTGGTTCAAGGATTGGTTTTGGGAGTGACGGGAGTTGGAGCGGGAGCCTCCGTTGTTGCGAGTATTACGCCTGTTGGCCATAATGCAAGTGTTCACAGAGATTGCGATTGTGATTCCGCAGCGGCTAAAGCTATGCGTCTTGAAAACCTCTTGCGGTAAAATAAAAGTTTACGCCTTAGCCTTGTTGTGAAATCCAACACACACACACACATATATTTGAAAAGTGAACAAGAAACTCCATGATTTTTACCTGAAAAAACCCCATAAAGAGGGGGAAAAATCACATGATTGTTCAACTGGAGTCAAAATTAAGAGATCTTAGGCTTGTTAAAATCGGCTCGTCAAGACGCTTGATTCTACTATAAACACACCTTATTTAGGAGCCGACTGATATCGCAAAGTTTTCAATTATATTTTAAGTGCTTGATCTGGATTAATCTTGACTCAGAATCAGATTACTTTTGACATCAAGATTCGTGCTTTGACTAGTGAAATTTTCAGTGACATATCAACCCTATTTCATCATATATTTAGGCATATAAAATCCTATGACATGTGTCAAAATAAAAAGTCTAAAATCAAATAAAAATTGATAAGATTTGCATTAGACTAAGTCATTATTCATACCACTCATGCTTTAGTCTCTTAAGGAGTGAGTTTAAGGACTTTAGTTTCTTTATAAATAATAATATCCTAACCATCTTGCAAAATATATGACTTGACCACATGATTTTAAAACATAGGAGGAGTTAGCTGGCTGTCACTCTAGACGGTTATAAGTCCGGCAGTCGGATAGTTTACCCTCTCTTGTGGAGGTAAACAATATACACATTTTTGTCTTAGATTTAGGACATGTTTTGGCCCTTGTTAAAGCTCCCTAAATTTAGAATCTGAGGTTACTATTTTTCCTCGGGCTACAAGCATAAATCTTCGCCTCTTATGCATTTCCATAATCTTATGTTGTGGGATTATAAGCCCTAGTATTCTAATAAATTTCAACTCAAATACATAATTCTCCTTAATTTCAAATATATAAAGTCCAACATAGGATAGTTTAGAATGCTCACTAGGTTGTCCTAGTATCATTAGTATTCCCTACTCATCTCCTTTAACTTCGATAAATAAGTCTCTCCTTTTGATATATCCTACTTGATTTTCTAAATATAACTAATTTATTGATAGTACTATCTTCAAAATTTTTGGAGACGACAATTGCTTATTTTAATTGAGAGTATTTCTAAAGAACTCATCTTCCTTAGGATGTAATTAACTATAGGGGCTTGCCTCCATAGGGAACTTTAAAATCCGATTTAAATAAACCCTACTTTATTCATCCATGTAAAGTAAAGAAAAAATATCTAGTGTATTCGAAGACTCATCATACCTTAGGAGTCCTTATTAGGTAATTAGGTTTCTTGTAGGGTAGTGATTTATATCTTCTGTTATAGTGCATTATTCTTAAATATCGTACCTGATCACCTCAATAAGTATACTCTCAGATCTACGTAGTGTCCCCCATATACATATCGAAAAGCAAACACCACATTCGTGTCATTTAGGCAATATGTATGAATCAATATGTACTTTATTAAGTATAATGTTATGTTAATGAAAAGCTTTGAACTCCACTTGCATTAGCAAAGAAAGCCTTTAATGTGTTTTCTAAAATTAAAGAGCTTATGAAAAGTTCATCAATGTTAAAATTATCATATTTCAACCCGAAGATATTTGAGGTTGCCTGCAATTCCAATAAGTTAGCATTGGAGGTGTCCTCTATTAAGAGCTCAATTTAGAGGGTCATCTATTATTTTGTTTAATGAGAAATTAAATGATATATATCAACATTACTCTATTTATGATCATGAATTTTAAACTATCATCATAACTCTATGTTATTGACGATATTATTTCATTTCATAAGAGTTTGTGTTGTACTATGATATTAGAGCTCTTAAGTACCTTAACACCTAGAAGAAACTCAATTCTTACTATAATAAATGAATTCAATTTCTTCGAGAATATACTTTTTTCTAAGCACAAAGATGGTGTTAAAAGAACAAACTAGCTCTGCCATAACTAGGATGTACCACACTTTAGCATACTATGGGCATCAAAGACCTTAAACTTATGGGTTCTTGAAATTAATACACTTCTTATTGTAATTATTAGACACAAGATAATTGACTCTTTCAAGGAGCTCATCTATATATTCAAAATCTTCATTTTTGAGATTTTCTCACTGAGGAAATGCATTTGAAAGCTCATACAGCCACTTCAACTATAAAAAGATAATAACTATAATGAAAGATAGGTTATTTTAGCATAGCCTCAAGAGAATGTACCTCATTTTGTTGCCCAATGTCATCAAATTAAGAGAGTAATTATAACACCCCCAAGGGCGGACCTACCCTTAGTTGAGGGTGGGCAAATGCCCACCCTCAATTTTTTCTCTTTAAAAAATTAACTTTTTTATGTTTGACCTACCCTCAATTTATATTTTATGCATTCAACCTCTCCTCCAAAAAAAAATAATTTAACCCATTGTTTTTAAATAACTAATTAATCAATTAAAATAAAAATATATAAGTTTAATAATCTTTCCCACATATATTTTTTTTTATAAATTTAATGATATTATTTAACTAATAATTTATATTTTTTCTAAAATTATTAATTTTATAAATTTTATATATTTTTTAATTATTATATTATTTAAAAGTTTTGTCCATCCTAAAATAATATTAGTTCCGCCCCTGAACACACCCCTTTTAAACTCATTGTAATAAGCTTCAGCTCATAGAGAGAACTTTTCTCATACAAGTAATTCTCACGTTAAATCTAGGGCCAACCATATTCTGGTATCAATTATTAGAGAAAAAAAAAAAGTACATGCAATAATGATAGTTACAATAATAAAAAAATAATCCATAAAAAATACTAAAAAACAACATAAAATTTTATGAGGTCCTATAAAATTCACCTATTGAAATAGCCACTCAGAGATATATGATCACTACTTTTAAGATAATTATAATATATACTATATATATATATATATATATATATATATATATATATATATATATATATATATATATATATGCAAATCTCACATATTCACTCTTTTATCTTACTAGAGTTTTCCTTTCTTTTCGCTCTCTATTTTACTTTTCTCGCTTCATTATTTAAGTAATAGCTCAAAAAATCTAAATCATGATTAACTCTTAAAAAGACATAATACTAGTTATTATATAAATAACACAACATAATATGATAATATATAAAATATCATAAAAGATATATCTTTTATTTTCTTCTCTCACTTCTTTTTTTAATAATTTTAGAATGTATTTGAGATAATTTTATAGATACTTTATTTTTTAAAAATCAACTATATTTAACTATTAACTTTCTAACTGCTTTTCCAAATAAAAAAAAAATAGTCAAAATAAGAATGTGCATTATTTAATTTTAATTAAAAAAATCAAATCAAACCAAAATTTTTGAATAATTTGATTCTATTTTGAACTTAATAATTTGAGATTTAATTTTAATTAATGAAAACTTTAATTTTTGATTTTTAGATCGATTTGTTAAATAAAATTTTAGATGAAACCAAATAAATTAAATTTATTCATTACTTAATAAAATTTTTTCAGCCATTATAAAAATTTAAATATTTTTAATGCATGAAAGTAATTGATTATTTTTCTATATATATATATATAGTTTTACTTATTAATTATTCATTATACAAAAAAAAATTATATAATGAATATAAATTTCACAAATAATTTTCAAATATAATAAACTTCAATTTATCCAAAGCCAAACCAAAATAACCAAACTAAATTGCTATTTGATTTATTTAATTTTGTATTCTATTTGATCTATTTGATATAATTTTTTGAGAATCCAAAACCAATTGATTTTTAAAATTTATCATCCAAACTAACCAAATGCATACCCCTAAGTGAAAATTTACTTTTGAGAACTAAAACTTCTAAAATATCGTGATTGACATAAAACTATTATTTGACTTGTTTAAAAAAATATTTATAATACCCATAATAATTTTTTGAAAAATTTGATTTCCTTATAATAATTTTACAACCTTCTTTTAAAAAAAAAATTACAATTGCCCCCAAACGAATCTTTAGTTGTAAGTCCTCTCACCCAACTTAGGTCACATTTTCGAAAGGCACTAGCCACCTCTTGCTCTAACAATTATCCTCCTTGCCAACTCACACCACCAAGTATTTAGATATAACCTCCAACTACTTTCCTTCACTAGCTTATCAACCAACAACAAGAGCTTGATACACTTTCAATTGAACAACTTACTTCTTGTCGACCACCTCCCCTCGAATGAAGAGAGATGCATTGCTCTTAGGACCTCTACCAATGAGATCTTCAGCTCACCAACACCCACTTCCTTGGTGTCATAGTTATATACTTATCATACAAATTTATTTTTTCTTCTGGCCAAAAATGATAAATGTACAGTTTTAGTGCATAGTAAATAAAACAGTGATAAGCTGTCCAGATCATAAAAGGTAAATTGTTCGTGACCAAATTTCCAACGGCCAAAAAACTGAGGCGAAGTAAAATGTTTTAACTTGCCGAGAAAAATGAAGGTTTTTTATGTGGAATAATTGTATTACATTTATTACCAGTTTCATATCTCTTTAGACGATCGTTAGCAACAGAGATCCTGTCGGCTATTTTGGAGAACAGAAACTTGAGCCTTTGATCAAAGACCTAAGACATAATAATGCAAGTAATTTGACAATCAGCAATGTCACATAAAATGAAAGAAAAAAGGAATACAGATAGAAGGTAAAATAAATATAATCCATAAATATGTATGAAATTGCAAGTACCTAGAAGAACTACAGAAGTTGGAGCAGCCAGTGCGAAGCTAAGAATTTGGCACCATGGGCACTTAAGCAGAGCACAATGCATGCAGCAGTCCTCAGTTGTGTTAAAACTGTGAAACATTTTAAAACAGGATTTCAGCTTAATGGACATGTCGATGAACACTGAGTGATTTGTATTATGGTTTCGATTCCACGAAAAAGAACGGAACTGGCAGATGACCAACAACAACAATAATAAGCCTTTATCCCACTATGTGGGCTTGGCTACGTGAATCCTTTTTCTCAAATGTCTTATTAAGTATCATATTCTCATCCTAATAAATTAAAGTTATTTTTTATAATTCCTAACTACGTTTTTTTTAGGTCTACTACTATTTTTCTTAACATAGACCGAATCTAATACATCTACTCTCTTAACTAGATCATCAAATGACTGACGTTTTGTATGACCTAACCATCTAAGATGACTCTTCGAATCATATATGCCACCAAAGCTACTCCAACCTTACCACATATAACTAGCGGATGACCAAATTGCCTCCTTGGAAATCTTAAGGTCACAGGTTCAAATCATAGACAAATCTGTTATAGAGAAAATGCTGTTCATCAACCCATCTCTAGATCCCATGTTGATCGAGCTTTATGGCAGGAATATAGTCAATTTTTTAGATTCCACAAAGAATATGACTGTATTGCAGATTCTAGATAAATGCATTTTGCGAGTTAAAATTCACAAGAACCAAGCTCAAACCTCTTAATGCCACTGTGTTCGATGATAGAACAAAGATGTCGACAATGAAGATAGAAGCGTAAGGGAAATCCCAGACCTGCAGTAGGACGAGATGAGAAAAAACCTCAGGAGGCAGTAATTGACCGCTTCTGAAATATGAGGAATGACCAAATGTTATCGTCTCGAGTAAAGTAAAACTTATCAAGAATTGCATTTACCATCATGGCTAAGAGGAACATCTTAAAGTAGCTTGAAACAAGGACGGCCAACAAGATTTCTCTATACCTAATAAAATATTAAAATGAAAAAAATAAATCACTTTGGTGATAAATACAGCCTTACTCCAAGTAATTTGTGTGAAAATTTAAATAAATACAAGAAATAATGTAATTCATTATAACATTTAGTTTCTGAAGAGATATCCACGTCACCCTCTCCCACCTCATCAACATGTAGAGGTTTGGTGGACAAAGCTACCACACTTGCACATAGATAAATGGCTTTTAATGTTCCTTGAAAGTTGAAAGCAAGTCAATTGTATAAAGGAGAGAAAAAAAACTAAGTGCGAGACAGGATTTTGTTTAAACGCGAGCTTAGGGGGTAGGCTAAATCTAAAAAAAAATTAGGAGTTATATGAATAAGGGCTGCTTAACTAAATCACCACAAATGGGACTAAAATAAACGAAGGAAATTGAAAATTAGCAAAGCCAATCAAAATAACACGACAAGGTTATGATGATAGCAGTGACATCGCAACTTAAAAAGCATGGAAAAGGTTGTATGCTAAAATCATTTCTATACCTGCATATATGATAATTCAATTTGAGCAGAATCCTTATCCCAATCCACAAAACAAATACAAGCATAAGATTTCCAAGCACAACATCCAGCAATATCTGCAATGTAAAAAAACATCTCAACAGAATATCCAGATGAAATATAAGATGTCGCTAATTCATGGCAATAAACATACTAGAAGATGAACCTTTTTTCATTTCACTAAAGTATACCTTTAAGAATGTCCAGGTGAACTCCAAACTGCTCCTTGATGAGTCCTGAGTACCTTTACTTCTCATTGAAAGTGACACTCTGTCTTGACTTTGTTCAGTCACCTCAGTTCAAATGAGAGGCATCATATGCAAAATTTAAGTTATTTTTCAGAGCTAGACTGAAAGGATACATGAATCTAAAATGAAGTACATTAGGCCTGACTTCAACGCTATGCCCTACAAAAGAAAATTAGCACAACTGAGCATAAGGACTTAGTGTGTTGCCATTGAACGTTAAAGAAATGTAACAGCTAAGATAAACTGAATAAATGCAGAAAAGAAAATTAGAGTATTGAAAAAATTATGTTTGAGATTTAAGAGGGAAAAAAGGGGTAGTGCAGATGAAGTGATCATGATGGTTGTAGAAGAGAGCCAAGACCTACAAAGCCATGAAAACATGACGACAAACAGTATGAAACAGTATGCCCAATTGACGCTTAAGACGGGATCAAGCGTTGACAGTCATAGTAAAAACAGACCATCATTGATGCTGATTCAATGTTAGAGGAGTGTTTGACAACGGACCTATTAAGTTCCAAAATTTAGTCCACCTAGGATATATATATATATATATATATATATATATATATATATGCTAGAAAATATTAAAATACTATTTTAGAAACATATCAAATAAAAGCATTAAGGAAGAAATTATTTTGTAAAACCATAATAAACAATATAATAAAACGTAACATAGATTGATCCAAACTTTTTAAATGAAATTAAGTACAAACAAGATCAATTTAGCCAAATTAATTCATGGCATAACCACCAAGCAACGACCCAAATTACTAGTTCAATGAACACTACTCGAATTATAGAATTTCTTTTTCAGAGACAATGCGGGTAATTCCACCTATAAAAACTGCATTCATATGAGATACCTATAGAGATTTTGAAAGTTATTAGAATACTACAGCAGTTTAGTTAGCATCTATTTTCAATGAAATATTGAAGACAGAGTGATGTGGGACTATAGCCATGCGCAGCTCATATAGGATATGTGGTTCCTAACGACACTGCCACTACTTGAGTTACAAGATTCTATTATAAAAAAAGGTTATGACTTTTTTGCCTATGCCAGCTTCAACGCTTATCCCCACATATCCAAGGAGTGCATTTCGGATTTATTGAAACCAAATTGGGAATAGTGTCAACCATTTCTACTAACCTAGAAACGAAAAATGTACAATAGACTCAAGAATGTAAGTTGATCTCCTTGTACCAATGTGGGTATGAAATCACTTCACTTCTGCAACTTCTTACCTTAAATATATTTTCTTCTCACACATTTAACATTGGTATTGAAATTTTTTAAATTTGGTCAAATTTGTCACAATTGTTGCAGCAAATTTGTCACAATTGTTGCAGCAAAAAAAATTAGTTTACTCGCAAATTTTGTTTACTTCTTACCTCTGATGGCAAATTTACATATATCATTATTATTTTCATGAAAATATGTAAATTATAATTTATTATGAATTAAAATGGTTTGATTTCATCAATAACTATTTACTGAGTATGTGAAAGAAAAATTTTAAATAATTACATAAGCATAATTTTCATGAATATATGATTTCATACACCATATAACATAGACTTTCATAAATGCTTCGCTTGATATTATGTTTTGGTATCTAAAAGAAAGTGTAGGTATTGATTTTAAAGTATGTATGATATTTACAAGAAATTTTCCGTAAGGTTAAAGATAAGTATTAATATGCTATAAGAGACTACATTATTTTTCACACATTCATATGTCTATGTATGTGATGTTAAAGCATATAAATCATGAATATTTATATGATTGCATAACATGATCTATAAGAGAATGTTTGTGTCACAATGTTAATTGTATGGAAAAGTGGCTTGCATAAAAAAAAAATATCAATATCTTCATGATATGAAAAAGTCCGCAACAAAAATGCATACCAAATCGACCCACAGTTGGAAGAACCATTAAATGACCCTGTAAGAGGGTAAGTTGGCTAATAGTCTTGGTGATTCTAAGAGAGAGTAGGCAGCACTCAAATTGAGTGCAAAAGAGAAAATATGAAAAAGTACTACGCACCATTGAGCTTGAGTATTGTATAGCCAACAGGTACCAATATGATGATATTGGCAATCACTTGGCAAGTGATGACATAATCAATTATATTTTCAAATAGTGTGATGATGCTTCCTAACATGATTGATATAATTAACATCATAGTATAGTGCAATAATAGGATAATTGTACAACTTCATTACACATCAAAAAATTTGGCTTAACTCAATGATTTAAATTGACATTACATATGAACAATAAGAATTTTCATATATTTGAATGCAACTTGTTCATCTTGGCATTGTCATTGATTGACTTATATATTATGGTCTACGAAATCTACTGTATTTTTTGTTCACTCTACAGTATGTATATTTATGTTTGATTGTATGCAAGAACAAAGGTAAAGTAGAAAAAGGAAACTGTTAATAATTCCTTTATATTATAATCTTATATGTAAAGTGAAACAGGTACAATACACAATGTAAGACATAAAAAACTGGCGGACCACTCTTCCCATAATTCATTTATATGATCAAAAGACATTTGGGTTAAATTTATTACCAATGTGTTTGCAATACCTTGATATCAATCTTCTCCAAATTCAGCACATTGTACAGCAGATGCCGGTATGCTTTAGGCTTGTGCAGTATCAGATCAATAAAAATAATCTAGACAATGAAATGCATTCAATCAATAAACAATAATATAAAGACCATAGTACTCCATAATTGTAAAAGAACTAAGGAATGCAAAGTACAAATATTAAAAGAAGACGCTGAAATAAAGAATAAGAAACTAAAGCTAGTTGCTATGCAATAATAGAAATATAATCTTTATAATAAAGGGGAATGTATCAAAACATCCCCAAATAATACATTAAAAAATAAAATTCAATATATTTCATTACAATAAGATCAAATTAAAACAATAAATAAAATTATAATTATAAAAAATTAACTCGCTCTGAAATTTGCACAGCCATTGTCAAATCCATTGAATATGATTGTAGTTGTTGTGCATAAGAAATAAAATTAGTAAAAATTAGAGTTACTTAAAAATCATAATCATATATATATATATATATATATATATATATATATGTGTGTGTGTGTGTGTGTGTGTGTGTGTGTGTGGAATATTTTACTCATTCATAAATAATTGGGAGATCATTTTAGTCCTTTTCTTATTTTTTTTATAATAAAGAATACTTTGTTTTTGGAACTTGATCATACTTACAACAAATGTATTTACCAGGCACTGAGACACAAGGTTAAGTGACACGGAAGTGTCTTCCTGTGAACAGGCTGGCATCCATCTGCCCTAGCATGCTGGCCAGTCCTGACTCTAAACTAATCGGTCTAGATCTTCTTTTATTGTTGGTTCAATTATCTTACATTTAGGGTTTATTTAGTAAAAATAGCCTTTTATGTGATATTAGAGTTCAATTTTGCTGTTTTAAGATTTGAACATTGTTTTTCTCTTTTTTTCTCCCTTAGAGACTTTCTCCTTGAGTGATGTGCCTATAGCTTGATCGAGAAAGGGTGGTGAATCCCTTTTCCGCCCCTGGAAATCCTTTCCACTGCTTTCCAACAAACTGTCAGTCGCCTACTTGTTGCTTTTGCCTGGTCGGGACCTCCCAATGCCATTCCACCCTCCAACCATGCCATCCAGCCTCGATAGCATCTATTCAGTTCCCTGCAGCAACCAGCCATTCAACCCTCTTCCGGTTTAAGATTCATACTCATCCTAGCTCTTGCATTCACCTTTTACACCTTGTTGTCTTTTCAAGAACTGAGTCACTAAGATAATAATATACTAATCTTGTCTTTTCAAGAACGGTGTCATTGAGATAATAATAGACTATAGCAAAGACCATAAAGACAAACAAGCTTTTGTTTTTTTTCCATTGGAATGAAGATTGACTGAAATTTTTTATCAAAGTGTTAACTCGGCCATAATATATCATCACGTTAAACCATAATACAACAACAGTGCATCAAGTTTATCAAGATCAAAAATCCTATATTAGCAAATTTCACATAAATTTAAACCAAATCTATAGTTCCCTTGAAATGCTCACTTATTCTTTAAAGTTCACATATATCCTGGCATTTCAGCAGAATAGTGTTAAATTGATCTCCACATGAATAAAGACCATGAGAAATGTGACCTTGTGGATCACAGGCATTTCTGACATCTATAATGCAACTAGTAATTGCTCTCCATCTTCTGAAGCATGCTAATATTTTTGTCCAAGTCATCTTTTTCAGATGTTTTGAACAAGTGCTATATTTGACAAAATGACAAAGGTAAAGGGCTACGGGCAACAAGCTCTCAAAATAATGAATGTATTGTTAATAGAGATACCTACTGTTTCTCTCAAGTGATGTTCCCCATAAACAACAGTGGAAAGACAATTACAAGACAAAATGAGTAAAATAAGGCAGGCAATCAGATATCAAGTGAACATATTTCATTGTTCTACAAGATACAGCTATTGTTTCTCTCCAGCAATGGGCCTACAATGCCCGGTGGATAGGAAACAACCCATTGAAATCAAAGGAAAGCAAAACATAAAAAGAACAGGAGTTACATGATCACAATGTGCATAAAAGAAGTACCTTTAAAATACCATACTTGATGCGGAGGTGAGTGGGAAATATAATCCACCAACAAATCATAATTACATGTAGCTCAAAAAGCCTTCAATAGTAAACCAACAAGACAAAAATGTTAATAATTTGACTCAATATTTATTCCTATCTTTGTTACAACTGTATTTAAGCAGATCATAAGATCTATTTTTAAGTCCATGCAAGTGTCATATGGGTTGTTATGCATACTATTAGAAAAGATTATGTTCCAATGAATATTCCTTAATGATGACTATTTTGGAAGAAACTTATGACAGAATTGGTTCAGTGTGAGATAAAGTGGTTGTAATATCTCTCGATTTTCTTGGAAATGTTTTGGCATCCAAAGATTAAGCATTGGAATCTCTTGATTTTAAGATGGCGTGCTCCTTGTATAGTTCTACCCAAAGTTTTCTGGCAGCTAGAAGGCTCTCAATTATCACCAATGATCAAGGCCAGCGGCAGGTTTTAGACAGTTTTTCATCATAGTGGCACAAATCTAACAGCCACTTTCAGTGACTGCACTCCAAAGAACATAAACAAGAACTCTGAGGATGGGCATAAGCAGCTAAGTTTTCTAGCCTGCATAATCTGGGAGGTCAATGTTGTGGTGTGAGGTACAACTTCCTGTAAGGGTTTCTTGGGCTTCTTTATGAAAGTTGGTTGTAGTTAGACTTATGAAATGGCTGGTGAGTATCCCTATATTTGTATATCGTTTACGGCTCCATGATTTATGATTGAATCATCTCTCTTATATAGGTGTAGGCATGTTTAAGACAGGCCAAATAAATTTTGATATTCTCATAAGTTGATTGATTCCTTCAGCTACCACTTTGTGGCCGATCATAGTTATTCTTGGTGATGCTTTCGCATTAAAAATTAAGCATTTTGAATGATTGGTATCAATGTGTAATGAAAAATATGGATTCTATGAAGTTTAAGATTGAAAATTTTGATGGCTCATATGTTATTGGGATTTAGAGAATTAAGATGTTTGGTGTTCTCATCCAACAGGGACTTGTGATGGTAGTCATGGGCATATCAATCTGCTTGAGAGGATGAATGAAGAAACAAAGGCACAAATAAATGTAAAAATTATCTCAATGATTCAATTGTATTTATCTTGAAGGAGATCTTAGAGGAAATGAATGTGAAAGATTTTATCTTTAATTAGAACCTTTATACATTATCAAAGTCTCCACAACAAACCTTATTAGAAGTAGACAATATTTGCTTCAAATGCATGAAAATACACCATTAAATCATATGTGAATTAGTGTAATTTAACTATTTCTGATTTAAGAAAGATTGATGTTTTTATTAATGATATGATGATGAGCAAATTTTAATACTATAATTGTTAGGGTTGCAAATGAACCAAGCGTTCAACAAGCTACTCGTGACTCGGCTCAATCAGAGCTCGTTCATGTTCATTCGATTAAGTAATCGAATGAGTTTGAACACTTTTGTAAATACTAAATTGCTAAATGAACAAACTTGAACAACTTGTTGTTCAGTTCATTTATGTTCATGAATAATATCATTTAAAGCTAACAAGCTCGAAAGCTAAATTCATCGCTCGAAAGTTTGTCATAAACAATATCATTTATATTTCTCAATACGCTGCTCGCAAACAAGCTTGATTAAGGCTCATTTATTTCATTAAACGAGCAACTTGTTAACAAGCACGATATGCCCAATCTGAATCGAGCTTGTGAACAAGCTCGAGCCGAGCTCGAACAAGATTTTTTTAAACGAGCTCGAACTTGAATACCATTCTAAAAACTCGAATCGAGCTCCAGCCAAGCTCGAGCTCAATAATGATAAACGAGCTTGAACTCGAACAAGCACATACTCAGCTCGGCTCGGCTCGGCTTGGCTCATTTGCAGCCTTAATAATTGTCTTTGCCTCTCCATTAAAAGCACTTTCATAATATCATGTTGTATGATAGAAATATCATCAACTTAGGTGATGTTAGGAATTCAGTTCTTTCTAAATATGTTATTGCTACGCTTGAGAGTACTGAAGATGAAAAGCTAAGTGATTATTGGTTAGAGTGAGATCTTATAAGAAAAGATCTACTTCTAATCATGACGAGTTAGTCCTGTGGCATGCTCAAGAACATCATTTTCTTCTATTATAAGAAGAAATGGAACACTAAAAAGTTATTATGCTTTGAAGAGTAATGATGCAAATGCTAGAGTTGTTGAAGGTTAGTTTGATTATCATATAAATAACTCTCTTTTGATGATTGATGAAGATAAATGAAAAGATCGATTGATGTTGAATTTAACTTGTGCATACCATATATCCTAATAAGATGTCAGTTTTCAATAATGAACCGAGTAGTGATTATTTTTAAATGAAAAATAGTGTTGTATGAGAGAATGTTGGTGTTGATGAAATTCCATCACTTTTAATGCAGCTTCATAATTTGAAGAAGCAAAAAAAATATTGAAGGGCTATTTGGTTGAGTGTGCTTTAAATGTACAACAATTGAAATACAAGGGTTTCTAGTTTCTGAGTATTTTGTCAGAAGAACACCCCATAGTTCATTTTAAGTGAATTACGAATTCAACCGAAAATGTCAAATTCAAAATACACTGCATCAAATGAAACTCTACACAACCATGAATTGCACACACCCGCAAATCTATCATCTATGAGCTCTATTCGTGTCTCGAATGTGAGCAACTTGCTACATGCACTTATCCTAGCCATGACTTTCAACATGAAGCACTGCACGCTAGCACCTACAACCTTCTGCAACCACACCATGATCTCACAGCGCCCTAAACTTCAAAAAGCGTCGATGACTATTTCCGAAAACTCCTTTTATTTTTTTAGATTATTTTATCATCTTATACTACAATAAATCAAAATAATAATTTATAGTGCAAACAATTGGATCATTTAAGTTCTATTTATTGCATGTAATAAGCATTAATTTGTTAGGAAAGAAAGACCTCTTATTCGAGTGTACAATGTACCAAAAAAAGTAAGCCTTCTTTTTTCCATGACATGATGGTACTATTGAAAATTATTTTGATTTGACTCATGGTGATGTATAAGGTATCACTCATCTTATATTGCATACAAATTATAAATATATTATAAAATTCACTAATGAACACAACAAGAACTATTGAATTTAATTTCTTAGTCCGAAATATGAAATGTTTATTGCCTTTCAAAAACTTGTTACTCCTAGTAAAACTCAATTTTCATCCCTCATCCAAGTACCGAGATCCGACTATTAGATCGGATATGTATCATCTGAATATCATAACTTTCTTTAAAACAATAAGATTATTTCTCGTAGATTGTGTCCTTATACATCTCAATAAAATAATGTTGATGAAAGTAGAAATCACCACCTCTTAGAAGTTGTTCTAACCTTATTACTATAATTTTTAGTTTCACTAAGTTCTAAGTTGAAACATTGAGCGCAACAATCAATTTAATTAATAAATTACTCTCTCATATCCTAAAATTTTACTCACCTTATCACTTTTTTAGAATCACCTAACTGCAATGATTTGCTCATAATTGGTATTTGTTTTGTCTATCTACACCTCATAAACTCTCAATTAAATTCATTAAATGTGCATTTATGAGTTACAACACTTCTCACAAAGGCATGCATGTACGACCTTGGCTCTTGAGAATTTCAAATCTCTCATCAAGTTAGATTCTTTGAATATCAATTCTTCTTTATTAATGTTAAGCCTTTACAAAAAATCTATATTCTTCATAATTTAAATAAAAAAATTCTAATATTGAAAAATTAAAATCTAGATTTGTGTATCAAAGAAGGCATCCAACTTTACCACTTCCTAAGCCAAATTTTTCATCTGAGTCTGTGCAATTAATCCATCAATTGAGATTGTGCAAATTGATCCACCACTGAAGCCTATGCAAACTGATCCGCCACCTAAGCTTACTACCTAAAATTCGATTGCTACAAATCACTTCACAAGCTCTCATCCTTCAAATTTAAATAGCATTCACGCTACACTAGCCTTGATTCCTATTCATTAAAATTATTCAGACGCAAGTAAATATGATTATTTGAAAAATGCTATCACTAAGGAACTTTAAGCAGTCAAGGATAATTATGACTAGGAGACTGTTCAATATCCTTCAAATATTAAAATCATAAATGCAAAGGAATTAGCTCAATCAAACTTCGCTCTGATGATTCTGATGGTACCTGTGATCACCGCAAAGCATAATTGGTTGTACATGATAACAAACAAGATATGAGATTGATTACAAATAAACTTTTGCCCTTGTAGCAAAAATGACCATAATATAAATAATTATCTTGACTGATGCTTCACAATGATGGCCACTTCATCAAATGAATGTTAAAAATACCTTTCTTCATGATGATCTTAAAGGAGAAATATACATGACAAGTAAAGGCTATCCTAAGATGTGTGTGAGTGAGGCATGGGAATTGTTTGGATAAATAGGAGTGATTTCTTAAAGTTAATTATTTAAAAAAAATTTAAATCTAATTGCACACACCTCACTAGAACTGAGATGAGGCGCACTTAACACCATGTGAGGCATACACCTCATGTGACACCTAAAGAGACATTACACCTCATTGCAAATTTTTCAAAAAAAAAAAAAACACTGAGGTGCACCTCATATTGCATAATTTTAAACCATATATAAGTAATAATGATGTGGATTAGATTGGGTGTTATAATACTCAAGCTCAGTTGGCGGCTGATGCATGATTCTAGTCTTCTTGGTGATTCTTTGATCTCATGGAAAAGTAAAAACAACCTCACATGTCTAAATCATCTATTGAGTCAGAATAACGCATAATGTCTACAACATACTTTAGAGATTATTTGGCTTTGTGAGCTACAATCTAAACTTGGCTTTCTTGAAATAATTATACTCTTCTACATGCAAACAACATCAATGCCACCCAAATTACTGCCTATATAATTTATCATAAGCAAATACAATATAATGAATTTTATTGTCACTTGATTCAAGAAGCATTCAACACTTGTATTATCTATCTTCCTCATATCAGTACAACCCTTCAAATTGTAGACATATCATAAACGCGATGATGCAACGAAATCATTAATTTTTTTGCACAAATTGATGCTTCTTGACAAACCAGAATCAATTCAAGGGGAGATATCAATATAATATGCTTTAAAATAGGAACTTATTATTGTATCAATTATTACATGTAAAGCATGGTAGCAATAAGTTAAAATTAATTAGTATAACGAAAAATATTTATAGTTTTGGAATATAATTATTTTCTATCTTATTTTAAGGATAAATCAAATTAAACAAATCATTTAATCACTTGTATGTAAGTATTGACACACCTAAGAAGAGGGGGTGAATTGGTATGTTTTTTAAAATTCTTAAATTAAAGAAAATTTAAAACTTAAACATAAAAGAAAAACTTATCAATACAATCAAAGTGAAAGAGCGGTAAATAAAAAGAAAAGAAAAATGGAATACAAGATTTACAATGGTTCGTTCAACTGACTTACACTCTCTCCAGATCTTCCTCAAAATCCACCATCTCTCCTTCGGCACAACTTGCCAACGCAGAGAAGCCTCTCTCTTTCACGGGTAAAGAAGAAACCCTACACCCACTCCCCTTCTTTTTCAAGGCAAGAAGGATGCTACTCCCTCACAAAGAAAAATAAAGCTTACACAAATTCTCATACTAAAGAACACAATCTTAAGTTAAAAAAACAAGACTCAATGCAAGGTAAATGAAAAATAAATAACCAAGTGCAACCTTACTGATAGCAATTCCTTAGAAGAAAAGAGGAGAGAGAGAGATCTCCCTGCCCTTCTCCTAAGCATTCCTCACTAAGCCTCTTTAAGGTTTAGAAGTCTTGAGTTAAGTCACCCCAAAAGGGGTATTTATAGGGAAGATGTTGAATAAAAAATTATTAAAATTATTTTAGAAAAAGTCGGTTCAATCATACTATACAATAAGTTTAATTTGCTAAGATTAATACCCTGGACGATCAAGTCATCCCAAATAGCTGCGACTATTCGTACCGTACGATTACAAATCGTACTATACGAATAGTACTAATCAAAAATTCAGCTCTCTATTCATTCATCTTGTACAATACGAATTATTTTTAAGAAAAAATCCTTAAAATCATTTCTCTTAAATTCAAGACCATAAATAGGCAATTTAACAAATTATGATTGTATTATACGATTAACATCATACTGTACAATCAATTAATTTGGTAATTACAAAAATTAATCTTGGTGGCTATAAAAATAACAAAAGTAAATCGTACAATATGAACCAAATCGTCTTGTGCGATCAGCTTAATTTGACAAATTTTTTAGCTTAACCAACTTATTTAAGTCAGCTAAAAATTTAACAAAATTGAATAATCATACAGTACGATCCAAATCATCATGTACGATTAGTACATTTTTGGCAAATTTAGATCTTAACCGACTTAATTTTGGCGGCTAAAATAATTTACAAAATTGGACAATCATACAATACGATATAGTTCGTACAATACAATTTCTTTAAAAAAATTTAATTTTTATGTTCTCTCAAATGTGTGTACTTGGTTATCATTTATCATTCACATACCAGATACATGAATAAAATACAAATACTAGACATGATCATATAATTTTTTGCACTTCACTCGAATCTTCTCGCAGCAAACATTCTCCATTTGCTATCTTTCTAGTTTCTTAATCAAGCTTTTCAACAGTCAATCATAGTTTGTGCTTTCATGGTGAATTCTTAATTTGGCTGCTCAATTATGATACTTGCAATAAAGTTTTAACCCAACCTGCACATACAACTGATCAGTAAAAAATAATTTTTCAACCAGAAATATTTGTGATCATGAAAACTTAGAATATGCAACGAGGGCTCATGAGACTAACACTGTACTTTTCTATATAATGAGTACAATCATTTAAATGATTTCATGTACATGCACAACTCTATTTGTTAAGTACAACTTGTGTTGAATTGGATCTGAAGGAGCATGGAATCTAATCTTATCTCCATATAAATTTCATGTCGGTTGCGAAGCATGATTATAAAATATTAGATGTGAGAGAAAATTTCTTAGTGGTGACTTTTAAGGAAACAACTTGCAGCAAAACTAGTTATGGTATGAGATAAGAAACTCGAAGTGTCTCTCGATTATTTTGTGAAAAATGTTCAGTAACCAAAAATTAAGGAAGCAATATTTGTCAATCTTATGGTGTATTGGACTACTAGCATAAATAAAGGTTCCTCACAAGTTTTACCTAAAGTGTTTAAGCAATTAGAAGGCTCTGAGGGAATTTTTGAGGGATCAAGACAAACATAAGATTTTGGATGAAATTTTTTTCTAGAGGCAGTCGCACAAGAAAGGAGACCACTTACAATAACTGTGTGCTAAATGATAACAACAAGATCAATCCTATTGGATCTTTATATTTTCTTTTTAAGAATGACTGGTGAAAATCCCTCTATTTTGTACGTTGTTTTAGGCACTAGTATAATGGAACCTCTCTCTTCCATGAACGTATGCTTGTTTAAGACGAGTCATCAAATCTTGGTGTTCTCCTTAATTGTTTGATCTCTTTTCCTATTGCTCTTGTGTTACCAGTATCCATACTTGATGCTTTTGCATAAAAAATTAATGATTTTTTTACAAAACAAATGTCCTTATACTCTCATCCCAATGACAGAACAATATCAATTTTAATTATGGTCTATGCACCTTTGTTATTTCTTGCAACTTCCTCCTAAAAGTACCATGTCTCATTTAATTTACATTAATCATCTTAAGTCTACTAAGTTGTGTCCTAATTTTTTATTGCTGTTGAGGCTCTAATGTCATGACAAGTGGCAATCTTCCAATCCAACACCATCATAAAAGATCCTTTCATTGAACTATGTTGTGCTGAATGGATATCAATATGAACTGATCAGTTGCATAAGAGTTGTAATAGTATATAAAAAAACATATTTCAATTATATTTATATTTATAAGAATTATAATAATAATATAATTATACCAGTTATGCAATTGTATAGTTGTAATTTTAGTAAAAGTTGCATTACTTTCAATTGATCTCAGCTAAACAATTCTGTTATTTTCAATCTTGTGTTTAGAAGAGGTGTTCAAATAACAAGATAATCAAGCATCTGGAAAAGGCATAATAAAATCTATTGTGATGTAATTTATTACCATATATGGTTATGCCAGTTTCTTCAAAAGAGATGCAAAGAATAAATTGTAAACTTACTAGAAGTGACGCAATACAGTATATATATTAGAACCATAGGTATTCATGCATTTATATTTGAGCCAAAGTCTTCCTTCTCCCACTATTTGAGCACCAAGGACAGCAGAGGGAGAGGACTTGGCCAGCCATCAAGAGCAATCTTCTACAAAGCCAAGCATTGGCAAAGGTATGCCCTCCCAATCTAATCCTTGGAGGAGAAAGGAATTTATAAAGTTTGACAAGATTGATAGATCCTCTTCCCTCATGGAGGATGGAGTCACCATTAAGATAGATGACAATGCTGCTGATGCAAACCAAGCCAAGCTTGAGAAAGCTCTTGTGGGGAAAATTCTAGGAAGAAGGCCATCTTTCTACTTCCTAAATGCCGACCTCCAAAGGAAATGGGGACAATGGGGAACCTTCAAGGTAATATGGTGCTGAACTGTGTGCACTGCTTGACACCGGGCTGAGGGATCTTTTTAATGAACGGACCCAGGTTTGGAAATGTGATTGTCGGACAAATGGACCCCATCCTTCAACCCAAAGTCTCTCCATGGACTTTCCTCCTATCCGGTTCGACCTCACCGCCACTCCTATATCTGGGACAAGAGTAATCTCTTGATTGCATCCTTCTTTGGAGAACCACTATGGATGGACCACCAAACCAACTCATGGGACAGTCATATGCCGAGTCAGACTGGATCTCTCTAAACTTCCAATGGTTTGGATCCATGGACACGACCGCTTCTTCCAACCTGGAATATGAGGGATTTCTCCATGCTTCTCCTGGTAAAGTTGGCCACAAGGCTGACTCCTGTCCATCCGCACAGTCCACCTCTGCAGTCCCACCCTTGGGTAAGAATACTCAACCCTCCTCTATGCCATCTAACCCTTCTAGTGAGCGCCCACAGAGATTTGAGAAAGGGGAAGGAGCTCCTTCACCGATGTTCCCTCACTAAGAGCAAAGGAAAGGAACCCGAGGTCAAAGATCCCACCATCCCAACCTTCCCACCCAAACTGATCCCAGTATGGTCCATGGGTTTTGGTGACCGTGAAGAAGAAGACAGCCCCATTGCCCCAGTGAAAAGCAAAGAAGGAGTGAAGCCACAGCCATACCTGTGGCTCACCAAGGGTCACCCTCCCAAGGCTCCTCCTCTACTGAGATCCTTCCGAGGTGGATATCTCAATCCCTCCCATCTTCCAAGCACCGCAAGTTAGAGAAGGCAACCAAACCACCCAAGGATGAGGTGGGAAGAGTAATAACAAGAAAGGGAAGGCCCCAAAGGTCCACACTGGGAGAGGAAAGAAAAACCCGAGGCTAGAAGAAGAAAGAAAGCCTCACCCTCACTTCATGGATTCCCCCTGGAAGATTAATGTCTTCCATTCTGTTCTGGAATTGTAGGGGGGCCCGAAAAAAGACTACGGGCAACTACCACGCACCTTATCGGTGACCCCAAGATTATAAAGCTTAAAACCAATTGAGATCTCAAGACATGAAGTGGACAAAATGGCGGGACCAACTGCGCTTCTTTGCAAACCCTCTAATGGGTTCTCTGGAGGTATTATCATCCTTTGGAGAAATATTGTGGATTTCTCCTTTGGTTATTTCTCGATCGCTTGTTTTGCACTGCCTATGCGATGAGGTGGACCATCGGGTCCCAACAATAGTTATCTTTGGGACCTGCAAACCATCAGGAAAATGTGGATCTTCAAGCCCCGTGGCTTAAAAGATGCATTTGATAATAAAGAAAACTGATTACAATGTAGAAACTGCTAAAGAAAGAAAAAACTAACTAACAGATATTTCCTATCCTCCTCCAAAAGAGCAAAAACTGAAGGAATAGTGTGATTATCTAGACTATGCCATACAAAATCAAAGAGAATATATCCATAAAAGTCTAAAGAGTGTTGTTAGATCTATTTGTGTATACAAAAATAACCCGGTGGAAGTTCTTCAAAGTCGATGTCGAGCATCCTAAGTTTCGCCATATTTCATTGTTAAGAGAAAGTTTGAGGTGATCCACCACACCTTTATTATCTCCTTCAATGATAATGCCCTTGTATTCACCATCCACCTTTTTTGTAGAGCATAGCCTCCGCAACAGATGTTCCCCAATGTCAAAACAATGACCCATGGCTTTGAGGAAGTTGCCATTTGCATCCCTTACACCATCGCATACCCCACCCCATTGGGAAGGAGTAGCCATCCATCGCTTGATCCAGGAGGGGAGGACACCACAAATTTAGTTTGATCGCCCCATAAGGTTGATGTCCCATTGCTTCGGATAGGATAAGAGGAAGAATGTGATAGAATCGTGAATAGTCTTCGGGGTACCATGGCTACGACCGTGAGTCTTGGCAAGGCGACTATCCACACAATACAATCAATACATTCTAGCCCAACATAAGTTGTCATCACTTAGTGAGAGCTTGGAGTAAATCTTGCAAATTGCTGAAAATTGGGATTAAATGTACCCATGTTGCCAAAACTGGATAATGTTGTTCGTGACGGGCAAAGAATGTGTTGTGTCTCATCCGATTACACCCCAAGGGCAAAGGGTGGTGTGAGTTAAACCCTCCAGCAAGCAAAGTGTTGCAAGGAGTCGCTGATGAGCCACCGTAATGCCTTTTCCCTGGGTGGGAGTTTCAAATCGCATGGTGGGACAATAAATTTCAGCAAAGCAGATTTTGTATAAAATGGATGTGAGAGTTGTCCCCATAGTGCCTTGATGAGCCTGGGATGTCATGTTGATGTTCCTCTTCAATAGAAATGTTGGAGATGAGTTCAAGAAGCTCCAATCCAAAAAAGGATGTGCAGATTTTCGTTTTCCGTGTTCTGCTCACAAGAATCTTCCACCTTCCATTCCTCCATGCACTCCATGTTGAGAAATGCCATTTGGACAGTAGTCGGATATCCAAATGGAGTTTAGAAAGTCCACCTCTTTGCCATTGCAAATTCTCCATTTTAAATTGTTCAAGGTGGAAGCACCATTCTAATAATTTTCCAGAATTGGAGTCTCCCCGCGGTTCCCTATGCCATGGGTCCAACCCATACTGATCAAGCACTTGTGGAGCAGCTTGGTGGGTTTAGAGAGGAATTCCCAAGCCATTCTAGCCCTTAAGGGTCCATTCCTTTCACCATGTGTAGTCCAAGGCCTTTGTTGGTTGGCATGCAGATTTTGTTCCAAGCAACATAGTGTATGCAATGATGGTGTTGTTGCCAAAGGAAGTTCCTAGCTTTTTCATCCTCCAGTAATTCCCTTGGGAATTACTGGTGTTTGGTACATAGAGATGCACAGTGATGTCCTTATGAGTGTAAGTCCCCGCCATTGAAAGGTGTCTAACTCCCCAAGAGCTGATTTTGTCTCTAGCCTTTTGGAGGAGTTGATGAAAATCAGCTTTTAACTTCCTCATGGCAAGCTTGATGCCCAAGTAATCAAGCTCCTCCACTCTTCCTCCGAGTGGTGATTCTGTTGGCCTTCCATGTGTGTGGCTTTCGAAAACTATGACGGTTTTGGGATTGACATCAGCCTCATTCCCAAGAGTAATTTTTCGTAATATGGAGGACACCTTTAGGAGCCATGGAAGCAATAAAATGTCATCTGATAGAGAAGGTGTGATATGCGCCCCTTGGCAATAGCACACCAAATTCAAAGACCATGTTGCTTGATGGCTAAAGAGAGTAGTTCTCGAGCAAAGGAAAAAGATAGGAGATAACTGCACCCTTCAAAGCCGCTTGTATCCACCCTGCTCTTTGCCCATTTAACAAGAGGGAGAAGGAAGGAAATGCACCTGAGGAGCCAATAAACTTCATAGTAATCCAAATCTCAGGATGATGGCTAAGGTTTCCCAACTCATTTTGTCAGATTTGTTCCATGTCAATTTTAATTGCCATAAAACCTTCCTTTGAGGTGGAGTGTTGGAATTTATTCATGATTTCTTGGGCCAAGCAAGTGGTGGGAGATAGATCTAGAAGGCACAAATGCACCCCGCTTCGAGATGAGATTTGGTAGAATGTTTTTCACCGGTACAAGATCTTGCTATGACTTGTAAGCTTCTAAAGGCTTATGGGTCTATATTTTGCAGACAAGATTGGAGGACTTAGGTATAAGAACAACCAAGGTTTCCTTCCATTGAGGAATCATAGTGCCACTACAAAAAAACTCCTTGATAGCCACAACATCGCCAATAATCCTCCAAAAGTGTTTGTAAAAGGATGTTGTGATGCCATCAAAAAGTACCCATTAGCTCCCATCGATTTGACCTCCCATATTTCAATCTCATTAGTATCCTCATCCAGCAGATCACATACCTGAGGTGAGATGGTGCTGATTTCAAAGGAAGGCCAATTGTTGGTGGTAATAGATGTGCCCTCCACTTCGCTGAAAGAAGTTCATAAAAGCTTTAAAAACCGGTCCTCCAACGCCATCATCAAGTTTGAGGGTGTTAATTCTATTGGACCTCTTTCTAGGCTTGCCACAAGATGAAAGTAATGTGTGTTGGCATCCCCTTCACTTTAGCTCTGTCAGCCACCAACAAGATAAACGCAAGGGTAGAGTTCACTCATTTGCTTTGATGAGGTCTCTTTCTGCTCGTCATCCCTCGAGGAGCAATCGCCCTCACAGCTTGAGAATTTCTTCGAGGGTGTCCCTTACTCAAATCTGAGCTTGTTTTACTCCAAGAATAAGTTCCTTAGTGTACGGCATTTTCTCTTCAGCCCTGACCCTTCATAGTTGCTTTGCCAACTTTTCCACACTAACAACTTCCATAGATAAGAAAGCCGTGTCTTCAAATTTCAGCCTTAAACTCCTTAAATTGAGAAGAATGGGGCAATGATCGATGCAATCCTTGGAAGGTGTTTAGTTTGTGCAAGGGGGAGGAGGTTGGAAGCAATGGAGTTGATAAGGAAGCGATCAAGGCGCACCCATATACCACGCTTTTATCTTTGTTGGTCCATGTGAATCTAGGCCTAGAAAGTCACTCATGTAAGTATCGGTGAGGAACTCCATCATTCATGAAGCTTTTAAACTTTTTTCCCTTTTGTCTTTCTTTCATAGATGCGCTTAAAATCTCCTCGACAATGGTGCAAGTTGGTATTCAAAGAAAGGAGTTAAGGTGTCCCAAAGTCTCCCGAGTGTGATAGTCTTTGTTAGCATAACAAATGGTCACCTCCATATAGCTTTATCCCAGATGTCGCCAACAATGCATTGTTCATTTTGCACAATAGAGAAAGTGATTAAGTCACTTCTCCAAAGAGCAAGGATACCTCATATCCTACTGGTTGGTGTAGAAAATCCCAGCCTTACAATATTATCAATTTCCTTCCTTCACATCCTCCACTTTGGTTTCTATAAGGCCTATGAAGAGAGCATGGTGCTCCAAGAATTGTTTGAGATAAGTGTGGCCTTTTTCGACTCCGCAATTCCACATAATGATGGAGGTCATGGGACGCTATGAGGGAACCTCCCCTTCGATGTGGAATTCACTCTTTTCGCTTCCTGGGATGACTTTGATTGGTCCAAGCTGACCCAGCCTCCCTGAAAGTGTGCTTTAGACACGCTTTGCCCACTCTTAGGTTTGTTATGTTTGAATAGAGTAGTGGCATCTTCCCTCCTCTAGTTAAAAGCTTGCATTTGCATTTGGGATGTGGATGCATCCTCTTTTCCTGGACATGGTGAGTTTGTTTAGCATTTCATTCCTCGTCTGTGGAGTCATCTGAGACAGCATTATCTCTTCCTCCCTTTGGTTTTGCTCTGAGGCTTCCGCAGAGTATTCCAGCCCTCAGTTCTCCTCCTTCCTTGACTAAGCTGAAAAAAGTTGCAAAAGCAGGGTGGGTTTCCCTTTTCGGTCCCGCCGCTTGGAGGGAGGGGTGGGTTGCGCAGTGGTATGTTGGCTTTGTAAAGTTGCTGAACTTGTTCTAGAAAAGGAGGATCAGCTTGCTGCACTTGATCCAATGAGGGAAAGACATGTTGAGTTGCTGAATTATTTTCTGATAGTTTTGTTTGCTTGGAATTGGTCCGGTTTTGCAATGGGTTTGTGGAACAAGAGGGAGAGGATTGAGGGGAGCATGCATTTTAGCCTTTTCTCAAGGCAAGCCAACTATTCCACATTTAAAGCATAATTGTGAAATTCCTTCATACTCCACCTTTTGGAAGAAGCGCCGTTGTAGCCATGGATCCATATTCCGTGAGGGAGTCGCTTGATAGATCGATCTTGACACAAATCCAAGCATATGTGCTTTGCCCCATTTGCTAGTTTGGTTATCCATCCATAATGGTTCACCAATAATGAAGCTATTGTTGTTGTCATCCCAAATGAGTGGTAGTCTGGAGTCGCACCCACGAGGTGTGGTCAAGCTCAAAGTGAGAGAAAGTGGGGTCCATTTATCCATAGATGACGCGGCGATAAACCACGGTCCATTGCTAAGAATCGGCTACGGGCTTCAATAGATTGGAAAATACATAAAAGAAGCCAACCGGAAAACCAACTCAAAATTCCCCATTGACTCCATTTATGCCTCATCAATGTTGAGGTAGTAGAAGGGGAGCTTCTTGCCTAGCAGTTTGCCAACAAGCGCTGCTTCAAGCCTTTTGATATTGTTTTGCATAGAGTGGTTATCCAGGGTGACACCCACTCCATCTTTGTCTTGCACTTCTTCAAATTTGTATTTCGCAAGTGGGACAACTGTTGGTCGCTTCCAAGCATTGTTTGTAGCTGTGCCCTGACCCCTTTTGTCTTGTGGTAGAGAGGCAGCCCCTTGTTTTGGTAAGCTAGCTGAACTTGCTATGTGCTTTGAACAAAAATCGCTTGGTGGGTGGCTTTGAGAAAACCGATCCTTGAACTGAAATTAGATGGTCACGACTTCACCCGAGGGAGGGTGGATGGAGAAACCCCTCATGCATGGGAGAGTTCTATTTTGCCAAATTCCCTTGAACTTTCTCTCATTTCGACAAATGTGTGCGTGCACCCTGGATTGAAGAAATCGAGGTATGGGGTTTCGCCCCGTAATTCTCTCGGCGGCATGGAGTACCGGCCGAGAATTGACATCCACGCTAGTATCTACCTGTGGTGTGGTCATCTCAAAGCAAGAGATGCCTTGCCCTCTAAAGCCGATCGACTCACCGAGACTCTGGGAGATCACATTGTGCATACCGCAATATGTCGCCGACAACCTGGGTTGGCGGAATTCGCAGCAATTGCAATCGATCCAATGTGCACTCCACTCGCCCTCCTCCAGATTCGACCGTCCGCGGCACCGCTGCTATCGTGATTCGCGCCCGCTGCGCAAAGAAGAATTGGGTCGTGGGAATTAAGGCGCCCAAGGGAGGTCGAGGTCGCCGCCGATGTCGCAAGTCCTCTAGTCGCACTTCCATCATCACGCAGCAATGCTGCCGCTAATGCCGCGCATGCGATGCACGCGATTGCCACTAATACCTCCGCTGCCGCTAGAATCCATATCCATAACGAATCGCTAGAGTGGCCGATTTGGAACCACCGAAAACAAGCCATCGTTTCATTGAAATTGCTCTCGTGCCATAGTCATCGCTCCATTGCTTCCGTGATCTCCTGCTGCTTATGCTCCTCCACATGGAGCTACTATTCCATTGGAACCAGAGGCATTCCACCTCGATCTTGGCCTTGAACTGATCTCGACTTCTCCTCTAGCTCGCCTCCCCAGGTCAAGCTCCATCCGCCCTCTTCCCCGCAGGAAATCGAGCCCAGTCTTCCTCGCATGACTTTTTCACCTCCTTGTGCCCATTGCTTCCATCCTCTACCAAGGAGCCAAGTGTGTGTAAACCTCCCTTGAGCTTCCCCTGTCGCCCCAACCACCTCCACCTCCCTTCATGGTGTGGCTCACCTCCAAGCCACCACCACCACCATGCGCCGCCTCTTTGCTACCACCACCCCACCTCTTCGAGTGAGGGGCATGGTCACCCCCCCAAGATACCTGAGCTTCTCTCACTCAAATCAAGAGAGAGAAGAAAAGAGAGAATGAAGCTTCACCCCTGACTATGGGGTGACTTAATCAGATCTTGGCCCAGAGTGAGTGAAGGGTGGGAAGCTCTTTCATTACACACTGCAAAGACAGGAGATGGAGGACCATGCTTGGGTGACTTGCATGTTGGATTGGCCCAAAGTTCACCCGACCAACAACAAAGATGGGAACTAGGATCTGGGTCCCGCTTGATCGGATCGATCAACTCTATGGCCTCTCAACATCGGGGATACCAAGGTTCACACCTACCTGGATTGCTTCGACCATGCCCTCTCCTACTTCCTCTCGTCCCTACAACAAAACCCCAAATGGCTAAGGTTTGAAGATACTTGGCTCTCTTATCCCATGAGTTGGAGGTCTGGAAGAACAAGGAAGACTTTGGCTCAAAGGTCGCAATTCTCCATAGAAAGAGTTGTCGCACTTACCATCTCTTCCATCGGAGTAAGAGTATGTTGAAGAACCTCCACTCTCTCCGGATTGACTTGAGAAGGACATTACCTCTCTCCGCACTCTTGAATGCTCGATGATGGACTCACCCCTAAGGGGAGCTCCACTCCAAGGTTATCGAGCTTAACTCTACATTGGTGCTCAAGACTTGGTGGAGAAAGGGCTAAAGCCGATGGCTCAAGGATGGAGATGGGAACACTCATTTTTCCACACGGCCTCTCACGACCAACAGATTCTGCAAATCGAGGGAGGTATGATTGAGAACCCTTCGATATTTCGATATTTTCACTTCCTTCTTTAGGCAAAATGGGATGTGTCCCTCGACGGGTGGCCTATTCTCGCCTATTGAGAGGCGGTGTCCTTCACGCCCAAATCCTCCTTGAAGCCCCTGATCGATCAAGACATTTGGGAGGCAATACATTCCATGGGGAGTAACCACCGGACTTGATGGGATCACGCTTCTTTACAAGCATTTCTGTGTGAAGAAGGATGTCGCTGTCGCCATTCGTGAGTTCTTTGAACTTGATCATATGGAGGACTCATGGAAGGAGACACTTATTGTTCTTATCCCCAAAGTTGTTGGGCTAGCACTCCTTCCAAATTCGCCCATTAGCTGCGGACGCATCTATAAGGTGGTGGCCAAGATCCCGTCAAAGTTGAAGCATTTACTACCTCTTCTTGTTTCTTTAACAAGGTGCTTTTGTCCCCGAGGAACATCTCCCATCATGCTCTCCTTGCCCAAGAGATCATCAACAAATTCCAAAGATTCTTCCTCCCGTGTTGGTTTCATATTAAAAGTTGATATGGAGCAAGTTTTATGATAAGATGAGTCTTACTTGAGCAAGATGCTCACCTTGATGGGGTTCCCCTGAGATTCAAAGAAGTGGATTCGCAAGGTGTCACTCACCCTGATTCTCTCACGAATGGCGAAGGTCTCCCCGATCGATGCGTAATCGTGGATCTGCATGTATCGCCCACTCTCACCTATTTATTCTATGCCTGAGCTACTTTCTTTAGCCTTGCGAGGGGCCACACCCGGTGTGACTTTGAAAACGGAGGTACCTATCTCTAATCTCCTATAATGATATTCTGATTACCTCTCGCTTCTATTCTCCATGCCAAATTAAAGCCATACTTGATGATTATTGTGACCGACGGGCCAACGGATCATCTATTAAGTCCGCCATTCTCTTTAGCAAAGCCGCCAAGAGATGGAGGACTAATCGGATTGCCGCTTATTGGGTTCAACAAGGTCCAAGAGATGGAGTATCTTGGCATTAAGTCGCTATGAGGAAGCTCTACAAGCATGATTTCGCCCCCATCCAAATGGGTCAAAGGGAAGATTATGGCTCTGGGAACTCGACACCTCTTATGCGTGCCACCCTTATCTCCTCATTTATACCGTTCGGTTTATCAACTAACACATACAACTATTCCCTTGAATGTGCCGCAGAGATCGAGGCTATGTAGATCCTTCTTGTGGGACAAGAGTCCAACCCGAGGGGCATACACTATGTCAACTGGGTACTATTTGCTTGCCTATTAAGCATGGGGACTTGGTTTTCACTCCACCCCAATGGCCCTCTGTGGCTAGGTTGGTTTGGGATTTTGCAATTCACTTCTTTACTTCACCAGCATTCTGAGCTATGGGGAAGATATTTGGAGTGGGAGTCAAGAGGGGACTCCAAAACTTAATTTCGGCTCAAAGTCTTGAACCCCTCATTCACTGGAAGATTGTCGATGGCAAAGAAAGTTCGATTTTGGACAACATATGGTTACCGATTGTTCTCAGTCAAGACCGACTTTCTTATGCAAACGAGGATCGACAGCTGGCAAGCCTCATCCATGGGACAGACATGGGATATTACACAACTTGGCTTTGGCAAGGATCTTGTGGAGCACATTACCAAGGTGGAGCTTCATTCGCTAGATGAAGACGCACAGAGCTTATCCACCTCCTCCTGGGAAAACGCTGACAGCCTGGCCCCTTCTCTTCCCCCGCTAGCCACTCCTGCCAGAGGTTCCTACGCACCCACTTTTCTGGATCTTGAAGAATGCCTTACCAACCTACCACCGGCTCCACTCTCGAGGTCTTGTTGAGGAGACTCATTGCCCGGGCATGGAGATCAAGACTGATCATATCCTCACCACCGCTTCTTACTTCTTCCATCATACGTCTTGTCCTCCGGGAGTTAACCTCCCTTATTTTCTAATGCTCATGATCTATTTCAAGCTTTGAATTAAGTCGACATGGCTTGGGGAAGAGTTTATTGCAAAGATGATATATCAAGTTTGAGGACACTAATGCAAAGACACATGGGCACCAACATGGGACACCAAAGGTCATCAAGTATTTTGGAGGCGCTCACTAATGCATCTACCTTCGGGGGCAATGGAACTCCACCATTAGTCGCCTACCCCCCTTTCCTCGACTCCCTCCTGATGGCTAAAGGTGTAGATCCTCTCCTCCGGATTGGCATTGGAGTTGTTTTCGTGGATGGTGTGACTTCATCAAGGTCACTGGTATCCAATCTCCAGGGACGTTGCTTTCATAGAGATGTAATGCCATTGGGCTTATAGACCCTTGGATGTATGACAAGGGCATCATATTGGAGGGGACAACATTAGTGTTGTCAATTTCTAAAAAGACCATGCACAGACTTCTCTTCTTCCCTCAGCTCAGACTTGGTTTTCTCCTAGCCTTCCACCAAGTCCCGTTTCACACATTTCTGACTTCAACCGGGACTATCACTCGCTTGGCCAAAGGGACTTTACTTGGCTTTCTTTAGATGTTACCACTTTACCTTCTGTTTTTGTTTCATTATTTGAGGATGATAAGAAGCATGTTGCTTCTATCTAGCTCTTTGTTTTAGGCTCCCTAGCCTTTGCTAGTTTTTGTACTACTTTTTATTATTAAATGCAATATGCAATTTTCGGAAAGAGATCAATAAAAGTTAACAAATCTTCGTTGCTCGCAAAATCAAAACCGCTTCCATAAACTCAACTGTGTGTAGGTTCATTGGCGTCATCTCAATAACTTAATCGCATGCTAGCAACCTGCTGTAAATCGTAAATCAATGAAGGTACTATATTCAATTCAGGTATCTATAGCAAGAAAACCATCCCAAGTGTTTTGAGCCATTTGACAATGCCTTTAAACCAATTTCCTCAAGCACCTTTAGGATGAAAGGATTTTCAACTTTTTCTTTTATTTTTAAATTTCGTAAATACTGTGGGAAAGAAATCACAAGCATGATCCGCGCCATAATCGACGATATCAGTTTATCCTTTTCATATTTTCCATATAAAGTTGCATTAAAATCAAATGTCGCATAAAAATGTGAGAATCCACTTACCATGAACTCACACTCGATATAAGGATCAGCAACCGCCTTGCAATTATCCTGACAACAGGAGGGAGAAAAGCAGTTATTGAAAAGATATCGAATGAAATAAAACATACATCCAGAATGAGGTTTCTCTTACGCATTTCATCAGACGAATGTTTCCTGGAGAGTACTGCATGAACAATCTGCCAATCCTCCGTCCACAGTTGACGCAACGAAATCCAGTGTCTTTCAGTTCGCTCGCGTCAGTGGCTGGAATCATGACGAGTATTGTGTTTCGGCTTACTGACTGCTTCCAACTGCGTGTGAAATTGTGGCCAGGAAAGGGATTAGGGCTTCAGAGAGAACAGGAAATGTGATAACACGATGAAGGACGAAGCTGGTCAATCTCGAGGAAAAGATTGGTTAATGTGAATTGGATACCCTTCGCAACAGCGATGGCGGCGATGGGCAGGCCACTAGCGACGAGATCGATGAATGAAACGAGCAAGCGCTTGATTTTTAAAAAGTAATTATAAGTTTTTTTTTGGTTGATTTAAAAAAAAATTATGATGAAAAATTAATTTTAAAAATAGAGCAGTTAGAATATATTAATTATTAAAAAAATATTAAAATTAAAATACATATATTTATAATATATACAATAATTTTTCAAAAAATTATAATTTTCCTGATAACTTTACAAATAACATTTTAAAAAACTACGGTCATCCTAAACAAAATCTAACAACAACAACAATAATAACAAGACTTAATCCCACTAGGTGGGATCGGCTACATGAATCCTTCGTCTCTATTGTGTCTATTATGTGTTCAAATCATTTAAATCAAGTATAAGATCATTTTTTATACATCTTAACCAAGTCTTTGCGCCTACTTCTACCTTTCTTAACATAAGAAATCTAATGATCTACTCTCCTATTCATCGAATCCGACGCTGTATGTGGCCAAACCATCTAAGACGACTCTCCCTAATCTTATCTACCACCTTACTCCAACTTTTTCCGAATATACTCATTTTGCATTCTATCTCTAAGAGTAAAGCCACTCATTCACCTAAGCATCCTCATCTCTGTAACTTAGTCTTATGCTTCTTTTTTATTGGCCAACATTCCACACCATAAGTCATTGCAGGTCTTACCACCATCTTATAAAATTTTCCCTTAAGTTATAAATAATTCATAGTAATTTAAAAGAAATTAGAATGTTTTATTTCACTCATATATATATAAGCATATTTGTGTGTGTACTCACATATGTGAATAAAAAAACTTATCTATTGTATATATATTTTAGAGAAATATACTCAAAAATTATTTTACTATTATAACATCCTTTTGATTGTGATTATTTTCTACTCTTAATAAAAGTGATTTGATTCTCCTTTTTTTATCTTTTTTTTTTTTTATCTTTCTCTCTTTGTGTTATTTCTCTCTTACTTTCACGTTTTGTGCCTAAATGATGTAAGATCATTGATAGTTGAGGATTCAACATCATTTAAGGTGCGGTGAGCGTGAATTATATCATAGATTAAGAGAGAAGCTTGATAAGCAGAAGCCAACAATGCAAATGAGATCTCAAAGAAACATTGAGTGCATTAAGGAGTTCATTAATAAACTACGAGATTAGATGGAGATGATCATATAGGATAATAAGAGGAATTAAAAATTAATGATTATGACACACCATAATGACAAATATTACATTATTGCATAGCCAATCTATGACATTATTTTAATAATTAACTAATTCACATAATATTGTATTAATGAGAATAGTAAAGTAAAAAATTGTTATGAAATCAATAAGCATATGTCATTACAAGTAATTCAATTATGACCTCTCACTCTACAATAATTATACCTATATTGCATTACATCATTCTCTCCCATTAAAGGCCTTATATTTTTCTTTGGACGAACACTTGTGTGCTTCAACAATAAGAGAAATATAACAAGTTTATTTAATTTCATCTAAAATCTCACAAATGTCTTTATTTTATTTGATCAAGAATCTTCTTATCAAATTTTTTTTGAAGATAAGCTATAATAATCGATACCTCAATCCCAAGCTGCATCTGACATATGTTTACATATAAGGCTTATATATGTCCACTCCCACATATCAATATCACTATTAAGATCACCATTAAGCATATGAAGTTTAAATTGACTGATGGGATGTACAATCAAGCTTTGAGCGATAATTAGAAGCTATTTTATTGCATTTTTAAATCAAAATATTTTTGTATTTGATGAATTGAATGTTTATTGAATAACTATTCGTGTAGTGTATTCCTTAAAAAACTATAACAAAATAGTGATTTGATAAAAACATACAATCTAATAATATTATTAAAGCTCTCTAAAATAATAAACATCATCTTTGACTTCAATTTTTGATTAGTTTGATAAGTTTATTCTTGATTTCATATAGATAACATTTATTCAAAGTGTAACGGATATAACATAACTTTTTTGCTAGTTTTTTCACCTAGAAACACTCTTTTTATCACAAATTTGCTTTGCAAAATTTGCCAAACTTACAATCAAATTGAGGATAAATTCAAGCATGAGGCTATCATATCCTTAGCTATTACATTTGAGGTACTACCATGCACTAACTAATGTAAGATAAAAATCATCAATATGATTAAATATGAATTGAATCATGTTTGAATATAGCTTAAGTTATATACAATCATATTTTAATAAAGTTTGAAAACTCTATCATCAATATTTTATTTATCTATCAAAAGAATATAATTCATAATACATAATACAAACATAAAAGAAAATCTTATCCATATCTATTGAAGTTGTCGAGAATATTTATTTTCTTAAGTTCCATTGAAATGATCATTTTATCACATAGCAATGAAATTTCAAATGAAAGTATGTTGATGATAATGAACGGAGTTGAGGTGAGAAAAGTCAAGATATTATTCATTCTATATGACAGGGACAAATATACAAGAAATGTATTTTGGTTGAAAATAAAATTTGGACTTAATTTCCTTGAAAAATATATAATGTCCAATGGGCATATTTCAAGTAGTTATGATATTATAAGGCATTTAGGGGCTATTTGGTTAGATTTAATTCAGTCAAGAAAGAAAGAAATACGTAGATTTTATCTTTTTTTTGACGTTCTAAAGAAATTTCTATAAGAATGAATTTATTTCAAATACATTATATAAGATTTTTGTATTTAGAATTATTAGATTTGAAAGAATTTATTGATAAAAAAAGTGTTGTGGTCATCAGTATCATGTCGTGTCAAAACCTTCAAAATATCGTTATATTTTTTACTAAAAAAAAAAATCATTAATTTAAAACTCTAAATCAAATAACTATAAAGTGTCGTTTTCTCATATTCTTTTATCTGCGTTTTTTTACATTACATTCTTTTCATTAACTAAACAACCTCTATATGTATATATATATATATATATATATATATATATATATATATATATATATATATATATATATATATATATATATATATATATATATGCTTTTATGCAAGTCATTCTTTCATTCTATAAATCTAATTACAAAATGTTCAATGGCCAAAATGTAAAATCCATCAACTTTTTTTTATATACCGAGCGTGCCCGCACAATCTAACCACGCATTTAAGCTATAAATTCAAAACAGTGAACAGCATTCCACGACACTAATGACCAACGAGGCGACGCGTCAATTTGATTAGGCGAAAAAGAAGTGTAAAATATTTATGACGCAGAAAATTTAAGAATTTTGATATTTAATTTTAAAAAATTGAGAATATAGTGTAAAATTTTAATGAATTCTAATTACTTTGTAATTCATTTTTAGTTTATTTTAATTTTTTTTTATTTTGATTGCATTTGGCATCAACGCTATGACCATCATTCACTTTTAATGGCCCCAACATGGCTATTAGTTGATGTAGCTTATGATCGCCTATTGTAAGTCATAGCTCGTTATCATTATTATCAAATCCTTCAACTTGCTAATCATCATCGCCCGCCACCACAGCCAGTCATCATCTTTCGTCCAATGCTATCGACCCCTTTTGATGGCCACCATCACCAACTATCCACTGCAATTATCACCACCACCGTCCAACCCCAACTGTTGTAACTGCTCGGCAAAATTTTTAATTTATAACTAATTAAAAGTTTGATTAGCAAAATAAGTACCAAAAATAAAAAATAAAAAAAAGACACAGTTGTCCATTCAACGGCAACTGGTGCAGTGCCTGCCACTCGTTGAGTTAAAATTTTTTTTTTAAAATAAATTTAGATTAGTATTTTGCCGTGTCATCTCATCTAATCAGCGGTTGGTATTGTTAGAATCATGCCGAAAATCCATTCTTTCATGCGACCAAAACTTCGATTCTAGTCGTGCATATTTACAGTCTTTCAAAACATCGGCGGCAAAAATTTGACCATTGCGATATTTTGCCGTGTCGAGTCATCCAGCCGATTGAATGATCTTGGTACCGTTGGAATTGGAACAAAATTTTTCACGATTTTCATGTTGATCAAAAACTACGATTATGACCCGCGGCGGTTTTGCGAACCTCTGAAAATTTTGATCAACCAGTATTTTCGTGCTCGAGTCATCGATGTCAGAATCGAGCGCGGTATCGTTGGAACACAAAATTTTTCACGACTTTCTGTTGATCTTCGATTGTGGCGATGCAGCAATTTTTGCGAATCGACTTGAAAAGTTTGACCCAGTTGTATTTGCCTGTCTCATTCAGTCGAGCGACAGGTATTGTTAGAATTAGAACGAAATTCTCCACGACTTTCATTTGACCAAAAACTACAATTGTGGCCCCATATACAGCAATTTTGGTGAATGTTCAAAAAGCTAGACTTGAAAAGTTGGAATAGCCAGTATTTTTTGTATCAGTCATCTCCGAATCAAGCTATGTTAGAATCGGAACGAAATTCTCCACGACTTTCATGTTGACTAAAAATTACGATTGTAGCCCCGTATGCAACAACTTTTGCATTTCTAATGAATGACACATTGGAAGAAAAAATTGATAGGGTAACTATGTGATTGATAATAGGAGTTGGTGCATGTGTGGGCTCCTCTTTAGATTAATGAACTGTAATATAGGATGCAATGGAAGTTAATATGTGCAGGTAGTATGAGATCACTATATTATAATACTCTAAATTAACCTTGAAGCTTATGAACATTTTTGCCATCATATGCATTTGAATGTAGAAATTAGAATATGAAGGCTATTAATATGAACTTTACAATGCATTATACATCTTTAATAGAAAATTATTCTAGAACAGAATCCTATAAATACATCTTGGTGGTAACAATGGTATATTAAGGTCAACCCTTATTTTTGGTGAGGAAACATGAAATAGTTCGAAAACCTATTGAGCAACTTATACATCTAAGGAAGAATCTTGCAAGAATGCTAGAATTTGTGGATTTACCTATCTCTTCATCTCAAACATCAATAATAAAAGATACCTAGTCTCGAGTCATGCTCGTTGAAATAATCTTTGTAGTCAACAGTCTCATGCAAAGGGTTTGTTGTATTTTTCTTGTGCTATATTTGGAGAAATTAGCTATGTGATTCTAATCAACAAATATGCGTGTAGTGCCTCTTAACCCAACATATCTAAATGTTCACTCTTTTGAATGATTTGATCATCCATTGCCACAAGCTCGTCCTGTATTCAGATTTAGATCTACTCAAATGAAAGACTTTGGTCTCTTAGATTTAACTCCAAAATTGCATTCAGAAAGAATTACTTAAGAGAAAAATGACAGATATCTAATATACAAAATCATTCCAACAATAGCATAATAGTAATGTATACATAGAGCTATCATCCAATCTACATACAAATACGACAAGTGATCCCAATGATGGCGATTTCATGGTGAAAGTGTCACCCGGAGTATACTAGCGGGTAATTATCGATGGCTCTTGAATGTCTTTACGTTCTTTGCTTCATCTTCAACCTGGTCAGTGGTTTGCTCTGGATCATCGATGGGTGTAACCTCGGGTATCTCTAGTGATGCTCATGGCTGGAAGGGGCAGTGGGATACACTTCATGCATATGCAGCATATAGACTGGTGGGTGAGGATATATGGAAGGGTCTGCTGCCTGTCATGACTGAAATGGACTCAACATGGCTTCCTGATATGAATATGGAGCTGGTGTGCCAAATATGTAATTGTATGGACCGACATTTGGGATGGACGATGAACTTGCATCAAATCCTACGGTATCTGACTGAGTAGCTAAAGATGCTGCAGAAAAACTAATGATTCATCTGTACCTCTCTATCTGAAATGTACTGTTGATCATCACTCGCTAAAACCGCAAGCCACTCCCGCCTCATCCCTTTCGTTCGAGGCTCTCAACCGTTCCGCCCTCTCGTTTCTCTCATTGGCAAAGAGAAAATCGCAAGCTCTCGGCTCTCAACCGTTCCCCCCCCTCTTGTTTCTCTCGTTCGCAAAGAGAAAACCGCAAGCTCTCTGGCTCGTTTTCCCCCTCAACCGCAAGAACGACAGAAAAAAAAAAAAGAAGCCGCACAATCGACACTCTCTCCCGTCTCCATACACACCCCCTTTCTTTGCTCGCGTCCTCCGGTCCTCCCTGCTCCAGCCGAACAAATCAATCTCCGTTACCTTACCCTTTCCCTCTCTCTTGCCCGAATACCTGCCTACGCTCTCGATGAGCTAAGAGGAAGCCGAGGATGGGATTGCAGTGCAAAAAAAAAAAAAAAAAAAAAAAACAAGAAGAAAGCGATCTACCTTTGAAACTCCCATATTTCTTTTTCATTTCGATCTGCTCCAACCCAAAAAAAAAAACATTGAGGAAACGAAGAGACGACGTCATGAAGGCAATCGAGTGTTTCCTTCCACCGCCCTTCGCGAGCTTCTACTTGTTTAATAGGATTTACTAAATCCTTTAAGGGAGAACAGAGGTGAAGCGGGATTTAAACTTCTGTAGGTTTTATAAAAAATACTAATTATCTTTCTCTCTCTTTCTCTCTCTCTCTCTCTTTCTCTCTCTTTCGATTCACAAATATATATATATATATATATATATATATATATATATATATATATATATATATATATATATATATATATATATATATATATATATATATATATAAATAATATAATAATAATAATAATAATAATAATAACCACACTATTCACTCTTTCTCTCATCAAAATAGAGAGGGAAATGCTGGTGTGATATTATGTATGCGCTTCTTATGCTGCTCAGGTGTATGATGAAAAGAAATTGTTGATGTTATTGTATCTTTTCTGAAATTTTGACTAAATCTGAGACATAAAAAAAGGAAGAAGAATATTTGCATATATATTTACTTTTATACAGATAATTGAAGAACCATTATATCGTATAACAGATTGAAATTCAAAACAAAACCAACTCATCAGGCGTGATGGGTGAAACAAGATGTAGCACGGGATGACAATTTTGGAATCGAAATCTTGTCAAAATTTCGTTGAGTTTTTAGACTTAAAAAAGAGAGAGAGAGAGTCAAAATTCATTAGTAAAAGAGAAACACACAAATAATGAAATAATATGAAATTAAAATTGAATTAAACAAGTCAAGCAAATATGCAAAATAAATATAAATGTGAGCATAAAAAAGGGAGAAATTACTTATAAAGTCTCTTCTTTAAATTTAAAAAACTCACAAGCAATATTAAATAATTTCTCCACTTCTTTTACCAATGCTCAAAAGATAAATGAAATGTGGAAGAAAAACTCTCCTAAATCCTTTCAACTTCTAAGAGGAGAGTAAACCCTTTTAAAGGTTCATATTCAATTTACGAAATCTTAAGTGGTATGACATGTGTAAAATATGTAGCTGCTTTATTCCATATTGATTCCTAAGTTAGGTGCAGGTATGATGGGAGGAGAGCTATTAAGAGTTTGCTTTGAGCTAATTAAAAGATAAACTCTCAAGTATGAAAGAATTTGAATTAAATTCTAAAGTGAGTCTGTTAAAAAGATTAATTGCCAGCTCATAAATGAATTTGAAAGTTTGGAGAATGAAAATATATAATTTGAAGTATATTTGAAGACAACTCATAAATAAAGATTGAATTCCAAATATAAAATTATGAGGTTCATAATTAATCAATTTCAAATAAATTCTTAAGCTCATGATTTGGAATTGAAATGATTTTCAAGAGGAATATTAGATGAATTTAGAGAAGATTAAATAATTCATAAATGAATTTGAATGGGGATAAATCCATATTGGATTCGAAGTCTTTTTGCATGAACAAAGCTTCTCTTTGGGTATTCAAAGTGTTAAATTCATGAAAAAGTAATCAATATGAATAATACACTTGAATAATCGCATTTGATGTCAAAGGAAGTAAAGATCTCAATTGAATATCAAAGGACAAATGATTGCCAATAAATTTGAATGTTCAATTTCAAATTAGGAACAACAATGTGCAAGTAATTTAGTAGCTTTCTTACAAGCACAAGTTCAATTAGGCAATTCATGAGCAACCAAGAATGTAGCATTTAAAAAATCATTTGGAGCTTGCATTTAAAGTTGAATTTGAAGCACTTGTGATATATCTATTGCTTGCCTTCAAAATTAATGAAGTCCAAATAAAATCCACAAAATGACTTATAAAGTGACTTTCCAATTAACAAGTGAATTATATTCTAATTCATATTGAATAAAGTTGAAATCAAATTGGGGGAAATATAAATAAGACTCATAACAAATTGGGAAGCTCGCCAATAAACTGTCTTATTGAATGCATATAATGTAGTATCTCAATTCAAATGAATTGAAGAAGGCTTCAATTGAATTTAAGGTTGTAGCATATGGGATCTACAATATGTCTGAATGTCTACTTTCAAGTAAAAGTAGAACCCAAATGCAATATTTGCAATACTTAGTTACAAAATTAGGACGTGAATATAGTGGTGGATCGAGCCTCTCACACTTCGCTTCGTCCTTAACTTTTGACTTCGCTTCTGCTTCTGCCTTCTTATGCCACCGGATCTGCAATTCTTTGGACAAGCAAACAGAAGATATTGGCTTAAATTCTGAATAGACTTCAAATATATTAATTTTGCATAAATTATGGAGTAACTATCACTCAATTCAAGTGCTTTAGAATTTGTATAATCATTTGAAAGAAATGAATTCTTGTACAAAATATAAAGCAATCTACAATTCAATTTGAGCTTTCAAAAAATTTGTACAAGTGTTCTAATCACCAAACTGCTATCTTTGAATGCTTAAATTTAGTGTCCGAGGATCTTTGCGTTACTTTAATTTGGTCTTAGGGCGTCAGTTAATAAAACCTAAAAATTCAATATTAATATTATAAGAATACCAACTTATTAAAATATCTAAGAAGCTAATTCTATCATATGATAGTAGATCTGATCCTCTACTATTAAATTAATAAAGTCTATAGGATCTAAAATAACAAACACCTCGATGATGCCTATGTTGAATGGTGATTTTAACCAGAGGGGATACTTCCATCAAAATGTGATTCTAATTTCAAATCAAATTAACTCAAATTAAGTATCAATCTAAAAAATGCTTAAATAAAATTTAATCTATAAAAAACTTAAAGCTAAAATCCAACCCACCTTCCACAATAGTTTGTTGAATGTGATAAATTAAGAAAACTCTAGCTCATATAAGAGCCAATGTCAAGTCAAGTGTTCTACTATGTTCACTTTCAATCAATCTCATGCTTGTGGGGCGTGGCTGTGCCCTTTATTTGCGTGGCTTGGCATAGGCTCCATATGATCTGATTATGGAGTCCTCACGATTGGGTTATTGCCACCAAATGGAACCATTATATTACGATTACAGGTATGCTCCCCAATGGCTCACTTTGAGTTGTGAATTATCGATAAGGAAAAAACCCTCTGTAAGATAGACTTAAGCTGTCTGACAAACACCACTCAGTCCTGAATTTTAGGCGATGTAACCCATGTGTTGGTGATAAGGATCCTTTCTTTGGTTGGGTTGGTCTACCTCCTCATTAAGTGAATATGACGACCGGGGATGATGAAACCATGGGATTTGGGTGGGACATCATTCCCCAACCATCCACTTTAAAGTTAATATGATGAATTTCATAAATTCTAAATTTCAAAACTCCATATTCTTCTTACGCTATGCATTTAGCAATCTAACTAGCTTAAAAGTTCTCTCTCAGGTGGTAATTATAGGGCTTACCTATAGAAACCTAAAACCAAATCTAAAGTCCTCACGAAATGAGGATGAAATCTCTGGGTAGTGTCTTATCTACTTTTCCATCCGCCTTCTGAAAATTACACCGATATTCATAAATCATACTGTTGACCTCACTTTTGGAGTGAGCTCTCAACTTCTCCATCTTAGATATAGGACTCCTCTAGACACTAAGAGTTCCTTAGTCTTAATACACTTCTAGTGATTAGGTGAACACATAACCTAACCCTAGAGACTTAGAAGAGTTAGCCATAGGAATATGTTATGCCATAGGGGTATTAGGAGGACTTGTCTACCCTATATCTTGAACCCAATCCTTCCTTCCCTACTTCAAATCAATCCAAATCAAATCTTAAATCAATTGCAACTCAATTGATTTTCTCAAATCATAAATCAATTCCAAAATCCAAATCATAAATCATAAATCAATTCCAAATCAAAATGATTGAACCCTATGATTGAATTCAAATCCCAAAATCTTTCTTAAGCCCTTTGATTCCATCTTATGGACCTAGCTCAAATCAAATCCAAATCACTCCAAACTCAAAATATTTTCTCATTAACCCATTTATATTCACAAATATAAATGAAATATAAATTCAAATAACTAAAACTAAATTCAAAACTCAAATTCAAATCCAACTTAAATCTAACTTATTTTCTTTCATGTCAAATCCTTGAACTTAGCCAAACCATTCTCAAATCAATCCAAACCCTTGGATTCTCTCTTCAAACAATCACTTCTTCAATCATATGCCCAAATATAAACATCAATCATCAAACTAGACCCACCACTAAATCAAACCCATGTTCATCCTTTGAACTTGAAATTATCAAATGAACCAAAACCTATTTGACTCCAAATCACTTGCAATTGGATTTATATTTCAATCATAAGTCCATATATGTGTTCAACCAAACTTGATCAAGCCTTGATCAAGCCAATTGACCAATTTAGGCTCACCTAACCCAAAGTGACCTAAAGCATCTTTTTGAGCCAAGTTTTAATCGAACCCAAATTAGATTGAACTAAGCCCATCTAAGCCTCACATTGTGAGCAACAATCGTCCTAGGATGATCAATCACTCAAATTGGGTCAAACCAAGTCAAACTTAGCCTTTAACTAAGTCAACACTTAACCCAAATGAAACCTAAATAAGCCAAAATTCACTATAAGCCAAATTGATTGAAACTATAGATCTAAGCCAATCCATAATCAATAATTGAACTTGAGCAAGCCATCAATTAAGCCAAATCAAGCTTAATAGGCCATTTGACCTGAGTTGACCCAAATTGACCTAAAAAGTTAAAATGAGTCAAATCTTGATCTAAGCCAAATTGATTGCAACCAATGGGTCAAATTCATTCTAAATCACTTGTTGAACTTGACCAAAGCATCAATTAACCAACTAAACCCAACCTAGCCCACTTGACCTAAAAGGTCAAATCAACTTGAAATCAAACCAAATCAAAATTGATTAAAACCAAAGCTTAAAATACATTTTAAATGATCAACTAAGCCTAAACCAACCCATGACCTAACCCAATTGGGTCAAATAGGCAAATTAGTCAATTTGATCCATTTGACCTAAATGAACTTAAATGAACCATAACCAAATCTAAATCAAATTAAACTGAACCAATGATACCCATAAGTTCCAAATGATCATTTAAACTTAACCTAACCCATGGTTTGACCCAATTTAACTAATTGCTCAACCTAACCCAATTTTACCAAACTTAACCTAAATGAGTCAAAGTGAACCAATTCAAATCAAATGAACTCTAAATCACTTGAAATTTGGCCCAACCCATTTTTGAATCATTTCAAATCTATCCAAATTAAAATCAAGGCCAAATGATCATTTTTCCCTTTGGTCAAAAGGTATCCTATGATGAAATTCACTTGGAATTTGGTCATTTCTTTCTCAAGGCCACTTGACATCCTTCTAGTGGTCCACATGGACAGCAAGGAGGGTGATGATCATGACCCAATGAGCTTGGGTCTACCATGACTCAAGCCAAGGCCAAACCGACCGCTCCAATAAAAATTGAACACTTGGATAACCAAATGCACTCACCTAGCACATGACCATCCACTCTCCTTCACTCCACTACCTAAAATGACTCACATGGGATGTTTGGCAGCCCAAATAGTGAACCAAATCTCACCCATTGATCAAAAATGATACTTCAGCCTCTCATTGCCCGATCCAAGGAGGGGGAGATATACTCCTCTTCATTCTTACTCAAACTAGAAGGATTCATTTCCACAGAGCCTACGAGAGTGAGTCGAAGCTCTCCAAGCTTTTCCAAGCCCTTCCCAAGCTCTATTGATTTCCCATTCTCGGTTTCACTTAAAGCCAAAACAGGGGAGATCAATCTGAACTAAACTCATCCAATTTTTCATCAAAACCAAATTAACCTTGCAAGCACCATCAGTGGACTTCATCGAGCTTAACCAAATCGTTTCCCAAGCCACGGGATGCACTATTTCTATCAAGCCCGATCGTCATTGAAGGGGAGCTTGGTCAACCGAACCATCCACTTCAAATCAAGACCTAATACCTTCAACAGGGCTTCATCTCTACTAGATGAAGCTACCTCCTCCATTGAAAGTGCCGGTGATAGCCTCCGGTGAGGTAATTACTTGAAACCTTAGCCTTAGGAAAATTTGCTTTGGTCCTTTTTGAAGAAAAGTGTTACCCTATTGAATCTTGACCATTGGATGTGCATCCCCCTCCTTCTAAAAGTGTGGGATCATTTTGATCAGAGCTCAGGTGGAGCTCTGACGAGAGATGAACGGTGTTCGTCACGATATAGATCACACGCCATCCATTTCGAATGATTGGAATGGATGACTATGATTAGATCACGCTAATCCCCTTTGATTTAAGCCTAAATCGTGGGATTAATCTCATATCGATCTTAAATGGATGACTGTAGAAAGCGTGCACGCCATTGGCGACTTAGTGACAACTTAAATAATCTGATTTAAGAATAACAGAAAAGTGTATCATCATAGGGGTTAGGGGTTAATTAGGCTTAATTAATCTGATTTTAATGCTGAAACTTCTAAAATTCATAACTAATTGTATAAAAATCTAAAAAATTTAAATAAAAATTTATTTAAAATATAATTCAAAGAAGAATAACAGAAAATTAAAATTAATTAATTTTAAATAGTGATTTTAACTCTATTTGGGTTTTATTAGAAATATAATTAAGTTAATTACTATCTAATTAATCTAGAAATAAATCCCAAATTTTCTGAGATTAATTAGTGGAACGACCTCTGCCTCCAATGATTTTCTTGGAATTTTTTGCTTGATTAATTAGGAAAATTTCTTATTTTATCCCTAATCATTTTCTTAATTAATTAAATGATTAATTAACATGTTAAATAGTGATAAATTTATTAATTAAGCTTGTTAATCATCATGAAACAGTGAATGAACTTAGGGAATGAGATTAGGCTTTCTTTTCTAATCTTTTCCTCTAAGTTTATTTCATTTGGATAAATACTTAATTAATTTGCAAATTAATTAATGACTTAATCATTTCATTAATTAGTTCAAATAATCAAACTCAAAACTAAACCACTCCAGAACTTAATCATTTAATTCTTGGGTATATTCTTAGGTGTTCAATAACCTAAGAGGATTCCAAAGTAAATTATAATGAAACTACATGTGTAGGATGGTTATGAAAGTACTTCATTAAACATTTTATCTTAATTAATCAATAATTATGAGCTAATTGCATTAGACCCTCTTGATTTCTTAGGTGCATTATTGATTTAAATTCCATGTGATTGCATATCATATGTTGGTTCATAATTACTTGTTCAATTATGTTAAAGTGATGTGGGTAAGGGGTAATTAATGGATTTAATTTGCACATTAACCTAAACAAAACATAAAATCAACCTAATTATTCTAAAAATTAAACTAAACCAATTCACACATGGGGGAAATGGGTTAAGACCAGCAAACCCTTTTTCATTTTTCCTAAGTCAAATTAAATTCAAATGGCAAAAATTTCCTTAAAGAATTTTGATTCATTTTAAATGATCTTATTTAATAGGATTGCCTTTAAGAATTAATTAGGGTGAATGAAGTCATGTGATTACATCCCTTTATTTCTTTCCAAGCATGCTAAATATTATTTGCCCTATGAAATTATACATTCATTTCTTTAAAAAATAAATTAAATAAAATAATTCCTTTTATGTCAAATTCCATGTGTTGGCTAAAGTTAAGGATATGAGTGACTATTATCACTATTACTCCAAAAATTATTTTCAAACATATAAATCAAAGATTATGAATGAAGTGATGCTACTTATAAATATTTATAAGCTTGCATGTGATTATAGCATAATATGTATTTTATGTTATTTTCTTCTCTTCTCTTAACATGGATTTGAATATGATCTGCAAAGTGTATAGTTCACTTGAAAATATCACAACACTTGCTTAAATATATTCCTATGCATTTCTATGTTATGACTTAAGAAGGATCTTCACATTTACACATGTAAATTATACAACCAAATCAAACATGATCTTTTGCATGATTCTTCATCCATTTGTTTCTTTTGGTACATTTACATGTATTTAAGAAAAGTAGTATATTAGTCTGGATATCTCGGGGCTGCGAGGCTTTAAGTAGCCCTAAGTAGGTCTTGTACCTTATGCCCCTGCTGTAGAAAATAATGACGTTGTACTCACTCATATATTTTATACATGTGGATGTGCACTATGTTAATGGATGAAAAATCCCTCTTTTCTACATAATAAAGACATGTGTTCATGGAATATCTAAATTTTCAAATCATATCTCTTAGCATTCATCATCAAAGTGTGCTAAAATTTTCATTGCATGTATATGTATGCTTAGAATTATTCATATGCATGGTATACATGGTAGAAAGAAATAAATGATGTGTGTTATGTGGTAGTAATCCACCTTAACTAATCCTAAGGTGCTTTTCTTATCAACTAGGGCTATTTAGAGAAAATCTAAACTTAGCATTAATTAAAACATATAATAAAACATTCACTAAAGGAAATCCATCAATCAATCTACCTTAGAAATATTTTAAGGTAGGGATGAAAAATAAGTTCTCTTCTCTTTTTCTCTTTTCACAACATTTAGTAACTAAGTATAGGTTCATTCAAACCAAATCAAATCACTAACTAAAATTGACAAATTAACTAAATCACTTGAAATGAAACCGCCTTCTAAATTAAACCTTTTACACTTAGAAAATTTCAACCTTAAAGCCTAGCTAAGACATGCCACACAAGCTTTAAATGACACACACTTTAGGCTAAGTCGCCATTTCTTGCTCTATGTTAGGGTGGTGCATGGTTTGATGCCTGATTTTATTTTGTGATGTAATATTTTTAGACTGGATGTTAGGGTGTATGTTCGTAGTCTGGATGTTAGGCCGATTTTAGCCTAATCATGCTTTATGCATGGGGTTATGCTTAAGGGGTACTGTAATAAAAATATAAATGCTTTTATTGTACATGTTGCTTATACCCCTAAGCATAACCTAAATTAGGACAGGTGGGCTTGGTTACCCATGTGTGGGGTGCCAAGTCCAAATTATTCATATAACTACTTGGGTTGTGTGGTATGTTTAGCTAATCTCTATTTTACATGTTTAGTTAGATTTATCTTTCCCATTTTGATGTAAATTTTGCAATTAAGATTTGGAATGAATATTATTGGAGGAATTAAAGTGAATATTGGTTATAAGACCTTGTCTTATATACCATGTGAAGCCTTGGAGCAAACTACATCCCAAGTCCAATCAAAAGGAAGAAAGAAATAAAGAATGAAAGAAATAAAGAAAGGAAGAATGAAGACCCCCATTAATTCCTTTTAATTGTAATTATTCATTTGTAATCCGGGTTGTATAAGGGTAGAGCTCGGTTACCCATATTTCTTTTCGGGTTGTGCGGTAGAACCCGACCACATCGGCCTCTTATTCTTTTGAGCTAATTTTATAAATTAATTGATGTTATGTTTATGATTGCACAATTAGGATGACATGATTTTCCTAGTTTCTTAATTATTTGATGGTTGTTGAATAGCCTGGATGCCATTAGACTCTTAGAAAAAAATAAATTTTCTATTCAATTAATCAACTCAAAATTAAATTAAATAACTCATAACCTCACCTAAAGCCTTAGAAATAAATCAATATAATAAAAGATTTAGCAACCCCTTAGCTGGATGTTGTATGTCTCACATCATGCATAAATCATATTACTTCACTCTTGCTAATGGAGGGATTCCGCCTTTGCCAGAGAAAATGGCTTGACCTTTAAGAGCCATGGTGGAAACACACCTCCTTCTTTCTTATTTTGCCCCATAATCAATTTTCTCATGCATTAGGTATATGAAATCACACAGCCTGTGTCAAATAAAAATGTCTAAAAATCAAAATAAAACTTAACAAAATTTGCATTAGATCAAGTCATTTATTCATGCTCTTCATGATTTAGTCTCTTAGGGAGTGTGTTTAAGGACTTAGTCTCCTTTCTAAATAAATAATAGCCTAGCCATATTGCAAACCATAAGACTTGCCTACATGTATTTAAAATCATAGGAGGAGTTAGTTGGCGGCCACCCCCAAGCGGTTGTAAGTCCAACGGTTGGGTGGTTTATCCTCTCTTATGGAGGTAAACCATATACCCATTTTTTTCTTAGATTTAGGTTGCGCCTTGGCCCTCACCAAAGCTCCCTAGATTTAGGATCCAAGGTTGTTGTTTCTCTTTGCAGGCTATAAGCATAAATCCTCACCTCTTAAGCATTTTCACAATCTTGTGTTGATGGATTATAAGCCCTAGTATTCTAATAAAATGTCAACTCAAATAATTAATTTTTTCTCAAATTTTAAAAATGTAAAGCCCAACCATAGGATAGTTTGGGATGCTCACTAGGTTTCCTAGTATCATGAGCATCCCCTACTCATCTCCCTTTAGTTTTGATAATAACTCTCTCCTTTTGATCAATCCCACTTGATTTTCTAAAAATAACCAATTTGTTGATAGTCATATCTTTGAAATCTTTAAAGACAATGATCATTTACCTTAATCAAGAGTTTTTTTAAGGAATCTCATTCCTTAGGATGTAATTAACTATGGAGGCTTGCCTCCATAGGGAACTTAATGAACATAGTTTAAATAAATCCTACTTATTTTTCCATGTAAAGTAGGGGAAATATCTCTTGTACATTTAAAGACCCATTGTCCTTAGGAGTCCTTATTAGGTGATTAGGTCCATTGTAGGATGGTGACTTCTGTCTCTTGAGATAGTACATCATTCCTCCATGTCGCACCCGATCACCCTAATAAGTATATATGTGGATCTACATGGTGACCCAACAATAACATTTTCAATTCAAACGAAAATGAAACACCACAGATTTTTCTAGCTACTCCACTGGGGATGGTTCCTCTCTCCATCTTTGGTAAATGATCGTTGTCTCCAAGTATCAATAGTGGATTTGTATTTTATATGAATACGAGACTATCCTTCTTTTCTATTGACACTTAGCTCATTTTCATTCTTAAGCTAAGCTAGCCAATATCCTTTAAGTTTTAGGACCTCACTCCATGTAGGTCTTAAAACCCCTGTTTGGTCCCCCAATAAGTGAAAAGAAAAATTTAACCAAAAGAGATGACTAAAAACCTTGTTGAACCTTCTTACCATTTCTATGGAAAGGTAAGGTTCATTATACAAGAAAGAAAAATAAATCCTTCATAAATATATGACTTTTCAAAAGCACTTCCCAAAGAAGTTCACATAATAAAATACTTGCACAAAATATTTTATAACTCAACCTCATCTATCAATCTTCAAGATTATTACATGTAGGATCATTTCAAAAATCAAAGTTAAGAATCATCTTTCAAAAAGCACATATGAACTTCCTCATTCAATATACCCAAATTTATTTAATGAAGATTTCATTTCCAAATAAAATCAAAATCATCTTTCAAAAAACACATATGAATATCCTCATTAAATATTCTCAAATTTATTGACTGAAGATTTCATTTTCAAATAAAATTAAAATCATCTTTCAAAAAGCACATATGAACATTCTCATTAAATATACTGAAATTAATTGGATGAAGATTTCAATTTTTTCAAAAAAAATCAAAATCATCTTTCAAAAAGCACATATGAACATCCTCATTCAATATACCCAAATTTATTGAATGAAGATTTCATTTCCAAATAAACTCAAAATAATCTTTTAAAAAGCACATATGGACATCCTCATTCAATATACCCAAATTTATTGAATGAAGATTTCATTTCCAAATAAAATCAAAATCATCTTTCAAAAAACACATATGAACATCCTCATCCAATATACCCAAATTTTTTGGATGAAGATTTCATTTTTCAAATAAAATCAAAATCATTTTTCAAAAAGCACATATGAACATTCTCATTAAATATACTCAAATTTATTGAATGAAGATTTCATTTCCAAAAAAATCAAAATAATCTTTCAAAAAGCATATAATGAACATCCTCATTCAATATACTCAAATTTATTGGATGAAAATTTTATTTTTAAAATAAAATCAAAATCATCTTTCAAAAAGCATATATGACCATCCTCATTCAATATACCCAAATTTATTGAATGAAGATTTCATTTCCAAACAAAATAAAAATCATCTCTCAAAAAGTACATATGAACATCCTCAATCAATATACCCAAATTTATTGAATGAAGATTTCATTTCTAAATAAAATCATATCATAAATTTGAAATTTCATTTCAATATATCTCACATATGTTGAAGTTGGAATTTCTTCCTTTTCAAAAAGTATAAATTTGAAGATAAGCCTCTTCATTCAATATATCCAAATGTGCTGAATGGAAGTTTTATTTTTAAACAAAATCACACCATTTGAAATTCCACTCAACACATTCCATATGTGTTATGTTGGAATTCCATTTTTTTTTCAAAAATCAATAATCACACACAAAAATTTCATCTTTGAAAAATAAAATATGATTGACTTCCATTTTACATACTTAAATTTGTTAAATGGAAATCTCCTTTACAAAAATCATAAAAAATGACAATACATTGGAATTTCATTTTGACATACCCAAATATGTCAAATGAGAGTTTCTTTTTTTTTCGAAAAGAAAATTGAAAATAAATTTGATTCTTTTTAACACACCATTTTTGTTAAATAGAAACCCCCCTTTTTCAAAATAAATTTGGATTATCATTTAGCATACACAAATTTGCTAAGTAAAGATCCCATTTTCAAAATCAAAATCAAACACATTTGGATTTTTATTTAGCATACATAAATTTGCTAAGTAAATATCCCATTTTCAAAATCAAAATCAAACACATTTAGATTTTTATTTAGCATACACAAATTTTTAAGTAAAGATCCCATTTTTAAAATCAAAATCAAACACCTTTGGATTTTTATTTAGCATACACAAATTTGCTAAGTAAAGATCTCATTTAAAAAAAACAATAAAAATATCGAACACAATTTGGATTTTCATTTAGCATACACAAATTTGCTAAGTAAAGATGTCATTTTCAAAATCAATATCAAACACATTTGGATTTTTATTTAGCATACACAAATTTGCTAAGTAAAGATCTCATTTTCAAAAAATCAAATTAAAAAATCAAACACATTTGGATTTTTTATTTAGCATACACAAATTTGCTAAGTAAAGATCTCATTTTCAAAAAATAAACACAAAAATCAAACATATTTGGCTTTTTTTATTTAGCATACACAAATTTGCTATGTAAAGATCCCATTTTCAAGCACAAAAATCAAAAACATTTAAGCTGTATTTAGCATACACAAATTTGCTAAGTAAATATCCCATTTTCAAAATTAAAATAAATAAAATCAAACACATTTGGGCTTTATTTAGCATACACATATTTGCTAAGTAAAATAACATTTCTAAATTCACACATGATACACATCATAGGCAAATAAACAAAAAAAGAAAATTATTTTCAAACAACTCATTTAGTATACCCAAATTTGCTAAATGAGTAATCCCAAATAAAATCAATTAACCCTCTATTTAACATACTCAAATTTGTTAAATAAAGGGTCCCCAAACATAAAAATCAAATTCAAATATGAACTAATGGAAGCATCAAAAATCTCTTCAAAATATTTGAACCCATTTTTAACTTACATAAATTTGTTGAAAGTGAATTCTAAACTCAAAATCTCCTCTCCAATTCATTCAAAATCTCTCTCCTAAATTTAATGAGCCCCACTTAACATATTTAAATTGTCGAGTGTGGGTTCAAATTCTAAATCACATTTAAAAGGTCAGCAGAATATCAAGACAAAAAATTTGATTTTGGATTCTCAAAGTATGTGTTCACCTTCTTCTTTGGGATGGATTTGTCCTTGAGGGCCACCCTCCACTAATTTCGCCATCATACACTTTGGTCGAGGATTCAAGGGGCCGATCACTTGTGAGGTGACAACCCTCGCATAGAATGTGATGTGGGCGTAAGCCTCATCCATGTTGAGATGCCCTCAGATTCTGAATTTCTTTCACTGAATAGGAAGGTAGTGGAGGTTCTCGTAGCACCCACAGTTTCAGTGCCCGTACATTCAGTTATTCTCATCACTGCCCAAGTATGGGCTAGTACCCACTCATTGGTTTCCTCTAAAGGAAGGCTACCCTAGCTTCAAGGATAGTCTCCTCTACCTTTGAGATAGGGTCTAGTCATACGCTCATCCGAGAACCCAGCACCGCAATAAGAGCGCAAGATCGACATCGCGCCAAGGAGATGGAAGCAGTCTCTCACATAGCAGTAGAGGAGTCACCCAGGGTAGTTTCTCCTTTGCTCACTTAGAGCAAGTTCCATCCTCTTTTCAGTTTTGAAGGGGAAGAAGATGTCAGGAGGATCACAGTGTCATCCCCACCTCCCGTTCATTATGAGGTATCTACCAGAGATAGGAGGAGGTTGTATGCCGACCTTAGGACAATTCTACGCCAAGTTGGTGGGGCTTACGGACCGTCGAGTCATGCCCGGTTACGATCACATTCCTCATGGGCAAAGCATATCCGGAGAGCCGAGAGGCCCATGTATCGTTCATGTTACTAGCAGAGAGGCAAGGTGCACTGCCCCCCTCATAGATTTCATCGATCGTCGCGCTACCCACATCGATCACACTAATAGTATTCTATTGACTGGTACTATCCACCACAGGAGGGGAGCCCTCACATAGTAGAAGTCGGTGTTATCTCCATCACACCGCTCCACTCCATGTCTGTCATTGCCAGTGCAGGTTCCATCTTCCACTGTTCCATCTTAAGCCATAAGTGCAACATCAGGAGAGAAGAAAGCCCCACTGGTGATTTGGCTACAGCCAAGGGATCCCATTTCATCTACACACCAAGGTGAGGTGAGCTCTCGCCCTCCTACTTTAGTTGAAAGTGAAGAAGGAGACTGTAGCATCATAGTTGTGCCATCACCACCACCACCTTAGCAGATCATGGATATAGCAGTAGTAGAGGGAGAAGGAGACAATTTTATTGTCCCTATGGCAGTAGACCCCCCTAAGGTAGCACTCCATCCATAGCAGTTGATAGCCATGAGCACGTGTCCTCCAGTGAGTGTAGCCCTCGCAGAGTTAGCTCTCCGGTAGCTGGGGAGGTCAAGTGCATCTCTATTCATGAACGTGATCCCACCACCGGTCAGCCGTGAGAGTCTGTTCCAACACAGTTGGACCACTCCTTGGTTGAGAAAAGAGAAATCCTAGGGTATGACTGGTCTGACCTTGAGAAAGAGAAGGTTAGCTTTGATCCCAATGAAGATGATTTGTTGGAAGACTCGGTAGAGGTGCATATGGTTGATAGGTTCCTCCTTCGATCATCATGAAGTTTGGAAGGTGTTAGAACAGATGATATGCCTATTCACCCAACACCTCCTTCAACAACTCAAATAAGGATGATTGATAAGATGGGAAAGAGACTTGAAGATTTTCTAGCGATAGTTCTAGCACTTTAGAATCAAGCTCGAGTAGCACATCCTACTATTATGGAGACTGGTCACCTTGAGCTATTACATATTTTGGATCAACCCAAGAGTTCACCTCCGATAGAGTAGAGAAATACTAGCTTGTATAGGAAGATAGTGGATAGTACCTCTATGTAAGAAAAAGACATCAAACTCATGGTTGAATAATAAATGAGGGAAGCGCTGGAATAAGCCTGAGGTGGATTATTAGTTCCAAATGGTAGACCCTACCTAGAGAAATTCAATGCTATCCAATATCCTAAGGGTTTTGTGCCTCCTTCTTTCAAAAGCTTTGATGGCAGTGGGAACTCTCACCAACATATAGGGCACTTCAAGGCCAACTATTGCAATTCTAGTGGCAGCAATGCGTTATTACTCCGTCTCTTTGTCAGTAGCCTAGCAGGCATAGCTTTTGATTGGTATGTTGAACTCCCTAATGATTCAGTGAAGGCTTTTGCTGAGTTGGAGAAACTCTTTATTAAGAAGTTTGCTGGAGCTCAGCAAAAGGTAATTGTGGGAAATCTCGTTGTGGCTCAACAACACCCCGATGAGTCCCTCGTTGATTATATTCTTAGATGACATAATTTAAGCATGAAATATGAACCATAACTATTTGAACAACACACTATTGAAATTCTATTAAAGAATATTCATGGCCCGGTTGCCTTCATGCTTAAAGGCTTCACCATTACGATATTTGAGAAGCTAATCAACAAGGCAGCTAACCCACAAGGAAAGTCCAAATAGTTGCCGTTTCAAGATTAGTCATTAAAGCCAAAACCGTAGATAGTCTATGAAAAGAAGTAGGGAAGAAGAGGGCAAGGGAAGCAACGGATCACATGAGACTTCGAGCTCCATAGCCTTCACTTTCACCTCTTTTATCACTACCTAAGTCATCTTATCAACCACCTAAACAGCCTTCATGGCCTTCGCTGCCTCTTCCTCAGCCATACTCTCAGCAGCAGTACACATACCTATCCCCAGGTAGCTATCATCCACCTACTATTTTGGATAAATTAAACAAAACTTATTCATTTAAGAGGGAGGTAGTCAGGAAAATCTTTAAAAACCTCTTAAAGAATCATGATTTTCATCTACCAGCTAGAGCCGAGGAAGTGGGCGTGAGTGATCCTAACTTTTGCCCCTACCATCGCATACTAGGCCATGTTTTGGAGGATTGCTTTTACATTTAAGGACTGGCTTGAGAATAGCTACAAGTCAAGCACTATAGTTATCCCTAAGGAATATCTAGTAGAACAACCATCCAGTTCTGTTACCATAATCCTTGGGGATACATGTGATCCTCTCAAAATAAAAGAAGGTTGGGATATCTCTTTATCCCGAACCTCTAAAAAGATTATTTCTAAAATCAAGAAAGTTTCTTTACAGGTGCCTGAGGTAGCTCGAACCTCCAGAATCAATGAAGGTTCGTAAGTTGCTAAAGATAACTTGGGGAAAGTGGGAGCTCAGCAGCAGCAGCCCATACTTTCTTGAGATAGCCAAGTAGCGCAACCACCGATCGAGCCCAGCCTCCATTCCACCATTACAGCTACTACTTCAGCTGACATTCTCACTTTAGTTAGCTCTTCTTTAGTAGATATCTTGTATCGGTGGATGAGGGCATCAAATCCCTCACCCTATTTACTTTACTAGATTTCTGCTATGTACCTTCTTTTAAATCTAAGAAATCGAAGAATAAAGTTAGTTTGAATTACATCATGTACTTTGATGGGTTATCTGATTATACTCTTTAGAAAACTCTTCAAGTCTTAATAATTATAACAACTCGATCATCCTCTGATTCGAGATGGACTTTTTTTCTCAATATATGGGTTCACCTCTTGAGATAGACTTGGAATCATCTCGATTTTAAGGGTCCTATAGAGAAGATGTAGGTGAGCCGATGAGCGTAACTTTCCATTAAACCATCTCACAAGTCACCGAGTCAACCTTAAAGTTCTACCTCCTAGGTAGCACCTCAAGATAAGGAAACAAGTCATTGGTTCTAATGATCAAGAAGCCCTCCAGTGATGCTCACCCATGGATATGCTTGGGATCACCAGAGTTGATTATAATGTCCTCACTCACCTAAGAAAGTTGTCAGCTAAACTAAGCATATATGATGCCCTTGTCTATCCAAAGAGATGAGGGAATCATTAATCAAGCCCTTCTTGATCCAAAATATGCTTACCGACCATTGGAGAGGAGGCTCATTATTCAAGAGAAGCCCAATGAGTCACATTCACTGATGAAGACCTTCTTCTAAGAAATATGGAGCTCAACCGTCCCCTCTACATTACAGTGGATATGGGCAAATTTAAACTTATAGGGTGTTGGTCGATCTAGGTGCATCGGTGAACATTATGAGTCTGAAAACCCTTGCCTACTTGAGGATTAATATCTCTAAGCTCTGAGGAGATCAAATGATGTTGAGTGGATTCAATAAACAAGGCGAGAGGGCTTTAGGATCCATAGTGTTACCTTTAGAAATAGGCGATTGGAAGATTAAAGCCAAGTTTTATATAATTGATTCGAATACATCATTCACTACTTTGCTTGGTAGGCCTTGGACACACTATAACAAGATGGTTTCATCCTCTCTTCATCAGTGCATCGAGTTTCGAAGAGATGGAATTGAATACTGTATCAAAGGAGAAGAAAAACCATTTTTAGTTAGAGAGGTTGAGATATATGAGGATTTGACCTACTATCTTCCTCAAAATCAAAACATATAATCTCGAACCAAAAGAAAGAAAAGAAAAGAAAAGAAAAAGAAAAAGAAAGAAAAGAGGAAGAAAGAAGAGAGCCGCATGTTACATTCCACCCACATTTGTTCCACCATACAAACATATGGGTAGATGAACCTCCACAAGGTAGAGGCGGGATATGAGGCGTGAGGTGGAAGGCCCCTGTTGGGCCAACCAACATGGGCTATGTTCTAGTTCACAAGAGTACCCTTGCTATTCACATAGACTTAGAATCTAGATCGAAGGATGAGTCTCATGTGATTAGCATACCGGTCAACCCCTCTCAGTGGGTTTCATAGGAGGTGATTCTTGAGCCAGACAGTGATGAAGACCAGGCCTCCAAGCAAAGCATGAATGTTCAAAAAAAAAGCAAGAATTAGCTTTAACCCCACTTTCTTCTCAAAAAGTTGAGAGTTTGGTAGTTAAGGAAGCCCCTAGATCTTCCATGGATGTCAAACGAAAGAGATTCTTGTTGGGATCATCATCCTCAAGTCCAGAGGCAAATGTAAAACTTGAGGATGATTCATATAAAGATTTAATGGAATAACCTTTGATTGTTACTTGCCTTGTGCTCATAATCTTGTAAAGAAAGGTTTAATTCTTTACACATGGTCCAGACATAGGTCAAAGTATTTTGAGAAGCTGTGGGACAATAAAGGCAGGGATGCACAATCAAGACCAGGACTAGGATTAAGTATCGGGTCCACGATTGATGATGCTAATCACTCAATCATCTGAGTGATAGTTCTTCTCAAACCACACTAACTCTTATGAGAATGTGTTTAGAAACTTGATGATCTGATGATCTTCAAATCAAAGATGCACCTAATTTGAAGAAATCCATTCAACCATCGACAAGCTCAAAGAAATCAACCTCGAGAAGAAGATCCACACCCCACATACATCGTTTCTAAATGAAGAAGAAACCAATGACTTAGTTACTATTGAAAGTTTAAGATTGCGTATGGAGCTATGAAGAGATGCCTGATTATCTCCCGATGTAGTAGTCCACAAACCAAGTAGACCCTAATGCTAACCCTATCAAGCAAGCTCCTAGATGCATGCGATTAGAAATCGAACAATAGGTCATTTCTAAAGTCAAGAAACTGAACGATGCTCACTTTATCAGGGAAGAAAAATATCCTACCTGGTTAGCCAGTGTCATGCCAATTAAGAAAAAGAATGGCCAAATTTGCATATGTATCGATTTTAAGGACTTAAATAAGGCATGTCCTAAGGATGAATTTTCACTTCCTATACCAGAATTAATGGTGGACATTACCTCATCTCATGTAGTATTCTCCTTTATGGATGGGTCATTTGGCTACACCAAATCAAGATGATGCCCGAGGATGAAAGAAATACTGCTTTTCGAACCCCGATCAAAATCTATTATTATAAGGTCATATCTTTCGCCTTAAAATGGTGGCATATACCAGCGGGCCATGACTCATCTTCAACGAACTCATTTATCATCAAGTTGAATGCTATGTTAATGATCTAGTAGTTAGAAGCAAAGAAATGGAAGACCATCTCTTCGATTTGAGAGTAATTTTCAAATGATTAAGACAATACAACCTCAAATTAAATCCCCTAAAATGTGCATTCAAAGTAGTTTCAAGGAAGTTCCTTGGGTTTATTTTCTGGCACCGGAGATTAGAGATAAACCCAAAAAGATCAAAGCTATCTTAGAAATGTCACCCCCTAAAAGTTTAACTCAATTCAGATCTTTTTAAGGGTGGTTGTGTATCTAAGACACTTTATCTCCAATCTATCGGGAAGATGCAAGCCATTTTCAACACTTGCCAAAAAGAATGCTAAGTTCGAGTGAGATGACAAGTGCCAGCATACTTTTTAAGATATCAAACAATATTTGGTGAAGCCAATAGCTTTATCTGCAAGCCACTTATCCTCTATACTACATTGGATAACCCTTGGTGCTTGGCCCAAACCAATGATGAAGGGAAGGAGAACACTCTACTACCTCAGCCATCATCTAATCCCTGCTGAAGCAAACTACCCACCTATTGAGAAACATTGCCTAGCTCTCATCATTGCATCCTAAAAGCTATGGCACTATATGCTTTCTCATAAGGTGGACTTGATTTTAAAAATCAATCCACTGTAATATCTCATGACATGGCCGATGCTATCTGGACAGTTGGAGCATTGGTCCATGATTTTATCGCAGTTTGACATCACATTCATACCCCTCCGTGTTGTGAAAGGACATGCATTAGCAAATTTCTTAGCAGAACACCCACTTCCTGCTAATTCCCCACTTAGTGATGACCTCTTCGATGAAAAAATCATGAACTTAGGGGATACTAGCATCCGCTATTGGGAGAGGTATTTTGATAATGCTGCTTTCTTTTAAAAAGGAAAAAGAACCACAATCTACTCTTCTAGGAAAGACAGAGGTAGGAATCATTCTTTTAACTCCAGATCATGATGTGATGAGATTCTCATACTATCTCTCCAATCCATGCACTAACAATGAAGCTGAGTATGAGGCTTTGATTGCCGGTCTAGAGTTAGCTATTACAGCGTGTCAAAAGCATCAACATCTACAGGGATTCTTAGCTGGTCATCAACCAGATTGGTTGGTCTTATAAGGTTCTAAAACCAAAACTTCATCACTACCATGAGTACACCATGAAGCTTAAAAATCCAGGTCACCATCTACAAGGTCCCGAGGAGAGAGAATAGATGCAGATGCTTTGGCTAAACTCGCCAAAGAATTGGCATGTCTGAATGATGAGTCCATTCTAATAAGGGTCCAAAATAGATAAGTCTTATCCCTTATTGATGTTGAACTCATCGAGAGATTCTCTCTTGAAGGGGAGTTTATCATTGCTAATAAAGATGAAGAGCTGGATTGAAGGCAACCATTCATAGATTACTTGAACACAGAAAAACTACCTCAAGAGAAATCACAAACTCATCAGATGAAGTAGAGAGCTCTCTCCTATGCTCTCGTGGATGACACTTTATCAAATCTTTTGATCAAATGTGATTATGCTTTTTAGACAAATATGAGTCCCATAAGATCATGACTGAGGTACATTCAGGTCTATACGGAGTGCATCAATCCAGTCTGAAGTTGAAAGACAAGATCAAAAGACTAGGATACTACTAGCCTTCAATGATTAAAGACTGGATGGATGTAACTAGGAGATGTCACCATTGTCAAGTACATGGTGTTATCTTACACCAACCACCCAACATTCTACACCCAGCATTGATCTTATGACCATTCAAGTGTTGGGGTACTGACATAGTGGGTCCGATTGATCCTCCTTCTTCTAGGGGTCACCGGTTCATCTTAGCTGCACTGAATACTTTTCCAAGTGGGTGGAGGCAATCCCACTTAGAGAGGTCACAACTTCGGCATGCTGCTTTTTTAGAACCATATATATAGGTTTGGTGCCTCGATGAATTATATCGATAATGATCGCATTCAAAAGCACCAAGATCAAGCTTGCTAGAGACATAGTATAGATTGGAGATACTCCATCTACTATCAGGTAAATGGCCTGGAAGCATTCAACAAAACTCTCATCTAGATACTAAAAAAGAGACTCGATGATAATGCGATAGTGGCATGAGCAACTAGTTGAAGCTTTGTGGGCATACCACCACCACTAACTCAATCTACCCCACCTCCTTAGTATGGGTCGTAGCCATTCTACCCTTAGAAGTGAAACTCCCATCACTAAGAATAACAATGGGTAATAAAATCAGTACAAAGTAGAATGCCAGGTTACGATTAGAAGAGTTCGAAGGTTTGGAAGAGAGACACCTATGGGCATGCTAGAACTTCGAGTTATACAAAGTTAAAATGATTCAAGCTCACAATAAGCTAGTCCGCCATAGAGCTTTCCAAGTAGGAGAGCTTATTTTAGTTCTAAGGAGACCAATTATTACCTGTTGAAAGATGGGAGGCAAGTTTGAACCCACTTAGGAAGGCCTTTTTGTCATAGAGAGGCCTAACAAGGAGGATCTTATCAACTTATTGATTGTAAAGGGGAACACCTGATGCTTCCAATCAATGGGCTCTATTTGAAGAAATATTACCCATAAAATCATGTTTGAAAATAATTATCTTTAAAATTCTATTCCAATTCATCAAAATATTCTCTTCATTTGAAGCGTTGTTTGCTTGTTTGCGAATTCATCACGACGTGTTTAGGGTAGGTGTAAGAGAACCCAAGAGACATCCTATCCTTCTTTCATAGCACGAACATAAATTAAAAATGATTCCCTAGCACTACTAGAATAGGTGTAAGAGAACCCAGGAGGCATCCTATTCGACTAGCACGACTAAGTTAGGTGTAAGAGAACCCAAGCGACATCCTTTCTTGGTGGGATCATAATTTCCATTCGTGGCACCATTTCATTAACTCTTAAGCATATTTTAGGATAGCTGTAAGAGAACCCAAGCATCATCCTGTCCTCCTTTAACACAAACACAAACACATATCTTCTATCTCGGGCTATTTTGATGTGGGAGTAAGCCCCCTATGGCACTCTTATTATCTCTAGGTCAGTGACATCTACCTTCTTGCTAATGTCACCCAGGGTCACTTATTTTGAAGATGTGAGTCTCTGCACTTTCTTTCTGACTTGACTACTGCAAACCAATGAGCACCTTATTAGTTTGGTAGGCTCACTGCGCAGCCATTAAGCTACCTTATGTTGACTTTGTTTAAGAGGATGTAAGCCAACACACTTTCTTCTTAAACTAGCCATCATGCTCTGACTAGGTTGAGTATATTTCACATTTAAGATAAGTCCCCCAGTAGCTCCTTTCCTCTTGAATACTTTGAGTTGATATAAGTCCCCCAATGGCATTCACTCAGTAGTTGCCCTAGGTCGGATAACACTTGTCGAGCCAAAGATAAACTATCCGACAATCGGTTCCATAGGAAGATGTGAGTCGATGCTTTCTTCTAGTTGATTTGCAAATTGAGCATGTTGATGTTCACTATCGCTGACTCACACGGTGGATACACCACTCTTGGTAGATGTGAGCCCCGCGCTTTCTCCTTGACTAGGATACTTACAAACCTTATCTTCTTCAATGTTTTTTGGATAAAGCCCTTAGTGCCCCCTCCCCTGCGGGCACTCTACTTGGATTACATCCTTAGCGACCCCATTTAAATACTACCTGGGTTACTCTTGGATTGGATAGTCCCCTTTCATAATAGCCACCCTTATGGTTGGAGAATTTGTTTAGCGTATGCACAGATTCTCCCTTAGATCAGTAAATCTGAGATAGGTCTAGGCTGATATAAGCTCCTTCTTAGTATGATCCCTCGCAAACCAACATGGTCCATGATAAACAAACAAAATAAATAAATTTATTCGCTTGTAGATTAGGAATTCAAGCTTCCAGCGACCCTTTTTCTCAAGCAGGCATCCTATCTTTAGGGCACTATTAGCAAAACTCCCTATAGGAATTGCCTGACTACACTTGAGTTGAGATAAGTCCCCGGGTCGACACACTCTTTGTAGTCACCCTTAGGTCAGGTTCAATCTATTTTGTCACAAACAGGTTGCCCCGATGGTCATTTCACTTTGGAAGATGTAAATCTACTACTCATTCTTTCTACCATGACTGTCACAAACCGACTCGCAGCCTTAGGTCGGGTCGACATGTTACCTTGCTAATATGTCTCCTTAGTGGTCTTTTGTTTGAAAGGTGAGTCCCATGCTTTCTTCCACAGGATTACCATCGAAAGGCACCCCTTTGGTTAGATAATTCTCACCTCAGTCGGGAAGCTACTCCCTTTGGATTGGTAAATCTGAAGTAGGTCAAGCTTGACATGGCCCCTACTCAGTGCAGTTCATCGTAAACTAATGGGATTCATCCAATATAATTAAAATAAAATTAATTTTAACTATCTTTGAGCTGATTTAAGTCCCCCCAGTGGCATTCACTCAATAGTCAGCCTAAGATTTTGTTCGATTCATTGTGTCACCAACAGATCACCCTAGCGATTGATCCCTACTTTGAAGGATGTAAGTCTACTACACTCTCTTCCTAGTACAAGCACTACACACCGAAAGGTACCCCTTTGGTTGGATAGCCTTGCCATGTGGTTGGTAGACTACCCCTTTGGGCTAGTAAATCTGATGTAGGCCAAGGCCAACATGGCCCTTACTCAGTGCAGTCCATTGCAAACCGATAGGGTCCATCTCAAAATTCAAAATTAAAAATCTAAAACAAAACCAACCCTCATCCATAGTGGATCCAAATTAAACAATTAAATCAATTAGCTTCTCCTTAATGAGATGCAAACCTTTCCAATCTCCCTAGTGGAGTCAATTCAATCCAACCTGAACCTGTTCCCTTAGTGAAAGGTTCACATCCTTTATCCCCAGTGGATTCCAAATTCTAACCTCCTAGCAGATTTCACAACCTCTTATCCCCCAATGGATAATGTGAGCCTTTTCCCCTAATGGAAGGCTCACATACTCTATCCCTAGGGGATTCCCCCTTCGTTCTTCTTATATTTTTGACATAAGTAGAGTCGCATTGCACTAAGATCTTGATTCCTTATGCATCTTGGGTTTAGGACTAGATCATTTTTGTCAGTGCTTGTGATCGTCCAAACGTTGTTGATTATCTAGGTCAACACCAATACGTGCGGTGTGCCTTGTCAGTCACACCCCACCTATTGGACGCCCTTTGTTGACCTCACTTTTGGAGTGAGCTCTTAACTTCTCCATCTTAGACATATGAATACTCTAAACACTAAGAGTTCCTTAGTCTGAGGGCACTTCTAGTGATTAGGTAAACACATAACCTAACCCTAGAGACTTAGAGGAGTTAGGCATAGAAATAGGTTATGCCTTAGGGGTATTAGGAGGACTTGCCTACCCTATAGATTGAACTAAATCCTTGCTTCCCTCCTTAAAACCAATCCAAATCAAATCTTAAATCAATTCCAACTCAATTGATTTTCTCAAATCATAAATCAATTCCAAAATTCAAATCATAAATCAATTCCAAATCAAAATGATTGAAACCCATGATTGAATTTAAATCCCAAAATCTTTCCTAAGCCCTATGATTCCATCTTATGGATTTAACTCAAATCAAATCTAAATCACTCCAAACTCAAAATATTTTCTCATAACCCATTTATATTCTCATTTATATTTACAAATATAAATAAAATATAAATTTAAATAACCAAAGCTAATTTCAAAACTCAAATCCAAATCCAACTTAAATCCAACTTATACTCTTTGAAGTCAAATCCTTGAACTTAGCCAAACCATTCTCAAATCAATCCAAACCCTTGGATTCTCTCTTCAAACAATCACTTCTTCAATCACATTCCCAAATATAAACATAAACTAGAATCATAAAACTAGACCCAAACTAACCCAAATCAAACCTATGTTCATCTTTAACCAAAAACTCATTTGAATCCAAATCACTTGCAATTGGATTTATATTTCAATCATAAGTCCATATGTGAGTTCAACCAAACTTGAATCAAGCCTTAAGCCAATTGACTTTTAGGCTCACTTGACCCAAAGTGACCTAAAAATACCTTTTGAGCCAAGTTCAATTCCAACCCAAATTGGATTGAACTAAACCCATCTAAGCCTCACATTGTGAGCAACAATCATCCTAGGATGATCAATCACTCAAATTGGGTCAAACCAAGTCAAACCTAGCCTTTGACCAAGTCAACACTTAGCCCAAATGAAACCTAAATAAGCCAAAATTCACTATAAGCCAAATTGATTGAAACCATTGATCTAAACCAATCCATAATCAATGAATGAACTTGACCAAGCCATCAATTGAGCCAAACCAAGCCTAATAGGGCATTTGACCTAAGTTGACCCAAATTGACCTAAAAAGTCAAAATGGGTCAAATATTGATCTAAGCCAAATTGATTTTGGTCAAATTCATTCTAAATCACTTGTTGAACTTGACCAAAGCTTCAATTGACTACCAACCTAGCCAATTGACCATTAACCCAACTTGACCTAAAAGGTCAAATCAATTTGAAATCAAACCAAATCAAAATTAATTAAAACTAAAGTTTACAATTCATTTCAAATGATCAACTAAGCCTAAACCAACCCATGACCTAACCCAATTGGGTCAAATGGGTCAAATTAGTCAACTTGACCCATTTGACCTAAATGAACCAAAACCAAATCTAAACCAAATTGAACCAAACCAATGATACCCATAGGCTCCAAATGATCATTTGAACTTGACCTAACCCATGGTTTGACCTAATTTGACCAATTGGTCAACCTAACCCAATTTGACCTAACTTGATCTTAATGAGTCAAGTTGAACCAATTCAAATTAAATGAGCTATAAATCAATTGAAATTTGGCTCAACCCATTTTTGAATCATTTAAAATCTCCCCAAATCAAAATCATGGCCAAATGACCATTTTACCTTTAGGTCAAAGGGTATCCTATGACCAAATTCACTTGGAATTTGGTCATTTCTTTCTCAAGCCCACTTGACATCCTTCTAGTGGTCCACATGGACATGAAGGAGGGTGGTGAATATGACCCAATGAGCTTAGGTCAGCCATGACTCAAGCCAAGTCCAAACCAACCCCTCCAATGGAAATTAAACACTTGGATCACCAAATGCACTCACCTAGCACATGGCCATCCACTCTTGTTCACTCCACTACCTAAAGTGACTCACATCGAATGTTTGGCACCTCAATCTCACCCTTGATCAAAATGACATTTCATCTCTCCATCGATCGAGGGAAGATATACTCCCCTTCATTCTCACTCAAACTAGAAGGATTCATTTCCACAGAGCCAAGGAGAGTGATTCGAAGCTCCCCAAGCTTTTCCAATCCCTTCCCAAGCTCCATTGATTTCCCATTCTCAATTTTACTCAAAGCCAAAATAGGGGAGATCAATCCCGAGCTAAACTCATCCAATTCTCCATCAAAAATTAATCTTTCAAGCACCATCAGTGGACTTCATTGAGCTCAAGTCATTTCCCAAGTCTCAAGCCATGGGAAGCACTTGATCAAGCGATCACCATTGAAGGGAGCTTGGTCAACAATCAACTTCAAATCCATCTTGTGGCTTCTCTACTAAATGAAGCTACCTCCTCCTCAATTGCCTCGTGATAGCCTTAGGAAAATTTGCTTTGGTCCTTTTTGAAGAAAAGTATTACCCCATTGGATATTGACTGCTGGATGTGCATCCCTGCTCCATATGAAGGTATGAGATCATTTTGATCCCAATTCGAGCTCGGGTGAGCTCAAATTGAATAGGGGGAGACGAATGGTGTTCGTCTCTCATCGCTCGCGAAGGAGAAGGATCACACGTCATCCATTCCGCATGATTGGAACAAATGGATATGATTAGATCACGCTAGATCCCCTTTAATTTAAGCCTAAACTAGAGATTATCCAGATTATCTTAGATCGAGATGGCTGAAAGAGCAAGCGTCCACTTATTTCAAGACGGATGTGACAACTTATACCGCTGGAAAGTATGCCCCATCGGCCACGGCGGCGGGATTAGGGGTTAATTAAGCTTAATTAATCCAATTTTAATGCTAAAACTTCCAAAATTCATAACTAATTATAAAAAAATCCAAAAAAAATATAAATAAACAATCATCTTAAAGATAATTCAGAGAAGAATAATATAAAATTAAAATTAATTAATTTTGAATAGTGATTTTAACTCAATTTGGGTTTTATTGGAAATATAATTAAGTTAATTACTATCTAATTAATCCAGCAATTAATCCCAAACTTTCTGAGATTAATTAGTGGGACGACCTCTATCTCTTATGATTTTCTTGGAATTTATTGCTTGATTAATTAGAGGAATTGATTATTTCATCCCTAATCACTTTCTTAATTAATTAAATGATTAATTAACATGTTAAATAGTGATAAATTCATTAATTAAGCTTACTAATCATCATGAAATAGTGAATGGACTTAGAGAATGAGATTAGGATTTCTTTTCCAATCATTTCCCCTAAGTTTATTTCATTTGAATAAATACTTAATTAATTTGCAAATTAATTAACAAATTAATCATTTTATTAATTAGTTCAAATAATCAAACTCAAAACTAAACCACTCCAGAACTTAATTATTTAATTCTTGGGTAGATTCTTAGGTGTTAACCTAAGAGGATTCTAAAAGAAATTATAAGCAAACTGCATGTGTAGGATGGTTATGAAAGAACTTAATTAAACCCTTTAGCTTAATTAATCAATAATTATGAGCCAATTGCATTAGACCCCCTTCATTTCTTAGGTGCATTGCTGATTTAAATTCCATGTGGATGCATATCATATGTTGGCTCATAATTACTTGTTCAATTATATTAAAGTGGTGTAGGTAAGGAGTAATTAATGGATTTAATTCACACCTTAACCTAAATAAAATATAAAATCAACCTAATTGTTTTGAAAATTAAACTAAACTAATTCACACATTGGGGAAATGGGTTAGGACCAGCAAACCCTTTTCATTTTTCCTAAGTCAAATCAAATTCAAATGGTAAAAATTTTCTTAAAGAATTTTGATTCATTTTAAATGATCTTATTTTATAGGATTGTCTTTAGGAATTAATTAGGGTGAATGAAGTCATGTGCTTACATCCCTTTATTTCTTTCCAAGCATGCTAAATATTGTTTGCCATATGGAATCAGGCATTCATTTCTTTCAAAAATCAATTAAATAAAATAATTCCTTTTATATCAAATTGCATGTGTTGGCTAAAGTTAAGGATATGAGTTGCTATTATGACTATTAAACCAAAAATTAATTTCAAAACTTATAAATCAAAGATTATGAATGAAGTGATGCTACTTATAAATATTTATAAGCTTGCATGTGATTATAGCATAATATGTGTTTTATGTTATTTTCTTCTCTTCTCTTAACATGGATTTTAATAAGATTTGCTAAGTGTATAGTTCATTTGAAAATAACACAACACTTGCTTAAATATATTCCTATGCATTTTTATGTTATGATTGCTGACCTCATTTTTAGAATGAGCTCTCAACCCCTCCATCTTAGACATAGGATTTCTATTAAACTTTAAGAGTTCCTTAGTCTTAAGACACATCTAGTGATTAGGTCGACACTCAACCTAGCACTAGAAACTTAGAAGAGTTAGCCATAAGAATAGGTCATGCCTTAGGGGTGTTATGAAAATTTACCTACCCTTAGCTTGAACCATTCATCACTTTCCTTCCTTCAAGTCAAACTCCAAATCAATCTTATTTGATTTTCTCCAAACTCAAATCAACTCCATGTGATTGAAATCCATGATTGAAACCCATGAATGAAATTCCAAGTCCAAAAATTTCCTAAGTCCTTAAATTTGCCTTTAAGGACTTAACCTAAATCAAATCTAAACCAATTCAAACTCCTTGAGATTTTCTCATAATTAATTTATATTCTCATTTATATTCACATATATAAATGAAATATAAATTCAAACCAATCAAACTAAATTCAAAATTCAAAACCAATTCATAAAATTTCCTAAGTCCTTTAAATTTTCCTTAAAGGACTTAGCCTAAATCACGATCAAATCATATCAAATTCATGGGATTTTCTCATAACTCATTTATATTCTCATTTATATTCACATATATAAATGAAATATAAATACAAATCCTTCAAATTAAATTTAAAAAAAAAAATGAAATTCCAAATCTAAAATTTTCTAAGTCCATTAATTTCCCTCTTAAGGACTTATCTTAGATCATGATCAAATCAATTCAAAATTCATGGGTTTTCTCATAACTCATTTATATTCTCATTTATATTCACAAATATAAATGAAATATAAATATAAATCAATCAAATCTAATCCCAAAATTCAAGCTCCACACTTCAAAATTTTCCTACGTCCTTTAAATTTTCCTTAAAGGACTTATCCAAAATCATGATCAAATCAATTCAAATTCATGGGATTTTCTCATAACTCATTTATATTCTCATTTATATTCACTTATATAAATGAAATATAAATATAAATCAATCAATCCAAATTCAAAAATTCAAATCCCTACTCCAAAAGTTCCTAAGTCCTTTAAAATTCTCTTTTAATGGACTTAGCTTAAATCATGATCAAATCACTTCAAATCCTTGAAATTTTCTAATGATCAATTTATATTTTAATTTATATTCACATATATAAATGAAATATAAATTCCAACATTCAAAACCAATTCCAAAAATCAAACTCAAATCCATTCAAAATCCAGCCTAAGCCTTTCAAGTCAAAATCTTGAATTTAGTTAAATCAACTTCAAATCAAGCCAAACTCTTGATTTTCCTTCATGATTCAATCAACCCTACAATCATGAACCCAAATATAAATACAAACTTCAATCACTTAACCAAAATCAAATTCAAAAATCAAACCCCAAATCCTTTCATGTTCACCCTTTGAATATGAAATTGTCAAATGGATCAAAACCCATTTGACTTCAAACCACTTGCAAATGGATTTATATTTCAATCATAAGTCCATATACAAGTTCAATCAAACTCAAATCAAGCTTTGACCTAGCCATTTGACCCACTTAGGCTCACTTGACCCAAAGTGACCTAAAGTACCCTTATGAGCAAATTCTAATCCTAACCAAATTGGATTGAACCAAACTCACCTATGCCTCTCATCATGATCAACAATCATCATGAGATGATCAATCAATCAAATTGGGTCAAACCAAGTCAAACCTAAGGGTTGACAAAGTCAACACTTAGCCCAAAATAAAACCTAACGTAGCCAAAATCTACCATAGGGAAAATTGATTGAAACCATTGATCTAAGTTTATTCATGAACTATGTTTGAACTTGACCAAACCAACATTTGAGCCTAACCTAGCCTAATTGGCCACTTGACCCAAGTTGACCCAACTTGACCTAAAAAGTCAAAATGTGTCAAAACTTGATCTAAGCCAAATTGATTAAAACTAATGGGTCAAGTTCATTCCAAATCACTTGTTGAACTTGACCAAAGCCTCAATTAGCCAACTAGACCTAACCTAGCCTAATTGACCTTGAACCCAACTTGACCTAAAGGGGTCATGTTGAGCTAAATTCAAACTTAACCAAAATTGATTGGAAATAAAGATACCAATACACTCCATATGAATAACCAAACCTAAAACTACCCTTGACCTAGCTCAAATAGGTCAAATGGGCCAAATAGGTCAACTTGACCCATTTGACCTAAATGAAGTCATTTGAACCAAATTCAAAACTAAACCAAATTGAATCAAACCAAATCCACCAAAACATTTCAAATGGTCATATGAACTTGATCTAACCCTTGGTTTGTGATAATTTGACCAATTGGTCAAATTGACCCAAGTTGACCCATTTTGACCTAAATGGGCCAACATGAGCCAAACCATATCAAATGAACTCCAAATCCAATGAAACTTGGCCAAACCCATTTTCTCCACATACACAACATATTCAAATTAAAAATCAACCAAATGATCATTCTACCCCTAGGCCATAGAAAAAATTATGGACTAATCCATGGGTAATTTGGTCAAGCCCTCTTCATATCAACTTGATACATTCCTAATAGGTCAAGTCAACCCAATGAAGAGTGGTACACCCAACCCAATAGGTTTGGGTCAGCCCAAATGGACTGAAGGCCAAACCCGACCCCCTAACTCAAACTGGCTAATTTAAAAACCTCCCTCCACCCAATTTGAAGCACATGGGAGGTTACCAATCCACTCATAAGCTCAAATTGACCATGTGCAAGAAACTAATAGCCTAAACAACCCTTTCCATATGGTCAATTGATTCAAAATGGCAACTCAAGGTTCGACCGTCTGATTTCCAAGGGGGAGATATACTCCCCCTAATTCCATTTGAATTGATGACTCACATTATCGATTGAGCATTAGTGATTTTTAGGAGCCATCGGAGAGCATTCCTAAGCTTTCTAAGAGGGATTTGAATCTTACTTTTCTCAGTTTTCTTCCTTAGAAAATAGGGGAGCTCATCTTAATTCATAACTTCTTCCACACAACAATCTACTCCAATTCCCTTTGCACACTCCCTCAGGGGATCAAGTCGAGTGCACCCAAGCTCTCAATCAAATTCCCAAAGCAAGGAGAGGCTGAATTCGATCAAAGCCGCAAGTAAGGAGAGGAGGTGTTGGTCCATAGAGAGATCTACTCAACCCCAAGGCTTGGAAATTTCAACAGGGCTTCATCTCCACTAGACGAAGCTACCTTATCGAGCTCGAGCGCCGGTGATCACCTCCGATGAGGTATGGAATTTTCAAACCACTAGGCATAGGAGGTATTGGTCCTTTGTGAAAGAAATTATCATGGCATGTGAATTCCACCATTGGATAGGCTTTCCATTAGCTTAAGATGGTGTGGGTAAAGTCTTGTCCTAATCTAAGCATAATCGAGCTCAGATCTCCCCTTAGATCATGGACGGTCTCCATTGATCCTCTGGGAAGAACTGGGAGAATCCTGCCATCCATCCGCACATTTTGGAAGGACAGCCGAGATTAAAAGCACATTTTATAAATCCTTCATCCTTTTAGAAATCACAGGATGATCTCTGGCCATTTGACCCTTGATCGAACGACAGGGATCAAACCACATCCCGCCGCCTTCTTGACGCGACGTTTAAGTGGGTAGCTCACAGCGCGACGTGTGTAAAGCGCGTTGACTATCGTCGTCGTGTGTCAAGCTGTGAGCTAAGTAGATTAGTTAGGGATTTAATTAAATTTAATTAATCTCCTAGCCTTCAAAATTTAATATCTCCCTTAATAGAAATCAGAATTATATGAGGTAAAGTTCTATGAAAAGATAGTTCAATCTAGAATATTCTAAAAATAATTTTAATGGATTTTGAATTATACTTTTCTCTGATTTTGGGTTTTAATGGAACTCTTATTTTTCTAATTACTTCTTAATTAATCCTTTGATTAATTTTAAACTTCTTGGGTATGTTTTAGGGGATGATCTCTGCCTCCCCTAATATTTTTGGGATTTATTGAAGTCTTAATTGGGGGAATTGCAAATGCATTTTCTAATTACCCCCTTATGTAATTAAGGATAATTAAGTTTTTGATTAGTGTTTTAATCCCTCATTAGAGTTGATTAAGGTTAGATCTAGTGGATAGGAGGTATTTTCCCTAAGCTATTCCCTAAACCCCATTTTCTTTCCTTAATCCTCTCTTAATTAAGGGTTAATTCATTAATTACTCTCATAATTAATTTATAAAAATTTTAAAACCTTCCAGAACTTAATTAATCTACTTTGGGTAGATGCTTAATGTTGAATAGCCTAAGTTCAAATTAAGGAAATCAAAACTCACCTCGCATGTGCGATGGGTGTTTTGAATTTACTTAACTTAAACCCCTTAGCTTAATTAACCATTAATCATGAGCCAAATTGCATTAGGCCCTTTTATTCCTAGGTGCATTGCAAATTTAAATTTCTTGTGAGTTTTTATGTCATCTCATTGGCTCATAATTACTTGGTTAATTATGCTAAGGTGGTATAGGTAAGGGTTAATTAACTTGTTTAATTCATACCTTAACCTAACTAAAGATCTAAAATGAAACTAATCATCTAAAAATTAAAAAAATATCAAACACATGTGGGAATGGGTTAGGAACAACAAACTCAACTCACATTTTTAAAATTAAATCAAACTTAAGATCAAACAAAAATCACATTGAATAAACTTTGATTTATTTTAAGCCTTCTTATTTCATAAGAATGTCTTTAGAATTTAATTAAAGTGAATGCGTTTACATGCTTTCATTGCTTTAATTCGTTCATGTTAAATTTGTATGTCATGTGGTTTCATGCATTCATATTTTTCAAAATTCAAATTTCAAAATGAAAATTTTTTACTTTATGTCAAATTTGCATGTGTTGGCTAAAAGTAGAAATATGAGTGGCTATTATCACTATTAAATCCAAATTATTTTCAAAACATATAAATCAAATGACTAAAATTGAAAGTATGCTACTTATTTTTTAATTATAAGCTTGCATGTGAGAGAATATAAGGATGTGCTTAGTATAGGTTTTCCTTCTCTTCTCTTTTAGTATAGTTTGAATAGGATTTGGTAAGATGTATGGTTCATTTGAAAAGAGTGTAACACTTGCCTAATTCTATATCCTATTCATTCCTATGCTATCACTTAAGAAGGGTTACCTATGCTTGCACACAAAAATTGCATAAACAAAATGAGTCAACTAATACAAATTTTTGCATTCTTTCTTTTCCTTTCATTTCTTTTGTACACATGTTTGTATTTAAGGAAAGTGATATATTAGTCTGGATAACCCCGAGGTTGCAAGGCTTTAAGTATCCTTAAGTAGGTCTTTTACCTTACACCTTTGGTTAACAATGGTGTTGCACTCACTTATGCCTTTCTTACTTTCATGTGTGCATGTGAAGATTGGATAAGAAACCCTTTTCTACTTAATGAAATTCATGCATCATAAACTTCCAAATTTCCTTAAATGAATTACTTAGCATGCATCATAAAGTGTGTTAAATATTCTCATTTGTATGTATAGATATGCTTAGGACTTATTCATATGCATGTTAGACATGTTAGAAAAGAAATAAAGTGATGTATGTTTTATGAATTTGGTTCATTTTATTTAATCTTAAAATGCCTTTCTTTTTGAATGGGTTTGTTTAGATTTCATCTAAACTTAGGATTAATTAAAAGACTTAATCAAAATATTCACTAAACAAAACTAAAATGTGAATCTATTTTAGAAATTACTTAGGTTAAGGAAGGAAAGAGAAGTTCCCTTCTCTTTCCCTCTCTTCATAACTTAGTAATTAATTGTAGGATTCACTTGAACCTAATCAAAACATGAAATAAAATCAAACCAAATCAATTAAACAACTTAAATGAAACCATCATCTAAGTTGAACATGCTTCACACTTAAAAAATTCTAACTTAAAGCCATAGCCAAGCATACCACACAAACCTCCAAAGCACACACATTAGGCTAAGTCACAACTTCTAGCTTTAAATTATGGAGGTGCATGGTTTGATGTTTGTTTTATTTTATGATATATATTTTAGACTGGATGTTAGGAGATGCTCATAGAATGAATGGTAGACTGATCTTAGTCTAACCATTATTTTCTATAGGGTATTGTGCTTAAAGGGAACTGTAATAATAAATAAATAAATGCTTTTGCTTGCAAGTCCTTATACCCCTAAGCATAATCCAATAGGCCAGGTGGACTTAGTCACCCATGTGTGGGGTGATAAGTCTAATATACATGCATGGGATTTTGTGTGATTTATTTAACTAACCTTTATTTTGCAGGTGTTAGTTAGATTTCCATTCTTTTCCTTTTCATATAAATTTTGCAATTAGTATTTTGAAATGATTATTATAGGGATTAGGATGAACATTGGTCATAAGATCCTATCTTATGCACCATGTGAAGCCTTGGAGCATCCACCTTCTAACCATCTAAAAGAAGGAACCAAAGAAGAAATAAAAGAAGAAGAAAGAAAGAAGAAAAGAAGAAAGAAGAAATGAAGCTTGAAGACCCCCATAACAATGAATTTCTTGCTTAATTATAATTTAATTCATTTGTAATCTGGGTTGTATAAGGGTAGAGTTTGGCTACCCAATTTTTTTTCAAGTTTGTGCGGTGGCACCCGACCATAATGACCACTTATTCTTTTGCGATTAGCTTTATAAATTGATTATTGATTTGTTTAGCTTGTGCATTAAGTGACATCTTTTTCTAGTTTTTCCCTTGCTTTATGTATGACCCGTATATGGATTAGGCTCTTTAAAAAAATAAATCTTTTACCAAACTTAATAACTCAAAATTAAAAATAAAGAATTCATAACCTCACCTAAAGCTTAGGTTTAAAATCAAGATAAAATAATTAGCAACCCCTTAGTTGGATGAGTCTTTCTTTTATAATATCATGCACAACAGCATCTTATTTCACTCTTAATTGGAGGGCTTCTCCTTTTGCTAGAGAAGCTTGGCTTGACCTTTGAGAGCCATGGTGGAAACACACCTCCTCCCTTCTCGCTGATTTTGGCCAACAACTTTATTTCTCATGCATTAGGCATATGAATCCTATTAGCTTGAGTCAAAATAATTATCCAAAAATGAAAACAAAATTAAATTTGAATTGCATTAGATTTAGGTCATTTGAAGCACATCTTTACATGATCTAGTCTCTTTAGAGAGTGAGTTTAAGGACTTAGTCTCTTTCTAAATAAATAATAGCCTAGCTATCTTACATAAGCATAAATACTTGCCTACATGTATTTAAAATCATAAGAGGAGTTAGTTGGCGTCCACCCCCAGGGGTTGTAAGTCCAAGTAGTCGGGTGGTTGTTCTCTCTTATGGAGGCAAACCAAATACCCATTTTTGCCTTAGATTTAGGTTGTGCTTTCAGCCCTCACCAAAGCTCCCTAGATTTAGGTTCTGAGGTTGTTTCTCCCCTTTGCGGGCCACAAGCTTAATTCCTATCCTCTTAGGCATTTCCTTATTCTTGTGTTAAGGAATCATAAGTCCTAAATTTCTAATGAAAAATACAACTCAAATAAATTAAATAAATTTCAAAAATGTAAAGCCCAATCATAGGATAGTTTGAGATGCTCGCTAGGTTTCCTAGCATCGTGGGCATCTCCTACTTATCTTTTTTATAGCTTCGATAATAACTCCCTCTCTTTAATCAATCCCATTTGATCTTCAAAAATGAACTAATCGATTCATAGTCCTTTCCTATTGAAATCTTTGAAGATAATAATCATTTACCTAAATCGAAAGTATTCCTAAGGGATCCCGTCCCTTAGAATCTAATTAACTATGGGGGCTTCCCCCTATAGGGAACTTAATAAACTCGGTATAAAATAAACTCTGCTTTACTTTTCCATGTAAAGTAGGAAAAGAATATCTGGTACATAGGCATACCCATCATCCTTAGGAATCCTTGTTAAGGTGATTTGGTCCATTAAAGGGTTGTGACTTCTATCTCTTGAGATAGTACACTATTCCTTGATGACATACCCGATCACCTGAATAAGCACATCTGCGGATCTGCCTGGCATCCCAAAAAGATGAATTTTTATATTTTTACCTTTTTTTTCCACAGATTAATGGTGACCATATATATAAATTTTTCTAACTAATAATGACTTAAGAAACATCTTCATATTTACACATGTAAATTATACAACCAAATCACACATAATCTTTTACATGATTCTTGATCCATTTATTTCTTTTTGTACATTTACATGTATTTAAGAAAAGTGGTATATTAGTCTGGACATCCCGGGGCTACGAGATATTAAGTAGCTCTAAGTAGGTCTTATACCTTACGCCCCTGGTATAGAAAATAATGGCGATATATTCACTTATGTCTTTTATACATGTGGATGTGCATTATGTTAATAGATGAAAAATCCTTCTTTTCTTCATAATAAAGACATGCATCCATAGAATATCCTAATTTTCAAATCATATCTCTTAGCATTCATCATCAAAGTGTGCTAAAATTTGCATTACATATATAGGTATGCTTAGGATTATTCATATGCATGGTATAGATGGTGGAAAGAAATAAATATGTGTGTGTTATGTGATAGTAATCCACCTTAACTAATCCTAAGGTGTCTTTCTTATCAAATAGGCCTATTTAGAGAAAATATAAACTTAGGGTTAATTAAAACACATGATAAAATATTCACTAAAGGAAATTCATCAATCAATCTACCTTAGAAATGTTTTAAGGTAGGGATGAAAGAGAAGTTCTCTTCTCTTTTCCTCCCTTCACAAATTTAGTAACTAAGTGTATGTTCATTCAAACCAAATCAAATCACCAACTAAAATTTACAACTCAACAAAATCACTTGAAATGAAACCACCCTCTAAATTAAACCTTTCACACTTAGAAAATTTCAACCTTAAAGCCTAGCTAAGACATGCCACACAAGCCTTAAATGACACACACATTAGGCTAAGTCACCATTTCTAGCTCTATATTAGGACAGTACATGATTTGATGTCTGATTTTATTTTGTGATGTAATGTTTTTAGATTGGATGTTAGGGTGTATGTGCGCAGTCTGGATGTTTGGCTGATTTTAGCCTAATCATGCTTTCTGTTGGGGGTTATGCTTAAGGGGCACTGTCATAAAAATATAAATGCTTTTGCTATGTAGGTTACTTATACCCCTAAGCATAACCCAAATTACAATAGGTGGGCTTGGTTACCCATGTGTGGGGTGCCAAGTCCAAATTATTCATATATTTGCTTGGGTTGTGTGGTATGTTTAGCTAATATCTATTTTACAAGTTTAATTATATTTATCTTTTCTATTTTGATGTAAATTTTATAATTAAGATTTGGAATGAATGTTATGGTGGGAATTAAGGTGAATATTGACTATGAGATCATGTCTTATATACCATGTGAAGCCTTAGAGCAAACTACATCCCAAGTCAAATCAAAAGGAAGAAAAAAATAAAGAAAGAAAGAAATGAAGAAATGAAGAATGAAGACCCCCACAACATTAATTCCTTTTAATTGTAATTATTCATTTGTAATTCAGGTTGTATAAGGGTAGAGCTTAGCTACCCACATTTCTTTTCGGGTTGTGTGGTGGAACCCGACCACATTGGCCTCTTATTCTTTTATGCTAATTCTATAAATTGATTGATATTATATTTATGATTTCGCAATTAGGATGACATGATTTTTCTAATTTCTTAATTTTTTGTTGGTTGTTGAATAGTCTGGATGCGATTAGACTCTTAGAGAAAAATAAATTTTCTATCCAATTAATCAACTCAAAATTAAACTAAATAACTCAAAACCTCACCTAAAGCCTATGATATAAATCAAGATAATAAAAGATTTAGCAACCCCTTAGTTGGATGTTGTATGTCTCACATCATGCATAAATCATATTGCTTCACTCTTACTAATGGAGGGTTTCTACATTTGCTAGAGAAAATGGCTTGACCTTTGAGAGCCATGGTGGAAACACACCTCCTTCTTTCTGATTTTGGCCCATAATTAATTTCTCATGCATTAGACATATGAAATCCCATAGCCCATGTCAAAAAAAGTCCAAAAATTAAAATAAAACTTAACAAAATTTATATTAGATTAAGTCATTTATTCATGCCCTTCATGATCTAGTCTCTTAGGGAGTGTGTTTAAGGAGTTAGTCTCTTTTCTAAATAAATAATAGCCTAGCCATCTTGCAAAGCATAAGACTTGCCAACATGTATTTAAAATCATAGGAGGAGTTAGTTGGTGGCTACCCCCATACAGTTGTAAGTCCAATAGTTGGGTGGTTTATCCTCTCTCGTGGAGGTAAACCATATATACATTTTTTCCTTAGATTTAGGTCATTCCTTGGCCCTCGCCAAAGCTCCCTAGATTTAGGATCTGAGGTTATTATTTTCCTTTGTGGGCTACAAGTATAAATCCTCACCTCTTAGGCATTTCCACAATCTTGTATTAATGGATTATAAGCCCTAGTGTTCTAATAAAATGTCCTCAACCAATTAATTTTTCCTCAAATTTCAAAAATATAAAGCCCAACCAAAGAATAGTTTAGGATGCTCACTAGGTTTCCTAGTATCATGAGCATCACCTACTCATCTCCCTTGAATTTCGATAATAACTCCCTCCTTTTGATCAATCCCACTTGATTTTTCAAAAATAACTAATTTATTGATAGTCCTATCTTTGAATTCTTTGGAGATAACGATCATTTCTCTTAATCAAGAGTATTCTTAAAGAATCTCATTTCTTATGATGTAATTAACTATGGAGGCTTGCCTCTATTGGGAACTTAACAAACCCGATTTAAATAAACCCTTTATTTTTTCATATAAAATAGAGGAAAGATTTGTGGTACATTCGAAGACCCACTATCCTTAGGAGTCCTTATCAGGTGATTAGGTCCATTGTAGGATGATGACTTCTGTCTCTTGAGATAGTACATCATTCCTCCATGTCGCACCCGATCACCCTAATGAGTATATTTACGGATTTACATGGTGTCCAACAACAACAGTTTTAATTCAAACAAAAATAATACACCATACATACTCTCTTCAATTATCGAGAAGTTGGTGGTAAATTTTCAGAGCCCACAGATTTCTGACGACTCCACTAGGGACATGATTCTCTTTCCATCTTTGGCTAGTCAAATATATGCTATAGTAGTAATAAAATATTTGAAAATTCAAAATAAAAATGGTGTAAATGTGTAATAAATTCTAATTACTATTATATGAGACACTATGTTGAAGGAATTATTATGTAGAGTATATCTTTATTACACTATTATTTTATTCTATAGCACCTCTACGTTTTGAAAGTACAGGGTGATATAACAATTACTAATCCCCATCTTTCATTTGCGCATAATGGACTATAGAACACTCCTTTCACTATTCAGCTAGGGTGTGGTGCAAAGATTTGTCTAGCTAATGTCGTCATCAACACAGGAGATGTTGGAGCTTCCATTCAATTTGGTAGCTTAAATTTCCCAGCTATCATAATTGTAACTCTAAAGCATCCACCTGTGGTGCACTCATCTGAGGCCATGCTGGAAGGCCTCAGGTTACTAAATCTTGCACTCATCATGCTCGCTAACCAGTTCAGCAACCAATTGATGTTAAGGAGTTCTCTCGACGGAGAACTTCTATTTTTGAAAGATTGGGTCAATCTGAAGCTTCTGTGATGAAAATAATTGTCAATGGGCAAACTGTGTCTTTAATGTCTCATGGTACAACTGCTTCACTGAATGAACCTTTCGTGCCATGAAAGCATGATCATGAATCTTTTTCATCAGGAAGAAAATTAACTAGCAGGCAAAGAAGAAAAAGAAATGTTGAGTTGAGGGGTCAGCAGATCCTACCTGAATGACCCATTGAACAAATAATATTACCGCCAGAAGCGACTATTCCTACCCATAACAACTTTGACAATCTGAAATGGGTAAACATAAATAGCTCTACTAGTGAGGTGAAACAGTATTTCTAGACTCAATAACGTCAAGCTCCACCACCACAGAGGAGACAGCCTGAAACACTGTCCTCTAGAATATATAAAGTTCTTAAAGTAGCCAAGGAAAGAGGCTTAATGAAAAGAAAATTTCAAAGGTCTGTGACAATTGAAAATACTGAAGCCATGCCAAGGAAGTTGCCATCTCTTCTGTTAACTAATCATCGAGCCAACTATGCTTCACATGGTGAGCATTGGAGCATGATGATTGGATCACATGTCCAAGAATCCACTGTTGAAGGGTAAGCAGGTATGAAGGCCAAGGCCCCATGATGAAATTTTGAAGAAAGAAAGAGGTGTGACATCTGATACACATATTCAAAAATCTACCTCAAAAATAACTCATTAAATGTGGATACCTAAAATAAGAGATATCACTGATAAAAGACATGATGGTCGACACCCTGGAGAATCCTCTAGGGGATCCCATCATCGATCAGATTCACCCCCACAAGAGAAGGTTGACTTTGATCATAGTCCTTCAATAGAAGAACTATTTATTCCGTACACTGAACTAGGGATCCACTAGAAACGTTAATCAAAAATTAATGTACAAAGAGAAGGCGATGAAGAGAACACTATGGAAGTGGAAGTCATCTCTATGGTTAGAGATATAGATGAACGTTCCGCTCAGCACCATTAATCCAGGGAACCTGAACCTGAATTTGATGTTTATGAATGAGAGTCTTCACATAAGCAAGTAGAAGATGTATCTCCAATCTCTTCTGAAGAAGAAGATCAAAATGAAAAAGAGATCAAGGGTGTTGTAGCTATTTATATGGTTGAACTAGGAAATGATCATCCTGGTAGAATCTTTTATAGTTAGCATCATCGTTCAGCCCTAGCAATAGCTATTCGCACAAATGCACAAGGAGAAGGACAGTCAAGTTCTTCCCCTGAAAATGAGCAAGGAGCAGAACAATAACAAGAAATAGAGGAAGAAGAAGAGTCTGTATTAGTTGACGACATGGCGCTAGCTAGAGAGCAAAGACAAATGCAACGTCAAATGGAAGTAAAAGATATGGAAATTGCATAACTTGGTACCAAGATGAATGACATGATGGTACAAATGAATATCATGATGGATATATTGCAGAAGAATATCACATCAAATGTAGCACCTATTTTGTCTACTAATCAACAGGTAACTAGTAATATAATTTCTATACCACCAATTCTAGCACCTCAAGCTCTACAAGACATGAATGAAGCAAGCTTCTTCAACCAATAATTCAAAATATGGCTAGCACACCTAGAATGGTAACAGCTACTCAGCTAGAAAAAATAATTAATAAAAAGAAAAAAAGCATTTATAACTTCAGAGCAAGTTGAAAAATTGGTGAGTAAGGGTCGCCCTTACCTAACTGAATATAATCAAGTGTCATACCCGAAGGTTACTCAGTGCTAAAATTTAATACTTTTAGTGGGCTTGGTAACCTAAAGCAACATCTAGCTCAATTTAAGGCTACTTGTCGTAACACATGAGAGAATGATGCACTACTTTTTCATCAATTCATCAGCAGCCTAACCTCAGCTGCTTTTGAGTGGTGCAAAATTATCGAATGATTTGGTTAAAAACTTTACTGAGTTAGAGACAATATTCGTGAAGAGGTTTGCCAGTGCAATCGAGAAAATAACAATCGCTGACCTTGCCTTGCTAAAAAGGAGGAAAGATGAGTGAGTGAAAAAATTCATAAGTCGTTGGCATAACCGAAGTATGAAATGTGAGTAATAATTAGAACAAAAACTTGTGATCCAATTGCTAATAGGCAATATGGATGATAAAATGGCACAATTTTTATGTATGACATCAATTATAACATTCCAAGACTTGCTTGATAAGATGGTCAAATTTGAAAAGCTGAATTACCCTAAGTTTGAAATCTATATAGATAAATAAAAAAAAAATAAGCCTTCAGACTCAAGAAGAAATGAAACTCATGTTGCTTCTTATAGCTCAAGTGATCAAAAGTGAGTAATCTATAATGTAGACAAAGAAAAATAGCCAATGTACAATGATGATAAGGGAAAGAAGCTTGTCCATTCTAATCCACAGCCAAAATTGATATTGGGATGCAATGATAAACCACAGACTTTTCTAAGTGGTGGAGAGCGTCCAAAATAAGCAACAAGAGATGATGAACGAATGTGACCATATCTTAAAGAAAAGATGAACAAAGAATATTACTTTAGAAGGGACAGTATGGCTAAATTATTTCGACAAGCAGTCAAAGCTGGTCTACAATTACTAGAAATTAAAAGGCCTGAAGAAGCTGATCAAGTCAATAATCCAAATTACTGTTCCTATCATCGAATGATCAGTCATCCTATCGAAGAGTGTTATATCCTCAAAGATTGGCTAGAAAGGAAGTATCAGTGAGGTGAATTTACATTATCTAATAGTATTCTATTTAACCCGAAAAGAGAGTTTACAAGGATGACTACGTCCTCTTTGGTATCATCAATTGAAGACAAATAAAATGAAAAATCAATTCAGATTGAAGAATGGGAGATAATAGTCTCTAAGAATATTGTGAAAATACTAAAGCAACTAAAAGACGTCCCTAGTGTTAAGTGAAAATCACCACTTGAACTTATATTGGACTTAAAAAAGATGCCTAAACTAAGTATTTAGGCTTCTCAATGGCATTTTGATAAGACTACTTCATCACAACATGAGAAGCAGTCTACTAAAAGTAGGCCTCATAAGTCAAAGAAGAAGGCTAAGAAAAAGAAGAGCAAGAAGAAGACTATAACTTAAAAGATTATTAACAATTTAGAGGAGTATTACTAGCCGGCAAGACAACCATTCAGGCTTGTAGACTTTATGCCTAAACTTTGTATTATTGAATCGGATGAAGAAGATAATGGTGAATCTTGTTTGGTAGATATATGCTGAATCGTTTATGTGAAATCAGATGTTCTTCAGCATCAGTTACTCCAAAATGACAAGGGTAGTCAGACAGACTCGACCAACCCATCAAAATTCTTATCTGAAAAATAAGAAGAGCCTGAGGAGTTAACATTTGAATTTTGTTTACTGACTCAACAAAAAGATAATAGTTAAGATGAAGATTTATGTTTCCTGAGGGAGAAGAGCTGGACTCATTGATATCATCATGTATGAAATGTATGAAGTTGAAAAATGAGTATAATCCTTTTGGCCAATCCTCGAGAATAAGAAGTGAATTTGAAGAAACTACCTCTTCAGAAAAATCTGAGCAAGATAAGGTGATTCAAGTTCAGTTGAGAAATGGTAAAGTTTTACCACCATCATTAAAATAGGGAAATGCAAATAAAAACAAAGGCAAACAAAATGAGGTGAACAAAGATATCATTCCCAAAAGTCCTAGAATAAAGCCTAAATTAAGCGAAAAGATAAATTATAATATTCTATTACATATGAGAAAGATCCCTGCACAATTGAGTGTATACGAATCTCTCTTGATGTCAAAATTCCTTTGAGAAACTTTGATACAAGCTCTCAAAGATCTGGATATCACATATGAGAATGATCCCTGCATAATTGAGTGTGTATGAAGCTCTCTTGATGTCAAAAGACCTTTGAGAAACTTTGATACAGGCTCTCAAAGATCCGGAGAGTTATGAAGCTTACTTTATTGAAAAATGCATGACTGAATCATTACAAACTCAAGATCTCCTAGTAATCACTTTTTCTGAAGATCTTATATTGGGAACAACGAATCACAACCGTCATCTCTATGTTGCTATGGAAAGTGATGGCATCTTAATCAACTGAATATTAATTTATCCAGGTTCTTCTACCAATTTGATGAGTCTAAAAGCATTAAAAGGATTATCACTTGATATCCAACATCTTGGGAGGGATAAGTTGATAGTTCATGATTGTTGACCTTATTTTTAGAATGAGCTCTCAACTTCTCCATCTTAGACATAGGACTCCTCTTAGACACTAAGAGTTCCTTAGTCTTAAGACACTTCTAGTGATTAGGTGAACACTTAACCTAACCCTAAAGACTTAGAAGAGTTAGCCATAGGAATAGGTCATGCCTTAGGGGTGTTAGAAAAACTTGCCTACCCTATAGGTTGAACCAAATCCTTACTTCCTTCTTTCAAGTCAAACTCCAAATCGAAAGCAACTTCGAACTCAAATCAATTCCAACTTAATTAATTTTCTCAAATTCAAATCAATTCTAACTTAATTGATTTTCTCAAATCCAAATCAACTTCAAACAAATTCAAATCAAATTCCAGCAATTTTTCTCAAATCATGAATCAATTCCAAATGATTGACATTCACGATCAAGTTCAAATCTAAAATCTTTCCTAAGTCAATTGATTTCATCTTATGGACTTAGCTCAAATCAAATTCAAATCAATTAAAACTCAAAAGATTTTCTCATAACCCATTTATATTCTCATTTATATTCACAAATATAAATGAAATATAAATTCAAATATCCAAAATCAATTCAAAACTCAAACCTAAATCTAACTTAAATCCAACCTATACCCTTTCAAGTCAAATTCTTGAACTTAGCCAAATCAAATCCAAATCAATTCAAATCCTTGGATTTTTTTTATGATTCAGTCAATCCTTCAATCATGAAACCAAATATAAACATAAACTTCAATCATCAAACCAAAATTAAATTCAAAACTCAAATCCAAATCAAACCCATGTTCATCCTTTGAAATTGTTAAATGAATCAAAACCCATTTGACTCCAAATCACTTACAAATGGATTTATATTTCAATCATAAGTCTATATGTGAGTTCAACTAAACTTGATTCAAGCCTTGATCAAGTCAATTGACCCATCTAGATTCTCGTAACCCAAATTGACCTAAAACACCTTTTCGAGCCAAATTATAATCCTACCCAGATTGGATTGAACTAAGACCATCTAAGCCTCACATTGTGAGCAACAATCATCATAGGATGATCAATCACTCAAATTGGGTCAAACCAAGTCAAACCTAACCTTTGACCAAGTCAACATTTGACCCAATTGAAACCTAAACTAGCCAAAATTCACCATATGCTAAATTGATTGAAACCATTGATCAAAACCAATTCATGATCAATGATTGGACTTGACCAAGTCATCATTTGAGCCAAACCTAGCCCAATTGGCCACTTGACCCAAGTTGACCCAACTTGACCTAAAAGTCAAAATATATCAAATCTTGATCTAAGCTAAATTGATTGCAACCAATGGGTCAAATTCATTCTAAATCACTTGTTGAACTTGACTAAAGCCTCAATTGGCCAACTAGACCCAACCTAGCCCAATTGATCATGAACCCAACTTGACTTAAAAGGTCAAATTAAGCCAAAATCAAATCAAACCAAAATTGATTGAAACCAAAGCTTGCAAAATATTTCAAATGATCAACCAAACCTAAACCACCTATAACCCAATTGGGTCAAATGGGTCAAATTGGTCAACTTGACCTATTTGACCTAAGTGAAATCAAATGAACCAAAACCAAATATAAATCAAATTGAACCAAACCAATGTTACCAAACCAATCCAAATGGTCATACAAACTTGATCCAACCCATAGTTTGACCCAATTTGACCAATTGGTCAACTTAACTCAAGTTGACCCATTTTGACCTAAATGGGTCAACATGAGCCAAATGATATCAAATCAACACCAAATTTATTGAAAATTAGCACAACCCATTTTTCAATTATTCTAAATTTGCCCAAATTAAAATAAAAGCCAAATGACCATTTTACCCCTAGGTTAAAGGGTAACCTATGGCCAATTCCACTTGGGATTTGGTCAAATCCTTTTCATGGCCACTTGACATCATCTCCGTGGTCCATTCGGACACCAAGGGATGTGGTGCACATGACCCAATAGGTTTGGGTCAACCCTAAAACCCTAAACCCAAAGCCAAAACTGACCACCCAATGGAAAATGAGCATATTGAATTACCCCATACTCTCATTTAACACATGGGCAACTCCACTACACCAAACCTAACCATGAGCTCCTAACAACCTAACAAACCCTTCTATCAATTGAATCCAAAATGGCAAAGGAGCTCACCATATCCAAGTAGGAAGATATACTCCCCTAATTTCATTCAGCAATTTTGCACTGAAACCAGGAACTGGAGGAAGCATTGCCAAGCTCTCCCAAGCATTCCTAAGCTCAATTGAATTCTCCATTCTCGATTTTCCTTGCCAAAAAATAGGGAGGTGAGAGAGTGCCAACTTGCTCACCTCCATTCAATTCCTCTTGCAAGCACCATCAAGGAACTAAGTCAAGCTCCTCCAAAGCAAATCCCAAGCAACCAAGCCACGAGAAGGAGGAGTTCGATCAAAGCCGCAAGCCATGAAGCTCACTTTGTTCAATAAGAAGATCCACTTTATCTCAAGCCTTCAAACATTCAACATGGCTTCATCTCCATTAGACAAAGCTACCTCAACGGCTGGGAGCATCGGTGATAGCCTCCAGTGAGGTATGCTTCAAAACTGAGCTTAGGTATAGAATTATTTCATCCTTTGTAAAGGGAAGTGTAATCCCAATTGAATTCCAGTGTTGGATGTCTTTCTTTTTGCTCTTAGATGGTGTGTGTTGAATCCTAGCTCAATCCAAGCTCAAGTGAGCTTAGATCAAGTCATGGAGGATGGATGACCTCCATCTCTTGCTAGCGAGGGCAGGGATGAATCATGGACCATCCATCCCGCATGTTTTGGATGGACGGTCTTGATTAATCCATTTAGATCCAGGGATTAATCCTTTAGAAACTATGGGTTTAATCGACCGTCGATCTGACGGTCAAGAGAAATGTGTACGTCAATTGACATGCCATTTGATTTGACAACTTAAATAACCAATCCCACGTGCCATGAAAGCGCCCATCGGACCATGCAGATTAGATTAGATATAATTAGGGGATTTAATTGCCTAATAATCATTAAAACTTCAAAATTACATAATTAAATGTAGAAAAATCAAAAAAATATAAATGAGGGCTCATTTTAAAGATCATTCAGTGAGGAATAATATAAAATTATTTCTAATTGATTTTGAGGAGTGAATTTTCTTAATTGGGGTTTATTTGAAATCTTAATAACCCTAATTACTCCTGTATCATTTTATTAATTAATTCTAAACTTCTCAGGCATGTTTTAGGGGATGACCTCCTCATCCCCTAATTTTCTTAGAATTTATTAATGAGTTAATTATGGAAGTCAATTAATGAATCCCTAATCACCCTCTTAATGTAATTAAGGGTAATTAAGCATGTGAACAGTGGTTTAATCACTTAATTAAGATAATTGAACATTATTTAAGTGATTAGGAGGTTTATGGAATAATTTTGGGAAATGTTTCTCAAGCTATTCCCGAAACCCCCTTTCTTTCTTAATCCAAACCTAATTAAGGATTAATCCACTAATGATCTACTTAATTAGCTTAATCAAAATTTCAAAATCAATCTGAACTTAATCAATCCTTTGTTGGGTAGATCCTTAGGTGTTCAAAAGCCTAAGATAAATTTAAGGAAATCATTTCCAACCCACATGTGTGGGAAGGTTATGAAAGTACTTAATTAAACCCTTTAGCTTAATTAATCAATAATTGTGAGCCAATTGCATTTGGCCCCTTTCTTTCTTAGGTGCATTGTTGATTTAAATTCAATATGATTGCATATCATATGTTGGCTCATAATTAGGTTAATTAAAGTGGTGTGGGTAATTAATGAACTTAATGTACACCTTAACTTAAGAAAAATATAAAATCAATCTAATGGTTCTAAAAATTAAACTAAAATAACACACACATGTGGGAAACACATTTCCTAAAATCAAATCAATCTCAAAATTAAAACAAAATTTCCTTAACCAACTTTGATTAACTTTAAAAGATCTTATTCCATATGATTGTCTTTAAGAATTAATTAGGATAACTGAAGTTGCATGCTTACATCACTTTATTTTTTTTCCTAGCATACTAAATATTGTTTGTCATATGAAATCATGCATTCATATCTTTTGAAAAATAAAATAAATGAAATGTTTCCTTTATGTCAAATTGCATGTTTTGGCTAAAGTAAGAATATGAATGGCTATTATCACTATTAAATCCAAAATTATTTTTGAAACCTATAAATCAACCATTACAAATGAAAGGTATGTTACTTATAATTACTTATAATCTTGCATGTGAGTATAACATAAGATGTGCATTATGTGACTTTTCCATCTCTTCTCTTTTAACATAATTTTGAATAGGATTTGTAAAGTGTATAATTCATTTGAAAAGAACACAACACTTTCTTGAATCTATTCATATTCATTCTTATGTTATCATTTAAGAAGAATCTTCACATTTACACATGTAAATTGCATAACCAAATCAAACATAAAAATCTTTTGCATGACTCTTTTTTCATTAATTTCTTTTTGTACATGCAAATGTATTTAAGAAAAGTGGCATATTGGTTTGGACATCCTGGGGTTGCGAGACTTTAAGTAGCCCTAAGAAGGTTTTGTACCTTATACCCTTGGTGTAGAAAATAATGGCGTCGTACTCACTTATGTCTTTCATACATGTAAATGTGCATTTGATTAATGGATAAAAGAATCCCTTTCTTTTCTACATAACAAAACCATGCATCATGAAGCATCCAAATTTCCTTAAGCAACATCTCTTAGCATTCATCATTAAGGTGTGCAACATATTTACATTTGCATGTATAGCTATATGCATATTCACATGTGGAAAGAAGTAAATGGTTGTGTGTTTTGTGATAGTAATTCACTTTGTTTAATATTAAAATTCCTTTCTTATTGAATAGGTTTATTTAGAGCAAATTTAAACTCAGGATTAATTAAAACACATAATAAAACATTCACTAAATAAAAATCACTTATGAATCTACTTTAGAAATTACTTAAGGTAGGGAGGAAAGATAAGTTCTCTTCTCTTTTCCTCTCTTTACAACACTTAGTAATTAAGTGTAGGTTCATTCAAACCAAATCAAATCATCAAATAAAATTAAAAAATTAACTAAATCACTTAAATGAAACCACCCTCTAAGTTGAACCCTTTCACACTTAAAAAATCTTAACCTTAAAGCCTAGCTAAGACATACCACACAAGCCTTAAATGGCACACATATTAGGCTAAGTCACCATTTCTAGCTCTATGTTAGGGCAGTGCATGGTTTGATGCTTGATTTTATTTTGTGATGTGATGTTTTGGATGTTACAGTGTGTAGACTTGATGATAGATGATCTAAGTCTAATCATTATTTTTTATAGGGGATTGTGCTTAAGGGGCGTTGTAATAAAAATAATAAATTCTTTTTCTGTGCAGGTTGCTTATACCCCTAAGCATAATCCAAAATAGGCCAGATGAACTTGGTTACCCATATGTGGCGTGCTAAGTCCAATTTATTCATATACATACTTAGGATTATGTGGTTTATTTAGCTAATATCTATTTTGTAGGTTTTAGTTAGATTTACTTTTTTCCATTTTCATGTAATTTTGTAATTAAGATTTGGAATGAATGTTATGGGGGATTAGGATGAACATTGGTCATAAGAATTTATATTATGCACCATGTGAAGCCTTTGGAGCAACCACATTCTAACCAACCAAAAGAAGAAAGAAGAAAGAAGAAAGAAAAGAAGAAAAGAAGAAAGAAGAAAGAAAAGAAGAAAAGAAGAAAGAAAAAAGAAGAAAGAAGAAATGAAGAATGAAGACCCCTATAACATGAATTCCTTTTTGATAGTAATTAATTCATTTATAATCTGGGTTGTATAAGAGTAAAGCTCAACTACCCAATTTCTTTTGGGTTTGTGTGGTGGATCCCGACCACAAAGGCCTTTTATTCTTTTGTGCTAGATTTATAAATTTGTTTGATGTTTGTTTAGCTTGGGCATTAAGATGACATATTTTCCTAGTTTCTTCATTGATTGGAATGGCCTGGATGCAATTAGGCTCTTAGAAAAAAATAAATTTTATATATCCAATCAACTCAAAACTAAAATTAATAACTCATAACCTCACCTAAAGTCTAGGTTATAAAATAAGATAAAATATTTAGCAACCCTTTTGCTAGATGTTGTATATTTTCACATCATACATAAAAAGTATCTTGCTTCACTCTTATTATGGAGGGCTACCTTGCTAGAACTTGGCTTGACCTTTGAGAGCCATGGTGGAAATACATCTCATTATTACTGATTTTAGCCCATAATCTAATTTCTCATGCATTAGGCATATGAATCCCAAAGCCCATGTCAAATCAATCATCCAAAAATGAAAATAAAATATAACTAAAATTTGCATTAGATTTATGTCATTAATCATTCCCTACATGATCTAATCTCTTAGGGAGTATATTTAAGGACTTAGTCTCTTTCTAAATAAACAACATCTTAGCTATCTTGTAAAAGCATATGATTTGCCTATATGTATTTAAAAATAGGAGGAGTTAGGAGGTCACCCCGTGATTGTAAGTCCAACGGTGGTTTATCCTGGAGGTAAACCATATACCATTTTGCCTTAGATTTAGGTCATTTTGGCTCTTGCCAAAGCTCCCTAGATTTAGGTTCAGAGGTTGTTACTTCCCTTTGTGGGCTATAAGCATAAATTCTCACCTCTTAGGCATTTCCATGATCTTGTGTTGTGGGATTATAAGCCCTAGATTTCTAATAATAATTCAACTCAAACAAATAAATCACTTCAATTTCAAAAATATAAAGCCTAACCATAAGATAGTTTGGGATGCTTACTAGGCTTCCTAGTATCATAAGCATCCCCTACTTATCTTCCATTGGTTTTGATAATAACTCTCCTCATCAATCCCATTTGATCTTCCAAAACTAAACCAATTGATTGATAGTCCTACGTTTAAAATCTTTGGAGACAATGATCATTTACCTTAATTGAGAGTATTCTTTAAGGAATCTCATTCCTTAGGACGTAATTAACTATGGGGGCTTGCCTCCAAAGGGAACTTAACGAACCTGATTTAAAATAAACCCTGCTTTACTTTTTCATATAAAGTAGGGAAAGAATCTCTAGTATATTCGAAGACCCATTATCCTTAGGAGTCCTTATTAAGGTGATTAGGTCCATTATAGGTTGGTGACTTCTATCTCTTGAGATAGTACATCATTCTTCAATGTCATACCCGATCACTCTAATAAGAACATCTGTGGATCTGTGTGGTGTCTTACAAAAGGCATTTTCTATTTTTTTCTTCATTTAAAACTCATTTTAGATGAAGATTGAAATAAAAATTCACCATAGATTTTTCTGGCGACTCCGCTGGGGAAGGTTCCTCTCTCCATCTTTGGTAAATGATTGTTGCTCCAAGTATCGATAGTGGATTTGTACTTTGTATAAATATGAGAATATCTTTCTTTTTGTTGGTATTTAGTTTATTTCATCCTTAAGCTGAGCTAGCCAACATCTTTTAGGTTTTAGGACCTCACTTCATGTAGGTCTTAAAATCTCTATTGGGATTTCCAATGGGTGAAAATAAAATTTATTAAAAAAGAAATAACTAAAGACTTCCTCCTTACCATTTCTATGGTAAGGTTAGGTTCATTCCAAAAATAAAGAAAATAAATAAATCCTTTATAAAAACATCAATTTCCAAAAAGCACTTTTTCAAAATGCACATAATAAAATGTTTGCACATAATTTTTCATAAAATAACCTCATCTAACAATCTTCATGATTATTATATGTAGGATCTTTTCAAAAACAAAATATAAAATCATATTTTCAAAAAGCACAAATGAGCATCTTCACTCATTTCATTTTGATGAAGATTTCATTTTCAAAAACAAAATCCTTCAAAAAGCACAAATGAACATCTTCACTCAATTTATTTTGATGAAAATTTCATTTTCAAAAACAAAACCAACAATCATATTTTCCAAAAGTACAAATGAATATCCTCATTCAATTAATTGAATGAATATTTCATTTTTAAAATAAAATCATCAATCATCTTTTCAAAAATAAAATCCAAAATTATATTTTCAAAAAAGCACAAATGAACATCTTCACTCAATTTATTTTGATGAAGATTTCATTTTCAAAAATAAGATCAACAATCATATTTTCAAAAAAAAAAAGCACAAATGAACATCTTCACTCAATTTATTTTGATAAAGATTTCATTTTCAAAAATAAAATCAACAATCATCATTTAAAAAAAAACATAAAATAAAATCCAAAATCATATTTTCAAAAAGCACAAATGAACATCTTATTCAATTTATTGAATGAAATTTTCATTTTCAAAATAAAAATCAACAATCATCATTTCAAAAATAAAATCAACAATCATCTTTTCAAAATAAAATCAACAATCATATTTTCAAAAAGCACAAATGAACATCTTCACTCAATTTATTTTGATGAAGATTTCATTTTCAAAAGCAAAATCAACAATCATATTTTTAAAAAGTACAAATGAACATCCTTATTCAATTTATTGAATGAAGATTTCAATTTCAAAACAAAATCAATAATCATCTTTTCAAAAAAAAAATCAAAATTAACAATCATCTTTTCAAAATTCAAATACATTTGGATTCTTCACTTAGCATACCCAAAATTTGCTAAGTGAAGATCCTCTTTTCAAAAATCAAAACATTAAAACCTGAAATACATTTAGCATACCCAAATTTGCTAACTGAAGATCCTCATTTCAAAAAGAATATATATATATCAAAAATCAAAACACATGGATCCTTTATTTAGCATACCTAAATTTGCTAAGTAAAGAATCCTCTTTTCAAAATCAAAAATCAAAACATCAAAATCAAAACATCAAAATCAAAAATAAATTTTGAACCTTATTTAGCATACATAGATTTGCTAAGTAAAGTTCTCATTTTCAAAAGTTCAAGATAAAAAAAATCAAAACACACATGGATCCTTTATTTATCATACCTAAATTTGCTAAGTAAAGAATCCTCTTTTAAAAATAAAAAAAATGAAAAACACACATGGATCCTTTATTTAGCTTACCTAAATTTGCTAAGTAAAGAATTCTCTTCTCAAAATAAAAAATCAAAACACATTAGGATTTCTTTTCTTTAACATACCTAAATTTGCTAAATAAAGAATCCTCTTTTCAAAATCATCAAAACAAAACACATTTGGATTTCTTTAGCATACCTAAATTTGTTAAGAATCCTCTTTTCCAAAATTATAAAAAAATCAAAACACATTTGGATTTCTTTTATTTAGCATACCTAAATTTGCTAAGTAAAAAAAATCCTCTTTTCAAATTCAAAAATCAAAACACATTTGGATTTCTTTAGCATACCTAAATTTGCTAAGATTTCTCTTTTCAAAATCATCAAAACAAAACACATTTGGACTTCTTTAGCATACCTAAATTTGCTAAGAATCCTCTTTTCAAAAATCATCAAAAACAAAACAAATTTGAAATTTTTTTATTTAGCATACCTAAATTTGCGAAGTAAAGGATTCTCTTTTAAAAAGTCATCAACAGCAAAACATTTGGATTCTTCATTTAACATGCCCAAATTTTCTAAGTAAAGATTCCATTTTCAAATTCACACATAATTCATAAACAAGCAAACAAAAGAAGAAATTTATTTTCAAACACCTCACCTAGCATACCCAAAAAGTAAATTCCAAAATCACAAATCCAAACAAAATCAATTGACCCTTTACTTTAACATACTCAAATTTGTTAAATGAGGGTCCTTAAAACACAAAGAATGAAATCCAAATATGAACCAATGGAAGCATCAATCTCTCCAAAAATATTTGAACCCATTTTCAACATACACAAATTTATTGAAAATGAATTCTATGTTCAAAAATCTCCTTTCTAATCAATGCAAAATCTCTCTCTAAAATCAAAGAGTCCTACTTAACATATTCAAATTATTGAGTGTGGGTTCAAATTCTAAAATCAAAATTCAAAAGTCATACAAAAGTAGAAATCTGATTCGGGTTTGTTTTGCAACATTGCACACTTTCAATCAGTTTCAGTCAGTTTCAGTTCAGTTCAGTTCAGTCTAATGGTAGCCTAGAAGTACGTGTTCATATTTCCTACTGGGATAGATTTGGCCTTGGATCGGGCCAGCCTCCCACAGTCTGACTTCCCCTACCTCATTCATTTTGGCTGAGGTTTCGAGGGGGCTAGGATCACTTGTGAGGGGACCACCCTCACAACGGTCAGCCGAAGTGTGGTAACCAGGAAAAAGCCTATCATCTAAGTTGAGATGCCATCTAACTCAGAGTTTTCCTCACTGAAGAGGAAGGCGTGGCGCCCACGCCAGTAGCTAGTACGGCACTTAGTGGTTTCCCTTTCTGTCCCAATATGGGCTAGCACCCACTCGTTGGCTCCTTCCAAGGGGAAGGATACCCTATCTTCAGAGATAGTCTCCCCCATGAGGTTGGGTCTAGTTTCTATGTTTCCCTCCTAGTAGGACTTAGCATCGTAATCAGTGCTGCAAGATCAAGCGGTAACACAACTGCATAGCCAAGAAGCTAGAGGCAGTTTCCCAGTCTGCAGTAGAAGAGTTACCTAGGATAGTGTCTCCTCTCATCATAGAGAACAAGTTTCACCCCTCTCTGGTTCTGATGCAGAGGAAGACATTAGGAGGATCTGCCCTCACCTCCACAGATGCTGAGGCTCCTATCGACGTGAGAAGGTCATATGCTGGCCTTAAATTAGTTTTGTGCCGAGTAGGCAGAGCTTACGGACGATCAGAGTCTGGGGCTCAGTTTGATTTATGTTATGTCATCCCTCATAGCATGGGCAGACACATCGCAGAGAGGGCCGTGGATGGTATCGACCGGATTACTAGCAGAGAGAGATGTGCACGCAGACGTCGACCCCTCATTGACTTTCTTTCGATGCTACCCACACCGATCATATTGATAGCATTCTACTAACAGGTACTACCCACTATAAGAGAGGAGCTCTTTCCCAGAGAGAGTCGGTGGTGCCTCCACCACACCGCTCTACTCAACGCCCACCATCTCCAGTATAAGTTCCATCATTTGTTCAAGAAAAGCCATGAAGGTCGCATGAGGGGAGAAGAGAGCCACCAAGTGATCCGACATGTAGATCTCATTCCATCTACACCACGACGAGGCAAGGTGAGCTCTCTTGACCCTCTTGCCTAGTTGCGAAAGAGGGAATGACCATGAGACATAATAGTCATTCCATCACCACCACCACCACAGCAGAGTACGGAGATATCAGCAGTAGAGGGAGGAGGACATACACTTGTTCATGGCCATGATACCCTAAGAGTACCATATATAGTGATAACCAGGAGCATCTATCTTCCAGTGAGCGTAGTCCTCACAAGATTAATTCTCCAGCAGTAGGGGAGGTTCAGTGTCTCTCTGTTCATGATAGTGATCCTACCACCGGTCAGCCTTGATCTTTTATACTTGTTCAGTTGGACCAATCTCTCGATGATATTGTAGCTTAGTATCTAGTGGAGAAGAAGGAGATTCTAGGATACGCTTGGTCTGACCTAGAGGATGAGAAGGTCAGTTTTAATCCTAATGAAGATGACCTATTGGAGGATTCAACAGGAGTGCACATGGTAGACACCAGGGGTTTCCTCCTTCATGATCAGTAGGGTTTGGAAGGGTGCACCGAGATAGGAAGATACCACTCAACACCTCCTTCAATAATTAAAGCAAAAGGATGAACAAATAGATAGGATGGGAAAGAGGCTTAAAGACTTGCTAGCAGTAGTTTTGGCACTTCAGAACCAAACCTTGACAGTGTATTCTACTATTACAGAAACATGTTAGCCTGAGTTATTGCATGTCTTGGATCAAGCCAAGACTTCACCTCCAAGAAAGCGACATATAGAAGGTAATGGATACCTTCATATAAGAAAAGGACATTAAAATCATGGTTGAGCAGTAAGTGAGAGAAGCATTAGCGCAAGCCTGAGGAGGATCATCAGTTCAAAAAGGTAGACCTTACCTAGAGGAATTTGATGCCATCCAGTATCTTAAAGGTTTTGTTCCACCTTCTTTCAAGAGCTTTGATGGTAGCGGGAACCCATGGCAGCACATAACGCATTTTGGACCTGTAACACCGGAGGCGTGATGCTCTTTGTTCCATTTTTGTCAACAGCTTAACAACATAGCCTTTGATTGATATGCTAAACTCCCCAATAGTTTAGTAAAGACTTTTGCTGAGTTGGATCAACTCTTCATTAAGAGATTTGTTGGAGCTCTACTTGTTGTGGCTCAACAACACCCTAGTGAGTCCCTAGTTGATTATATTCTCAAATGACATAATTTGAGTATAAAATGTGAACTGCAGCTGTCTAAACAGCATGCCATTAAAATTCTACTAAAAAATATTCATGGCTCGGTCGCCTTCATTCTTAAAGGTTTTACCATCAAGATATTTGAGAAGCTAATCAATAAGATGGCTAGCTTACAAGGAGAAGCCAAATAGTTTCCTTTTTCGAAAACAAAGCTAAAGCCACAGAAAGCTTATGAAGAAGCCGGAAGAGTAGACAAGAGGAGGAAGCATATAGAGCAATTTGAGAGACCTCGAGCCCAACAATCACTTCCACCTCCTCTACCACCACCAGGCCATCCTACCCACCACAAGAGCCTACATGGCCTCAGCCTTCTCCTCCATATATCCATAGCGGTACACATGCCGCTACCATCCACCTACTCTTTTGGATAAACTAAATAAACCTTATTCATTTAAGAGAGAGGTAATCAAGAAAATCTTTAAGAATCTCTTAAAGAAACTTGATTTTCAGCAACTCGGGCCCAGAAGGCCAGAGGAAGTGGGCAAGAGCAATGATCCTAACTTTTGCCCCTACCATCGCATACTAGGCCATATTTTGGAGGATTGCTTTACATTCAAGGACTAGCTTGAGCATATAAGACAAGTGCCATAGTTATCCCAAAGAATCCTTGTAGAACAACCATCTAGTTCCATTAGGGTAATCCTTGGGGATACCTACGATCCTCTCAAAACCAAAGAAGGCTAGGATATTTTCTTATCCCAAACCTTTAAAAAGATTGTGTCAAAAATCAAGAAACTTTCTCTACATGTGCCTGAGGCAGCTCGAACCTCCAACATCAAGGAAGGTTTGCAAGTTACCAAAGACAACTTGGGAAAAGTGGGAGCTCAACAGTGAGTCCACAGGATAGTAGCACAATCACCAATCGAGCCTCACCCATCAGCTACTACTTCAGTGACCACTTCTACTTCAACTAGCTCTTCTTCTAGTAGACATCTTGTATCGATGGATGAGGGTATCAAATCCCTCGCCCCACTTTTTATTAGATTTCTACTATGTACCTCCTTCAAAATCCAAGAAATTAAGCAATAAAACTAGTTTGAATTACATCTGTGTCATTTTGATGGGTTATCTAATTCTACTATTATTGAAAACTCTTCAAGTCTAAATAATAATTATAACAACTCCGATCTTCCTCTTTCTGATTTAGAGTTGGACTTTCCTTCTCTGAATACTATGGGTTCACCTCTTGAGATAGACTTGGAATCATCTGATTTTGAGGGTACCATAGGAGAAGCTGTGGTGAGCTTGACGAGCAGGTAAAATCTTCCACTAACCTACCATAAGAGATCACCAAAGTTAACCTCTATAATGGTAAGATTCTACCTCCTAAGGCAACACCTCAAGATAAGGGAAAATAAGTCATTGGTTCAGATGATCGAGAAGCCCCTCCACAGGATGCTCTACTCTTGGATATGCTTATGATGGATTAGCCTAAGGTGGATTACAATGCCCTCTCTCACCTAAGAGAGTTACCATCTAAGTTAAGCATATATGATGCCCTTATCTTATCCAAAGAGATGAGGGAATCATTAATCAAGGCTCTTCTCGATCTAGAGATATGCTTAGCTCAGTTGACCACTATTGGAGAGAAGGTACATTATTCCAGAGAAGCCCAGGGAGTCACTTTCACAGATGAAGACCTTCTTCTGGGGGACATGGAATACAACCGTCCCCTCTACATAGTGGACATGGCCAGATTTAGAATTTCCGGGGTTCTTATTGATCTAGGTGGATCGGTGAACTTATGAGTCTAAAGACTCTTGCCAATTTGAAGATTGACATCTTCACACTCTAAGGAGATCGGATGATGTTGAGAGGATTCAATGTACAAGGTGAGAAGGCTTTAGGTTCCATAGTGTTACCTTTGGAAATAGGTCACTGGAAGACTAAAGCTAAGTTCTATATCATTGATTTGAATACTTCATTCATTACTTTATTCGGTATTCCTTGGATACATCAGAATAAGATGATTCCATCTTCCCTTCATCAGTGCATCAAGTTTAGAAGGGGTGGAATTGAATAATGTGTCAAAGGAGATGAAATACCATTTTTAGTCAGAGAGGTTGAGATATATGAAGATGCAACCTACTATCTTCCTTAAAATACCTTTTCTCATGAACTTTGTCAAAATTCAAATGCAAAAAAAAAAAAAAAAAAAAGAAAAAGAAAAGAAAAATGAAAGTTCAAGTGAACGAGAAAAGGATATCAAGGAAGAAGTAGAGCCGCATGTCACATTCCACCCACAATTTATTCCATCATATGAAAATATGGGTAGGATGACTCGACCTCCACCAGGCAGAGACAGAGATAGAAACAGAGGCAATTCCAGAGGTGGAAAACTCCTTGGTTGGCAGCCAGCCAATAGGGGTTATGTTCTAGTTCATAGGAGTACCCCTACTATTCATATAGACTTGGAATCCATGGAGGATGAGTCTAATTTGATTAGCATACCGCCAACCCTCCAGGTTTCATTGAAGGTGACACTTGAGTTAGACAACGATGAAGACCAGGCCTCCAAATAAAGCATGAATGTATTTGAATCAAGTTTATATGAAACTATCAGACAGTAGTTAGGAACCTTAGTTCTAACCTCACTTTCCTCTCAAAAAAGTTGAAGGTTTAGTAGTTAAGGAAGCCCCTCAGTCTCCCAGGGATGTCAAGCCAAAGAGATTCATATTGGGATCATCATCTTCAAGTCCAAAAATGATGTAGGACTTGAGGATAATTCATATAAAAATCAATGGAATTACCTTTTGATTGGTACTCACCTTGTGTTCTTAATCTTGCAAAGAAGATTTTGAATCCTTAAACATGATCTAAGTATAGGTTAGAATACTTCAAGAAGCTGTGGAACAATAGAGGCAAGGATGCACAATCAAGATCAGGACTAGGATTCAGTATAGTGGGTCTAGTCGATGACGATGATTACTACTTAGTTGTCACCAATCATCTGGAGTCTATTAGGTTCTTCAACCACACTAACCCTTATGACGATGTGTGTTTAGAAACTTTAGATGATTCGGATGATCTCCAAATTAAATATGCATCATCAAAATTTGAAGAGAAGATCCATTCAATAATTGACAAGCTTAAAGAAATTAACCTCGGGATAAGAGAAAATCCACGCCCAACATACATCAGTCCATTGCTGAATGAAGAAGAAACCAATGAATTAGTTAGGCCATTGATTGAGTTTAAGGACTGCATTGCATGGAGCTATGAAGAGATGCTTGGATTATTTCTTGACGCAGCAGTCCACAAACTAGCAATGGACCTTAACGCTAACCCTATCAAGAAAAAACCTAGATGCATGCGATTAAAAATTGAACAATAGGTCATTTCTGAAGTTAAGAAACTGATCGATACTAGTTTTATCAAGGAAGAAAAATACCCTACCTGGTTAGCCAGTGTCATACTAGTTAATAAAAAGAATGTCAAATTCTCATGCGTGTTGATTTTAGGGACTTAAACAAGGCATGTCTTAAGGATGAGTTTCCACTTCCTATACCAAAATTAATGGTGGACATCGCCTCATCTCATGCAGTATTCTCCTTCATGGATGGGTCATTTCTCTACAAGCAAATCAAGATGGCCCTCAAGAATGAAAGAAACACTACTTTTCAAATCCCGATCAGAATCTATTGTTATAAGGTCATGCCTTTCGGCCTTAAAAATGCTGATGCTACATACCAATGGGCCATGACTCAAATCTTCAATGAACTCATTCATAATCAAGTTGAGCATTATGTTAATGATCTAATAGTCAAAAGCAAAGAAAAGGAAGACCATCTGTTTAACTTGAGAGTAATTTTTGAACGGTTAAGGCAATATAACCTCAAAATGAATCCCAAGTGTGCATTGGTAGTAGCTTCGGGAAATTCTTTATTATTTACAGGGAATAGAAATAGACCCAGAAAAGATCAAAGCTATCTTAAAAATACCACCTCCCAAAAGTTTAACTCAACTCAGATCTTTTCGAGGGCGGTTGGCATTTCTAAGATGCTTTATCTCTAACCTATCGGGAATATACAAACCATTTTTAGTACTTGTCAAAAAGGATACCAAGTTCAAGTGGGATGACAAGTGCCAGCATGCCTTTGAAGATATCAAGTAGTATTTAGTGAAGTCCCCAATTCTAGCAGTCCCTATCCTGGGCAGGCCACTCATCCTCTACACTACTACATTAGACGACTCCCTCGATGCTTTATTATCCCAAGCCAATGATGAAGGGAAGGAGAGTGCTCTCTACTACCTCAGCTATCGTCTGATTCCTGCTGAAGTGAACTACCCACCTATTGAGAAATATTACCTAGCTTTAATCTGTGCATCTCAAAAGCTATGACACTATATGTTTTATTATAAGGTGAACTTGATTTCTAGAACCAATCCACTATAGTATCTCATGACATGGCCAACTCTATCTGGATGTTTGGCATGTTGGTTCATGATTCTCTCATAGTTTGATATCACATTCGTACCCCTCCGTGCGATGAAAGGATAAGCACTAGTGGATTTCTTAGCAGCACACCCACTATATGCTGATTCCCCGCTTAGTGATAATCTCCTAGATGAATAAATCATGAACTTAAGGGATGTTGACAATCACTGTTGGGAGATGTATTTTGATGGTGCGACTTCCTTTCAAAAAGGAGAAGAACCATGATCTACTCTTCCAGGAAAGGTAGGGGTAGGAATAGTTCTCTTAACTCTAGATCACAATGTGATGAGATTCTCATACTATCTCTCCAATCCTTGCACCAACAATGAAGTCAAGTATGAGACTTTAATTATCGGTCTGGAGTTAGCAATTATAGTGTGTGTCAAAAGCATCAATATCTACGGGGATTCTCAGTTGGTTATCAACCAGATTGCTGGGTCATACAATATTCTAAAACCCAAGCTTTGTCATTACCACGAGTATACCATGAAGCGATTGGCCCAAATTTTTAAGGTCACCATCTATAAGATCCCTCGAAGAGAGAATGCAGTAGTAGATGCTTTGGCCAAACTTGCAAGGAATTGACATGTCCGAAAGATGAGTCCATTCCAATAAGGGTCCAAAATAGACAAGTCCAATCCCTTATTGACATTGAACTCATTGAGAGATTTTTTTTTGAAGGAGAGGTTATTGTTGCCAACAAAGACAAGGAGTTGGATTGGAGGCAACCGTTCATGGATTATTTGAACACCGAAAAACTACCTTATGGTGTTTATTTTTGAGATGTGGGATACCACGTAAATCTTAGGGGATACTTATTAAAGTGATCAGGTACGACATTAAAGAATGATGTACTATCTCAAAAGATAGAGATCACCGCCCTATAATGGACCTAATCACCGAATAAGGACTTCTAAGGCATGATGGGTCTTCGAATGTACCAAAGATTTTTCCCTTACTTTACATGGAAAAGTAAAGTAGAGTTTATTTTAAGCCGGGTTCATTAAGTTCCCTATATAGGTAAGTCTCCATAATTAATTACATCTTAAGAAATGGGATTCCTTAAGAACACTCTTGATTAAAGTAGACAATCATGATCTCTAAAGATTTCAAGGCACAACTATCAAAGGATTGGCTATGTTAAAAAATTAAATATGATAGATCAAAAGGAGAGACTTATTTTGGAATCCAAAGGAGATGAATAGGGAATGCTTATGATACTAGGAAGCCTAGTGAGCTATCTAATATATCCTATGGTTGGGCTTTATATTTTTGAAATTGAAGAGAGTAAATTATTTGAGTTGATAATTTATTAGAATACTAGGACTTATAATCCCACAACATAAGATTATGGAAATGCCTAAGAGGTGAGGATTTATGCTTGTAGCCGGCAAAGAAAAATAATAATCTCAGATCCTAAATCTAGGGAGCTTTGGCACAAACCACAAGCACATCCTAAATCTAAGCGAAAGGTGGAGATAATGGTCTACCTCGACAAGAGAGGATAGATCGTCTGACTGTTGGACTTATAACCACCTGGAAAGGTTATGCTTTAAATCCATGTAGGCAAGTCTTATGCTTTGCAAGATGGCTAGGTTGTTGTTAATTTAGAAAGGAGACCAAGTCCTTAAACTCACTCCCTAAGAGACTAGAGCATTAATGGCATGAATAACGATTTAATCTAATGCAAAATTTTAACAAATTTTAATGGATTCTTTTGGACTCTTTGTTTTGACATAGCCTATGGGATTTTGTATGCCTAAATGCATGAGAACTTGATTATGGGCCAAATCAAAAGAGAAAGGGGTGTTCTTTCATCAAAGGCTCTCACATGTTAAGCTTTTATTCTCTGGCATAGATGGAAGCCCCCTCTTAACATGAGTGGAAGAATATGACATGTATGATGTTATACATATAATTATCTAGCTAAAGGGTCGCTAAATATTTTTTTTATCTTGATTTAATTCTTAGGCATTTATGTGAGGTTATGAATTATTTTAAAATTTTAATTATGAGTTGTTAATTGGAGTTGAAAAATTAATTTTATCCAAAGAGTCTACGGCATCTAGGCCACACATTCAAACATCAAATATGAAGAAACTAGGAACCTAAACACAACATCAAATAATTTTATAGACTATCGTAAAAAAATAAAAGTCTAGTGCGATCGGGTCCTACCGTACACCCCAAAAAGAGAAAAAAGATGGGTAGCCAAGCTCTACCCTTATACTACTGGATTACAAAAGTAATACATTCTATGGAGGTCTTCTTTTCTTTATTTCTTCCTTCTCTTGCTTTTGATTTGATTTGCTCCAAAGGCATCACAGGGCACCCCATGGACTAAGCCTTCTAACCACTACTCATCCTAATCCCCATAATACTAATCCTAATTCCTAATGTAAAATTACATTAAAAATAGGAAAAATAAATCTAGCTACACCTAAAAAATAAATGTTAGCTAAGCACACCATACAATCCAAGCAGTTATATGAATAATTTGGACTTAGTACCTCACACATGGATAACCAAGCCCATCAATCCTAACATGGGTTATGCTTAGGGGCTAAGCAACCTGCACATCAAAATTATTTATATTTTATTACAATGGACCCTTAAGCATAACCCCCTGTAGAAAATATGATTAGGCTAATAACGGCCTAACATCTAGCTATAAGGCATACACCCTAACATCCAGTCTAAAATATTACATCACAAAATAAAATACAACATCACACATACAATCAATACATCGACCTAGCCTGATTCTAGGGTTGGTGACCTAGTATTTTAGTGTGTGAAAAGGAGGCTTGTGTAGCAAGACTTTACTAAGCTTCTTTAGTTTAAGTTTCAAATTGAAGTTTGAATTTTTTTAAATTTTACCTTTGGGTGATTTCAGTTTAAATCATTTAATGATTTATTTTTTATTTTTATTTCACTTTTATTTGGTTAAAGTGATGTTTAAGTTTTCAAGAATGAAGAATAGAATGAATTCCATTTGTAGATGGAACTCACCCTGCTCTACATCTTAACTCCTAAAGAGTCTAACTAAGGTCCTTAAGTATCTTAATTATCCCATTTAAATTTGTGTAATTTATTTGATTTGATTTAGATTTTAAAATTTGAGTTTTTTTTAATCTTCATGGATTTGATTGATTAATTTTGGATTAAATGTGTTAATTTAATTAAATTTTGATAATTCAATATCCTTAATATCTAATGAAGTTTAAGTTTGTTTAAATCCATGTGTTTTTGATTGATTAATTTTTAATTAGATATTTTGATTCAACTAAATCTTGATAATTCAATATCCTTAATGTCTAATGAAGTTTAGGTTTGTTTAAATCTATGTGTTTTTGATTGATTAATTTTTAATTAGATGTTCTGATTCAATTAAATCTTGATAATTCAATATCCTTTTAAATTAATATCTAATTCTTTTCTCTAATTATAATTATGTGATTTAATTTTATGTTTATTTATTTATATTATGGTTCATTTATTTGTAGTTTGATTGGGTTAGATTAATTGAAATTTTATTTTGATTTTAGTTGAGTTTGATTCTTTGTAATTAGAATTTTATTTTTAATCTCATCCAGTTGTCATGTTTATCAAAGTTTGGTTTATATTTTGATTTCATAATTGGATAGTTAATTAGTTTATCTTATTTCAGTAGGTAGAATGAGATTTGATTTGATTACATATTAAATTGATGAGAGTCTTTCTTTATTTGATTTAATTTGATTTGATTAGCTTTATTAGTCTATGGGTTTGCTTAGATTCAATGTGATTATGTAATTAGTTTAATTAAGAAGTGTGTTTAGGTTTATCATTAAATTGAATAAAGATTTGTTTAATTTTTAATTTGGTTTTATATTTATTTAAGTTGATGATGTAATTAATGACTTAATGATTTAGGTTTAATTTAGGAATTGATACTCATTTAATTGCACTTTAATTATGTTCACATTTATGTTTGATTAAGCTTAAGTTTAATATGTTTAATTTGGTTAACTTAATTAGCTTATTTAAGAGGTGCGATCAGTTATTAAAATAAATAGATATTTGTTTAATTTTTAACTTCATTTCATATTTATTTAGGCTAATGATGTAATTAATGACTTAATGATTTAAGTTTAAATTAGGATTTGATTGGCATTTAATTGCATTTTATGTTTGATTAAGCTTAAGTTTAATATGATTAATTTGATTAATTTAATTAGTTTATTTAAGAGGTGATCAAATTAATTAGTAAATTTAACTAAGTGTTTGATTTGAATTAATTTTAATGTGATTTATAAAGTTAATTTGGTTCATTAAGATGATGGATTAATTCATTAAGTTTGCATTAATTAAATATTTAATTAATTAAGTTTGATTAAGGGTAATTAAAATTTTAAATCATTAGATTAATTAAAGTTTGTTTTATTAGAAATTAATGACTTAATTACCCATATATGACTTATTTGATTTGATATTTTTAATTAAAATTTACCTAAATTTTATTGATTAAAGGGTTATCATTGTTATTATCATTTGATTAGATTAAGTGATTTAATTGTTTATTTTTATTTCAATTAAACTTGATTATTCATAATCATAGAGTTTATTTTCTTCATTTATTATGTTCATTATATTTCATTCATATTTGATTTAGTTGTTAGGTTTATTTATTAATGGCTAATTAATCATCTTATTCCAAATGGATTGATTTTAAATGTGATTTAATCATATCTTAATTAAGTTTACTTTAGCTTTATTTGGTTTAATTTGATTAATATCAAATGATTAAGTTGAATTGGTTTATTAATCAATTTGATTTTTAGATTATTCAATAATTAATTAATATTTAATTTGTTTAAATTTGTTAAATAGTTTCATATAATTTAGATTCAATGTTTGGTATAGGTTTGACAAGATTAGTTTGGTTTTATATCAAAGTTTCATTAATTTATTCAATTATGAGTTTGATTCAAAGATCTCATCATTTAACTAAATTTCATTAACTCAATTAGGTTTAGTTAACTTTAATTTCATTTGTGTAATATATGATATTTTTCTGATTTAAAATTTGATTACCAATCATTTCAGTATTATATCATTTCTGATTTTGATTTGGTATTTAAATTAATTTTATATTATATTTCAATTAATTTTTTAATTGACTGACTTTAATCTTAAGTGTTTATTTTGGGATAATTAGGCTTTAGAAAATCACATTATTTTCTTAAGGGTCCTAGATGTTAATTGAAGTGATTTAAGTTATTTTGAAGATTTTTATGTAATTTTATGAATTTTATTTGATTTGTTCTATTAAAATGGACAATTTGAACTTCAAAATTTAATTTCTCCCAATCCAAAAGTCCTTTTAACTTGAGATTTTTATGGTAGGTGTGTTTTAACACTTATTTCAATCTCTGAAAATTTCAATTCAATCAGACTTATATTTTTAGAGTAATTAATGAAATTTAATTTTTATTAAAACTTAAATTAAGCTCAAACCATTCAATGGAATTTGGAGATTTTTAGTTCTTTGGATTCCTCTTAGAAAGACAGATCCAACAAGTCATTATTTGAAATTGTTTGCTAAGTATTTTATTTATTTTTTATAAATTTTTAAAGTTTCAGGATAGTTAAATAATTTTAAAATTAGAAAATATGTATTTTCTCACTTAACCCAGTCAGCGTTGTGCAGGAACTAATGGGCAACATAGTGCCATGTAGCACCGCATGACTGGGCACCACTGTGGGTACGCGCACGCGCAGATTGGCCCGCTGCGGTGTCACCGGACTAAGGGAAAGTCCCGCGGCATGGGATGGCTATGCGTGGATTGGCGCGGACCGTTCAATCGTGGATCAGATGGTCCAAATCTGATCCACGAATTTGAAGGCAGAAATCGGGTGGAACATCACATGATCCAGACCATCCGATAGCAGATTGGATGGTCCAAATCCAATCCACGGTCTGAATGGTTGAGATCACGTGATTGTTGCGAGAGACGGGATCCAGATATGCGATTTGCGCGATCTGAGCCGTCTGATCTCTCTGAATGGGAGATCAGATGGTTTTTGCTTCACGAGATCCAGTGAACAATAAAATCAGGCCTTTTTTTTGCTAAATCAGAATGAAATCTCATCCAAATGGGCTCATTTTTGCAGCAATTTTCACCAAAAAATTTGTGAATCATATTAGGACTAAATATAATGAAAAAAATAGAGGGCTTCTCTACAAAAATTCCTAAAAATTGTGCAAAGATTGACAAAAATGGAAGTTTCTGAGGCTAGCTAAAGTTTGGCAAAATTACATCGCCAGGGATGGTTTCCGACAGTGGTGAAGATCTGAGCAAGCTCTTAAGTGCAAGAGGAAGCTTTGGAATGAGTGTAGCCTTCGCCTTCACTTCAAAATGATGTATCTTTCGGTGCTCGCCATTTTCTCACCAAAATCAACCTGATTTTAATGTTTCTAGCCTAAGAGAGGTGGGGGAAATGGTTGTTGGTTATTTTGGGGAGCTTTTGGGGTTGAATAGTGATAGGAGGAAGAGGAATGAAGTCTCATTTCCCACTCGTTTAATAGTGGCCAAAAATCCTCTTTTTTGAATTTTTGGCTCTAAAGTGTTGTCATTTTACTTGGGGTGATTAGGATGGATGATGGATTGATTGAGGACTTTGGATTTTTGCTCCAAAGTCTTCTTTTACTGCCATATGATTAGCTCCATTGAATGTCATGAATGGTGGGGGATTGAGGGAGGAGGAGGGGATGCATGTGATGGAAAGAATTAAATGAAGTTGGGTGGAATCCTATGTAAGGGAGGATACATGATGGATTCAATTGGGTTGGGTTGATTTTGTACTGATCCCAAATGATTTTGGGTCAAGTTTGATCAGCCCCCAATGGGTCATGACTTAGTTTCAAGGGATTTGACTCAATTTGGGTCATATGGGTCACATTGGGTCATATTAGGTTAGGTTGACCAATTGGTCAAATTGGGTCAAATCAAGACTTAGGTTAGGTTCAAATAATAATTTGAAGAGTTTTAGTATGATCAATTTGATTTAATTTGGCTTAGAATTGATTTTGGCTCATTTGGAATCAAATGGGTCAAATGGTTCAAGTTGACCAATTTGACCAAAATTGGCCAAATTGGCATGTGTTATGGGTTGAAACATGTTCAATTGACTAATTAAAGATGAATGTGGTCTTTGGTTCGAATCAGTTTAGATTTAGGCCAATTTGGGCTAAATGGTTCAATGGGATCGATTGATCAAATTGGGCTTAATTATGGCTTTGGTCAAGTTAAATAATCAATTTGGGATGAACTTGAGCCATTACAATCAATCAATGGGTTAGATCATGATTTGACCCAATTTGGTCCTTTAGGCCAATTTGGGTCAACTTGGTTTGAATGATCAATTGGGCTTGGGTTGAATTAGTCAAGTCATCTTTAAATATTGATATTGGGTTGATTCAAATCATTGGTTTCAATCAATTTGATGTAGGATGAGTTTTGGCTAGTTTTGGTTCAATTGGGCTAAGGGTTGACTTGGTCAAATGATTAAGTTGACTTGGCTTGACCCAATTTATTACAATTGATCATTCTAGGATAATCAATAATCATGGTTGATGGTTTTGGTGAGCTTGGTTCAATTCAATTTGGGTTGGATTAAAGTTGGCTCAAATGGGTCCTTTAAGTCACTTTGGGTCAAGTGGGCCTAAGTGGGTCAATTGGTTTGATTTTAGTTTGATCTGAGTTTAGTTGAACTTATATATGAGCCCTCGATTGAAATATAAATTCAATGGTAATCAATTTGGAGTCTAAGGAATTTTTTGGCTCATTTAAAATTTTGAAGTCAAAAGGGCTTGGTTGAGTTTGACTTGGGTTGGCTTCGATTTAATTTGATGATTATAGGTTTCATTTATATTTGGGCAGATAATTGAATGAATGATTGATTCAAGAGAAATTCCATTAGTTTCAAGTTGATTTGGATAGGATTTGGTTAAGTCTGAGAAATTGCCTTAAAGGGCTTAGATTGGGTTTAGATTTGATTTTGGATATAGTTTTGATCATTCAAATATGGATTTCATTTATATTTATGAATATAAATAAAGGAACAATTGATTTATAAAGAAATTAATTGATTTTGATTTGATTTAAAGGGGGGTTTGGCTAAGCTTATGAAGATGGTTCATATGGCTTAGGAAGGGTCTTAGGATTTGAATTTGATTTTGGGTTTCAATCATTTGGAGTCAAATTTGGGATATGGATTTGGAATTTGGATTTGAATTTTAGATTTGGTTTGAGATTTGAATCTAGGTTTGATTTGAGAAAGTGTATCAAGATTGGGTTTAGGCTATAGGGTAGGTAATTTTCTTAAGCCCTAAGGTATATCCTAATCTTATGATTAACCCTTCTAAGTCTCTAGGCTTAGGTTAAGTGTTCACCTAATCACTAGAAGTGTCTTATGACTAAGGAGCTCTTAGTGTCTAGAAGTGTCCTAAATCTAAGAAGAGGAGGTTGAGAGCTCACTCCAAAAGTGAGGTCAACAAAAGGACCCCCAATAGGTGTGGTGTAACTGACAAGGCACACCGCACGTATTATCATTGATTGAAATGATCCACAACATCCAAAAGATTACAAACACTAATAGAAATGATCTATACATAGACCCAAGAGGTAGATAGAATCACGATCTTAGTGCTATGTAGCTCTCTTTATGCCAAGGGCATAAGAGAGCAAGAAGGAATCCGCTGGGGATTGGGTACATGAACATTCTATTAGGGAAGTAGGTTCAAGTTATCCACTGAGGGATAAGAATTTGAGTTTGATTGTGAATATGATTAGTTTGGTGTGTATCCACTAGGGATAAGAATCTATAATCTAATGGGGATCAAGATTGAATTGATTTTGATTTATTTTATTTTAATTGATGTGGAGGCATATCCGCTAAAGATATGTGCTCGAATCCGCTACGGATTGGTTATGTCAACCTTCCACTAGGGAAGCCGGCTCTAGCTATTCACTAGGGATAAGGATTTGATTGGATTTCTTTAATTTATTTGATTAGAATCTAGTAGGGAGGTTGGTTTAGGCTCCACTGAAGAGAATGGTTCTAGATTGAGGGCATATCCATCGAGGATGCACACTCAGTTAGATTTGTTTGATTTAGATCTAAGCTCCACTAGGGAGGCTAATTTGATTTGTACCTCACTGGGGAGAAGTTTGGTTTGTCTAACATGTTTAATTTGACTCCATTGGAGGGGTTGGTTTTGAATTTATTTTATTATGGACCAGTGTGCGGAACACTAAGAAGGAACCATAAGGACTTTGGCCCTGTCTTAGATTTATAAGTCCAATGGGGTAGTCTACGCCATAGGTAGACTATCGACCTGGGTTTTTCTTGCAATGGCTATGCTAAGAAGAAGGAGTAGCAGACTTATATCTTCCAAAGGAGGGAAAATTCGCTGGGGTGATCTGTTGGATGGGCAACACATCGAACCCTACCTAAGGCAACCATTGAGTGACCACCACTGGGGATCTTACCTTAACTCAAGAGTAATCCTGATGATTTATATTGATTTGATTTGATTTAATTTAATTTGGTGTGTTATTTTATGGACCCTGTTGGTGTGCGATGGACCTACTAAGTAGGGGCAATGTCGACCTTAACCTATCTTAGATTTACAAATTCAAAGAGGTAGTCTACCAACCACAAGGTAGGACTATCCGACTTAAGGGGTGTCTTTCGGTGTGCAACAACTGTATTAGAAAGAAAGCATAGCAGGCTTACATCTTCCAAAGTAGGGATCGATCGTTGGGGTGATCTCAGATGGAATAAATAAATCTCGACCTAAGGCGACTCCTGAGTGAGCACGGGAGCTTACCTCAACTCAAGAGTAATCGATGATTAATTTGATTTATATTTGATTTGATTTGAATTGATTTAATTTAATTTGGTGTGCTATGTTATGGACCCTATCGGCATGCGATGGACCCACTGAGAAGGGGCTATGTCGGCCTTGTCCTGTCTTAGATTTACAAAGGGGTAGTCTACTAGCCACAAGGTAGGACTATATCATAATGACTAAAGAAAGTATAGCAGACTTACATCTTCCAAAGTAGGGATCAGTCGTTGGGGTGATCTTTTGATGGCGCAACAAATCAAACCTAACCTAGGGTGACTTTTTGGGTGAATGCCACTGTGGACTCATATTGACTCAAGAACAGCCAAGATCAATTTAATTTTAGATAGACCCTATCAATGTACGATGGATATACTAAGAAGGAGCTAATATTAGCATAGATTTATCTTAGATTTACAAATCCAAAGGATAGTCTACTAGTCGTGAGGTAGAGCTAACCAACCTAAGGGGTGCCTTTCAATTTACAATGGTCAAGTTAGGAAGAAAGCACGGGGACTTACATCTTTCAAAATAAGGAACTAATGAGGTGATCGATCGCTTGCGCAACAAATCAGACGCAACCTAAGTTTGCCCGTCAGTTTGCAACAGTCGTGCTGGAAAGGATGCGTAATAGACTTATATCTTTCAAAGCAAAGATGACCGTCAGGGTGACTCGTTGGTGGCACAACAAGTTGAACCCGACCTAAGGGTGACTATTGAGAGAGTGCTGACCTAGGGACTTATCTCAGCTCAAAAGTAGTCAGGCAATTCTTATAGAGAGTTTTGACAGCCCTAAAGATATGATGCCTGCTTGAGAAAGGAGCCATTGGGGGCTTGAATTCCTAATCCATAAGCAAAGATATATTTTGTTTATTTTATATTTATGTGGAACCTATTGGTTTATGAGGGACCACACTAAGAAGGAGCTTATATCAGCCTAGTCCTATCTCAGACTTACTAGACCAAGGGAGAATGTGTGCATCCATTGAACAAATTCTCCAACAATAGGAGTGGCTACTAGGAAAGAGGGATTGCCCAATCCAAAAGTAACCTGGGTAGTCTCTAAATGGGGTCACTAAGGACATGATCCAAATAAAGTGCCCACAGGGGAGGTGTCATTAGGGGCTTTATCCAGGACCCTGTAAAAGGAAACATGTAGGCATTCAATGGCTGACTCAAGGAGAAAGCATAAGGACTCACATCTGCCAAGAGTGGTGTGTCTACCGGGTGTATCACCGTTAGCATGCCAATAAGCAAGCAACCTAAGGTGCCCATCAGTTTACAATAATTAGTCTAAAAAGAAGGCGTGTAGGCTTATATTTACCTAAAGCGGAACTGATTGCCAGGATAGTCTATCTTCGCCCGAGAGCTATCCGACCTAAGGCACTACTGCGAGGGGTCTAGGGACCAAACCTAGGCTTGAAGTAGTCAAGAGGAAAGGAGCCACTAGGGAACTTATCCTAAACCTCAAATATACTTGACATAGTCAGTGCATGATAGCTAGTTCAAGAAGAAAGCTTGTAGGCTTACATCTTCTTAAACAAAGTCAACATGAGGTAGTTTACTAGCTGCGCAGTGAGGCCTACCAAACTAACAAGGTGCTCATTGATTTTCAATGGTCAAGTTAGGAATAAAGTATGGGGACTCACATCCGCTAGACAAGTGACCACTAGGGTGACACACTAGTAAGGTAGCATGTTAGCCCGACCTAGAGAAGCTAATGAGTGAGACTCACGGGGGCTTGCTCCCGCCTCAAAATAGCCCAAGATAAAAGATATGTATTTGTTTGTGTTGTGAAAGAGGAAATAGGATGCCGCTTAGGTTCTCTTAAACCTGCCCTAAACATGTAGAATAATGGATGAAATGGCGCCGCAGAGGCAATTGTGACTCCACTAAGAAAGGACATCACTTAGGTTCTCTTACACCTAACATAGTTGTATTAGTTAAAATAGGATGCCTCATGGGTTCTCTTACATCGAACCTAGTAGCGGTAGAGGATGGTTTGTAGTTTGTGTTTGTGTTGTGGAGGGATAGGATGCTTCTTGGGTTCTCTTATACCTACCCTAAACACGTCATGGCGGATTCACAAGTGAAAGATATTTCTAACACACAAGAGATGAAATTTGATATGAAAAGAAGTTTTATTGATGGTTATTTTCAAACAAGATTTATGGAGAGTATTTCTTTAAGTAGAGCCCATTGATTGGAAGCATTGGGTGCTCCCCCTTATAATTTATGAGTTGATAAGATCCTCCTTGGTAGGTCTTCTCTATAGCATAAGAGCCTTCCCAAGTGGGTTCAAACTTGCCTCCCATATTTCGATGAGCAATAATTAGTCTCCTTAGAACTAAAACAAGCTCTCCTACTAAAAAATCTCTAGGACGGACCAACTTGTCGTAAGCTTGAATCATTTTGGATTTGTACAACTCAAGGTTCTAGCATGCTCGGAGGCATCTCTCCTCCAAACCTTCGATCTCTTCCAACCACAACTTAGCATTTTGCTTCGTTATGATTTTACTACCCATGACTATCCCTAGTGATGGGAGTTGGACTTATAATGGTAGAACGGATTCAGACCCATAACTAAGGAGAAAGGGGTAGATTGAGTTGGAGTTCTGTATGTGGTGCGATAAGCCCACAAAGCTTCAACTAACTGTACATGCCACTGTCACTTGTTATCATTGAGTGTCTTCTTTAATATTTGGATGAGAGTTTTGTTGAAGGCTTCTACTGAGCCATTTGCCCTTAGGTAGTAGATGGCAGAATATCTTCAATCTATGTTGTGTCTTTGGGCAAAGCTATTGATTTTAGTGCTCTTGAATGTAGTACCATCATCGAATATAATTCATCGAGGCACCCCGAACCTATATATGATATGGTTTCTGAAAAATTTGGGCACATGCTGAGTTATGACCTCTCTAAGTGAGATTTCCTCTGCCCACTTAAAAAAGTAATTAGTGGTAGCCATGATGAACAAGTGACCCTTGAAGAAGGAGGATTAATTGGACCCACTATATCGATACCCCAATACTCAAATGGCCATGAGGCCAATGTAGGATGTAGAATATTGGGTGGTTGATGTAGGACCACATCGTGTACCTGACATTGGTGGTATTTCTTAGCTACGTCCATGCTCTGCGGATCATCGAAGGCCGTGAGTATCTAGTCTCTTGATCTTAGCTTTCATCTTGGACTAGATTGATGTGCTCATAAACTGAGTGTACCATGATCCTTCTGTGTTTATCCGATAATGTAACCACATATGGTCGGGGATACAAAGGTGCCTCCAGAGGTAGGAAAGGGCTCTCTGCTTCACCTGGTGTGCTAGTGATTTCTCTTGAGGTAATTTATGTATATTTAAATAATCTATGAATGGTTGCCTCCAATCTGACTTATCATCCTTTTTGGCAATGGAAACCTCCCCTTCAAGAGAAAATCTCTCGATGAGTTCAGTATCAATAAGGGATAAGACTTATCTATTTTGGACCCTTATTGGAATGAACTCATTTTTAGAACATGCTAACTCTTTAGCAAGCTTAGCTAATGCACTTGCTACTGCATTTTCTCTTCAAGGAATCTTGTGAAAGGCAACCTCTAGGATTTGAACCAATAACTCCATAGTGTACGTGTGGTAATGATGGAGCTTAGGCTTTAGAACTTTGTAGGACCCAACGATTTGGTTGATGATGAGCTGAGAATCAAGATGTTGATGCTCTGGATGCATAGTGTAATGACTAATTCCAGACTGGCAATCAGAGCCTCATATTTAGCTTCATTGTTGGTGCATGGATTGGATAGATGCTATGAGAATGTCATCACATCACGGTCTGTAGTTAGGAGAAATATTCCTACCCCTGTGTTTCTTGGGATAGTAAATTATGGTTCTTCTCCTCTTTAAGAGGAAGCTGCACTATCAAAGTACATCTCCCAACGGTGAGCACTAGTATCCCCTAAGTTCATGATTTGTTCATCGGGGAGATCATCATTAAGTGGAGAATCAGTAGGGAGTGGATGTGCTGTTAAGAAATCTGCAAGTGCTTATCCTTTCATGTCATGGAGGGGTATAAATGTTATGTTAAACTGAGATAAAATCATGGACCAATGTGACCGTCTGGATAAGGTCACCCATATTATGAAATATTGTAGTGGATTGACTCAAGAGATCAAGTTCACCTTATGAGAAAGCATGTAATGTCATAGCTTTTGGGATGCAAAGATTAAAGCTAGGTAGTGTTTTTCAATAAGTGGATAGTTTACCTTAGCAGGGATTAGACAATGACTGAGATAATAGAGAGCGTTCTCCTTCCCTTTGTTGTTGGTTTGAGCCAACAAATTGCCAAGGGAGTCATCTAATGATGAGTATATAATATGAGCGGGTTCGGGATAAGGGCTACTAGAACTGGTGGCATCATTAGGTATTGTTTGATGTCTTTGAATGCATGCTGGCACTTATCATCCCACTTGAACTTGACATCCTTTTTTATAAGTGTCGAGAATGGTTGGCATCTTTCTGATAAGTTGAAAATGATGCGTCTTAGATACCCCAACCACCCTTGGAATGACCTAAGTTATGTTAGGCTTTTAATGGGTGGAATTTCTAATATTGCTTTGATTTTTTTTGGATCAATTCCAATTCCCCGGTGTCAGACAACAAACTTAAGGAATTTTCCTGAAGCTACTCCGAATGCACACTTTAGGGGATTCATTTTGAGGTTGTATTATCTTAACCATTTGAAAACTACTCTCAAGTCAAAGAGATGGTCTTCCTTTTCTTTGCTTTTGATAATGAGATCATTGATCTAGCATTCAACTTGATGATGAATGAGTTCATCATTGAGTCATGGCCCCCCTAGTATGTGGCATTGAAATTTTTAAGGTTGAAATGCATGACCTTATAACAATAGATTGACGGGTTCAAAAGCGGTGTTTCTTTCATCGTGGGGTCATCTTGATTTAGTTGTAGCCAGATGACCCATCCATGAAGGAGAAGACTGCATGAGATGAGGCAATGTCCGCCATTAATTCTAGTATAGGAAGTGAAAATTCATCCTTAGGACATGCCTTATTTAGATCTCTAAAATTGACATGTATACGAATTTGGCCATTCTTTTTCTTGACTGGGATGACACTGGCCAACCAGGTAGGATATTTTTCTTCCCTGATAAAACCAACATCAATCACTTTCTTGACTTCAAATTTAGTTTTTGTTCTTCAATGTCTAATCACATGCATCTAGGAGCCTGCTTGATATGGTTAGCATTAGGTTATATTGCTAGTTTGTGGACTGCTATGTTAGGAGATAAATTGGGCATCTCTTCATAACTCCATGCAAAGTAGTCCTTAAACTCAATCAATATCTTCACTAAATCATTGGTTTCTTTTTCATTTAACAAAGAACTGATATATGTTGGGCATGGATCTTCTTCAGTTCCTAGGTTGATTTCTTTGAGCTCATCGATGGTCGATCTCCTCTTCAACTCGGTGGTGCATCCTTGACTTCAAATTCATTTGGATCATCTGAAGTTTCTAAACACACCTCATATGAGTTAGCATGATTTTAAAAGAACCTATCAAATTTCAAATGATTGGTGATGACTAAGCAGTAATCGTCATCATCAACTAGACCCACTATACCGAATCCAGTCTTGATTGTGAATGTCTGCATTTGTTGTCCCATAACCTTTCAAAGTAATTTGACCTATGTTTAGACCAAGCATGTGGAATTAATCCTTTCTTTGCTAAATTAAGAACACAATGTGAGTATCAATCAAAAGATAATTCTATTAAATCTTTGTATGAATCATCCTCAAGTTCTACATCAGTTTCTTGGCTTGAGAATGATGCTCCAAGAAATAACTTATGCACCTTTACATTTATGGAAGACTTAAGGGCTTCCTTAATTACTAAATCCTTAATTTTTTATGAGTAAAGTGGGGTTAGAGCTAAAGTTCTCAATTGATGCCTAACTATTTCACATATAGACTTGGATACACTTATGCTTTGCTGGAGCTTCTTCATCATCGCTCAACCATCACTTGCATGGGGATCTGTTATTTGGAAGTGTTAGCTGACATACTAATCATATATGACTCATCCTCTGAACTATATTCTAAGTCTATTATTGGTTTAAAATTTCTATAGGGAGTCACCTTCAAATCTGTGGGGAGAAAGAAAAGGCAAGACACTAAAAAAATTTGTCTTTTTAGGATGCCACATAGATCCGTAGATGTACTTATTCAAGTGATCAGGTATGTCATCAAGGAAATAGTGTACTATCTCAAAGATAGAAGTCACTACCCTTTAATAGACCTAATCACCTCAATAAGAACTCCTAAGGATGATGGGTCTGAATATGTACCAAAAATTCTTCCCCTACTTTACATGAAAAAGAAAAGCAGAGTTTATTTTAAACTGGGTTCGTTAAGTTCCCTATAGGGGCAAGCCCCCATAGTTAATTACATCCTAAGGGACAGGATCCCTTAGGAACACTCTCGATTAAGGTAGATGATTGTTGTCTTTGAAGATTTCAATATGAAATGACTATCAATCGACTGGTTTATGTTTAAAGATCAAATGGGATTGATCAAAAAGAGTGAGTTATTATCAAAGCCAAAATAAAATAAAAATAGGAGATGCCCACAATGCTAGGAAACCTAGCAAGCATATGAAACTATCCTATAGTCGGGCTTTAAATTTTAGAAATTGATTTAGTTTGTTTGAGTTATAATTTTCATTAGAAATTTAGGACTTAAGATTTCTTAACACAAGATTAAGAAAATTCCTAAGAGGTGAGGAATTAAGCTTATGGCCCACAAAGGGGAGAAGCAACCTCAGAACCTAAATCTAGGGAGCTGAGCTAGAAACACAACCTAAATCTAAGGTGAAAATGGGTAATTGGTTTGCCTCCGCAAGAGAGGAAAAATTACCCGACAGCTTGGACTTACAACCGCCTGGGATGGCTACCAACTAACCTCCTATGATTTTAAATACATGTAGCAATTCTTTATGCTTATGCAAGATAGAGATGTTATTTATTTAGAAAGAGATTAAGTTCTTAAACTCACTCCCTAAAGAGACTAGATCATGTAAAGGGCATGCTTCAAATGACCTAAACCTAATACAATTCAAATTTCATTTTATTTTTCTTTTGGACAAATGTTTTTGACTCAGGCTAATAGGATTTATATGACTAATGCATGAGAAATCAGATTATTGGCCAAAATCGGAAGGGGAGGTGAGTTTCCACCATGGCTCTCAAAGGTCAAGTTTCTCTAGCAAAGGTGGAAACCCTCCAATCAAGAGTGAAATAAGATGCATTTGTGCATGATATTATAAAAGAAATGCTCATCCGGAGTTGCTAATTCTTTTATCTTGATTTTAAACCTAAGCTATAGGTGAGGTTATGAGTTGTTTAATTTTAATTTGAGTTAGAGAGTTTGGTAAAAGATTTATTTTTCCCTAATGAGCCTAATCCACATCCAGGCCATACATAAAGAAAAGAAGAAATTAAGAAAAGCATGCCATTTAATGCAAAAGCTAAATAAATCATCAATCAATTTATAAAGTTAATCATAAAAAGAATAAGTGGCCATTATGGTCGGGCACCACCGCACAAACCCAAAAATATCAAATTGGGTAGCCGAGCTCTACCCTTATACAACCCGGATTACAAATGAATTAAATTGCAATTAAGAAAGGAATTCATTATTATGGGGGATTTCAAGCATTATTTCTTCCTTCTTCTTTCTTCTTTTCTTCTTTCTTCTTTTCTTCTTTTCTTCTTTGGATGGTTGGAAGGTGGATGCTCCAAGGCTTCACATGGTACATAAGATAGGATCTTATGACCAATGCTTATTCTAATCCCCATAACAATCAATCTAAAATTCTAATTATACAAATTTTTACATGGAAAGGGAAAAGTGGAAATCTAATTAACACTTGCCAAACAAAGGTTAGCTAAAACACACTACACAAATCCCAAGCATGTATATTGGACTTATCACCCCACACATGGGTTACTAAGTCCACCTGGCTTATGGATTATGCTTAGGGGTATAAAGCACATGCAAGCAAAAGTATTTATATTTTTATTTATGATAGCCCTTAAGCACAATCCCCTGCAGAAAAGAATAGTTAGACTAAGAATGTCCTACCATTCATTTTATGAGTATACACCCTAACATCCAGTCTAAAATATATATCAAAAAACAAAATAAACATCAAACCATGCACCGAACTAACCTAAAGCAAGAAGTGGTGACTTAGGCTAATGTGTGTGCTTTGAAGGCTTGTGTGGTATGCTTAGCTATGGCTTTAGGTTTAAATTTTCTAAGTGTGAAGAACATGTTCAACTTATAGGAGGATTTCATTTAAGTTGTTTAGGTGTTTTGGGTTAGTTTTATTTCATGTTTTGATTTATTTTAAGTGGATCCTACAACTAATTAATAAGTTATGAAGAGAGGGAAAGAGAAGAGAACTTCTCTTTCCTTCCCTAAGTAAGTAATCTCTAGATTCACATATTTAGTTTCATTTAGGTGAATGTTTTGATTAAATCTTTTAATCAATCCTAAGTTTAGATAAACCCTAAACAAACCTATTCAAAAAGAAAGGCATTTTAAGATTAAATAAAATGAATCAAAATTCAAATAACACACATTACTTCATTTCTTTCCCAACATATATGACATGCATATGGATAGACCCTAAGCATATCTATACATGCAAATGAGAGTATTTAACACATTTTATGATGCATGCTAAGTAATCCATTTAAGAAAATTTAGAAGTTGAATATGCATGATTTTTCTTAAGTTGAAAAAGGTTTTCCTTATCCAAAATTTCACACACACACATGAAAATAGGGAAGTCATAAGTGAGTACACTGCCATTATTAACCAAAGGTGTAAGGTACAAGACCTACTTAGGGCTACTTAAAGCCTCACAACCTCAGAGTTGTCCAGACTAGTATACCACTTTCCTTAAATATAAATCTATGTATAAAAGAAATAAAATGGAAAAGGAGAATGCAAAAAATTATTTAATAAATTCAATTTTGTTTATGCAATTTATGTGTGCAAATGTAGACAACCCTTCTTAGGTGATAGCATAAGGATGAATAGGGTATGGAATTAATTAAATGTTGGGTTCTTTTCAAATGAACCCTACATCTTACCAACTCCTATTCAAAACTATACTAACATAAGAAATAAAAGAAACCTATGGTAAGCATACCTTTATAATCTATCACATGCAAGCTTATAATTAAAATATAAGTAGCATACTTTTAGATTTGGTATTTGATTTATGGATTTTGAAAATAATTTGGATTTAGTAGTGATAATAGCCACTCATATCTCTACTTTAGCCAACACATGGAAATTTGACATAAAGTAAACAATTTCATTTTAAAATTTGAATTTCAAAACTATGAATGCATGACATCACATGACATACAACTTAACATGTTGGGGAAAGATTCAAAGTAATGAAAGCATGTAAACAAACTTACTTCACTTAAATCCTAAAGACATTCTTATAGAATAAGAAAATTTAGAATAAATCAAAGTGAATTTCAAAGTGATTTTTGTTTAGTTTAAAGTTTGATTTAATTTTGAAAAGTGAGATGAATTTGCTATTCTAACCCATTATCATGTTTTTGATATTTTTTTAAAATTTTTAAATAACTAGATCCATTTTTATGCATTGATTAGGTTAAGGTATGAATTGAGTAGCTTAATTAACCCTTACCTACACCACCTTAGAAGAATTAACTAAATAATTATGAGCCAATGAGATGACATAAAACCCACAAGGAATTTAAATTTGCAATGCACCTAATAATGAAAAGGCCTAATGCAATTTGGCTCACAATTAAAAGTTAATTAAGCTAAGAAGCTTAAGTAATTTCAAAATACCCTTTCACACATGTGAATTGGGTTTTGATTTCCTTAATTGAACTTAGGCTATTGAACACCTAAGCATATACCCAAAGTAGATTAATTAAGTTCTGGAATTTTTTTAGAATTTTTAGAAATTGATTAAGGGGATAATTAATGAATTAACCCTTAATTAAGAGGAGATTAAGGAGAGAAGAGGGGGTTTAGGGAATAGCTTAGGGGAAATGCCCCAAAGTTATTTCATAAACCTCTACTTATTGGATCTGACCTTAATCGGCCCTAATCAGGTTAAAATCACTAATCATACCCTAATTATATTTAATTACATAAGAAGAGTAATTAAGGAAACCATATGCAATTCTTCTAATCAAGCTTTCAATAAATCCTAAGAAAATTAGGAGATAGAAGTCATCCCCTAAAACTTACCCAAGAAATTTGAGATTAATCAGAGGCATAATTAAAGAGTAAATAGCAAAATACACTTTCCAATAAAACCCAAATTCAAAGAAAAGCATAATTCAAAACTCATCAAAATTAATTCTAAAATGTTCTAGGTTAAATTTTCTATCCACAGGATTTTATTTCAATTTTTTTTTGAATTTTCTAGGAAGAGTTATGATTTTTTGAAGTTCTCTAAGTGAATTAGGAATTAATTAATGTATTTTATTAATCCCTAACTAATCTCTGGCTCACGGCATGACGCTGCATGGGCGAACACGCGGTCATGCTATGAGGGGATAACTTAAGTTGTCATGTCATAGGTGATGGCACACGTGCTTTTAATCCTCTATCGTCCGATCAAAGATCGACTAAGGATCTCCCTGCATTTTACAAAGGACAAAAGGATATCTAAACATGCTAAATAATCTCAGTCGTCCATCTAAAATGCATGGATGGACATCAGAGATCATCCAAGTTCTTCCCCTTGATCAACAGAGATCGTCCATGATCAAAGGGAAGATCCAAGCTCGATCTAGCATATAATCAAATCAAATTCAACCCACACCATCTAAAGACAGAGAGCGGCAAATCCAACGGTCAAAAATTGATGGGGTGAAAATTTCTTTCACAAAGCTCCACACTACATTGAGTTTAATGATCAAAAATCTCATACCTCATCGGCGCTTGATTCCCTTGGAGAAGCTTTGTTTGGTTGAGACGAAACCTTGCTGAGAGTATGAGCACTTGAGGTTGAGTAGATCAATGTATGGACCAACTCCTCCTTGCTTGAGCTTCAGCTTTGATCCAATTGGACTCTTCCTTACTGTGGGAACTCCAATAGAAGCTTAGGTGCACTCGACTTAGCTCTTAGATGAAGTGTGCAAGAGCAATTGGAAGGAAATGAAGTGTAGAAGAAGTTGGCAATTAACTACCTCCTATTTTCACGCTCAAAAGAGAAAAGGAAAATGGGAAGAGCTCTAGGAGGCTTAGGATCAATCTCCAATGGCTCCTCTGGCTTCCTATCCTTCAATTGACCTTGAGTGAATGAAAATAGAAGTGAATTAGGGGGAGTATATCTTCCCCTTGAAGGATCGGATGACCAACAATGGACATGCCATTTTGATCCAATTGATCATAGGGAGGTTGTTTGATCAATTAGTGTGCACATGGTTGGTTTGAGCAAGGAGTGGATTGCCAACCTTCCATGTGCTTGAATTTGAGCTTGAGGGGAGTTTGAAATGTCAATTTTGACCATAGGTTTGGTCTAGTGACCAAATGGGCTGACCCAAACCCATTGGGTTGGGTGCACCACTCATCACTAAGTCCCCTTGAGCTTTTAAGAAAGCCTCAAGTGAATGTGAAGAGGGTATGACCACATTACCCATGAGATATGCCAAAATTTGTTCTATGGCCTAGGGGTAGGATGGTCATTTTGCTATTTTTCCACTTCACATATGTTGGGTATGTGGAGAAACTAGGTTTGGCCAAGTTTCATTGGATTTGGAATCCATTTGATAGGGTTTGGCTCATGTTGACCCATTTAGGTCAAAATGGGTCAACTTGGGTAAGTTGACCAATTGGTCAAATACCAAGGGTCAAGTTCATATGACCATTTGAAATATTTTGGTGTCTTTGGTTTGATTCAATTTAGTATATATTTGGTTTTGGCTCATATGATTTCATTTAGGTCAAATGGGTCAAGTTGACCTATTTGACCCATTTGACCTATTTGAGGTAGGTCAAGGGTAGGTTTAGGTTAGGTTAGTCATACAGAGTGGATTGGTATCTTTGTTTCCAATAAATTTGGGTTTCAATTTTTTTTAGGTCATGTTGGTCTAATTTAGGTTGAGGTCTAATTGAGGCTTGGTTCAACAAGTGATTTGTGAATGAACTTGACCCATTGGTTTCAATCAATTTGGCTTAGATCAAGTTTTGACATATTTTGGCCCTTTAGGTCAAAATGGGTCAACTTGGGTCAAGTGTGCTAATTGGGCTAGGTTAGGCTCAAATGTTGGCTTGGTCAAGTTCAAACATAGGTCATGAGTGAACTTAGATCAATGGTTTCAATCAATTTGGCATATGGTGGAATTTGGCTATGTAAGGTTTTATTTTAGGTTAAGTGTTGACTTAGTCAACCTTTAGGTTTGACTTGATTTGACCCAATTTGATTGATTGATGATCCCATGATGATTGTTGATCATGATGAGAGACAAAAATGAGTTTGGTTCAATCCAATTTGGTTAGGATCAAAATTAGGCTCATAAGGGTACTTTAGGTCACTTTGGGTCAAGTAAGCCTAAGTGGGTCAAATGGCTTGGTCAAAGCTTGATTTGAAGTTCATTGATCTTGTATGTGGACTCATGATTGAAATATAAATCCATTTACAAGTGTTGAAGTCAAATGGGTTTTGATCCATTTGAAAATTTCATATTCAAAGGAAGAATATGAAGGGGTTTTGGGTTTGATTTTAGGACTTGGGTTGATTGAGTGATTGAAGTTTGGATTTACATATGAGCTCATGATTGTAGGGTTGATTGAATCATGAGAGAAAATCAAGAGTTTGTCTTGATTTGAAATTGATTTGGCTAAGTTCAAGATTTTGACTTGAAAGGATTAGGATTTTGAGTTGATTTGAGTTTGATTTTGGAATTGATTGTTTGAATTTATATTTCATTTATATATGTGAATATAAATTGATCATGAGAAAATTTCAAGGATTTGAAGTGGTTTAATCATGATTTAGGTTAAATCCATTAAAGGAAATTTAAAGGATTTAAGGAAAATTTTAAATTGAAATTGAAAATTTAAATTAAATTTGTTTGATTTATATTTATATTTCATCTATATATGAGAATATAAATAAGTTTTGAGAGAATCCCATGAGTTTGAAATGGTTTGATCAAGATTTAGGTTAAGTCCATTAATGGAAAATTAAGAGATTTAAGGGAATTTTAAATTGGAATTTAATTTTTTGTGTTGGATTTGATTGATTTATATTTATATTTCATTTATATATGTGAATATAAATGAGAATATAAAAGAGTTTTGAGAAAATCTTAAGGGTTTGAATAGCTTTGATCAAGATTTAAGTTAAATCCATTAAAGGAAATCTAAAGGATTTAAGGGAATTTTAAATTGGAATTGATTTTGAATTTTGAGTTTAGTTTGATGAACTTGTATTTATATTTAATTTATATATATGAATATAAATGAGAATATAAATGGATTATGAGAAAATCTCAAAGGTTTGAATAGGTTTGAATCATGATTTTTGTTAAGTCCTTAAAGGCAAGATTAAGGACTTATGCAAAATTTGGACTTAGGAATTTTTGATGGATTTTGATCATGGGTTTCAATCATGGAATTGAATTGATTTGAGTTTAGAGAAAATCAATCAAGATTAATTTGGGGTTTGACTTGAAAGAAGAAAAGTGAGGAATGGTTCAAGCTAAGGGTAGGAAATTTTCCTAACACCCCTAAGGCATGACCTATTCCTATGGCTAACTCTTCTAAGTCTACTAGGACTAGGTTTGAGTGTCCACCTAATCACTAGATGTGTCTTAAGACTAAGGAACTCTTAAAGTCTAAGAGGAGTTCTACGTCTAAGATGGGAGGGTTGAGAGCTCATTCTAAAAATGAGGTCAACATCTATATAGATATTAGGTGTACTCCTGGTAATAGGGACATAACTCCTATTGGGTGGTCAATAAGGAGGTCTTCCATCCTTAGGCATGTCTCTGGATCTACCTCTTCCAATGCCTGGTGGAGGTCGAGTCATCCTACCCATATGTTCAAATGGAGTAACAAACTATGGGTGGAATCTAATGTCAAGCTCTACTTTCTCCTCCAAGTCTATTTCTCGCTTCCTTTTATTTTTTTCTCATTTTCTTTTTTCTTTTCTTTTTCCTTTTCTTTTTCTTTTATCTTTGAACTTTCACCAAGTTTGCAAGAATAAACTTGTTGATTTTGAGGGAGATAGCAAGCTTCATCCTCATATATTCCAACCTCATGAACTATGAATGACTTAAGATCTCATTTGATGCAGTATTCAATCCCACCCTTCATGAACTTCATGCACTGATGTAGAGAGGATGGAACCACATTGTTCTCATGTATCCACAAAGCATTGAAAGCATTGAAAGATGTATCGAGTCTATAATATAAAACTTGGCGGTAATCTTCCAATCATCTACTTCTACTGACAACACTATAGAGCCTAAGACCCTTTCGCCTTGTTCATTGAATACTCTCAACATCATCCTCTCTTTTGGAAGTTTGGAGATATCAATCCTGGTAAAGGTTTTAGACTTATAATATTATGCACTGTCAACAAGAACTCTAGATATGTATCTTCCAATATCCATTATAATGTAAAGAGAGTGGTTTTTTGGAAGTCTTCATTGTTGAATGTAACTCCTCCTCAGCCTCCTCCTCAAGAGATCAAGCATATCTCGATCAAGAAGAGGCTTGATTAGAGATTCCTCATCTCTTTGGATAAGATAAGTGAGTCATATATGCTTAACTTAAGCTTTCTAAGATGTGCTAAAATGTTGTAGTCAACATATCCATGGCATCCATTATCTACTCTTAGAACCAATAATTTGCTTACCCTTATCTTGAGGTGCCACCCTAGGAGGTAGAACTTTTCCACTGTGAAGGTTAACTTCAGTGACCTCTTGGAATGATGAATTTCTAAGAAGTTCTACCATCTTATTGGGTGTACCTACCACTTCTCCTATGGGATCATCGGAGTCGGATGACTCTAAATCAGTCTCAAGAGATGAACCCGTGTGATTTAAAATAGGGAAATCCATTTGTAAATCAGAAGATGAATGATCAGAACTAGAGTTATTATTCAACTTGGAGAGTTATCTATGGGAATAAAATCAAGAGTATCAGAAGTAACACAAATGTAAGTGAAATCAACTTTCTTCATTGATTTCTTAGATTTAGATGGAGGTATAAAATAAAAAGCACATAAGAGTATGAGGGTTTAATCCCTCCATGGATACAATACAACCTAGATGAAGTGGTTGTAGGAATGATGGGTTGCAATGCTAGAACAAGTAAGTTCTGCTATCCGCTGGACACCTTCTTCAAGTTGTCTTTGGCAACTTGCAAACCTTCCTTAGTGTTGGAGGTTTGAGTTACTTCAGGCACCTGTAAAAAAGCTTCTTGATCTTAGAGACCACTTTTTTAGATGTTCATGATAAGGCAATATCCCAACCTTCTTTTATCTTAAGAGAAATACAAGTATCCCCAAGAATTACTTTGATGGAATTGGAGGGTTATTGTAACAAGTATTCGTTGGGGATAACAATAGCTCCTGACTTGAAGCTGTGCTCAGGAAAATCCTTAAAGGTGATATAATCTTCCAAGACATGACTAACCATGCGGTGGTAGGGGCAATAATTAGGATCATTACTGCTCACAACTTTCGGCTTGCTTATTCAATCTATCGATAAGAGATAGCTACCGGTGATATGAGTACTGCGAGGGCTATGGAGGAGGAGGTGAGGTGTGGTAGGTGGCTCAGATGCTCGGGCCGAGGTGGTGATAGAGGAGGTGGTAATGGAGGTTGCTATGCACGAGGTCTCTTATACTAAGCTCTGGCTGGTTGCTTCCCTTTATCTTCTAACACTTCTACCCTAGCTTCTTCTCAAATGCTTTCTGCCATTGGGCTTAAATGATTGGTCTTAAAAAGGTAACTATTTGATTTCCCCTTGTAGGCTAGCTGCCTTGTTGATTAATTTCTCAAAGGTTTTGATTGTAAATCTCTTGAGCATAAAAGCAACCGGCCCATGAATATTCTTGAGAAGAATTTCTATAGCATGTTAATCAGATAGCTGTGGTTCACATTTCATACTCAAGTTTCACCACATGAGAATATAATCAACAAGGGACTCATTGGGATTTTGTTGTGCCACAATGAGGTCACCTCTCCTTTTACCTCCAAACCCAAAGAGTGCTCCAACTCGACAAAGTTTTCACTAAATCATCAAAGGTACCAATCAAATGAAATCCCTAACAGACTGCTAATGAAGAGTCAGAAGAAAAGTGCATCACTACCTCGGGCATTGCAACAACCAACTCTAAAGTGTGCTATATCCTATCGAGAGTTTCCACTACCATTAAAGATCTTGAAGGATGGTGGCACAAAACCCTTGGGATATTGGACTGCATCGAATTCTTCTGGGTAGGGTCTACTTTTTGGAACAGATGAGCCACCTTGGGCTTGTGCCAATGCTTCCCTCACTTCTTTTATGGCATGGTAGTACTATTTGTGACCTTTCTATGCATACTGCCACTATCCTGGTCCATAGGATATGTA